>CM061257.1:109482500-110982500 GCA_030848825.1 Tadarida brasiliensis | reverse complement strand
AGAATTGAGCTAAAAGTTTATTCTTAATTCAATAATTAGAATGCAGCGCTTAAATATATCTTTCTTCCTGAACATCCTTTACCCTGTATGTCAGGATGTGTGTGCATGTATGCATTGTGCGCTGTGATTTGTACCAGTGGCATTTTTGCAGGAAGCAGCCACCTGCCAGCAAGCAAGCCTCCTATTTCTGGTATAAATATGAGGTCTCAGAGAAGAAGATATAGTCCCCTCCTACTCCGGGGTCAAAGATGGAAAAAATGGTGCAGAGGTCCCCAGGTGAGAGTATTTTCAAGTTTCCATTTCATTTCTTGGTTCTAGAGGAATCTTCAGTTTTCCCTCTTTATAAAACAGAAAAACCATGGTGTGTAATAGTGTTTCATTTATTTATTTATTTATTTATTTATTTATTTATTTATTTATTTATTTATTATTTATTTATTGTTAATCCTCATTCAAGAGTACTTTTCCATTGATTTTAGAAAGAGTGAAAGGGAGAGAGTGGGAAAGAGAGAGAGAAACATTTATGGGAGAGACACACAGATTGGTTGCCTCCCATCCGCACCCTGACTGGAGTGGGGATTGAACCTGCAACCCAGGTACGTGTCCTTGAGTGGGAATTGAACCGAAGACCCTTTGGTGCACAGGCGGACTCTAACCACTTAGCCACACTGGCCAGGGCTGTTTCACATTTTTAGTGTAACTTTGAAAACAGTTTCATAAATGCTTCACAAATCTCCTACAAAAAGTGTTATGACTGGGCTTATATTCTCATTTTGTAGATAAAGAAACAATCTGTGTGTCCATGTTCAGCAGCCAGTAAGTGGTAAATCCAGAGTAGAATCTGGGTCTTAAAATTGCATCACCTTAAATATATGTCTGTGTGTGTGTTTGGGAACATACATATATATGTAAATGTAAAGGTATGTATGTATACACACCTATATAGTCAGTAATGTGATATAAATATATATTAAAATATATTTTACAGCCCAGCCGGTGTGGCTCGGTGGATTGAGCATCGTCCCATGGACTGAGAGGTCCCGGTTCTGTTCTAGGTCAGGGCACATGCCCGGGTTTCGGGCTTGATCCCCAATAGGGGGCGTGCAGGAGGCGGTTGATCATTGTTTCTCTTTCACATCGATGTTTCTATCTCTCCCTCTCTCTCTAAAAAATCAGTAAAACATATTTTAAAGTATATTTTGTATATAAATATTATATACATACATACACACACAGACGGACTTATGGTGTACCAAAGAGATTAAAGTGATATAGAACGCAAGTAACTGCACGTGAACCCTGATCCCATTAAGAGACCCTATAGAACTGTTAGAAAGAAGAAATGTGACTGTGAGAAAGCAACTGACTGTAAATCACCACAAAGGGCAGCTCTTAAGTTTTTCTAATATGCGGTTCAATGTGACTGATAAGTACTTGAAGGCAGAAACTATTTCATCTACTTCTCTGTTAATAAGGGAACATAACACAGAACTAAACACACATCAGTAATAATGATAGGGAATAAACACTGCTCATTGAGAATCATCATGATAGTAATATGATGCTGAAACATTTTAAAGAAAAATATAAATAAAAATTAAAAAGAGGATAAAAGAGATGAGACACAGGCCTGTGCAGGACAGATGGTTAATGGAAAATGCTGGCCTCAGACCAGGTTCAGTCTGCTCTCTCAGGTGCTCATTCACTCCTGGTCATGCAATCAAGCATCCTGGAGTCACGAAGCTGTTGGCACAAAAGTGATTTTGAAAAAAGTGGGCTGTGATATCCTTGATCAAAGTGGCAGGAGACCCAGATGATCAGATACTAAGTGTGTAAAGTGTTTCAGATCAGAAAGGTAGTTTACAATCACAGAGGAAGAAATAATGTCACCCAGATATACATATACATATATTGCATATTATTATTAATACATGTGGATCGTTTTTTTGGATCGTCATGGTCTGCAAAGCCCTCTCTGTCGGTGAATTGATGAGGTAAGTGGGCAGTTGACATTCTGTAGTGGGAACAATAATAGATTTAGCTGAGAAGTCTTATTTGAACTTTAATGTTTACTATATTTTTCTGTGTCATTCACCCCCACAGGGGAGGCCAGAAGTTTTCTTACTGCAGGCTTTTTCTAACTCACACAAAAGGAAACTTGGGGATCCCAGATCAATCATGAGAGCAAGGTAACAAAAATTTGATGATGCGGGTAGTTTCTGGCCACACACATTCTTTGAAAGACCTGGAGGACACGAAAATGAATAAATGATGGTCCCTGCCTTCGAAGAGACATTCGGAGTTGTTCTGAGAAAACTTGTGGAAAACCAGTAGCACAGGGCATGACATATGTGCTTAATACATCCAATTTTTTTTTTTTTTTTCCAAAATCCAGTGTGTTGGCACATGACCTTCACTTACTCCTCTTCTATTGGCTCCTTTCTCTAGCTTTGATCTCCACTAATCTAAAAAAAAAAGCCTTTTCTACATTGCTGCCTCTCTTTCTGTCTTTTATCATCAGACTTCTTAAAAGAGTCTCTCCCCTGACTAAATTTTCTTCTTCAATACGCACTCATTCTAAAAATATCTGTGTGAGGGCGGGGGCGGGGCGGGGAGAGGCGGGAAGTGGGTGGGGCGCCGCCCTGGGGGAGTCTTGACTGGAGCAGGGGCGGCAGGCGCGTGGCTGAACCCTAGCGATGAGCGGGCAGGGGCAGCGCCCAGGGCGGCGGGCGCGGCGTGGGGGCTGCGAGTGGACCGGGCTGCCCCCGCTGCCCAAGAGCCTGAGCCGGCTGCTGCACTCGGCGTCGGGCGGCGCGACAGGGGGCTGGCGGCACCTGGAGCGGTTGTAGGCGCAGAAGTCGCGCATCCAGGACGAGCTGAGGCGCGGGGGCACGGGCGGCGGCGCCCGGAGCGCGGCGCTGCCCACCAAGCCGCCCAACCTGGACGCCGCGCTGGCCCTGCTCCGCAAGGAGATGGTAACGGGGCTCGGCAGGCCGGCGGGGGCTTCCCGTTGGGGCGAGTTCGCAGGACCCGCGCTCTGCTCCGGAAGTCCCCGCGCCCACCCGCTCCTCTCTGGATTTGTTTGCCCCGGGAGCCCCGGTGCCGAAGGACAGGCACTGTTCTTTCAACTACCCCTTTTACTTGGCCTCTCTGCCCAGGATGGGACCATCGCCCAGGGAGGGTCCCCACTCCCAAAGGGCAGCTTTCGGAGACCCGATGCCCGCTGGCTCGGAAACTCCGGCAGCGGGAGGCGGCTTTGTCACCCCTCTCCGCGTGCAGCTGCCCTCCCGGGTCTGGGAACGGCTCTCAGCGCCCGCGGGGTGAAGAGCTGTGTGCGACGGCGTTTTCCTGCCCCTAGGACAGCTTTGTCCGAGCGAGTGTAGACAGCAGATTGGAACGGCCCTCGCCCCCTACCCCGCTCCTCCGCGGCGCGAGCAGAATCCGATTATCGCGGGAGGGGCGGCCGCAGATGGTGGGGAAGGCGAGGGCGTCCCTCACCCCTCTGCGCGCGGGGCAGCTGTGTCCTCCCGTCTGGGGGGAGCCCACGCGGGTCTGCGGGTCTGGGCTCCAAACAATGGGGCTTAGTTGTCCTCAGTCCTTGAAAAGCACATTAGGTGTTTGTGGACCAGGACACAGGATTTAGGGTGACGCCAAAGCAGGGCAAGGGCAGGGATTTAGGTGTCAGTGAGCCTTTCCCCAGCTTTCTTGTCTCGGTTAGGCCAGGCCAGATGAGAACAGAGCTGTCTCCTTTCTAACTCTCTTGCTGGCGGTGATCACCTCCCCCTGGCTGCCCTCTTGGTAGAATCTGCCCATTTCTTTCGCCTAGTGCAGGTCCTTTCCCTCTCCTAGCACAGGCAAATACCTTATTTATGAATCTAATATATGAAAGCTGCTTTTCTTCCAAGAATAAATTTTCCAAAATATTTATCATAGGAATCCTTTAAATATGCATCTAGATACTGTTTACAAAAATTCAATGTATGCATCTGAAAACATAATTAAATCTAAAAAAGCAATTAATTATCAATTAGATATTGTCTTCTCACTTGGCATCTGGCATTGATGTGATTTCCAATTCTCTCTCAGATTCTTTAAGCTTCTTACAGAGTGACTTAAATTCCAAGCCAACCGTTTTTATTTATTTATAAACATTAATAGAAATCAGTGCTGCACTGGAATTAGATAAACCTATGCCTAGTATGTTGACAGTTTGCACTTAGATGTAGGGTATATGGGGGGGGGGTGAAATAGGAAGATGGCCCCCCCTCCTCTACCCCTCAAGTTTCATACTGAAACAGAGACAGGAAAACCTCAGGGCCACTCCTGTTTTGACACTCTGGTTCATAAACATTCTCTGAAGTCTTGTTGTGGTGCCTTGGGAGTCAACAAGCCCAGCCAGAAAGTAATTTTCCAGGTCCCTCCTGGTGCAACTCAAGTACAGCCCCAAGCTTATAATTGTGCCTTGGGCCAGGCTCTGCTCTAAGCCTATTTGTTGAAGCACAAGGAAAGTAAACAGGGTGATAGGTCTGTTTGATATTTATCTGAGATAAAGAGAAGATGGGGCTACAGGCCTTGACAAGTCCCTAGAGACATGCCATAAGGTCTTTGAAAGCATTGTGGTCTTTTGGGCTTTTTTTTTTTTTTAAATCCTCACCTGAGGATATTTTCCCATTATCTTCAGATTCAGAGAGAGAGAGAGAGAAACATCGATGTGGGAGAGACACATTGATTGGTTGCCTCCCGCACAACCCCGACCAGGGCCAGGGACCAAACTGCAACCAAAGTATATGCCCTTGACCGGAATCGAACCCGCGACTCCTCAGTCCATGGGCCGCCGCTCCAACTGCTGAGCCAAACCAGCCAGGGCCTTTTTGGCTTTTTAAGAGATTTACTAACTTGGGGCAGAGGGGTCTGAGCAGTCACCTCAAGCTGAGGCTCCCATTGCGAGGCCTTTCGAAATAAGAACTGGGAGTTCATTCCTGAATTATTTGCAGAATAGTGTGTGTTGATCTATTTAATTCGAAGACCTGAGGTCAAATCTGTGTCAAGGGATGCAACTAGAACTCATGGCAGAATGTGATCAATCCATTTTTTTAACAAGTCCTATGTGAGCACATAAAGAGGGCTGACTTCCAGCAGCGGGTCTCAAAAAATAAAATAAAATAAAATAAAAATATCTGTGACCTTGAGTGAAACAGGAATCATCCCAGTATATGTGCATATGTATGCATACACATACACTATGGAATCCTTTTCATAAACAAAATATTTTGGATTACCTATATTTGTGTGTAGGTGTGTGATGTTAGAGATATTAGGTGAGGACAGAGGTAAAGTATTCCTGTGCTGGTATTCTGGAGCTTTTCCTGACCTGCTTTAAGTACCTTAGTCAAACCAGGTCCTTTTAGGACCTTCCTGATCAGGGATAACTTTCAGAGATATCAAACTCTCCAGGGTCGCTATTAATCAGTCAATCCCTTGGGGATGATCAAAGTTTATATCTTAATTTCCAGGACTGCCCTAGAATTGGATCACCCTCCATGAGCCAGAGAGTCGAGAACGTTTGCTGAGGCACTTGTCCAGGTGCATATAATGAGCCATGGAAATAATCTTTCATATCACACTTACCAAAAGATATCTCTCACTTTTTATTTAAAGACTTTTAAGTTAGGCACCATTCTTGAGATTTTACATCACCTAATTCACATCGTTTTTGGGACAAACATGTATAATCTCATTGGTGATGTGCGATTCCTGGGGGTGGAACATCTCTGCTAGTTTGTTTAGTTTTAAGCTTATATTTAGTAATCATGTTGAATGTGTAAATTAGAATGACCATTTGCACACTTTGAAAAACATAAATATTTTGAAATGTGATACATCACATAAACAAAATTAAAGATAAAAATAATATACTTATAATAATAGATGCAGAAAAAGCATTAGACATAACCCAGCACCCATTTTTGATAAAAACTCTTAGCAAAGTGGGAATAGATAGAATCATACCTCAACATAATAAAGGCCATATATGACAAACCTGCAGCCAACATCCTACTCAATGGAGGAAAACTAAAGATGTTTCTCTTAAGAACAGGAACAAGACAAGGATGTCTGCTTTCAACACTCTTATTCAACACAGTACAGGAAGTGTTAGCCACAGCTATCAGACAGGAAGAAATAATAAAAGACACCCAAATTGGAAAGGAGAAAGTAAAACTGTAATTTTCGCACATGACATGATTGTACATAGAAAACCCTAGACACCACCAAAACCTACTAGATTTAATAAATAAATTCAGCAAAGTAGCAGAATATAAAATTAACATCCAGAAATCGATGGCATTTCTATATACCAATAATGAACTCTCAGAAAGAGAAACTAAAAAAAAAATCCCATTTACCATTGCAAAAAATAAGATACCTAGGACTCAACTTAACCAAGTAAGTAAAAGACCTATACGCAGAAAACTATAGGATATTGAAAAAAGAAATAGAGGAAGATTAAAAAAAGTGAAGCATATACCGTGTTCATGGATCGGAAGAATTGACATCATTAAAATGTCTATACTACCCAAAGCAATCTATAGATTCAATGCAATCCCCATTAAAATACCAATGACATATTTCACAGAACTAGAACAAATACGTCAAAAATTTATATGGAATCAAAAAAGACCTTGAATGGCTACAGCATTCTTGAGTAAGAAGAATGTAGTAGGAGGGATCACAATACTGGATACCAAGTTACACTACAAAGTCATTGTAACCAAAACAGCTTGGTACTGGCACAAGAACAGGCATATAGATCAATGGAGCAGAACAGAGAACCCGGAAATCAACCCAAGCCATTACATTAAATATTTGACAAAGGAGGCAAGATAGTCTTGCCTTGCATTGCCAATGGAGTAAAGATAGTCTCTTCAATAAATGGTGTTGGGAAAACTGGACAGGTACATGCAAGAAAATAATACTAGACCACAACTTACACCATACAAACAAATTAACTAAAAAATGGATAAAAGACTTAAATGTAATTCATTAAAACATAAAAACCCTAGAAGAAACCATAGGCACCAAAATCTCACACATCTCATGTAGCAGAATTTTTACCAATACATTGCCTTGGACAAGAGAAACAAAGGAAAAAATAAACAAATGGGACTACATCAAACTAAAAATCTTCTACATAGCAAAAGAAACCATCAACAAAATGAACAGAACCAACTGTATGGGAGAACGTATTTGCCAATGAAACCTCTGAGAAGGGGTTAATTTCCAAAATATATAGAGAACTCATACAACTTAACCAAAGGAAGACAACAATCCAATTTAAAAATGGGCCAAGGACCTGAATAGACACTTCTCCAAAGAGGACATACAGGCCTAAGCGGCGCCTGAGAGGGATGGACACTCCTGGCGAATGGGACGCTCTTCTCGCTCGGAGGCCCCTTTCCTCTTCTGCCCCCTGTGCTGGTGCTGGGAGGGAAGGGGTGCGGGATCCCCAACCTGCTCTCCTGCCTGGCGGGGGGGGGCGGTCTCCTGGCGCAGGGACCCTCTTCCCGCCCCTTGGCTGTGTCGCGAGCGGCTTCCCTTCCCGCGTGGAGTGGGGCCGTCCCTGACGCTCTGCCTCCCCTTGGGCGCAGCGCCCTTCCCCGGCCCTCTGGGGCGCCCTGGAGTCTCCGGGTTGTCCCTCAGGTGCCCGAGGTCCAGTTAGTGGTTGTCGTTTCCCATTCCCTGCGGGGCCCCGCGGGTCGCCTGTGGCGGTTGCGCCAGCGCCGGGGAGGGGGCAGTCAGCCAGGGGAAGGCACCCCTGTCCCCTCTCTGAGGGGATCCGGCTGTCACCGTGCCGCCGCTTGAGCGATGGTGGTGGGGCCGGGCCAGCGATGCCGCCGCTGGCTGACCTGTGAGTGCTGCCGAGTGTTTCCCTGTCTGGTGACAGTGTGGCTTTGCGTGGCGCCGGCATTGTGGACGCAACCCCGCGGGCTCTGTCCTTAGTGTTTCCTGCACTGAGGCCGGTGGCGGGAGGCGAGCCCCAGGCAGCGGGCTCCGCTCCTCTCCTTGCGCCCCGCGCTCAGGGCGCCCGCCTTCCCCCCTGCGCCCTGCTGCCCTCCCCAGCCCCCGCCTCTCGGGGTGGCACCTGCGGGGACGGGTGGGGCTCGGGGGGTGGGGACCAGCGCCCTAGGTGAGAACAAGCCTTCTCTGGCGGTGGGGAGGGTGCCCTGGGGTACCGGACCCCCAGCCGCCGCCCCTCCTAAGCGCCACGAGCAGCTTTTACCCCACTGTGTGCGGGCACGCGGCCCCTCTGCTCCGGGCGGAGCGACTGTGTCTCTTGCCCAGGGCCGCGCCTCCCGCCTCCGAGTGGGGAGGGTCCCGCGCCCAGGCTGGCCTCTGGTGCGGGGACTCTGACTGCCGTGGGGGGACGGAGGCCTCTTCCATCCCGACCGGGCGTGCCCGCTTCCACGCCTGGAGCAGCTCTCCACCCGGTCCCGCCCTGAGTGGCAGCTGGCGGGTCCTGTGTGGGCACTGTTTGGGCCGGCTTGGCTTAGGGGGCGTCCCCCCCCATCGGAAGGGGCGTTTTCGGTGGGAGAAACGGACAGCTTCCCCCCTGTCTTGTGGGTCCCCGGGTGGGGCGGGCCTCACACGGTTGGGGGCGGGGAAAGGCTGCGAAGGTTGTGAGCCAGAAGGTCGGCCAGCCAGTGTCGGGCCGCCCTTTGTGTCTGTGGCGGTGGGATCCTCGTGTGTTTTCCTGGTGGCCCGTCTGGGGCTGAGGCCCTCCTTCGCAGGTCTCTCCCCCGCCACCCTCCGTGCATTGTGCCCCTGCCCTCCCCTCGCGGGGTTCCCCACGTCGCCCGTCTGCTCCCCATCACCCATCTGTGCCCGGAGGCCCCTGTGCCCTCCTTCGCGGTGTGGTCTGGGCAGATAAAAAAACAAAAAAACAAAGAGGACATACAGATGGCCAAGAGTCATGTGAAGAAATGTTCAAAGTCACTAATCATCAGAGAGATGAAAATTAAAACTACAGTGAGGTATCATTTCACACCTGCCAGAATGGCAACCATCAACAAATGCACAAACAAGTGCTGGGGAGGAGGTGGAGAAAAGGGAACCCTAGTACACTGCTGGTGGGAATGCAGACTGGTGCGGCTGCGAAGGAAAACAGTGTGGAGTTTCTTCAAAAAGTTAAAAATGGAACTTCTGGTTTGTCCCAGCGATGCCACTTCAAGAAATATACCCTAAGAATCCTGAAACACCAATCAGAAAGAATGTATGCGCCCCTATGTTCATAGCAGCACTATTTACAATAGCTAAGATCTGGAAACACACCAAGTGTCCATCAGTAGATGAGGGGTACATTTACACAATGGAATACTGTGCAGCTGTAAAAGAAGAGGCTCTCTTACCCTTTTAGAGGACATGGAGGGTCCTGGAGAATATTATGCTAAGCAAAATAAACCAGTCAGAGAAAGACAAGTATCACATGATCTCACTTACATGTGGAATCTAATGAACAAAATAAACTGATGAACAAAATCAGTCCAGAGACATGAAGCATGGAACAGACTGACAAATATCACGGGGAAGGCAGGAGAAGGGGGATGGGAAGGTATTAACCAAACAACTTATATGCATATATGCATAACCCATGGGCACAGACAATAGTGCGGTAAAGGCCTGCAGAGGGAGTAGGGTGGAGGGGGTCACTAGGGGAAAAACAGGGGGACATCTGTTAATACTTTCAACAATAAAGATAAATTTTAAAAAAGAAATACTTTGAAATGGAAAAGGTATATTAGGAAACCATTATTATTAGGGATTCTTGATTGTCTTAGATCATTCTAAAGCTATTTCCACACCCTTTCTTATATTTTTATGTTTATTAATGTTTCTAATTTTGTCTCACTTCTGAATTCAACACATTATTGTTCCATTCTTTCAAATTATTTAATAAAATCAATGGGTTACTGAATAGTCCATATTTAAAAGTTCTTAGTGTCAATTGATAAGATAATGAACAAATGAATGGAGTTATAATGTCTGATCTTTTCTTACTGTCTAGCTTATCTCAAAACACAGGTCTTGAATTGATATTTAAATTTCATTATTAGAATGTCAAGCATCATTAAAGGTTTTGTGTGTTGTTTTAAGTAAATGATGTCCATAGTAAGGGAGTATAACACTTACACATAGTGTTTCGTTTAAAATATTCAAGTTCTAAGTTGAACACAGAAAGAATGTTTGATTAGCTTTGTCATTTTCAGTTAAATCAAACAAATAAAATACTGGAAGCATTTTTCTCTGAGAAGCTTAGGAAACATTACAGATTCACATATTTTACTTTTTCCTGTAAAGATCGTGGTCTCCATACTTGAGGCATAGTATTGAGAGGAAGAGAAACGGTCTTGCCCAGTATTCTAGGTGTGTCAGTAGCCAATCCCCAGAAAGGCAAAGCCTACCCTCACCAAAATGCTATTGTGTTCAGTTTTCCTCAATTGCCATTTCAGGTTTCTTCTCTTTTGACAGCTTCCTCACTTTCAGATCCTAGGATCCTTCACTTGAATTTAATTTTACTGCACATAACCACATTTTCAACCTTTTTTTTACTCCGAAACCATCATCAAAACTAAGCAGTGCCAACCTGGCGGGTGTGGCTTGGTTAGTTGGGTATAGTCCCTTGCAGAAACTTTGATCTGTGGAACTCGAGCAACAAACACTATGGATGTGGCTTCAGAACAGACGTAGTCCTCAGAGCAAACATCAAACAGTCTGAAAGAGTCACAGAGGGATGTGGTGGAGGGGGCCGTCAAAGGGAGCGGGCTGGACTGAGAATAGTTTCACACAATCTCAGAATCGCTGTCAGTGAGCGGCCAGCTCTTCGCTCTTTCTTCCAGTGTCGTTTCCATTTATTACCAGTGCTCACAACACTTTAAATTACTAGGTGCTCAGGACAGGCTCAGACAGAGGTAAACTCACAATGGCCCCATCTCCACTGACAAGAGTGAAGAGGGAGTAAGGATGGAACCCCTGGAAATTAGGGGGCTTCAGAAGAGACAGCCCTCCCCCATGGGGGAGGGTGGGAAGAGATAAACCAAAGAATTTGCATGCATATATGTATAACCAATGGACATAGACAATAGTGTGGGGAAGGCAGGAGTGGGATGGGAGGAGGAGGAGGAGCTGGTTAATGGGGGAAAACGGGGGAGGAGGCACCTATAATACTTTCAACAATAGAGATTTAAAAATTTAAAAAAAAAATGGAAAAATTTCCTTGGGGATGAGGATTAACAACAACAACAAAAAGAGAGAATCAAAGGACATTTTGATTGTAGTTCTTACCTTTTGAGGGGGAAGACATGACTATGAAAGTGTTCCTTGAGACTATTCAGGGCAATCTAGCCAGCCTGGACCAATGAGCCCTGCTTGTTAGGAGACAGAGAGGACAGGACTCATCCTCCACAAGGGACCAGTTAGACTAGGGTTGGTAATTAACAGTCCTCCTTCTGAAGGCAGAAGGTAACTGCCTTGCCTTCATCCTGAGCCCAACTTCCTTAAACCAATAAGTGAATTAGTATCGCAGGGTGATCTCAAGATCAAAACCATTCTTATTTTCAGCATGGATGCCTGTCAGGCGGGGCAGGAGAGGATATCCAGGTGGCAGGAGCTCCATATAATTTGGGGATGTTCTTGGACGGAAGGCACTGCGCTTTAAAAGGTTCATTTGCTCTTTAAAAGGACACAGGCCTGTGGGAGAAGGTGCAGGCGTCCCGGGCGATCCCACTCCCCTTCCCGGATCCCACTCCCCTTCCCGGATCCCACTCCCCTTCCCGGGAACCGGTCCAGGGAGGCGCCCCGAGTCCCCAAAGCCCTCGCAGCCCAGCCGCCAGCCCCGCGCCGGGCGAGAACGGAGCTCCCTCCTCTCGCCCACGGGGCGGCTCGCAGGGCGGGGGAAGAACATTCCCCGGAGCCTGGAAGGAGCTCCCGGGTCAGCTCCGTGCCACTCCCGGGAGGCCACTGCCCTGGTCCGCTCTCCAGCCGGGGAGCGGCCCCCACCTGCGCCCCCCAGGCAGTCGGGAGGAGCCCCCTGCAGGGCCAGGGAGGGGTCAGGCTGCCCCCTCATTGGGGAGCAGCTGTGGGGGGGAAGCCGCCCCCTTCCCTGGCCACCAGGGTGTGTGGGCACGCAAGGGGTTCTGAGAGCCAGGCCTCCTTGCTTGAGGGGCAGCTGCGACAACAGGTTGATCTGGAGGGGACACAAAGAATGTGAGGTTGAACTCCAGAGAACGTGAGGGGAGACGCCACCTCCTGCCCTGAGCTGGGGGAGAACCTGTGGTCCCAGCCGGGTGGGATCCACCCAAGGGAACAGCTGGCAGTTCAGGGTTGCTTCTCTAGGGCAGTTTGGTGGAGCTGGGGTCCCTGCTACTCCAAACACATCTGTAAAGTTTTCTGTTTAAGGAGAAAGAACAGACAAGATCATGGTGATCTTACTGGGAAATAGAGAAATCCTACCAGAAACAACATCAGTTCAACTTGCTCAACAACAGCTTTGTTCTGTTCTCCAGTAGCTTGTACTTGCACCTTGTTAAAATCTTCCTAGGAGAAATGTAAAGAAAAAAATGTTTTTTAATTTTATTATTCTTAGGATGGTAATTGGACCTATGCCTAGAAATAGCCATTGTAATGGTACTAAAATTATTTTTAAAAAGAAAAAGATTTTTGGAAACCCCCCAAATCCTCATGGGTTTTGATGTCTCTAGTTTTCTTGGTGATTGCATGGGTGCTCTCAAAGCCTCTTAAACATTTTTACCCTTCACGTTAATCCAGTATAACTGTAACAACCTCAGAATTCTTTTAGGCAGGCACAAAAAATGAGGTGGTTTGTGTTCCATGTTATGTAAAAATGCTAAAACTGAGGAATCAATTATAGTCTTGCCATACTGCCTAAATGTTTCCAAGTTCAACTTCTAATTACTCCCCCACATCCTGAATGCTTATCCTTTTAACACCATGATATTTTTCTTGTGTGTTGCATGCAGGCCCAGGATCACAGCTGCTGCCTAGACACTTACTCTGTCTTGATATCTGAGCATTATTATGCATTACTTTCAGGCTTTGCTAAAGGTGGGTCATAATGTTGACAGATTTTCTGGATTTGCTAGAGCCTAAGTGCCAAGTTTTGACTGATAAATGAGGGTGCGTGTTATTCGTGCTATATTGATTTTTATTACATTATCAAAGATAATTGTTTTTAAATAGGAAAATTGAGAGATGTATTAGCTTTCAAAGATAACCTGCTCTTTATGAATTTATTGATGTGATGTCTGGCATGTGAAAAATTACTCTCATTTGTCTCAGTCCTTTTTTATTATATTGTTGGGAATAAAAAACGTGCAAAGTAAATGATTCCATTTGGTGATCTCTAACACCAGCTGAGTGTATCTGTTAGCAGAGATTTTGGTCATATCGCATAACAGGACAGCATCATCCTGCACTTTCCTTTTCAACTGTATTTTCACAAGCTTGATTTTTGGGTGCAAATAATCTTTGAGAAATAACTATTATCTGTCAAATTCAAAATATTTGAAAGTCCATTAGTTGTTACTAATAGTTTGATAACAAATAAATATTTGAAACTGAAAATATACTTTAGATTATATAAGTATAAATTATATAAAGTTTTGATGTAAAAATGTTTTATCATTTTAATAATTTCTGCAGTATCCGTGCTCTCACCTAGTCATTTCCAACTATTTTGTTTAAAACAAGGATCCCACCCTGGCTGGTTAGGCTCAGTGGCTAGAAACGTCAGCCAGAGGACCGAAGGGTCTCTGATTTGATTCCCAGTCAAGGGCACATACCTGGGATGCAGGTTTGATCCCAGGTTGATCAGTTGATCGGGGTCCTGTGGGAGGCAACCAATCCATGTGATTCTCTCCCCCTCCCTCCCTCCCTTTCACTCTCTAAAAATCAAAGGGAAAACATCCTCAGTTGAGGATTAACAAAAATAATAGCAATAATAATAATATTAAAACAGGGATCCCTTCCTTAGTTTTTTCCCCTGGATTGATAATTTGAGAGATTGTGTAATTAAAACAACAAAACAAAAAAGAACAAGGATCTCTTGGTTAGTTTTTTTCCCCTCTGGATCGATACTTTGAGAGATTTTATCTAACAAACTCTTTCCTTGGTAATAGGAAACAAACTCAGTTTTCCATTAATGGGTCAATAGGAGATTTCTGTTAGGCTTTCAGACTAATTCACAGAAGACCCCTCACCACTTTGGGGGCACATAGGGAGTCAGGAAACTCAACTGTTAAGTGAAATCATGATCACTGAACACCACATTTATACCATGGAGTTTGACTTGGTTTGTTTTTTGACTTTACCTTTTACCAGCATAATGACCTTAAGAACTCTCTCTAATCTTGTCTTATCTTCTGAAAATGGGGGCCACAGGAATGTCTTTCTGAAAGGTTTCTTATGAGTACTAAATGACACAATGCATGTAAAAGTGTAAGGTTCCTGGCATATAGCAAACAGAAAAGTGCTAGCTACTGTTATTATCCATTTTTCCTGCTGTCGGATGGTGATTTCACCCTGTGGATAGGTTTGTGTTTATTGGCTATTTATTGCCAAAGAACACAAAACCCCAGGTAGAAGTCATAGGCTGGTAGCATTAAGGCTGAATTTGGCCTTCAGATATGTTTATTTTGGTCAGCTGAGTATTTTAAGAGAATACTTTAAAATTTTATACCAATGTTTTAAAATTAGCAAATTTTACATAAATTCCCAAGTCCTAGTTTCTCCTGAAAAACAAGAGGACCAGGCAAGGCCGGGCTGGCCGCTGCCAGCGCTGAAGCCAGGATGTGGTTTTCCATTTTGGATGGGTCGCGTGTACTCTCCACTTCGCCACGATGCCTCATCCCCTGCTTTTATTTCATCCAGGCCTGCTTCACTCACGTATCTTCCCTCCCTGCCCCTGAAGACATTTTCAGTTTGTGATTTCTGACTCAGATATATCCCTTACTAGTTTGTGTGGTCAAATTAGTAAGAAATACAAGTAATTGTGTGGCCAAAACTATAACCCAACTCTGATACTTTTTAGAAAATGAGAAGCGTAATCCTGTAGTATGACTCACAAAGCATTTCCTCCTAAAACTCATTTGGTACTTAGATCAATTCCGAGAGAGTTAGTTCAGACATGCGTCACTATTCCATTTCATAGCTGTGGACATTGAAACTTACCGTGTGCAGATGACTTAACGTTCTCACTAATGCCACTTTTTAAATCTGGAGAAATTTTCTAGGAAATGGTAGACTTAGTTTTGTTCTAGCATTTATTTTCAGCAAGTACTTTTATCCCTATAATTACAAAATGATAAAATGAGTTGTAGAAAGAAGAATACATGTATAAAGTACATAAGTGGACATTTTTCTCCCTCTGTACAAAACATTTAAAGTAAATTGAAGGGAACAAAACATTGGTTATGGTTTATGCAGAAAGATGTGGACAAGTTCTGTTTTAAACTATATGTTATTGAAAGCTGAAAGGGATAGGTGTCCATTTCATCTAGTCTGTTAAGTTAAGCTAGGCCAGAGATTTTTGTGAGTCTGTGTTTTAAAGTTCTGTGAGAAAGGAGAAACCTGAAACTTGTTTGGTGATTCAGCCTATTGTCTCTGGAAGCTTGTTTATATGGCATATTCACATTTTGTAGGCTTAATTTTATTATTTTCATAATCATACCAAGAGAATAATTATAGAATAAATTAATCAGAGGTAGTTTATTTGTGGATGTAGTAACTATATGTGATTATGTATGAGAGAAGTTCAAGGCAACTGAGCACAGGATTGGGGGAAGCATCTAGACAAAACCATCAGGTGGTCCTGCAGCAGAAGAGAGTTTATAGTGTTCCAGTAACAATAAGAAGGCAGTTGAGGCTGAAGTCACTTGTGAGTGGTGAAGAAGAACATGGGATGAGTTTAGGGAGGTCAGAAAGGGTGAGATCATTCTGGATGTGGAGGAAGAGGTAAGAATATGGATTTTGAAGTATTTTATCAGAAAAATAATGTGGTTTGATTTCTGTGTTGGGATCATTCTGGCTGCCCTTTGTAGAGAGGCAAATTCTGTAGCTGCCTGCTGACATTCCAGCATGTGTCTTCTGTCCTAGGCAGGAGCTCCTTTGAAATCTAACATAAACATTATTTGATGGAGTTTAAGCAGCTTGGCAAAAGGGAAGGATCTTTGAATATTATTCTACAGCAAATACAGTGTTTCTAAAAATGAGAATCACAGTATTCAAATATTGCTTGGTTTTTAGTAAAGCCATCTGCTACTTTCTTAGTGTGTTCTATATCATGGGGAAATTGCATTTCACTGAGAAATGGTGTTGTCTGAATGTGTTTTGGAAAAGGTAATAATTGAGCTGGTTAATGTTTGTGTTATATTAGAAAGGAAAACGTGCTTATGTTCACTTGTGAAGTGGTTATCCCTAAATTGGGTTTCTTAGCCCTTTCCACTGATAAATTTGGTTATTACATCTAAAGTGTTATGAGATACTTGGAAACAGTGATTCTTTTCTGATGTTATCTGTTCTCAAAGATAATATGAGTTAGGAATTAAGTTTTAGAAGTGTGAAGGCCAATTAATGCAAACACACCAAGAAAAATCATGTTTCTTTTACTGTTTTTCCTTCTGTGATACTATTTCTAGAACATTTTCCATTTACTCTCAGTTTTTAAGTTTATTGATATAAAATTATATCCTTTGATGATCATTTTAGTTTCTGCTATAATTTGTTTTTTCACTTCATCCTTAATGTTGCTCACCTGTACCTTCTCTTGTTTTCTTTTTTCTTAATCAGTCTTGACAGGAGTTTGTCAATTTTTTAAAAATTCGCTTTGAAGAACTATTACCTTTATCAATCCTCTACTCTATCTTGTACCTTAAAATGTCTTTCTTTAATTTCTATTCTTATCTTTCTTTTTTCTGCACTCTTTGGTACATAATTTTTAGCGTTCTTTCCTTTCTAATATATAATTTGAGGCTATATGCTTTCCTCTCTGTGTTGCTTTAGCTGCATCACGCAAATTTTGATGAGTAGTATTTTCATTGTTATTAATCTTTAAATCGAGGTATAATTGACATACATTATATTAGTTTCAGGTATACAACATAATGATGTCATATTTGTATATATTGTGAAATGATCACCACAGTATATCTAATTAACACTCCTCACCATACATAGTTACAGAATTTCTTTTCCTTGAGATGAGAATTTTTAAGATCTGTTCTCTTCACAAATTTCAAATATGCAATACAGTATTATTAACTATAGTTGTATGTTGCATCCTCATGACTATTTGCTCACTGGAAATCTGTACCTTTAGACTTCCTTCACCCATTTTGTTCCCCCAACTCTAATCTGTTCTCTGTATCTATGAGCTTGTTTTTTTTTCTCTTGTTGCTGTTTTGTTTTAGATATCACATACAAGTGAGATAGTATTGCATTTGCCTTTCTCTGTCAAGGTCCATCTGTATAGTCACAAATGGCAAGATTTCATTCTTATTTTATGGCTGAATAATATTCATATATTATAGCTCACATTTTCTTTATCCATTCATCCTTTGATAGACACTTAGGTTGTTTCCATGTCTTGGCTATTATAAATAATGCTGCAGTGTATATAGGGATGCATATATCTATTCATGTTCGTGGTTTTTTTTTCCTTTGGCTAAATACTCAGAAATGAAATTGTTGCATCATATGGGAGTTTGCTTTTTAAGGTTTTGAGCAACCTTCTACTGTTTTCCATAATGGCTGCACCAATTTACATTTCCACCAATAGTGCACAAGGATTCCCCTTTCTCCGCATTCTATCCGACATTTGTTATTTCTTGTCTTTTTAATAGCCATTCTAACAGGTGTGAGGTGATATCTCGTTGTGATTTTGATTTGCATTGCCCTGATGATTAGTGGTATTGAGCATCTTTTCATGTACCTGTTGGCCATCTGTATGTCTTCTTTGGAGAAATGTCTATTCAGATCCCCTGACCATTTTTAATCAGATTATTTGTTGGGGGGAGGTTGCTATTGAGTTGTGTGAGGAGTTCTTTATATATTTTGGATATTAACCCCTTATCAGATATTTGATATGCACATATTTTCTCCCATTCAATAGGTTGTCTTTTTATTTTATTTATGGTTTCGTAGCTGTGTATAAGGATTTTAGTTTGATGATGATTTCTTTATTTTTGCTTTTGTTGCCTGTGCTTTTGATGTCATATCTTTAAAAAAAAATCATTGTCAAGACCAATGTAAAGGAGCTTACTGCCTATGTTTTCTTCTAGGAGTTTTATGATTTCAGGTCTTATATACACTTTGAGTTAATTTTTGTGTATGATGTAAGATAATAGTGGCACAGTTTTATGCTTTTGCATGTAACTGTCCAATTTCCCAACACCAGTTATTGAAGAGCCTGTCCTATTCCTAGTGTATATGCTTGGCTCCTTTGTCATGAATTAATTGACTATATATGCATAGGTTTATTTCTAGGTTGTCTGTTCTGTTCCATTGGTCTCTGTGTCTGTTTTTATGCCAATACTATACTGTTCTGATTATTATAGCTTTGTAATATAGTTTGAAATAAGGGAGCATGATTCTTCCAACTTTTTCTTTTTCAAGATTGTTTTTTGCTTATTTTGTGCATTTTATAGGGTTGTTTTTAGGATTTTTTGTTCTATACAAACTTTAGGATTTTTCTATTTCTATGAAAACTGCCATTGGAATTTTGATAAGGATTGCATTGAATCTGTAGATTGCTTTGAATATTATGGGCATTTTAACAATATTCATTCTTCTAATCCATGAGCATAGAATATCTTTCCAGTTATTTGTGTCTTCAATTTCTTTCATAGTGTCTTACAGTTTGTATAGTAGGTCTTTCACCTTTTTCTGTTAAATTTATTCCTAGGTATTTTTTTGTGCAATTATAAATGGGATTGTTTTCTTAACATCTCTTTTTTGATAGTTATTAGTGAATAGAAATGCAACTTATTTTTGTATATTGATTTTGTATCCTGCAACTTTACTGAATTTATTTATGACTTTTAATAGTATTTTTGGTGGACTCTAGAATTTTCTATATATAATATTAGGTCATCTGCAAATAGCTAGAGTTTTACTTATTCCTTTTTAATTTGGATGCCTTTTATTTCTCTTGCTTGCTTAATTGCTATGTCTAGAACTTCCAGTACTATGTTGAATAAAAGTGGTGAGAATGGGCATCCCTGTCTTGTTCCTGATTTCTGAGGAAAAGCTTTCAGCGTTTCACTGTTGAATATGTTAGCTGTGCACTTGTCATATATGGCCTTCATTTTGTTGAACTACATTTCCTCTATACCCATTTTGTTGAGAGTTTTTAATCATAAACAAAGGTTGAGTTTTGTCAAATGCTTTCTCTGCATCAGTTAAGATGATCATATGATTTTTATTTTTCATTTGTTAGTGTGGTCTGTCATATTGTTTTGTGGATGTTGAAATTATAATTGTTTTAAGTTTATTTTAAAATTGTCATTATGATTCTTCTTTGACTCTTGAATTGTTTAGTAGTGCTTTTTAAAATATGTCATTATATAGATTTTTTAAAACATCTTCATTGTTGATTTCTTACTAACAGTGTTGCAGTTATATATTCTCAGGGAGAATATCTATTTCTAGATACAGGATTTCATGTCTATTCTACTGTATTCATTACATTTCCCTTGTTAATTCTGTTGTTTAGATTTTATTTATTCTTTTTTTTTTTTAATCCTCACTCGAGGATATTTTTGTATTTTATCTTCAGATAGAGTGGGAAAGAGAGAGAGGGAGAGAAAGGAAGAGAGAGAAAAACATTGATATGAGAGAGACACATTGACTGGTTGCCTCCTGCACAACCCCAACCAGGGCTGGGGACTAACTGCAACCGAGGTACATGCCCTTGACCCGAATCGAATCCACAGCTCATTGGTCCGCAGGCTGACACTCTAACCGCTGAGCCAAACCAGCCAGGGCTAAATTTTATTTATTCTTAAGAAATCTTTTATTCATTTGATCCAGAAATCACTGAGGTATGTTAAAATCGCCAGCTAAAATTGTGAATTTCTCCATTTTTCCTTATATTTTTTTAGTTCTTATTTTATTTTTCTAAAAATATCTTTATTGACTATATTTTTAAAATATTACACAAGAAATCAATTTTTACTGATTAGAAAATAAGAAATTGCTACACTCATCACACAGAGATAAACATCACTAATGTTATTTTTTCCCTACCAGACTTAAAAAATGTGCTTTACACATCTAAACCAGAGTGGTGTCACAACACTGTTTATTTTTCTTTTTACTTTATTTTATTGTTTTATTAATTTATTTTTGTTACAGATGTTTCTCCTTTTTCCCCCATTGATGCCCTCCTCCAGATCTCGCACTCCCCCCCCCCACCCCAGCATCGTGGTCTATGTCCATTGGTTACTCATATATGCATATAAGTTCTTTGGTTTATCTCTTTCCTGCCCCCACCACCCCCCTCACCTGACGTTTGTCAGTCTGTACCCTACTTCTATGTCTCTGGGTCTATTTTGTTCATTATATTCCACAAATAAGTGAGATCATGTGATATTTGTCTTTCTCTCATTGGCTTATTTCACTTAGCATAATACTTTCCTAAGAGATCTTTCTTTCTTACAGCTGCATAGTATTCCATTGTGTAAATGTACCACAGCTTTTTTATCCACTCATCTATTGATGGACACTTGGGTTGTTTCCAGATCTTAGCAATTGTAAATACGGCTGCTATGAACATAGGGGTATATATATATATTATTTCTGATTGGAGTTTCAGGCTTCTTAGGATATATTCCTAGAAGTGGGATCATAGAGTCAAATGGCAGATCAATTTTTAATTTTTTGAGGAAACACCATATTGTTTTCCATAGTGGCTGCACCAGTCTGCATTCCCATCATCAGTGTACTAGAGTCCCCTTTTCTCCACACCCTCGCCAGCATTTGTTGTTTGATGATTTGTTGACGGCAGCCATTCTGGCAGGTGTGAGATGATACCTCATTCTCATTTTAATTTGCATCTCTCTTATTTTTATTATTTCTTTTTTATTATTATTTTTTTTTATCCTCACCTGAGGACATTTTTCCATTTTTTGTTCAGATAGAGTGGGCAGGAGAGAGAGGAAGAAAGAGAGAGAGAGTAAAACATCGATGTGAAAGGGACACATCGAGTGGCTGCCTCCCACACGACCCAGCCAGGGCCAGGGACAAACTGCAACCAAGGTACGTGCCCTTAGCGGGAACCGAACCCGGGTCTCTCTGGACCACAGGCTGACGCCCTAACCGCTGAGCCAAACCGGCAAGGGCATCTCTCTTTTTTTTAATTTTTTTTTTTTCTTCATTGATTTTAGAGAGAGAGGAAGGGAGAGGAAGAGAGAGGTAGAAACATCGATGAGAGAGAACATTGATTGGCCATCTCCTGCATGACCCACACTGGGGATTGGGCCCACAACCTGGGCATGTGCCCTGACCGGGAATCGAGCCGGCAATCTTTTGGTGCATGGGTCACTACTCAACCACTGAGCCACAGCAGCCAGGCTAGGTTCTCTGTTCTGTTTCATTGATCTATATGCCTGTTCTTGTGGCAGTAATAGGCCGTCTTTATTACAATGGCTTTGTAGTATAAATTGATATCTGGTATTGTGACCCCTCCTACTTTGTTCTTCTTTTTCAAGATTGCTGTGGCTATTCGGGGTCTTTTTTGGTTCCATATAAATATATGGAGTATTTGTTCTAGTTCTGTGAAATATGTCATTGGTATTTTAATGGGGATTGCATTGAATTTATAGATTGTTTTGGGTAGTATGGACACTTTAATGATGTTAATTCTTCCAATCCCTGAACAAGTTATATGCTTATATTTTTTATATCGTCCTCTATTTCTTTTTTCAATGTCCTGTAGTTTTCTGGGAACAGGTCCTCTACTTCTTTGGTTGTTTATTCCTAGGTATCTTAGTTGTTTTTTGTGTGTGTGTTTTTTTTGCTGTGATGGTAAATGGGATTTTTTTAAATTCTCTTTCTGAGTTCATTATTGGTTATAAGAATGCCATCGATTCATTGATGTTAATTTTGTATTTTGCTACTTTGCCAAATTCATTTATTAGCTCTAGTAGATTTTTGATGGAGTCTTTAGGGTTTTCTATGTACAATATCATGTCATCTGCTAATAAAGACGTTTCACTTCCTCCTTTCCAATTTGGGTTCCTTTTATTTTTTCTTCTTGTCTAATTACTGTGGCTAAGACTTCCAGAACTACGTTAAATAAGAGTGGCGAAAGTGGGCACCCTGTCTTGTTCCTGTTCTTATGGGAAATGCTTTTAATTTTTGCCCATTATGTATGATGTTGGCTGTAGGTTTTTCATATGTGGCCTTTATTATGTCAAGATATGATCCTTCTATTCCCACATTGCTGAGCGTTTTTATCAGAAATGGTGCTGGATTTTGTCGAATGCTTTTCAGCAGCTATTGATACGATCATATTATTTTTAGGTTTCATTTTGTTTATGTGGTGTATCATATCTATTGATTTGCGAATATTGTACCAGCCTTGCATCCCTGGGATGAATCCCACTTGGTCATGGTGAATAATTTTTTTAATGTATTGGATTTGATTTGCTAATATTTTGTTAAGGATTTTGGCATCCATGTTCATCAGGGATATTGGGCTGTAGTTTTCTTTCTTTGTAGTGTCTGTCATGTTTTGGATATAGAATTATGCTGGCCGCATAAAATGAGTTTGGAAGTCTTCTTTCTTTTTGGATTTTTTTGGAATAGTTTGAGGAGAATGGGTGTTAGATCTTCTTTGAATGTTTGGTAAAACTCCTCCATGAAGCTATCTGGGCCTGGGCTTATGTTTGCTGGGAATTTTTTTGTTTGTTTGTTTTGTCATTGCCATAGTTCATTTACTTTTCAGGGAGGCAATTTTACTTCCCACCAGGCTACAGCAAGAGTCATGCAGAAGTGGCCATGGTTTGTGCCCAATGCAGAATAAGTGGGAACGGAAAGAATACCGGAAAAGATACAACAACATCTAGATGCTGGGCCTGCTCTGACTGTGGAACCTTAGATTCTCTGAACCTCAGTTTTTTCATTCATTGAAGGGTCACAAAAATCTCTCTCCTACATTCCTCAAAAGGCTCTTGTGAATGTCAAATGAGAAAAAAAATGTACATGAGATGCTTTGCAAACTTTAAAGTGTTCCGCCATTGAATAGCGATGCAATGGGTCCATCTCTGGGGCTGTATCACTCCAAGGAGACTTATTTTAGTGAGTGCTCTAGAAATTTTCAAAGGAGGTTGTACATTATTTGCATGTATGCTTCCCCAAAGGCCTACTTCCTTCACCCTGCAGCAGTCTGCGCATTTGTAGAAGTTTCCATTGTACTTGTCACATTGATTTTGAAGGTATTGCATTATAATTATTTCCTCTCATTTATGGCATTCCTCTAAATGGAGTATTAGCTCCTCAAGAGTAGATTTATTTTTATTTATTTATTTTTCTGAAGCTCTTTTTTTATTATTATTAATTTATTTTTGTTACAGATGTTTCATTTCTCCTTTTCCCCCCAGAAACCCTCCTCCCTATCCCCCTTCCCATAAGCATTGTTGTCTATGTCCATTGGTTACGAATACATGCATATAAATTCTGTGGTTTATCTCATTCCTCCTTCCTGCCCTCTCCTCAGAAGTTTGTCAGTCTGAACCATACTTTTTCTGTGTCTCTGGGTCTATTTTGTTCATCAGCTTTTTTTTTATTCATGATGTTCCACAGATAAGTGGGATCATGTGGTATTTGACTTTCTCTGATTGGCTTCTTTTGCTTACCATAATACTCTCCAGGTCCCTCCATGTCGTCTCAAAGGGTAAGAGATCTTTCTTTCTTACAGCTGCATAGTATTCCATTGTGTATATGCACCACAGCATTTTTATCCACTCATCTACTGATGGACACTTGGGCTGTTTCCAGATCTTAGCAATTATAAATAGTGCTGCTATGAACATCAGGGTACATATATTCTTTCTGATTGGTGTTTCAGGCTTCTTAGGATATATTCCTAGAAGTAGGATCACTGGGTGAAATGGCAGTTCAATTTTTAATTTTTTGAGAAAACACCATACTGTTTTCCATAGTGGCTGCACCAGTCTGCATTCCCACCAGCAGTGTACAAGAGTCCCCTTTTCTCCACACCCTAACCAGCATTTGTTGTTTGATGATTTGTTGATGGCAGCCATTTTGGCAGCTGTGAGGTGATACCTCACAGTTTTAATTTGCATCTCTCTGATGATTAGTGATGGTGAGCATTTTTCATATGTCTCTTGGCCATTTGTATGTCCTGTTTGGAGAGGTGTCTATTTAGGTCCTCTGCCCATTTTTTAATTGAGTTCTTTGTCTTCCTTTTGTTGAGTTGTATGAGTGCTCTATATATTTTGGAAATTAACCCCTTATCTGATGTATCCGCAATTATGCTCTCCCATATAGTGGGTTCCATTTCCATTTTAATGCTTGTTTCTTTTGCTGTGCAGAAGCTTTTTTGTCCCATGTATTAATTTTTTCCTGTTTCTCTTGCCTTAGGTATTGTATCAGTGATAATTCTGCTGCATGTGATGTCTGAGATTTTGCTGCCTACATTTTCTTCTAGGATTTTTATGGATTCACGTGTCACATTTAAATCTTTTATCCATTTTGAGTTTATTCTTGTGTATGGTGTAAGTTGGTGGTCTAGCTTCATTTTTTTGCATGTAGCTGTCCAATTTTCCCAACACCATTTATTAAAGAGGCTGTCTTTACTCCATTGTATGCTCTTGCCACCTTTGTCAAATATTAATTGAGTGTAGTGTCTTGGGTCAATTTCCGGGTTCTCTGTTCTGTTCCATTGATCTATATGCCTGTTCTTGTGCCAGTACCAGGCTGTTTTGATTACAGTAACTTTGAGGTATAACCTGATATCTGGTATTGTGATCACTCCTACTTTGTTCTTCTTTTTCAAGATTGCTGTGGCTATTTGGGATCTTTTTTGGTTCCATATAAACTTTTGAAGTTTTTGTTCTAGTTCTGTGAAATATGTTGTTGGTATTTTAATGGGGATTGCATTGAATGTATAGATTTCTTTAAGTAGTATGGACATTTTAATGATATTTATATTTCCAATCCATGAGCAAGGTGTATGCTTCCACTTTTTTACTTCCTCTGTTTCTTTTTTTAATGTCCTATATTTTTCTGCAAATAGGTCCTTTACTTCTTTGGTTAAGTTATTCCTAGGTATCTTAATTGTTTTGCTGCAATGGTAAATGGGATTGTGTTTTTAGTTTCTCTTTCTGTGAGTTCTTTATTGGTGTATAAGAATGCCATCAATTTTTTATGTTAATTTTGTATCCTGTTACTTTGCCAAATTCATTTATTAGCTCTAGTAGATATTTGATGGAGTCTTTAGGGTTTTCTATGTACAATATTATGTAATCTGCAAATAAAGACAGTTTCACTTCCTTCTTTCCAATTTGGACCCCTTTTATTTTTTCTTCATGTCTAATTGCTGTGGCTAAGACTTCCAGTACTATGTTAAATAAGAGTGGTGAAAGTGGGCATCCCTGTCCTGTTCCTGTTCTTAAGGAAAAAGCTTTTAGTTTTTGCCCATTGAGTATGATGTTGGCTGTAGGTTTTTCTTTTTTTTTTTTTTTCAGACAGAGTGGGAGGGAGAGAGAGGAAGAGAGAGAGAGAGAAACATCGACATGAAAGGGACACATCGAGTGGCTGCCACCCGCATGACCAACCAGGGCCGGGGACAAACTGCAACCGAAGTACATGCCCTTAGTGGGAACCGAACCCGGGTCTCTCTGGACCTCAGGCCGAGGCTCTAACGGCTGAGCCAAACCGGCCAGGGCGGCTGTAGGTTTTTCATATATGACCTTTATTATGTCAAGGTATGATCTCTCTATTCCCACATTGTTGAGCATTTTTATCAGAAATGGGTGCTGGATTTTGTAGAATGCTTTTTCAGCCTCTATTGATATGATCATATGGTTTTTATCTTTCATTTTGTTTATGTGGTGAATCACATCTATTAATTTATGTATATTGCACCAGCCTTGCATCCCTGGGATGAATCCCACTTGGTCATGGTGAATAATTTTTTTAATGTATTGGTGGATCTGATTTGCTAATACTTTGTTAAGGATTTTGGCATCTATGGTCAGCAGGGATAGTGGCCTATAATTTTCTTTGTTTGTAGTGTCTTTATCTGGTTTTGGAATTAGAATTATGCTAGCCTCATAAAATGAATTTGGAAGTCTTCATTTGTCCTCAATTTTTTAGATTAGTTTGAGGAGAATGGGTATTAGTTCTTCTTTGAATGTTTGGTAAAACTCTCCTGTGAAGCAGTCCAGACCTGGGCTTTTGTTTGCTGGGAGATTCATGATTACATCTTCAATTTCCTTGGTTGTTATTGGTCTCTTCAAGTTTTCTATCTCTTCCCTGTTTAGTTTTGGAAGACTATGTGTTTCTAGAATTTTGTCCATTTCGCCTATATTGTCCAATTTGTTGGTGTATAATTGTTCATAGTATTTGTTAATGATCCTTTGTATTTCTGTAGTGTCAGTTGTTCCTTCTTCTCTTTCATTTCTGATTTTATTTATTTGGGTCTTCTCTCTTTGTTTCTTGGTGAGTCTAGGTAAGTGTCCATCAATTTTGTTTATCTTTTCGAAGAACCAGCTCTTTGTTTCATTGATCTTTTGAATTGTTTTTTAAGTCTCTCTGTCATTTATTTCTGCTGTGATCTTTACTATTTCTTTCCTTGTATTTGCTCTGGGTTTTTCTTTCTGTTTGCTTTCTAGTTCTTTAAGTTGTGAGGTTAGATAGTCAATTAGACATTTTTTTTGTTTCTTGAGGTAGTCCTGTAGCACTATGAACTTCCCTCTCAGGAATGCTTTTGCTACATCCCATAGATTTTGTGGTGTTGTGTATTCATTTTCATTGGTTTTCACGAAGTCTTTAATTTCTTCCTTGATCTCCTTGGTAACCCATTCATTGTTTAATAACATGCTATTTAGCCTCCATTTGGTCCTTGGGCCAAAGCTCTAACTGCTGAACCAAACTAGCCAGACCTGTGTTTTGTCCATTTACAAGTGTAAAAATTACTGGTATATTTCTAATTATTTCTACAAGGTTTTTTTATGCTTTCTGTTTCTTCTACTTTTTCTATACTTCCTTTATTCTCCTTTCCTGAGTTTTTTGATTGAATGAGTTTATTAGTGTCAGTTTTTCTTCCCTAATATTATGGAAGCTATACATGGTATTTTGACACTCTTGTGTTCAATATAGGTTTTGACATGTATATTTATACTAAAATCTGAAGTTATTTCTGATTGCTTGTTTATATGAGGATCTTAAGAACATTTTAAATCCAGTTATTCCACTTATTATTATTATTGTTAATTATTGGCTATTATTGTTTCTTACAGTCAGTGTTAGTTTAGATTTAGACTTATGCTTAACTTTTTTTTGTTGCTGTTTTTGACCATTTAGACTTTCCTTGTGGGATTATTATCATTCTCGAAAGATAACCTTTAAAAGTGCTCTTTCTCAAGGGTCATTGTTGTGAAACCTGCTTTTTTCAGGGTAAATAATATCTTTATTTTGCCTTTGATTTTGAAAAATACTTTTGTGGGTGCTTTTGTTAATTCTAGATTAATAACTATTTTCTTTCAGCATTTTGAATATATTATACTACTGTTTTCAATAGAAATATCAGTGGTCATTTTAATTGGTTTTCTCTGATGTAATATATATTCTCTATGTTTGGTTTTAAGAGCTTCTCACTGTCCTTGGTGTTCAGTAGTTTCATTGTGGTATATCTAAGTGTTGATTTATTTTTATTTACTTTACTTGAGCTAACTCAATTTAAGTGTTCATACTTTTTCCCTATTTGGGAAAAACTCTCAGTCATTAGCTATTGCCTTTTCTCTATTCTCTCCTTCTTAAACTCTGATTAGGTGTCTGCTAGACTCACTTAATCAGGAAAACAGAGTAAATGCCAGGTAATTCAACAGAGGAAGTTTAATATGGTGCTATGGTCTGAAGGTTTTGTCTACCCGCCTCCCCCCCCCAAATTCCAGTGTTGAAATCCTAACCCTCAGGGTGACAGCATTGGAAGCTGGGGCCTATAGGCAGTGATTAGGTTATGAGGACTCTACCCTTATAAAAGTGATTAGATCATGATGATTAGTGTACCCTCAGAGACTGGGAGAAGTAGCTCATCCCTTCCATCATGAGAAGTTAGAGCAAAAGGATGATTGTCTAGAAAGTGGACTCTTACCAGATACCAAATCTGCCAGCACCATAATCTTTTATTTCTCAGCCTTCAGAACTATAAAAAAATAAATGTTTGTTTGTTTATAAGCCACCCAGTTTATGGTATTTTTGCTATAGCAGCCCAAATAAACTAAGACATATGGGAAATTAATTACAAATGTTTTAGGATTTCTGAAAACCAAACGGGATAGTGGGATGATCTAAAATAGTTAGCAATAGCAAACACTGTTATACTTTCTTAGGCTGCAGGAATACAGTGATGAGATAGTCTTACCAGAACCTGGAAGCTGAGGCCATCTAATATGAGGACAGGTTGTGTTCTGTAGGAACAGGGGCCATGGAAGAGGCATAGCTACTGATGGAGACACCACAAAACCCAGGGAAAGCAGAGGAAAAACATCCTGGTCTCTTGTTTCCTCCTACCACCCAGTCTCCAGCCTGAGACTCTCGCTGACAGAATCTAGGAGAGAAGGAAGCCATAGGACAAGGAACATAGGAAATACAGTTTTGAAATATCAGCTGCCGGTTGCTGCGCCGCCACCGCCTGAGTCTCAGTCCGCGCTCCTCTCGGGCTCTCTCAGCAGCAGCCGCCTCCATCTCTGGCTCCGCTCCCCGCTTCCCTCCCTGCTGAGCCGCGTCCCTCCCAGCGCTCTGCCCGTCGTCTCCGTCCCGCAGCGGGGGCCGCTCGTCCTGGGCGCCGCCTTGCGCCCCAGGCTTTTCCGCCCGCGGCTACTTCGGGGCCCCGATGGCGACCTCCGCTCCGCCGCCTGTACCCCGGATTCCGGTCCCGGGCACTGCCCCCCACCCTCTTCCTCCCTCACTTCCTAGGAGGGGACGGTCTGTGTCTGAGCCCTCAGCCTCGCACCCCAGCACCTCTGCCCAGCAGCAGCCTTGCCCAGGCTGGGGGTACCTCTCGGGCCCTCCAGAGAAGCGGGAAAGAAGAGGGTGCGGGCCAGCGGGGGGCGTTGCCCAGCCGCTCCCACCAGCAGCCCCGGGAGCGGGGGAGCCCTCAGCGCGGGCGGGGCGCAGGGAGTCCCGGACCCGCCGCTGCCTCCCGGCTCCCCGCCGCGCTCCCGCCCGGAGCCCGAGCTGAGGAAGGAACCTGTTCTCTGGTCGCTGCCTCCCGCGGCGCCTGGCCAACCGTTTAGAAAAGAGGTTTTAAAATCAAACATGGGAAAATCGGAGAAAATTCCCATTCCCCACGGGCAGCTTGTTCCCGGTGTGCACTTGTGTGAACCAAAGGTAAACAGACAGAAAAGCAAATGTAACTTCCCACTAACCAAGATCACCTCTGCAAAAAGAAATGAAAATAACTTTGGCAGGATTCCGTTTCGTCTGATATAATTCAGAAGCAGGAAAAAAAAAAAAAAGCCTTTTAAAAATACTGAGAACGTTAAAAAAAAGCATTTGAAGAAATCAGCACTTCTAACTGAAGTGAGCCAAAAGGAGAATTATGCTGGGGCAAAGTTGAGTGATCCACCTTCTCCTAGGGTTCTTCCAAAGCCGCCTAGTCATGGGATGGGGAGCACTATTGAAATTTACGACCAAAATAGGGAATTGATGGCAGTACACTTAAAAATTCTCCTAAAAGGTCAAACTTAGATCTCGGATTTCAGTATGTGTGTAAAACATAGTTTTTCCAAAATCCCTGCATTCTTGAAAAGAAAATTGGTACAGAAATGGAACTTTGCCTTGTTGTAACCTACGAGGGCAAAAGATGTTTAAAAAATTACAAACATCTTGTATTATATTTTGTAAATACTGTATACCATGTATTATGTGTATATTGTTGATACTTGAGAGGTACATTATAGTTTTGTTATGAAAGTATGTATTTTGCCCTACCCAAATGGTAGGTGTTTTGTATATATACAAAGGAGAAACTATAAGTGTGTGCTAAGGCACGTGGAAGACCAATTTATTTGCACAAGGTACTGAGAGATTTTTCAAGAAACAGCTGTCAAATCTCAAGGTAAAGATCTAAATGTGAACAGTTTACTAATGCACTACTGAAATTTAAATCTCTGGCACAGTCACTGTAAACATGGGGTTTGTCTATGTTTCTCTAAATTGATTTCTGCCTTCTAATCTGTAATTGCTGGAAAACTCACTTTTACCAAACTTAATTTCTGGTTTTTGGTTTATATCCATATCCAAATTGAAAATACCTCTAATTTTAATACCAACAAAATCGGTTGTAATCAAATTTTTAAATAATAATAATTTGGCCCCTTCCCCTTTAAAAAAAAAAAAAAAAGAAATATCATCTGCCAAGATTCAGGTCATGGAAGGGCATGCATGGATTTGAGAGCAAACAAACCATTCCATTCTCCTTTCCATATCTTTCAACTTGACTTTCAGATTTTTCATTACTTTGTTTTCTTGTATGGCATTCTAGGTAATATATTTATTGTTGTAAACTATATTTTTTAATCCTCACCTGAGGATATTATTTTATTCTGTTTTTTTTGTTTGTTTGTTTGTTTGTTTTAGATAGGGTAGGAGGGGCTGGGACTGGGGCTGTGATTGAACCTGCAACCCAGACACATACCTTTGAGCAGGAATTCAACCCTGGACTCTTGACTCTTGACTCTTTGATCAACCAACGAGGGCCCCTTTTAACTGTTTTAAATGTGCAGTTTAGTGACATTAAGTTCATTCACATTGTTGTACAATGAATATCTCCATCCATCTCCAGAACTCTGTCTCCCCAAACTGAAACTCTACCCATGAGGCGATAATTTCCATGTCTCTTCTCTCAGGCCCCTAGCAACCATGATTCTGCTTTCTGACTCTGACTTTGACTATTCAGGTACTATATATAAAATGGAATCATACAGTGTTTGCCCTTTTGTGACTAGCTTATTTCACTTAGCATAATGTCTGCTAAGCTCATCTCTGTTGTAGTATGAGTTAGAATTTCCTTTCCTTTTAAGGCTGAATAATATTCCATTATATATACAGCACTTATTTATCCATTCATCCACTTATGGACATGTGGGTTGCTTTCAACTTTTAGCAGTTTGAATAATACTGATATGAACATGAATACAAATACCCCATTGAGAGTCTGCTTTCATTTCTTTTGGTTATATACCCAGGAGTGGAATTGCTGCATCCACCATATGGTAGCTCTTTGTTTTTTTGAGGACCTACCATCCCGTTTTTCACAGCAGCTGCACTATTTTTTCTTTCTCACCAGCAATGCACAAGAGTTTTAATTATCTACACCATCAACCTGTTTTCTGTGTTTTTTTTAATAATAATCACCCTCATGGGTGTGAAATAGTATCTCATTATCATTTTGATTTCCATTTCCCTAATGATTAGCGATGTTGAGCATTATTTCATGTGCTTACTGGCCATTTGTGTATATTCTTTGGGCAAATGTCTATTTAAGTCATTGCCATTTTAAAAAAAATTGTTGTTGTAGGAGTTATTTACCCATTAGATATATGGGTAAATATCTGGGATATTAACCCATTAGATATATGACTTGCAAATATTTTTTCCTATTCTGTGGGTTATCTTTTCACTCTGTTGATAGTGTCCTTTGATGCACAAGAGTTTTTAATTTTTATGAAGTACAATTGATCTATTTGTTCCTGTTACCTGTGCTTTGGTGCCACATCCAAGAAATCATTGTGGAATCCAATGTCATGAAGCTTTTCCCATTTTGTTCAAAATTTTATAGGTTTAGCTCTTACATTTAGGACTTTGACCCATCTTGGGTTAAGTTTTGCATGTGGTGTAACATAGAAATTCAACTTTATTCTTTAGTATGAAGATAGTCAGTGTTCTCAGCACTGTTTATTGAAAAGACTGTTCTTTCCCCACTGAATTGTCTTGACAGTCTTGCCAGAAATCATTTGACCATATATGAGAAGTTGTATTTCTGGGCTCTCTGTTTTATTCTATTGGTCTATATGTCTGTCATTATTGTAGCTTTGTAATAAGTTTTGAAATCAAGATATGTGAGACCTCCAACATCTCATTAAGATTTTGATAGGGAATAAACTGAATCTATAGATCACTGGGTATTATTGACATCTTAACAATATCAAGTCTTCAATACGTGAACATGGGATGTCTTTCCATTTATTTGTGTTTTTTTAAATTTCTTTCAACAATATTTCGTTTTTTTCACTGTACACATCTTTTGGCTCCTTGATTAAATTTTTTTCTAAGTATTTTATTCTTTTTGGTATGTTGTAAATAGAATTGTTTTCCTAATTTCATTTTCAGATTCATTGTTAGTATATAGAAATGCAACTGATTTTTGCATGTTGACTTTGTATCCCCCACATTTCCCAAATTCATTTATTAGTTCTCACAGTATTTTTTTGTGTGGGTGCTTTAGGGTTTTCTACATATATGATCAAGTCACCTGTGAATAAAGATAACTTTATTCTTCTTTTCCAATGTGGATACTATTTATTTTTATTTATTTATTTATTTATTTATTTATTTATTTATTTATTTATTTTGACTGCTTGCACTAGCTAGGACTTCCAGTGTTATGCTGGATGAAAGTGGCAAAAGTAGGCATCCTTGACTGGTTCTGATCTTAAAGGAAAGGTTTTCAAGTTTTTCACCACTGTGTATGATGTTAGCTATGGTTTTTTCAATATATGACTTTTATTATAGTCAGGTAATTTCTTTCTATTCTTTGTTTGAGTGTCTTTATTTTTTATCTTAAAAGGGTGTTGAATTTTATCAAATGTTTTTTTCTGCATCAATTTAAATTATCATGTGTTTTTTCCCCTTCATTTTGTTAATATGGTGTATTACATTGATTTTCATGCATAGGACCATCCTTGCATTCCAGGAATAAATCCCACGTGGTCATTGTATATGATCCTTTTAATATGCTATTGAATTAAGTGAGCTGCTATTTCTTTTTGAGGATTCGATATCAATGTTTATGGAGATATTGGTCTGTAGTTTTATTTTCTTGTAGTGTCTTTGTCTGGCTTTGGTATCAGGGTAATGGTGGCTTCATATAGTGGATAAGAAGTATTCCCTTCTCTTAAACATTTAGAATAGTGTAAGAAGGACTGGTGTTAATTCTTTAAATGTTTGGTATCTTTACCAGTGAGGCAATCTAGTCCTGGGCTTATTTTATTGTTGTTGAGAGGTTTGGGGTTTTTGGTTTTTGTTTTTTTTTTTTTATTACTGATTCAATTTCCTCACTAGTTATAGGTCTATTTAGATTTTTTATTTCTTCATGATTCAGTCCTGGTAGGTTGTTTGTTTCTAGGAATTTATCCATTGTATCTAGTTTATTCATTATGTTGCCATACAGTTGCTCATAGTCTTCTCTTATAATCTTTTTTATTTCTGTGAAATTTATTTTGGCTTTTAGTTATTTAAGTCTTCTCCTTTTTTTTCTTAGTCAGTCTACCTAAAGGTTTGTCAATTTTGCTTATCTCTTTGAAGAAGCAATTCTTGGTTTTGTTGATTTTTCTCTATTTTTTTTCCTGTTCTCTATTCCATTTATCCCTGCTCTAATTTTTATTATATTTTCCTTTTGCTATCATTGGGTTTAATTTTTCCCCCTTAATTTTAATTAAGGTGTTAGTTAAGTCATTGATTTGAAGTTTTCCTTCTTTTTTTAACATACACTTTTATAGCTATCAGTTTGCCTCTGAGCACTGCTTTTGCTACATCTCATATGTTCTTCTAGGTTGTATTTTTATTATTATTTGATTTAGGATATTTTCTAATTTTCCTTTTAATTTCATTGGTTAACAGTGTGTGTTTTAATTTCCACATATTTGTGGATTTTCTAATTTTCCTTCTGCTCTTGATTTCTATTTTAATTCCATTTTTGTAAGTTTTCAGTCTTTTTAAATTTATGAAGTCTTGTTTTGTGGCCTAACATGTGGTCTGTCCTAGAGAATGTTTCCTGTACACTTGAGAAAAATGTGTATTCTGCTTTTGTTAAGGGAGTGTTCTGTATATGTATATTAGATCAAATTGCTCTATCATGTTGTTCAAATTTGTATTTCCGTATTGATCTGTCTCATTGTTCTATTCATTATTTAAGGTGGGATATTAAAGTCTTGTATTATTATTGTAGAACTGTCTATTTCTCCCTTCAATTCAGTCAGTGTTTGCTTCATATATTTTAGAGCTCTGATGTTTTGTGCATATATTTTTAATTGTTATTTTGTCTTGGTGAATTGATCCTTTTATCATTACATAATGTCTAGCATCTTTTCATTTCAATGTGAAGGACTTTTTTTTAGCATTTCTTGTAGGACAGATTTAGTAGTAATGACCTCCCTCATCTTTTGTTTATTTGGGAATGTGTTCATTTCTTCCTCATTTTTGAAGGACAGTTTGCCTGATACAAAATTTTTAGGTGATAAGTTTTTTCCCACCCCAGCACATTAATATATTATCCCACTGTCTTCTGGCTTACAAGGTTTCTGCTGTAAAATCTTGTTAAGGATCTCTTCTAAATGACAGGTCACTTTTCTCTTGTTACTTTCAGGATTCCTCCTTTGTCTTTGTCTTTTGAGAACTCTCTTCTAGGACTCTCATGATGCTTATATTGGTCCAGTTGGTGGTACTGCAAAAGTTCCATAGACTCTGTTCATGTTTCTTCATTCATTCTTCTTTTTTCCATGTTTGCTGATTTTTTTCTTGGGTAGTGGTTCTATCCAAGTCTGGTATTGAACCACTCTAGGGGATTTCTTAATTCAGTTATTGTATTTTTATATCCAGAATTTTGTTTTGGTTCTTTTAAAACATTTTTATATCTTTGTAAATACTCTCAATTTTCTCTATCTCTATTCCCTGAAAAAAATTGAATAAGATGGCATTATTTCTTTCTTAAGTATTTGATAGAATTCTTTGGTAAAAACATCAGAAAATTTTCTGTTTGCTATTCATTTGTATCTGTACCATATATTCAACAAATTCTTATACAGTACCTTCTCTATGTCTGTCTTTGGAATCATTAGTGAACAACACGGATAAAAGTTTCTGTCCTCAGGAGCTTACTACAGTCAGTCCTCATGGAGCTTATGTTCCACTAGTGTAGAAAAAGAATGAATAAAACATAATAAACAAGAAGTAATGCAGTATGTTAGGAGGTAATAAGTGCTATGAAAATAGAGCACATTAAGGGAGACTAAGAGCTGGGATGCAGGATGAGGTGGAGGAGGGCAGGAGGAGATTTTTTATATATGTTGGTCAGGATGGTACTTATTGAAAAGAAGATTGCTGATGTAAGGCAATGTGGATATCTGGAGAAAGAGCATTCCAGGCAGATGGAAAAGACAGCTCAATGGGAGATCATTTCTGCTATGTTCTAGAATGAGTATGAAGGCAATTTGTTTCGTTTATTAAAGAAGAATTAAGTAAGTGTAGGTTTACAAAAGCAGTCAGAATAATTGTTGAGATGAATGTCAAGATCCTGAAGAAAGATTTTCTTTTCTATTATTTTATAGTCTTTTTTTCTACCATGAAAAAGAAGTCAATAGCTGAACATATAATAAATCAATTAAAAAAGATTTTTTTTTGCCCTGGCCAGTTGGGCTCAGTGGTTAGTGTGTCGGCCTGTGGACGGAAGGGTCTCAGGTTCACTTACTGGTCAAGGGCACATACTTGGGTTGCAGGCTTGATCCCCAGCCCTGGTCAGGATCATGTAGGAGGCGACCAATTGATGTGTCTCTCTCACATTGACGTTTCTCTCTCTCTTTCTCTCTCCCTCCCTCCTTTCCACTGTATCTAAAAAAATAAATGGGGCCCTGGCCAGTTTGGCTCAGCAATAGAGCATCAGTGTGTGAACCAATGAGTTGCGGGTTCGATTCTGGCCAAGGGCACGTACCTCGGTTGTGGTTAGTCCCCAGCCCTGGTCAGGGTCATGCGGGAGGCAACCAGTTGATATGTCCCTCTCATGTCGATGTTTCTCTCTCTCTCCCTTTCTCTCCCTCTCTCTCCCTCCCACTCTGTCTGAAAATAAATAGAAAAATATCCTTGGGTGAGGATTAAAAAATAAATTAAATAAATAAATAAATAAATAAATAAATAAATGGAAAAATATCCTCGAATGAGGATTAACCACAAAAAAATGGTTTTTCATTTTTCACATGTAGCTTTGTAAGTAACTTTTCAGGATTATGGTAAATACATATCTCCAAATACTGTAAATGCATATGACAAAAATAATTCTTTAGTTTACATAATTATATAATTAAGAATTTAATTATGTTTTAGTTTTATGAGTTAGAGAATTATTTTTAGTCCATGCATCTTAAAGGTCTAGAAAAAATATGAATATTCATTGCTTTGTAGAATGCAATTTACTGTAGTCATGACATAATTAGTTGTTTACTAACTGTGACAGTTTATTTTATTCTTAAAGAAAACAACTGTGTATAATGGGAAAAATATAGTTTAGGAGTCAGAAGACTTGCTTCTACTTTAATTCTTGAAATTATTTAATGTTTGATTTTTAGGAAGTCATTTTAGGCTTTATTTTACTTACTTTTTAGGAATTTTGTTTGTTTTTAATGGGATTTGACTAAGTATATTCTGAATCCAAAAGGTCTGTGCTTTTGTCATTCTGTGATTATTGTTTTATAATAGAACAGTGTACTGCTATAAGTATTTGTTTAATTGAAAACTTTTAAAGAAGAAATTGTATTTCAGACAAACTCCTGCTCATGGTTAATGTCCAGTTCCAATACTGCTTATTTTCTGTATCTTTTCATGATCACTTCAGAATTAATTGCTTCTTGACCTGGGCTATTACAGCACTTTATGCATATTTCTATTATTCATTACTTTTCATACTGTATTATAGGTTCAAATTTATCTCTCCATGAGTTGCCTATCTTTGTATCCTCAAAACTCTAAAATACTTTGCATTTATTTGGTGTTCAGTCACTTTTTAATTGCATTTTTATACCTGTATAATTAAAGACCAATAATTAATTCCTAATAGTTAATATAGCAGAAATTAAAATTGTGTTCAATAATATCACTGCTTGAAAGAAAGTATTCCATATAAAGAATGTTTCTCATGGTTGAAAACTCGTGTTTCAGGCATTTAACAAGATTTAGGTTGGTCTTTTTGTCTAACTTTCTTTTTAGGTGGATGGCATGAATGTTATTTGCATGCCTAAATAGATAGATATAAGAAGCAGTTATCTTGTCATTATTGTGAAATCACTAAAGTGGATGATTGTTACTGATTACCCCCTTACTTGTTGTTTTGCATTTCAGATCAAAGGCACACATTTCATAAGTGTTCTAAGAAATATTCATGAGTGTGTTTTTATGTAGTGGTGTAATTTTTAGCAGGTATTCATAACCATTTACTCCATGATATGCTCTTACATATAATGAATTAGAATACGACACTTTTTTGTTTAGATTTTAAAATTCTTTTCAGCTCCCCTTAATTCTAATTTCTCTCTTCTTTTTAAAAAAAACACATCTGTTTGAAGAACCATATTTATTCAACAGCTATATTTAACTTCTATGTGCCAGGCAAAGGGTTAGGCATTATTAGATTGAGAAGTGAACAAGATAGATAAGATCTCTGCTGTCAGAATTAACAAATAAACAAACATTTTTCCATTTAGCCAGCATTTACTGATTCCCTACTATGTGTTAGGCATTGTTCTGGTAGTAAAAATAACAAAGTCTACACTCTTTTTGTGGGAAAGGCTACCTTTACATAGGTTGGTCAGGAAAGACCTGTTCTAAGAAAATGTTGTCTGAGCTGAGAAGGAACCAAAGGAAAAGACTAATTGAGGCCAAACAGCAGTTGTTGATGATCTGAATGAACTCATTGTGTTGCATGTACACTGGTTTGTAGTTTTCGAGATGAGAAGATTAAGGAGTGTATTATTGGTTCCATTTTTTTCAATTAAGTATTAAATGAGGGCATCAGTTGGGAAGTATTTTGGGAGTAGGTACATAGTAAAGAGGGAACAATTTGAGGAGAGAAAAATTAAATGAGAGACATCACTGTAAAACAGTCACTCCAAAGAGAAGGGAATAGTCAAACCAAGGAAGTGGATTTTGTTGAGGGTGTACTTGCAGGCTTTTTTTTTATCCTGAATTTAAAATGCAGCTAGTCAACATGGTTGTGTGGTTTTCTCCAGGTACAGGGACAGGTGACAAGAAGATACAGTGTTTAACCAGATTTGGGTTTGTTTACCCCAGGAGATTATGGTGAAGAAAGAGAGGAACAAGTGTTGGAGATGTTAGCTAGGAAGTCACAGTAATTTAAGCTATAGAATTTGTGCTGGGGAAGAAGAAAATGAAGAGGGAATGAAGACCGAAGAGATTTGATAGTGAGGAATCGATGGCTTGGTGGTGTGGATGAGGTTGGAAGTTGTGGTCAGACCAGTGCATTTCAGGAACTAAAGTGCTAGGAGCTCTTTCTATTTCATTTTTAATTTCATACAAATGGTTGAATGTTATATAGGGAGAATGTGGAAGATAAAAAGCACTACTTAGAAATCTGGGTTCTTTTCTCAGGTTAAATATAAAATCTCCTTTTTTAAGTCTTGACCTCATTGGCCACATTCTCCTAATTATTCCAGCCCTATGCCAGGTGCTGGTCATGTTGTATTATCAGATAAAGGTAGGCACAGAATGCTGTTAGAGTACAGAGGTGGGTCATGCAACTCGAATGGGATGGAGAGTGGTCACATTTTGAGGAAATGACTTTTAAGCTAAGAGCTGAAAGATAAATAGGAGTTTGAATTTAGCAAGGGAACCATGGACGGAGGTGGGAGGAAATAGTGTATATTAAGATTCTCAAGTAAGAAAAAAATGAACTGAAGGATCGCGAGTGCCTAGATTATAGTGTATGACAGAAGTGTGGAGACATGAGGCTGGGAAATTAAGCAAGAGCCATATTTAAAGGACCTGGTAGGTTATGTTAAAGAAATTTCATCCTAAAAGCAATGAGGAGGGACCCATTATTGGGGTTTACATAGAGAAGTGTTATAAGACAGGATCACTTTAAAGTGGGGATTTGCTTTGATGAAGAAGTTAAATTTTATCATCTCTAAGCATCATTCTAAAATTCTTTCATACCTATGTATAAAGCAGTAAATTAAAATATTTAAATATTTACCTCTTATTTTAATCTGAAAAGAATTAATAGTAATTAATATGGGAATATATTAAACACAGAAGTAAAACCTTTATTACAAAGTATTATTAAATTCATATTAATCTGTTTGCAAAAAGAATTAAAATTTTCTATGACTCTGAGTACATTTGGTTACTGAGGTATATTTTCCATCATATCAATGAAAATATTAGATAATTTCCCATGAGTTTGTGTGCCATTTAATATCCCAATCAAATGGAGATGAATGAAACTCTGTACTTTTTCTCTCCAATGATTTAAACTTTTGAGTAAAGAAGAAAGAGAGTGGGTTTTTAAGTAATTAAGTGATAATGAGGAAAAATAATGAGCAGCACTAGCTCAGTCTTCACTGTTGCTAAATGTGTTCTCATTCTCCTGTTGGAAAGTTCTTACCATTTAAACTGAGGGAAGAGAGAACCAAGTTAAGCTGTACCAGAATGACTGTACCTCTCTCCTCTAGTCTTTGCAATTAGGGGTTGGGGTTCATGGTGGCAAGAGAAAGTATTGCAGACAGATCCCAATGTCTGAGTCTGTGGCCAGGGTCTCTCTCCCATTCCCTATTTCTCAATGGAGAAGAACAAATGGCTTTCATAATATTCTCATGTTTGGTATACTGCTAACCTAATAAATCATGCTTTGTTGTATCGCTTTAATGGAACATATTGATTGCATAGCTTTAGTTTGAAATTTGTTCTTTTGCTGCTTTTATTGTTGTCATAGTACCTATGTGGATTTCTAAGAATTATTTACTCTTCATTCATCATGTTGCAAGTCAAATAAAAAAGATTTATAACCAAGAGAAGAGGACAGTGTAGAGTGCAGGCCTGTCGTCTCATAGTGAATGTGGCTGTGCTCAGGGCTGCAGGCAACACTGGCTGGCCCACGACCAGGCGCACCAGGAAGCCCAAAGACAGGCACAAGTAACAAGCTGATAGGAAGATGATGGGGCGCTCAGGGTAGCGGAAGCGTTCCCTGTCTGTCAGGAAGGTGGCCACAGTGGTGGAGGTGGAGATAAAGCACAGCACAGACCACAGGCCCATCCAGAAGGTGGCGAAGGTGCAATCGTCAGGGCTAAAGGAGGGCTAGTAGCAGGGCACCGCGCAGTTGGGTACTTGGCCCGCCCGAACCTTGTAGAGCGGGTGCAACTCCTTCAGGATGGGCACGAAGGGCTCTCCGCACTTGCACACCGACGGGCCCAGCGGCGCATTCACCTCCCGAGGCTGGTGCCCCTGGCGGGCCTGGGAGGGGGCACCATGGTGGCCTAGCTGTGATTGTAAGCCATGCACAGGACCTCGGTGTCTCGCCCCAGCACCGGGAGGCGGTCGCAGCTCATGCGCTCCGGCCAGGCAAAGCCCTATTGGCACATGAGTGGCCAGCAGCTGGCTTTGGCTCGCTCGCAGGGGGAACTGCAGGTTGGCACCGTCTTGTGATAGTCAGGCAGGCAGATGGGTGTGCACATGGAACACAGGAAGAAGAGAAGGTCCAGAGAGCAGTGGATCTCCACCAGCCGCCAGAATTGGTGCACCTCCAGGCCCGCCTCCTCCTGCGTGTGGTGGTTGAACTGGCTGGGCATGTGCGTCAGGTTGTAGTCTGTGCCGTGGCACATGGGTACCGTGATTTCCTGGCACACCGGGGCCTTAGAGGCGGCCACCGCTCGGCCTGCCAGCTGCGCCAGGAGCAGCAGCAGCAGCGAGGGTGGCGCAGAAGGGTCAGGCAGAGCCATAGCGCCCTCCCTCCCCTCACTTCGCACAGCCCGGGTGGGGCCAACGCAGGCAGGGGGAATCGGGACCGGACTTCTCTGTCCACCGACTTGTGTGTGGCGCCGGGGCTGGCAACCTGTTGGTTCTTTTTCTCTTCCAGAAATCCACCCCAAGATAAACTGTTTCGGGAAAGCGCTGCCTCCCTCCTAGCTTAGCTCTTCGCAGGGTAGGGTTTGGGAGGGGCAGTTAGGGCTCCGATTCCAGGCAAAGTACTCCTCTGCGGACCCCGAGAGAAGCGGGTTTTGCACAGCCAGGCTGGGTCCTCTGTCCCTGGGACACTCCACTCAGAAAGGCGATTCAGAGCCAAGCTGGCACCTGGAAAGGAAAGTTTGACGATAGGCTGGGTATACAAGGAGGTGGCACAGGGCAGCAGGTGGGGGCGCCTCAGAGAGGGGGTCCACCCCTGAACGCGATCGCTGCAGGCCCATCACTTGCCCTCTCCTCCTCTGCCCCCCCTCCCCCGCATGATCTGGGCCGGGCAGGGGCAGGCCATGCGTTCCAACGGGGTCCAGAAGCCGCAGGAAGGGCCAACTCTCCTGCAGCACCTCCTCCCCTGCAGGGGCTCCTTGCTCCAGTCACTCCTGGGGGCTGTGGGGTGCTCCTGCAACGACGCGCCCGGCTGGGCTCCTCCTCCGTGCACTCGCACCCTTTCGCCCACCTCTGGCATTTCACAGAGTGGCTTTTTTTATTAAAAGTGTCTTATTATTATGGATTTTGAACTAGTAAATTTCTCTCTGAGAAAAGGATGGAATGAGCAGGATTGGAGGGCAGTAGGCAGTAGACTTGCTGTCTAGTCCTGGATCTTGCACTGACCAGCTCTTTGACTCTAACCTCTCTGAGCTTTAGTTTCTTCCTCTCAAATTAGAACTATGGTCTAAAATTCTTTCCAGCTCTGTGATTCCATGATCTGTTTTAAAACAATGTGGACATTAAACATTACTGTAAAAACAATATTAGGAAGCTTTCTCTTATTTATTCCTCTGAGTTGTTTCATGTATATATGGTTTTCTAGAAACATGACTAAGTGGCTGTCTTGCACTTTTATTGATGGGACAGCAACCAATTCTCTTTCTGCTGAATGGGCCGTTAGCTAACTAAAGGCTGTATGCCATTATAACTGTATTTTGCTTTTTTGGAAAGGTAGGAATTTATTGTTTGCATGACTAGTTTTTGATAGCTTCTAAATGTCCTGTATTTCAAAGAAATAAAATGAACTAGGTGAAAGTTTTTATTTTGAATCAATGGTTTTTCCATTGAAACATAGTTAACATTACAAAGAAAGGAAATCAATTATCTATAATAGTTCTCCATATATGGTTCTTTCTAATTACATACCAAAATAGCCTGATATTTTACCCTTTTTACTCAATGTAATTAACATAATCAGAGAATTCTAGTCTCTCCCTTTAAACAATATAATGAGAAATTTCAATACATAAGTACTGAGCACAATAAAAACCCTTTTGACCATGCTTTGACAAAATTAAATTCTCTGTTTGGTAGTCTGTAATATGTTTCTTTGACATCATTCACACTTTTCTCACAGTTCTCTTCCTATGACTTTTTGAAACTAGGATATTGATGAAGAGATTGAAGCAGAGTATAACATCTTAAAAACTCTTTCTGCCCACCCTAATGTGGTCAAATTCTATGGGATGTACTTCAAGAAGGATAAGATAAATGAAGCTAAGCTTTGGTTGGTTCTTGAGGTAAGTGTTTCAACATTATTTTATGGCTAGAAACCCGCAGCGTGGTCTTGGAATGACATGTTTATGTAACATCAGTACCACGAAGCAGTGTGTTCCTGACTGGTCACATCCTCAGTGGAATATTGTGCCCAATGCTGGCCTTGTCATCTTTAGACACATTGGAAATTAAAGAAAAGCCTCAAAGATTATTTAAAATTAAAAGGAAACATTTCTACAGTAAAAGACTAAAGAAACTAAGATTATTTTCCTTGCAGAAGAACAAGCTTAAAAGGGACTTCATTATAATATATATTTATTCATCCATATTTTGTTCAATTAACATGTGACTGAGGTTCTGTGCCAGGTGCTAAGATAGAAAAGAAAATTAATTTAAATGAGGCTTCATTATGCAAAAATGGTGAGCTGCATTTTGGTTTTTTTTTTTTTTTCTGTCCTCATTGAATACTAATGATATAAATTACAAAACCAGGTATTTACATTTATTGGGGGGGAGGGGACCATAGTAGAACTGGTGTTGAATATTGACCAAACTGCCATAGGGGAGCTGTAGATTCTGTCTTTTTAAGTCCTGAGAACGTTTGGACAGTTCTCTTTCGTGCAGAAGGTGACCTGCTAAGGTAACTGCCAGTCCTGGTAGAAAGTGATTTTACTCATTTTCATTGAATATCATTATTCAAGTGATTTAAGAATTTTTAACAGTTGTTATCATGGCTAGTAAAACCTTTATTTGACCACTGTAATGTCTCATATTTCTTGTGTTCATTATGATTTTATTAGCATTTGGTTATTCTGTTTCTTTTAGAATGTTCTGTTTGTTTTCTTACAGTGGCACGATAATCATTTATAAATTATATTGTTTCCTTAACGTTATATTTTTATTATAGCTTATAAATGATTGTAGAAATAGTGGATGCTAGTTATAGAAAATACTTTAAACTATAGGTACCATTCTTAAATTTAACATATATCCATCACCTATTTTTGTCTGTTTAAATGACTGACAATACCACTTCTTAAATTATCCTATTTTTCACTTAACATAATTTCAGATGAACTTAATTATTTTTACCCTTTTCAAAATAAATACGGAATAAAAAGCAAGTAGAACCGAAAGGCCTAAAATGTAGAGCAATAATGATGTATTTCCAGTTTAGTGGTGCCCCTTCTCCCGAGCAGGCGTGTACCTAGGGGTGTGGCTGAGCACCTCTGCTCTTTCATTTAGTAATCCACATTCTGCATCTGAGCAAGGTTACTGTTTGCACTTCTGGAACCTGTCTCCTGCCCCCTCTGGAGGTCTGCTGTGCATCTGACCTCTGAGATCTCTCTGCTGCTCACCTGGGTCGAATCCACCATTTTCCGGATCCCTTGACCTCCTCTTTCCAACTTTACTTCTCTGTTTTGCACATCATGTAATGGTCTGCACCTTGCTCTCATTATCCACTGTGCTGATGTCGTCGTCACATCTCGAGTCCCTTCAGTTCAGTCTCTCTAGAGAACAAAACCTGCAGTCTCTTGCTGGGGGTGTGTGAGGAGTGCTAAGCAGGTTTCTGGATGTGGAGAGATGGTATGGGGTTAAGCGGGGTCAAGTCTTTTGATTCCAGATTTCCAAAGGATTCCTGTGTTCTGCCTCTCCCCTCCCTGCTCCCCCTCCACTCTCACTGGGACTCAGTCCTCTCTGGGTTAATCTGCTCACCTAGCACATTATTTTGTGGCTTCCTTTGCACTGCTAAATCGGTTACCACTGGTTATCTGATTTCCACATTGAAAAATTTTATTGAATCTCTTGTCTGCTGCTCTTTTTCTATTCTCTTTTTTTCTTGTGATTTACACTTTTTTATTCCTTTACTAGCATTTTAATGAGGATTCATGAGTGAGAGGAAATAAATTTATGTTTAATCTGCCACTTTCAATTGAATCATTGAGCCTTTCAAAATTGTAAAATAGCATTTTAAAGAACTGTTCCAAAATCTGAAACTGTGTATTATATTATTTTATAGAAGTTTAAAATTTTTTAAATAACCATTTGTTTTTTTAGAAATAGGCAAATTATTATGATTTCAGAATTATTTTGTACTTCTCAATTAAGTTTTAAATAGCTTTATATTTTTAGTTCAATTATACATTAAAACAAAGCAAAACTTTTACTCATCTAAATTTAATTACCTAATTAATAGAATGTAAATTATGAATTTAAAACATTTTGACTTAATGAAGAATTTTAAAGGGTTCATTTCACGTTTCTGTTTATGTATTTGAGATGTAATGCTGTGCAAATCCATAATATAGTCTTGAATAAAATTTCATATCTTTATATCCTTCAAAACATTTTCTTCTTCTTATTATTATTTTTTGTACGTGCCCCTAGCTGGAACGAAACCCAGGACTCTCTGGTCCACAGGCTGATGCTCCAACTGCTGAGCCAAACTGGCCAGGGCCAAAACATTTCAATAACTTCATCTTTACTTTTTTCCATGTAGAATCATTGGCAGGTTGGCATTATAATGTAGGCCTAAGTGGGCAAGACACAAGGTATAAATCTTTGCCTTTAAAAATATTAAATGACTCCACTGTATGCTCTTGCCACCTTTGTCAAATATTAATTAAGCATATTGTCTTGGGTCAATTTCTGGGTTCTCTATTCTGCCATTTGACCCAGTGATCCCACTTCTAGGAATATACCCTAAGAAACCTGAAACACCAATCAGAAAGAATATATGTACCCCTATGTTCATAGCAGCACTATTTATAATAGCTAAGATCTGGAAACAACCCAAGTGTCCATCAGTAGATGAGTGGATAAAAAAGCTGTGGTACATGTACACAATGGAATACTATGCAGTGGTAAGAAAGAAAGAGCTCTTACCCTTTGAGATGATATGGAAGGACCTGGAGAGTATTATTCTAAGCAAAACAAGCCAAGCAGAGAAAGACAAAAACACATGATCTCACTTATTTGTGTTCTATAATGAACTAAACAAACTGATGAACAAAATTGACCCAGAGACATAGAGGTGGGGTACAGACTGACAAACCTCAGAGGAGGAGAGTTTGGGGGGGTATAAACCACAGAACTTATATGCATGTATACATAACCATGGCATAGACAACAAAGCTGGGATGGGGCGGGGGAGATGGGGAGGAGGGTGTCAATGGGGGAAAAAGGAGAAACATCTGTAACAAAAACAAATTAATAAAAAAAAAATTAGAGACGGCTATTTGCAGTGGCGCTGGAGGCTGCTTGGGCAGGCGGTGCGGAGACGTGTGGACGAGGACGCCCCTCGGTCGCTGCTGCCCCCGGCCCCTGCGGTCACTTCACTCCCCTGTGCCTTCAGCGGGACTGGGCCAGCCAGGGGGCCGCGCTGGGCACGCACCGGCCCTCCCGCAGCTCCGGGCGCCCAGGACCCTCGCTCGCCCGCTGGCCCGCAGCCCGCCGGCTGCACAGGTCCCCCGCCGGGCCTAGAGCAGGTGGCGGCTCCGTGGGCGGGCTGGGCTCCGGGCGTTCCCATGGCCCCCCGCTGGCGGGATGGCTCCGCCAGGAGAGGTAACAGCTGGTGGTGGTCCGTGGGGGCGGCGTGGGCAAGTCGGTGCTCACCATCCAGTTCATCTAGTCCTATTTTGTGACGGATTATGATCCAACCATCAGGATTCCTACACAAAGCAGTGCGTGAGAGATGACAGAGCAGCCCTGCTAGAAATTCTAGATACAGCAGGACAAGAGTTTGGAGCTGAGAGAGCAGCGTATGAGAACTGGCGAGGGTTTCCTGTTGGTCTTTTCAGTCACAGACAGAGGCAGTTTTGAAGAAATCTTTAAGTTTCAAAGACAGTAAAGGATCGTGATGAGTTTCCAATGATTTTAATTGGTAACAAAGCAGACCTGGATCATCAAAGACAGGTAACGCAGGAAGGACAGCAGCTAGCATGATAGCTGAAGGTGACTTACACGGAGGCGTCCGCAAAGATTAGGATGAATGTAGCTCAAGCTTTCCTGAGCTGGTCCGGTTATAAGGACATTTCAAGAGCAGGAATGTCCTCCTTCACCAGAACCAACGCAGAAAGAAAAAGACAAGAAAGGGTGCCATTGTGTCATTTTCTAAGAATCCCTTCAGTTTTAGCTACCAACTACCAGAAAAAACCCTCGTCTTCTCTCTCTATGGTTTACGTCACGTTGGTACCTTCCTAGCCTCAGACAAGTGGCCACTGTGGTAGCCTTAGACCAAGGAGCTGCCTGACCCTTTCTGTGGAGCTAACCCTACGGTCATTTCAAGACAGATTTAAAGGAAACACTAAGGCTGCTTCAAATATTACGTGATTATTTTAAAATATATATCTGTACAAACAGACACATTCTTTTTTAAGGGCTTACATTTTAATAGGGATGAATCAGATTTGGAACCTAAGCTGTTTGCCAAGGTGAAGTCATAGGTTTTAAAATAACTTTTAACTTCTGGAATCTTATTGCCTACTGTTACTCTAAATAGAAACATAGGGGGTTTGTTAAATGTGAATTGTTGCCTATCTCTAAAACTCTTGATGTCCCCTTTGGTTACCTTATACACTGAACTGAATCCTCAGAAGTGAGACATCTCAGACCTTAACTGATGCTACAGCCTTTGCTTTCCAGTGGCCAGACTACCAAAATGCCTACTGTATTTATAAATTAAAAACTGCTTTCAAAGCTTTTATTATTACTCCTACTCTGAAAATGATAATATTCTATGTGGCCAAATATTTGGACTCATTCTGGACTTAAGCATTTCAATGGTCTTAGTTTTCTAATTTCACTCTTTTCACAACCATGTTGAGAGTAAAAATAAAGAATTTATGTCTGTCTTCCTTTTTAATCTTTCTGGATAAGGGGTTCAAAAAAACTAAAACTGTTTTTGTTTGTAATATAAAATATGGAATTGATCTTTCCAAGGTCAGAGATGATTAATGTTTTTGCTATATACTTTTACACATTATTTTCTTATCAAACTAGTTAAGTATTTTTATATGTTTGTAAGCAACTATGCTTTCACAGCATACCTTGTGTATATGTAAAGATAAGTATTTAATTCTCACTGTTCACTTTTAACTGACAAAGAAGAAAAGTGGAAACTACAGAAACTGTAGTAGAACTTTACTTGCTGTTCTGGTCCTGGTTGTACCGACCTTTGGCCAGTCACACAGCTACTCGAGAAACCTTCCCAGTAGAGTACAACGGGATGAGGACCTGACATGATTTTCAACATCCCTACTGGATATTGACTGTATATCAAGTAGTACGTGTAAAACTTTACATTGACAATTAGTATAACTGTGGATGGCTTCTGATTTTTGTTTTTAATTCTGTGGATTGTGTTTAAACAATTCAAAAGTATGTTCTTGATTTTGAGATACTAAGTGGTATTGCACAGTTGTCACTTTATTGAACGTGTACAACAGTCCCATGAGGTTTATAAAGCATACCCTTGTATAGCTTATAATCAGGTAATATTTGAAGGTGCTGGAATTAAAATTGATTTGTTATCACACACACACATACACACACACACAAATTTTTAAAAATCTAAATGAGATCAATCATTTTTTTTAGGATGATCAAATCCCTATTCTAATTATACTGCCATTCATTATTATCACTTGGAATTAAGTAAGAGTTGAAACTCCTGATCATAGTTAGATGTTCCTTTCAAAGGGCAGAAAAGATTGATTAAAATGGTTTTGGAACATCCAGTACAAATGAGGCAGCTGCCTGCCCAAATGAATCAATAGAGGCTTAACAGCTTCTTTGAGCTTTGTCCTTATATTTTATTATCAGGTGGAGGTATTGGAAATATCCCTAAATAGCTTGAGAAAAAAGAGTGAATGGTAGTTTATTATAATGGGATTTCAGAAATCTAATCTATCTGAACTTACAAAGTGGGGGAAAAAGCATGAAAAAAGCAAGAAGTTGGCCAACTGTATATGAGATCATTTATTTGCATGTGTAAATCAGACTACATATGCACATAAATGGCAAGATGTACAATTACCCGATTTATAAACATGAATGGGGCAGGTGCTGCTTTAGAGGAACTTTCAGAAAATTGGCTTGTGGCATCAATACTTTATTCTACAAAATTACTGCTAATTATACCTATTATTGTAATAAAGCCCAAATGAATTATTTTGTATGAGGATACCAAAAGAGTGGCCAAAGGGAGGCTGTGTGATATTACCCACAGAGTCGTGCTAACTGTGCTTGGTTTCTGATGTGAATCTACATAAAGAAAAGGTGTCCTGGAGGGGCTGAGCCATCAGTGACACCCCTCATTATCAGTCTGGCATGTGGATAAGCACTATACCAGCTTAGACCAACTCCTGTAGTGGCTTTTTACCATGAAAAATCATTTTATTTATATTTCTATTAGAATTGAAATTCTGAGAAGAATAATGTATATGCACATCTTTCTAGGCAGTCCGTTTTCTCTATTATTTAGTTGTGATTTTTAAATTAGTTCTTCCACTTTGATACAATTTTTTCTTTTTTGTATTTTTTTCTTCATTTTGTTATACGATAAGTTTTTTAAAAATATGTTTTTATTGATTTGAGAGAGAGAGAGAGAAATATCCATGTGAGAGAGAAACATCAATCAGTTGCCTCCCATAGCATCCTGACCAGATACTGAACCCACAGCTTGGGTATGTGCTTTGACCAGTAATTGAACTAGAGACCTTTCAGTGCATGAGACAATGCTCAACCAACTGAGCCGCACCGGCCAGGGCATGCTATACACTTTTGAGTATGAATAATATACAAGGCTCTGTTTGGCAGTTCTTTCCTTCTAAATTTTCTGTGTTTATTTTCAGACTATAAATGTTGCCCTGATTTAGTACAAGGGCATTCATTTCTAACCTTCTGAAATTCCAGTTATGCAGTTGTAACGAACTACCTACTAAGAGAAGAGGTAGAACATTTTTTTCTGTGGGATCTGATTTGCTTATTTTATTTTTTTACAGAAAGGTCTATGGAGATTTTTACTGTCATTTAACATTTTAGATTTTCCTAATCATGAAGGCATAAAAGGAGAACTAATTTTTTAAATCTATGCCTCATTTTAAAGTACTATACTTACATTAATTTTTGCCTATTGCTACCACATCTCCTGGCTGACCTACTTAGTAAAATGTGGATACAGTAGTTCCCTTTATCCATGGGGGATAGATGTGTTCCAAGACCCCCAGTGGAGTCCTAAAACCATGGATAGTACTGAACCTTATATGTACTATGTTTTTTCCTATGCATACATAACTATTATAAAGTTTAATCTATGAATTAGGCACAGTGAGAGATTAATAACAATGACTAATAATAAAATAAAACAAGTGTATAAACATACTGTAACACAGGTTATGTGAATGTGGTCTCTCCTTTCCCTGTCTTAAATTATCTAATTGTACTGTACATACATCGTGGATATGCTGAACAAGGATGATTCATGTCCTGGCCGGCTGGAGCAGACAGCACTAGAGTTCATCATACTACTAGGAATGGCATGCAATTTGCAACTTATGAGTTATTTCTTTCTGGAATTTTCCCTTTAATATTCTTAGACCGTGGTTGACCGAGGGTAACTGAAACCCTGGAAAATGAGACTACTGATAAGAGGGGACTACTATACCGCTTTTGAGTTTGTACTTCCTTTAACTCCTGATGTCTGCTGTTGAAGGTCAGTGGCAAGGACCGAGGGGGACATGGGAAGATGGGAGTTTCCACATATGCTCATCACTGCACCAGGAGACTAAAACACAGAGCCAAATCGAGTTAAATGCCATTAAACATTTGCTACTGATGAGCACAAAGGGAAAAACTGAGATGTAACTAGTTTTCCCCTTGGTTGGATGAACAACTACATTTTAAATCCTTAAGCAATCTGGTCTTCTCTCTCAGGGGCTATTTGATTAGTGTGCCCTCAACCATAATGGAGCCAGAATTCAGAGTTAGAACATCTTTGTGTTGAAAGATCCTTTCCCTCATTATTCATTCTGAGGTTAATTGCTCCTTTCACAGTGGTGCTGCACACTGCGTTCTGTTATTTATCTGAATTGGTCCTGATTTGTTCATTCTTAATAGTGGCATTGCTTTCTCTCGTTGCTTTCCAGTTAAAGCAATTTTTCTCTTTGAATGTATATCCCTTTCAAGGGATGAAAGACTAGAAATTACAGGTGGTATTTGGAAGCTAAAAAATTCAGTAAATAATCATAAAGCCTCTCAAATACATATTTCAGGTACTCGATGTGTTTTTGTAGACAAATACTACCTTAATATGTCATGCAATGTTATTCCGTCTTGATACTTACATCTAGTAATCATGTCGTGAGAAAAGGAAACATAGGATGATAGAAAGTAAAATAAATGAATGGTTTCTATTTTTTCAGCTACTAGCCCTTTCAGATTACTGTCCTGGAGATAACATATACACAGAAGGAGACATGAAGCCACTTCAGACGTGTGTGTGGGGGAGGGGTCAGGGGATGGAGGGCAGGAGTGGGAAGCTGGCTCTGAGCTGCTCTGATGGCAGCAGTGTTCCGTCCCTCCTTCCGCTGTGCACAGTTGCAGTGGAGAAGCAGACGTGACAGGATGATTCCTTACATGTCCTTAGGGCTGGAACCACCATGCCAAGTTCTCTTATAAAATGCTGTTATTTAGAGTACTTGCAACAGAGCAGACAGCCAATTACCTAGAGTCATTTCATTTTATTTTTGTTTAAAGGGCAAGAAGAACAGTCTAAATGTAACCCTGGAAACATATTTAAAAAATATATATGTATTTGGTCTCTCCTTTCCCTGTCTCATTATACATTCTATGTCTTTCTTCCCTAGTGGTAAGTCAGTGCTTGCAAAAACATCTGCTCTCTGAACAGGAGTGCAAGTTTATAGTATTACTTCAGGGGAAAAACATGGTGTAGCCTGAGATGTTTTCCCAGGTGGTAAATCAACATATTCCTACCATACACATGAAGTATTTCTAAGTTATTTTCTTTTTAATCATAGATAAAGTTTATTTATCCTAGATTTTATTATAGATTTCTTATTGCTAACATTACCAATGTTTAATGGTATTTTCCCAAGAATTTTGAAATAGTTTAGAGTAAGGGAGCTGTTTTACATCTTGATTTACTGGTTGCATGATTGTATACAATTACCAAAATACATCAAACTGCATACTTAAATGAGCCAATTATATGTTAATAATACCTTAAAAGTGCTGCATCTAGTTTACACATTAGAAAAGTAATGTGAAAATTTTATCTATTATGATACTACACATTAGGAAACATCTATGAAATGATGACAGCTTTCATTCATCTTATATTTTATTGAAATACAGAATTTAGTACATTAATATATGTTATTAAAATTAAGTCACACATGTCACACTTTGAAGAGGTAACCTTATATACCATGTGAAAAGATGTGCTATTATTTTGTAAGTGTTGGTGTGCATGCATAAGTGTACAGAACTTAAGTTTATCCATCCAGTCATTTATTTATTTATTCCATAAATATTATCTATTAGTTTGGCCTAGGCATTTTGGTAGGTTTTGGGTATTCAATAGAGAACATGACAAACTGTGATCTTGGAGCTTACAGTCTAATGTGGAGAAAGACAATTGAAAACTAAAACATTTATTAGTGAGGATGTGGAGAAGAGGGAACACTTGTGCACTGTTGGTGGGACTGTAAATTGGTGCAGCCACTATAGAAAACAGTATGGAGATTTATCAAAACACTGAAAATAGATCTACTATATGACCCAGCAATTCAAATCTGGGTATTTGTCCAAAGAAAACAAAAACACTAATTCAAAAAGATGTATGCACTCCTACCCCTATGTTCATTGCAACATTATTTACAATAGCCAAGATATGGAAACAACCTAGGAAAAAGAAGATATGCTCTATGTATACAATGGAATATTATACAACAATACAGAAAGAATGAAATCTTGCCAATTGTAACAACATGGATGGAACTAGAGGGTATTATTTACCTAAAATAAGTCAGACAGAGAGCCTGGCTTGTGTGGCTCAGTGGTTGAGCGTCGACCCATGCACCAAGAGGTCGCCGGTTCGATTCCCAGTCAGGGCATATGACTAGGTTGTGGGCCTGATCCCCAGTGGGGGGGCATGCAGGAGGCGGCCAGTCGATGTTCTGTGGGTGACGGGCTAAGGTTACAAGGGAAATCTCAGCTGCAGGATGTTCCCCTGAGAGGTGTGAAGCCTAGACCCCAGACAGAGCAGCCCAGCCCAGAGTGCCAGAGCTGGGAACAGGCACCCAGGTAGCCTTTAGCTGTGAAAGGCAGCAGGATTTGTGTCTGCTAAGGTGAGGCAGTGGTCGCTGGAGACAAAGCCACTTTTTAAAAGGGCCAATGAACAATATTTTCATTCACCCTGAGCTCTGCCAGAGGCAGAGTGGGGAGGACTGGAGTCATCTGAGGATAGTCTGAAATGGGTGGCTTTGGGGAAAGACGTGTGATACCAGCCACCAGGATCCCAATGCTGGGTCATCCTCCAATATCACAGCAGCCATTTTTCTTGAGAGGAGCAAACCCTCCCCAGCAGCCTCAGCCCAGGGAAAAACAATTACTCCACACTCTGGACTCCTGCTCACCTCACACTGCATCTTATGCCCTGCTGAGGAGACATCAGCATAGGCCAGGGCATACAAATCTCCAAAGAAGCAAAGAAGCGGGTTGTCAGTGACTGGCTTTGAGGTGGGGCCAATCCCTCCACTTTCCTGGGAACCTGACTGGTATTCTCCTTCATGCAAGAGCCAATGGAAACACCCCCCACCTTCTGCAGACCCAACCTCAGGGCTTGGAGGCCCCTCCCAGAGACCTACTAGGGGTTCTTCCCTGCTGAAGTCAGGGAAAATGTCTGGGACAGACTCAGACATGTGACTCTGGGGAGGGGGAACACACCCAATATCTTCCCTGAAATCTGAACAGCACCTCCCCCTCATGGGAGATCCAGGTGCCCCACCCTTCCCATTCAGCCAGAGGCTCTTTCAGGAACTGAGCCTTTTCAGTGACTAAGACTGGCAGCCGCTGGCAGGAGGAAGCAGGTAGAGGCAGATCCCAGGGTGCCTTGGGACATTTGCGGACCCACGCCTGGGCCCACTTCTGGTTAAAGCTGTGCTTGGAGCACAGCTTGGTCCTTCCCATGCACAGCCAAGCCCAGTGGAGGCTGCTACAAACTGGATCACTTGTAGCTTAGGACAGGTTGCCGAGAGCCAGGTGTGGAAAGCATCTGACTTTGGCTTGCCCCAAAGAACCTCCCAGGAGGCCCAGAACTGAAAGTATCCAGCTTATGACAACTTCAAAGCAGAATCCAACAAGCTTCACAAACAGCATATCCAAAGACAAATGGCAGCAAGCACTAAACTCTGCTGAGGTGAACTCCATTTTTATTTTTTTACCTTTTTCTTTTGTCCATTTTGTCTTTGATATGATATCTCTATTTTTTTCTTTCCTTTTCTTGCTCCAAAGTTTTCTTTTTTCCTTATTCTTTTTACCCTTTTTCATTTTCCTTTTCCTATTCTTTTTTTGTTGTTAATCCTCACCCAAGGATATTTTTTTCATTTATCTTTAGATAGAGTGGGAGGGAGAGAGGGAGAAACAGCAATGTGAGAGAGACACATCAATTGGTTGCCTTCCTCATGATCCCAACTAGGGCTGGGAACTGAAATGCAACCAAGGTACATGCCCTTGACCAGAATCAAACCCACAATTCTTTGGTCTGAAGGCCAACACTCTAACCACTGAGCAAAACCAGCCAGGGCTCTTTTCCTATTCTTTATTGTTATTTTCTTTCTCTTCTTTCTTTTTTTCATCTCATATTCTTTTCTTCTTTTATTTTTCCTTTTTTAATAATTTCTTATTCTTTTTTTGTTGTATTTGTTGTTGATTTTTGTTTTTTGTTTTGTCTGTTCTGTCAGCACCTGTACAACAGCTTGCACAACTGGGTTGAGACTCACAGTCAGCCAAGCTGAGGTAGATCCCACCCACAATAAAGACCCAATTACAACAGAAGAGCCCACATAACCCACACCGAGACATGAATACTTGCTGAAAAATGGCAATTATGATGACATAATTTTCACAATCAGAAAGAGAAAAAATGTATCACATGATTAGTCTAAAATGTTATTTTTCTACCAGAAGCAATACTTCTGATTTTTTTTACTTGGTTGTGGTTTTAATTTTTTTTCCCTTTCCCTTTCCATTTCAATAGCATGACATTTGAATTCTTAAACTATTTTTATGAAATTGAAACAAAATGTTCACCAAGAGTCAAATGTAATTTAAATTATTTCATAAATAATTAGAAAACCTTAGATTACATTTTAGTAAATTTAGAATCAATTTTAAACTAAATAGCTTTTAAAATCCTTTTTTTTTTCACTTACATAAATAACTGTATATTGATACTACTGTGAAATTCAAGCTTATTCACCTCTGCCTTTAATTTATAGAAAAAGACAAGTTAAAATGTTTATATTTAAATTTAATTTTTCTGAAAGGTGGAATGCCTGGAGGTAGAGGTAGAGGATCTGTTTTGGAGAAATGTGATATTAAGTGTTGATTTTCTTTCTTCAGATGGTCTGTTGGAAAATATTTAAGGGAGAACCTTCCAGCACAGGTTAGAAAATCTCCTTTGAGTTTGTAAAAAGATTTAGTGAGGATTTTTTTTAATGTCAAATAAACTTTATAGGCAAAATTTGAAGGTCAAAGATAAAGATTCTGTTTAGGACAGGATTTACCATAGATGGAGTAAGTCATTAAGGGATGCAATTAAAGTAGAACCAAAACATGCCACCTGCTCCCCTGCTCAAGTATATTTCCGCCAGTGAAATGCCCATTGGGCTGAATTTCATGGTAAATGTCAAATGCCATCTTACAGAAATCAAATATATCCAATTTAAAATTCTATTTGTGCCCTGGCCAGTTTGGCTCAGTGGTTAGAGAGTTGGCCTGCGGTACAGAGAGACCCAGGTTCAGTTCCCGCTAAGGGCATGTACCTGGGTTGCAGTTTGTCCCCGGCCCTGGTTGGTCATGCGGGTGGCAGCCACTTGATGTGTCCCTTTCACATCGATGTTTTTCTCTCTCTCTTTTTCTCTCTCTCCCTCCCACTCTATCTGAACAAAAAATGAAAAAATGTCCTCAGGCTAGGATAAAAAAATAAAATAAAAAATAAAATTCTATTTGTGCTTTTGTTCTACTTGGCTTAAAAGATAAACATCCAGAGCCTAAAGCAAATGTGACCCCCAGGAGGTACTTTTCAAGACAGGGCAATCAGGGAGTGGAAGTCACGATTTGGGTGTGACCCATCTAGTCCTGAGAAGGTCAAGGGAAGCAGCACTGAACAGCCAGAGGCACCTAACCAGGCCCCTGTGTGAAAAGCGGAAGTGTGAAAGTGAGGAGAGAGACTTTCCTCCTAATTTTCTTAAGGATCAGTTATGATTATGTCTAACCAGGTGGAATTAATGGGATGATGTGATTGAAATATTTGGTTGTACCTCTTCACTGTAGTGTGTTGGTCTATATTCTCTCTCAAGGAAAAGAACAGATTCTGTTAACGGTGCTGGTTTAAATAGATGTTGTTAATTTGAAACTTCCAGTCATCCACTGTGTGAATACTACCATAAATTATTCTCAGATTCACCAGAATTTGATAGTGGGGAGAGGGTAGGGGGAGGGTAGGAAACATACCATTCAAATAACAATTACATGCCAAAATAAGTAATACAGAAAAATTGTTTAAAATGTAGGTCAAAAGAAATAGAGATTATTGTGATCAAAAGCAGATTAAAAGTCAGCATGAGGGGACCTAAAACTTGAAATGGGGCTTTAAGGATGCATAGGTCTGGATACGAGAAATAGAAAACAGGAGGACCATTCTGTAGTTTGGCTATGCAGAAATCCCGACTCAGGGTACTTTAACGTGAAGTTCAAGTCCACTGGCAGCTTAAGGGAACAGAATTTTAATATTCGTCTGTAAGCAAATTTACTGAAATCTGTTTACGTGAGGAATTAATACCAGAAGTAAGTGTTGTCCCTTCCTTCCAGGTGTCTGCACAGCCCACCAGCACCTGGCACCGTGGGAATGCCTCTGCGGGAACACCATTTTGGATGGCTCCTGAGGTCAGATAGAGTTTTGAGGGAGACAAATGTAATATTTGATCCTTTTTGACTTTCCTTTTCATGAGCACTCTATCTCCATATGTGTTTTGGAATATTTCTAGAAGAAAATGTCAGTTGTGTTGTTTTTATGTGAGGTTTTGGTGTGTTAAGGAGGAACAGGGGAGGCGCTCAGCGAATGGGCTGTGAATGAATATATGAGCGAATGAAGCCTTGGATGGATGCGTGACTCCGGGGAGGTAAGGAGAAATTGCTTGCAGCCTTAATTTTTCATTAAATTTACTTTTAATTGCTCAGCAAGTGTCAATATTAATGACATTTAGATTCTATTTTTAACTAAGAAATATTATGAAAACCCCTAGCCTTCATTTAAGGTCAGATTCAGGTCTATTAACCTATACTGAGTTGCTCTGCCTGGGGACAGAGTTCAGCTTCGGTCTCGTCATTATTAGCACCGGGAAGTTGTAGAGAAACTGCCAACATAGTTGAGGAAAAGTGTGCTAGTGTCACATCTTCCCTCCACAGCCACTGTTAATGCCTTTAGTCTTTTTAATTGTGTTTATCAGAAAATAACACTTATGTTTGAAAACTCTCTCTGTAACCGTCGGGAAAAGCTCTGTTATTTATCTACAATTTTCTAAGGAGTGAAGGGAGGAAAAGTAATTCAAATACTACATTAACATTGCAAAATCTTAGAATTAAATTTGTTTGAGGATTAAATCCTGCTGTACTGTCTATGTTTTAATACTAATTCAATTATTAATTGCAAAAAAAACCCCAAACAGTTAAATAGTAAACATAATAATAAAACATGGAGAAAGGAGAAATTACCTTAAGAAACTTTAAAAAACTCCAGTGGATTAAAAAACTTTTTAGGTCCGGAGTTTCTCGCTCTGGGCGGGACCCTCCGTCCACCCACCGTCCCCGCTGCCCGGCCTTTCCCGGCCCCCCGCCCCCGAGCGGACCGCGCCGGGAGGGCCGCTGCCTGAGGGCGCCGCGCGGAGGGGCCGGCTGAGGGAGCAGCGGGCTGACGCCCCGCTGCTGGGCCCTGCGGCGGGAGGCGGGCAGCAGGCGGGCGCGGGGACCCCGGGGCCGCCTACCCCCTCGGCGCCGGTGTGGGCGCCCGGCAGGCCGGCGGCCTCAGAGCTGCGGGCTGAGGGCGCGGCGGGCGCGTGGCCGAGGTGGGGCTGCAGCTGCCAATGGCGCTGGGCTGCGTGCTGGCCGCCCTGGGCCTGGCCTCGCCGCCCGCCGCTCCTGCAGCACCCGCTGCTCTGGGCCGAGGGCCGCCGCTGCCGGGCCTGCTGCTCTTCGTGCTGGGCTTCGTGGCGGTGTCGTTCCCTTGCGGCTGGGGCTACATCGTGCTCAGCGTGGCCGCGGGCTTCGTGCGAGCTTGGCGCTGGTGGCCTTGGGCGTCCTGCTGGGCACCGTCGTCGCACGTGGTCTGCCGGCGGCTGCTGGCAGCGCGAGTGGCCGTCTGGGTCCCGGGGCAGCGAGCGGCTGAGCGCTGTCATCCGCGTGGTGGAGGGAGCCCGCGGCCTCAAGGTGGTGGCGCTGGCCAGACTGACCCCATCCCGTTCGGGCTGCAGAACGCCATGTTCTCGGTGACTGATCTCTCCTTACCCAACTACCTGCTGGCATCCTCTGTTGGGCTGCTTCCTACCCAGCTCCTGAATTCCTACCTGGGTACCACCTTGCGGACAATGGAAGATGTCATCACAGAACAGACTGTTAGTGGATATTTTGTTTTTTGTTTACAGATCATTATAAGTATAGACCTCATGTTTTATGTAGTCCATGGAGCGCAAGTGGAATTGAATGCGGCTATGGTAGCTTGTGAGATGGAACTGAAAACCTCCCTGGTGAAAGGCGGCCAGCGGGACACCAGTGGCTCATCCTACAGCCAGCGGGCGGCGTTCTCCGGAGGCGGAATCGACATCGTGTGACTCCCAGTGAAACACGCTGGTCCAGAGCCTGGAGCTGTCCAAGGCATAGCGGTCCCCTCGCGGGTGCAGAGACAAGTCCTGACTGTACTACAGCACAAACAAAACTGACTGGTTTTTAAATTGCACAGCTTTTTAAAGGCAAGCATTACTCTCTGGGTGTGTGAGTGTCCATGTAGATACAATTTTGGCTGCACCCCTTTACCATCTGTTATGCCTGCGAAGGCCTGTCAGTCCGCACTTTAGTGTTACTGTTTTCTTTCTGGGTACTTGTGAACACAGCAATGACGCAAGTATTTCTCTGGTTTGTCTTATTTATAAAGTCCCTGCACAGCTGTGTGCGTCTTTCCTACTTAAGAAGAGCAGTACAAGTACGCGGTTTTACATGTATATTATCGAGTGCCCTTTGCTTTGGTAGTCTTTCCAGAAAGGATAAACAAATTTTGTTTTGTTTTATTGTTTTAAGTGGGACCACTTTGCTTCCCTGTTTGTTTCCGAGTTAGAAACAGACGTGAACTTGGGGCTGAATGTATGTTTGCAGGCACCACATCGCTGCAGGTGTGCACGCCTGTTCACGCCTGTTCACGCGAGCTGAGACCCTGGTCATTGGGCTGAAGTAACGTGCAGAGCAAGGCAGTTGATCCCATCAGTGGCGCTTTATTCTCCTTAGGTCCGTTGTCAGAGGGCTGGCCTGCAGCAGTCTGACCGCATTTCATTAAAACACGCTTCTTTTTATACTCATCATTAGGCTTTGATATAAAACCGCTTTTCCTTTAAAATGGTGAGCTGATCACCATTGATGTTGTCACTCAGGTGGCCTTATTTGATCAAAACGCCTTTAAAAAAAAATCTTTAAAATCTTGTTTATAATTCCATGGAAGTACTTATATATTTGTCTCCATTGTCTTCAGCTTTAAAACTATAAATATGATGTACCCTCAAGCCCAAATTTGTATTATTGGCCCTACTGTCCAGTAGGTTTGTTTTATTTGTTTTTCAGTCCTTGTTTTTCTCTGATGAGACTCAGGAATTCTGAAATGTGAACTGTATTTATTAGCAGCACTTATGAGTAGAGTGTAATCTGGCAGAGGATTCGTATGACATATTCACTTTATCACCTTATGTTTTTAATATAGTTTAATTGTGAATTTAAAGATCAGTTTTTTCCTTTAGTTTTTACCATCGAGATTATAGATAGGAATGCAGGCTCTCTGGTCGGTAGCTTGTTTTTGGCAAGAAGATGTTAGCTTATCAGAGACTCCCGTTTGCCTCTTCATCCGGGTGAGACCTTTGCCCTATTGCTGAAGTGCAAAAGGATTCTTTGGAAGCAGGTTATTCTAGTCTTACGCTGAGGTGCGTTTGATTTCAGTGCTGTCAATGTTTTTGTACTATTGCAGGTATGAGTGTTTTCCTTTCCTTCATGTACACACATTTCTCACCTTGAGTGACCGTGAGGCTCACTAAGTCTACACCCGGCAGACCTCAGCGCAGACCTCTGAGTCGACAGCACACAGTCGGCCTCCAGGTCCTTTCTCCTCGCTGGTAGAAAAAAGGATGGTATTGGAATATTCTTACTCTTTTCTGAATCCTAATTCCTTGTTTAGTTCTTTGGTTGTTTTGTTTTGTTTTTTTTAATGATTTTTACAATGAACAATACGTTTGATTTATTCTTTTCTGTCTAACTTGAAAACTTTTCTTATGGCCCTTGTTTAGTTTGTTAAAGGTATCATTAATTTAAGATCATTACTCTCATACTTGTGTTGCACTTACTGTATTTGAAGTGCATTTATTTACTTAACATTTTGTAACCTGAATAATTTCACCAAATGAATACCTTTTGATAGTTTGTAATCAGTTCTTCCAGTCATCGCTTGTTACTTTAGATAAATATGTAAAGGTAAAAGAGAAGTAATTTTTCTGTATTCTGCCAATCATTTTATATAATAAAATCATCCATTTTTACTTAAAAAAATAAAAATAAAAAACTTTTTAATAGGGAGTACATTTTAGAATTAAATGTACATTAAAATAAAAAGCATAGTCATATAAGCAAAAACAAAATTGAATAAGAAAATCACAAATGAGAGATTTTACAGAGTTTGCTCTCATATATTGCTAGTTTTAAAAGCTTATGGAACAGACTCTCAAACCTCAGAGGGAAGTGGGGAAGGGAAGACGTAAACCAAAGAACTTATGTGCAGATATGCATAACCAGCAGACACAGACAACAGTATGGTGAAGGCTGAAAGCAGGGAAGGGGGATGGGGAGGATGAGGTCAAAGGGGGAATAAAGGGGATATATGTAATACTTTCAACAATAACAATATATTTTTTTAAAAGCTCATGAAAAAATTTTAAAACATTAACAAAATATAGCTATAATATCAAACATTGCATTTTATTCACATATATTAGTAATATAATAAATACTGCAATATATAATCATTGTATTATCATATACTTAATATTAAATAATTGATGGTCTAGCTTTATATTTTTCATATATTAATTTATAGTAACAAAGCCATTATTATATGTTTAAGTTTGCCATTTAGTAAAATCAGTTTGATTACTCGATCTTGGAACCACTCTATGAGTAAAAGGAAATTATTTGATATATCTAACATTTAATTACCAAAGTACTAATGAATTAATAATTAAAATTTACACTTCTTAATGTGCAGTTACTAGACAGTCAGACAAGCTTGTTCAAATCAGTTATCAGTTGGAATGTAAAATTATTGATTTGACATTTTTTAATTAAATTCTAGATTAAAGGTAGCATTTGTTGGTTACATAAAGCCATCCTTCTCTAACTGGAGTACATGTGAGTCAGTATGAAGGGGACAAGGAAAGTAGTGACTATGGTAGGTGACTATAATATATGGTACAAGCCAGGACACTTTGGAGAGTGAAAGGAGATAGCATTTATAATGACTCTAGGAAAGCAAACATAAACCAAGAATGTCTGGCAATTAGGGCATAAATTCACCCAAGCCTGTGGGGAAATAGTCCTGGACCACTTGTGTGAAGCCATAAAATAATGAATTATCCTGAAGCAACAATTACTAGGAAAAAAAATATTGGTGGGGCAAGAAACATTATTTTTATGCTAAAACAGACAAACATATACAATAGAATGAAAACTTCATATTGTTATAAGGTGTCAGGGAGATAACCAGAGACGCACAGCCAAATTGTAAAGGAGCACTTTATAATAACGACGGGCTGGGGTGCTCTCCCCAAATCCCAGCTTCCTTTGTTCTTTGCTTATGTAGGAACAACAAAAAAAAAAAACAGAAAACACTGATTTCAATGAAAAAAAACCTACATTCCTCCTGGCTCCGCTTAATTGGTGCCGGGGCTGATACAGACTGCTCCAGAGGAAAAAGGCAGGGGATTGGTTGCAGGGGTTAGGGCAATCATTAATCTCTTTCTTTTTATGGTCCCTCCAAGTTTCCCAAGGCCATCATTAACCCCTTATCTTTATGGTTCCTCTGGGTGTCAGTCCCAGGTTTTTTTAGAAAACTGCTCGAGTGTTTACATGCAGGAATAACTGATCAGAATGGAGTTTGATTTTTTATTTATTTATTTATTTATTTGTTTGTTTGTTTATTTATTTATTTATTTTTATAATCCTCACTCGAGGACATTTCTGCACTTTATCTTGAGATATAGAGTGGGAGGGAGAGAAAGAAAAAGAGAGAGAGAGAAACATCAATGTGAAAGAGACACATCGAGTGGTTGCCACCCACACGACCCCAACCAGGGCCGGGGACAAACTGCAACTGAGGTACATGCCCTTAGCGGCAACCGAACCCGGGACTCTCTGGTCCGCGGGCCGATGCTCTAACTGCTGAGCCAAACCGGCCAGGGCTGGAGTTTGATTTTTAAAATAGCCCAGTTCAATATGAATGTAGTTTTATTTTTTTAACAGCTTTATTTAAATATAATTCATATAGTACTCATTTAACATGTACAATTTGATGACTTTTAGTATATATTTGCCGGGTTGTGTAACCATTATCACAATCTAATTTCAGGACATTTTTTTTTTATCCTCATCTGAGGATATTTTTCTATTTATCTTTGGATAGAGTGGGAGGAAGAGAGAAGGAGAGAAAGGGAGAGAGAGAGAAACATCATTGTGAGAGGGACAGATCAACTGGTCGCCTCTGCACGACTCCGACCAGGTCTGAGGACGAACCACAGCCGAGGCACATGCCCTTGACTGGAATCGAACCCAGGACTCATTGGTCCACAGGCTGACGCTTCACCACTGAGCCAAACTGGTCAGGGCTAATTTCAGGGCTAAAAGAAACCCTATGCTCATAACCCTATGCACTTCCCATCTCTTCCCAAACTCTTCTACACTAGGCAACTGACAGTCTGCTTTCTGTTTATAGATTTGCCTATTCATGACATTTCATGTAAATGGAATCACACAATATGTGGCCTTTGTGTGTGGCTTCTTTCTCTTTATGTCCACGCACATTGTAGCATATATCAATACTTCACTCTTTTTAATGGCTGAATAGTATTCCATTGTATGTATACACATACCACATTTGTGTATTGATTGCCAGCTGATGCACATTTGGGTTGTTTCCACTTATCAGCTATTATGAGTGATACTTCTATGAATATTTGTCATGTGAATTTTTTCATATTTTTAAACATTTTATTTTTTAATTACAACTTACATTCAATATTATTTTGCATTAGTTTCAGGTATAACATAGTGGTTAGACAATCATATACTTTATAAAGTGTTCGCCATTATATTTCCAGTACCTACCTGGTACCATACGTGGTTATTACAATATCATTGACTGTATTCCCTATGCTATACTTCACATCCCTGCCACTATTCTGTAACTACCAATTGTATATCTCAATCCCTTCACCTTTTTGTACCCAGTTTCCTAACTCCCCTGCCTTCTGGCAATTTTCAAATTTTCAGTCTGTTCTCTGTATTATGAGTCTGTTTCTATTTTGTTTGTTTGTTTATATTGTTCTTTAGATTCCACATATAAGTAAAATCATATGGTATTTGTCTTTCTCTGACTGACATATTTCTCTTAGCATAATACCTTCTAAGTCTATCCATGCTGTTGCAAATGGTAAGATTTCATTCTTTTTATGGCCGAGTAATATTCCATTTTATATTGCACATGGATTTTTAATACAAAACTTGGGACTCATGCTTTCTCCTGGTACTTCTGGCTATGCTCTCTGAGTTTAGCAGTTCACTGTCCTGTGATATTAAAAATACATTGGTAAGAAAAGCTGGGAAGTGCTGTGTAAGAATGATGTCCCCATTATCATATTGACTCTCAGTTGGGAAGTTATATGTTCTCTCTCGAGATAGAGATATAGATATGGATGTAGATATGGATGTGGATATAAGTATAGATATAGATCTAGATGCTATAGATATATAGCTATCTACATATCTGCACACACATATATATGCATATATATAATTTATTTATGTATTTATTATTGGCCTTCAGGTGCTAAGAATTGGATTGGTTTATAGCCTTCTTGTTGATTTGCCCATGAACTCACTACCCAACCCCACAACATACACTTACTCCTATGTTCTTCCTCTCTCCCATCCTCTTCCCTCCTTCCTGGAGCAGCTTTTGTCCTACGTGTTGTGTTTACCATTGCCTTCCTTTTATTTTTTAATCACACTCATATGTTTATATTTTAACTGTTTTCTGTTCTTGCTATTAGTATCAGGTATGAATAAAGATACATTTATGAAGGAGTCACACTTCCTGGATGGCATGTGTGTAAATGTTGCCAAGTAACCTCCAGTATGCCAACACAGGGTTGTTTTAATGCGTTAAGCCTGATGTTAAATGGAGTCAGAAATATGAAAGAGTGTTCCAGACAGGGCCTGAGATTTCTTTGGCATTGTGTATCATTTCATAGTACTGTAGCTAAATGATAAAATTCTAACCTGCCATCATCCCCAAATCATTTTTTGTTTGTCTTATGGTTTGGAATTCACAAAATGTAAAAGTTTTGAAGATGTAAACAATCGTTTTTAAAAATGTAAAGTTGAGCCCTGGCCTGTTTGGCTCAGCGGTTAGAGCGTCAGCCTGCAGTCCAGAGAGGCCCAGGTTCGGTTCCTGCTAAGGGCACCTACCTTGGTTGCGGTTTGTCCCCGGCCCTGGTTGGGTCATGCGGGAGGTAGCAACTCGATGTGTCCCTTTCACATCGATGTTTCTCTCTCTCTCTCTTCCTCCCACTCTGTCTGAACAAAAATGGAAAAATGTCCTCGGGTGAGGATAAAAAAAAAAAATGTAAAGTTGAATTTTCATTTTGTGATCATTGATGTTATAGTCATTATTTGACGTCCATCTGTATTTATGTTTGCATATTTAGAAACAAATTCTGAAGTAATTATTTAGTAATACTTGTCTGTAATACTATTTTATAATTGCAAAAAATATTCCCATTTTTTTGTCTTTCTATTACATCCTTTGGTTAGTGAAATTTTTAAAAACCTGGTTGTAGTTTTACAGTTTAGTATGCTCCCAGATAAGTATTGATAAATCTTTACCAATGTTTATTTTTATTCAGTATATTTTACTTTTATTAATGGTGTAAACCTTTTTGTAGTCCTTCAAACTTGTCTCATTCCTCCCTTAGTATCCTTGTCTTCTAGTTGCCAGGAAAAATCAAAGCCATTTCATTAAACTGCTCTCAAGCTTATTTTTCTTTGCTTCTTTCATTTTTAATTCATTAAAGCTATGTTTTTTATCTTGCCAAGACGAATGACTTTATTTACTAATCAGATGTTTATTGAGCGACTATGATTGCATAATCTTTAGCTGTGCATTTATCCCATCTCTTCCCATTGGGTACACTGTTTCTGTGCCCTCTCTGTTTGACATTTTCAGAAATATTTCCTTTCATAGGCTTCTTCCCTTATGTTTGCAAACCTGTGTTTGCTAAAGTATCTTCTGTTCTCAGGATGAAAATACTACTACTAATAATTTGAGCTTTTACTCTCCCAAGTTACTGCCTTTACTTGTAGCTATCAAACTCCATCAGCTTGAATACTTGCCCATTGTTCTAAACATCTTGCTCCATGCTCATTAAAGTCACTCACTTCACTTCTTTTTCATTTTCCACTAGATGATTGCATGTGAGCAACAATTGGATACCACTTAGGATGCCCGGTGTGACACATGGTCCCTGGGGATCACAGCCACCGAGCTGGGAGATGGAGATCCCCCACTGGCTGACCTGCATTCCATGTGAGCGCTCTTCAAAATACCGAGGTCAGAGGATTCTGACACTGGATCCAGTGTCTGCAGCCCCCTCTTCTTCCTCCAGCCGCTGAGTCTCATCTTGGAAATACTCAGATGTATTTCAGCAAGTTGGGGACAGAGTGGCCTGGAATATCATTCTGCTTCTTCTGAGATATTGTATTTGTTCAATAGCTTCATTTTCTTGGTCTACTTAAGTAGAAGAGTTTTCTCTTGATACTTAATATGTCTTTTTTTTCTTTTGTAAGAGTTTGATCTCGGAAAACAGCAGTTCCTTCCAGTCTTTATTCACTCCCAGATTAGTGCGCACGCTGGCCCGTCAGTGCAGCAGTGATTTGCTTTGCTTCACTCTGTCCATGTAGGAATTTTTACTGCTTGCTAAGACTTCTCTTTGTTTACAACCTTAAAATAACATTAAGAAAATTATAAATAAAATGTATTGATAAAATAATTATTTGAAATAGGTTAATGTTTTGAATATATTAACATTAAACAGTAACCTTAGAAGAATGATCTCTTTGGAGTGTGAAAGCACATTCCTGTATCTAGGTGGACCCATCCCCTTCGCTGTGCATATTGACAGACTTTCCCCTGCTCTTTCGAGTACTAATTAAACACTATATGTTTTGGTTAGTTTCTAGATAGTTCAGAAAACTGACGTGAAAAGACTTCCTACTTTTTTATTGATATGTTATCTTCTGAAGAGTTTCTTAAGGATTTTACCCAGTGCCCTAATTCTAATGGAATGAACATGGAGAGGCCTGTGGTTGACAGGGGTCCAGGGCAGAGTGGCAGGTGGTATGTTACAGTTTGTTACCATGTTCTCCGTTAAATTCTATAGTCCCAACATCTATAGAACATATAATCATATGTACAAAGTCTTGGGGGGTAGTTTTCCAGTCCTAGGAATTAATGCCAACATTTCATATTCATTTCCAAATGGATTCCTTTAGAATATTTAGCATGTAATTAAATTAGTATAAGACCAAAGCATTTGATTTTGTTTGTGATCTTACTTCTGAATTTCCTGTCCTGTCTATAGCTTCTGAATTATAACACATAACAATGTCAATGTATTAATATTTTTAGGTCTTATTGTTTGTAAAATAGACTGCTTCTTTGGTAAGTCGGGAAACAAGATTATAAATAAGAACAGAAACCCTGCTCTACACCATGTCTAAGATATTTCATTAAACTTGAGGAAAACAGAAAAAATTATATATTTCCTAACTCCTGCTATGTAACATGAAGCACTGTATTTCCTGACCCATTTTAATTGTGGTTTCAGTGACCACAGCCCAATGTCACTACTTTCGGTGCTGATGCTGCGTGGAGGCGTGATGCACTGTTGATACATGTTGTGCCTCTGCACTTATGGAAACTACCTCATCTTAGTTACTTCTTACTACTTTCACCACCAGTATATCTCTAAAATGGAATTCAAAGGATTCCTACTGACTCTAGAAACATTATAAAAAAGGAATCTGAAAAGCTACCCAGTGCTGAGTGCTCTAAAATCATCAATACTTTGTTATCCTTAGAGCAAGCCAATATATATCTTAGAAAGGAAATTTTCAGGAGGACAAAAAACAAAGCAAGATTGTTGGAGGAAAGAATTACTTCTTTTAATATACAAATCAGCAATCTCCAAATAGTCCTAAGGATTTTAAAAAGAGCTTTAGGGGTGAGCCAGGGTAGATGAGTAGCTGCACTTTTCTTTAATCAGACTGTACATTCATTTCATTATAAGCTATTTAAGGAGTAATGTGGGACTGAAGACAAAATGTTTCCATTCCACTAATGAAAACAAAGAGCTGTTAGAATCAACATTAAGCAGTACTTCAGCAAATGCAACTCTCATGGTTGATCAGTGCAGAGTTAGCTCAGCCTCATTTTCAAATGATGTTTCTTTGCATTCATGAACATGTCGAAGAAGAAAAGATTTGTTTAGCTTAAAAATGAAAGGAATTAATAACAAAATCTTTTAAGTGGCATTCAGAGCTTTATAGCTAATCATATTTTTCAATCAATCCCTTACTTTTGTGGCCTATTTCCGGCCACACACTCAGTAACAACTTGTGAAGGCATTGTCCTATGCCTGTCTCTGCTGCATTGTCCTCTGTCTTCTGAGTAACTCATTTCAGGTCACCAATGTACCCTGGATGTCTCTCAGAGACTCCTGCAGGACTCAAAACAAAAAATATTTTTCCTAGTGTTTCTTGTTTCTATTCTGCTTGGTATTGACATTTTCCCCTAGGGCTCTCAGGTAAAAGCAAGAAGATTCTTTAAAAGAAAAAAGTTATCAGAAAAATTGGGCCATCGATTAAATGCTTTCAGAGAAACAAGAAACCTGTCATTTTATATAAAGAGTGATTAATAACTCATTATCTGCCTTTGGATTGGAAAATGATGGTAATGCTTGATTTTACCTGGCGGGACCAGTGAGGGCAGTACTGCGTTAGTCTGTCTAGTTCTGCCCCGATTCTGTACTGACTGACCCATGTGTACAATCCAACCTTGATTCTTATTTTTCTAGGAATCCACCCCCCAGACCAAGGCAGCCTGAGATCTGGTCAGCAGAGTTCAATGATTTCATTAGCAAGTGAGTAACAAGGGAGTTGTTTCTAAAAAAAAATAAAAAAAAAAAAATAATAAAAGAAATGCCATCTTGCTAACTTTGAAATGTGCCTTTTAGAACAATTCCTTCGTGCTTCCGAATCTCCTCCTTACTTTTTATCTATTAAATAACCCCAGAGGTTTCCATTATTTTCTTCAAAACAGGCATTTGTTTTGTCTTGTGAATGTTCAGTGAATTCATTGTTGCCAAACAATGATCTTAGGGTCCTGTTTGTTCACTGATTAATAGTGATGCTTATGCGACTTTTTATCATCCAGTAACACATTCTTCTGTGCACCTGCCTTTAGCAACTTTGCCCTCAGCTTCTCCCACCCACTCACCCACCATCTTGTTAGTCTGTTATTTAACCCTTTGTTTATTTTTATCGTTAATTCTCACCACACTCAGGGAATATTTATTGCAGTTGGTGAATCACATAACCATATAGATATATTGCTTATACATTTGAAATCAGTGGACTTTTTAATTTGCTGGATATTTAGCTCAAGTGCAGTGCCCTCAGACAATTGACTAGAAGCTATGAGTCCAGTCACTTCCAAATGTCTGTCCCACAGACTTTTCCCCCACAATTTTTATTATGACTTCACCTGAAAAAATAAGGGTAAGGGATGGGCCCAGGTTGTAAATGGAAGAGAGGGCTCATTAAGATTTTGTATCAAACTCCACTCAGAAAATGTAGAAAGGGCAAAGGAAGTAGAGGAACCAGTCATACCCATACATAAGTGCTATCACTGGTTTTTCTACCAAGAATGTCTGCTTATTCTTGCAAAGCCAAGAGGCATAGATTTAAGGGTTCTGGAAACCCAAAAAGGATTGATAATCATTTTTTTCTTAGTTTTCACTTAGCCAGTCATTACTAGGTATGTGTTACACACTAGACAATATTTAATAAACTGCCATCGAATTTCACAGATCCCTTAGGAGAATCATTGGACTTGGAAGGGCTCCCTGCGACTCATAATTATGCCCCATGTTTCCAGATCCTTCCACACAGATCCTCGGTGGCTCTTGGTGACTTGGACATATTTTACATAATTTCACCTCTGAGAAACATTTACTAGTTTCCTCCAGGCAGTTAGTATTCTGTTCTGTGTGCTGCCATTGTACTGTGTTCGTCTTCCTCTAGTAACATTGCCACTTTTATTTAGCTACCTTCTTAGAGGTCTTTCTCCCTCACTGGACAGGAAGCGACTCCAGGGCACTGCATGTGCCTTACCTGTCCCTGTAACTCCAGGGTCCTAGCAAAGTGCCTGGTACACATCAGATACTTGAGGAAGTTATACTTGAATAATTTTATATGTGACTAAACTCAATACATAGAATACAAGTGCCGCAGATGTCAGAAATCTTCACAGTCTGTTAAACTAAATGAAAACTAAAAGCTCTTGTTTTTATTTTCAGACATCACCATCCTTATTATTTAGCATATTTTAGCATACCTAGGAAATATCTTTTTGGTAAAGTCCAATAAAATAAATTGCCAAATTACCATTCCAGCAGGATTAACAATGCAGATTAGAAATGGCACTGCTCACGTCAAGGCATCGGTTCCTTTTTTTCTTTTTCTGTATCCCCAAATGACAGCCCAACTCTGACCAGTTTTCTCATAATCATAGATCCTCAGAATCACAGGGTTGGAAGGGTATGTAAATTTATATAGCCCAAACTTATATTTGGAGTGTAAATCCTTCTCAAACATGTCCACTGAACAGTCATGCAATCAGTAAACACCCCTAATAAAAATAATCATATTTGCCCTGGCCAGTTTGGCTCAGTGGTTAGAGTGTGAGCCTGCAAACCAGAGGCGCGGATTTGATCCCGGTCAAGGGGACGTACCTCGTTGCAGTTCGATCCCCAGCCCTGGTGGGGGTCATCCGGGAGGCAACCAATTGATGTGTCTCTCTCACATCAATGTTTCTCTCTCCCCCACCCTCACACTCTATCTGAAGATGGATGGAAAAATATCCTCGGGAGAGGACTAAAAAAAATAATAATAATCATACTTCCCAATGTGGCCCAGTCTATCTTTGGGAAACCTCACTGTTGAAAGTTTTTCCTTATACAGACATTAAATCTGTTTCTCTCTTAATTCCACCAATCCAGGTTAGGTTTTCTGTCCCCTGCAGTCACTGAGAACTGTCCAACCCCTGTTGCAACACTTGCAGACAGCTGTCACAGCTGGTGAACATCCTGTTTGTCCCAGTGCTCCTCCTGCGATGTTGCTCCAGGTGCGCTCACTCCCGGCCTCCTTCCTGTGACTCTGCTCTGGGCGAACCTCTCCAGAGTGTGACCTGCACGTGCATCTCCCACCTGCCCTTAGGAAACATCTACTGACGCGGAACTTTAAACATCCTCAGCGTTAGCCTTCTCAGATGGGTTACTAGATTAAAATGGCAATTTAATTTACAGCGTCCTTGAACTGTTGGGAAAATAATCATTTAGGAACTAGATTTTAATGACTACTTGACATGAGTTGATGATCATCAACACCGTGATCTTTCATTTCTTTTGTAAATATCCCTCATCTCTGCTTTGAGTTTAAGGATTTACATTTTTTAATTAGTAACCAAGTTATCAGCAGGGACTAATAAAATTACATTAATCAAAAATAGTCTTAGTTCTGTTTTCTCTGCTAATTACTACTTGAATTTATACCATACTCAGAGACTTTACTTAGCATGTTACTTTGTGTGTTTCATGGTATTTAGTTTTCCATCCTTAGATTCATTTAGGTCAGTGACTGCCCATATGTGTCCCTGATGACAGTAAGTGAGCCTGTGATGAGCAACTTGTCCATCTCTTCCCACGCGCCCACACTCCAGCCACCAGGCCACCTGCTGGTTGCTGACCTACCATGCATTCTCATTCCTCTTTATTCTGGCTCATGCAATATTCTGTCCTTGTCATCTCCCCTCTTCGTTAGCTTCTTGAAAATAAATTTCAGAACCATATCTTCAAATGTCAGCACCCTTAATAAGCTTTTCTTCCAAACCCCAAGTATACATTTGCGTATTTTTCCTCTATGGTCTTACAGCCCTTAGTTCATAATTCAACGTCAAACAGACCTGGAATGGACTCCTCATCCTTCTGTGTACTAGTCCCGCCATGCACTAGTTTTATGACTCAGGGCAAGTGACCGAACCTCTCATAGACCCAGTTAAACCTTATTTATGAAATAGGAACACTACTGAAACTATCCCCATACAGTACTGTGGATAAATGAAATACCCTAAAAACGATGAAGCTCAGTACCGAGCACAGGGGTAGTTATACCGTCACTGTACGGATAGTTATATGAATCTATATTTGGTGAATCTTAATCATCTTTGTAAATGCCACGTTGAGTCCAGTACCTTCCCATAGTAAATGCTCAGTAAATACATATTACCTTGAATTGAAGAATTTGGTTTGTGATCTGAAATAGAAAATCCTCATCTGGCTTTATATATTCAATAGGCACAGTTAACAGCGCATTTGACTGTTACTTAACTGAGAATGATTGCAGAAGCAATTAACAGAAATTTTTGGTTTTTGAGAGAGAAGGGTTTAAATGTGGTTTTTTTTAGAGAGAAAACTTCTATTTTAACAGTTCCTCTTTTTATAACTGCCCTGCTGAGTTAGTGGCAGAAGCAAAAAGAGGACTTAGGGAAAAAAAGATAATGAAATTTACATTAATATGTCATTTGTTCGTAAAGCCATCTTTGTGAAGTTGCATAAAGAAGTGGTCCTTCTTTTAGGACAAACCACTGAGGTGCAGGGAGTTACTACAGAACCAAGACTGGCGAGTCTCTCAATTTCATCTCTGTGCTGTTTCTTGAAATTTAGTTATTCATTCAGCAAGGTAATCCAGCTGATACCCTGCAGGTAACTCATAGGTTCTAGAGATGTTTTACTAGCAGAAATTGTGGTTTAACTGGATTTGGTCATGCCGTTATCTCAGACCCCTTATAACCAACACACAGAGTTCCACAGCTCAGATGGCAGTGCTGGCTTTTGCAGGAGAATCTTGTATTTTCTGTTTGAAATCCCCTCCTATGGGACTCAAACTCTCATCATCACTCTGGTATCACCATTGAGCTAACACAGTTATTCATATGCTCCCACTTCAGCTTTATCTTTGCCTTCTTCAGTCCATCCCTTTTTGCAGATAGGGGCAGACTGAGCTTTGAAACATGCATTGATTCTCTTTGCTTCTTAATTCTTTTGAAGGAATAATGAACACTAGCTTATTTATAAAAGTAACCCTTACTTATTATTTAAAATCCAGTCAGTGCACGAACATATAAAGAAGTTTTAGAAAATCACCGAAAACCACTACACCAGGGGAAAAAAAAACAGCATAAACATTTGATAAACACAGTTCCAGATATATTCTTATTCTCTCCCTCTCTCTCTCTGTATGTGTGTGTGGATAACAAGAGAGATAGCAAGTTTTTACAAATACAAATTTATTTTATACATACTATTTTAATTAGAATTTTTATTAATACAATTAAAATTTTACATTTATTTGTAAGAAATAATGCAGAAAACCCCATGTACCCTCTAGTCAATTTTCCTCAGTGGCTACATTTTGCAATATTATATACAGTAGTCCACCCTTATCTGCAGGGGATACATTCCAAGACCCCCCAGTGGATGCCTGAAACCTTGGATAGTATTGAACCCTGTATATACTATGTTTTTTCCTATACATACATACCTACAATAAAGTTTAATTTATACATTGGGCACAGTAAGAGATGAACAACAATAACTAATCATAAAATAGAATACTTATAAAAATATACTATAATGAAAGTTATACGAATGTGACATTTTTAAGTAAAATAAGGGTTACTGTGAGACTGTGACAGTCGGTCTGATAACTGAGAGGGCTGCTAAGTGACTAAGGGGCGGGGAGCATGTACAGGGTGGGGACACTGGACAAGGGGACGACCCACGTCCTGTCAGCTCGAAATTTCATCACGATACTCAGAAGGGTGCACAATTTAAAAGTTCTGAATTGTTTATTTCTGAATTTGGACCACGGTTGACCGCAGGTAACTGGAACTACAGAAAGCAAAACTGAGGGTGGGGGGACTACAGTAAATGCTATTTTAAATGAACATTTTACTCAAATTTAACAAGAAAAAGAAACAAGAGAAAATGAAGAAATTATTGGAGTTAAGATAAATGTTTATCTTCCTTCACTTCAAATGTTCTTGGCTTTTGCTGAAGTTGGAAAGGTTAGATTCATTTTGCTTCAATTCTAGACAATATCTACGGTCTCCCGGCTCTGAAGGATGAAGTCAGCAGTTACACCTGCTCCCATCTCCGTTGTTTTCACTTCCTGGCATCGTTACACGGTTTTTACATTGTCAGAGTTGAACATGTAGGGTCTGTCTATAACCATAATTTGTAGGGTTGCATAATCTTGATTCAGTGCTCACCACAAGTCTTTTTCACTACATCCTCTCCTTTTCTGAGTTCTTTCATCATTCTCTTGGGTGGCTAAATTGTATCATTGCATGGTTATTTCCAAAAAGCCTCAAACCCTGAATTCTTTCCTGCTTGAGTTTGAAGCTCAGTTTCCTTCAGTAAAATATCCTTCAGTCAACCTTTCTTTTCCTCAAAATGTTGCACACTGCTCCGCTGTCTCCTCGGCTGTGTGTCTGCTGTTGAGAGAGCTGAGGCAGGGAGACGCCTCCCTAGGCTCATGGCTGGCTGCTTCTGCAGGGTGCCCATGAGGCTGTCAGCAATGGGGCCACGCTGTGTCGTAGTGTCAGTCCTTCCATAGCAACTTCCCTCGGACCCTGTTATGTGCTGTAACCAGCTCACACTGGTTCCCGAGAGCCAAGTGAATCTTTGTTCTTTTCTTTTTCATTTTGTGTGCGGACACCATGCACCTTACCCCCCCCACCCCCACCCCAGTGAATTCAGCCATGGTTATTCTGCATCTTGTTGCTTTTCTGTCATGATTTTCCTCCATTTCTTTTCTCGGTTCAACTGACTCAGTTTTTATCTATTTCTGTTTGCTTCCTATCTCTTCATTAAAGCTTTGTACCTTCTCTTGAGGAGTTTTCTCTTTCATGAGAGATTGTGTAAGAAATGCCTTTGAGGGATGGAGAACTTTTTGTCTGAATCTTTCCCATGAGTCTTTCCTGTGTTATATGTTCTTCATCTGCTTTTTGTTTATAATCCTTAACTTCTCCTCCTTTTTTTTCTTTTTCTTTTTTTGTTAAAAGTACGTATGGTGATGAATCTCTTCTCAGGGGAGACCAGGAACAACTAACTGTGTTCTAGAAAAGTGGAAATGGTAGAAGGATGATTTAAGTCTTTAGTTTGACTTAGACTGACTCTCCTGAATACCCTCTCACCAAATCTGTATTTTCTTTGCCTTGGCATAGCTGTCTTAAGTTTTGAACCTTTAGAAAGTCAGTGTACAGGGCCACTGGGTGGGACAAGCCCGAGGAGCACCATTCACATTGATTCTCGGTGGCTCACAGCAAAACCCCGTGATGACAGTCTTTCTGCATCGTGATGTAGCAACTGCAGCTGCCTCTCCTCCTCCCTTTGCCCTGTCTCCCCCTGGCCACTGGCCATCCCTCTGCTGGACAAGTAGGTGTTAGGTCACTGTCCCATGGTCTTCCGCTCCTCACCCCTTGCTCTTCTGCATGTTGACCTGTTTCATCAGGACCCTTTTCCACTTCTCCCGTGGCCTACTTATGTCCTAAGCAAAGCTCATTGCATAGACCTCTCAGGGCTCTGCACTTTGTGTTAGAAAAGTCTCTTTTACTACCAGTTAAGGTCTAAGGAGTTATATGTTGGTTCCCAGACAAACCAGGTTTCACAGTGTTTGACAGTTTTGCTTTATAGATTGTGGGACTATGGCCATTTCTGTTTTTCATGAAAGAAAGAGACTTTTCTCTACTTTCCATTCTTTTTGCTGTTTAGTGAGTTTTAAGGGAAGGGAAAATTTAGTTTATCCTATGATCTTTAACTTGAACTAACTCTCATCCAGTTTCTTGATAGAATAGGACAGGGTGTAATGGATGATAAATGCTCACAATTTTTTTGACACTTGTTTTATTTATTTATTTTTTATCCTCACCTGAGGACATTTCTCCATTTTTTTGTTCAGATAGAGTGGGAGGGAGGGAGAGGAAGAGAGGAGAGAGAGAGAAACATCGACGTGAAAGGGACACATTGAGTGGCTGCCTCCCACACGACCCAACCAGGGCTGGGGACAAACTCCAACCGAGATACATGCCCTTAGCGGGAATGGAACCTGGGTCTCTCTGGACCGCAGGCCGATGCTCTAACCGCTGAACCAAACTGGCCAGGGCTGACACTTGTTTTATTAAGACTTGAAGTCTTGCCCTGACTAGTGTTTCACAGTGGTTAGAGCGTCAGCCCAAACACTGAATGGTCCCAGGTTTGATTCCCAGTCAAGGACACATACCTGGATTACAGGTTTGATTCCCAGCCCCAATCGAGGCACATGTGGGAGGCAATCAATCGATATCTTTCTCTCACATCAGTGTTTTTCTATCTCTGTCTCTGTCTCTGTCTCTCTTTCCCCTTCCATCCTCCCCACCCTCAAATCAATGCAAAAAAATATCCTTGGGTGAAGATTAACAAAACAAAACAAAAAAGAGTTAGGGTCTTTTTTGCTTGCCCTTGAGCCTTGGCATTTTCTGTGACCTCCTTAGTTGATAAAATTTAGCAAAAGTAGCCCGGCCTGTATGGCTCAGTGGTTGAGTGTCAACCCATGCACTGAGAGGTCACTGGTTCGATTCATGATCAGGGGACATACCCGGGTTGTGGGCTAAATGCCCAGTAGGGGGCATGCAGGAGGCAGCTGATCAATGTTTTTCTCTCATTGATGTCTCTATCTATCTCTCCCTCTCCCTTCTTCTCTCTCTCTCAAAAAAAAAAAAAAAATCAATAAAAACATTAACAAAAAAAAAAGAAGAAGATGACAAAAGTAACGCTATGATGTTTTTGAGCCCAGGCCTTAAGAAGCTGTCAGCCTCCACTTCAGGTCTCTTGGAACACTCGCTCTGAGAGGCCTGAACTGCCGTGAAGGAGCTGAGACTAACCGTGAGACCGCCGTGCTGGACACACCGCACACAGGCACTCTGATCAGCAGACCTCCTTGAGCCCAGCCTCCCAGCTGTCCCTAAAGTGTCAGCTATGTGAGTGAAGCTACCTTGGTCCCTTCGTACCAGCCGCATGGAGCAGAACTGCCTGCCTGTGAACCCTGCCTGATTTCCCAGCCCACGGAATCATGAAATATAATAAAATGTTGTTTTTTTTTAAGCTGCAAAATTTTAGGATAATTTGTTACATAGCAATGAATAACCAGACAAGAGGATATGAATCTTAATGAAGTCACCAATATTCATTGTATCAATGTGACATGAGACCTTAGGTGGCTTATGTAACAAGAGTCCCACCTGAGTCTAGGAGAGATTAAATACGTCTGGGCGCCAGTGAGGTGGGTGTGTTCACGTAGATGGAGGGCACCGAGGAGCCTTCTAGGAAGGGAACTGAAGCTGTGCCCACTTCAGGGAGCCAGGAATTTCCAGTGGGCATTGGGTTGGCCTAATAGGAGTCTTCTTGCCCAGAGTCATGTGACCTGGGAGACGACTACACTAAGGGAAAGGGTACAGGTTTGACCCAGTAAAAAGCCCCAGTAGTTGGGAGGAGTTGGACTTCTGGATACAAGCATTGGCTCTTAATGAAAGCCATCCCAAGCCCAGCCCAACGACCTGAGTACATACGTGTCCCAAGGAAAGGTGAGGTTATAAGTGAAAACTGAAGGAGCTCCTTCACTCACCCTGTAAATGCGGCACAAACAACATGTGCGCCGTCTCAATCAGCATGTCAGACAAAGGGAAAATATCCATCATTTCCACTTCCCAAAGGACTCCTGGAAGAAAGGATCAGCCAAAGTGGGGTGACTCTGCTTGGTGGGCCAAGTATCCACACAGCAATAATGTATCAACGCAGAGGGTCCCCCGCAGAGCAATAAGCCACCTGGCAGAGTGAACTGGAGGCACTGCTTTGCCTGTGAGCCTCGAGAGCAATGCCCATCCTGGGAAGGGCTCCAGGTGCCAAGGAGCAACAAGAGCACCCAGAATGACTAACAGGGTGCCAGCCACCATCTGCCCGGCAAAGTGGGAAGGACACCAATACCCAACTAGACAAGAGTCGAGTAACATGTGTCTAGCTGAAGCCGACTTGTCCATGAGCACTTTGAGACATACTTACCGGGACTTTCTAAGGTGATAGGCGTCCTACATTAGCATGTGAGGGAACAAGCCAGCAAAATATGATTTGTGAAGACCCCTATTGTACCCATAAGTGGTATGGGGTGGCCCATGTTGTACACTTCCGGGAGGCACCATTCATTCCATATTCCACACGAATGCTTTCGCCACATTAATGTTGCAGGGACACGTCAGTGGTGCCGCTGGAGCTGTGCAATGCGGACTGTGGACCAGGAGCCTGGGAAATTCTGAATACATTTGTTTTACAACCCAATTTAATGACCATCTGTGATACCATCAACATGTACCTCATTTTAGCACAAACGGGAATTGGATAGAGTAAAAAGCTGTCCCTGATTCATGGCTTATTATCTGGGTCCTAAGTTAGCCTGAAAATTTATGTACTCTGAAGTACTTTCACATAAAATTGCATTCACATAAAAATGCTTTTAGCAAATCTGTACAAGGATGAAATCCTATAATGTTTCCCTAAAGTTCATGCGGACTAATTTATTCGGTGCACTTCCTTGGTTTGGTATCTTCAGCATCACTCAATGGAAGATTGTTGTTCATTAGAACTTAGTATTAAAATATGCTAGTTATTTGTATGGAAGTTTAATTTTATCGCATATTAGGAGTACTTTATAAATTCTGAAAGTTATATTAGATTCCCAAATTGCTATAATGTTAATGTCTCCAATGATGCTCTAGAAATCATTATTTTAAAGATGGCATTATCCATTTTTAGCTATATTAAATTGACTCAAATCCTTGCTAGTTTTAAAAATATTTGTGCTTTTCTTGTAATTTTATAACTATTTTACTTACAGAGGTTCCTGAAAATATCACATTTGATTTCATGGGGTAAATGCCATGAATTCGACAAGTATATGTACTTAAATACTATCCATTTTCTAAAAATAACAAAAATTTCTGAAAAATTCTGTGTACATTATTTGGCCTTTCCCTTAAAACCATTCACTTTTAACAGATGTTTATTCTAGAGAGAAAAAGTAACCTAAGAGATTATCAAGAGCATTGACCTACATTATAAAGGGTGCAAGAAATACTGCAAAACTGCCTGTTTATTTTCTTTCAAATTAGCAATGGCCTAAGATTTGACTACATCCATTTTTGGTATTGTTGCCATGCGAAAAGACACATTTGCATTGAATTACATTTACTGTTGAATTCTGCAGAGCCTCACAGGAGGCAAGACACTGAGTGTGGCTGATACTAATTTTTTGCAGCAAAGCAAGATTTACAAGATGCCTAGGTTGAGTGGAGGGCACAGCAGCCGTTTTCCTGGAGTCCCTTCCCGTTTTCAGTCCTCTGAGTTTGGCCGTCATGTCAAAGGGGCTTAGTAGTAAGTCTGTTGAAAGTAACCCTGGAAATTTCTGTGCTTTAAACTAGCTAAAACTTTTAACCATCATTTGCTGGGGAAAGAGAAAAATATTTTTCAAGGATAGTAGTTAAGGGTTAGAGCAGACTATTTCAGTCTTTGAGCAGAATTCAAAATGATGTGTCCCTCATTCTTACTGCAAGGCGCGTGAAGCTTTATCTCTGACTGTTCAGCTGCCCCTAATCTTGTTTGCTTCCCCATTTAGTTTTGTAATCTCTGTTTTTTTTAAAAAAATGCTGTATTTATGAAGATTTTTAGTTTTGGAAGATTATGACTCACTTTGAAGTTAGATTTCTATACATTTATATAAATACAGCTGGAGTGTTTGTGTGTTTTTTTTAAGCACAAAAAATCTGAAGTCAAAATGCCATGCTTTTTCAAAATGGAAAATAAAAAGGGGAAATAAATACTTAACTATGGCTATTCTAGTCTTGGGAATTGAAATTAAAATAGAATACTATTGTTTTATGATTGACTTTTACATAGATTTGACTGTACTACAAGTTCTTCCAAAAAAATTGTGTGTGTGTGTGTGTGTGTGTGTGTGTGTGTGTGTGTAAAAACATTACCTTGGCAGCCCAGCCTAAAATGTGAGTGCTGTTCTCTGACCATGGATGGCAGTATAATTTTCCTGTATTTATTCAAATAAGATAGGAAGAGGTCTTGAATTCTTTCTTTTATTTATCTTTATTGTTGAGAGTATTGCAGATGTTCCCATTTCCCTCCCTCTTTGCCCCCCTCCACCAGGTTCCCACCCACTCCAGGCCTTCACCACACTACTGTCTGTGACCATGGGTTATGCATATATGCTTATAGGTTCTTAGGTTAATCTCTTCTGTCCCCCTCCCTCCTCCCCTCTGAGATCCATCAGTCTGTGCCGTGCTTCCATGCCTCATGACCTATTTTGTTCATCAGTTTATTTTGTTCATTAGACTCCATGTATAGGTGAGATCATGTGATACTTGTCTTTCTCTGACAGGCTTATTTTGCTTAGCATAATACTCTCCAGGTCCCTCCATACTGTCTCAAAGGGTAAGAGATCCTTCTTTTTTCACAGCTGCATATTATTCTGTTGTGTAAATGTACATACCACAACTCTTTTATCCACATCTCTACTGACAGACATATGGTCTATTTCCAGATCTTAGCTATTGTAAATAGTGCTGCTATGAACATAAGGGGTGCATATATTCTTTCTGGTTGCTGTTTCAGGGTTCTTAGGATATATTCCTAGAAGTAGGGTCAAACAGCAGTTTCATTTTTAATTTCCTGAGGAAACTCCATACTGTTTTCCACAGTGACTGCAACAGTCTGCATTCCCACCAACTGCACTAGGTCCCTTTTCTCCACACCCTCGCCAGCACTTGTTTGTTGGTTTACTGATGACAGCCATTCTGACAGGTGTGAGGTGATTCCCCATTGTCGTTTAAATTTGCATGTCTCAAACGATTAGTGACTGAGCATTTTTTTGTATGTCTATTGGCCATCTGTATGTCCTCTTTGGAGAAATGTCTCTTCAGGTCCTTTGCCTATTTTTCAATGGGATTGTTTGTCTTTCTTTTGTTGAATTGTATGAGTTCTTTATATATTTTGGAAATTAATCCCTTATCCGATGTGTCATTGGCAAATATGTTCTCCCATACAGTGGGTTCCCTTTGCATTTTGAAGATGATTTCTTTTGTTGTGCAGAAGTTTTTAGTTTAATGTAGTCCCATTTGTTTATTTTTCTCTTTTGTTTCTCTTGCCCTAGCCTAGGAATATATCTGAAAATTCTGCCACATGAGATGTATTTTCTTTTTTTTCTGGTTTGATTGAGTGTTGTTTTTCTACCTTGTCTTATAATTTGCTTATTTGGTCCTCTGCTTCCCCATCCTGCTTTCATTCCTTCCAGCATATTTTTGGTGTCAGGTATAGTATTCTTCATTTCTGCCGGGTTCGTATTCATGATGTTTATGTCTTTTTTTTTTATGTTGACGTTGTTCCCACTGACTATGTTGTAGTTCTCACTGAGTTCCTGAGCATCCTCTCTCTTTATAACCATTACTCTGAACTCTATGTCTGATAACTTGCTTACTTTCATTTCATTGAGGGTTTTTTCTGGTGATTCCTCTTTTAAATTTGAGGGTTGTTTCTTTGTCTCCCTATTTTAGTTGTCTCTTTGGGTTTGTATCTGTGTATTAGATGTAGTTGCTATACAGTCTTTGTGGGGTGGGCTTTTGTAGTAATGTCCTGTGAGTCCCAGTGGTGTGGTCTCCTTGTACCACTGAGCTGGATGTCTAAGAGTGACCCTGTGTGGGTTTTTGGTTCTCCTGTTGTGATTCCATCTTGATTGCCATCTGTGGGTGGGCTCTCCTCTCAGGCTGCTAGCTGTAGGGCTCAGCCATGACCACGTAGTGTGAACTGTTGTATCGGTGCTGACAGGGCAAAACCAAACCAAGTAAACAGGACACAAGCAAATACATACAAAAGATCTCAAAAACAACAGCAAAAACAACTACAGAAGAAAAGAGAATTAGGGAAGAATAAAAGAGAACAAGAATAATAAACAAATATGAAAGAGAGAGAAAAATGATATTATCAATAGTGAAATAAAAAAATAAAAAGAGCTCTAGCCAGTTTGGCTCAGTGGTTAGAGTGCAGGCCTGCGGACCAAAGAGTCGTGGGTTCAATTCCAGTCAAGTGCTTGTACCTCGGTTGCAGTTCAGTCCCCAGCCATGGTTGGGGTCATGCAGGAGGCAACCAGTTGATGTGTCTCTCTCACATTGAGATCTCTCCCTCTCTCTCTCTCTCTCCCTTCCACTCTTTCCAAAAATAAATGGAAAAATACCCTCGGGTGAGGACTAAAAAATTTATTTATTTATTTATTTATTTATTTATTTATTTATTTATTCATTTATTTGCATTTATCTTCAGATAGAGTGGGAGGGAGAGAGGGAGGAAGAGAGAGAGAGAGAAACATCAATGTGAGAGAGACACATCGACTTGGTTGCCACCCACACGACCCCAACCAGGGCCGAGGACAAACTGCAACTGAGGTACATGCCCTTAGCGGGAACCGAACCTGGGACTCTCTGGTCCACGGGCTGACACTCTAACTGCTGAGCCAAACTAGCCATGGCTAAAAGATTTTTTAAAATAAAAATAATACTGGAAGAGAAAAGGAGCAGAAAAAAGATTCTGAACGGAAAGAAAAGAGAGCAAAGTATAAGAATAAAAGAATAGGAAAAGGAAAACTGTAAAAAAAAAAAAAGACAAGAAAAAGAAAGAAGGAAAAAAAGTTATGCAAAGGTAAAAATAAGAGAGAAAGGTAAAGCAAAAGAAAGAATGGAGAAGAGAGAAAAAAGAATCTGAATGGGAAGGAGGCCAATAAAAGATATGAAAGAAACAAGAGAGAAGAGAAAAAAGTCTTAACACTAATAATAATAGCACCAAAGTAATCAAAAAGAAAAAAATACAGAAAATATTGAAAAAAGAAAAACAAAAGCAGTGAGTGAAGTTCATCTAAGCAGATTATCCATTGTGAGGCTCACTGTTTTGTGTGCTGATTTCAGGCCTCCTGGGAGGCACTTTTGTGTCAGCCAGTGTCAAGAGCTATCCAAGTTTGGGGAGGTGTTAAACTGGATATAATTAGACATGGAAGTAGGCTTGTCAAGTAGGCAGTTGGATAAAGGAATCTGGACTTCAGGAGGGAAGTCCATGTTAGAGGTCATCTTTATAAGTCATTTGCTTGTAGAGGTTCTTACTGCCATGGCGCTGGACGAAGTTACTGAACGTGCATATTTAGAAAGAGATGTGAAGGAGCCCCGAGCAGAGCTCTGGGAGGCACCCACATTTAGGAACTCAGCAGAGGGAGAGGAGTCAGAACTGGAGAAGAAGGGAGTGTGATCCTCTGTGGAGGAAGAGCAGGGGAATGTGGTCTGTTGCAAGCTACATGAACCAAGTGTTTCAAGAAGGAGAGAATAGTCAACTCTGCCAAACAGTGCTGAAAATTTAGGAAAAATAGAGTAATGCTGAATTTGGGCACAAAACGTTCTTCAGTGACCTTGACAAGAGCCATCTCAGCAGGGTGTGGTGGAAAGAAGCCCCAGCTGGGCATGGTTAAGGAGAGAGATGAGATGAGGAAGAAGAGAGAGCGTATGTGAACTACTCTTTCAAGAAGCTCATCTATAAAAGTGTTATCAGAGAAACTGAGGTGTCCTCTTCCCCACTGGGTGCTGGGATGAGGTCCTTATGATATCTCAAGAAAAACAATTTTCTGAGACTCACACAGGAGGATGAGTGATTTTTATTTGCAAAGAATTACATCGCTGTGTTTCCGAAGTCCCATTCCAATCATAGAAGTGTAGCTTGGGTTTCAGTAAAGCTACAAGCAAGCCAGTGTCCAAAGTTTTCTTTCCATGTTGGAACCGGATTCAGTTCAGCATGAGGCTAGGAGCAGTGCATTAGCCCATTGTGTGTGGGGTCCGCAGGGTCATGGGCCACATGGGCTAATCCATGAGAGTGCATCCCAGGCAAAAAGCATAAGAGGGAGCACGAGCACGAGAGAGAGAGCGAGTTCCTTTGTTTAGGGGTTGATTACCCAGATTTCCATGTGTTCGCAATGGCCATGCCCATTCTGGCCAATGACCTGTTCCTAGGTGTGACTGACTGTGAAGTACCTTCCTGATGTCACCCCAGCTTTACTGGACATGCTCCCGTCCCCCTCCCTGTCCAGTCCCTTCCCTGAGTGATCTGCAGAATAAACTGGTGGCTTCCTGGGGAGTGTAAAGCTTTAGCTTCCTGGTGAAGTTGCCCAAGTGACATGCCTATAATATTTGGCCTTCCCTTTGCTCCTTTCCTGTTATTAATAACAGTATTACTAGGAGGAGAAATGAGGCAGTAGTGAAGGAACAGGGGACCAAAGGAGAGATTGTTGAAGATAGGAGATACGAGAGCCCCTCTGAATGCTGATGGGGGAAGAAGTTGATAATGCAAGTGAGAGAGCATCCTCCCAGCAGGCGTCCAAGTAGAAGAGTCAACTTTTGTCACAACAGGGATAGATTTTCCATGTAACAGGAGAGGAAGCTGAGAGAATAAGGTGACTTTAAAAAAAATTTTGTGCAAAGGAAAAACATAGAAGGAAACATCAAAATGTCAGTAGTAGTTATCTCTTGGTGATCAAGTTATAGGTGATTTTTTTTCTTATATTTTTTGGTATTTTTCAATTTTTTAAACAAAGAATGGATATTATTTTTATGTTTGGAATAAAGTGAATGTAATAAAGATAATCACACACTCTTCAGTGACCTTTACCTTACAAATCCTTCTGGGGCAGTGGTAACAGCTCTGCCTACTGAAGATGCTGTGCCACTCCCTCTGCAACAGAATTCTACTTACAGAACTGTGTCTCCTCTGCTCTCCTACTTGTCTCTAAGCTAAGAGTGGGAGGAGAAAGATGTAAGGAACTCTTGGCAGATGGAGAATAACCATCAAATATTCTTGCAAATCCATATGTCAATTTTATTTCAATATCTAAAACCCAGTCACTCTATCTAAAATAATAGAATAGAAAAGTCCCATTCACAGCAGAAGGAGACAAGATTTTTTTTTTCCTTTTCTTTTTATCCTCCCTCAAGGATGTTTATTGACTTTTTTTTTTTTTTTTTTTGAGAGAGAAAAAGAGAGATCAATTGCTTCCTGCCTGGGGATCAAAACTATAACCTGTTTGGTGTATGGGATGATGCTCCAACCTTCTGAGCCATAGGGCCAGAGCTAACAGATGCTTTTTTAAGAGCCTGCGAGCACACTTTCAACCTTCCCAGAACCACGTAAAAGTGATTACTAGATGGTATATTTGCTGAAAATTTGATAGCCTAATAAAAATCACTCTTTTTAATTAGTGAGATTGTGCTTATTGTCCAAGTCATAAGCAAAAGATCATGTACTTTTTCTTGATGCAAGCTGCTTCTTAATTATAACTCAAAATCTATTTAGAAAACATTTCTTTTATTCTGTTTGTTGAATAGGTAATCCATGCATATTGAAATAGTGCCAGCATAGTCAGTGAAAAATAGTCTTCTCACTGATGTCCCTTCCCAAGGGCACCAATGTATGTAGTTTTCTTGTTTATATTTCTAGTTATATTACTTATATATAAGCAAATAACTACAGAGTTAATGGAAAATTTAACAAGTCTCTTTATTCTTTATCACTTTATCAGAAACACGAAAGTTGGTCAAAGAGGCCTATAATGTTTAAAACCACTGATAATTAAAGGTTGGAGAGAATTTAATATTTTTCTGAAACAAAAGTGTTGGAGATTGGAGAAAAGATCTAGTTTTTGTTTTTTTAAAAATCCTCACCCAAGGACACCCTTTCATTTTTTGTTCAGATAGAGTGGGAGGGAGAGAGAGGAAGAGAGAGAGAGAAACATCAACGTGAAAGGGACACATCGAGTGGCTGCCACCAGCACGACCAACCAGGGCCGGGGACAAACCACAACCGAGGCACATGCTCTTAGTGGGAACCAAACCCGGGTCTCTCTAGACCATAGGCCGACGCTCTAACCGCTGAGCCAAACCAGCCAGGGCGAAAAGATTCAGTTTTTAAAAATTAATTCCCATACCTCTTTCATTGACACATCAATCATATTAAATGAGATATCTAAATTATTCTGCAACCAGCTCTGAAATTTTTAATATAATACCTAAACATTTCATGGTTTAATTTTTAAAAACGGTTTCACTCAGTCACAAAGCACACATTAATCTTTAATGCATTTATTTGGTACAAAGGACTCTGTGCCTGGTGAACCACCAATCACTGAGGGTGTCTGCTCTCCCTCCCGCCAGAGCCTTCTCTTTCCTCCAGATCTGTGCCTCTCAGAGGGTCAGTGAGCTGTGGCTGAGAGGCCAAAGCTGGCCTGTTGCCTATTTACATAAATCCAGTTTTATTAGAACACAGCCATGCCTGTTCATTTATATATTATCTAGGCTGCTTTCACACATATTAACAAGGATGAGTAGCTGTGACACAGGTCACATGCCTGCAAAGCTCAGAATGTTTATTTATCTGGCCGCTTACTGAGAAGTTTGCTGATCCATGCCCTGGGATTTTGGTCATGGTAATGAATGGGCAAAAAGCACTAGGGGAAAAAAAAGAAAAATTGGGAAGTGATTTTAAATGTAGCAATAACAAAATTATAATGGTACAGAGTATCCTGTAGGAACATGCTAATTTTATACAGAATCCTTTGGTGTTCATTTATTTTGTATGCTTTAGTACCCACATGAAGAAAAGATTAAGAGACTATTAATACAGAGATTTAGAATAAATGAAGGAAGATGCTAACATAGGTACAGATTTTCATCTGCTTCCATATATAGTTGACCCTTGAACAGCATGGGTTTGAACTACAGGGGTCCTCTTGTACATGGATATTTTTTCAATAAACATGTACAGTACTATAAATGTATTTTTCTTATGATTTTGTTAACATTTTTTCTCTAGCTTTTATTGTATATAATTATATGTAATAAAAATAACACAAAATATTTGTTAATTATTTATATTATTATTTTGTTGTTGTTAATCCTTACCAAGGATACTTTTTCCATTGATTTCTAGATGGAGTGGAAGGGAGGGAGGGGGAGAGAGAGAGAGAGAGAGAGAGAAATATCAATGTGAGAGAGGCACATCGATTGGTTGCCTCCAGCATGACCCCAACTTGGGAAGGGGATCAAACCCCCAACCAGGGTACATGCTCTTGACCAAGAATTGAACCCACAACCCTTCAGTTTACAGGCCAGTGCTCTACCACTGAGCCAAACTGTCCAGGGCAAATGTTTATATTATTGCTCAGACTTCTGGTCAACAGTAAAGTTTTGGGGGAGTCAAAGTTTTATCTGGATTTCCAACTGAGGAGGAGGGGAGAGAAGGGCTGGGGGTGGGGGCGTGGTGATGTCCCTAACCCCTGCATTGTTCAAGGGTTAACTGTAGCCCTGGCCGGTTTGGCTCAGTGGTTAGAGCGTCGGCCCACAGACCAATGAGTCACTGGTTCAATTTTAGTCAAGGGCATGTACCTTGGTTGTGATTTGTCCCCAGCCCTTGTTGGGGTCATGTGGGAGGCAGTCACTTGATGTGTCCCCTTCACATTGATGTTTCTCTCTCTCTCTCTCTCTCTCTTCCTCTTTCTCCCTCCTACTCTATCTGAACAAAAATGGAAAAATGTCCTTGGGTGAGGATTAAAAAAAAAAAGTGTCAACTGTATTACTTTTCCAACTGCATCCAGCACTGCTACAAGTTTTATGAACATGTGCTTATCTGTGCAGTCCAGATTAAAGCAATCTCTAAAGATGAAGGGCTTAGTTGTCATCTGTCATGTGTCATCTGTCATTCCTGTCATTTCCAGAGTTGTTGTTCTGATCTGGGTTTCTTTCCTACCATTATTTCAGAACTACACAATTGGCCAAAAAGGTCAAACTGCAGAGAAATAAAAACAACTCTTCCAAGGGCACATCAGTGAGAGCCTGTTCTCCCGTTGGTACTACCAGTTGTGACTTTGTTACTAGACATCGAAGTTGTAGGAATCACACTGCCTGATATCAAACTATACCACAGGGCCATAGTAATCAAAACTGCGTGGTACTGGCATAAAAACAGACGTAGAGATCAATGGAACAGAATAGAGAGCCCAGAAATAAACCCACACCTTATAGTCAATTAAGACATTGTACAGAATGATGCTGACAGACCAATACGAAGAGAAGTACAAAATATCCATTGACTGTCCTATGCATTAACAATTAGTACATTCCCCAGAGTTTTTTAAATATTGGAATAGATATGAATTGAAAAGGGGAACAGATGCAAATAATTATTGTGTTATTTTTATGGAGATTTGCCCCCAATATTTCCTAGACTTTATCATTGGATATAGTCTATATTCATATATTTTAGTGATCTATGCAACTGTTTTCTTATTTCTTGAATAGTTTGTAAAATTGTATAGTAAAATGTTGTTGAAATAATTCAGACTGAAGTCACAAATTGAGCCAGAGATGTCTTGGTCAATACTTAATCCCTGAAATGGTTCCAGGTCCATTATTGTATTTTTGGATGAGCTTGTTTTACCTCAGAATCAGCCAACTCCACCCTAAATTTTCAGACTCTGGTTTTCTTTATAAAACAGCCTAGGTTTGCCCATCTCCTGACCATATTTAAACCAAGAATTCCCACCACCCATTCCTTATTCCTCTAGCTCTAGTGGTTTTCCCAGTTACCGTGGTACACCTGTAGACATCACGCTTCACACAGGCATTCGGGTGCATACGTGCTGGGGGGAGCCGATGACCAGTCCCACAGTCTGCAGGCAGTTATCCTCCCAGTTATTTCACGGAGATTAGTTTTATCTTCCTCAGACAGATTTTCAACCTTTGCAAGCAGGACCATGTCGTATACTATGTATTCATTTTTTGCTGCTCTAACACATTTATTCATTACATAGTAGACCTTCAATAACTGCTTATTAATTGGCTGAAAAGCTGTTTAATTTCCTCCAAGATTTATATGCAGCAAAGTATAGTGACCAATGGGATGAAGATTAGAAAGTTTGGTTTTTTATTCAAACAAAAAATGTAACATTACATTCTTTAAATATTCATTTCTTTTCATATTTTGTCTACTTTAATACTCCTTGTGGTAAATAATAATAATAATAATAATAATAATAAGTTCTTACAGTATATCGAAGTCCCGTCTCCTTAGATCATCAGAGTTGCTAAACACTGAATTTGGAACCTGGCAGTACAAGCAGCTGCCCTCGGCTGCAGGTGCAGAGTTAGCTGACATGCTGGGGAACCTGTCAGCTCAGTTCAACAGGCCACCCCTACAGGACCGTCCTTGGGGGCAAGCCTTCCCTCCCCATGGAAATTTTCACTTGGGAAGCCAAAATCAAACTTATTCATAAATAATTCTGTCACTAAAATAAGCCTAAGAGGCTCCTGAAATTTTAATTATCTTGTGTTTCTCAAAAACCTACAGACATCTTCAAATAATTGCTGCACCCAACTCTGTTGTAAGACCTCACTGAGCCTTAGCCAGATTATGTAAAGTGGCTGGGAAAAGCTTCTTACCTACTCTAAAGAAAGCCCAAGAAAACATGGATAACACATAAAGATAATTAAATTTTGCAAATTTTAACAAGCTATAACTCTATTTTATAAGATTTCTCTTTTTTTGTGAGACGTGTTTAAAAGTGCAAAAGTGCCAAGAGTAAAACAATATGCAGATAAAAACCGAGGAGCTAATTATGAAATTGAAAAATAAAATGAGGTAAGTGCATGAACAGCTTATTTTATATCTTTGTTTTGATAATAATTGTTATAAATTGAAACTGGTATGAGCTAACTGCCCTTGCATTTTCGTTGGGAGAAATATATAAATAAGGCCGTATTTAACTAGAACATGGTCATTTGATTATAAATCCTAATAAATGCTGTTGTGTGCATAAGTATATGATGACATTGCATTATTTCTCCCTGAATAGTGTGCAGGGTTTGTGGGATGTTTTCTTCTTAATTATGGTACACCTGGCAATTTGTGTTGACAATCGTGAAGAGAAGAAAAAGATTAATTGTAGGACAAACAAACCCTGGTAACACAAAAGCGTGTTCTCCTCTCCTTTTACGAAGAAGCTATAACATCAAACAAGCTGCAATTTTTAAATGGATTGTGAGGTTAACAAATGAGAATGCTATTATAATTCTGTGTTTCATTTATATAATATCAGTAAATTCAACACTAAATCAAAGCAGTTCTTTGCCATGCACACATACAGTGGATATAATGAAAATGCTTGTATGTTGTATTCAGAGCAAATGTTAGGAAAAAAAATAGCAATTTTCCATTTGTTTCTAAATGTTTATGGCATTTAGATCCATGCAGTAACCCTCACATTTTCAGTTATTATGGTGATTTGATTCACTTTATTTTTTAGGTATGCCTATCATTTTACCATTGTAATGCTAGCACCTAGAAATGTGTTTTGCAAACTATCTATTCAAGAAGATATCTCCACATGTTCTATAAACATACTTACATTTATCTCAAAGCCATGTAGCTCAAAAAATGTTGGGTTATATATTTTATACGAATATTACTTCAAGAGTAGAAAGTCAAGAGATTACAGGAGTTACATTGCTTCCCACCCAACATACCTCTGGTGAACATTTATCTTCCTAAGTTTACTTGTTATTTCTCATATATATATACTGATTCTCCCAAACTCTTAAAAACAACAACAATCTTTAGTATCCAAAAAGAAATTATTTCATTACAACCTCACAATTCAGTGAGAATCATTTATTGTTAATAATTTAATTATACTAAATACTAATTATATAAAGCAGTTTGCCTTACATAAGTTTACACTCTGACGTATGGATTTCTGATGAGTTTATTGAATTAGTTCAGACAAAATACTTGACCTAGAAGCCTTAGATAGAAAAAACTAAATTTTTTGCATCCAAATTATTCTCCCCATTCCATACATTTTATCTACTTTAAACTACAGGGGACATGGAGCTAACATGGAAACAGAAAAGTCATGAACAGTATACTTCCCCCATCTTCCCATTAATTTTTTTTTATTGAAATGCACAAAAAAGACCAATAATAGCAGCAGCACTGGAAACTGAGAATTTTCTTTACATGTTTTACACCATATTACTTACCTACATGAGGTCAATTTAAAAAGAAATTGCATAGCATATTTAATAAAATAGTATAATCAACAAGCTAAATTCACATATAATATGTTCATAATTTCATATCACATTGATAAAATGCCTTATTTTTTAATCCTAGCATGTTAATTGTTCTTATAACTAGAAATATTGGGCTAATCCATAACCTCCCCCAAATTGTTATTGAACCAGATTACATTTTCTGACCATGATGTAATTGAGATAGATTTGAAAAACAAATCTGCATATTAAAAATGTGATAATCTGAAGTGAAGGAATTATAATTAGTTATAAATTATTTCAAAATAATAAAAATGAAAATAGCCACATATAAAAACTATGAATGAGATGCAGCCAGAGACGTATTCATAGGAAAATTTAATCATTAAATGTGTTTCTCAAAAACACATTTTTGAGAAATGTTACTTATTAATTGAAAGAAAGTAATTTTTAAAAGTTATAATTTAATAAATTGTTTTAGAAAAAGAAAACAAATGTTATTCAACCACAGGAGAAACAGAAAAGAGAAATAATTGTGATCAGACACAAATGCACCAGGAGATCCGAGATGGCAGCACGAAGGTGGAACATATACTCACCTCCTCCCAGGACTAAATCGGAGCTACAACTAAATTATAGAATAATCACCCTGAATAACCAACTGAAAACTAGCTGAAGGGAAGTCTTATAACAGAGGATTTATAGAAGAAGCCACATTGAGACAGTGGAGAAAGGCAGAGACACGGAAAGGACTGTCCCAGTTCCCACAGGCAGTGGCTGGGGTTCTGGAGGGGTAGTTCAGCTGCAGGGGATTCCCCCTGAGAAACTGGGGTCTCTGCCCCAAGCTGGGCTTCACAGTCCTGTGTAGCTGGGAAGAGGCACCCACATAACATGTGGCTGTGAAAATCAGCAGAGATTCTTTCCATCAGGGACAGACAGGAGTCCATTAGAGACATAGGCGCCCACTTAAAGGGCCAACACACACAATTTCCTTCGCAGCCACTCACCCTGGGCTCCAGCAGAGAAAGGGCAGGCTGAGCTCAAGTCACATGAGGAGAGTCTGGGGTTTGTGACTCTGGGGAGAGAGCTGAAGGAGAGCCACCAGGACTCCTGAGCTGAGTTCTTCTCCCTCACTGCACATGCCGTCTTTCTTGGGTAGAACACTCCCCTCTATGCAACATCAGCCTGGGGGAATGCAATAGTGCCACCCTCTGACCACCTCTCACCCCACCCTGATAATCTTATGCCCTGCTAAAGAGTCAGCTGCCTTGGCTGGGCAGACTCAGGGGCTGTCACTGGCTGAGCTGTATGGCTTTGGGGCAAGGGCCATTCCCCAAACTTTTTTGTGAACCTGACTGGTGCTTCCCCCTCATGGGAGATCCACTAGTCCCAACCTGCAGGCCCCTGGTGGTCCCACCTGCTGAGCTGCGGCTTCTCTGGGAAGAATGTGACAGACTGAGTTGCTCTAGGATGGGATATTTTTTCATTGCTGCCTGAGCAGTGCACAGCCCTGCCTTCACACGGCCCAGAGTTGGGCTCTTTGGGCCTGATTAACTGCTGGCCACACCTGGTGACTCCCTGAGACCAGCCCCACCACAAAGGTGTGAGAGCACCCAGTGGTGGCATCTAGACCTGCATACCCTGAGACATTTATTTTTAATCCTCACCTGAGGATATTTTTCTAATGATCTTTAGATAGAGTAGGAAGGAGGGAGGGAGGGAGAGAGAGAGAGAAACATTGATGTGAGAGAGACACATCGATTGGCTGTCTCCCGTATGACCATTATTATCCAGTTCTTTAATTTCACTTGTATTTTAAGGCAAACTTGGAACTTTTTGCTTGGTATTTTAAAATAAATGGAACTTACACATGATAACTTGACAAAAGTAAATAAATTATCTCTAGTTAAATATGTGAAATATGAAAGACACATGGATAACAATTTTTCTCTCTGCAGAGATGTAAACTGGATTTTTATTTGACTACATATTCAGACCAATAAGAAAACTTGTAAACCTATGGTATTTAAAACTTACTGTATTCCTTACACTTTTCAAATATGTATCAACACTGAATCAATATACTGTAAGTGAAAATCCAGTATATAGCCAGCCACAGAATAATTGTATCTAATTAAATCATGTTTGATTTAAAGTGCTGTTTTACAAAGGAAAAAAGGTTAAAAGGAAGAACTGGATGTTAATTTGACATGTGACATCTTATAATTTCTCAAATATGTATTTTTTTTTTTCTTTATTGAGTTTAGAGAGAGAGGAAGGGAGAGGGAGCGAGAGTTAGCGATGAGAACATCGATGGGCCGCCTCCTGCATGCCCCCCACTGGGGATCGGGCCCACAACCTGGGCATGTGCCCTGACCAGGAACTGAACCAGCGACCTCTTGGGGCATGGGTTGACGCTCAACCACTGAACCAAACCAGCCGGGCTCAAATATTCTTTATGCTCCCCCCATCCTTTTTCTCATTCTGGGATTCTCATTGTAAGTATGTTGGTTTTATTGATCTCTGTCTCTGTTTGTTTTTCTTTATTTTTTCTTTCTGCTGTTCAAACTGAATAGTTTCAATGGATCTATTTTCCAGTTTGCAGATTCTTCATTCTGCTTACTCAGATCTGCTATTAGAATCTATAGTGAGTTTTTCATTTTATTGTACACTTTTAAAATTTTTGTTTAGTCCTTTCTTATAATTTCTAACTTTTTATTTATATCCTCTATTTATTCAGACATCATTCTTTTTGTTTCCTCTATTTTGGCATATTTGAGATAGATGACATAAAGTCTTTGTCTTGTTATTGCAATTGGTGTGCTTCCTCAGAGACCAGGGCGGTCCTCTGCCTCTGTTTTAAGAGCACTGGGATTGAGTGATTCACGATGTGAATGAAAAGCAGAAGGAGAATCTTGCAGCCCGGAGCCTGGATGTATCAGTCTAGGTCCAGATGATGGGCTGATGGGGAAGTGGTGGATAAACCCCCTGGCTTGGGAGGGGCGGGGCAGCTGATGGGAGAGGGAGTTCTCCAGGCTGCCTGATGTGCCCTGCATTAAAATGGGATTTTCCAAAACAAGGAAGTCCCATTAGGACTTCAATTAGGATGCAGATGAAAGTATTTGCTAATCAAATCCATTTGCTTCTGTTTGTGTGTGAGATGAGGGTCAATACTGTATTTGGAAGTAGGAAATTGATGGGTCCAGGAACACCCCGCATTGTCCCTCCTCCAGGAGATGTCCTCTTAACAGCTGCCCAAATCCAAAAGGGAAATCCGTAGCCCCTGATCCCCCCTGGCTGCTTTACCCAGCAGAGGCCGAAAGCACACCCGCCTCTAGGCACCCTGCCATTTTCTGAGTGGGCACAGCCAGCCATGAGCACTTTACATATACTTTCTTAATGAATGGTCAGAACAATGCAGTGAAAAGTACTTTGAGTATCCCTATTCTAAAGTTTGGGGCCCTGGTTTGAACCATGCTCTTGCCATAGCCTCATCTGGGGCAGAATTTATCCCTGGACTTGGGCCTCGCCAGTGACATGCAGTTGGAAGTGCCAGCCCCAGTTCTGAGCATGGGTCTTAAGAGGCCACTGTTTCCCTGCCCTCCTGCCCTCCTGAATTTCCACTGGCAGCGAAGGCAGGCAGCTAGACAGGCGTGAGCAGAGTAGGAACCACAGGCAGGGTTATGGAAGTTCTCCAGAGGGGAAAGCCCCCTGTGCCTAGCGAAGGGCAATGGTAGGGTGGGGCCTTGCCCCGAGGGTGACTTTCCTCCCCTAGCATATCACTGGTCTTGAGGTTTAGACCCCCTGACCTTTCATATCACTGCTCATGCAGTTCAGACCCTCCCCTGACCTTTCCTCCCCTGCATGTCCCTAGTCATGTGGTAGACCCCCTTAGAGGAGGAACAGGGGGCTGGAGAATAGCCTCATATGACTCCTATACAAGCCCTTGCATTAAGCCCCAGAGGTAACATCTAGACCTCAGCTCCAGGCCCAGAAAAGCAGCAAGGCCAGGTGGGTGTCACCATGGCAGACATCAGGACCAGCTGCAATGACTGATGACCTCCTGCCCTGGCAACAAGCAATCAGTAAAGACCAAGACCCTGAAGGGCACACCTGGAAAGCTGATGAATATTCTATTGAGATTTCCCACTGAGAGCCCCAGATAAAAACCCTCAAGAGAAAGGACCCAGCATGCTCTATCTCTCTTGAGCATGCCTGAGCCTTTTCCCCTTCTTCTTCCCCCAGGTGCATTACCTTTGACTCTCGCCTAAGCTCCAAGAGCCCTTCTTTTGTCTCTGTAACTTGTTTCCTGTGCCCACACAGCCCAGCTGGCTCACTTCTTTCTACCTCTGTGACTTTCTAAATAAACTTTATTCTTCAATTTGAGTTCCTTGGCTCTGAATTATTTTTTTGCTGAACTCAAGTACTGAGGATGCTGAACAGAGGTCTGGTAACATTCTGGTATTGTCTCACCATTAACACTGCCACCAGCTTAGGAAGAACCAGCAGTTGGGTTGGTCCCAGGAAGATGGTAAAAGACACTAACAAGTAGCAGAGCCACCCCTAATAATTCCATATGGCAGTGAGAATCAAAGCCCCCACAGCTAACCCTCAGACACATGAGGATACATACTTGCTGTTGAAGACCCTGGTTTCAGGGGCAGTTTGTTACAGCACAGTAGCTAACTGATACATTTCAGTTTTACAAATACAGATGGTATGATTCAGACAATCTTAGCAGTGATTTTCCCAAGACACAGGACTTATAGCTGGTTGAGTCAACATTCAGACCTAGAGACATTCAATTCTTTAAAAAAATTTTTTTTTCTTTATTGATTTTAGAGAGAGAGAAAGGGAGAGGGAGAGAGAGATAGAAACATCGATGTGAGAGAGAACATCAATTGGCTGCCTCCTGCATGACCCCCACTGGGGATCTGGCCCACAGCCTGGGCATGTGCCCTGACCAGGAATCTAACTGGTGACCTCTTGGTGCATGGGTCGATGCTCAACCACTGAGCCACACCCACTGGGCAAGACATTCAATTTTTTTTTTTAATTTTCAACCAAAAATATTTTTGTACTTATCTTCAGAAAGAGCAGGAGGGAGAGAGGGAGGAAGAGAGAGAGAGAAAGAGAAACATCAATGTGAGAGAGACACATTCACCAGCTGCCACCCACATGACCCCAACCAGGGCCAGGGACAAACCACAACAAAGGTACGTGCCCTTAGCGGGAACCGAACCTGGGTCTCTGGTCCACAGGCCAATGCTCTAACTGCTGAGCCAAACCAGTCAGGGAAAGACATTCAATTCTTAACCATTATGCTAAACTGCCCTTCCCAGGGGCCCTCCTATTGATGGGCTAACAATTTCCAGGAAGTTTCTCAAGGTTTGATTTTTCTTTGCTTTAAGACAGACACCAATGTCATCTTTTTGACTGGACTAACTAAAGGGTAGAATTGATATGAGCAGGCAGGGAGAAAAGAGAAACCGAGAGTACCCGTCTCATCCACTAGCTTTAGACCTAATTGAATAACCTGTCTTCGTTCCCCTTATCACCCTCTTTCTGCCAGGCTTGGTGTGATTTCCTCCTTTCCACTTACGTTAACTTCTAGTGATGAGTACTTCATTATAACAAGGGGAACATAATTTTTAAAAAGTCTTCATAATCCAAAGTAACCAATCTCTAATGGTAGAATTACAGATATGTTGTTAGGCAGCAGGGATGAAAGGTCTGGTCTGCCTAGAACATCTTCAACCAAAGCCCACAGGTAGCCACCTGTGAGGCAGCCCCTGGTGAGAAGATCGCTTGAAGACGCCATCACAGATTGGGAGAGCTTCGCCATGTTCAGAGGACCTACTTTGGAGCTTGTCTCTGCCTCTAGCTCACTGTGTGAACTGAAGGGCTCACATCTCTCTCTGAACTTGGATTTCCCATTGTCAGGGTGAGGCTGGCAGGAAGGTGAACCTATTTGGCCCCTCTCAGCTTCCTGGTGCTCCGATTCTTCGTCACTAACCACAGTGCCCCACAGAGCCAGGTGGTGCCATAAATACTGAGCTTGAATCAAGTTTCCCCTTTCAGAACATTGGATCTGAACCTGTTATTTTCATGATGTTCTCTGAACAACCCGAGATTTCATGTCACTGTGCAGAGCATAGGTGTAATTTGGAAAAGAGCAGGTTTATAGGAAGTACAATAACAATCCCCATTATTTATTTTTTAAGTCTTATTTAAATAAAGATTGTGCATTTAAAGTTGCATTAGATTGAACAACTGTCCTTTTTTAAAAAAATTTCCCAGACAAAAGCTATGAATTATTAATTTCTGTCATTGTATTCACAGAACAAATGTAATTGCAAGTAAATGTCTGAAGTTAATGAAAAAATTAAGAAAAAATATATCTTTGTAAGAATTATTAAAATATTTCCACAGACCTCTTTGCAGTCATGATTATGAAGTCTTGCAACATTTCTGTGGGGCTGCATACCCAGAGAGAGGGATTTGAGCTCCATCCTTTCTCTCCAGGATGCAATGTTTGAAGGATGCAAACATTTCATTACAATGGCAGCAGCTGTGGAAATGAGAACATAAGGATTCTAACCTTAACCCTCACCACCATTCCCATTCTTTTAAAACTATTTTTCATTCATTTTGAACCATGGATAGGAGGTCATATACTTCTGTGTTCTTATCCTGGCGACTGTCATAACCTTGAATAGTTTTACATGATCATAACACAATAACAAATTATGCTTTAATTTCTTAAAGAGAAAGAGTGTACAGGGATTGGATCTCTGAATGAAGCTGGCATGTAGCCTCAAAGCAGAGAACTGAGATAATTTCATGGCCCAGCCCCCAAACATCCTATGAGCAAGTCTTAACCAACACTGGGATGGAACCGGAAAGAGTCTCAATTTCATCTATGCCCCAGCTCTCTTGAGGAGATAACTCCCACCCTCCCAAGAACCATCTGCCCCAAATTTCAGTACAGCAGTAAAAACTGCAAATTCAGCACTGGATACCTGGGCTCTCACTCAAGTTCTCTCCCCTTTGGTTGTGTGACCCAGGGCCCTGGCAAGTCCCTGCCCCACCCAGAGCCTCATTGGAAAGTAGAGATGACGATACCTGTCCTGCTTCCCTCGTGGGACTGCAGTGAGGACCCAGGGAAATGAGGTCCACTGTCAACAATAAAATGCAAATGTAAAAAAGCCACTTTTGTTTTTGTTATTTTTTTTTTATTTAACACCCAAGGATATTTTTCCATTGATTTCTTGGTAGAGTGGAAGGGAGGGAGGAAGAGAGAGAGAGAAACATCAATATGAGAGAGACATCGGTTGGTTGCCTCCTGCACGACCCCAACCAGGGCCAGGGATGAAACCTACAACCCAGGTTCTTGCCCTTGACTGGTATCCAACCCATGACTCCTTGGTCTGCCGGCCGACGCTCCAACTACTGAGCCAAACCGGCCAGGGGTTTTTTGGTTATTTATTTCGATTCCTTTAGTCTCTGAGGAAACCTCAGCAGCCATTCGCAGGGTGGTACTGAGCCTTCTGCGTCTGAGAGGAGGTTAGAACCCAGGTGTCTGCACCGCCCAGCGGGCGAGTCTGCCCAGTGAGCCGCCCAGCCTCCCAGGTGTTCTCCTGGCTCCTCTCACTGACACTGGGGGGTGCTTGGAATATCTGCTAGTGTGACTGGTTCTTACTCATTCAGCAGAGTGACACACCTACAGGGAAGCTGGAATGCAAATCTGCAGACAATGCATGTCAGAAACAGGGAGTCATTTTTTGCTCGCATTGTGTCGAAATCATTTTCCTGGGCTAACTGACCAGCAACTTGTAGGATATAAGGAGTGGTTTATGTTTGGAAAGTTCAGTCCCTGGGGGTGGGGGTGGGGTAACTGCTGAAATGGAGCAGATCCAACAGGAAGTTCTTGATAGGAAGCCATCATGGGGGCACGTCATCGGTTACCCCTGGAGCCCACACAGCCCTCGGTCCCGGGGAGATGCCTGGGAGTGGAGAGGTCCTGTGCGTGGTTTATGACTCTGAGGTCTGCAATGCAGGGCCTTGTCTCTTTGCTCTAGTATCACCAGAGCGACATCAATGACCAAATAGGGACAAAGGAGAACTGGATTCGGGGTTCCTTCCTTCTGTCCCCCCTCTGCTCTCGTTCTGCTCTCAGGCACTCGACTCCCGGATCTGAGGACTTTTTAACATAAAAAGGTGATTAACTGAAAAGGCATATTCCTATAATTTAGCCAAATGTGCACATTTCAATCTATGGATAACAGAGGCTCCAAATTACCCCAGACCAACACACTGCCCTTATTTAAGGAAACCTCTTAACTCATACCCTGACGTCTCCATAAATCTGCCTGATATATAGATGTCAGGCATTTGCTGGCAGTTGAAACATGAAACATGACATCAGCTGGAGATTAAGTTACAACTCCTAAAGACCATGTTTATTTGCTGGTTCTGTTAAAAAATTTTTGCCAACTATCATTTTACTCAAATGGCCTCCTATTTTATGGGAAATAAAGTTAGAACTAACGAGGGAAAGCCTTTCTGAGCTCAGATAGGCTTGACAGCTGTGACTGTCTTCACCGTAACCAAATATTTAAATTATTTAGAGCCCATCATTAACTATTACTGTTCATGTGTTGACACAATGGTACCATGAGTAGAGACTTCTAATGCAGAGATGGAAGGAGGAACCTAAGAACCAAAGGGAGCGATGAAAAGAATTAGAGGAAGAAGCCAAAATGCAAGCAAATGGCCCAGGTGAAGGCCTGCAGTGCTCCTCCGCTCAGCAGCCTCATCTGTCGGGACTTTCGGAACCAGGGGAAGGGGAGCTGTGGGCGTGCAAAGAGAAGGCTGCTCTCTGCACCCATCTGTCCATGCACTGCCCAGCGTGTAATGCTGGGACAATGGACAAGAGACTCCATTTTCAAATGGCAGTAGCTGGTACAGGAAGAAATTCCTCTTGCTTAAGGGATCCAGGGGACAGGAACAGCCCTGATAAGAACTAAGTTCTTACTATTAGAAACTTTGGTATTTATACACTGCGACTTCTCTCCCAACCCTTCCTCCAAAACAACAACAAACCCACCTGGAAATATGAGTTTCTCAAGAGCTTTTTATTCCCAATGCTTAGCTCAAAATAGGTGCTCAGTTAAATTTGGTGCATTAGTCTGCTCACCTGACAGATCTGGGCACGTGTGCAATGAGGCTGCTGCCTGAATCATAGTGTTTTAGTAGTGTTGGGAATCCCCCTTGTCCCTTTCCCCCCAAATCCTCTTCCAGAAAGTCTGCCCTTAGTTATTTTCTTTAAAAAATGCTTAGAACTTTATGTTATCAGCATTGAAAAGTCCCCTTACCTTCCATAAATCTCACCAAAATTGTTGTCTTTTTTTAATTTGCTTCCACCATCACTTTATTTGAAGGTCTCTGTTTCAGTGAAAACAATCAAATGGATACTCTCCCTGCCTGGGTGGAAGGGGTGTTGTTCTACCCCGAAGGACTGACTGGGGAGTGGGACAAATTTGAGGAAGGGGAGATGAGAGCCAACTTCAGGTTTGACTCAATCCCAGAACCCCTCATTCTGGCTGATCCACAAACTAACACGTTTTCCAAAAGTGACATCTCCTACCCACCTTAGAAAACCATCTGTGATATTTCGAGGGATTCCACATATTATCAGTAAGCTGGGTCCCATCATTGATATGAGTTCCAGTGCAGGGGTCAGCAAGCATCAGCCTAGCGGCCTCTCTGTGTCTCTGTCTGGTAAGACCCACAAACTAAGCAAGGTTTTTACATTTTTAAATAGTTGAAAAAAATCAAAAGAAGAATAATATTTTGTGATATGTGCAAATCATATGAAATTCAAAATCAGTGTTGTAAATAAAAGTTTTCTGGAAATTCGCCACATTCGTGGGTTTCCATATTGTCTATAGCTGCTCCGGTTATTCAAGGGCAGAGCCGAGCAGTTGCAAGAGACACTTTATGGTCTATAAGGTCTAAAATATGTGCTGTCTGGCTTTTTACAGAAGAAATGTGCCCACCCCTGGTCCTGACTGGGCATTTCATAGCTTAAGAGACATGCTGTCCATGGGGCTTTTTCATTTCTAACCTTTATTTATTGGTGTCATTCTTTAAAGCAAACCTCATTCTCTGGCCTGGGCATTTGTGTGTGTGTGTGTGTGTGTGTGTGTGTGTGAAAATATACATAACAGACAACTTACAATTTGTACCATTTTAAGTGTACAATTCAGTGGCAGTAAGAAACTTTACAAAGTTGCATCACCACTACCCATTTCCACAATATTTTTATTATCCCAAAAGACACTCTGTACCCATGAAACAATAACTCCCCATTTCTCCCTCCCCTCACCTCTGGCAACCATGATTCCATGTCTATGAATTTCCCTGTTCATATAGGTGGAATCATAGACTCCGTGGCGTCTGTCAGACTTCTTTCACTAAGCATGGTGTTCTCAAGGCTCATCTATGTTGTATGAGAATGTTGTTCCTTTTGAAGACTGAGTAGTATTCCATTGCATTGATATACCACTGGGCATCCTTGCTTAGCCGGTGCTGCACTATCAGGCATATGATTCTTCAGGTTCACTCAGCAGTACAGCATCAATGGGACCCACAGGAAAAGGCCACCATGCTCAGAGGGAGGGTCAGGCCAGGGGAGAAGGCCTCCATTCCTGGACATAGGCACCTCCATCCACACTGGGACAAGATCAGGTAATTCAAGGAATTCTTTGGTCCAGGCACTCATCTCTTTGTCTGTGTTTCTAATGCCTCAGGGGAGACTCAGTTGATGGGGCTCGTTAGGTGTTTTCCTAGTTGTAGAGAAAATCCGAGCCTCACAGATATGCCCTTTCTTCACAGAGACGTTTCTGTGAAATGTCTCAACTAGACATGACTCACCAATTTCCTCTTCTTAAGCCTGAGTATGTGCAAAAAATACACCCTCTGTGTTGGCAGCGATCGGTTATGTGCACTGGGCACATGTTATCAAATTGTCATACTTCAAATTAAAATGATCTAAACAAGAACCATGCTAACAGACAGCAGTGTCCTTTAAACAGTGTTTATTGAGCCCATTAGTCACCGGATGAGGCACTGAGAATAGAAAGATGAACAAAATATCCCCATCACATCAAGAAACTCCAGTCTAGTGTGACGGTTCCCAAACTGTGTGCTGGGGCACCCAGGGTGTCACAGTGAGCTCACAGGGGTGCTGTCTGGCATTTTAAATCTATGAGGCAAACAGAGTAACATGTGACAGACACTGTGCAGACTACTAGCTTGAGGGAGTTCACAGTTTCGATGTTATATCACGCTATATTTCTTTCAACAACACCCTGTCTTTGTGAAGCTGGGTTTTTGATGGTTGCTGTATTAAAAAGCAAGAACTGCATAAAAATCATGGTGGGACAGGAAATGAGGGTGGCAGGGTCTGATCTGATCCCGAGGCTCTAGAATTTATGCAAACAGGTACAGGCACTTCATTAGAAAGCCACTGTGGTGTTAGAGAATAAAATAACAGCATACCTTTTCTTTCAATGTGTGTGTATTTTTCATATGCCTACTGAGTAATTAGGACATACATAGTTTTTACTTTGTTTGGACCTGACTACTTAATAAACAGAACCGTTGGGATTTTCTTTGGAAGTGGGAGCACCCTGAAGAAATGACTGAGACCCGGAGGTGCCATGAAGGGAGCGGGTCAGTGAGCCTCTGATCCTGAGTCAGGGACGCCACTCGTTATGAATATGAAGACTTTTCAATTAAACAAAAACAAAAGACGAAGGCTAATGGCATGTCAACAATTCAGCAACAAGCAATGTCGGCGCTGTTATAATTCAAGGGTAATCAATGTGACGCGTTGGCATTAATAACAGAGTCAATATGAGCAAACTTTTAATATAAGCCTAATTATGAGTCTCTTTGCATGCAATTAAAACTATTGAAAACGTTGACATCGGGGATATGCCGTGGATCAAAACTCCTGTAGAAGTCAATAATCTATTATGATTTTCATTTTGCCAAAGTGGTCCTATTATTTCAAAAGTTCTCAGAAATCAATTTGGCATTCAGTGTATCTGCGTCATAATGACATCCTAAATAAAAATTCCAATCTGAGTGGTACAAAGGATGATGTTAAATCTCCAATCAATGAACACCAAGTCCAGAAGTTATAGATGCAATAACCCTTTTTAATGAACTTGACTGCTTTCTCAGATTTGGTCTGCTTCACTCCCTGCAATTGGGAGGGCCTGCTGTCTGGAAGGTCGTCCGAGGAAGCAGAGACAGTTTGGTGCCACAGCACATAAATTAAAGCTAGAAACATCAAAGAAAATATCTTCAGAATTGTGTGGGTTTCTTTTTAATTGGGATTTATAATTGCTCCTAATGATAGGACATATTTTAAATGTTACTTTGAGGGGCTGAGGGGGAGGTGGAGCCCTGTCCGCTCCAGCCCCATGAGCTATAACCTTGACATTTTAATTAGATATTATTTTGAAATATATAAAAGGGATGTACACACTCAGCAAAACATGTCATTGATTGTACAATGTGCCCAAAAAGACAACATGACACAATGTAAAAAATAATCTACTTCTCAAAGGAACTGTAGAAATTCTTATGAGGGGCGCACATGACAGGACATCACCATGGTGGACACAGGAAGGTTTTCTAATACTTTCTCCAGACAGTCTCTCCAGGCAATCCAGTGTCAGTGACAGCAGCAGACAAGACAGAGGGAGGTGGGTGCAGTTGATTTATGGGCCCCGCACACCCATCCTGCAGATAAAAATGGAGGTCAGAGGAGGGTCAAGAGTGTTCTTTTTGGAAGGGGTTTCTGGTGCCGTGGTACCTGGCTGCAGAGGATGATGAAAACCATCCCTTAAGTTGCCTTCTTGAGAGATGCCTTGTTCTTTGATGCTTCAATAAATTAATAATTTAGGACAGAGATTTCAGGACAGAAGGAACAAACCCACCTTCCAAACTTTGCCGTCATAGATTAGCTGGAGTCACGTGAGATGAACTTTACTGCTGAGATCCTGCAGTTGGGAAAACTGACTCATGAATTTCTTCTGGGAGGGAAGAGATGGAAACAGAGAACCCCATAGACATCCCCAAGTTTAAACATTACTGTAACCTTCCAGAATCTTGGGCCCCACCTGAAACTAATAATAGGGGAACCATGAGAGTCCATAAGAAAATCTCTGTGAAGTTCAAACGAGAAGGCTGGGCAGTAAAAGGGAACTTGGCCATCTGTGAGGCCCTGGATGCCAGCCCTTCCCCAGCCATCGAGGGCACGTGCCCTGGTGATGATGGGCAAAGCTGCTGCTGGGAGTGCGGATGCCCTGGCAAATCCAGAGGGAATGCCCTGGCTGTAGGGCTCCACCATCTGCTGGAGGGCTCGCCGCCAAGGTCAGGACCTGAGCTGGAGGCTGTGGGAGCAGCTGGAGGAAGAGACGCTGCCCAGGCCCCTCAGTTCACTCCGGGCACCGGGTGCTGGGGCCCTGGCAGCATCTCATCGGGGCTCGGACCCAGCTCTGCCCTGGCAGTTGTCTGCTAGGCCATCCACTTCCAAGGGCACTGGTGTCAGTGGCATCCTCCAGCCCTAAGGACGTGCCACCATCATGCTACTGCATGGGGGCAGTGGCCAGGACTAGGGAATTCCTGGGGTGGCCATAGAGGGGTGAGGCCAGAGAAGAGACGAGGCAGAGGAAAAGGGGAGGACGCGGCCTAAGTGGACTCAGAGGAGACGGGACCGCGCCCTCTCGGCTCCACATCGGGAAAGCAGACCCATCACACCAGAATAACATGCAGAACCTGGAACTGAGGAGTTGGGGTGCTGGTGGAGTGGGGAGACTGACGACTGCCCTGCTGGGAGCCATCTTACTTTCCACACTTGGCTCTCACAGCCCTTTGAAAGGGAGGGTGACCTGAGTTGGAGGCAGAGGAGACATGGGGAGTCCTTACTCCTCTGTGACTGTTGAAGGTTGGCCCTTTCAGGGACAGCCCCCAGAGCTGTTCCCACTCCCTCTGTCCACATGCCATCCCCACCCCACGCAGGCCACTCACTAATAACCACCAGGAGCCTGCTGCCTTCTAGGCTTCCTGGGTGCCCTCCAGCACTGGGTACACCTGTCATTGCACACGGCCTCCAGGGCCTGCCCTACCCAGTGTGATGTCCCTTGGGAAAGAGAAAAGGCACAAAATAAATTGTCTCCTCCATTCTTGTTGTCTTCACGGCCCCCCCATGACACCCATGGAAAGCTCATTGCACTGAGGACAGAGGCAGTGGAGAGACACCCCCAGTGAGACTGCAGGGTGGGGGCACGTTCTTTCTGTCGGACTCATGACAACTCCCCCGTGTGGAGGACTCGACAGTATTTCCTCCATGCACCTCAACCTAATTTAATTTAATCTCCATTATCCTCCCTGTCACATTTCAATTAAATCTGCTAATGTTAACACATATTTTTGAACCTACTATTTCTTCAGTTAATTTTCCACTAAGAGGTGCTGGAGAGTAACAGATGTCATAATTATGCAATTATTAAGCGTATTTGACACCGTTCTCTCAGGACTTTGTGGTTGGGATAGGAGCGTTGGAAAATTAATCTGATGACAATATGCTTCGCTGTGATGGGTGACACCCCGCGGGCAGGGGGTGCTCCTCCCTGCTCGGAGGCCCCGCCGAGAAAGCGCAGGGTTAGCTGATCGGGAGGCAGGTCGGGTTCACTTCTGCACAGCTGGGAAGTCGGAGGAGTTCATTGGCCAGCAGAAGTTCAGACAGGTGTTTTCTTTCTTCCTTCCTCTTCAAGACCTCAGAAAACACAGCCAGCACGTTAGGGTGTAGCGTGAAGTTACAACAGTAGTGTTAGGAGTGGTTAATTTTGACTTAAAAATCTTGGGTTCTAGTTGGGAATTAAATGTCAACTGGCTGTGTGTATGACTGTGGTTACGTCACTCTCTCTGAGCGTCTTTTCCGGGAGGAGTGAACAGGCCTGACTATAGTTTACCGCCTCCCCCAGCTCTACCATCCTATGAAAATTGCTAAAATCCTGTCTATTCTATAGATAGATAGATGATAGGTAGATAGATAGATAGATAGATGATAGATAGATAGATAGATAGATAGATAGATAGATAGATAGATAGATAGATATCTCTATGTATAGGTGATATGCAGATATATAGACACAAGCATGTGGAGATATATAGAGGGATAGCTGTCTCTCTGTATAATATGGAAATATGTACTTGTGAAGCATATATACTTATATATTTAAAAATCAAATATTTTATACATATTTATGCAATATATGCTTTATATATGTAAATACATATACATATATATTACTCCATAACATCTCTATCTATAGCTATTTAAATCTTCAAATCTGTTAAATATAAGGTCTGAAAAGATGTCTCTGTTGATCTTTGGGTCTGTAACACACAGTTATGGAAATGAAAAGCTCGTCAGGACTTTCAGTCCTGGTTCTGACATGTCCCGTCCGTGTGACCTCAGGCAAATTGCCTGCCCTCTGGGCTTACACCTCCTCCTCTGTAAAATGGGTATGGAGGGATGGAACCTAGTTCATAGGAGTGTGAGGTGGTTGAATAAAATGTCGGACCTCTCAGTGTACTGACATCTACATATTTGGTCCATGTCTAGGAAAGGAGCTGAAAATACATGACGGAAGTTGACATTGGGAGCGGATATGCAGGCTAGATGAGTGGGGTATTTGGGGAGTTTCTTTTTGACATCACCTAAGGTTTTCCAGAGTCCTCAGGCATGCTGGTGGGTCCATGAGGACATAAGGGAACATCTGGGTAGAGCCCTTTCCTTCAGGACAAGGACACCACGCCTTTGCCTGCTGGTGGCACAGTGGGCCAGGAGCCCAGCTCTCCTTGCTCCCAGTCCAGGGTCTTCCCTCTGCACTTGGCCTCCACCCACGTGGGTCAGTTCCACCTGAGCTCTGAGTGGCCCATCTGCCCCCGTCCTTCGCAGACCTCCTCCGCTCTTGCGCAGACCCAGACAGACTGTTCGCCCTGTGGCCACCCCGTGCCCTTCACAGAGAAGAAAGGTGAACAGTGAGTGTCTGCAACCCTATGACACACTTGGGGTGTTGCCTGGAACTCCTCCTCCAAGGAGGTCCTATGTGTAAGCCAAATCGATAAAATGAGACCAGAAGAAGACACTTTGGTTAAATCTGGATCATGATATTAGTCATTTTGTCTGCTTGCTCACAGCCTTCCAAATAAGGTCACCATCTGAGCTACAAGGGGTTAGTGCTTCAACATATTTCTTTTTTTGGGGGGGGGGCACAATTCAACCCATAAGAGAGGCATTGACTGCAGAGAGGTGGGGGGAATAAGCAAGGGGTTGGGCTGTTTCCCCAGGGATGGGGGTGCATGTCACCTGTGCCTCTCCTGGAGGCCACAGATGTCACAAAAGACCCTACTCGGGTCAGGAGGCTCAGTGCTATAGGTTCTGAGATGCCGGTGACTTCCTCTGCTTTCCACTGGGGGGCTGGGGGGCCAGCCCTCTGCAGTGGGCTGTGTGATGGATTCCACAGTAACTTACAGACACGTGTGATGCGGACACGGAGTGCTAACAGCGAAAACAAGGACCAGAGAGGAGGCGTGTCCACGGAGAGCCCACCAACAAAGTCCAGCTCCTGGTCCTCGCACACGGAGAACTCAGATGGCCGCCGCTGACGCCACTGTGCACCCTTTCTCTTCTCGGCTCCAATCCTTTCCCTCCGCCCGTTCCCCCCTTTCCATCCCTCAGCCCTTTTGTAAGCCATCTACCCACAGACCGCCCCGTGGAAGGTTTCAGTCAGAGAAATGACTATTTTATGCACTCTCCCTTAGGGTACATGCCAGCACAATCCATACTTCTGTGGGCATTTTTTCCTGCAGCGTGTTTGTAGCCAGAATATGGAACCAGCTTGGAGAAAATTAAACGGAACAGGAGAAGCCATGCGCCCCCCAATTAAAGGAAACACTTCAGGGAGCAGTAGGGGCCCAACAGGACAGTCGGCCGTGCCGAGAGAGAAAGGTGCAGCCAGAAAACCTGCCAAGTGTCCCCGATTTGTAAAGATTTTTTCCATATTTAGGTAAATGAATGTAATTATTTAATGCCTCCTGCAGCGGTAACAGGATTGTGCTTGGGCCCTTCCCACACATGGTGCTGGCACCATGTCCCCCTGGAGGGGGCTGTGAGGGTCTCGGCTGTCGGTTTGCTGCTGGAGGTCTGCCAGGCCCGTGGCCAGCTTGGGGGTTGCTGAGAGCACGGGGCAGTCGGCTCACAAGGTGGTGGGCACAGCGGGCACATGTGCCACCCACAGCCACACCTTCCTCTGTGGAGTGGCCTTTGGATGCCGGGCCCACCTGCAGGGAGTCACTTCCTCAAGCCCCTGAGAGGAAGGGAGCGGGGCTCCTTCACATCCTCTGTGGGCACCTCTTTCTCAAGGATGTCACCATTTTCCATTCCCAGACCTATGGGCAGGGCTCCTTGGAAGGTTGGACAGGGTGTCCCCTGCCCCCAAATCTGCCCTACACGGTGGCCCTATCTACTTAAACCTGCACAGAGCAGGATGGCAAATCACTCAGGTCTGAAATTTGGATTATTTCTTTAACATACAGCATTATTTCTTAAAAAGTCTATTATGTGAGGCCAAAGGCCCCATCCATAACCAGAAAAACTGTAATAGCAACAACAACATTTAATTTTTAAACATTGTGCGCCAAGCCTATACCTCACACAGCACGAGGTAGACTGCGTCTCCTGCACGGGGCTTGGCATCTCAGAGACGCGATGGCTACACCCCGAAAATACCGAGGAGCAGCGGGTGACATGGTGATGCTGCGGCGTGGGACCCGCTCCCAGGCCATGGAAAGTTGGGGGAAAGAAGTGGTTATGGGCTGAACTTGAATCGGATCTAGAAGAGTGGGTAGGACTGGCTTGAACAGATGGAAGGGAAAGGCCCACTTCAGACTGTTTGTGCAACGCTGAGGACACGGGAATAAACTGTGCTCGAGAGCCGGTGAGGAGTGGGGTGTGCTGGTGGGGAGGAGGGGAGATGGGGTTCGATGAGCAGCCTTGGAGAACTGTCAGAGTGAGTGTTCCAAGAACAGTTTTCTTTTTTTAACTACTGTGGTGCACTCCAGGATCTCTGAAATGTTATTTCCCAGAACAATAATGTTCACCTCCTGATGTCACCAGGCTTTCTCCAGGAGGACTTTACTGCCTCCAAGGATGAGTCAAGGAATTGGCACTTATGTAGGTCTGGCCGGGGCTGAAGGAATTTTCCACCACTGGGCATCCTTGGCCCCACCGAAGGTCTCTGGAGGGACCTGCATGCCTTGCTTCTTGCTTTGAAGGGACAGATGTCCTCGGAGGGAAGCTACTGTCAGGATCCGAGCCCCGGTGTCTGTGGAAGTAACTAAGCAGGCCAGTTGTGTGTGGGATTGTCCCATGTTTGTCTCAGACCCTGTAATGGCTTGTAGCCAACAAAGCTCGATTGTGGTTTTGATGGATCCAGGCTCAGAAACAAAAGCTGCATTTCTCAAATTGCGCATCTGAAGCCCGGGCTAGGGCACAAAGGGAACGCTTCCAGGCCCTCAGGGATCCATCAAAGGCTGGCCCTCTCTTCAATTCGGACCATCTCTCTGCTACTTCCAGCCAGTTTCTAAGCGTGGGGTTCAGTGCTTCTCACCGTCTGACACTCCTCCCACAGCTTTGCCCATCACAGCCTGAGAGAACGTGCAGGGAAAGGCCTATGCTTTCTAAGGGACCAAGCAGGAGGCAGAAATGAAGACCGAGCACCTGCACAGTGGAAGCATGGCGTGAGGTGTGATAAGCAAGACCCAGAGGCTACTAGTGCTCGACAAATAAGTACTTAATGAATATTAGCTGGATGGAGGGATGGACAGGGGGATGGAATTTTAAGAGCCTTGGGTGCTTGCCCTGAGCTTGTCTTTGACATTCTGTGATGCTGTCAAGTCATATTCCCCCTAGGACTCTGTCTTCATCTGTTAAATGGGTAAATTCCCCTCTGCTTTCTTTACTTAAACGGATTCAATAATCGAATGAAATTATGAATATGGGAGCCCTGCTACTGCACTTGGGTCATACAAAGGAAACGGGTTGGCTATTATCACTGCTGTTCATATAGACTCTTGAAGGACTCTCCAGGTAAACAACCTGTCAAGCTATACTATTCAAGGCCTCATCTCAATGATAGTGGGGGTTTCCCATCACCTCTCCTGACGCTGGATCTCCAAGCAGTTCTGAACAATTTGGATTACTTTTCCTTTCTTTCTTTTTTTCTTATTCCTCATCTGAGGATATTTTTCTATTTATCATCAGATAGAGTGGGAGGGAGGGAGTGAGAGAAAGACAGAGAGAAACATCAATGTGATAGAGACACACTGACTGGTTGCCTCCTGCATGACCCGACCAGGGCGGGGACAAACTGCAACCGAGGTATGTGCCCTTGACCAGAATCAAACCCGTGACTCTCTGGTCCACGGGTCAATACTCTAACTGCTGAGCCAAACTGGCCAGGGCAAGGGCAGTCATTTTCTAAAAGAAGAAATAGTAAGAACCAATATATGATGGATGAGATTATTCCTCTGTTGGAGTAATGCATCCTAAGAGAATATCATCTCTGGAGACTGCAGGAAATACCAAATTTGATCAGGATGGCCTGGCTTTGTTATGTTGCTGTCCTAAGGGATAGAATGTAACTTTTTCTTAAACTATATAATCCAATACAGTGACCCTCAATCTACAGAGTAACCTGGAGGACTTTTTGAAGCCCAGACTGCTGGTCCTGATCCCCAGAGTATCTATCTCATTCAGGAATTCTTTTCCATTAATGCAAACTCTTTAAAATCTAGCCTAAACAAATCTCGATTCTCATATCTGCTTCTGCATTCAATTTGTTGTAATATATAATTTTGTTTGATGTATATAAAGACAATCTAGCTTCACACAGATATGTAGTTGGAAAAGATAAGAGTCTCTTAATGAGATAACTGTGGACATTCTTCTTTGATACTATACCCAAACACGGCAAGTGGTGGTTTTCTAAAGGTTACTTGCAATGTGGAATCTGAAACCATATCCGTGAACTTTTCATACCATTACATTAGAAATCCATTGGTCTATTTTGAGCACTGAATGGATCTTTTATTCATGCATGATTTTGTAATATCATGCATTGGTCAGGTGGAAAATATTAGTTCACTGATTTATAAAGATTTTCCAAAATGTTCACATACTTCATTATACAATATTTTAAAAATCACAATCATTAATATCATGCCCTTCATGTCATCAGAAAAGCCTTTCAGTTATTAGGAGGATAAGCTCATGGTGGTGGATACAATTACAATTTGCTAAGGGTAAAGTAATCATTATTACTGAAAGCTCATACTTTATTACTAGCAAGAAATATGGTCAGTCATTTTCTTTAAGTGACAGGCTCACTTTGTTCATTTGCAAGAACAAATACCCAAGTCTAAAAGATTGTAATTTGTCTCTTGGTAATTCTTCAAGTAAAAGCAATAGCCAATAAAAAAACAAAACAAAAAAACTACTTCAACTTGCAATCTAGTCACTGTGTGCTTTCTCTAAAACCAAGCATCTTACTTCAGTACGCAGCACATGTGCTGTATGCACGCTTCCTGTTTCATTCCACCAAACATTAAAAAGATGCCCACATAAGTGTCAAGATTTGATAGAATTAATCATTTTTACTCTTTAATAAGAAAATCCTTTTAAATAAAACTGGCTGTTTTGTGTGTGAGTGTGATACTGAACTCAGGTTTGGCTGCCTGCTTCTTCAAAATCCAATACTCAAGAGACAGGTGCTGATGTAAAGAAAAATGGTTTATTCGAGTGCCGGCAGCCTGAGCAGATGGTGGACTCCTGTCCTAAAGACCATCTTAACATCTCAGTGCAGGCAGGGGTTTTATTAGCAGGGAGAGGGAAAACAGAACCAAGAAATCAGGGGGAGAGGGGTTGAAAGTAAGCACAGTCTGTTCTGATGATCATCCGGAAGTTCCTCAAGCGGAGGTCTGGTTTTCATGGATGAAAGTCAGCAAGTCTCCTGGAGCCGGGATTTCTTGTTGCTGGAGTCAGTTTCCTTTGAAGATAGTTCCTGGAACTTTTCTAGAAATATGATGTTTATCAATGGGTTACCTATTAGTTAATTTGTCTTTTACAAAAACACTTTTAAGAGAAATAATGTTAAAAGTACGGAGGGGTGGGTTACTGGCGTACATGAAAAGGAAGAATATGACTACTGTACAGTTTAGTGCCACTGCTTTGATTCATGCCGATGCATCAGCAAACTTACCATTGCTTTTGACCTTCAGTGAAAATGTTAACTTTTCCAAAAGTCATTATAAATTCCACCTTTAACTTATACTTTGTATGTAGTGGTATTTGGAAGAGAAGAAAATGATCTTAAGGATCACAAGGAAGTATACATTTCCAATAATAGTCATGAAATGGTGAAAAAGTACAGTGGATTGGTGCTACTGTCCTGAAGGAGTAACTGCTACAGGAATTTCTGTCCCACCAAAAAGAACTAAAAACACAGGCAAAATATATGAAATAAGTATTTTTCAGACACAGGGCAACAGGCAATGAACAAATGACATGAGCACTAGTGCCAGATTACTACCTGGAGGCAGTGTCCAGGATACAGCCCAGGTACAGGAAACCCAAACAGGGGCCTAGTATCTCACTAAGTTAAGGGCAAAGCGATTACAGTTCTGAAAGGCCAAGTAAGCTACATGTGTGGGGCAGAATACTAGAAAGGAGAAAGATTTTAGAGGAAAACCTTGAGAGATCTGTTGAGGGGTCCATTCAAACCATTGACTGAATCCTAATCTGCATATATTTAGATAAAACTCTCAAGGCTTAGTTAAGGACTACCATGAAGCAGTGGGCCATGCAATGCCTAGAGCTCGCCTAAGGATGGGCATATACCAGGCATAGGATCAAGTCTTCTGAAGGGAATCACCCAAGTAGTGAGACTAAATTATCCTAGATTGAAGGCTGCTCTGACTCATTTTTAAAAATCAGAAAAGCAAGCCTTAAAGGATCAAACTGATTCCAACTAATTTTACAACATGTGTGATCAAAGGCCAATATTTTCTAAGGAATATAATAAAATCCAGCAACCAACAATATAAAACTACAAAAATTAACAAAGTAATCCACTATATCAATAGGCTAGAGAAGATAAAGCATGCAACCTTATAAAACATATTTGACAAAATCCAATACCCACAGCAAAAGACCACAAACTAGGAGAAAACATCTAAAAACAATAACAACAACAGAAAACAAAAAACACCCTACAGCTAAAATCACATTTAGTAGTGAAAGATTCAGTGGTTTTTCCACTGGGTTAAGGAAACAACTCAAAGGTAAACACACTGTAGTAAAATCTATTAAAAAAATACTATTCTGCAATAAGCAGGAATAAACAGGTGAGACATGCAACAGCATGAAAAAAATCTCAAAACATTATGCAAGTGAAATATTTCAGAAAAAGTACCACATACTGTGTGATTCCATTAATATGAATTCTTTAAGCGAAAGCTATAGTGATAGAAAGCAGATTAGTGGTGGCCAGGAACTGGGGCTTGGGGAATGGAAAACTTTCTATATTGTGGAGGAGTAAAAATCCCACTTGCAGACCCTCCCTAAACTTCCTTTCATCTGGTCTGTTCCATACTCCTCTGACAGCATCCAACCCTTAGCATCCTCTACCAACCTCTTCTCCTGTGCTAACCACCACACCCAAAATATACACTCCACTAGTTTTTGAGGAGGGCACTATTTGTGACAGTAGCTACTACAGTTCATAGCACCCAGAAGGAGGTACAACACATTGCAAGTGGGCAACAGTGAGGAATCATGAGAAAAGCTGATGATGAGAAGCACAAAAATGTTAGAAAAATCTATCAAAACATATTTACATGTACATTACCTCATTTTACATTTCACTTCTATAAAACAGGGATATAGCTTTCAACTGATGGCATCATGCAATTCTAATTGGGTATGCTTATTTATCTTAGTGGTAAATATTTTAAAACATTGCATCTTAGAAATGATGGCAGAATTCTGACTCTAACTACAGAATGGCTGGACATGAGATGCATGGGATTTTAACTGTGCACTGAATGATAGTAGTTCTCCTAGTCTCTCTCCAGTCTCCGCAGGGCCAAGGGCATGCCACAGCCCTGGATGTACAGTGAGTACTCCTTCATGTGGTCCTGTGAGCTTGGCTGCTCTGGCTGTGCAGGTAGATGCCAGGCACACCTGTGTCTCCACCACACATTGCCAGGATGGGCATACTAACAAGTTTCTGGCATCCAGCAACCCCACCCCCCCCACACACACACACCACCTCACATCTTTGACTGTGCTGCTGTGGCAGGCACACCACCCACACACCTTGATTGAATAATCCTCTGCCAGCGTGGAGTAGTTGGTGTTCATCTGTGCCGGGGAGCAGTGCTGTTAGCTGCAGCGGCTGGTGCAAGAGGAGCAGTTGTCAAGGGGTCCAAATGTTTGCTGCTGGGAGTACATGGAGTATAGAGTCAGGTCTTCCCATGTCGTCTCCCAGGCCAAGAGCTTGCCCTATGACTACAGCCTGCAGCTCTGGTGCTGAAACTGCAGGGGGAGGCTGTGCAGGTGCATGGGGCTGAGGTCCACCCACCTGCAGGGAGAGGCTGCTGGGTCTAGGGACCCAGGGTAGGGGTTGGGGGATCTGCAATCATTGGGCTTAGGAAAAAGTGAGCAGCTGGGAAAGACAAAGCTGTGTTACCCTGGGGATGCAGGTGCTTCCGTTTTTCCCAGGTGAGGGGGTGCTGGAGGCCAGGGCTTATCCCTAAAGGCAAGCCTGTTCTTTGTTTTGATTTTTTATTCCCAGTGGGAGGTGGGACTGAAGACAACACCCACATAAAGGTTTCCTGTGACAAATGTGTGCCTATAGCCAGGGTGTCTTTTTTTTTTTTTTTTTTTTTTTTTTTAAGGTGGAAAGGAATTCTACAGCTACAGAGAGAATCAAGAAAATGCCTATTTAGTATGATGTTAAACCAGAAGAAATGCCTATTTGTGTAGGTGAAAAAACAGCCCAGCAGGGGGAGTTATATGGTTCAACCAATTACTATTACAAAACCCACATAAACAGATTTCCTTTTCCATGAAGACTCTAAAAGGGAAGGAAGATGGAACATGGAAAACGACTGATGCAAAAACTTACCATACCGCCATGTGCTTTATAGTCCATTCTGCTTATCTGAGTCCACACTATAAATATTCACCAATATGGCACACAGTGCTAGGACCACATGTAAACTTCAGGGGGGCCCTGTTGGCCAAGTACACAAAGACATGAGTTCAGTTCTGACCGCCCCCAGGGGAGAATGCAGAGTCCCAACCACATGGAAATATATTATGACTCCAATTCCTCTTACAAAGGAATCTCATGAAATTGTTCTCTTTTCCTCCCTCGGAGAGACTGCAGTCCACAGAGTCCAAAACCGAGGCTGGGTCTCTGATATTCAAAACACAGCTACAGTTCCAATTATATATCTGACAAGGGGTTAATTTCTAAAATATAACTTAGATAACTCAACACCAGGAAGAGAAACAATCCAATTAAAAAGTTGGCCAAAGACCTGAATAGACACTTCCTCAAAGAGGCCATACAGATGGCCAAGAGACATAAGAAAAAAATGGTCAATGTCACTAGTGATCAGAGAAATGCAAAGTGAAAGTACAATGAGGTACCTCCTCACATCCGCTGGAATGGCTACTGTCAATAAATCAATAAACAACAGGGGATGGAGAGGATGTGGAGAAAAGGGAACCCTAGTGCACTGTTGCTGGGAATGGAGACTGCTGAAGCCACTGTGGCAGAGTATGGAGTTTCCTCAAAAATTTAAAAATGAAACTGCCCTATGACACACTGATCCCACTTCTGGGAATATATCCTAAGAATACCAAAACATCATTCAGAAAGAATATACGCACCCCTATGTTCATAGCGGTGCTGTTTACAATAGCCAAGATCTGAAAACAGCCCAAGTGCCCATCACTAGATGTGTGGATAAAAAGCAGTGGTGCAGTTACACAATGGAATGCTATGCAGCTATAAAAAGGAAGAGACTCTTACCTTGTGTGACAGCAGAGGTGGACCTGGAGATTATAATGCTAAGTGAAATAAGCCAGTCAGAGAAAGACAAATAATCATAAGACCTCACTCATATATGGAATCTAAACAAGAAAATAAACTGACTTACAAAACAGAACCAGAGACATGGATACATGGAGCAGACTGAGGGATGTCAGAGGGGAGGTGGAAGGGGCGTCAGGGTGAAAGAAGGTGAAGAGATTAGCCAAAGAACAAGTATGCCTGGCCCATGGACACAGACAACAATGTGGTGAGGGTCAGAGGAGGGGAGGACTAGGTCTGGTTGGAGTGGGGCAAAGGGGGGACATGAGCTGTAAACATTTCAACTGTAAACATTTCAACAATAAAAATAAAAATAAATTTGAATTGTCTAGAACAAATAAATAAATAAATAAATGTCATGTGAGCAAATAACAAGAAGGTGGCCCCCTACAGCCATGAGAAGAGGCCTGGGAATGAAACCTACCTTATCAGCACCTTGATCTTGGACTTCCCAGTCTCCAGAACTTCCAGAAATAAATTTCTGTTGTTCAAGCAAAAACAACAAAACACAGCTGCCTGCTCCCCTGCAGCCCCACTTCCTCCCCACCATGTAACAGAGCTGACAGTAAAAGTATTACGCTCTGATTGCTGATAGCAGGGCCCAGACAACTGCGTAAATAACCCACCAGCCTTTCCCCACATCAACAGCAATTACTATTATTCTTGCAACTATCCTCATTACTCTGACTTGAGCAGAACTTGTATGATTTCTGTCTGAATAGCCACTTCTCACTTCCCACCTGAGTTTCCCTATGGGGCAAAAATTAACTGTCACTTAATATATTTCCATTTCATTGATGCCCTGGCCTCACAAGTTTGGGGTTAAATCCATAGGAACATGCTCAGAGGTGGTTCTGGGTTGGAATTCTTTCCTCTTCTCTGTGAGGTGCTGGCTGGGGTCCCGGCGGGGATCACTGCTGTTTCTCCTGCTACCTCCAGGCTCTCCTAGCAGGTTTCAGTCTTTGATTAGTGATGCAAACCTCCGTCAGCCTTTTTCTGCCAGGGCTGCCAGGTTCACACTTAGATTTGGGTGAAGCATTCTGGTGCGGCCACCAGCCACCCTCCCCCACCGTGGGACCTCTTGGTTCAGACTCAGAGGATCTGGTCCACCCTTTCCACTGCTTGCAGGATGCCCGTGTTCCTGTGACTTCACCTTCACGCTAAACCACAGTGGGTTCTCAGAGGGCAAGGAGGCCATTAAAAAGACATGCACCCTGGGCAGTGTTTCTCAGTGGTCAGAGTATCAGAGCAAGGACAGACGGGCAGTGGGTGCTACTCTCAGTCAAGGGCATGTACCTGGGTTTGATCTCTGGTTTGATCTCTGGCCCAGGTTGAGGTGCGTGCAGGAGGAAACCAATCTGTGTGTCTCCCTTACATCGATGTTTCTGTCTTTCTCTCTCTTTCTCTCCCCATCCCTCCCTCCCTTCCTTTCTCTGTAAAAATCAGTGGAAAAAAATATCCTTGGGTGAGGATTAATAAAAAAGGAAAAAAAATTCTACACGGAAAACCACTAGACTCTCAAAGCAAATATTTCATAATACTTGTACTAATTCTCCTCAGTTTTAAGCAAAATGCAACAGTGTTTTATACTTATGACTATTACTGTATAATTAGGTATTGGGTTTACATAAAGAGATCTATACCTTACTTTTTCTAAAGAAGTTAGTCTTGCAATCCCAATTTTACACTATAGAAAACTAAAGGCTTGAGAAGTTAAGTAACTTGGGATTTGAGCCCAAGTTTGCCTCCAAAGTCTAAGTTCTTCACATTATGGTGCCTTGAAAACTGTAAAGGATTCTTCTATTATAAAGCACTTACCCGAACCTCTAAGTAATACTGAGCCATTAAACAGATGAATAACAACCAACTATATTCTAGTGAAACATTAATCATGAAAGATATAAATACACAAAGAATATACTTACTCCTTCCTGAGCATTCTCTATCACCATCCCATACATTAGAAACAGCACGTCCAGTCAGCGGGAGGTTAAACTTTGGCTACTAATAGAAATTATAAAGTACTTAAAATGTGACAAAAATGACTTTCAAATAAAATGATCCCTTTGGTAAGTCATAAAGTAATGACTTTTTACACTAAATTATGTTGCTTAAGAAACAAAGTTAAAAAAAACAAAACTTACATTTTTCATTTTACACATTCAACCCAACAACAGCCCTGTTAACTGTATCACTAAATGAATCACCACAATGGTATCTATTGTTTTATTTATTCAAATAAATTTAATAACTTTATCTAGGATACCATATTTGAATAAATAAAAATGTAATACTAGCCCTGGCTGGTTTGGCTCAGCAGTTAGAGCGGTGGCCTACAGATGAGGGAGTCCCGGGTTTGGTTCCTGCTAAGGGCACGTACCTCAGTTGCAGTTTGTCCCTGGCCCGGTTGGGGTCATGCAGGTTGCAACCACTCGATGTGTCTCTCTCACATTGATCTTTCTCTCTCTCTTCCTCCCTCTCTCCCTCCCACTGTATCTGAAGATAAATGCAAAGGTGTCCTCAGGTGAGGATAAAACTAAAAAAATGTAATACTAGACTGATAACTGACAATATTTATATCATCTTTATATATATAAGTGCTATTTTGTGCTTGATGGAACATATGTGAACTTTAACCTCTCAGGCAGAAAATTATAGAGAAGTACTTATTTTTTATTTTATCTTTTTATTTTTATATAGGTTTTTATTGATTTTAGAGAAACAGGAAGGGAGAGAGAAATAGAAACAATGATGAGAGAGAAACATTGATTGGCTGCCTCCTCCACTCCCCCTGCTGGGGATCCAGCCAGAAACCCCGGCTTGTGCCCTGACCTGGAATCAAACCAGTGACCACGTGGTGCATGGGTCCATGCTCAACAACTGAGCCACACCAGCAAGGCAGAGAAGTACTTATTATTATTTTTTTATCCTCACCCGAGGACATTTTTCCATTTATCTTCAGACTGAGTGGAAGGGAGGGAAAGAGAGAGAGAGAAACATTGATTTGAGAGAGACACATCGACCTGGATGCCACCTGCACGACCCCAACCAGGGTCGGGGACAAACTGCAGCTGAGTTCAGACTGGAACCAAACCCAAGACTCATTGGTCCGCGGACTGATGCTCTAACTGCTGAGCCATACTGGCCAGGGCAAAGTACTTATTTTTTACAGTGAGTTAATAATTCCTGTTTTATCAATTTCAATAGAAATAGCTATTAAAAAGTTTGACTATTACTGTCAAAGGGATGGGGAGAGAAAGAGAGAGAAAGACAGAAACATCGATGTAAGGGAGACACACAGATTGGTTTCCTCCTGCACGCACCTCTATTTTTCATAGAGAAAAATACGAAGAAATTTTTTTCACCCAAACAGGAAAACATTTATAAATAGGTAAGTAGATACTATTTCTCAGTCAAAATGAATAAATTCAATCTAGTCAAGTCTCATAAGTGGAACATCAAGCAGAAGTTGTTACAATACTCCCCTGCCACCTTGAAACAAAATATGTGCTACAATAAATTCACCGCATACATAAACCTAAAGTGGAAGTTAACATTTCATACATAAGGCAAGGGGTGCATAAAGCACAAGACTGCTCCCATCCACAGACTTCATGCTGTCAACATGGACAAGTAAATTTTCTGACTCCACAGTACGTTATTAGAAGTCAAGTTCATACATTAAAGCCCATTTGAGGAGGTAATAGATTTTAGTTAATTACCTGCCATGTCCAAACACAGGACCTATCAAAGTTTCAGTTGAATCTTCATTTCATTTTTATGTTTTCAATGCCCTAAATAAACCAAATATTCTCCACTTATTTAAAAAACTAGAAATAAAAGTATTATACTTTAAAAATAGACTAGTTTAGCCCTGGCCAGTTTGGCTCAGTGGTCCAGAGAGACTCGGGTTCGGTTCCCACTAGGGGCATGTACTTCGGTTGCAATTTGTCCCTGGTCCTGGTTGGTCATGCAGGAGGCAGCCACTCGATGTGTCCCTTTCACATCGATGTTTCTCTCTCTCTCTCTCTCTTCCTCTCTTCTCTCCCTCCCACTCTATCTGAACAAAAGATGGAAAAATGTCCTTGGGTGAAGATAAATAAATAAATAAAAATAAAAACAGACTAGTTTATACTATAAAATAACAAAACACAATTATTTAAGTAACCTTTCTTCCAAGGACTTAACCAGATTTGAATCAGGGGTGCATTTGAGATGATAATGTTAAGAAGCAGTTTCTCCAAAAGTATCTTTTTATTTTCTTTCATGGGCTAGCCACTACATAAAGAATATAGGCAATAGATGCAATATTGGTTAAACAGGGAGAGAGGGATAACGATTAAATTTAAAGAGGAAGAAAGAGAAAATTATTTAACCCAAAGTTAATATTCATTTAAATTTAGATTAAATTAAATGCAAAACTAATATACCTGCTAAGGAATCTGGTATGTTTTCTTAGGTCATTTAAAAAGCTTATTGGCGCCCTGGCCGGTTTGGCTCAGTGGTTAGAGTGTCGACCTGCGGTACAGAGAGACCCAGGTTCGGTTCCCGCTAAGGGCACGTACCTCGGTTGCAGTTTGTCCCCGGTCCTGGTTGGTCGTGCAGGTGGCAGCCACTCGATGTGTCCCTTTCACGTCGATGTTTCTCTCTCTCTCTCTCTTCCTCTCTCTCCCTCCCACTCTATCTGAACAAAAAAATGAAAAAATGTCCTCAGGTGAGGATAAAAAAAAATAAAAAATAAAAAAATAAAAAGCTTATTGGCTTTTATAAAATGTCAGAGACTAAATAAATAAATAAATAAAAGTAAACTTCTCATTTCCACCAAAGAAAAAAAAAAAAGCTTATTGGTTCTAAATACATACACACATCAGTGTTGACAGAGATATAAACTTATAATTACAATTGTATAACCAATACATAAAACAAAATGAAAGTTTGCTTTTGATTGTGTGTTCTCACAAATACTGGTAATTCAAATGTGTAGTGACAAAAATATAAATTAAGAGAGCATAAAGTTTCTTATTTTCTCAAAAACCAATTATCTGATATTTTTAATCCCCAAAAGTTCGAGATACCGGATCACTACAAAAAGATTTGGTACAACTCACAAATGACAAACTTAATCTGTCATTGGTTCTATTAGATTACAGGCCACTTCTAAGGGTTAGAGAGATGATTAAGCCATGATCACATATTTAATGACTGCGTAAGGACATGTAGGAAGACACAAACAAGTATGAGCTCTTTCACTTGCCTTCCTTGTAAATGACAATACAAAGCAAGTTCTGATAAAGCCAAAATGAATAGGAACAAGTGACATAATCACTGGGAAGGGGGGGACATCATTCCAAAGACAGGCTCAAGGAAGAACTACTGGGCATGAAGGTTTATGGCTGTAAAGGACAAGCAACACAAGAGGTACCCAAAGTCTTGATCTTAGAAAACTGACAGAATAATGAACAGTTCAGAGAAAGTTGTAAGAAATCAGTCCTCTTAGATACCTCCACCCTGGTATTCACCACTTCTCACCTACCAAGTACTTTTGATCCTTTCCTTTAAACATCCTCCTAAATGACTTTAAATTTAAAACATGCTTCTAACTATGCTTCTTTTCTATTTCCACAGTCACTGCCCTAGCTTAGCTTCAATCATTTCAATCATCACTTTCAAGTTTTCCAGACTCTAGACTTATACTCCACACACCAATTCCCTCCAAACAACTCTAATCACAATTTAAGAAAATTTTTATTAACATAAAGATCTTGCTACTCCTTGTTGGAAATTCTTGTTTATTCTAATTTTGGTAACATAAAATCTGAAGTATTTTTGTATAACATGAAAGGACCTTCATATTCTAAAACTTGTTTATTAACTGCCAGTCTCATCTTCTACAATTGTCGTTCTGGTGTATCATGCTGCAGATATACGAAATATATTATGCATCCCCAGACACATATTATATGCTCAGTTGACTATACCTTTATGTAGAGGTCAGCCTCAGCAGGTCCAGGGGTTCCCAAAGGTGCAAATGGAGTCAGCTAGAGAGAGAGAGAGAGAGAGAGAGAGAGAGAGAGAGAGAGAGAGAGAGAGAGACGTGTGAGACAGAAGGTGCCTGATCTTTTTTCTTCTGCTTCAGACTACCAGAATCTTTTATTATTTATATAGATCCGCAGGTTATATTGTTTCCCCTAAAACTTTTAGTCAAATAAGTAAGACATTCTTTGGGTTGTTTTCCCAACTCTTAGATATATTCCATGTTAATTACCAAGTATTTGTAACCTTCACCCAGACATCCTCTAAAACTCCTGACCTTTCCTCCTATCTAAGATCCTTCTAAGCTTCCACATTTCTATCTTATATAGTATTTTGTTGCCTTTTCTTCCTGCAATCTTTTCTACCCCCTACATCATTAATCATCTACATGTGACTTCTGTAATGATTCCTAACAGACAGATAACCGATAGACAGAGAAAGCAAAGATTAGTCTCCTTCAGTTGCCATCCTGAATTTCTATTTTCCCATTACTCTATATCTTCAGTCACTGTTCTTCATGATTCCTGCCATGCAATGCATCCACTTCTACGGGGACTATGTCAAACCATGGAGGTCTTCGCATCTCCAGGGACTATGTCAAACCGTGGAGGTCTTCGTATCTCCAGGGACTATGTAAAACCTTGGAGCTCACCAAGGACTATGAAAAAACCGTGGTGGTCACTGTTCCAGTGACACTGCTCACAACATCTCTCCCTTTTTTATTTTTTATATAAAACTTTTGCATTTGGAAAGCAACCTCTTGGATGGAATGACTTAGGGGTTGGAAGGAGGACTAGAAAGAGACATTGAATTAAGAGAATGAATAAGAAAAGCCCTATACTAGTTAGTGAGGGTAGCATATGTGGTAAAGCCGAAAGATTAACTTCTAAGGGAGTACCACATATACATCTATATCCTAAGTGAAAACTAAATGAAGTTCTAAACTTTAATGATAATATCTCACTTCTAATAGCTATGAAGGTCTCTTCTAAAGCATCGATTTTAGCCTCTTATTTCTGAAAACCTGCATTGGGACAGGTGGGCAGAAATGGAGTAAGAACTACTTTTTTATCTTCGGAAGGCCTTGTCACATTAACAACAGATCATACTAAAATCTAACATTAACTTTTTGAATCTTTAGGAGTTACAACTGGAAGAAGTATTTTAGATATTTGCATACATTCTGGGATATTCAATTTTTCAAATTTAAACATGTAGGAACTGAATCATTTTACCCATATAGGTAAAATCTCTGCTAGAGACATTTCTAATAAACTCATTGGATTTTTACCCAAAAATAATGAATGATTAGTATATACAGGAATATTTTCCTTTTCCCAAGTAACAGGTTGTAACAATGCAGGTCGTGAAACATGAGCCCAATGAGTATAAATTGGTGCCTCTGAAACACCTGACCCTTCTACCTGGAATGTGATTAAAGCCAACATCACCAAAAATAGGGATGATGGAGAAAGTTCTATCCCCCTAACTTTCACGGTGTTGGTTGCTGTTTCTGTCGGCCTCTCTAGCTGTCTCCAGGTGGGAAGTCGCCTTGCGGGTGGGTCTGGATCATTCCACACACCTTTTTGGATAGGAAGGGTCCTCCATTCCTCTGGCACGGATAGCCGTTCATCTCAGGTATCAGTCCAGAGAGCTCTCATCAGGATCTGGAAGCTCCGTAGTGCGCTGGGGTCCGAGAGGTGGCGGGTGACTCGTTGCACGGCCGAACTAGTCGGTCTGGAAAACAAATCGGACATTCTGCGTCCTGTGGAAAAATACAAGCATACCCTCGCCCCTTGGTTAACAATATATCGGGCCCTTTCCATTGTCCCGATAATAAATCCTTCCATTGAACATAAGTTGCTGGCTTTGCTGGAGTTGGTGCCCAATGTCTGGACATGGCAGAATTCTCATCTATGTTTAAATTCAAAATATTTATTGCATAAAGAGCATGCTGCAGCATCTGATGAAATGAACTATATTTAAATTCTGCCTTTTATAATTTGTTTACTTGAGTTTTCAAAGTCTGGTGAGCTCTTTCAACAATTGCCTGCCCCTGAGGATTATATGGAATACCTGTAATATGAGTGATGTTCAATTTCTGTACAAATTCTGCAAATGCTTTAGAAGTATAGGCAGGGCCGTTGTCTGCTTTTATATTTTGGGCCAACCCATATAAGCAGAACATGCAAACAAATGATGGGCCACATCTTCAAATGCTTCTCCTGTTCTTGCAGTGCCCATAATTACATGCGAATAGGTATCCACACAAACATGCACAAAACTTAATGTCCCACTGGCAAATACACTTCTATTTTTAAGGGGCATAACAGAGATAACATAAATCCTTTTTGTAAACCTAGGCAAAAACAAACATTTTTAATAATTTTAAAAGACACCCATGAAACTTAGATTAGTCATTTGGATTCTTGGTGATTACTGTATTCCTTTAGTGTGCTCAAAAGGGAACTGTTTAATTATCTAGTGTCCTTGGCTGCTTTTAGGAGGCTTTCGAGTAACTTTCCTAGAGTCAGCTATAGGGGGAGGCCCTTTTTCTTCCCCTGTTATGGGGAAGTTCCAGGGATCGTCCTTATGATATTCTGCAGAGGATTCGTCTAACTCCCCCCCTGCTCTTCAGGAGTTAATCTATCATTCTTTTCAGATTTATCACCCCTTTCTTCTTCCTCCTGCTCATTCTGTGCCACATATGCTAGATATTTCAGAAATGTCGGAGAGCAGTAGCTCCATCCTCCTCTTCATGAGCTAGGGTGTGTCTAATTAACCCCCAAAGCATAAAAACACTTAATGGATTGCTAAGAACGTGTTGCACTTTAGATTCTGTCTGAATCTAATTTTTAGTTCTCAATTTTCAGTTCTCCAACTTTCCCCCCTTACCTACGCATCTTATGCAGGGGGTCCCGGGCACCCATGGTGGAGTCCTATCCGTCCCGAGCAATACCTTACCTCCAGGTCCCCGTTCGGGCGCCACATGCCTGGGTCCAGCCTCGCCAGGTCCAGGGATTCCCAAAGGTGTGGACAGAGTCGGCGAGAGGGAGAGAGAGAGAGAGAGAGAGACACGTGTGAGACAGAAGGTGTCTGATCTTTTTTCTTCTGCTTCAGACTACCAGAATCTTTTATTATTTATATAGATCCGCAGGTTACATTGTTTCCCCTAAAACTTTTAGTCAAATAAGTAAGACATTCTTTGGGTTGTTTTCCCAACTCTTAGATATATTCCATGTTAATTGCCAAGTATTTGTAACCTTCACCCAGACATCCTCTAAAACTCCTGACCTTTCCTCCTATCTAAGATCCTCCTAAGCTTCCACATTTCTATCCTATATAGTATTTTGTTGCCTTTTCTTCCTGCAATCTTTTCTACCCTCTACATCATTAATCATCTACATGTGACTTCTGTAATGATTCCTAACAGACAGCTAACCGATAGACAGAGAAAGCAAAGATTAGTCTCCTTCAGTTGCCATCCTTGTACCTGGAATATGATTAAAGCCAACATCACCAAAAATAGGGATGATGGAGAAAGTTCTATCCCCCTAACTTTCACGGTGTTGGTTGCTGTTTCTGTCGGCCTCTCTAGCTTTCCCCAGGTGGGAAGTCGCCTTGCGGGTGGGTCTGGATCATTCCACGCACCTTTTTGGGTAGGAAGGGTCCTCCATTCCTCTGGCACGGATAGCCGTTCATCTCAGGTATCAGTCCAGAGAGCTCTCATCAGGATCTGGAAGCTCCGTAGGGCGCTGGGGTCCGGGAGGTGGCCGGTGACTCGTTGCACGGCCGAACTAGTCGGTCTGGAATCCAAATCGGACATTCTGCGTCCTGTGGAAAAATACAAGCATACCCTCGCCCCTTGGTTAACAATATATCGGGCCCTTTCCATTGTCCCGATAATAAATCCTTCCATTGAACATAAGTTGCTGGCTTTGCTGGAGTTGGTGCCCAATGTCTGGACATGGCAGAATTCTCATCTATGTTTAAATTCAAAATATTTATTGCATAAAGAGCATGCTGCAGCATCTGATGAAATGAACTATATTTAAATTCTGCCTTTTATAATTTGTTTACTTGAGTTTTCAAAGTCTGGTGAGCTCTTTCAACAATTGCCTGCCCCTGAGGTTTATATGGAATACCTGTAATATGAGTGATGTTCAATTTCTGTACAAATTCTGCAAATGCTTTAGAAGTATAGGCAGGGCCGTTGTCTGCTTTTATATTTTTTGGCCAACCCATATAAGCAGAACATGCAAACAAATGATGGGCCACATCTTCAAATGCTTCTCCTGTTCTTGCAGTACCCATAATTACATGCGAATAGGTATCCACACAAACATGCACAAAACTTAATGTCCCACTGGCAAATACACTTCTATTTTTAAGGGGCATAACAGAGATAACATAAATCCTTTTTGTAAACCTAGGCAAAAACAAACATTTTTAATAATTTTAAAAGACACCCATGAAACTTAGATTAGTCATTTGGATTCTTGGTGATTACTGTATTCCTTTAGTGTGCTCAAAAGTGAACTGTTTAATTATCTAGTGTCCTTGGCTGCTTTTAGGAGGCTTTCGAGTAACTTTCCTAGAGTCAGCTATAGGGGGAGGCCCTTTTTCTTCCCCTGTTATGGGGAAGTTCCAGGGATCGTCCTTATGATATTCTGCAGAGGCTTCGTCTAACTCCCCCTGCTCTTCAGGAGTTAATCTATCATTCTTTTCAGATTTATCACCCCTTTCTTCTTCCTCCTGCTCATTCTGTGCCACATATGCTAGATATTTCAGAAATGTCGGAGAGCAGTAGCTCCATCCTCCTCTTCATGAGCTAGGGTGTGTCTAATTAACCCCCAAAGCATAAAAACACTTAATGGATTGCTAAGAACGTGTTGCACTTTAGATTCTGTCTGAATCTAATTTTTAGTTCTCAATTTTCAGTTCTCCAACTTTCCCCCCTTACCTACGCATCTTATGCAGGGGGTCCCGGGCACCCATGGTGGAGTCCTATCCGTCCCGAGCAATACCTTACCTCCAGGTCCCCGTTCGGGCGCCACATGCCTGGGTCCAGCCTCGCCAGGTCCAGGGATTCCCAAAGGTGTGGACAGAGTCGGCGAGAGGGAGAGAGAGAGAGAGAGAGAGACACGTGTGAGACAGAAGGTGTCTGATCTTTTTTCTTCTGCTTCAGACTACCAGAATCTTTTATTATTTATATAGATCCGCAGGTTACATTGTTTCCCCTAAAACTTTTAGTCAAATAAGTAAGACATTCTTTGGGTTGTTTTCCCAACTCTTAGATATATTCCATGTTAATTACCAAGTATTTGTAACCTTCACCCAGACATCCTCTAAAACTCCTGACCTTTCCTCCTATCTAAGATCCTCCTAAGCTTCCACATTTCTATCCTATATAGTATTTTGTTGCCTTTTCTTCCTGCAATCTTTTCTACCCTCTACATCATTAATCATCTACATGTGACTTCTGTAATGATTCCTAACAGACAGCTAACCGATAGACAGAGAAAGCAAAGATTAGTCTCCTTCAGTTGCCATCCTTGTACCTGGAATATGATTAAAGCCAACATCACCAAAAATAGGGATGATGGAGAAAGTTCTATCCCCCTAACTTTCACGGTGTTGGTTGCTGTTTCTGTCGGCCTCTCTAGCTGTCCCCAGGTGGGAAGTCGCCTTGCGGGTGGGTCTGGATCATTCCACGCACCTTTTTGGGTAGGAAGGGTCCTCCATTCCTCTGGCACGGATAGCCGTTCATCTCAGGTATCAGTCCAGAGAGCTCTCATCAGGATCTGGAAGCTCCGTAGTGCGCTGGGGTCCGAGAGGTGGCGGGTGACTCGTTGCACGGCCGAACTAGTCGGTCTGGAATCCAAATCGGACATTCTGCGTCCTGTGGAAAAATACAAGCATACCCTCGCCCCTTGGTTAGCAATATATCGGGCCCTTTCCATTGTCCCGATAATAAATCCTTCCATTTAACATAAGTTGCTGGCTTTGCTGGAGTTGGTGCCCAATGTCTGGACATGGCAGAATTCTCATCTATGTTTAAATTCAAAATATTTATTGCATAAAGAGCATGCTGCAGCATCTGATGAAATGAACTATATTTAAATTCTGCCTTTTATAATTTGTTTACTTGAGTTTTCAAAGTCTGGTGAGCTCTTTCAACAATTGCCTGCCCCTGAGGATTATATGGAATACCTGTAATATGAGTGATGTTCAATTTCTGTACAAATTCTGCAAATGCTTTAGAAGTATAGGCAGGGCCGTTGTCTGCTTTTATATTTTTTGGCCAACCCATATAAGCAGAACATGCAAACAAATGATGGGCCACATCTTCAAATGCTTCTCCTGTTCTTGCAGTGCCCATAATTACATGCGAATAGGTATCCACACAAACATGCACAAAACTTAATGTCCCACTGGCAAATACACTTCTAATTTTAAGGGGCATAACAGAGATAACATAAATCCTTTTTGTAAACCTAGGCAAAAACAAACATTTTTAATAATTTTAAAAGACACCCATGAAACTTAGATTAGTCATTTGGATTCTTGGTGATTACTGTATTCCTTTAGTGTGCTCAAAAGGGAACTGTTTAATTATCTAGTGTCCTTGGCTGCTTTTAGGAGGCTTTCGAGTAACTTTCCTAGATTCAGCTATACGGGGAGGCCCTTTTTCTTCCCCTGTTATGGGGAAGTTCCAGGGATCGTCCTTATGATATTGTGCAGAGGATTCGTCTAACTCCCCCCCTGCTCTTCAGGAGTTAATCTATCATTCTTTTCAGATTTATCACCCCTTTCTTCTTCCTCCTGCTCATTCTGTGCCACATATGCTAGATATTTCAGAAATGTCGGAGAGCAGTAGCTCCATCCTCCTCTTCATGAGCTAGGGTGTGTCTAATTAACCCCCAAAGCATAAAAACACTTAATGGATTGCTAAGAACGTGTTGCACTTTAGATTCTGTCTGAATCTAATTTTTAGTTCTCAATTTTCAGTTCTTCAACTTTCCCCCCTTACCTACGCATCTTATGCAGGGGGTCCCGGGCACCCATGGTGGAGTCCTATCCGTCCCGAGCAATACCTTACCTCCAGGTCCCCGTTTGGGCGCCACATGCCTGGGCCCAGCCTCGCCAGGTCCAGGGATTCCCAAAGGTGTGGACAGAGTCGGCGAGAGAGAGAGAGAGAGAGAGAGAGAGAGAGACACGTGTGAGACAGAAGTTGCCTGATCTTTTTTCTTCTGCTTCAGACTACCAGAATCTTTTATTATTTATATAGATCCGCAGGTTACATTGTTTCCCCTAAAACTTTTAGTCAAATAAGTAAGACATTCTTTGGGTTGTTTTCCCAACTCTTAGATATATTCCATGTTAATTACCAAGTATTTGTAACCTTCACCCAGACATCCTCTAAAACTCCTGACCTTTCCTCCTATCTAAGATCCTCCTAAGCTTCCACATTTCTATCCTATATAGTATTTTGTTGCCTTTTCTTCCTGCAATCTTTTCTACCCTCTACATCATTAATCATCTACATGTGACTTCTGTAATGATTCCTAACAGACAGCTAACCGATAGACAGAGAAAGCAAAGATTAGTCTCCTTCAGTTGCCATCCTTGTACCTGGAATATGATTAAAGCCAACATCACCAAAAATAGGGATGATGGAGAAAGTTCTATCCCCTTAATTTTAACGGTGTTCCTTGCTGTTTCTGTCGGCCTCTCTAGCTTTCCCCAGGTGGGAAGTCGCCTTGCGGGTGGGTCTGGATCATTCCACACACCTTTTTGGGTAGGAAGGGTCCTCCATTCCTCTGGCACGGATAGCCGTTCATCTCAGGTATCAGTCCAGAGAGCTCTCATCAGGATCTGGAAGCTCCGTAGTGCGCTGGAGTCCGAGAGGTGGCGGGTGACTCGTTGCACGGCCGAACTAGTCCGTCTGGAAAACAAATCGGACATTCTGCGTCCTGTGGAAAAAGACAAGCATACCCTCGCCCCTTGGTTAACAATATATCGGGCCCTTTCCATTGTCCCGATAATAAATCCTTCCATTGAACATAAGTTGCTGGCTTTGCTGGAGTTGGTGCCCAATGTCTGGACATGGCAGAATTCTCATCTATGTTTAAATTCAAAATATTTATTGCATAAAGAGCATGCTGCAGCATCTGATGAAATGAACTATATTTAAATTCTGCCTTTTATAATTTGTTTACTTGAGTTTTCAAAGTCTGGTGAGCTCTTTCAACAATTGCCTGCCCCTGAGGATTTTATGGAATACCTGTAATATGAGTGATGTTCAATTTCTGTACAAATTCTGCAAATGCTTTAGAAGTATAGGCAGGGCCGTTGTCTGCTTTTATATTTTGGGCCAACCCATATAAGCAGAACATGCAAACAAATGATGGGCCACATCTTCAAATGCTTCTCCTGTTCTTGCAGTGCCCATAATTACATGCGAATAGGTACCCACACAAACATGCACAAAACTTAATGTCCCACTGGCAAATACACTTCTATTTTTAAGGGGCATAACAGAGATAACATAAATCCTTTTTGTAAACCTAGGCAAAAACAAACATTTTTAATAATTTTAAAAGACACCCATGAAACTTAGATTAGTCATTTGGATTCTTGGTGATTACTGTATTCCTTTAGTGTGCTCAAAAGGGAACTGTTTAATTATCTAGTGTCCTTGGCTGCTTTTAGGAGGCTTTTGAGTAACTTTCCTAGAGTCAGCTATAGGGGGAGGCCCTTTTTCTTCCCCTGTTATGGGGAAGTTCCAGGGATCGTCCTTATGATATTCTGCAGAGGATTCGTCTAACTCCCCTTGCTCTTCAGGAGTTAATCTATCATTCTTTTCAGATTTATCATCCCTTTCTTCTTCCTCCTGCTCATTCTGTGCCACATATGCTAGATATTTCAGAAATGTCGGAGAGCAGTAGCTCCATCCTCCTCTTCATGAGCTAGGGTGTGTCTAATTAACCCCCAAAGCATAAAAACACTTAATGGATTGCTAAGAACGTGTTGCACTTTAGATTCTGTCTGAATCTAATTTTTAGTTCTCAATTTTCAGTTCTCCAACTTTCCCCCCTTACCTACGCATCTTATGCAGGGGGTCCCGGGCACCCATGGTGGAGTCCTATCCGTCCCGAGCAATACCTTACCTCCAGGTCCCCGTTCGGGCGCCACATGCCTGGGTCCAGCCTCGCCAGGTCCAGGGATTCCCAAAGGTGTGGACAGAGTCGGCGAGAGGGAGAGAGAGAGAGAGACACGTGTGAGACAGAAGGTGTCTGATCTTTTTTCTTCTGCTTCAGACTACCAGAATCTTTTATTATTTATATAGATCCGCAGGTTACATTGTTTCCCCTAAAACTTTTAGTCAAATAAGTAAGACATTCTTTGGGTTGTTTTCCCAACTCTTAGATATATTCCATGTTAATTGCCAAGTATTTGTAACCTTCACCCAGACATCCTCTAAAACTCCTGACCTTTCCTCCTATCTAAGATCCTCCTAAGCTTCCACATTTCTATCCTATATAGTATTTTGTTGCCTTTTCTTCCTGCAATCTTTTCTACCCTCTACATCATTAATCATCTACATGTGACTTCTGTAATGATTCCTAACAGACAGCTAACCGATAGACAGAGAAAGCAAAGATTAGTCTCCTTCAGTTGCCATCCTTGTACCTGGAATATGATTAAAGCCAACATCACCAAAAATAGGGATGATGGAGAAAGTTCTATCCCCCTAACTTTCACGGTGTTGGTTGCTGTTTCTGTCGGCCTCTCTAGCTTTCCCCAGGTGGGAAGTCGCCTTGCGGGTGGGTCTGGATCATTCCACGCACCTTTTTGGGTAGGAAGGGTCCTCCATTCCTCTGGCACGGATAGCCGTTCATCTCAGGTATCAGTCCAGAGAGCTCTCATCAGGATCTGGAAGCTCCGTAGTGCGCTGGGGTCCGAGAGGTGGCGGGTGACTCGTTGCACGGCCGAACTAGTCGGTCTGGAAAACAAATCGGACATTCTGCGTCCTGTGGAAAAATACAAGCATACCCTCGCCCCTTGGTTAACAATATATCGGGCCCTTTCCATTGTCCCGATAATAAATCCTTCCATTGAACATAAGTTGCTGGCTTTGCTGGAGTTGGTGCCCAATGTCTGGACATGGCAGAATTCTCATCTATGTTTAAATTCAAAATATTTATTGCATAAAGAGCATGCTGCAGCATCTGATGAAATGAACTATATTTAAATTCTGCCTTTTATAATTTGTTTACTTGAGTTTTCAAAGTCTGGTGAGCTCTTTCAACAATTGCCTGCCCCTGAGGATTATATGGAATACCTGTAATATGAGTGATGTTCAATTTCTGTACAAATTCTGCAAATGCTTTAGAAGTATAGGCAGGGCCATTGTCTGCTTTTATATTTTTTGGCCAACCCATATAAGCAGAACATGCAAACAAATGTTGGGCCACATCTTCAAATGCTTCTCCTGTTCTTGCAGTGCCCATAATTACATGCGAATAGGTATCCACACAAACATGCACAAAACTTAATGTCCCACTGGCAAATACACTTCTAATTTTAAGGGGCATAACAGAGATAACATAAATCCTTTTTGTAAACCTAGGCAAAAACAAACATTTTTAATAATTTTAAAAGACACCCATGAAACTTAGATTAGTCATTTGGATTCTTGGTGATTACTGTATTCCTTTAGTGTGCTCAAAAGGGAACTGTTTAATTATCTAGTGTCCTTGGCTGCTTTTAGGAGGCTTTCGAGTAACTTTCCTAGATTCAGCTATACGGGGAGGCCCTTTTTCTTCCCCTGTTATGGGGAAGTTCCAGGGATCGTCCTTATGATATTGTGCAGAGGATTCGTCTAACTCCCCCCCTGCTCTTCAGGAGTTAATCTATCATTCTTTTCAGATTTATCACCCCTTTCTTCTTCCTCCTGCTCATTCTGTGCCACATATGCTAGATATTTCAGAAATGTCGGAGAGCAGTAGCTCCATCCTCCTCTTCATGAGCTAGGGTGTGTCTAATTAACCCCCAAAGCATAAAAACACTTAATGGATTGCTAAGAACGTGTTGCACTTTAGATTCTGTCTGAATCTAATTTTTAGTTCTCAATTTTCAGTTCTTCAACTTTCCCCCCTTACCTACGCATCTTATGCAGGGGGTCCCGGGCACCCATGGTGGAGTCCTATCCGTCCCGAGCAATACCTTACCTCCAGGTCCCCGTTTGGGCGCCACATGCCTGGGCCCAGCCTCGCCAGGTCCAGGGATTCCCAAAGGTGTGGACAGAGTCGGCGAGAGAGAGAGAGAGAGAGAGAGAGAGAGAGACACGTGTGAGACAGAAGTTGCCTGATCTTTTTTCTTCTGCTTCAGACTACCAGAATCTTTTATTATTTATATAGATCCGCAGGTTACATTGTTTCCCCTAAAACTTTTAGTCAAATAAGTAAGACATTCTTTGGGTTGTTTTCCCAACTCTTAGATATATTCCATGTTAATTACCAAGTATTTGTAACCTTCACCCAGACATCCTCTAAAACTCCTGACCTTTCCTCCTATCTAAGATCCTCCTAAGCTTCCACATTTCTATCCTATATAGTATTTTGTTGCCTTTTCTTCCTGCAATCTTTTCTACCCTCTACATCATTAATCATCTACATGTGACTTCTGTAATGATTCCTAACAGACAGCTAACCGATAGACAGAGAAAGCAAAGATTAGTCTCCTTCAGTTGCCATCCTTGTACCTGGAATATGATTAAAGCCAACATCACCAAAAATAGGGATGATGGAGAAAGTTCTATCCCCTTAATTTTAACGGTGTTCCTTGCTGTTTCTGTCGGCCTCTCTAGCTTTCCCCAGGTGGGAAGTCGCCTTGCGGGTGGGTCTGGATCATTCCACACACCTTTTTGGGTAGGAAGGGTCCTCCATTCCTCTGGCACGGATAGCCGTTCATCTCAGGTATCAGTCCAGAGAGCTCTCATCAGGATCTGGAAGCTCCGTAGTGCGCTGGAGTCCGAGAGGTGGCGGGTGACTCGTTGCACGGCCGAACTAGTCCGTCTGGAAAACAAATCGGACATTCTGCGTCCTGTGGAAAAAGACAAGCATACCCTCGCCCCTTGGTTAACAATATATCGGGCCCTTTCCATTGTCCCGATAATAAATCCTTCCATTGAACATAAGTTGCTGGCTTTGCTGGAGTTGGTGCCCAATGTCTGGACATGGCAGAATTCTCATCTATGTTTAAATTCAAAATATTTATTGCATAAAGAGCATGCTGCAGCATCTGATGAAATGAACTATATTTAAATTCTGCCTTTTATAATTTGTTTACTTGAGTTTTCAAAGTCTGGTGAGCTCTTTCAACAATTGCCTGCCCCTGAGGATTTTATGGAATACCTGTAATATGAGTGATGTTCAATTTCTGTACAAATTCTGCAAATGCTTTAGAAGTATAGGCAGGGCCGTTGTCTGCTTTTATATTTTGGGCCAACCCATATAAGCAGAACATGCAAACAAATGTTGGGCCACATCTTCAAATGCTTCTCCTGTTCTTGCAGTGCCCATAATTACATGCGAATAGGTACCCACACAAACATGCACAAAACTTAATGTCCCACTGGCAAATACACTTCTATTTTTAAGGGGCATAACAGAGATAACATAAATCCTTTTTGTAAACCTAGGCAAAAACAAACATTTTTAATAATTTTAAAAGACACCCATGAAACTTAGATTAGTCATTTGGATTCTTGGTGATTACTGTATTCCTTTAGTGTGCTCAAAAGTGAACTGTTTAATTATCTAGTGTCCTTGGCTGCTTTTAGGAGGCTTTTGAGTAACTTTCCTAGAGTCAGCTATAGGGGGAGGCCCTTTTTCTTCCCCTGTTATGGGGAAGTTCCAGGGATCGTCCTTATGATATTCTGCAGAGGCTTCGTCTAACTCCCCTTGCTCTTCAGGAGTTAATCTATCATTCTTTTCAGATTTATCACCCCTTTCTTCTTCCTCCTGCTCATTCTGTGCCACATATGCTAGATATTTCAGAAATGTCGGAGAGCAGTAGCTCCATCCTCCTCTTCATGAGCTAGGGTGTGTCTAATTAACCCCCAAAGCATAAAAACACTTAATGGATTGCTAAGAACGTGTTGCACTTTAGATTCTGTCTGAATCTAATTTTTAGTTCTCAATTTTCAGTTCTCCAACTTTCCCCCCTTACCTACGCATCTTATGCAGGGGGTCCCGGGCACCCATGGTGGAGTCCTATCCGTCCCGAGCAATACCTTACCTCCAGGTCCCCGTTCGGGCGCCACATGCCTGGGTCCAGCCTCGCCAGGTCCAGGGATTCCCAAAGGTGTGGACAGAGTCGGCGAGAGGGAGAGAGAGAGAGAGACACGTGTGAGACAGAAGGTGCCTGATCTTTTTTCTTCTGCTTCAGACTACCAGAATCTTTTATTATTTATATAGATCCGCAGGTTACATTGTTTCCCCTAAAACTTTTAGTCAAATAAGTAAGACATTCTTTGGGTTGTTTTCCCAACTCTTAGATATATTCCATGTTAATTACCAAGTATTTGTAACCTTCACCCAGACATCCTCTAAAACTCCTGACCTTTCCTCCTATCTAAGATCCTCCTAAGCTTCCACATTTCTATCCTATATAGTATTTTGTTGCCTTTTCTTCCTGCAATCTTTTCTACCCTCTACATCATTAATCATCTACATGTGACTTCTGTAATGATTCCTAACAGACAGCTAACCGATAGACAGAGAAAGCAAAGATTAGTCTCCTTCAGTTGCCATCCTTGTACCTGGAATATGATTAAAGCCAACATCACCAAAAATAGGGATGATGGAGAAAGTTCTATCCCCCTAACTTTCACGGTGTTGGTTGCTGTTTCTGTCGGCCTCTCTAGCTTTCCCCAGGTGGGAAGTCGCCTTGCGGGTGGGTCTGGATCATTCCACGCACCTTTTTGGGTAGGAAGGGTCCTCCATTCCTCTGGCACGGATAGCCGTTCATCTCAGGTATCAGTCCAGAGAGCTCTCATCAGGATCTGGAAGCTCCGTAGTGCGCTGGGGTCCGAGAGGTGGCGGGTGACTCGTTGCACGGCCGAACTAATCTGTCTGGAATCCAAATCGGACATTCTGCGTCCTGTGGAAAAATACAAGCATACCCTCGCCCCTTGGTTAGCAATATATCGGGCCCTTTCCATTGTCCCAATAATAAATGCTTCCATTAATGTAAGTTGCTGTTCCTGTGACACAGCTCCCAACACCTTTATACTTGCTATTCCCACTGCTTGTTAAACCTTTTTACACCTTTTCTTTCTAGGAGATGTGTCATCATCCATTAATGTTTTCTACTATATAATATTCCATTTGATTTCACCTAATGTACTTGGGCATACCTTTACTATTTTCCCTTCTTTTTTGTGCATGCAACAAGCACACACACCAAATACTCTGTTGTAATGGGAGACATCACTAATGTGTCACTTGGTTTTTACAACACTGAAGAGGAGCTATTGAACACAATTATATCCCCCATTATCAGTCCAGGGCCTAATATAGAGGCAAAAAACCTTTGTCACATGAAAGAAGTTTGAATTTAGCATCATGAATCTAGTAGAATAACTGAGACAAAGAGGCTGATAAAGATAGGAGATTGTCACTTGTGGAAAAGAGCAGAACAGTTACTGCACTTATTGGAATTAAACACTTAAAAGTCAGCTGAGAGAATAAAATTCCCATACAAAAGCAGAATACAGAACCCAGGGACTAAAATTACTGGAGTAAAAAAGCTTATAGGAGAAGAAAAGGAAACAGGGACAAAGATAAAGATGGAGAAAAAGAAATATACAAAAAAATATTAAGAGAAATTTCCAAAGTCTATTTTGTGCCATGATTTATCTGATAAGTTAAGAAAGGGATTAGAGATTTGAAAGAGCTTCCAAAAGGGTTTAAAGTTTCAACTGCCCGACAATGCTAAGAACAAAGAAATAAAATTGAGAACAGAATATTTCATAATGAGCACATTATTGATAATCTCTTCAGTCCAGAAGAGCAGGGGTGAAAGTAATTTTCAAAGTGGTTAAGTAACAAGTGAGTCTTGAGGAAAGAGATTATAAGATTATAAGAGATTTTTATAATGAGATTTAGAAACAGCATCAAGAATAAATTTTTTTCTCAGAGCAGGAAACATATAATAAACTCAAACTAAAAGCCAGCAAAAGAAGCATTTTCTCAAAAAACCTTTGTCAGTAACACAGAACACAGACAAAGCAATTCTTCACATTGGTTTCCCCACACTGAATACTGCTTCAAGACAGCATCTTCTACTTCAGATAAACTTCTGGATGATCTCTTCCAGGGTGGATGTGTGGGGGCGGGGGATAAAATATTAGTACCATCAGGAGGTTTATTACCTCCATACATGTGAAAATTCTTTAATGTATAATTGTCCTATACATTAAAATATATATAAGCACATAGCACATTTTTGTGAGTGTCTCAAACTTTCAAATATAAATTTAGCCATTACAAGCAAAAGCTATTCCTGACAACTCTCCCTATATATCATATATCCCATTAAGACAGAATGTCTACTTGGTAGGGAATCTTTTCATCTCTAAAGTGAGCTGTCTGGCATTGAGAAATTCTTCAATAATTATACAGTTATTTGAGGAATGAAGTGGCTCTCTCCTAAGATAAGTTTAAGAACAAACAAAACTTGACATTTTAGTCTGGAAATCATTTAACAAATATCTGATGCCAAAGATAACTTGTACATTTATGACTCTTTTTAAAAGAAATTAATATCTTAACTCAAATAGCACCTGTACTTCTATCACTGTAGCTATCCTTACCATTTACTTTGTAATAAAAAGTCTAAATGCACTAATGAAAACATGGCCCTTTTAATGAAACTTATAGAAATCATATTTGACAAATATTAAATAGTAATTTAAATATGTTTTCTACTAGAAACCATCATACTCATGTAGGATAGACAAATATTAAGCTAATATTTTTTATTGTAATGATGTAAAAGCTTTTAATGTTATAAAAGGTGTATTTTGATAGTTAATTGAGAAATTTGAATACCATAAGTACACATTTACAAATTATTTTTTAAACTAGAAAACAAATGAGTGCTTAGGCATATAAATCTCAGTACCTTTCCCCCGTAGGAACAGACTGAGAATGGCAATGTGTCCACAAGGGAAGTATTTTAAATGTTCCAATGTTACTTACTGAATTAGTGAATGAAATCACACAAACTAGGCTCTTCGGTAGCCAAGGCAGCTGGACATGAAAGACACTTTTCAGCACTACACATGGCAAATAAATGACACCAGATACACACAGCGGGCAGTAAGCACTTTCAAGCAATAAAAATTTTCCCTCCTTCCTTCTCCCTTAAAATCCTTAGTTTATTTTCAACTTTACTATAGTATAAATGTATATCTTAATATCTTAGTTACCATAATTATAACTAACTAGATATAATACTGAGAGTATAGAAGGGTGATTAAATAATAAACACCTCTTTTCAATTCACTCATGCCAGGATAGTTTATAAAATATCATAGTACTTCAAACATCATTATAATATGTCCTACACTTTTAAACAATCTTTCAATCCATTGGCGCAGGTAAAATCTTTATACTTAATCTTTTCCTGTGTAATATAAAATCTTTAGGTTTACTGCTTAATTATTAAACACACATGAATACAAAGCAGAGACTCTGAAACCACATGGGTTCAACGACAGCTTTGTTTCCTCATTAATTCATAGAACTGTTGAGAAGCTTTCAGTAACTTATTTAGATTATGTTTATTAATCCATACAATTGTTAAGTTTTAAAAATCAAAGAAACCCTTTAAGTCAAAGCCAATGTATACTTAGCATTTTTCTAAGGGCTAGATGTCTTATTTCTTTAAAAACCATTTCCAGCGATGAGAGTTAATGGAATGCATTATAGGTAGAATAAGTCACTTATTCAATATAAGAACTTGGATCTACCAATTACCAAAAGGCACCTGCTGGGAAGGTAGTTCCTGAAAAGAAAAACAGTACAGCAACTCCTTTTATCCAGCTTCTGCACCACCAAAAATCTCCATTTTACCGGGTCATTCTGAAAGTTCTAAGGCCAACTACATAAAAACTTGCAAAGGTTTTTCAGAGAATATATGATAGGAATAGTCATTATTTAATTTCTTTTAAAGAGAAATCCTCACCCTGTCCAGGTGGCTCCGTTACTGGGAGCATCTCCCCATGCACAGAAGGGTCATGGGTTCTGTTCCCAGTCAGGGCACATACCCAGGTTGCAGGTTTGATCCCTGGTCTCAGGGACCGTACAGGAGATGAGAGACAACCAATAGATGTTTTTCTCTCTCTCCCTTTCTTTTTCTCTAACATCAATTTTTAAAAAGAAATAAATCTTCAAAGTCTAAAAAACACAAATTAAAACTTATAATTAAATTTACTTTAAAATAATTCATATACAGCCCTGGCCAATTTGGCTCAGCAGTTAGAGCGTCGCTCATGGACCCGAGAGTCATAGGTTTGGTTCCTGCTAAGGGCATGTACCTCGGTTGTGGTTCATCCCCGGCCCTGGTTGGGGTCATGTGAGTGGCAACCAGTTGGTGTGTCTCTCTCACATCGATGTTTCTCCCTCTCTCTCTTTCTCTCCTCTCTCCCTCCTGCTCTATCTGAAGATAAATGCAAAAATGTCCTCGGATGAGGATTAAAATAAATAAATAAACAAACAAACAAATAAATAAAATAAAATAAAATAATAAAATAAAATAATTCATATACAGTAACAATGTCAAAATGTTCAGGAGGAAAAGAAATGCATAATTAAAAAAAAAAAAGTGCCCCTTTTGCTCTAGGAAGCAACAGAAACTATTTAAGAAATTTTCTAATGTCGAAAAAACAACTTATTTTTCAATATCAAAGTAAACATTAAAGCATCTGAAACTATAGTATATAGAAATAGGTAACTTAAACTTTCTAAATGAGAGTACCAAAGCTCAAAAGAGAATGTCCGGTAGGAGGCTACTAGAACTTTTTAAAAAGTTGAAGAGATACATTTCCTTACTCCAAAAATGAAAGCAAAAATAAACAGATGTAATAAGCTAATATACTGTAGCAATTAAAATAATCAAAAGGAAATTGAAAAATACTAAGGCTTATGAATTAAGCTTAGGTTAATAAGTTCCTCATGATGTTTAAAAACTTTCACTTCTTTTTAAAGAGGAAATAGTAAACTTGCTACAAAAGAAAATATTATGTTTCAACAGTTCTTGATTTTGTAGATGAGAAGCTAATCATGTTAATACCCCTCATTTCTCCCTTAAGAGGAAATAACTTATCTGGGTTTTGGCCAGGAGCGGTGATATTCCTCCAGTCATGGATGAGGGCTGCTCATGGCACAACCCCTCATTTCTCCTTTAAGATAAGATGGCATTGGCAGTCTGTGCATCAGCAAAATGATCACAGCTGCGAAATTTTTTTATGGCCACCCTGCACAGGTTTGGGTTTTCACAATATCTGGAAATGGCCTAGGAGAAGAAATCAAACAGAGAATGTGTATGTTAAAAATGAAAGCGTTCCAGCCTTAACACAGAGAGCATCACTGAGAAGCCCCATCCCCACCTCTGGATAGAGATTATAGTCACTGCCCTTTGGAGAGCTGTGGTTGACACTGCTAGGTCCTTGGGATTCTACTTTATGCTGACTGACTAAGGTGACTCTTTCAGGGACTATGATCAGATTGCCAGAGCAAACGGGAACTCAGACATTTTTAAAGTTTGAGTTTTCTAAATGGTGTCAAAGGTGTGACAGGCCCTTAACAACAACATCCTGTGTTGCCTGTACACTTGGTTCCTTAAATATAATAAACATACACGTGAGCAGAATCAGTGTTTACTCAGCTATTGAAATTCCATATAATCTTTTTAGTTATTACATACACTAAACACATTTTAATGAGGCAGCATGCGCTGTACTTTATTGAAAGGTAGGAAAGGTCTAATGACTGAAGCACCCTCCATGAGGTACTATTTCACTTGCACATTCATTAAGGTAGAAACATGTCTTATTCTAAAGTCCCATCAAAGTACCACAGAAATTGTCCATTTTAACAGGGTCCATTTCAGTTGTGAATAATTTTGTTGTATACTCACCAAAAGTCGTAGCTACAAATACTACATTTTTCCATGTACTTACACTTTTCATTAAAAAGCCATGTAATTTCTACACTGAGTTTATGGAACACAAATTATACAATCTAAGTACAGGTCTCTCAGGTTAGCTTCCTCTAATAAACTCATGGGACTGAACTTTGATATATACAGAAAAGATATGAATTTCCAAACTGAGTCAAGAGTGGTAAGTAGATTATGTTTGTAGATATGGTCAGTGATGTAACTGGTTTTTTTAAAAAAAAAAAAACACATTTTTATTAATTCAGAGAGAGGAAGGGAAATAGAAACACTGATGTGAGAACTTTCATTGGCTGCTTCATGCACGCCCCCTACTGAAGATCGAGCCTGAAACCCGGGCATGTGCCCTGACCAGGGAATCAAACCAGGACCTCTCAGTCCAAGGGACTATGCTCAATCCACTGAGCCACACTGACCAGGTGATTAGTGGTACAATTGTAAGAAATTATTCATGGATGGTTAGAAATAAGAACAGAGTTTTTAAAAAGCCAAAGATTAAATTTGATTTAAAATATTCTGAATCATGGTCACAGAAGACATCCTTTTTTTTTTTTTTTTTTTAAACACAATGTGGGATTCTTATATAAAACATAAAAGATACCAGAAATATGATGGAGAGAGTTAATAAGCCTTCTTCAATGTGTTAGTTTAAAGAGCTTTGCATTTCCCTAATCACTACTAACATTATTGAGCCACAAATGTGGTGTCGGTGTCTGGCAGAAAAGCCCACTTCGTGATCCCACAGCCTCACCTCCAGGTCCTGTGCTCTTTCTTTTCGAAGAGGAGCAAATGCAATAGGCAGTCCTTGATCACCTGCTAAGGTCCGAAGGTCAAAATAGTATTTGGCATAGACACTGGCAGAGACATAAAGGTTAAACTGGAGTAGATATATATATTGACTTTCCAACTCATTCCTGGGGAAGAAGAAAAAGACAAAACCAGCTCAGGACCATTTTAGTCATCTTGGAAATCTTCAAATTATTATTTTAAGCTACTAGGATGGCTCTAAGTTTTGTTTGAAACAAATAAAGACTCGCCAGCTATACTAATACTCTAATGTTCAAACAAGCAAATGGTACAGCTATTTGTGGTACTTTCTGCATCTGAGCCCTTTGGTTTGGGGACCATGGGGAGGAGGTCCCATCTCCTGTGCACTCGTGCTGTTGACTGGGGCTCATTCGTCAGATCCCATTGGTGGAGCTGCAGAGTCAGGCTCCCCTCTCACTCACAAGGCCCCACTGCAGGGCTCAGATGGAAGGAATGATGTGCTGCTTCTTAGCTCTGAAGAACTCGCAGACATTTTCACCATAACAGGAAGGGGTTTGTTAAAGTAGAGATGTGCCAACAAAAGGAGGGGGCACAACACCACGGCAACAAATGGATCCAATGAGAGCATCACTGTTATCTCTGAGGGAAAACTCCTGAGGTAACAAGGAATCATCTCTAATAAATAAATAAATATGACAAGTTCAATGGGAAGAGTAATCCCTCCTCTTCCCCCTGTGCAGGGGGCTAATGTAAAAAACCACAGTGAATGTTTCTGTTCACCTTAATCTTACTGCGGTGAGAAATTGTCACCATCACAGAGCTGGACTGAGACTCAGCACTGGCATCGAGTTTGAATTTGTATCTGTCTGGTGATCACAACTTGCCCCTACCTGATGGTTCACTGAGAACCTACTTCATGCAACTCTGTACCACCAGAGCCTCGTAGGCATCCTACAGAAGGAGGCAGGTGAAGACAGATCTCGGAGTGTCTTGAGCCTTTTGCTGACCAGCACTTAGCTCAGTGCTGGTGGATGGAGGCATTGGTGAACAGCTTGGCCCTTCACATGCATATCAATCAAACCATGAGCAGCCACAAACTGAGGCTCACTTTGTAGCTCTAAGCCGATCGCCCAGGACTAGACAAGGGCAGTGTCTGACATTTACCTGTACCGAGTCTCTCCCAAAAGACCTCAAACAGAGCACACCAAGTGCCAAGATTTAGACAACATCACAGCAGGACCCAGCACATCCACAGGAAGATCTCACGAAGCACCAGACCCTGCTGAGGTGAAGTCTGCTTTTGTGGAAAGCTCCTGCACAGCAGATCCCACATTGTGGTCAAGGGCAATCTTCACAGTCAACCAGCCTCAGGGTGAATCCCATCCACAGATAGGCCAATGAAAATCAAGACTAAACCAAAACAGAAGGGCTTACACAACCCACACAAGAAACATTCCTGGAGCACAAGTTCACGTGATCAGATACTGTGCCACTGGGTCCCACAGGACTCCTACAAAGTAAGATCACCCTACCAAGAATGGGAGACATAGCCAATTGACCTAACACACAGAAACAAACTCAGAGGGGCAGCAATAATGGGGAGACAAAGAAACATGTTTTAAATGAAAGAACAGAAGAAATCTCCAGAAAAAGAATTAAATAAAATGAAGGCAAACAATCTAACAAATACAGAGTTCAAAGCAATGGTTGTAAGGATGCTCAAGGAACTTCATGAGAACTTCAACAGCATGAAAGAACCTAGAAATCATAAAAAAACAACCAGTCAGAAAGAAAGAATACAATATCTGAAATGAAGACTACACTTGACAGAATAAACAGTAGGTTAGATGCAGTAGAGGATCAAATCAGTGACTTAGAATCAAGGTAGCAGAAACTCAGAGCAGCAAAAAGAAAACAAAATTGTAAAAAATGAGGATGGTGTAAGGGACACATGGGACAATATGAAGTGTAACAATATCAACAGCATTGGAGTACCAGAAGGAAAAGAGAGAGTACAAACAATTAAGAATTTATTTGAAGAAATAATGACTGAACATTTCCTAACCCTCATGAAGGAAAAGACCAAGAATATCCACATGTCAATTAACATGCTACACTACTTAAACAAAATGAAAGATAAAAACCATATGGTCATATCAATAGATGCAGAAAAAAATTCTGAGAAAATCCATAACCCCCATTTATGATAAAATGTCTCAGCAAAGTAAGAATAGATGGAACCTATCACAACACAATAAAGGGCAATATATGACAAAAACACAGCTAACATCATAATCAAGCAACACTCAAATCGTTTCCCTTAAGGTCAGTAACAAGACAGTACTGTCCACTTTCATCACTCTTATTCAAAATAGTCCTGGAAGTCCTAGCCACAGCAAGCAGACAATAAGACAAAATGAAAGGCAACCAAATTGGAAGGAAAAAGTAAAACTCTCATTATTTTACTAATAATGAGATGTCGTGATACTGTGTATAGAGAATCCTAAAGATTCCACCAAAATACCTACTAGAACTGACCAATGAATTCAGTTAAGTAGCAAGATACAAAATTAATATCCAGAAATGGGTTGCATTTTTATATGCCAATAATTAAGTATCAGAAAGAGAAATTAAAAAATAATCCCATATATAATTGCATAAAAACACCTAGGAATAAATTTAACCAAGGAGGTAAAAGACTTGTACTTGGAATATTATAAGACACCTAATAGAGAATGTAAAAAAGATACAAATCAATGGAAATATATACCAGGCTCATGGATAGGAAGAAATAACGTCTTCAAAGTGTCCATACTACCCAAAGCAACCTATATATTCAACAAGATTTCTATATCAAGATACCAATGGCATAATATACAGAAGTAGAACAAATAATCCAGTATTTTATATGCAATCAAAAGACCCTGAATAGTCACAGCAATCGAGAGAGAAAAGAACAGGGTTGGAAGTATCATGCTACTTGATATCACACTACATTACAAGGCTATAATAATCAAAAGGACATGGTACTGGTATAAAAATAAACATATAGATCATTGGAACAGAATAGAAAGCCCAGAAATAAACCACACCTAATGTGGCCCATTAATATTTGACAAAGGAGGAATGATCATTCAGTGGATAAAAGAAAGTGTATTAAAATAGTGTTGTGTATTAAAATAGTTTGGTTGGACAGATACATACAAAAAATGAAACTTTACCACCTTCTTACACCATATACAAGAATAAACGCAAAATGGATTATTAACTTAAATGCCAGATTTGACCATAAAACTCCTAGAATAAAACAAAAGCAGTAAAATCTGGAACATTTCTCTTAGTAATATTTTTTTTTCCTGTTAGATCACCTTGAGCAAGAGAAATAAAAGAAAAAATAAACAAACAGGACTACATCAAACTAAAAAGTTTGAGCACAGCAAAGGAAAACATCAACACAATAGAAAGACAACCCACTGATGGGAAAACATATTTGACAATGATATATCTGACAACGGGTTTAATATTCAAATTTTATAAAAAATGTATACAACTCAACACCAAATAAACAAACAATCCAATAAAGAAATAGAGGACCTGAACAGGCACTTCTCCAAAGAAAACATACCGATGGCTGAAACACATATGAAAATATGCTTAATATCACTAATCATCAAACAGGTGTAAATTGAAACCACAATGAGACATCCCCTCACACACGTCAGTCAGAATGGCTATCATCAATAAATCAACAAACAACAAGTGTTGGCAAGGATGTGGAGAAAACGGTACCACGTGCACTTTTGGTGGAAATGTAGAATGGTGCAGCCACTGTGCAAAAACAGTAGAGATTTTACTCTAGAAATTAAAAATGGAACTTCTCTGTGACTCAGTGATTCCACTTCTGGGTATATATCCCCAGAAACTCAAATCACTAATTCAAAAGAATACATGCACCCCTATTTTCACTGCAGTATGATATACAATACCCACACTAGGGAAGCAACACAAGTGTGCAGCAATAGTTGAGTAGATTGAAAAGCAGCGGAATATTACTCAGCCATAAAGAAGAATGACACCTTTCCATTTGAGACAGCATGGATGGGCCTAGAGGGTATTATGCTAAGTGAAATAAGTCAGTCAGAAAAATACAAATATCATATGATTTTACTTATATGAGGAATCTAAAGAACAATATAAATGAACAAACAAAACAGAAGCAGACTCATAGATAAAGAGAATATTTTGACGGTGGCCAGAGGGAAAGGGTGTTGGGAGGCTGGTAGAAAAAGGTAAAGGGATTGAGAGTACAGATTAGCAGTTACAAAACAGTCATGGGGATATACAGTAAACCATAGAATTTAGGATCAACAATACTGTAATAACTATGTATGGTGCCAGTTCGGTACTGAAAATGTTGCAGAAAACACTTTGTAAAGTACATTCTCTTCTAACTGTTATGTTGCACACCTGAGCCTAATAGGAAATAATAATAAATGTAAAGTCTGATTTAAAAAATCAAAATAAATTAATAAATAACAATAAAGTTGGGGGGAAAAAAGGACTGGAACTGGTAGACGGCTTTAAGAAAGTCATGAAGATATTTGTAGTACTTTGGTTCTCGAAGCGAGCTTGTACAATGTTTGCCAATAGCTACCAGAGAAATTTAAAATTACCACACTAGTTATTACAACAATAACATATGAAGACCTACAAATTAATGAGAAGGAATATGAATTGTTATGGCAAATGTGGATAGGAAAATATATGTCATTTTATGCCCAGTTCAGTTTGCTACAAAATGTAACCTTTAAAAATATTTCTTAATATGTAATCTTTATGGGGACAAATCAGGTATTGGAAAATGTTAGCAAGTTCACCGAAGCCTTGCAAACTCACAGGTCCTTAAGGGTAATGGTCTTCATGACTCTGCAGAAGTGCACATTCCATACAGCCAGATCGTACAAATACTTGGTGGCGAGAAGAATGGCCCCCAAAACGACTCGTTTCCAGTTCGTGGGGCCAATGTCTATTTCTGCATAAACCACAAGTCTTTCTATATAAACCTGCAAAAGTAAAACAAGGGTCTTTGATATTAGTTGAGTTTAAGTGCTGTGATGAGAACTGTTAGCAAGGACAGATTTCACCTGTTTTTGATTTGACTCTTTTTCTTAGGGTCTACAGAGACTGCTTGGCCAGCCAAAGCCAGAGGCCAAGTCACAGTTGTAAATCAGGTATTTCTGTTTCCTACATTGCCCAGGTGAATTTCCAGCCCTTGTTTTGGTCACAGGAATGAATGGACATCTTAGCAAAAGACCCTCTGAAGAAATGCCATTACCTTTGCACTTGTAAAGGGCAGGATACTTGAGTGCCTACCATGTGTACCATTTCATACCTGGCTGGTAGTTATACAGTGATTTTACATAATACTTGAATATGTAAATCCTGGATAATACTGAGCACATGTATATCTTCTTCTATTTTTTTTTTTTTATCCTCACCTGAGGACATTTTTTTCATTTTTTGCTCAGATAGAGTAGGAGGGAGAGAGAGGAAGAGAGAGAGAGAGAAACATCGATGTGAAAGGGCCACATCGAGTGGCTGCCACCCGCACAACCAACCAGGGCCTGGGACAAACTGCAACCGAGGTACATGCCCTTAGCGGGAACCAAAGCCGGGTCTCTCCGGACCGCAGGCCGACGCTCTAACCGCTGAGCCAAACCTGCCAGGGCTGTATATCTTCTTTACCCAGTAACTAATCCTTCAGCAGCACAAGCAGTAGATAAAGCAGGTTGTCAAGAGGGCCCCCCAGTGGCTGCTGTGCAGTGCAGCAAGACAGGCAGTACCAAGGGCTGTGCTTGAGGAAGGTCTTGACAACTGTCAAGTATTCCTGGACTTAGCGCCTTTGTAAGAAACATGCACACAAAGGAGAGTTCTTTTTATATCCCAAATCTTCACATCCCCAAAATCAATTTATGGAATTCATCTCTGTCTTAACAATCTGAGACTTAGTCAGTTCTGGTGGTTTCAGGTGTAACAGAGCTGCCATCTCTGCATCCCTGGTCCTCCTCTACACCTGCCAGGTAGCTTGTAAGGGTTCATGATTTCTTTCCCATTTATTACATGTCTATTCTACAAAGAACTGGGTGAACTTAACAGCTAAGGAAAGATTACAGAAGCAAGCTGTGATTTGTGCTTACCTCAAATGGTCTTAACAGAAGTGTATGTATGCCATCTTCCAAAGAAAAAGAAAAAAAAAGCTCTGGACAGTTTGGCTCACTGGTTAGAGCATTAGCCCATGGACCAAAGAGTCATGGCTTCAGTTCTGGTCAATGGCATGTACCTGGGTGTCTGTGTGGTCCTGGCCCTGGTCGGGGTCATGCGGGAGGCAACCAATCGATGTCTCTTTCATGTCAATGTTTCTCTCTGTCTCTCCCTCTCTCCCACTCTATCTGAAGAAAAATGGGGTGGGGGAGTCCAATTTTAAAGAATATGTTAATTGTCTGAGGTTATCAGATTGATAGCTCAGTTTTGCCAATGTTCTTCAAACACAAGGGTATTTTTAAAATATAATGGTTATTGAACATTATATGATCTAGTGAAAGTCTGCAACAATCATTCAAAATTCAGCACTTGCAGATATCCTAAGAATGAACCTCCTTACAAGGTTCAACTTTGTACTTTATGGGACTAGTTAGAGGCACTTATACAACACTGGCAATCTCTCACCTTCCTGACACCTTTACTGGCAGACTTGGTATGTGCCATCCTCACTCATTCATGCCACTTGCCCTCCTTTGTCAGTGGAGCTGAGATTTCCCTTCTCACTGAAGCTGACTCCTCTCTCAGTGAGGTCGATCCCATCTCACTTCTGAAGAACACCTCCCACAATTCCTCTTTTTGAAGAATCCTCCCTGTCTGCCAGAGATTTTCCCCAATGTGTTGACACTGTTCCCTGCCACCACCAAACCCCTAGAATGCTTCCCCTCATTTTGCTCACAGTAAATGCCCTGATGCTGCCTCTCATCTCCCCTTGTCACCTCAACCCACTCTGTCTGCCCCCTGCCGCTATCACTCTATTGAACTACTATTGCTAAGACCATCGGTGCCTTTGCACATACACACTATAGCTCTTCATCCCCCCTCCCCTCCCCAAGCATTCCCTCATGTCATGAAGGGCACTGCCATTTGCCTAGCTGTGGGGCCCAAAGCCTCCAGATGAGTTATGTTGCTCCAATCTGTTAACGATTCTTGTTGTCTCCACATATCACTGGTCATCAGATTGCTTTCTATTCTATTTGTCACTTCTCACCTGCATCACTGTTATTGCCTCCTAACTTCTCGGCCTCCACTCGACTCCCAGCCACAGTCTATTCTCCCCAAACAGCCAGGATAGCCTCTGTAATCAGGAGCACTTCATGACCCTGCTCAATATCTGCCAAAGGTTTCCCATCAAACAAAGAAAAATGTAATGTCTTCCCATGGCCTGCCAGCTCCAGGGCCCTATAATATAGGACACTGCCCTTCTATGTCCTCATGTCCTACATTCTTTCCCTCATTCCACAGTGACCACACTGGCCACACCTCACTGTTGTTTGAACACACAGAACATGGTCCTGTCTCAGAATCGTGCACTTGTCCTCTCTGCCTACGATGCCAGAGCCCCTCACCCTCCTCAGTTCAGTCAGGTCAGCGTTCCATCGTTTCCTCTTTAAAGGGGCTCTTCCTGATTGGTCTGTCTAAAGTAGCCAGAACCTGTAATCACTTTATCTCTTTACCCTGCTTCATTCTCTTGGTATTTATACCACCTGAAAAAATAATCTTTAAAAAAAATTTTTTTCTTTATTGATTTTAGAGAGAGAGGAAGGAAGAGGGACAGAGAGATAGAAACATCGATGAGAGAGAACATGCATTGGCCGCCCCCTGCATGCCCCCCACTGAGGATTGGGCCCACAACCTGGGCATGCGCCCTGACCAGGAATCCAACCAGCGACCTCTTGGTGCATGGGTCTATACTCAACCACTGAACCACATCGGCCAGGCTGAAATATTCATCTTTTTAAAAACACTCATTTAAAAAAATATTTGTAACTTCCTTATAGAATATAAGCTCCATAAAAGCAAAAACTTATTCAACCATGTCTCTCTCTAGCCTCAGCACTGAGCTCTGTAAGGACCATCAGCACGAAAGTGGGGTGTCCCCAGGAGTGGCTGAGAGTGGTGGGGAAACCAGGAGGCAGTAATGAAAAGTCAAGATCAGTGAGGTTCAACAAAGAGAGTGAGGTCAAAATACTAAATGCTGTCAAGAAGTTGCTCATTCCAAGAATACCCACTGAATACCTACTCTTTGTCACTGTTCTATCTTCTGTACACTGCTTATTCACATGCTTTCCATGCATTTGAACAGTGGATCATAATTCCCTATCTCCATCTCAGATTCATGCTCTGTTCCACACATTCAGATGATTCCTAGAGATCCCACTTTGCTGTCTCCCAGGTGCATCAAGCTTAACTCGTCTACAAAGGACTCCCCCTCTTCCAGCCCAGATGCTCTCCTTCTGTACTACTGAGCTCTCCATGTGGAAGCACCCTCCTGCCTTTCTCCACCACCTGCTAAGCCCTCCTAGTGGCTGGCAGCTCCATGAAAAGGTCTGTGTCTGATCCTGTGCCCATAAGGGGTCAGAAGCACAGTGGCCTCTGTAAAATTTTACCTGAATACTGAAGGAGGAGGCACTGACTTAAGGATTCCTTCCCATCTGACCATGCAGTGCACTTTCCCCTTTAGGACTGCTGGAGGGAGGAGTAATACAATCTCGACCACTTCTCACTAGAATAGGACAACTTACTCCAAATGAGAAACTCTTCCATAGGAATTCTGTATGAATGACACAAAGGTCCTCACACAGCATAGCTTAGCAGGCAACTAGCACACCCTGTTCAGGGACTGCTGGCACTGTGATCCTGGGCAACGACACAGGTAGGCACAAGAGGACAGCAGGGATGGATTTACACCCATCTTTCAAGGAACAGAATTCAGGGCTCCAGTTCTCAAGCAGGACACAATCAGAAGTGCCTGGGCATCCAGCCTGGGACGCAGCTCAGACCTACACTGAATCAGTCTCTGCCTGGGAAGCAGATGGTTTTGTTATTGCCCATCTTGCTCCATCAGCACACCTTGTCTGTGTGCATGTGTGTGCACTGTATGTGCATGTGTCTCCTGAGGGGTGGAGGCAGAAACCAGAAATCTCTCCTGCTGCCTCGAATAGCAGGTGTTTTGTGATGAGAAAAGCAAAGACATTTGAAATCATAATGATTATTAACCTCAAATATGTGTATTTCACATCCTTGGATAGGTGTCTAATAAAGTTTGGATGATTTTTTCAGGAACATACTTTTATTTGAAAAACAAGATCACACCCTGTGGACAAGACAGGAAAGATGCTTTCTGAAAGAAGAACTATCTTACCAAAGTTGTTATTGCAAATTCACCGGTTGCGTCAAAGGCTTTGAAAAGAGGACGAATGAAATTATAAATAGCTTTGGGATCAGGACTACGATGAAAATATTCCTTTGGATTTGTTTCTCCCTGAAAGGAGAAAATGCAATGTGAGTATCCAGGGAAGAAAAACACTTAAGTACTTCTATGGTGGCAGTCTTCTACTTGTGCCCACATGCCCCTGAAAATAATTTTCAATGGGTGACCTGTGTTTTAGTCTTATAGGTATAAACAATGGGACTTGAAAAAACAATAGTGATGCAAAACCACCACTCATTAAATACAGGCACAACCTCAGAAAACTCATATGGAAGTTCCTTTCCACCTTCCCTACAGAATTATATCTAAATATAAACTAGCTTTAGGCTCAAAGGTCTTGTTGATGGCCCTGTCCTACGTCTCTGTGGTCAGCTCTGAACATATATTCTCAGTTCCCTGTAACCCTCAGGCTCTAAGGCTGGGCCCTGCTGCACAGCATCACAGCCACACATTGCTACAGAGCCTCTGAACAGGGGATGGAACAGGTTGGTCATTCTAATTCATTCAGAACTTAAAGAGTTGTTTAAGTTTCTCCATAGTGGTCTTAACATATCTTAGGTTTATTTACAAATATTTATATAGTTTGCTGTTACTGAAAATTACCTTTTAAAAAGATACAGTTTGGGGGGGGCATGTTTACTCACCTTAGCTCACTAATTATACAAAGCTGCAACTCAGTTCTTACTGACATATTTCTTTTACAACATGTTTTGGTAAAATAATTAGATACAACACAGGGTGGAGAAGAACACTTAAAGGAAGAAAATTTTGACTTCAAGCGGGAGGGAGTCTTTTCTTCCAGTAATTAATTTCAAAGCAAATCAGCATGAAACAATCATGACTGTATGAGAAAAATCCAAGCTCAATACAGCTGACACTTACTATAAATGGATGCAAGTGCTCCTCAAAAATATCCTTGGATCTGTTTGCACCTCTATAAAATAAGAACATGTATTTAAACAACGAATCCAGGACTTGTTGCTAACTTAGTAACACATCTGCTGGGAGTTGACAGAGGGATGGAGGGAGAAGCTTAACTTCGAACACAGTCCTTCTACATATTCTCAGATTCTGTAAGAATTTTCTGACCTCTTTTCATTCAGCACATGAAATTCTGGGAGATCTTTTCTACACTGACCACCCAGAGTTACCTTTATAAGCACTGACCCTCCCTAATCTGCAAAGCGGGTCACCCAAATCTATTTCCACCCCCTAAGCTCACACCGGAATACACCAGAACATTTATGAAGCAGCAGTGGTGGGCAATCATGCTCGTGAGTACAAGATTCATGTTTTTTATTTTATTTGTTTCCTATATTTTATTCTTATTATGTATTTCATCTTATCTCTTTTAAATAGTTTGAGTTAAAAACTTGTCTGTTTAAAAGTGAGCAGTCTACTTGAAATAATTTTTACTCATTTTAGAAAGAAGAAGAAGGAGAGACAGAAAGCGAGAGAAAGTGAGAAACATTGGGGACTGACCTGAAATTCAGGTATGTGTATGAACAGGAATCGAACCCTCAACTTTTTCATATATTGGACAATGTTCCAACCAACTGAGTGGCACAGGCTGGGGCAAGCAGTCCTTTTTTTTGTTTTTTGTGAAGTGTACCACACTAATACAAACACACTCTGCTCATTTGAACAGTGGTTTTTCAAGTGTGTTTTTGCAGGCCTCTGGGGTAACCCTAGACCAGAGGTTCTCAACCTACCTACCTAATACTGCCACCCTTCAATACAGTTCCTCATGTTGTGGTGACCCTCAACCATAAAATTATTTTTGTTGCTACTTCATAACTGTAATTTTGCTGCTGTTATGTCTTAGGCAACCCCTGTGAAAGGGTTGTTAGACCCCCAAAGGGGTTGCAACCCACAGGTTGAGAACTGCTGCCCTAGACCATTTTCAAGAGACCTATGATGCCAAAACTGTTTCTAGAGAAATATCAAAGCATTGCCTGCTTTTACACTGACACTGACAATAACTGTATAAAAGCAAAAGTCAGGAAAATGGTCTCTGAGCAGGACTGAAGCAGGGGTACCACACTGTAGGCATAGTCATTCTATTCTTAACTGTCACCTGTTGTTGAAAAAAACATTCTGCTCTACTTAAGAACATCTTTGATAAAGCAGTAACAGTGCACAGTGGTATTATCATAGATTCTTTTTATATTCTGATCAGTGGAAAGCATGCATTAAGAGCTTCTGCATACAGGAACGTGGCTGTGTTGAGGAAAAACACTCGTGACTTAGCTGTGAGCTGAACAAACTACGTTTTTCATAGAATAACATCTCTGTGTGAGAGTACAACGGCCATTCTCTCAAAACTGAAAAGTGAGCCTGTCATTCCAAGGAAAATAACTTGTATGATTGTTCCCAATGACACAGTTCAAGCTAACATGCTACAAATCGAGATTGGGGAAAACGTGTAGCATTTTGTGAGCTTGACAGCTTTTCAGTAGTTAAAGGCTTTTCTGGTAAGACTGGTGGTGATATGACACTAACAAAAGTGAGTCTGAACACTGTATAAAGAAATGTGAATCCATACTTTCCAAATGACCAATGCATAACATATTATAAAATTATTTACAAGTAAATAGATTCATTCAGCAGACAAGATAGATGCATGGGTAGTAACTTAACACAGACCTAACTACAAACTCATGGATATGATTTAAAATTCCTTTGGAACTATTTTAAGAAACCAGCACTTGTGGACTTTTGCTACTGTATCAAAGAATGTGCACAATTATCTGAAGGCTTTAAAAATACACACTTTTCTAGCCTTAATGCTACTTGAGGCTGGGTCTTCTCCATATTGTTTCTTTAAAACAAATTATTAAGATGATAGAAGTAATGACAAATGATTGATGACAGGGTATACATGGGACCCACTGTCTTCTATAAAACCAGACACAAAGAGATTTGTAAAAATGTAAATAGATAACACAATTTCCACTCAACTTTTTTGTTATGAAAAAGAATTATATTTTATAAAAAATGATGTAGCCCTGGTCAGTTTGGCTCAGAGGTTAGAGCACAGGCCCTTGGACCAAAGAATCGTGGGTTCAATTCTGGTCAGGGGCATGTGCCTATGTCCCCGGCCCTGGTCGGAGTCATGTGGGAGGCAACCAATCGATGTGTCTCTCTCACATGGATGTTCCTCTCTCTCTCTCTCTCTCTCACTCTCTCTCTCTCTCTCTCTCTCTCTCTCTCTCTCTCTCCCCCCTCACTTTCTATCAGAAGATAAATAGGAAAATGTTCTCGAGTGAGGACTAAAAAAAATAATTTTATGTAAATACTATGGTTCCCAATCAGGATTGATTTTGTCCCCCGGGAACCATTTGGCCATGGTTGGAGACAGTTTTTACTGTCACCATGTGGCATGGGAAGAGGGTGCTTTTGGCATCTAGTGAGTAGAGGCCAGGGAGGCTGCTGAACATCCTGTGACTACAAGGCCATCCACCACGACAAAGAACTATCTAGCTCAAAATTTCAACAGTGCTATGAAAAAACATGTTCCAAGATACACGGACTTATTACTTAGTTCTCAATTTTAATTACTAATACAGAAAGCATGTCTACAGTTCACATAAACAAATATCCTTTGGGATCTTCAATAACTTTTAAAAACCAATGATTCACTTCAATAATGTAGTAAGAGCACTCTATGGCTTACTCCAATAATGTCTGTAGTTATTGCCTAACACTAAACTTTGTATCTTGTATGTTGATTACGTAGAATAACAAGACAGGTTTTAAAACTCACCTTTTCTTAATGTGGTAATATATTGCGAATACCAGGCTGTGGAGAGAAAAAAAAAATGTAACAATTGACTTTCTGTGAGGTGTGAAGACATGTTTGAAAGGGGCTGTGGTGGGGGGAGACCTGCCCAGCTGCCCAGTGGCCATGGGGCCCTCACTCAGACAGCACGTGGGCACTCTGCACCTGGTTGCAGTTCTGTGCCTCTTAACAAAATTAGGAAAACCAAAATGCTACGGAATGTGCTGTCAGAAAACACGTCTGGATGGTTATTATAACATACGTTATTACACATCTCCCCTGTCATTTGCCTTCTACCCACAGAACCTTTCCCCCTGCACAAGTTATATCTATCTGTACACATGCTTAAATTTAAGTTACACAGTAGCTTTTCCACCTACTCATCCATTTTTCATCTTTTCCCTGAAGGTAAATAAAATGCCCTTACCAAATAAAATCATTTAAGATCACTTTTACATAATTATTAGAAAATGTAATGACAGATATAAGAACCCATAAAATCAATAGGTCTAACTCTACTAAAATAAGCAGTGCTAACAAGGCAGCATAATAGGACACAGTGTAATATTAATAACATTTATTTCCAAAGTAGTTAAAAAAAACTTTAATGAGCAGATGTGTGTGCTCAGCTACAGTGTAAGTTACCGTGTTCCTAAGGTATCACAGATGCTGTGCAATAGGAAACAAAGGGGTGCTGTAGGTTAGGTGATATGCTTTCCCTCTTGGCCCCAGTGTCTAAAATGAAGCTCAAAATAATTGAGGGAAAGCAAATCTGAATTTTATACCAAGGACTACAGAATAGTAGCACTTGTAAAAAAAAAAGACATAACATTGTTAGCACCAAAGATACTAACTTCTATAGCACTCCAAACAGTTTCATCATATTGATTTTAAAATCACAGAATTTGAAGCATGTAAGTTGAAAAGAACCAGTGAACTTGTGGTGACATTTAATCCAAGAACCCATTTCACAGATGAGGTAAGCAGGGCTTCAAACTGACTTGCCCCAGGTCCCCCAGCAGGGAGCAGCAGTTCTCTTTCTCCTGAGCTCTCACCAGGCAGCGTGGTGCCCAAGCTTGGCTGGACCTGGGGTCATGAGAGGAGCTTTAAAAATGGCCTGGCTTGCCCTTCAGAGGATCTGACTTAACTGGCACTGGGTGTGACTGGGATGGTTTTTAAAGCTTCCCAGGTGACTGCAATGTGCAGCACGTTTGAGAACACATAAGTTAGGGTTAAAATCAGAATCACCCTGGATGCTCTTCTCCATTTAATTATGCCTCCCACCCTTCCTTAGCTGATCAAAAAGCCTGTGAGAATGAAAGAATATGTTGGGGGAGGGGAAATGGAATGCCTGTGTTTAGAGACATAGATTTTGAAAAAAGTGGCATCAGTGATAAGGAAATTTAGTACATCTATAACACTAAAACCTCAGTTGAACAAATTTTATCCACAAAGAAATTAGCTTGAAAACTTTTTCCTTAAGACTGGTTTGATGCATTTTTCCTGAAAGGAGAAGTGAATTTTAATATAAAAATAGTGCAGAGGAATAAATGCACAATGGAGGGATCCTGACAAAATCCAATTAAACCTAAAGGCAGATGCACTCTGGTGCCAGCAGGGGACAAGCTGCTCCTTCTTCCAGGAGCAGCTTCCAGAGGAACACACATTGTTAGAGGCCTAGATCCCATAAAGAAATACTTTTTCTAGAAACATTCAATAAAAAGCCCCTCTCCTTTCATTGTTCAACAATGTCTCAACAACAGTAATGCATCAAGTAAAGATAAATACTTTTGGGGGATGTTTTATGTGCTAACTGGCTTTCCCTTCTTCCATCCACTCTAAGATTATAATGGAACCTGAAATCAACATATACTTGTCAGCAGCTTCTTACCGTGACCACTGAAAAGGACAATCAAATGACTGAAATTACATAGGGGCAGCATGCCTGTAGCATAAGGGGTCTGTCACTGAGCCCTGGGCAACCTATTTGTACTCACGAATACACGGTGATTTTAACACTAGGCCGGGACATTGTGCTCTCATCTAAAAAGATGGTTGAGCATGAGCTGTGCTTTCCACCAAGGAGACCTGGAGACACCTGAAGAGGAAGGGAAATGCAAGAAAACATCACAGTAAGTTAAACCTATAAAAATGAGTTTTTTCTTGGTTAAAACGTCAAACAATTAAACATTCCATTTTTTTCTTGCCTTGCCCTGTTGGGATCAAGGGTAGGGTTAGGGTTAGGGTCTGAAGGGAGGATGTGAAGAAAATATTCATGAACTTTTGAGGTGTGTCCCCACAGGGTTGTGGGCACCACTGGGTGTTTGGTGCCAGGACAGGGGGTCACTAGTCATTGCAGCTGGTCCTTAACGTCAGTCAAAGCATTGTCCTGCCTAGCCTTGCTGCTTTTCTAGGCCAAGATGTTATCTCTAGTTTATCCAAAACTGTCTCTGTGCTCAACAGAACTGAGATTCTGTTCCTAGGATTATTTGATGCAGGTCAGAACCTCACTGTCCAGAGATAAGCTAGGGAAGGAAAGGTCAACCTGGGGGCGAGGTCCGCCTTACAATACTTGGTGTCCCAGTTTGCCCATTGCTAGGCACCCGAAGCTTTCCTCCTTGGTGACACACTTGGCCCATTGTTCCTACTGTGTTCATGTCTAGGTAACTGCCTACTATAGCAGTATTGTTGTATTTTTAAAAATTAATTTATTAATTTTTTTTATAGATGTTTCTCCTTTTTCCCCCATTGATACCCTCTTCCCTAAACCCCCCAGGGCATTTTGGTCTATGTCTAGTTTTGTTGTATTTTATAAACTAATTCAGATGAGCCTTCCTTCCTCATATTAATACAAAGCAACTTCCATCATCTGTCACACATTCCCATCAATATCCCCCACTAATACACCAAAGATAGGACAGGGAGAAAATCTAGTTGATGTCTGTGAAAATACAGAGAATTTACAAACTGCCAGGAGCCAATAATCAGACAGATCTCTTAGTATATAAACACCATTTGCCTGTTTCAGATATGTTACTTCAAAGCCACTTATTCCTCATGAACCACAGTCCCAGATGGCATATTTTCTAAAAGAATCACTATTTGGAGGAAAACATTCTCCTTCATGCTTGAAATGTTTGACTATAGTTAAAATTCTGATGTGTCCCTTAAGCTATGCAGTTAATATGTAATTTACATTTAGGATCTCAAAAAGACAAATACAGTATGAAAATCCATTTAAATACTTTTATGCTAAATAGAAAGTTATCTTTTAAGATCACTACTATCAAGGTATAATATGGCATATAATTCACTATACTAAAGTCAACTATGACCCAAAACCTATATATATAGGGGAGTAAAAAGAATAGGAAAAAAATGCACTGAAATAAAGACTAGTTGATAAAGCTTTGGGTGATATGTGCTCCCATTTTCGTCTATTGAATTTTTTCTATTATGAATGTATACTGGTTTGTATTTGAAAACGTTAGTGCTAAAACATTTAAAATATTTAATTTAGACACTGGCTCACAGCTCTAATGGGGCTCAGCTAGTAAATCAATAACTTAGTCTACTGGCTACATCCAACCAAAGCAACAGGGAACATTTCCCCATCACCCCAGGCCCACTCCCAACTATTCCAACATTTCAGTTTCAACATCTGCATCCACTAGAGGGCGACAGAACTCAGCCTCCTAGCAAAGCCTGGATACTGGCTGCCAGAGGTTACTTTCCCCTCATCCTGCTTGAAAATGTGAAACAATTGTTCTTTATGGTTAAAACCTTACTATTTCTGGCTTACGACCTCAATAAACTACACTGACAAACACAAAGGTAAAAATGGAAATATCAAAAATATAAACAAAAATCAAAGGGACAAAATACTGTTGACAATTTAGTGCTCACAGGTATTTTGATTGGCCACTAGAATGGACAGGGACAAAAATCCTACTGCATCTTCATTCATTCAGTACAAATGGCAGAGTAGATGGACTTTTACAATCTTTGCAAAGAGGGAAGGGGTTACTTAGTAGATGTAAAGTTAATAGCAAAGACAGAAAAATATAACCATACTTAGAAATCTAATAAGTGACATCTGAAACCTTACTATCAAGTGAAGGACCTGTTGAAATCCTGCCCACACCACTGCGTCTACTATCTCATGTTAACCCATTAAAACATAAAGCTGAATTTTACTGACTTTGTATGGTGGGCACACAATGCAATATACTGATTATGTGCCTTAGAAATTGACACTTAAAACCTATATAATCTTATTAACTAGTGTCACCCCAATGACATTAATTTTTTAAAAATCTGAACTCATTAAAAAAAGTTGAAATCATTTTCTAAAGTCTACATGCTAAGAACATCACATTTTTTTAGTGATTACTTTAATAGAGCAACTTAGAATCTATGATATCAGCATATGAGTTGTCCTATGCAAACTAAAACTATTGAACAAAAAGAAAAAGAAAATTAATGGGAGTGATAAAATTGAGAATCTAAAGAAACACTTTAAAAAATAATTCTTAACTTCCTAAAGGCAAAAGTTTGCATTGATAAAAGAACAAAGTACTATAAAAAAGGCATGACAAAATATAAGAATACTATAAATTAAAAACAAGATGGACAAAACAAAGAATTATAAGTGTTGGAACATAAAGTCAAAGAAATCTCCAGGAAGTAAAAAAAAGACAAAAAGGAAAATAAGAGATGGGACAATTAAGAGATCTGTGCAGAAATACTGGTCTAAGAGTTCCAAATTCTGAGAAATGGGAATACTAGAAAAAAAGAAGGAATACAGAAATTATAAAAGAAAAAAATTCCATGAAAGTAGCTAACATCAGCAGTCTTAATGGCCACAATAAAGTGAAAAGGTACATAGTAAATCATAACATAAAATTTCAGAATCTCAGGAACACAGAAAGTTCTAAACATTTCCAGAGAAGAAGGGGATGGGGAAATAACTAGAATTGGCAATATACAACGTATCACACAATGTCAACAGATTTAAGAGTAACACTGGAATGGGAAAACAGCAGAAACGTCTTTACAACTGCAAAAATTAACTTCAACCTAGAATTCTATACTTTATTAAGTAGGAGGCATTGCAGAGAGGCTGCATCTCTAAAATATGTCTGCCCATGGGTCCTGTCCCAGGAAAAGGTGCTCCAGTAAACAGGGCAGATAACAAGACAGAGGGAAACATACAACCTGGGACAGAGCCTTTCCACCGGTGTCCCGTGTGGCACACTGAAGAATTTTTAAAACATGCCACACCTGACTATGTAGACAGGGTCACTGACCTCTTTTCCCTTAGACTGTCAAATAAAAAGAATGACAACAGCCAATGAAATAGACATCCGGTGTGAGTGAGTCAAGATAATATCTATTTTATCATGTGTGCAATTGGCAAAATATATATTCTTGGGTGTGCTGCATAATTTTAGTAATTAGTTTATGTCTGCCATGAGATGAAAATCACTGATCTAAGACAGAGAGGATCCAACACAAGACAGCAGTTATGTGAGACCCAGAGGCACAGCCAGAGAACCCTATGGCTCAGCAGTAAAACTATTTACACAGCCATAATAATGTGAACAGTGATTCTGATTCAGTAAAAACCATGATACACGTTGAGGAAGAGGGTGGAAATAAGGCCACGTGGAGAGAAAGCTGATCTCTCAACTGCTAGGACAGTCAGCACATAGTGCTAACAGCTGATGGAGCTAGGACATTGGTGTTCACTTTGTAAAAAACAAGATTAACAATTAAAGCTAAAAATTAAGACAGATCTTTATACCACAACCATGTTATTGAAATTTAACTTAAAGGTCAGAACCCCTCTAAAATTGGGCATTTGTAAACAGAAATCTTTCCTGAATATGTAAATTTGATAATTATGATAACAAGAGAGATTTAGAAAATCTACCAAAAAGGTCCATGCTAATGATATTGGGTCCATTATATAATTTTAGAAATCATGGCAGATAATTTTCATTCAAGTTATTAATTTCTTAACTTTACAACTGTTTACTTACATGGTATGAATTGTTCTTCATATTCTTTCCTCGCACTAAGGATAAAAAATATTAACATCAATTCTGATACAAGTGATATAGAAAAATAAATGTTACTGATTACATGAAAAATTACCAACATACAAAAGAAGACAAAATTTCATTTCATTTCTTTTATAATTTCCAATAAATTTATAACTTAAATCACCTGGCAAGTTGAGTTCCATAAAGAAACATCTTAAAACTAAGTTTTACTGTTTTGACCTAACAGATGCTCTATATCAGGTACACATGAACGTCTCTCCATGTACAGAGGAAAAGGACAAAGCAAGCTGGGCAGGTGAGAAACGCAGCTAATACAAAGTTGACCTGTTGCGCATCTGAACCACTAATCAGTCGTAGTTTCTGATTCTACATTTACATCCATTTCACCATCAAAGGATCGAACAGTTGACAGATTCAAGAGCCAGTTTCTGGCCAGGCATCTGGAAATATCCTGAATCCCTTACTGGTACTCAACTAGAATATCTCACTGAAAAAATAAATAGGTCTTTACTCGATTGCAAAGTCTCCTAATTTAAATTTAAAGGGAGTGTGACTAACTCAACTAAACAAATGTACAACACAAAATCATTTGCTCTAACAGAGATCAGAAGAAACACAGAAGCTCCACAGAGGGTCTCGGGCTGTCCTGTGTCCCACACAGCCTCCTTTAATGAGGACGGAATCACGGGCACACACTCCTCAGGACTGAAGAGAGGCCACGGGAGAGCATCTCCTGTACTGTCTCCACCCTCTCGACATGTGAGCAGCCCAAGTTCTGGGAGACACTGAGAAGTACAGCAATCCTACCCAAAAATGATCAGCTCCAGACAGTCAAATACACACATACCATGAAAACGCATGTTAACATCCCCATTTTTTACTGTGCTGAGTTACTTCAAAGATAATAGAACGTTTCCCTTTGGTATGTCTGCTGTCATAAGCAATAAAACCTTGAGCACATGTGCCTTGTTAAGCAAGTAAACTCCATGTACCATAACATGAAGGAAACTAAGTAGGCAAGAGAGTGTCAAACCTACACTTCTGGGGCTGGCTTTAGCTCAGCGGTTCCCTCGCATCAAGCTCTCAGCTTGTTAATCACTCTTGCCCGCGAGGGTGGCTCGAGACCCGTGGGTGCTCTCCAGCCCTTTAAAACAACAACAACAAAAAACAACACAAAAAAACCCCTACCCTTTTGACTTTTGTCCTAAAACAAACAGGACCCAGGAAGTGGACACCAGTGTCCCGTGCTGATGCGAAGCTTCCGGGAACCCCGCAGGCCCTGTGGCTCTCATGCACCCGGCAGCATATGTTAGGATGAGAGAGTCTTCAACAGCTTAAAAGTTCTGGATGTGAGATCGGATCATTTGGTTGAGCACAATGTAACATAAAGCCGACGTCACAAATTCAATCCTCATATATAAACAACTGATTATTATGATTTGTTCAAATAAAAACCTAACTGTGACCAAAAGCCTATCTGACTTACCATCCTTTTGAAATTTCTTTAGGAAAATGGTGCTAGCCCTTGGATGGTCTGAAGGGATTAGTTCTAAATCCATCTCTGTGTAGGAAGAAGAGAAAAACACATAATAATTTAGTTGAGCAGAATTACACAATTTCAAAAATAGCTACACATCCATTTTAAGCACAAAACAGATGCTCTATATCAGGTGTTGGCAGGAGTTTTTAGGAAAGGTAACAAGCCAATGTTAGTAAAGGCAACAATATAAAAACTACTGACAAAGTTCAAAATAGTAGAATCTCTCTGTACATGTGGAATTAAATCAGGATACGTCTTAGACTTTTTTAAAAACCTGCACCTAAATATATCTAGGAATCATGTTTGTGCTTTCCTCATCTACTTATCAATTAGAAATACAGTCACTACTTTTATGCTGAAATTACTGGCTCATTCCAGAAACAGTCTCAAGAAGCAAGTTACACTGTGGCCAATTAGTGTCAGATACCAGCTAATATATCTAATATGCCCAAATCAAGGGAGTTGTTTGGGCAAATGTTCTTTATATATGTAGGCTAATTCTAACTCCATTCAAAAAATGAACTAACTTAGTTGTGGTTACTTGGGGCTATTCATCCTTGCAGATTTAAAAGGATAGCATAAAAGCTCAGTGCTCTAATCTACAGAATGCTTCCACGATAATGACTTTTAATACTTCCATCAAAGTGATTTTTAAATTCTGCCCTCAATTTCCAAAGCTAAAATCTCACTTCAACCTTCCATGCCACACGATTAATTTGGGGCTTCAATAAGAATACCTTCTGGTGCTGATCACGGGGCTGAGTCTAACCATGTAAAGGTAGGTCTGCCTGTAGACCACCTTGCACCAAGGTGGGATAATATTCTTTTTAAGCAGGAATATAAAACAGGTATTTAAATTTTAATACCACAAAGTTTGCCACTATATGCAATAATAACATTGTCATTTAAAATAAACACACCCTATGTATTCCATCTCAAAGTACTTAACTTATCTTGTAAGAAAGTGAACCAAGATCATGACAGTGTAATGGTTAAGGCAGTATTTCCAAAATCACATAATGATGTTTCTGTGCTTTAAAAGAGCATTTGGAGTCCAAATCTAAATAACTACATCCCTGTTTCTTAGAGAATAAAAATGATCAATGATATGTTAAAAATGAATCAGTCTGACACCGCTGTACTTGACCTAGTTATTAATAAGAGGAGAGAGTGAAGGAAAGGCGTGGCATTTGGACAGCTTCACCAGGAAGCTCCAGCTTTACACTCCCCAGGGAGCCACTGGTCCATTCTCTCAGATCCTGGGGGAAGGGACTGGACAAGGGGGAGACAGACTCATGCCCAGTAAATCTGGAGGGGAGGAGTGAAGGAGCTTGCTGTCAGTCACACCTGGAAGAGGTCATTAGCCAGAGTAGGCGGGGCCACTGCCAGTGCAGGAAGATCTGAGATACTGAATTCCCTGAGGAAGGAGTTCTCTCTCTGGGCTGTGCTCTTGGGCTCTAGGGCTCTTGGCTGTTGGCACGTTATGCTTGACTCCTGACTAGGGGGGCTGTCTGGCTCCTGCTTTCTGTGTTTGTGCACATGGCCCATGCAGACCCCACACGATGGACTAATGGACTGGAACTAGCCTGAGGCTGAACCGGACCCAGCTGCCACATGGAATGGAATCTCTAGACACTGGCTTTGTTTGTAGTGCTACTGAAACCCTAAGCACACTTCTTCCAGGACTGGATTAAGGAAAACTGGACTTTGAAAACCCAGGGATGTAATTCCATGAAAATTAAAATCACTCATCCTCCCATGCCAGTCTCAGAAAATTATTTTTCGCTGATATTGTAAGGACACTACCCCAAGCACTCAGTGAGAAAAGGGATACCCCACTTCCACCAATAACAAGTCTAACAATGAATAATGTCTAACAAGTCATTTCACCGATTTATTTACCTAGAATCCTTTTTTCTTTCCAAATAATAGTTAGAATCTTGCACAAATATAATATGGGACTTCCTGGTTGATAAGACACCTGAGCCATCCATTTTGATAGTATTGCCAACACTAGAAATTTAAATCACTAAACTAGCTGCCTTGTTCTTTTAAGAAAACACCTTCACTAAATTTCACATTTATTAAATTGCTTTTGGAGAAACTATTCTAGTAAACATTTAATGTAAAAAAAACCTCAAAGAATTAAAGTTTTTTTCTACATATCTGAAAAATGAGAAAAATGTTAGTTATTTTGAAAAATAAATTAATTCAGCTGTGCACAAAGTGAGAGAGAGACTATTCCAGCAGCCTCTAACCTCAGGTTTCTGAAAGAATTCAAGATCACTTCCTACAGAAAATAAAGCAAATATATTGCATCTGAATTAAAAAAAGAGTGAAAGTTTGCAGAAGAAGTCATATTGTGTATTAGTGCCTAGGGCATAATAAAGTTTGATTACACTTTTCAATGGGAAGTGCAGGAAAAGTGTGTACTTGAATCAAAAGAAGAAGCAGGCTTAAACATACAAACACAGAAACACACACATGCCCCAAACCAAGTTGTGCTGCTATGGTTCTAAATACAAAAATCAAGAAGGTTGGAATAAAAGAAAAGACAGCTTGCAGAAAGAAAGTAAAATTAGCTCAAGTAACAAACAAAAACTCCACCTACCCTACACCTAGGTTCTAGGGCAGACACATGCCCTAGGGCTGGCCAATCAATCCCAGCTGGCCTGGGACCTCTCAAGAACCAGAAGGGAATGCCCAGCTGGTGTGGCTCAGTGGTTGAGCATCCACCCATGTACTAAGAGGTCACCAGTTCAATTCCTGGTCAGGGCACATGCCCAGGTTTTGGGTCTGATCCCTAGTGGGGGGCATGCAGGAGTTGACCAAATGATGTTCTCTTTCATAGATATTTATGTCTCTCTCTCCCTCTCTTTTCCTCTCTCTCCAAAAAAAAAAAAAAAATCAATAAAGAAAAAAATTTAAAAATAAATAAATAAATAAATAAATAAATAAATAAAAAAGAACCAGAAGGGAAAGACAGAGCTGAACTCTAAGATCCTAGAGAGTATGCAGCTGTTGACTCTCCCTTTGCCAGCATGAGGAGAAGCCTTTTCAGGAGAGATCAATAGGAAAGCAGAACTGAGACAAGTTCTGAAACCATCACTGAATTTCTGAATCAAGGAGCACGTTGATGTTTACTCTGTGAACTCCGGTTATACAAGTCAACATTTTTTCATTAAAAGATTTTAAGCTATGCCCTGGCCGGTTTGGCTCAGTGATTAGAGTGTGAGCCCATGGACCAATGAGTCTTGGGTTCCATTCTGGTCAAAGGCAAGTACCCAGGTTGCGGTTCGTCCTCAGCCCTGGTTGGGGTCATGTGGGAGGCAGCCACTCGATGTGTCCCTCTCTTGTCAATGTTTCTCTCTCTCTCTCTCTGTCTTCCTCTCTCCCTCCCACTCTATCTCAACAAAAGTGTCCTTGGGTGAGGATGAAAAACAAACAAACAAAAAAAGATTTTAAGCTATGCCATGGCTGGTGTCTCAGTGGTTAGAGCATCTGCCCTTGGACCAAAGAGTCACGGGTTTGATTCTGGTATAGGGTATGTACCTTGGTTGCTGTTTGGTCCCTGGCCCTAGGCAGGGTCGTGCGGGAGGCGGCCAGTGGATGTGTGTCTCTCACATCGATGATTTCCTCTCTCTTTCTCTCCCTCCCACTCTAACTGAAGACAAATGGAAAAATATCCTCAGGGGAGGATTTAAAAAAAAGATGTTAAGCTATTTTGAGATTGATTTAACTTTCAGCATATTTGCTGTTTAATGGATACTTAATCACCTATCAAGAGTTATTCCTATACTTATCTTCCTACTGTGTTTTAAGTATAATACTTGCAAAGTTCTATTAATATCATACTGTCACATTTTTCACATACATAACAATTTAAAAATACTCCTTAGAAAACTCTTTAAAATAAAATGACAAGACCAAAGGTTAGATGTTTTAATGGCTCAATATATAAATGTAAGTTGCTTTATAAAACAGATGAACCATATTAGAGTATAATGCTAACAAGCATAGCAATTTTAGCTTCTACCTCAGCTTTGAATATTTAAAAATAATCCCAGTCATGTGAATGAGGAACCACACAGTGTCTCTAATTTGCATTTCTTTGATTACATAGTGGGACCACAGTTAACAGTGTTATTTGCACTTTGGTGAACTGCCCATCATTTGTATGTACTGTATGATCTGTATCCACTAGGGCCCTAATGTTGTCAACTTGCAAGAGGCTTTCATATAATATTTTCTGTTTATAGCCTGGACCAGTGTGGCACTGTTGGTTGGGTACCTTCCAGGCACCCAGGGATTGCCTGTTCCATTCCCAGGCAGGACCAATGAGTCGCAGGTTCGAGTCCAAAAGGGCACATACCTCAGTTGCGGTTTGTCCCTGGCCCTGGTCTGGGTCATGCGGGAGGCAACCAGTGGATGTGCTCCTCTCACATCGATGATTCTCTCTCTCTCTCTTTTTCTCTCCCTCTCTCTCCCTCCTTCCCACTCTATCTGAAGATAAATAGAAAAATATCCTTGAGTGAAGATTTTTTAAAAATTCTTTAAAAAAAATTGCTGTACCACCCTGAATGCATCCAAGCTTGTCTACAATAATTTTACATATAACTTGCACCTTTTGCTCATTGCAAATATGGCATCACTATTTTATAGAATGGTTTTAAGCAGCATTTTTCAGAAAGACATTCATTTGAACATGATTTCAATTTATTCCAATGAAATAGAAATGTCAGCAGTTTCTGAGCCAACTGCTGGGCACCTGTTTACTTAAGGTTTCCTGCATTTTCTGAACTGCTCTATCCCTATACTATACATTGTATGTATTACACATTGTATTAGTTTTGGGGCCCACAACACAAAATTGAGAGTCTAACAATTACCATGTACACTAATGATTTCATCTCTCAGAGTCCAAACATTCTGCCCCAGTGAGGTGACTGCTACCTGATGGCCTTGAGCTGCCGGCCTCCCCAAAGGCACACCGCAAGCTCCTGTGTCCCCCAGTCTCCTGCTCCTGGAGCCTGGCTTCCAGTTTCCTAGCCTCTGACAATCCTCACTCTGGCTTCCAACCACCTGTGTAGCTGCCTCACCTTGGATCTCAGTATCGCCCTGATTTAATCCTCAACCCATTTGAATAACTCACTTAGCTGTGACATTTCATACAGTGAAGTACACCTTTCTTCTGTATGTATTTTTAAAAAGTACTTTGTTCAGTGTCTTGGAATTTTAAGACCATTTCTGAGTAGCAAGTTCCCTCAATTTCTTTTCACATTATGTAATGTTACTATTTTAAGCCTAAAGTTTAATTACTTTAATGCACTAAAACAAGGGGTATGTGAAATAATAGTATCCTCAAGGCTGATCACACGACATGTCATTCTATAAATGGTATTCTTATGTGCCAGGCATCTGGAGTTGACATTCCTGCTCTATCCAGCCTGACTTTTCAAACCCTGGACAACTCAACTGACGCCACTCAGAGCCTGTCTTCTCACACATAAAACAGATATAATTCCTATATTACTGAACTCAAAGCATTGCAAGGATCAAATGAAATGCAAGTGGCATTTATATACTACAAATTGAGTACAAAAAAATTGACAAAGCATGCACAAATTAACTCAAAAGCAAAATATGAACATTTAGCATTTCACTGGAAAGTATCAAGTGTCCACTCATTAACCATTACCCAAACAGCATTTTTAGTTCATATGTGCTCTGTCTGCCCCTTAAAGGGAAAGGAATGAAAGTCACACAATTAACAAGAATTTCTCTCAGTGTTTTTTGTTTTTTTTTTAATAAGCAAAAACATAATTCCCTGATTCTGTCATGTAGATTACTGGATGTCCTCTCCTTCCTTTTTAAATGTAACTTATCCTGGAGATCACTACATAGCAGGATAGAGATAGTGTATTCTTTTTTATAGCTCCTTAGCAGTCTACTGCAGAATGTAACAGTTTATTTTACCACTCCCTTACTGGAAATAAGTTTATTTGCAAAATACTTTTTAAAATAATGCAAGGGAAACAATGTGAATAGGTTGCTTCCTATTTGTGGGTATGTCTTCAGAATAAATCCTCAGATAGGGATTCCTGATTAATGCATCTGCACTGTGGGGTGATTATGCCAACACTCCTTCCTGGGCGGAGCCATTCTGCACTTCCATCAGCAACATATAAAGTACTGTTTCTTCACAGCCCTCCCAAAACACTGAGTGTCAAGTTTATGGATGTTCTCCCAATAGCAGAGAATCTACAGTACAGTTTTATTTGCATTTATCTGTGTATGAAGTCAGGTGTAAAGGTCATCTGCATGTATTTTTCTGTGACTAGTCATTGATGTCTATAGCACTACATTTAGACCGACTTCATTACTCTAAGTCAGCCTATTGAGGCCCTTACAGTTTGGTGTTTTTTCCAAGCCACTGTTGAGTCTCACTTGAATAACTGTGCCAGCCTTCTACCCACCTGCCTGCTTCCTCCATTCTTACACAGTAGCTTTCTTCTCTCTCTCTCACTCTGTTCCTCTCCCTTTCTTTATAGAATTAGCATCATTTCCCTACATATAATCCTCCAATGGTTTCCAACTGGACTAAAATTCACATTTTTGTCAAGGCCCCCTTGGCACACAGGTTAATGCACTCTATTCCTGCTCCTGGTGTCCCTTCAGTCTGCAGCTGTCCCATGTTTGCTGTGATTGGCCTGCACGCTGTATTCCCATCTGGGCAACCTGCATGGAAACCTCTCCTCCCACGGGTTCACAGGGCTCCCTCTCATTTCTACAACTTCTCAATGTCACTTACAGAGAGCAGCTGTCATTAACCACCTGACTTCCTTGCTGGTTCATGTGTGTCTGCCCCTAGGATCTTCTAGAATGTCAACACCAGAGTTAGGCTGGGGGCTCGGCCTTGAATATCACTGTCCTGCATCTAGAAAGGTGCCCAATAGACATCTGACTATTTCAGTATTCCCAAAACCAATTAAGTTTCTCCCAATTTTCTGACAGTTTCTAAAGTTTTTATCTAATGCAATCTTTTGGTTTGTCAGTTAGGATCAGCACTTCTTTCAGATCTTACTTAGAGTAGTAGTTATTCAAATTTAGACACAAAACCCACAAAAAACTTATAAAAGTTCTAATGTACAGAAAAAAACCAATGGTGAATTAAAGTTGGGATAAAAATATTTAATGTTAAAATTCCTTATCCACAAAATGACATCCTAATTAAGTTTTAATAAAGACCATATGAATTCTACAGGTAAGCGCAATGCATCTGTTTTTGTCTGTGTTTCAGAATAAAGCATTATAATGGGTTGTGTACAGTTTCACTCTGAAAGATGGCCTATTGTAATGGGTGGGCCCCTGAAGGATGCTCCAGCCCCTTGAAGGTGCAGAACAGCTGTCAAAAGGCTGCAGGGGAGCTCCTCGCAGCTGCATGGACACACCGCCTGCAGTGCTCTCAGGGTCAGCACAGTCCCGGGAGCCTTCTCTCATTTCTTCTCTTTACAATAGAGTTATAAAGAGCACATAAAGAGTGACCGCATTTGTGTAAACTAAACAAAATGTGAAGTCTATGCTCATACAAAAGGTTCAGGAGGAACAAATACATAAATATTAATACAAGTTCTGGGTATTCTCAGCATCAGTGAATAGCTTCTGGATTTTGTAAATTTTTCACATCAAATGCTTATTAATATTGTCACACACAAATAGAAACGGGGGTTTAAAATAGCTACTGGAAAGAGTCAAGATCTGTTGTACAGAGGTTTTTCCACATAATGTTGCCAATTCCTTTCCCACTCACTCCTCAGGGCCAGGGTGAGGAAAGGGTCACTTGAGAGAGCACCTTTAGCCAGCAAATTAGCAAAGCTCCTAAGGTCAGAACATAAAGGCTGGTGAACAGCTGATGAGCAATACTGAAATTGGAAAACAGGACCTTAGGGTCTTTTTTGTGTTACTGATACCATCCAGGGTTACATTAGATGTACCGTTAGACAAAGGCAAGGTAGTAGAAAACTTATTTTAAGTCTATCCAAAATCTATACTAGGCTCTTAAGAATATCTCTTTGAAGTGACTTTAAGAAATCATGTTCTGTTTCAGAAGAACAAGGCAGAGCATCATTCAAATATGATTTTGTGTAAGTAGTCAAATAACTCAGGTCTCCAATGTAGAAAAGCAGGACTGTTTTACATCTAAGTAGGTATTTCTTAGTTTCAGGGAAACTGATATAAAATTGTCTGAAATAAAGACATTAAATAAGCTGTCAATGAAAAGTGATCCAGAATCATGGAAGTAGGGAACAGACTGATAAACCTCAGAGGAATGGGGGGTTGGAGGGATGGAAAGAGACAAACTAAAGAACTTATATGCATATCTGCACAACCAAGCTACAGGGACACTAGGCTGGGGAAGGCAGGAGGGGGTGGAAAAGGGAAGAAGGGGGCATTGGGGAAAAAGGGGGACATATGTAATACTTTCAACAACACAAAAATTAAAAACAGTTTATGTCACAAAAATAAAAAATAAAGACATCAAAAGCAAACAAATGGCCAAGAGACATATGAAAAAATGCACAATGTCACTAATCATCAGAGTGATGCAAATCAAAACAACTACGAAGTATCACCTCACACCTGTCAGAATGGCCGCCATCAATAAATGATCAAACAAGTGTTGGCGAGGGTGTGGAGAAAAGGGGACTCTAGCACACTGCTGGTGGGAATGCAGACTGGTACAGCCACTGTGGAAAACACTATGGTTTTACCTCGAAAAGTTAAAAATTGAACTGCCATTTGACCCAGTGATCCGACTTCTAGGAATATATCCTAGGAAGCCTGAAACCCCAATCAGAAAGAATATATATACACCTATGTTCATAGCAGCACTATTTACAATAGCTAAGATCTGGAAACAACCCAAGTGTCCATCAGTAGATGAGTGGATAAAAATGCTGTGGTACATGTACACAATAAAATACTATGCAGCTGTAAGAAAGAAAGATCTCTTATCCTTTGAGATTACATGGAGGGACCTGGAGAGTATTATGCTAAGCGAAACAAGCCAAGCAAAGAAAGACAAATATCATACGATCTCACTTATTTCTGGAATATAATGAACTAAACAAACTGATGAACAAAATTGACCCAGAGACATAGAGGTGGGGTACAGACTGACAAACCTCAGATGAGGGGGTTGGGGTGGAAGAAATAAACCACAGAACTTATATGCATGTATGCATGACCAATGGACATAGACAACAAAGCTGGGGATGGGGGAATGGGGAGGAGGGTGTCAATGGGGGAAAAAGGACAAACATCTGTAACAAAAACAAGTTAATAAAAAGAAAAAAGTAAAAAAAAAAAAAAGCAAATGTTCAATATCCTTGTACATTATATTTGGTATGTTGACCTTGTTTCTATGGAAACTCAGTAATAGGCAAATGCTGAAAATGAAGTTTCTCATATCATTTTATTTAGTGCCCCCCCAAATTAAAAACAAACTGAAGTGAAATGGTAACTATCATATGAAACATAAAAATGTATATTCTATACTTATGAACTCTATTTTTCAACCGTTCTGATTGAACATTAGTTATCATGGGTTTATGCTTAATCATTATTACTACCTTGGCCCTCGTACCAGCTTCTCCTAAAGTCCCTCTGTGTCCAGAGCACTCTGGTCATCAATGTCAGGTCAACAGAACACACTCTTTAAAATATATGAACTTATTAACTTGGTAAATTCATGCTATTTCATGATTTCTGCTTTTATTCTTATCCACTGTAATGAATTTATAGACATATGATGGAGTGGTAATTGTGGCTTCTGAGTTGCATACAATAATTTCAAAAGGAAATAAGACTGGAGTAAGTTTAAATAGGCTCACTTCATGGAGAAATGATCAAATATAAGCTGTGTTCTAAAGAGCTTTTTCAGCCCCACAGAGATGGAATCTGGCACATCTGTCAGCTCCCCGTCAGCCCTTCTGCTCAGTAGTCGTGTTACAGTCAGGTCACACCTCTCAGTCTCCGTTTCCTCAGCAGCAGCAGAGGGAGAATACACAGGGGCCTTGTTTGCAGTTAGAAGGCCAAAGGAGATACACATGGGAGCGAGCTGTAAATCTTAAAGAATTACATAGAGCTCTACCACTACCCATTACTAACTAGGTTATGAAATCACTCAGACAGAGGCTTACCTTACAGCACCAAGCAGAGCAAAAGTTTTCACTGCTACTCACTTGCTTTGTGTTTAAAGGTACAATTAATTCACATCATTCATTCATTTTTGTCACAATATTTGAATAATCTGAAAAGGGAGTACTTTTCACTTACAAAGCCATGTTTACCATTTTGGTGAATCCACAGGCTTAATTATTCCAACTTTTAAGGAAATTAAAAGCTCAACTAAAGTTTAAATAAAATAAGAGCTATAATACATCTTGTCTATGAAATAATAAAATAATCTCTGGCATTTAAATGAAACAAATGGACCAATGGGATTTCAACAGCTTTGTGAAAGAATCTTTCTACTTCAAAAAACACAGTCTTCATTAGCTACCTTGTGACCCAGAAAAATTTTAAACCAAATGTTCACTCTCTTCTCCCTCCTCCTCCTCTTATCCACTCCCCGTCCTCCTTCAGCCATCTGGTCTTTAGAACTTTTACCTCAACATTCTCCCAGTTAAACAGGAATCCCCTGGCAGGAGGAAAAGAGAGAGCCATGGAGACAAACATTCTCGCATACATGACCTGTTACCTTAACTCCCAAGGTTTTATGTTACAAATTAAAGTCTAAATGTCTGTGCTCTTCTCTTTGGACACTTTTGACCATCTTGTGAACGCCCTCACCCCCCACCCCTTTACAACAGGCAATATGCAAGTGAAGTCTGTAAGTCACTGAAGGAAGACTGAGACATATTTGTGTCAGAGTGGATACGTGAAAGTGATCAGAACTCCCTGGGTTCTCTTTTGTGTAAAAAATAGACAAACAACCAAAAACAATTCTTTGTAGCAATGGCAGTAATATTTCACATCATCAGTACTTCTAAGTTCCCTCTCCCACCATTTCGTTCTGTGTCCAAATGACAGTTGGAAGGAATAAAGCAGCTGCTACCCAGGCAACTGCAAACAGCCTGCTTAAGAACACCGCATAGATTCTATGTCAGTTTTAAATTTAAATAAAACTTTAAAATCTTTGCAGCTGAACTGTCTTAAGTGCCAACTATCTGTTTTTTAAAAAAAGTTTTTTCCTTTACTGGTTTTAGACAGAGAGGAAGTGAGAGGGAGAGAGAGACAGAAACGTTGATGAGAGGGAACATCGATTGGTCGCCTCCTGCATGCCCCCTATTTGGGATCGGGCCCCCAACCTGGGCATGTGCCCTGAGCAGGAATCAAATCAGCGGCCTCTTGGCGCATGGGTCAATGCTCAACCACTGAGCCAGATAGTACCAACTACCTTAACAGTTGGTAGCAAGGGTATCACCAGGCCCTACCTGGTTTTTTCACTTAAGTACCATATGGATAGCTAACATCTTCATAGAGTCCCACAGATATTAACAGAGCCTTAAGCAGGAGTGTCTCAGGCTGGGATATAAAATGGGAATAGAAGAAAAACTTGGGTGTTTGGGTAGTGAACAGGGAAAGAAACTGGTCACACATGATGGGAAAAAGAACAAGGTGTGAGGAAGCCAGGAAGAGCCAGCTCTTAGAAAGCCGGCTCCAGGCAAGAGAGAGCCTGAGGTGGTGGCTCCTTCCAGGGGATCCTGGGGGCAGTGGGGACTAGAGGTCCGCTTGAGAGCAGAGAACATTTGGTGCCTCCTTACCTGCGGGCACTTTCAGGTCACTCATGCGCAACACAGGTTTTCCCTCCTCGAAGTCTAGGTCATCGAACTCTGCAAATTCCAGGAAACCTATGGCTGGAGGTACTGCCACTGAGTTCCAGGTGTTTGGGTCATAGACATCAGACTCATCGACGACTAGATTCACCGACACAGAGTGCCAGCCCGGATTGGGGCTGGTATTGGGGCTGGCACTGGGGCTGGCACTGCGCTTCCGGCAACACGACAGTATGTTGCCCATGAGGGGACTCCACTCCTCACTGTTGTCACTGTCTTCACTCAGCAGTCAGCCCCTAACCCCCAACAAGGGCAAAGCCCTGTGCAGCCCAGGGGCCACTGGGCTGCCAGGCCCTGGGCAGCGCCAAGGGCCTGGCCACGCCCCTGCTGCTGCCCCGAACTGCTGTCCAGCTGCTACCTCCTCGCGAGATGACAAGTCTGTGAGGATGGCGAGCAGCCTGAATTATTGAAAAGGGGATCACACAAGCACTGAGAACCACAAGCACTGAGAACCACAACCACTGCAAGAAGAGAGCACAGCCAAAGCTCCTCCTCCCTCCACAGCTGACTCTCAACTGAAGGCAGTTCTCCTGGTGGGCACCAGCCAATCAGAACACATTCTGTGGTCACCTGGTTATGAGGGACCAATCACGCCCAGAGTTCCATGCATGCGCCCACCTGACGGAGAAGGCACATGGTTCAGAATGCTCCCCCTCCCCCCTGCAGCCACAACACCTCTCTGTCCTTTCCAAGCACACACATGTGGCCCAGTCTTGGGTTCCATACACAATTTCCTAAACATTGTCAACTGTTGTCAGGAGGGCAAAAAAGCTACAGATGCCATTGGCTATGGCAACCGGGTAAAGAAGTGAACAGGGCATGAGAAAGTGAGGAAAGCCACTGAGGGCTTCTCTTCCCAAACATTTGGCTGAGAAGAGAGATGTGGTAGCAGTGAGAGGGAAATACACTGTGAGGATTTTTTATTTTAAGATGAAAAATTGTCAGTATATTTATATGTCAAAAGGTAAGAGCTAATGGAGGAAAAAGTGACGTTAGAGGAGAAGGGGAATGAACGGAGCAGGGCCCCACAGAAGGCAGCCGTGGATACACTCCAGAGCAGGGGCAGGTTAGCTCTGGGGCCATAGAAGAGCAAGGAGGGAGAAGGACTGTGTGGTCATAGAGACATTTCTTTTAGAGGCGGGATTTCAGAAAGAGCTCATTTGATAACCTCTGTTATTCTTTATTATTTTTTAATTGAATTTTTTAATTGAATTCAATTATTTTTTAATTGCATTGAATGGAGAGGCAGAGAGAGAGAAAAACATCCATCAGAGAGAAATAACACTGACTGGCTGCCTCCTGCACACCCCCTTAGGGGACTGAGCCTACAACCCCAGGCATGTGCCCTGACCAGAAACTGAACTCACAATTTTTAGGTACATGGGTCCACGCTCAACCACTGAGCCACATCAGCCAGGAAATGCTTTACTTTAATAGGCTTCTATTTGGACAGCACTCAAGGAAAGAGAGCATAATGTGTAGAAAACTATACACTTTAGAAAAGTTCAACATACCTAACAAAAACCAAATATCTTCCCTCAAAGGTGGGAATATTGAAAAATAATTTTAGCAAAGTCCAAGGAGCTCTACAATAAACAGGTATGTCACCAAAGTAGAAAGGGAGCCTAATTATTTCTCACAAGTAGTGAAAAGATATAGCAACACCTTCTGGAAAGGAATAAGAAAAAAATTATGAAGAAAATGACATGCAATAGAGAAAAGTGTAAACATTAATAAACCCTTTAATCACATAAGGAGTCCCCCCAAAATAAATAAAGGACCAGAGGGAGTTTTCCCTTTTATTTAAAGAATAGCAGGAGGGAAAGGTCACCTCAAATATCAAGGAAGCAGGGATGTGTAATATTTAATTTAATAGTTTAAAAGAAATAAGGTTTGGTTGCAAGAATGAGCAATATATTGAAATGTGAGAGACCACAGTGGAATGGGAAAGGATTTCATGAAGTTCTGTTTCAGTAAACAGCATCTAGTTGAATCCTTAGGTACAAGTGACTGTATTCCATGGTAATAAATTATTGTCTGAAGTCCTAGGAATGCTACTAGATACATTTTGGTAGACCTGAGACAACACCTCAGATTATGTTACAAAACACTGCCTGCATTTAACAACAGATATGCACACAAATAAAAATGCATAAACTTTTTTTTCCCTTTTCTTGTTAATCCTTTCCTGGGGATATTTTCCCATTGACTTTTAAGGATAGTAGGAGGGAGCTCAGGAGGGGAGAGAGAGAGAGAGACATTGATGTCAGAGAGACACATCAATTGGTTGCTTCTATAATGACTACCAGAGCCAGGGATCAAACCTGCAACCCAGGTATGTGCCCTTGACCAGGAATCAAACCCGAGACCCTCTGGTCCTCGGGCCAACACTCTAGCTGCTAAGCCAAACCAGCAAAATGGGAGAAAATTGGAGACATCTGTAATACAGTCAACAATAAGGAAAAATGGATAACCCTGAATAATAAAGAATTTTAACCTTGCTAAGCATAAATATAACAGAAAGAATTGTTAGGAAAATTGATTATAAAATATTTTGTTTGAAGACAACAGTAGAGAGAAGTAAGAAAAACTGTCTCCTTCTATAAGAGTAGCAAGTCTGGAAGCACAAAGGGCAGCTCGTAGGAGGAATACGATTTGAGCTCAGGAAGAGTTTGATTTTGTGATAGAAACAGACACCTTGCCTTTGCAACTGATGGCTGAATATCCCCTGGGAGGACTTTAAGGTCAGTGTTTTACATGGTCTGGTGTAAACTCATTCATTCAACCATACATTCAATACTCATTCAATTCCCAAGGCTTTACCACATGCCACACACATTTATAGGTGCTGGGGATGTTGCTTTGACCATGATAAATGAAATAATTTGACCATGCCTATTCTCATGAAATTTATTTCTAGTAGAAGGGTCAACACACAGCATTGCCCATCACACCTCAAACTCAGGCTCAGGATGGCTATTGGTCTCTTGCTGTTTAATCATTTTGTTCTAGACAGCAGGGTGGAATAAGATAAGGGAGATTTTTTTCAGAATATCCACATAGCACAGTGCTTACATATTACTGGCTGAAAGCTTAGTCACATGGCCACACATAGCTGCAAGAGAGGCTCAAAAAATGTCATCACATAGCTGAGTAACTAACACAGAAGGGACAACTGGATATTGAAAAGTAACTAGCACTCTATGCCACAATCTGTAAACAAAGGTTAGAAAAGTTTCAACTTTGGGAATAATCATGATAAAACTTCATAATCCATGGAAAACATTTATGAAAAACTTATACAAGCTGGTCTGTAATAATCTTTTCTGAAGCAAATAGGACAGAAACAGTGGAGAGAGACTTAACCTATGCAATGAAACCAGGTTAGATGCAAGAAAGACTTGATGGCCGCCAGTGATCAGGATTACAGAGAACATGTGTATTGTGACTAACAGGGTTCCAGCTTGGGTATTATGACCAGTGGTTTTTACAAAACAGGAGTTTGTGTGTAAGTAACAGGTACATTTTTCCTGGGCTGAGTTTATCATTATCATCATATTCTCTAAGACATATGTAAACAAAAGGCTAAGAATTACTATACCTCATTTGATGTAAAATAACTCTCATTCTCAATTTCAGAAAATTATGAACTGGATACTAAGAAAGATGGGCACTCGATGGTGCTGATATTCACATTGTACTAAACTGTCCGGTGTCACTTTCTACATTTTCTGAACACTTCTCCCATCTTCTCTCTTCTCGCAGCATGTAGGTTTCTTTCTGCCTAGTGAATCAGTGGAGATGAAAATGCTAAATGATTTGAAATGATGCTCTGAGAAAAATAATAAGGTGTTAGTTTATCATACCATCAGGGCAGTTAATACTTACTGGACAGGTCAGTTTTGTCCCCAAAGGTCCACTGTGATTACAGTCCCAAATTTGGGGCATTTTATGAGACAAGTTCTAAGAAGGGCCTGCAGTGTTTAGAATAGTGGTTTCTTTTCCTTTCCTTTCATTTCTTTTTAGGTATTCAGTAAGTTTATTAAATAATCTCAGTAAAAAAAAAAAAAAAAAAAAATGCCCTTTCTCTCTCTGGTGAGGTCAGTGAGCATCACATATTTAATAGGATCAAGCTGGCTAGCTGCCTTTAAAATATCCCTTCAAAAAGAAATAACCTGCCTCAGGTCAGCACGGCCTTCAAAGTTGAGTATTGGTCATGGTTCAGCTGTATCTCCTGAGCCTGTAATAGAAACTGGAGTTTCAATAACCAGACCCAAAACAAAGGTACACACAGATATATGTGTGCATCTAGATAGTACACACCCCTCAGAAACAAAAATGTGCAAGTCAGTCAGTGAACAAATAATTCTATACCAGTCTATTATGAGAGCTACATGCCCATCTTAACTGCTGTATTCAACAACAAACAAAATTATTCATACCACAGGAATAATCTCATGACTAGGTGAATGAGTCACGATTTATTAAAACTACTCTCACTTTGCAGATGAAAGGGAGATCCTATGACTGTTCCCAGGCCTAAGTATGCATGAAGATGCCCTATGTTCCTCTGTTGGCCAGTGAGAGCATAGGGTCCTGCTGAGGTGGGGCACTTGCTTACATAATTGTAGCTGGAACATTATTTTTAAAGTTTTTAAAATATATTTTTATTCATTTTTTAGAGAGAGAGAAACATCCATAGGCTGCCTTCTGCATGCCCCCTACAGTCATGTGCTCTGACCAGAATTGAACCAGGGCCTCTGAGTCCAAGGGACAACGCTCAATCCACTGAGCCACACCACTGGGCTGGAACATCATTCTTTACTCCTTACCCTGCACATCCATCACCAAGTTCTGCTGATTTTAATTCCAAAATATATGACTCAGAGCAGGCCTCTTTCTCATTCTGTGAACAATGCCTTATTTCAGACCCGTGTCATTGATCACCCAGAGTGTCCCTCAACCTCTTCACAGAAACTGCCACTGTCCTCAGACCTGACCCTTGAAATCCACCTGAAGCCAGAGGAAGCTATCTGAAATACTGGTCTGATTGCTTCCCATCCTGCTTCAAACCCTTTGTGCCCCAGAAGATGTGGCCGAGGCCAGATGTGGCCACATGAGGTAAGAATGGATTTTATACTTAAATATGAATTGTCTGGAATTCAAATTCCAATGTCTATAAATAAGTTTTATTAAAACACACACATCCCTGCCCTGGCCAGTTTGGCTCAGTGGTTAGAGCGTCGGTCCATGGACCAGAGAGTCCCGGTTCAGTTCCCAATAAGGGCACGTACCTTGGTTTCGCTTCCCCCTGGCCCTGCTTGGGGTTTTGCGGGCGGCAACCAGTCGATGTGTGTCTCTCACAACGATGTTTCTCTCTCTCTTTCTCCCTCTCTCCCTCCTGCTCTATATGAAGATAAATGCAAAAATGTCCTCAGGTGAGGATAAAAAAATAATAAATAAATACACCCACCCCTTGTCATTTACACACTGTAAGGCTATTTTCACATTGCAGTAATGTATTCAGAACTTTTGACATTGACCACACGACATGCAGAGCCTGAACTATTTACTGTTGGCCCTTAAAAAAAAAAAAAGCCAACCCCTGACCTACGAAATACATTTCAAGGTAACCCAGGCAGGCCCCACCTGATCCCCACATACCACCCACAGGGCCCAGTCACTGTCCCACACTTTCCCTCCCTCCTTCCTCCCCTCCCTCCCATGTCCCATCTGCAGGAAGTGCCTTTCTACAGCTTCATTCTCATGTTGCTAATTCCTCTTCATCCTTTAAATGTTCTCGTTAAGGTTTATTTAAGAAACTGCTCTGGACTCCTCAAACCCTCCCCAACTGGCTTAGAGGCCCCTCATCTCCAGCCCATGACTGTCTACAGAGACACTGCTCCTTCCCTGTCCCCATCTCAGTCACACTCACTGCAGGCAACCCTGTGGGCAGACAGTGGGGATCAGACCCTGGCCCTGGGGGGCTTTCAGCTGTAGATATTAAATGAACACCAAGTGTCATTATGAAATGGGAGCAGGGCCTCAAAGGAAAATGGGGTGCCACAGGACTGCACAATGGAGGGGCATTTCCATGGGCTGCTCAGGGAAGGCCTTCTGAGGAGGTGTCACTGAAGCTCAGGCCTGAGGACACACAGGACCAGCCACACACAGAGGCACAGGCAGAGCTGCCAATGCCGAGTCAGAGTGACCTGGCTGCTTGAACTGCATAGAAACCAGGGAGGGGGAGCTCAGTGTGGAGGCCCTCGTGCCTGCAGAGGGTGGCCCACACCAAACACTCACACTGCCTCACAGTAGCTGGTGTGCTCTGTGGGTCCCTCAGGAGTACAGGTTCTCAGTTTTTAAAGTTAATTTTTATAACCTTTAAGGCCTTGCCTGGTACCTAGAGCCAGCAGGTATCAATGGAAATGTGTCAAATGCATGAATGCTGGAGTGAAGGTCATCGTCTCCCAATACTGCACTGTCCAATATGGAAAATGCTGGCACATGTGGGCATGTAAAGTTACCTTTAAATTAATTACAGTAGATTCCAAAATGGCGGCGGAGTGAATGGAAGCTACACAGATCATCTCCCAGGACCAAACTGGAAATACAACTAAAATAAAATCAAATCGTCGGGAAAAAGCAATGGAAAAGCAGCTCGCGAGGACCATACAACCAGGGACACTAACTTGATCCTGGTAGGATTGCGGAGGCGCGAGAGGGGGGCTGGGAGCCCACAGACAGCAGCGGCCTTAGCCGTGAGCAGTGCCTGCCCTCGGGGTTAAAGCCCGAGCCGGCTCCACAGCGCAGAGCCGGGACAGAGCGCTAAAACAGCCACAGCCACTCACCTCGGACTCCGGCGGAGGGAGGGCGGACTGGACTGGAACTGTGTGGGGACACTCGGGATTTGGAGGGCGCTCAGAGCTTTTGCTGAGTTTCGGCCACGCGGGACTGTGGCCTGGTCGACTTACTCCATCCCAGGGCTCTGGGGAGAGGCGGCAGCCCCTCCCTCGGAGATTCAGCCACACCCAGTTGGGCCATTGAAATGCAAATCAAGGCTCATTACCTACCAGCATCTGCCCCACCCTCGGGAAATCCTCTCACACTGAACACCTGAGGAAGGTTTTCATTCAACTGAGAACCCAAGGCTCTTTAAGTAACCAGGACTAATAGCCTCTAGGCAAAAAGCTAGAGGATAACTGAACCTTTTCTGGGCTTGCAACTCTACCCAGAAAAGTAAGACTCGACAGTTGTGTATAACGTGGGTCCTCTCACGCTCATCCAAACCCAGTACAGGGAGCCACAAACAGCAGAACACCAACATTCACAGGGAAAATTTGGCAGGCTCCAAAAACCACTGAGCTAGCCAAAATGGTAAAACAACGAAACAGATGCCAAACGAAAGAACAAGAGACCTCCAATGAAGATGAGATAAATGAAATGGAGTTAAGCAAGTTAACAGAGCTAGAATTCAGAGCCATGATCTTGAGGAAGCTCAACAGCATGTGTAAGGACATCAACACCATGAGCAAAGACATAGAAATATTGAAAATAAATCAATTGGAAATGAAGAATGACATAGCAGAAATGAAGAACACAATGGAAGGGCTAAAAGGCAGAGTAGAAGAAGCTGAGGACCGGATCAGTGAATTAGAAGACAGGGTAGAAAAAATCAACCAATCAGAAAACCAAAAGGAAAAAACAATGAAAAAACAGGAAGACAGCTTAAGAGAACTGTGGGACAACTGGAAACGTAATAATATTCGCATCATAGGAGTCGCCGAAGAAGAAGAAAATGAGAAAGGGTTAGAGAATATATTTGAAGAAATAGTGACAGAAAATTTCCCTAATTTGGTGAAGGAAGAAGGCTTTCAAGTTCAAGAAGCACAGAGAGTCCCAAGTAAGAAGAACCCAAACAGGCCCACACCAAGACACATAGTAATTAAAATGCCAAAAATTAAAGACAAAGAGAGAATCCTCAAGGCAGCAAGAGCTAAGCAACAGGTTACCTACAAAGGAACCCCCATAAGGTTATCAGCTGACTTCTCCATAGAAACACTACAGGCCAGAAGGGAATGGCATGAAATAATCAAGGTCATGAAAAACAAGGATCTGAACCCAAGACTACTCTACCCAGCAAGGCTATCATTCAAAATAGAAGGTCAAATAAAGAGCTTTCCAGACAAAAAAAGGCTAAGGGAATACATTAGCACCAAACCAGCACTGCAAGAAATCTTAAAAGGACTGCTGTAATTAGTAGAAGAAATAGAAAGGAAAATAGAAACACACTAAACAAAAATGGCAATAAGTAAGTACATATCGGTAATCACCTTAAATGTAAATGGACTGAACGCCCCGATCAAAAGACACAGAGTAGCGGATTGGATAAGAAAGCATGACCCATATATATGTTGTTTACAAGAGACCCACCTCACAACAAAAGACTCACATAGGCTGAAAGTGAAGGGATGGAAAAAAATCTTCCAAGCAAACAGAAAGGAAAAAAAAGCTGGGGTAGCAATACTCATATCTGATAAAATAGATTTTAAAATGAAGGCCATAACTAGAGACAAAGAAGGCCACTACATAATATTGAAAGGATCTATCCAACAGGAAGAGCTAACCTTGGTAAACATATATGCACCCAATACAGGAGGACCAAAATACATTAAAAATCTTCTGGAAAACTTCAAAGGAGAAATCGACAGCAATACAATCATAGCAGGGGACTTCAACACCCCGCTGACATCACTGGATAGATCCTCTAGACAAAAAATTAACAAGGAAACACAGACTCTAAATGAAGCACTAGACCAAATGGATTTAATAGATATTTACAGAGAATTACACCCCAAAACTACAGAATTCACTTTCTTCTCAAGTGCACATGGGACATTCTCAAAGATAGACCACATGTTAGGACACAAACGAACTCTCTACAAATTCAAGAAGATTGAAATCATATCAAGCATCTTCTCAGATCACAATGGCATGAAACTAGAAATCAATTGCAACAAGAACATGCAAAGACATTTGAATACATGGAGGCTAAATAGCATGTTATTAAACAATGAATGGGTTACCAAGGAGATCAAGGAAGAAATCAAAAACTTTCTGGAAACGAATGAAAATGAACACACAACAACACAAAATCTGTGGGATGCAGCGAAAGCAGTTCTGAGAGGGAAGTTCATAGCACTACAGGCCTACCTCAAGAAACAAGAAAAATTTCTAATAGACTATCTAACCTCACAACTTAAAGAACTAGAAAGCAAACAAAAGGAAAACCCCAGAGCAAGTAGAAGTAAGGAAATAGTAAAGATCAGAGCAGAAATAAACGACATGGAGACCAAAAAAACAATTCAAAGGATCAATGAAACAAAGAGCTGGTTTTTTGAAAAGATAAACAAGATTGATGGACCCTTAGCTAGACTCACCAAGAAACAAAGAGAGAGAACCCAAATACACAAAATCAGAAACGAAAGAGGAGAAGTAACAACTGACACCACAGAAATACAAAGGATCGTTAACGAATACTATGAACATTTATATGGCAACAAATTCGACAATCTAAGCGAAATGGACAAATTTCTAGAAACATATAGTCTCCCAAAACTGGACCGGGAAGAGATAGAAAACTTGAACAGACCAATAACAACCAAGGAAATTGAAGATGTAATCAAGACTCTCCCAGCAAACAAAAGTCCAGGCCCAGACGACTTCACAGGGGAGTTTTACCGAACATTCAAAGAAGAACTAACACCCATTCTTCTCAAACTGTTTCTAAAAATTCAAGAAGAAGGAAGACTTCCAAACTCATTTTATGAGGCCAGCATAATTCTAATTCCAAAACCAGAAAAAGACACTACAAAGAAAGAAAACTACAGGCCAATATCCCTGATGAACATAGATGCCAAAATCCTGAACAAAATACTAGCAAATCGGATCCAGCAATACATCAAAAAAATTATTCACCATGACCAAGTGGGATTCATCCCAGGGATGCAAGGCTGGTTCAATATTCGCAAATCAATAAATGTGATACACCACATAAACAAAATGAAAGATAAAAACCACATGATCATATCAATAGACGCTGAAAAAGCATTCGACAAAATTCAACACCCATTTCTGATAAAAACGCTCAGCAATTTGGGAATAGAGGGATCATATCTCAACATTATAAAGGCCATATATGAAAGACCTACAGCCAACATCATAATCAATGGGCAAAAACTAAAAACATTTCCCTTAAGAACAGGAACAAGACAGGGATGCCCACTTTCACCACTCTTATTTAACATAGTACTGGAAGTCTTAGCCACAGCAATCAGACGTGAAGAAAACATAAAAGGGATCCAAATTGGAAAGGAGGAAGTGAAACTGTCATTATTCGCAGATGACATGATATTATACATAGAAAACCCTAAAGACTCCATCAAAAATCTACTAGACCTAATAAATGAATTTGGCAAAGTAGCAGGATACAAAATAAACGTCAAGAAATCGACGGCATTCTTATACACCAATGATGAACTCACAGAAAGAGAAACTAAAAAAACAATCCCATTTACCATCGCGGCAAAAAAATTAAGATACCTAGGAATAAATTTAACCAAAGAAGTAAAGGATCTATTTGCAGAAAACTACAGGACATTGAAAAAAGAAATAGAGGAAGATATAAAAAAGTGGAAGCACATACCTTGTTCATGGATTGGAAGAATTAACATCATTAAAATGTCCATATTACCCAAAGCAATCTATAGATTCAATGCAATCCCAATCAAAATACCAGCGACATATTTCACAGAACTAGAACAAATACTCCAAAAGTTCATATGGAACCAAAAAAGACCCCGAATAGCCACAGCAATCTTGAAAAAGAAGGACAAAGTAGGTGGGATCACAATACCAGATATCAGATTATACTACAGAGCTACTATAATCAAAACAGCCTGGTATTGGCACAAGAACAGGCATATAGACCAGTGGAACAGAACAGAGAATCCAGAAATTGACCCAAGATATTATGCTCAACTAATATTTGACAAAGGTGGCAAGAGCATACAGTGGAGCAAAGACAGCCTCTTTAATAAATGGTGTTGGGAAAATTGGACAGCTACATGCAAAAAAATGAAACTAGACCATCAACTTACACCATACACAAGAATAAACTCAAAATGGGTAAAAGACTTAAATGTGACTCGTGAATCCATAAAAATCCTAGAAGAAAATGTAGGCAACAAAATTTCAGACATCATACGCAGCAGAATCTTCACTGATACATCACCTAAGGCAACAGAAATAAAGGAAAAAATGAACACATGGGACTACATCAAACTCAAAAGCTTCTGCACAGCAAAAGAAACAACCATCAAAACGGAAAGAGAACCCACTGTATGGGAGACCATAATTGCCAATGATACATCAGATAAGGGGTTAATCTCCAAAATATATAGAGTGCTCATACAACTCAACAAAAGGAAGACAAAGAACCCAATTAAAAAATGGGCAGAGGAACTAAATAGACACCTCTCCAAACAGGACATACAAATGGCTAAGAGACATATGAAGAAATGCTCAACATCACTAATCATCAGAGAGATGCAAATTAAAACAACAATGAGGTATCACCTCACACCTGTCAGAATGGCCGCCATCAACAAATCGTCAAACAGCAAGTGTTGGCGTGGGTGTGGAGAAAAGGGGACTCTAGTACACTGCTGGTGGGAATGCAGACTGGTGCAGCCACTGTGGAAAACACTATGGTGTTACCTCAAAAAATTAAAAATTGAACTGCCATTTGACCCAGTGATCCCACTTCTAGGAATATACCCTAAGAAACCTGAAACACCAATCAGAAAGAATATATGTACTCCCATGTTCATAGCAGCACTATTCACAATAGCTAAGATCTGGAAACAGCCCAAGTGCCCATCAGTGGATGAATGGATAAAAAAGCTGTGGTACATATACACAATGGCGTACTATGCAGCTGTAAGAAAGAAAGATCTCTTATCCTTTGAGACGACATGGAGGGACCTCGAGAGTATTATCCTAAGCGAAACAAACCAAGCAGAGAAAGAAAAATATCACATGATCTCACTCATTTGTGGAATATAATAAACATAACAGCATGGGGAACAGGGTAGACCCAGAGATGTGAAAGTAGGGTACAGACTGACAACCCTCAGAAGAGGGGGTGGGGGGGGAGGGAAGAGATAAACCACAGAACTTATACGCATGTATGCATAACTGATGGACATGGACAACAAAGCTGGGGATGGGGTGGGGGGATGGGGAGGAGGGTGTCAATGGGGAAAAAAGGAGAAACATCTGTAACAAAAATAAATTAATAAAAATAATAATAATAATAATAATAATAATAATATTACAAACACATTTATAAACAACAACAACAAAAAAATTAATTACAGTAATCACAGTAGAAATGGAGCTCGTCGGCCACACGCACACATTTCACGTGCTCAGCGGCCACGTGTGGCAGTGGCTCCAGACTGCACAGAACAGACGGAGATTCCATCACTGCAGGAAGTTCTCCTGCACAGCACGATCGTGGGCTACAGCATCTTAGCTCAGAATCTGAGTGAAGAAACCCCGAGTATCGGAACAGTTCAAGGAACTCCTGAGGGTCTGAGCATGACTCTGAGCCCTCAAGGATCTGACCTTCACTTGAAGTCCTTGCAGTGACTTAGAAGGCTCTAGATGATCTCTACCCCCAACCAAATACCCCCTGCCCTCAATGCCTAGTCCTTCCCTTCCAGGGCATTGAAAGGACAGTGTCCTTGCTTGGCACACTGTCCCCACCCCACCCCAGACACTGTCCATGCTGCTCCCTCACCTCCCTCAGTCGCTGCCTGAATGTCACCTCCTGAATGAGACCCACACTGACCACTAGCTCATGTCTTAAACGATGATGGAACTGTTGGAACCCAGCTAAAAGCAGAGAGAGTAGGATAAGGAAACCCTGGAACTGATAAACAGGTTCCAAACACTCACTCTCCGCCATTGCTGTTTATCTATCCACTGCCCATCCCCATCTTCCTCCCTCCTGCCTTCTCCCACCTTCATTTCTTTCTTTCCTTTTCTTTCTTTCTTTCTTTCTTTCTTTCTTTCTTTCTTTCTTTCTTTCTTTCTTTCTTTCTTTCTTTCTTTCTTTTTCTTTCTCTCTCTCTCTCTCTCTCTCTCCTTCCTTCCTTCCTTCCTTCCTTCCTTCCTTCCTTCCTTCCTTCCTTCCTTCCTTCTTTCTTTCTTTCTTTCTTTCTTTCTTTCTTTCTTTCTTTCTTTCTTTCTTCTCTGGAACATTTTGAAGCAAACCCTAGATATTATATTCAGTCACATTATTTGCCCATAAATATTTCATATAATTAGGACTTTTAAAAAACAAAACAAAATGACATTATCATTCCCAAAACATATAACTACCTCTTTATATGATTTCTAACATGGCTAGCATTCAATTTTTTCTGATTATCTAAAAACAATATTTTTTTACATTCTGACCATCCTATCTAAAGTGTCCCTCCAACCCCGCCTGCCATCTTTTGATTAAAGGTGATCAGAAAGGGCCCGTGAGTCCATTCTTCCAAAGCATCACAATTTTTACATTAGGTCACAGGAATAAAATACCTAAAGGTCAATACGTTTGGATATGTTCCACTTCCTGTCCTGACAAGAGCTCCAGACATCACTTAGCTCTCTGGGAACTGCCCAGATACCAGGATACTGGAGCCTAGAAATTAGAAAACATATTCCATTTGCTAGTTTGTAAAAACAAAATACCAAATACTTGGAAATGCAATTTCATTTTTTTAGTTAACTTTTTTCTTGAAATAGTGGGTACATTTAAGCAATAACTTCTATATAAATATTGCTACTCTTCCTTTCCCGTCCTAATTATTTCTAAATATATTAAAATTAAAAGCTGCCTCTAAAATTAGATCACTATTGTTCCTGCATGCCCCAGACTAGTAATATGGCAGAAGCCCAAGGTGGAAAGTAGTTATGCATCTGTGAGCCGACTCTGCTTGATGTTAGTAGTTTTGTTGAAGTTTCTAAGGTTCTGTAACAAAGAATGCTAATAGATTATTGATCAGTGCAGGGAAGGAGATGGCAGATGTATTCTTTGTATTTACAGACCCAGCAGTCCTTCACTAAGTATTTACTCTGTAACTCAAGTTGTGATTTATGTAATCTACAAAGATATACTAATACAGCTAAATAGTTTAATAGTCTAAACTGAGAGAATTTAAGTCCTTAACATTTAATGGAAAACTCGCACTTCTAGCTTTTTGTGGATCTCAAAGCAAAAGGTGAGAACTCTCAAGGCCCTGGTTTTCATCCTAGGCTAACCCTTCAGGCAAGCATGGCAGTAACAGCCTGGATGTGTGCTGAATGAATCCCTATGTTTTGTACCACAATCATTTATAAGGTGAGGTAAAGGCTACAGACATGGAAAAAAGTCACAGTCAGCTGTGAAAAGAGGACACTTCTGTGCCCTGACATTTATGTGCAAATCAGGCATGAAATTACATTTTCCTTTTGTTTCCCCTTAGCCAACTTTAGCACTGGGAGCATGTTTGTACTGCAATCCATGGGAAGAGGGAACCTACGTGTTTCCAAATACTGTTAAATATATTTAATATATATTTATAAATAGGTAAGTATATACTATTTCTCAGTCAAAATGAATAAATTAATGTAGTCAAGTCTCATAAGTGGAAAATCAAGCAGAAGTTGTTACAATACTCCCCTGCCACCTTGAAGCAAAATATGTGCTACAATAAATGCACTGCAGGCATAAACCTAAAGTGGAAGTTAACATTTCATCCATAAGGCAAGGGGTGCATAAAGCACAAGACTGCTCCCATCCACAGACTTCATGCTGTCAACACGGAGAAGTAAATTTTCTGACTCCACAATACGTTATTAGAAGTCAAGTTCATACATTAAAGCCCATTTGAGGAAATAATAGATTGTAGTTAATTACCTGCCATGTCCAAACACAGGACCTATCAAAGTTTCAGTTGAATCTTCATTTCATATTTATGTTTTCAATGCCCTAAAGAAACCAAATATTTTCCGCTTACTTTAAAAACTAGAAGTAAAATATTATACTTTAAAAATACACTAGTTTATACTATAAAATAACAAAACAATTATTTAAGTAACTGTTCTTGCAAGGAATTAACCAGATTTGCATTAGGGGTGTATTTGAGATGATAATGGTAAGAAGTAGTTTCTCCAAAAGTTTCTTTTTACTTTCTTTCATGGGCTAGCCACTACATAAAGAATACAGGCAATAGATGGAATATTGGTTAAATGGGTAGAGAGGGATAATGATTAAATTTAAAGAGGAAGAAAGAGAAAATTATTTAACCCAAAGTCAATATTCATTTTATTTAGGCTAAATTAAATTCAAAACTAATATACCTGCTAAGGCAACTGATATATTTTCTTAGGTCATTTAAAAATCTCATTGGTTCTAAATACATTCACACATAAGTGTTGATAGAGATATAAATTTAAAAATCACAAAAGGTATAACTGAGATATAACAAAATGGAAGGTTGCTTCTGATTGTGTGTTCTCACAAATATTGGTAATTCCAATGTGTAGTGACAAAAATATAAATTAAGAGAGCAGAAACTTTATTTTCTTGAAAACCAATTTTCTGATATTTTTAATCCCCAAAAGGGCATCCAAATTCCAAAAGCTCTAGATACTGGATCACTGCAGGAAGACCTAGGCACCACTCCCAAATGACAGATATCTGCCATTGATTCTATCAGATTACAGGCCACTTGTAAGGGTTAAAGAGACGATTAATCCATGATCACATATTTAATGACTGCATAAGGACATTCAGGAGGACACAAACTAGTATGAGGTCTTGCACTTGCCTTCCTTGTAAATGACAACACAAAGCAAGTTCTGATAAAGCCCAAATGAATAGGAACAAGTGACATAATCTCTGGGGAGGGAGAGGACATCATTCCAGAGACTGGCTCAAGGAAGAACTATGGGACATGAAGGTTTATGGCTCTAAAGGACAAGCGACACAGAAGGTATCCAAAGTCTTGAGCATAAAAAACTGGCAGAATAATGAACAATTAAGATGAAGCCATAAGAAACCAGTCCTCTTAGATACCTCCACCACTGCTCTTCACCACTTCTCACCAACCACCAAGTACTTTAGGTCCTTTCACTTAAACAACCGTCTAAATGTCTTTAAATTTAAAATGTGCTTCTAACTGTGTTCCTTTTCATTTCTATTTCCACAACCACTGCCTAGATTTAGTTTCACTCATTTCAATCACCACTTTTCCAGTTTTCCTGACTCGAAACTTACACTCCACATACCAATTCCCTGCAGCACAACTGTTATCCCAATTTAAGGAAACTTTTTTGTTTATTCTAATTTTGGTCACATAAAATCTGACGTATTTCTGTATAACATACAAGGACCTTCATATTCTAAATCTTATTTATTAACTGCCAGTCTCATCTTCTACAACTGCCTTTCTGGTGTATCACACTGCAGAAATATGGAACATCTTACGCTTCCCCAGACACGTGTTATACGCTCAGTTGACTATACCTTTATACTTGCTATTCCCACTGCTTGGAAAACCTTCCCACAGCTTTTCTGTCTAGAAGACTTTCCCTCATCCATCAAAAGATCTCTACTATGTAAGGTCCTCCTATGATTTCACCAAATGGACTTTGGCATACCTTTACTATTTTCCCTTCTGCTTTGTCATGCAACACACACACACACACACACACACACACACACACACACACACACACCCCAAATACGCTGCCATAATGGAAGTCATCACTAATGTGTGCACTGGTTTTTACAACACTGAAGAGGAGCCATTAAACACAATTATATCCCCCATTACTACCCAGGGCCTAATACAGAGGCAATAAACCTTTGTCAGATGAAAAAAATTTGAATTTAGCATCATGAATCTAGTAGAATAACTGAAACAAAGAGGCTGATAAAGACAGGAAATGGGCACTTGGGGAAAAGGGCAGGACGGGTACTGCACTTATTGGAATTAAACACATAAAGGTCAGCTGAGAAAATAAAATACCCATAAAAAATGCAGAATACAAATCCCTGGGACCAAAATTTCTGGAATATAAAAACTTACAGGAGAAGAGAGGGAAACAGGGATAACAGGTAAAGATGGAAAAAAAGAGATAAAAAAAATCGTATGAGAAATTACCAAAAGATAACTCTGTGTCATGATTTATCAGATAAGATTAAAAAGGGAGCAGAGGTTAGAAAGAGATGCCAGAAGGGGTTAAGGTGTCAACTTCTCGATATTGCTAAGAGCAAAGAAATAAAATTGAGAAGAACTGAGAGTATTTCATAATGAACACATTATTGATAACCTCCGCAGTCCAGACGAGCAGGGGTGAAAGTAAGTTTCAAAGTGGTTAAGTAACAAGTGAGAGGTGAGGAAAGAGAATTATTATCCACACAAGAGATTTTTATAATGAGATTTAGAAACAGCATCAAGAATAATATTCTTCCTCAGAGCAGGAAACATATACTAAACTCAAACTAAAAGCCAGCAGAAGCATCTTCTCAAACAAACCTTTTTCAGTAACACAGAACACAGAAAAAGCAATTCTTCACATTGGTTTCCCCACACTGAAGACTGGTTCGAGACAGCATCTTCTACTTCAGATAAACTTCTGGATGATCTTTCTCTGGGTGGGTGTGGGGGGGGGAATAAATATTAGTACCATCATGAGGTTTATTACATTTATACATGGGAAAATTCTTTAATGTATAATTGTCTTATACATTAAAATGTATATAAGCACACAGCAGATTTTTGTAAGTGTCTCAAACTTTCAAATACAAATTTAGCCATTAAAAGCAAAAGCTATTCCTGCCAATTCTCCCTGTATATAATACATCCCACTAAGACAGAATGTCTACTTGGTCAGGAATCTTTCCTCTCTAAAGTGAGCTGTCTGGCATTGGGATATTCTTCAATAATTATACAGTTATTTGAAGAATGAGGTGGCCCTCTTCTAAGATGAGTTTAAGAACAAACAAAACAACATTTTAGTCTAAAAACCATTTAACAATGATCTGATACCAAAGATAACTTGTACATTTATGAGTCCTTTTAAAAGAAATTAATATTTCAACTCAAATACCACCTGTACATCTACCACCGTAGCTATCCATACCATTTAATGTGTAATAAAAAGTTTAAATGCTCTAATGAAAACATGACCCTTTTAAGGAAATTTATAGAAAGCATACTTTAAAAAACATTAAATAGTAATTCAAATATGTATTGTACTAGAAACCTTCATACTCACATAGGATAGAGAAATATTAAGCTAATATTATTTTTTCATTGTAATGATGTAAAAGCTTTTAATGTTATAAAAGGTGTATTTTGATAGTTAATTGAGAAATTTGAATAATTTTAGTACACATTTACAAATTATTTTTTAAATTGGAAAACAAATGACAGCTTAGGCATATAAATCTAAGTACCTTTCTCCCGTATGATCAGACTGAAAATGGGAATGTGTCCAAAAGGAAAGTATTTTAAATGTTGCAATGTTACTTACTGAATTAATGCATGAGATGGCTCAAAGCTAGAGTCTTTGGCAGCCAAGGCAGCTGGACATGAAAGACACTTTCAGCACTACACATGGCAAATAAATGACACCAGATACACACAGAGGGCGGTAAACACTTTCAAGCAATAAAAAATTTCCCTCTTTCCTTCATCCTTAAAATTCTTAGTTTATTTCAACTTTAAACTAGTATAAATTTATATCTTAACATCCTAGTTACCATGATTTAAACTAACTGGATATAATACTGAGAGTATAGAAAAGTGATTAAGTAATAAACACTTCTTTTCAATTCACTCATGTCGTGATAGTTTATAAAATATGAGAAATTATTGGCAATCATAGTACTTCAAACATCATTATAATATGTCCTGCACTTTTCAATAATCTTTCAATCCATAGGCCCAGGTAAAATCTTTATACTTAATCTTCCCCTGTGTAATATAAAATCTTTAGGTTTACTGCTTAATTATTAAACACACATGAATACAAAGCAGAGACTCTGAAACGATGTGGGTTCAGTAATAGCTTTGTTTCCTCATTAATTCATAGACCAGTTAAGAAGCTTTCAGTAACTTATTTAGTTTATGTTTATTAATCCATACAATTATTAATTTTTAAAAATCAAAGAAAGCCTTTAAGTCAAAGGCAATGTTTACTTAACATTTTTCAAAGGCTAGATGTCTTATTTTTTTAAAAAAACAATTTCCAGTGATGAGAGTTAATGGAATACATTATAGGTAGAATAAGTCACTTATTCAATATAAGAACTTGGATCTACCAATTACCAAAAGGCACCTGCTGGGAAGGTAGTTCCTGAAAAGAAAAACAGAACAGCAACTCCTTTTATCCAGCGTCTGCACCACCAGAAATCTCCATTTTACCGGGTCATTCTGGAAGCTCTTAGGCCAACTACATAAGAATTTGAAAAGGCTTTTCAGAGAATGTATGATAAGAATAGTCATTAATTTATTTTAAAGAGAAATCCTTGCCCTGTCCAGGTGGCTCCATTACTGGGATCATCTCCCCATGCACAGAAGGGTCATGGGTTCTGTTCCCAGTCAGGGCACATACCCAGATTGCAGGTTTGATCCCTGGTCTCAGGAACCGTACAGGAGATGGGAGGCAACCAATAGATGTATTTCTCTCTCTCTCCCTCTCTCCCTTTCTTTTTCTCTAACATCAATTTTTAAAAAGAGATAAATCTTCAAAGTCTGAAAAACAAATTAAAACTCATAATTAAATCTACTTTAAAATAATTCATATACAGTAACAATGTCCAAAATATTCAGGAGGAAAGGAAATGCATAATAAAAACAAAAGTGCCACTTTTGCTCTAAAAAGCAACAAAAAGTATTTAAGAAATTTTCTAATGTCAAAAAAAAAAAACAAAACCAACCATTTTCCCAATATCAAAGTAAACAGTAAAGCACCTGAAACTATAGTATATAGAAATAGGTAACTTAAACTTTCTAAATGAGAGTACCAAAGCTCAAAAGAGAATGTCAGGTAGGAGGCTACTAGAACTTTTCAAAACACTGAAGAGATACATTTCTTTTACTCCAAAAAAGAAAGCAAAAATAAACAGATGTAATAAGTTAATATACTATAGTAATTAAAATAATCAAAAGGAAATTGAAAAATACTAAGTCTTATGAATTAGGCTTAGGTTAATAAGTTCCTCATGTTATTTAAAAACTTTCACTTTTTTTAAAAAGATGAAATACTAAACTTGCTACGAAAGGAAATATTATGTTTCAATAGTCCTTGTTTTTGTAGATGAGAAGCTAATCATGTTAATACCCCTTAAAAAGAAATAACTTATCTGGGTTTTGTGCAGGAGTGGTGATATTTCTCCAGTCATGGATGAGGGCTCCTCATTGCTCGACCCCTCATTTCTCCTTTAAGATAAGATGGCATTGGCAATCTGTGGATCAGTAAAATGATCACAGCTGCGAAATTTTTTTATGGCCACCTTGCACAGGTTTGGGTTTTCACAATATCTGGAAATGGCCTAGGAGAAGAAATCAGACAGAGCATGTGTATGTTAAAAATGAAAGCGTTCCGGCCTTAACACAGAGAGAATCACTGAGAAGCCCCATCCCCACTTCTGGATAGAGATTATAGTCACTGCTCTTTGGAGAGCTTTGGTCGACACTGCTAGGTCCTTGGGATTCTACTTTATGCTGACTGACTAAAGTGACTCTTTCAGGGACTATGATCAGATTGCCAGAGCAAAGGGGAACTCAGATATTTTTGAAGTTTGGGTTTTCTCAATGGTGTCAAAGGTGTGACAGGCCCCTAAGAACAACATCCTCTGTTGCCTGTACACTTGATTCCTTAAATATAATAAACATACACGTGAGCAGAATCAGTGTTTACTCAGCTATTGAAATTCCATATAATCTTTTTAGTTATTACATACACTAAACACATTTTAATGAGGCAGGCATGTGCTATACATTATTGAATGGTAGGAAAGGTCTAATGACTGAAGCACTCACCATGAGGTACTATTTCACTTGCACATTAATTAAGGTAGAAACATGACTTATTCTAAAGTCCCATCAAAGTACCACAGAAAGTGTCCATTTTAACAGGGTCCATTTCAGTTGTGAATAATTTTGTTGTATACTCACCAAAAGTCACAGCCACAAATACTACATTTTTCCACGTACTTACACTTTTCATTAAAAACCCATGTACTTTCTACACCGAGTTTATGGAACATGAATTATACAATCTAAGTACAGGTCTCTCAAGTTAGCTTTCTCTAACAAATTCATGGGACTGAAATGTGATATATACAGAAAAGACATGAATTTGCAAATCGAGTTAAGAATGGTAAGTGGATTATGTGTTTGTAGATATGATCAGTGATGTAACTGCTTTTTTTTTTTTAAATACACATTTTTATTGATTCAGAGAAAGGAAGAGAGAGAGAAACATTGAAGTGACAGCTTCCATCTGCTGCATCCTGCATGCCCCCTACTGGGGATCGAGCCTGAAACCCAGGCATCTGCCCTGACCAGGGAATCGAACAAGGATGCCTCAGTCCATGGGACTACATTCAATTCAGTGAACCACACTGACCAAGGTGATTAGTGATACAATTGTGTGAAATTATTCAAGGTTGTTTAGAAACAAGAACAGAGTTTAAAAATAATCGAAGATTAAATTTGATTTAAAATATTCTGAATCATGGTCACAGAAGATATATATTTTTTAATACAGTGTGGGATTTTTTTTTTTGTACATGCCCCTAGGGGGAACCAAACGCAGGACTCTCTGGGCCCAGGCCAACACTGCAACTGCTGAGCCAAACCGGCCAGGGCCAATGTGGGATTCTTATATAAATCATAAAAGATACCAGAAATATGATGGAGAGAGTTAATAAGCCTTCTTCAATGTGTTAGTTTGAAGAGTTTTGCATTTCCCTAATCACTACATAACATGACTGAGCCACAGACGTGGTTTCGGTGTCTGGCAGAAAAGCCCACTTCGGGATCCCACAGCCTCACCTCCAGGTTCCGTGCTCTTTCTTTTCGAAGAGGAGCAAATGCAATAGGCATTTCGTGGTCACTTGCTAAGGTCCGAAGGTCAAAATAGTATTTGGCATAGACACTGGTAGAGACATAAAGATTAAACTGGAGTAGATATATATATTGTCTTTCCAACTCATTCCTGGGGAGGAAGGAAAAGACAAAATCAGCACAGGACAATTTTAGTCGACTTGGCAATCTTCAAATTATCATTCTAAGCTACTAGGAAGGCTCTAAGTTTTGTTTTGAAACAAATAAATGCTACCCAGCTGTACTAATACTCTAACGTTCAAACAGGCAAACAAGGTACAGCTATTTGTGGTGCTTTCTGCATCCCAGCCCTTTGCATTGGGGACCCAGGGAGGAGGTCACATCTCCTGTGCAATCGTGCTGTTGACTGGGGCTCATTCGTCAGATCCCATTGGTGGAGCTGCAGAGTCAGGCTCCCCGCTCACTCACAAGGCCCCACAAGGGCTCAGATGGAAAGAATGATGTGCTGCTCCTTAGCTCTGAAGAACTCACAGACATTTTCACCATAACAGGAAGGGGCTTGTTAAAGTAGAGATGTGCCAACAAAAGGAGTGGGCACAACACCACGGCAACAAATGGATCCAATGAGAGCATCACTGTTATCTCTGAGGGAAAACTCCTGAGGTAACAAGGAATCATCTCTAATAAATAAATAAGTATGACAAGTTCAATGGGAAGGGGAATCTCCCCTCTTCCCCCTGTGCAGGGGGCTAATGTAAAAAACCACAGTGAAAGTTTCTGTTCACCTTAATCTTATTGCGGTGAGAAATTGTCACCATGACAGAGCTGGACTGAGACTCAGCACTGGCATCGAGTTTGAATTTGTATCTGTCTGGTGATCACAACTCGCCCCTACCTGATGGTTCACTGAGAACCTACTTCATGCAACTCTGTACCACCAGAGCCTAGTAGGCATCCTACAGAAGGAGGCAGGTGAAGACAGATCTTGGAGTGCCTTGAGCCTTTTGCTGACCAGCACCTAGCTCAGTGCTGGTGGACGGAGGCATTGGTGAGCAGCTCGGCCCTTCACATGCATATCAATCAAACCATGAGCAGCCACAAACTGAGGCTCATTTGTAGCTCTAAGTCGATTGCCCAGGACTAGTCAAAGGCAGTGTCTGACATTTACCTGTACCGAGTCTCTCCCAAAAGACCTCAAACAGAACACACCAAGTGCCAAGATTTAGACAACATCACAGCAGGATCCAGCACATCCACAGGAAGATCTCAAGAAGCACCAGACCCTGCTGAGGTGAAGTCTGCTTTTGTGGAAAGCTCCTGCACAGCAGATCCCACATTGTGGTCAAGGGCAATCTTTACAGTCAACCAGCCTCAGGGAAAACCCCATGCACAGATGGGCCAATGGCAATCAAGACTAAACCAAAATGGAAGGGCTTACATAACCCACACGAGAAACATTCCTGGAGCACAAGTTCACATGATCAGATACTGTGCCACTGGGTGCCACAGGACTCCTACAAAGTAAGATCACCCTACCAAGACTGAGAGACAGAGTCAATTGCCCTAACACACAGAAATAAACACAGAGAGGCTGTCAAAATGGGGAGACAAAGAAACATGCCTCAAATGAAAGAACAGAAGAAATCTCCAGAAAAAGAATTAAATAAAATGAAGGCAAATAATCTAACAAATACAGAGTTCAAAGCAATGGTTGTAGGGATTCTCAAGGAACTTAATGAGAACTTCAACAGCATGACAAGAATCTAGAAATCATAAAAAAAAACCAATCAGAAAGGAAGAATACAATATCTGAAATTAAGACTACACCTGACAGAATAAACAGTAGGTTAGATGTAGTAGAGGATCAAATCAGTTACTTGGAATCAAGGTAGCAGAAAACAATCAGAGCAGCAAAAAGAAAACAAAATTGTAAAATATGAGGATGGTCTATGGGACACACAGGACAATATGAAGTGTAACAATATCAGAATCACTGGAGTACTAGAAGGAAAAGAGAGAGCACAAACGATTAAGAATTTATTTGAAGAAATAATGACTGAAAATTTCTTTACCCTCATGAAGGAAAAGACCAAGAAGTCCAAGAAGGGCAGAGAGTCCTAAACCTGATGAATCTATAAAGGCCCACACCAAGGGATACTACAATTAAACTGGCAAAGACTAAAGACAAAAGGGAATCTTAAAAGCAGCAAGAAAATAACAGTTAGTTATCTACAAAAGAGCTTCCAGAAGACAACAAATTTCTCAACAGGAACTTTTCAGGCCAGACTGGATAGACAAAAAATATTCATGCCTTGGCCGGTTTGGCTCAGTGGTGAGAGTGTCGGCCCATGGACTGGAGAGTCGCAGGTTCTATTCCAGTCAAGGGCATGTACCTTGGTTGTGGTTCGAACCCCGGCCCTGGTCAAAGTTGAGTGGGAGGCAACCAATCAATGTGTCTCTCTGGCACCAATGTTTCTCTCTCTTTCTCTTTCTCTCTCCCTGCCACTCTATCTGAAGATAAATGGAAAAATATCCTCAGTGTGGATTTAAAATTTACATATGGATATATATATTCAAAATGAGGAAAAGCACTGATCTACTACAACCAACCCTACCCTACCCCACAAGACTATCATTTAAAACTGAAAAAGTAATAGCTTTATAGATAAGATAAAGCTAAAGGAATTCATTGACACCCAAACCAAAATTACCAGAAATATAAAGGATACTTTTTAAGAAGATGAAAGGAGAAGAAAAATACAGCTATAAAAAATAAAATGGCAATAAATAAATACCTATCAATAATCACTTAAATGTAAGTGGCTTGAATGCTCCAATCAAAAGTCACTGGGTAGCTGACTGAAGAAGAATACAAGACTCATATATATGCTGTCCTCATGAGTCCCACCTTGAGTCAAATGAAAATGGAAACACAACAACCCAAAATCAATGAAACACACCAAAAGTAGTCCTAAGAGGGAAAATGATAGGACAATGTCCCTGATGAACACAAATGTAGAAATCCAAGACAAAACATTAGCAAATAGGATCAAACAATACATTAAAAAGACCATACACCATGATCAAGTGAAATTTATTTCTGGGAAATAAAGTTAAAATTATATCTACATGTCAATTAACATGCTACACTACTTAAACAAAATGAAAGATAAAAACCATATGGTCATATCAATAGATGCAGAAAAAAATTCTGAGAAAATCCATAGCCCCCATTTATGATAAAATGTCTCGGCAAAGTAAGAATAGATGGAACCTATCACAACACAATAAAGGGGAATATATGACAAAAACACAGCTAACATAATAATCAATCAAGCAACACTCAAATCGTTTCCCTTAAGGTCAGTAACAAGACAGTGCTGTCCACTTTCATCACTCTTATTCAAAATAGTCCTGGAAGTCCTAGCCACAGCAAGCAGACAATAAGACAAAATGAAAGGCAACCCAATTGGAAGGAAGAAGTAAAACTCTCATTATTTTACTAATAATGAGATGTCGTGATACTGTGTATACAGAATCCTAAAGATTCCACCAAAATACCTACTAGAACTGACCAATGAATTCAGTTAAGCAGCAAGATACAAAACGAATATCCAAAAATCAGTTGCATTTTTATATGCCAATAATGAACTATCAGAAAGGGAAACTAAAAAACAATCCCATATATAATTGTATAAAAATACCTAGGAATAAATTTAACCAAGGAGGTAAAAGACTTGTACTTGGAATATAATAAGATACCCGAGAGATTTTTTTAAAATATACAAATCAATGGAAATATATACCAGGCTCATGGATAGGAAGAAATAACATCTCTAAAGTGTCCATACTACCCAAAGCAACCTATACATTCAACAAGATACCTATATCAAGGTATCAATGGCATATTTTACAGGAGTAGAATAAATAATCCAGTATTTTATATGCAATCACAAGACCCTGAATAGTCACAGCAATGGAGAGAGAAAAGAACAAAGTTGGAAGTATCATGTTACTTGATATCACACTACATTACAAGGCTATAGTAATCAAAAGAACATGGTACTGGTATAAAAATAAACATATAGATCATTGGAACAGAATAGAAAGCCCAGAAATAAACCCACACCTAATGTGTCCCATTAATATTTGACAAAGGAGGAATGATCATTCAGTGGATAAAAGAAAGTGTATTAAAATAGTGTTGTGTAAATTGGACAGATACATACAAAAAATGAAACTATACCACCTTCTCACACCATATACAAGAATAAACTCAAAATAAATTATTAACGTAAATGTAAGATTTGACCATAAAACTCCTAGAATAAAACAAAAGCAGTAAAATCTGGAACATTTCTCTTAGTAATTTTTTTTTCTCGATAGATCATCTTGAGCAAGTGAAACAAAAGAAAAAATAAACAAACAGGGCTACATCAAAATAAAAATTTTAGCACAGCAAAGGAAAACATCAAAAAAAATGGAAGGACAACCCAATGGTGGGAAAACATATTTGACAATGATATATCTGACAACAGGTTTAATATTCAAATTTTATAAAAAAAAACGTATACAACTCAACACCAAAAAACAAACAATCCAATAAAGAAACAGACAGAGGTCCTGAACAGGCACTTTTCCAAAGAAAACATACAGATGGCTGAAACACATATGAAAATATGCTTAATATCACTAATCATCAGACAGATGTAAATTAAAACCACAATGAGACATCCCCTCACGCACGTCAGTCAGAATGGCTACCGTCAATAAATCAACAAAAAACAAGTGTTGGCAAGGATGTGGAGAACACAGTACCATGTGCACTTTTGGTGGGAATGTAGAATGGTGCAGCCACTGTGGAAAACAGTATGGATTTTATTCGAGAAATTAAAAATGGAACTGCTCTATGATTCAGTGATTCCACTTCTGGGTATATATTTCAAGAAACTCAAATCACTGATTCAAAAGAATACATGTGAAGGAGGCAGAAAAGATTAGGTCAAGTCTCTGCCCCTTCTGTATGTGCATGGAAGGACAGCTTGCAAACAACTGGCCTTGGAGAGCTGATTGTATTGTTCCCGTACTTGCCTGAGCGCTCCCACTCTGCAAACAAGGGGAGCATGAAGGGACGAGCACACACGCTGACCTTCATGGGAACAATCAGTAAGCATGTGCACATAAAGGGGAGTTAAATGTTAGGAGCTTAGTTAAGAAACTAGAGCAGGAAAAATGCCATGATTTGCCCTAAAATGCTGGTAGTCCTCGGGGCTGCAGCTTTGTCTCCTGTTTTGTGTGTGTGTGTCTTTTATGCTCATTCTCTCGTGACAAAAAACCCAGGACCGCAACAAGTCATGCCCACGACAACATGTACGCCCATTTTCACTGCAGTATAATATACAATACCCACACTATGGAAGCAACTCAAGTGTGCATCAATAGTTGGGTAGATTGAAAAGCGGTGGAATATTACTCAGCCATAAAGAAGAATGAGCCTAGAGGGTATTATGCAAAGTGAAATAAGCCAGTCAGAAAAATACAAATACCATATGATTTCACTTTTTTTTTTTTATCCTCACCCAAGGACATCTTTTCCTTTTAGCTACATTGGGAGGGAGAGAGAGGAAGAGAGAGAGAGAGAGAGGGAGAGAGAGAGAGAGAGAGAGAGAGAGAGAGAGAGAGACATCAATGGACACATCAAGTGGCTGCCTCCTGCATGACCCAACCAGGGGTGGGGACAAACTGCAACTGAGGTACATGCCCTCAGTTGGAACCAAACCCGGGTCTCTCTGGACTGCAGGCTGACATTCTAACTGCTGAGCCAAACCGGCCAGGGATGATTTCACTTTTATGTGGAATCTAAAGAACAATATAAATGAACAAAAAAAAAAAACAGAAGCAGACTCATAGATAAAGAGAATATTTTGACGGTGGCCAGAGGGAAAGGGTGTTGGGGGGCTGGTAGAAAAAGGTAAAGGGATTGAGAGTACAGATTAGCAGTTACAAAACAGTCATGGGGATATACAGTAAACCACAGAAATTAAGATCAACAATACTGTAATAACTATGTATGGTGCCAGTTCAGTACTGAAGGTGTTGCAGAAAACACTTTGTAAAGTATATTCTTTTCTAACCATTATGCTGCACACCTGAGACTAATACAAAATAATAATAAATGTAAAGTCTTATTGAAAAAAATAAAAATAAAATAATAAATAACAATAAAGTTGGGGGGGGAAAGGGCTGGAACTGGTAGCTGGCTTTAAGAAAGATATTTGCAGTACTTTGGCTCTCAAAGTGAGCTTGTACAATGTTTGCCAATAACTACAAGAGAAATTTAAAATTATCACAATAGTTATTACAACAATAACATATGAAGACCTACTAATTAGTGAGAAGGAATGTGAATTGTTATAGCAAATGTAGATAAGGAAATGTATGTCATTTTATGCCTAGTTTAGTTCGCTACACAATGTAATCTTTAAAAATGTTTCTTAATATGTAATCTTTATGGGGATAAATCAGGTATTGGAAAATGTTAGCAAGTTCACCAAAGCCTTGCAAACTCACAGGTCCTTAAGGGTAATGGTCTTCATGACTCTGCAGAAGTGTACATTCCGTACACGTAGATCGTGCAAATACTTGGTGGCGAGAAGAATGGCCCCCAAAACGACTCGTTTCCAGTTCGTGGGGCCAATGTCTATTTCTGCATAAACCACAAGTCTTTCTATATAAACCTGCAAAAGTAAAACATGGGTCTTTGATATTAGTTCAGTTTAAGTGCTGTAATGAGAACTGTTAGGAAGGACAGATTTCACCTGTTTTTGACTTGACTCTTTTTCTTAGGTTCTACAGAGACTGCTTGGCCAGCCAAAGTCAGAGGCCAAGTCACAGTTGCAAATCGGGTATTTCTGTTTCCTACATTGCCCAGGTGAATTTCCAGCCCTTGCTTTGGTCACAAGAATGAATAGACATCTTAGCAAAAAACCCTCTGAAGAAATGTCATTACTTTTGCACTTGTAAAGGGCAGGATACTTGAGTGTCTACCATGTGTACCGTTTCATACCTGGCTGGTAGTTATACCGTGATTTTACATAATACTTGAATATGTAAATCCCGGATAATACTGAGCACATGTATATCTTCTTTACCCAGTAACTAGTCCTTCAGCAGCACAAGCAGTATATAAAGCAGGTTGTCAAGAGTGCCCCCCAGTGGCTGCTGTGCAGTGCAGCAGGACAGGCAGTACCAAGGGCTGTGCTTGAGGCAGGTCTTGACAACTGTCAAGTATTCCTGGACTTAGCGCCTTTGTAAGAAACACACATGCACACAAAGGAGAGTCCTTTTTATATCCCTAATCTTCACATCCCCAGGATCACTTTATGAAATTCATCTCTGTCTTACACAATCTGAAGCTTAATCAGTTCTGGTGGTTTCAGCTGGTAACAGAGCTGCCATCTCTGCATCCCTGGTCCTCCTCTACACCTGCCAGGTAGCTTGTGAGGGTTCATGGTTTCTTTCCCATTTATTACATGTCTATTCTGCAAAGAACTGGGCGAACTTAACAGCTAAGTAAAGATTACAGAAGCAAGCTGTGATTTGTGGTTACCTCAAAAGGTGTTTTACAGAAGTGTGTGTATACCATCTGCCAAAGGAAAAAAAAAAGGCCTGGACAGATTTGCTCAGAGGTTAGAGCATTAACCCCTGGACCAGAGTCGTGGCTTCGATTCTGGACAATGGCATGTACCTGGGTGTTGGTGTGGTCCTGGCCCTGGTCAGGGTTGTGCAGGAGGCTACCAATTGATGTCTCTCTCATGGCACTGTTTCTCTCCGCCTCTCCCTCTCTCCCACTCTATCTGAAGAAAAATGGGGGGAAAGAGTCCAATTTTAAAGAATATGTTAACTGTCTGAGGTTATCAGATTGATAGCTCAGTTTTGCCAATGTACTTCAAACCCAAGTTTATTTAAAAAATATAATAGTTATTGAACATTATATGATCTTAGTGAAAGTTTGCAACAATCATTCAAAATTCAGCACTTGCAGATATCCTAAGAATAAACCTCCTTACAAGGTTCAACTTTGAATTTTATGGGACTAGATAGAGACATTTATACAACACTGGCAATCTCTCACCTTCCTGACACCTTTACTGGCATTCTTGGTGTGTGCTGTCCTTGCTCATTCATGCCACTTGCCCTCCTGTGTCAGTGGAGCTGAGATTTCCCTTCTCACTGAAGCTGACTCCTCTCTCAGTGAGGTTGATCCCATCTCACTTCTGAAGAACACCTCCCCCAATCACCTCCTTTTGAAGAATCCTCCCTGTCTGCCAGATTTTCCCCAATGTGTTGACACTGTTCCCTGCCACCACCAAACCCCTAGAATGCTGCCCCCCATTTTGCTCACAGTAAATGCCCTGATGCTGCTTCTCATCTCCCATTGTCTCCTCAACCCACTCTGTCTACCCCCTGCTGCTATCACTCTACTGAACTACTATTGCTAAGACCATCGGTGCCTTTGCACATACACACCAGAGCTCTTCATCCTCCCTCCCCTCCCCAAGCATTCCCTCATGTCATGAAGGGCACTGCCATTTGCCTACGTGTGCAAGTGTGTGCACTGCATGTGCACTTGTCTTCTGAGGGGTGGAGACAGAAACCAGATATCTCTCCTGCTGCCTCAAATAGCAGGTGTTTTGTGATGAGAAAAGGAAGAACATTTGAAATCAGAATAATTATTAACCTCCAATGTGTGTATTTTATGTCCTTGGATAGGTGTCTCTAGTAAAGTTTGGATCATTTTTTTCAGGAACATACTTTTATTTGAAAAACAAGATCACACCCTGTGGACAAGACAGGAAATATACTTCCTGAAAGAACTATCTTACCAAAATTGTTATTGCAAATTCACCGGTTAGGCGAAAGGCATTTAGAAAAAGACGCATGAAATTGTAAATAGATTCGGGATCAGGATTATAATGAAAATATTCCTTTGGATCCGTTTCTTCCTGAAAGGAGAAAATGCAATGTGAGTATCCAGGGAAGAAAAACACTTAAGTACTTCTATGGTGGCAGTCTTCTACTTGTGCCCACGTGCCCCTGAAAATAATTTTCAATGGGTGACCTGTGTTTTAGTCTTATAGGTATAAACAATGAGACTTGAAAAAACAATAGTGATGCAAAACCACCACTCATTAAAGATAAATACAGGCACAACCTCAGAAAACTCATATGGGAGTTCCTTTCCACCTTCCCTACAGAATTCTATCTAAATATAAACTAGATTTAGGCTCAAAAGTCTTGTTGATGGCCCTGTCCTATGTCTCTGTGGTCAGCTCTGAACATATGTTCTCAGTTCCCTGTAACCGTCAGGCTCTAAGGCTGGGCCCTGCTGCACAGCGTCACAGCCACACATTGCTACAGAGCCTCTGAACAGGGGATCGGAACAGGCTGGTCATTCTAATTCATTCAGAACTTAAAGAGTTGTTTAAGTTTCTCCATAGTGGTCTTAACATATCTTAGGTTTATTTACAAATATTTGTATAGATAGATGCTACTGAAAATTATCCTTTGAAAAGATACATTCTTGGGGGGGTGTATTACTCAAATTAGCTCACTAATTATACAAAGCTGCAATTCAGTCCTTACTGACATATTTCTTATACAACATTTTTTGGTATAATAATTAGATACAACACAGATTGGAGAACACTTAAAGGAACAAAATTTTGACTTCAAGCTGGAGGGAGTCTTTTCTTCCAGTAATTAATTTCAAAGCAAATCAGCATGAAACAATCATGACTGTATGAGAGAAAAATCCAAGCTCAATACAGCTGACACTTACTATAAACGGATGCAAGTGCTCCTCAAAAATATCCTTGGATCTGTTTGCATCTCTATAAAATAAGAACATGTGTTTAAACAATTAATCCAGGACTTGTTACCAACTTAGTAACACATCTGCTGGGAGTAGACAGAGGGGTAAAGAAAGAAGCTTAACACAGTCCTTCTACACATTCTGATTTTGTAAGAATTTTCTGACCTCTTTTCATTCAGCACATGAAATTCTGGGAGATCTTTTCTACACTGACCAGCCAGAGTTACCTTTATAAGCACTGACCCTCCCTAATAGGCAATGCGGGTCACCCAAATCTATTTCCACCCCCTAAGCTCACACTGGAATACACCAGAACATTTATGAAGCAGCAGTGGTGGGCAATCTTGCACGTGAGTACAAGATTCATGTTTTTTATTTTATTTGTTTCCTATCTTATATTCTTATTATGTATTTCTTCTTATTTCTTTTAAATAGTTTGAGTTAAAACTTGTCTGTCTAAAAGTGAGCAGTCTACTTGAAATAATTTTTACTCATTTTAGAAAGAAGAAGGAGAGAGAGACAGAGAGAGAAACAGAGAGAGAGATACAGAGAGAGAAATATTGGGGATTAACCTGAAATCCAGGTATGTGTCTGGACAGGATTTGAACCCTCAACCTTTTCATATACGAGATGATGTTTCAACCAACTGAGTGGCACAGGCTGGGGCAAGCAGTCCTTTTTCTTGTGTGAAGTGTACCACACTAATACAAACACACTCTGCTCATTTGAACAGTGGTTCTTCAAGTGTGTTTTGCAGGCCTCTGGGGTAACCCTAGACCAGAGGTTCTCAACCTACCTACCTAATACTGCCACCCTTCAATACAGTTCCTCATGTTGTGGTGACCCCCAACCATAAAATTATTTTTGTTGCTACTTCATAACTGTAATTTTGCTGCTGTTATGTCTTAGGCGACCCCTGTGAAAGGGTCGTTTGACCCCCAAAGGGGTTGCAATCCACAGGTTGAGAACTGCTGCCCTAGACCATTTTCAGGAGACTCACAATGCCAAAACTGTTTCTATAGAAATATCAAGCCATTGCCTGCATTTACACTGACATTGACAATAACGGTATAAAAGCAAAAGTCAGTAAAATGGTCTCTGAACAGGACTCAAGCACAGGTACCACACTGTATGCACAGTCATTCTATTCTTAACTGTCAGCTGTTGTTGAAAAAACATTCTGCTCTACTTAAGAACATCTTTGATAAAGCAGTAAAAGTGCACAGTGGTATTATCATAGATTATTTTTATATTCTGATCAGTGGAAAGCATGCATTAAGCGCTTCTCCATACAGGAACGTGGCTGTGTTGAGGAAAAGCACTTGTGACTTAGCTGTGAGCTGAACAAACTATGTTTTTCATAGAATAACATCTCTGTGTGAGAGTACAACGGCCATTCTCTCAAAACTGAAAAGGGAGCCTGTCACTCCAAGGAAAATAACTTGTATGTTTGTTGTCAATGACAATTCAAGCTAACATGCTACAGATCGAGATTGGGGAAATTGTGTAGCATTTTGTGAGCTTAACAGCATTTTAATACTTAAAGGCTTTTCTGTTAATTCTGGTGGTGATATGATACTAACAAAAGTGAAGGTGAACAGTGTATAAAGAAATGTGAACCCATAATTTCCAAATGACCAATGCATAACATTATTATAAAATTATTTACAGGTAAATAGATTCATTCAGCAGAGAAGGTAGATGCATGGGTAGTACTTTAACACAGACTTAACTACAAGCCTAGGGATATGATTTAAAATTCCATTGGAACTATATTAAGAAACCAGCATTTGTGGACTTTTGCTACAGTATCAAAGAATGTGCACAATTATCTGAAGGCTTTAAAAATACACTCTTTTCTAGCCTTAAAGCCACTTGAGGCTGGGTCTTGTCTATGTTGTTTCTTTAAAACAAATTATTGAGATGACTAAAATAATGACAAATGATTGATGACAGGGTATACATGGGACCCAGCTGTCTTCTATGAAACCAGACACAAAGAGATTTGTAAAAATGTAAATAGATAACACAATATTCACTCAACATTTTTATTATGGAAAAGAATTACATTTTATAAAAAATAATGTAGCCCTGGTCAATTTGGCTCAGAGGTTAGAGCACGGGCCCTTGGACCAAAGAGTCGTGGGTTCAATTTCGGTCAGGGGCATGTGCCTGTGTCCCCGGCCCTGGTCGGAGTCATGTGGGATGCAACCAATCGATGTGTCTCTCTCACATGGATGTTTCCCTCTCTCTCTCTCTCTCTCCCCCTCACTTTCTATCAGAAGATAAACAGAAAAATGTTCTCGAGTGAGGACTAAAAAAAGAAAAATTTATGTAAATATTATGGTTCCCAATAAGGTGTGATTTTGTCCCCCGGGAAACATTTGGCCATGGTTGGAGACAGTTTTTGTTGTCACCATGTGGCGTGGGAAGAGGGTGCTTTTGGCATCTAGTGAGTAGAGGCCAGGGAGGCTGCTGAACATCCTATGATGACAAGGCCATCCGCCACGACAAAGAACTATCTAGCTCAAAATTTCAACAGTGTTATGAAAAAACATGTTTCAACATACAAGGACTTATTGTTTAGTTCTCAATTTTAATTTCTAATACAGAAAACATCAATACAGCTCACATAAACAAATATCCTTTGGGATCCTCAATAACTTTTGAAAACCAATAATTCACTTCAATAATGTCATAAAAGCACTCTATGGCTTACTTCAATAATGTCTGTAGTTATTGCCTAATACTAAACTTTGTATCTTGTATGTTGATTACCTAGAATAACAAGACAGGTTTTAAAACTCACCTCTTCTTAATGAGGTAATATATTGCTAATACCACACTGTGGAGAGAAAAAAAAGTAACAATTGACTTTCTGTGAGGTGTGAAGACATGTTTGAAAAGGGGTTGTGGTGGGGGGAGACCTGCCCAGCTGCCCAGTGGCCATGGGGCCCTCACTCAGACAGCACGTGGGCACTCTGCACCTGGTTGCAGTTCTGTGCCTCTTAACAAAATTAGGAAAACCAAAATGCTACGGAATGTGCTGTCAGAAAACACGTCCGGATGGTTATTATAATATACGTTATTACACATCTCCCCTGTCATTTGCCTTCTACCCACAGAACCTTTCCCCCTGCACAAGTTACATCTATCTGTACACATGCTTAAATTTAAGTCACACAGTAGCTTTTGCACCTACTCACCCATTTTTCATCCTTTCCCTGAAGATAAATAAAATGCTCCATACGAAATAAAATCATGTAACATCACTTTTACATAATTATGAGAAAATGTAATGGCAGATATAAACACCCATATAATCAATAGGTCTAACTCTACTAAAATAAGCAGTGCTAACAAGGCAGCATAATAGGACACAGTGTAATATTAATAATATTTATTTCCAAATTAGTTTAAAAAAAAGTTTAATGAGCAGATGTGTGTGCTCAGCTACACTGTAAATTACCGTGTTCCTAAGATATCACAGATGCTGTGCAATAGGAAACAAAGGGGTGCTGTAGGTTAGGTGATATGCTTTTTCTCCTTGTCCCCAGTGTCTAAAATGAAGCTCAAAATAATTGAGGGAAAGCAAATCTGAATTTTATACCAAGGACTACAGAATAGTAGCACTTGTAAAAAAAAAAGACATAACATTGTTAGCATCAAAGATACTAACTTCTATAGCACTTCAAACAGTTTCATCATATTGATTTTAAAATCACAGAATTTGAAGCATGTAAGTTGAAAAGAACCAGTGAACTTGTGGTGACATTTAATCCAACAACCCATTTCACAGATGAGGTAAGCAGGGCTTCAAACTGACTTGCCCCAGGTCCCCCAGCAGGGAGCAGCAGTTCTCTTTCTCCTGCGCTCTCACCAGGCAGCGTGGTGCCCAAGCTTGGCTGGACCTGGGGTCATCAGAGGAGCTTTAAAAACGGCCTGGCTTGCCCTTCAGAGGATCTGACTCAACTGGCACTGGGTGTGACTGGGATGGTTTTTAAAGCTTCCCAGGTGACTGCAATGTGCAGCACGTTTGAGAACACATAAGTTAGGGTTAAAATCAGAATCACCCTGGATGCTCTTCTCCATTTAATTATGCCTCCCACCCTTCCTTAGCTGATCAAAAAGCCTGTGAGAGTGAGAGAATATGTCGGGGGAGGGGAAATGGAATGCCTGTGTTTAGAGACATAGATTTTGAAAAAAGTGGCATCAGTGATAATGAAATTTAGTACATCTATAACACTAAAACCTGAGTTGAACAAATTTTATCCACAAAGAAATTAGCTTAAAAACTTTTTCCTTAAGACTGGTTTGATGCATTTTTCCTGGAAGGAGAAGTGAATTTTAAAGAAAAATAGTGCAGAGGAATAAATGCACAATGGGGGATCCTGACAAAATCCAATTGAACCTAAAGGCAGATGCACTCTGGTGCCAGCAGGGGACAAGCTGCTCCTTCTTCCAGGAGCAGCTTCCAGAGGAGCACACATTGTTAGAGGCCTGGATCCCATAAAGGAATACTTCTTCTAGAAACATTCAATAAAAACAACTCTCTTTTCCTTGTTCAACAATGTCTCAACAACAGTAATGCATAAAGTAAAGATAAATACTTTTGGGGAGATGTTTTATTTACTAACTGGCTTTCCCTTATTCCTTGCATTCTAAGATTATAATGGAACCTGAAGTCACTATATAGTTGACAACAGCTTCTTACCCTGAAAAGGACAATCAAATGACTAAAATTATAGAGGGGCAGCATGCCTGTAGCATAAGGGGGTCTGTCATTGAGTCCTGGGCAACCTATTTGTACTCACGAATACAAGGTGATTTTAGCATTAGGCCGGGACATTGTGCTCTCATCTAAAAAGATGGTTGAGCATGAGCTGTGCTTTCCACCAAGGAGACCTGGAGACACCTGAAGAGGAAGGGAAATCCAAGAAAACATCACAGTAAGTTAAACCTATAAAAATGTGTTTTTTCTTGGTTAAAACGTCAAACAATTAAACATTCCATTTTTTCCTTACTCTCCCCAGCTGGGCTCAATGGTAGGGTTAGGGTTAGGGTCTGAAGGGAAGATGTGAGGAGAATATTCATGAACTTTCGAGGTGTGTCCCCACAGGGTTGTGGGCACCACTGGGTGTTTGGTGCCAGGACAGGGGGTCATTAGTCATTGCAGCTGGTTCTGATGTCAGTCAAGGCATTGTCCCGCCTAGCCTTGCCACTTCTTTTCTAGGCCTAGATATTATCTCTAGTTTATTCAAAACTGTCTCTGTGCTCAACAGAACTGAGATTCCGTTCCTAGGATTATTTGATGTGGGTCAGAACCTCACTGTCCAGAGATAAGCTAGGGAAGGAAAGGTCACCCTGGGGGCGAGGTCCACCTTACAATACTTGGTGTCCCAGTTTGCCCATTGCTAGGCACCCGAAGCTTTCCTCCCTGGTGACACACTTGGCCCATTGTTCCTACTGTGTTCATGTCTAGGTAACTACCTACTATAGCAGTTTTATTGTGTTTTTTAAAATTAATTTATTAATTTTTTTACAGATGTTTCTTCTTTTCCCCCCATTGACACCCTCTTACCTACCCCCTCCCCATGACATTGTGGTCTATGTCCAGTTTTGTTGTATTTTATAAACTAATTCAGATGAGCCTTTCTTTCTCACATTAATATAAGCAGCTTCCATCATCTGTCATATGTTCCCATCAGTATCCCCCACTAATACACCAAAGATAGGACAAGGAGAAAATCTAGTTGATGTCTTTTAAATACAGAGCATTTACAAACTTCCAGTAGCCAATAATCAGATAAATCTTTATATTATATAAAACACCATTTGCCTGTTTCAGATATGTTACTTCAAAGCCACTTATTCCTCATGAACCACAGTCCCAGATGGCATATTTTCTAAAAGAATCACTATTTGGAGGAAAACATTCTCCTTCACGCTTGAAATGTTTGACTATAGTTAAAATTCTGACGTGTCCCTTAAGCTATGCAGTTAATATGCAATTTACATTTAGGATCTCAAAAATACAAATACAGTATGAAAATCCATTTAAATACTTTTATGCTAAATGGAAAGTTATCTTCTAAGATCATTCCTATCTAGGTATAAAATGGCATATAAAATACCACAATAAAGTCACCTATGACCAAAAACCTATAAATATATATATACAGGGGAGTAAAAAGAATAGGAAAAAATGCACCAAAACAAAAACTAGATGGTAAAGCTTTGGGTGATATGTGCTCCCATTTTCCCCTTTTGAATTTTTTCTATTATGTATGTATACTGGTTTGTTTTTGAAAATGTTAATGCTAAAACATTTAAAATCTTTCATTTAGATACTGGATCATAGCTCTAATGGGGCTCAGGTAGTAAATCAACAATTTAGTCTACTGGCTACATCCAACCAAAGAAATAGGGAACATTTCCCCATCACCCCAGGCCCACTCCCAACTATTCCAACTTTTTAGGCTCAATATCTGTATCCACTAGAGGGTGACAGAACTCAGCTTCCTAGCAAAGCCTGGATATACTGGCTGTCAGAGATTACTTTCCCCTCATCCTGCTTAAAAATGTAAAACAATTGTTCTTTAGGGTTAAAACCTTACTATTGCTGGCTTACAACCTCAATAAACTACACTGACAAACACAAAGATAAAAATGGAAATATCAAAAATCAAAATCAAAGCCAAAATATTGTTGATAATTTAGTGTTCATAGATATTTTGATTGGCCACTAGAATAGACAGGGACAAAAATCCTACTGCATCTTCATTCATTCAGCACGAATGGCAGAGAAGGTGGAGTTTCACAATCTTTGCAAAAAAGGGAAGGGGTTACTTAGTAGACTTAAAGTTCATAGCAAAGAGAAAAGTATAACCACATTTAGAAGTTCTAATAAGTGACATCTGAAACCTTACTATCAAGTGAAAGACCTGTTGAAATCCTGCCTCCCCATTGTGCCTACTATCTCATGATAACCCATTAAAACATAAAGCTGAAGTTTACTGACTTTGTGTGGTGGGCACACGATGCAATATACTGATCATATATCTTAGAAATTGACACGTCAAACCTATGTATTCTTATTTACTAATGTCACCCTAATGACATTAATTTTTTTAAAATCTGAACTCATAAAAAAAAGTTGAAAACATTTTCTAAAGTCTACATGCTAAGAACATCACATATTTTTAGTGATTACTTTAATAGAGCAACTTAGAATCTATGGTATCGGCATATGAGTTGTCCTATGAAAACTAAAATCATTGAATAAAAAAAAGAAAATTAATGGGAGTGATAAAATTGAGGATCTAATGAAACACTTTAAAAAATAATTCTTAACCATTATAGGCAAAAATTTGCATTGATAAAAGAACAAAATAGTATAAAAAAAGGCATGATAAGATATAAGAGAACACTATAAATTAACAACAAGATGGACAAAACAAAGAATTATAACAGTGTTGGAGCATAAAGTCAAGAAAGTCTCCAGGAAATAGAAAAAGACAAAAAGGAAAGTAAGAGATGGGACAATTTAGCTCTGGCCGGTTTAGCTCAGCGGTTAGAGCATCAGCCTGCGGTTCAGAGAGACCCGGGTTCGGTTCCCGCTAAGGGCATGTACTTCAGTTGCAGTTTGTCCCCGGCCCTGGTTGGTCGTGCGGGTGGCAGCCACTCGATGTGTCCCTTTCACGTCAATGTTTCTCTCTCTCTCTCTCTCTTCTTCACTCTCCCTCCCACTCTATCTGAACAAAAAAAAATGAAAAAAATGTCCTCGGGTGAGGATAAAAAAAAAAAAAAAGAAAGAGATGGGACAATTTAGAGATCTGTGCAGGAATACTGGTCTAAGAGTTCCAAATTCTGAGAAATGGGAATACTAGAAAAAAGAAGGAATACAGAAACTATAAAAGAAAAAAAATTCCATGAAAGTAGCTAACATCAGCAGTCTTAATGGCCACAATAAAGTGAAAAGGTACATAGTAAATCATAATATAAAATTTCAGAATCCCAGGAACACAGAAAGTTCTAAACATTTCCAGAGAAGAAGGGGTTGGGGGAAATAACTAGAATTGGCAATATACAACGTATCATACAATGTCAACAGATGTAAGAGCAACACTGGAATGGGAAAACAGCAGAAATGTCTTTAGAACTGCAAAAATTAACTTCAACCTAGAATTCTATACTTTATTAAGTAGGGGGCATTGCAGAGAGGCTACATCTCTACAAAACGTCTGCCCATGGGTCCTGTCCCAGGAAAAGGCGCTCCAGTAAACAGGGCGGATAACAAGACAGAGGGAAACATACAACCTGGGACAGAGCCTTTCCACCGGTGTCCCGTGCGGCACACTGAAGAATATTTAAAACAGGCCACACCTGACTATGTAGACAGGGGCACTGACCTCTTTTCCCTTAGACTGTCAAATAAAAAAATGACAACAGCCAACAAAATAGACATCCGGTGTGAGTGAGTCAAGATTATATCTATATTATTATGTGTCAGATTGGACAAATATATCTTTTCAGTGTGCCGCAGAATTTTAGTAATTAGTTTATGTCTGCCATGAGATAAAAAAAAAAAAAAGGTTGAAAAATCATTGATCTAATACAGAGGGGATCCCACACAAGACAGCAGTTATGTGAGACCCAGGTGACTTTAAAGAAATATGCCCAAAAAACAGGAGCAGAGCAGGCCTAGGGAACCCAGTCTGTGCTAGAGTAGGGTAACACAGGCTGGGGAGATTGCTTCCCATGGAAAATGGAACAAATATGTTTAGTAAATGGAAAATATTTTTGACAGGCTTGTGACGAATGCTACAGCATTTTCAGAAAAAAAAATAGCTGTTAGAAAACAAGAAGTGAATATAGTCCAAAATATAATCCACACACACAAAAATGAAGACTTAGGTACAAAAACATTATTTTTGAAGCAGGGAGACCAGCCTACTCTCTGCATTGGGCTCTGAGATCATGTTGACCAGGAAGTAGGGGTTTGGAGTGTCCTGGAGAAGAGGAGAAGTGCTCAGATTTCAGTCATATTAGAGAAAAAGAATGAAAGGTGTACAGGAAAGAGGCACAGCCAGAGAACCCTATGGCTCAGCGGTAAAATGATTTACACAGTCATAATAATGTGAACAGTGATTCTGATTCAGTAAAAACCATGATACATGTTGAGGGAGAGGGTGGAAATAAGGCCACGTGGAGAGAAAGCTGAGCTCTCAGCTGCTAGGACAGTCAGTCCATAAACAGTGCTAATGGCTGACGGAGCTAGGACTTTGGTGCTCACTTTGTTAAAAAAACAAGATTAATAACTAAAGCTAAAAATTAAGACATATCTTTATACCACAACCATGTTATTGAAATTTAACTTAAAGGTCAGAATCCCTCTAAAATTGGGCATTCATAAGCAGAAATCTTTCCTGAATATGTAAATCTGAAAATTAAAATAACAAGAGAGATTTAGAAAATCTACCAAACAGGTCCATGCTAATGATATAAGGTCTGTTATATATTTTAAAATCATGGCAGATAAATTTTCATTTAAATTATTAATTTCTTACTTAACTTTTTGACTGTTTACTTACATGGTATGAATTGTTCTTCATATTCTTTCCTCGCACTAAGGAAAAAAGAATTAACTTATCAAATGTGATACAAGTGATATAGAAAAACAAATGTTACTGATTACATGAAAGATTACCAACATACAAAAGAAAAGATTTCATTCTATTTCTTTTTTAATTTCCAATAAATTTATAACTTAAATCACCTGGCAAGTTGAGTTCCATAAAGAAACATCTTAAAACTAAGTTTTACTGTTTTGACCTAACAGATGCTCTATATCAGGTACACATGAACGTCCCTCCATGTACAGAGGAAAAGGACAAAGCAAGCCGGGCAGGTGAGAAATGCAGCTAATACAAAGTTGACCTGTTGCGCATCTGAACCACTACTCAGTCGTAGTTTCTGATTCTACATTTACATCCATTTCACCATCAAAGGATCGAACAGTTGACAGATTCAAGAGCCAGTTTCTGGCCAGGCATCTGGAAATATCCTGAATCCCTTACTGGTACTCAACTAGAATATCTCACTGAAAAAATAAATAGGTCTTTACTCGATTGCAAAGTCTCCTATCTAATTTAAATTTAAAGGGAGTGTGACTAACCCAACTAAACAAATGTACAACACAAAATCATTTGCTCTAACAGAGATCAGAAGAAACACAGAAGCTCCACAGAGGGTCTCGGGCTGTCCTGTGTCCCACACAGCCTCCTTTAATGAGGACGGCATCACGGGCACACACTCCTCAGGACTGAAGAGAGGCCACGGGAGAACGTCTCCTGTACTGTCTCCACCCTCTCGACATGTGAGCAGCCCAAGTTCTGGGAGACACTGAGAAGTACAGCAATCCTACCCAAAAATGATCAGCTCCAGACAGTCAAATACACACATACCATGAAAACGCATGTTAACACCCCCACTTTTTACTGTGCTGAGTTACTTCAAAGATAATGGAACCTTTCCCTTTGATACTTCTCCTGTCATAAGCAATGAAACCTTGAGCACGTGTGCCTTGTTAAGCAAGTAAACTCCATGTACCATAACATGAAGGAAACTAAGCAGGCAAGAGAGTGTCAAACCTACACTTCTGGGGCTGGCTTTAGCTCAGCGGTTCCCTCACATCGAGCTCTCAGCTTGTTAACCACTCTTGCCCGTGAGGGTGGCTCGAGGCCCGTGGGTGCTCTCCAGCCCTTAAAAAAAAAGAACACAAAAAAACCCCTACCCTTCTGACTCTTGTCCTAAAACAAATAGGACCCAGGAAGTGGACACCAGTGTCCCGTGCTGATGCGAAGCTTCCGGGAACCCCGCAGGCCCTGTGGCTCTCATGCACCCGGCAGCATTAAGTTAGGATGAGAGAGTCTTCAACAGCTTAAAAGTTCTGGATGTGAGATTGGACCATTTGGTTGAGCACAATGTAACATAAAGCCAACGTCACAAATTCAATCCTCATATATAAACAACTGATTATTATGATTTGTTCAAATAAAAACCTAACTGTGACCAAAATCCTGTCTTGACTTACCATCATTTTGAGATTTCTTTAGGAAAATGGTGCTAGCCCTTGGATGGTCTGAAGGGATTAGTTCTAAATCCATCTCTGTGTAGGAAAAAGAGAAAAACACACAATAATTTAGTTGAGCAGAATTACATAATTTTAAAAATAGCTACACATCCATTTTAATCACATAACAGTGTTGGCAGGAGGTTTTAGGAAAGGTAACAAGCCAATGTTAGTAAAGGCAACAATATAAAAATTACTGACAAAGTTCAAAATTGTAGAGTCTCTCTGTACATGTGGAATTAAATCAGAATACATCTTAGACATTTTAAAAACCTGCACCTAAATATATCTATGAATCATGTTTGTGCTTTCCACCTTCTACTTATCAATTAGAAATACAGTCACTACTTTTATGCTGAAATTACTGGCTCATTCCAGAAACAGTCTCAAGAAGCAAGTTACACTGTGGCCAATTAGTGTCAGATACCAGCTAATATATCTAATATGCCCAAATCAAGGGAGTTGTTAGGGCAAATGTTCTTTATATATGTAGGCTAATTCTAACTCCATTCAAAAAATGAACTAACTTAGTTAGTTGTGGTTACTTGGGGCTATTCATTTTTGCAGATTTAAAAGGATAGCATAAAAGCTCAGTGCTCTAATCTACAGAATGCTTCCAAGATAATGACTTTTAATACTTCCATAAAAAATGATTTTTAAATTCTGCCCTCAATTTCTAAAGCTAAAATCTCACTTCATCCTTCCATGCCACATGATTAATTTGGGGCTTCAATAAGAATACCTTCTGGTGCTGATCACGGGGCTGAGTCTAACCATGTAAAGGTAGGTCTGCCTGTAGACCACCTTGCACCAAGGTAGGATAATATTCTTTTTAAGCAGGAATATAAAACAGGTATTTAAATTTTAATACCACAAAATTTGCCACTATATGCAATAATATAGTTGTCATTTAAAATAAACACACCCTATGTATTCCATCTCAAAGTACTTAACCTGTCTTGTAAGAAAGTGAACCAAGATCATGATAGTGTAATGGTTAAGGCAGTATTTCCAAAATCACATAATAATGTTTCTGTGTTTTGAAAGAGCATTTGGAGTTCAAATCTAAATAAACTACATCCCTGGTTCTTAGAGAATCAAAATGATCAATGATATGTTAACAACGAATCAGTCTGACACCGCTGTACTTGACCTAGTTATTAATAAGAGGAGAGAGTGAAGGAAAGGCGTGGCATTTGGACAGCTTCACCAGGAAGCTCAAGCTTTACACTCCCCAGGGAGCCACTGGTCCATTCTCTCAGATCATGGGGGAAGGGACTGGACAAGGGGGAGACAGACTCATGCCCAGTAAAGCTGGAGGGGAGGAGTGAAGGAGCTTGCTGTCAGTCACACCTGGGAAGAGGTCATTGGCCAGAGTAGGCGGGGCCACTGCCAGTGCAGGAAGATCTGAGATACTGAATTCCCTGAGGAAGGAGTTCTCTCTCTGGGCTGTGCTCTTGGGCTCTAGGGCTCTTGGCTGTTGGCATGTTATGCTTGACTCCTGGCTAGGGGGGCTGTCTGGCTCCTGCTTCCTGTGTTTGTGCACATGGCCCATGCAGTCCCCACATGATGGACTAATGGACTGGAACTAGCCTGAGGCTGAACTGGACCCAGCTGCCACATGGAACGGAAACTCTGGACACTGGCTTTGTTTGTAGTGCTACTGAAACCCTAAGCACACTTCTTCCAGGACTGGATTAAGGAAATGGGACTTTGGAAACCCAGGGATGTAATTTCACACAAATTGAAATCACTCATTCTCCCATGCCAGTCTCAGAAAATTATTTTTTACTGTTATTGTAAGGACACTACCCCAAGCACTCAGTGAGAAAAGTGATACCCCACTTTAACCAATAACAAGCCTAACAATGAATAATGTCTAACAAATCATTTTACCAATTTATTTACCTAGAATTGTTTTTTCTTACCAAATAATAGAATCTTGCACAAACATAATATGGGACTTCCTGGTTGATAAGACACCTGAGCCATCCATTTTCATAGTATTGCCAATACTAGAAATTTAAATCACTAAACTAGTTGCCTTGTTCTTTTAAGAAAACACCACTGAATTTCAAGTTTATTAAATTGCTTTTGGAGAAACTACTCTATTCAACATTTAATGTAAACAAAAAAAACCCATACAGTTAACGTTTTTTTCTACATATCTGAAAAATTAAAAAAATGTTAGTTATTTTCAAAAATAAATTAATTCAGTTGTGCACAAAGTGAGAGAGAGACTGTTCCAGCAGCCTCTAACCTCAGATTTCTGAAAGAATTCAAGACTTACTTCCTACAAAAAATAAAGCAAATATATTGCATCTGAATAAAAAAAAAAGTAAAATTTTTCAGAAAAAGTCATATTATGTATCAGTGCGTAGGACATAATAAAGTTTGATTACAATTTTCAATGGGAAGCCCAGGAAAAGTGTATACTTGAATCAAAAGAAGAAGCAGGCTTAAACACACACACACATACACACACACACACACACATGCCCCAAACCAAGATGTGCTACTATGGCTCTAAATACAAAAAAAGGCTGAAATAAAAGAAAAGACAACTTGCAGAAAGAAAGCAAATTCAGCTCACGTAACAGACAAACAAAAACTCCCCCTACCCTACACCTAGGTTCTAGGGCAGACACATGCCCTAGGGCTGGCCAATCAATCCCAGCTGGCCTGGGACCTCTCAAGAACCAGAAGGGAATGCCCAGCTGGTGTGGCTCAGTGGTTGAGCATCCACCCATGTACTAAGAGGTCATGGGTTCAATTCCTGGTCAGAGCACATGCCCAGGTTGTGGGCCCAATCCCCAGTGTGGGGCATGCAGTAGTTGGCCAATTGATATTCTCTCTCATAGATGTTTTTGTTTCTCTCTCGCTCTCTCCTTTCCTCTCTTTGCAAAAAAAAAAAAAAAAAAAAAAAAAAAGAAAGAAAGAAAGAAAAAAAAAATCAATAAACAAAAAAATAAATAAAAGTAAAAGAACCAGAAGGGAAAAGCAGAGCTGACTCTAGGATCCTTAGAGAGTCTGCAGCTGTGGACTCTCCCTTTGCCAGCACGCGGAGTAGTCTTTTCAGGAGAGATCAACAGGACAGCAGAACTAAGACAAGTTCTGAGACCATCACTGAATTCCTGAATCAAGGAGCACCTTGATGTTCGCTCCATGAACTCTGGTTATACAAGTCAACATTTTTTTTTAAAAGATTTTAAGCTATGCCCTGGCCTGTGGCTCAGCGGTTAGAGTGTCAGCCCATGGACCAATGAGTTTCGGCTTCCATTCTGAATACGGGCAAGTACCTCAGTTGCAGTTCATCCCAGGCACTGGCTGGGGTCGTGTGGGAGGCCGCCACTTGATGTGTCCATCTCAAATCAATGTTTCTCTCTCTCTCTCTCTCCCTCCCACTCTATCTCAACAAAAGTGTAAAAAGGTCCTTGGATCAGGATAAAAAACAAACAAAAAAAAGATTTAAAGCTATGCCCTGGCTGATTTGTCTCAGTGGTTAGAGCGTCTGCCCTTGAACCAAAGAGTCACGGGTTCAATTCTGGTATAGGGCCGGACCTCAGTTGCTCTTTGATCCCTGGCCCAAGGCCGGGTCCTGCGGGAGGCAGCCAGTGGGTGTGTCTCTCTCACATCGATGGTTCTCTCTCTCTCTCTCTCTCCCCCCCCCTCCCACTCTAACTGAAGACAAATGGAAAAATATCCTCAGGTGAGCATTAAAAGAAAAGATGTTAAGCTATTTTGAGATCGATTTCTTTTAACTTTCAGCATATTTGCTGTTTAATGGATGCTTAATCGCCTATCAAGTGTTATTCCTATACTTAGCTTCCTATTGTGTTTTAAGTACTTACAAAGTTCTATTAATATCATACTGTCACAGTCTTCACATATATAACAATTTTAAAAATCTTCTTAAAAAACTCTTTAAAATATAATGACTAGACCAAAGGTTAGATGTTTTAATGGCTCAATATATAAATGTAAGTTGCTTTATAAAACATATGAAGGCATATTAGAGTATAATGCTAACAAGGATAGCAATTTTACCTTCTACCCCAGCTTTGAATACTTAAAAAAAAAATCCCAGTCATGTGAATGAGGAACCACACAGTGTCTCTAATTTGCATTTCTTTGATTACATAGTGGGACCACAGTTAACAGTGTTATTTGCACTTTGGTGAACTGCCCATCATTTGTATGTACTGTATGATCTGTACCCATTAGGGCCCTAATGTTGTCAACTTGCAAGAGGCTTTCATACAATATTTTCTATTTATAGCCTTGACTGGTGTAGCACTGTTGGTTGGGTACCTTCCAGGCACCCAGGGATTGCCTGTTCCTTTCCCAGGCAGGGCACATGCCCAGGCTGCAGGAACAATCCCCAGTAGGGGGCATACAGAAGGCAGACAATGATCTCACATCGATGTTTATCTTTCTCTCTCCAAATCAAGTAAAATTCTTTTTAGCCATGGCCGGTTTGGCTCAGTGGTACAGCATTGGCCCACAGACCAATGAGTCATGGGTTCAATTACAGCCAAGGGCATGTACCTCACTTGTGGTTCGTCCCCAGCCCTGGTCTGGGTCATGCGGGAGGCAAACAGTGGATGTGCTCCTCTCACATCAATGTTTCGCTCTCTCTCCTTTTCTCTCCCTCTCTCTCCCTCCTTTCCACTCTATGTGAAGATAAATATAAAAATATCCTTGGTGAGGATTAAAAAAAAAATTTCTTAAAAAAAAATTGCTGCACCACCCTGAATGCATCCAAGCTTGTCTACAACAATTTTAGATATAACTTGCACCTTTTGCTCTTTGCAAATACGGCATCACTATTTCATAGAATGGTTTTTAGCAGCATTTTTCAGAAAGACATTCATTTGAACGTGATTTCAATGTATTCCAATGAACTAGAAATTTCAGCAGTTTCTGAGCCAACTGCTGGGCACCTGTTTACTTAAGGTTTCCTGCATTTCCTGAACTGCTCTATCCTCATACTATACATTGTATTTACTACACATTGTATTAGTTTTGGGGCCCACAACACAAAATTTAGAGTCTAACAATTACCATGTACACTAATGATTTTATCTCTCAGAGTCCACACTTTCTGCCTGTCAGGTGACTGCTACTCGATGGCCTTGAGCTGACGACCTCCCCAAAGGCACACTGCAGGCTCCTGTGACCCCCAGTCTCTTGCTCCTGGAGCCTGGCTTCCAGTTTCCTAGCCTCTGACAATCCTCACTCTGGCTTCCAACCACCTGCGTAGCTGCCTCACCTTGGATCTCAGTATCACCCTGATTTAATCCTCAACCCGTTTGAGCTGTGACACTTCATACAGTGAAGTACACCTTTCTTCTGTATGTATTTTTAAAAAGTACTTTGCTCAGTGTCTTGGGCTTTTAAGACCATTTCTGAGTAGCAGTTTCCCTCAAGTTCTTCTCACATTATGTAATGTTACTGTTTTAAGCCTAAAGTTTAATTACTTTAATACACTAAAACAAGGGGTATGTGAAAAGGTAGTATCCCCAAGGCTGGTCACATGACATGTCATTCTATAAATGCTATTCCTATGTGCCAGGCATCTGGAGTTGACATTCCTGCTCTATCCATCCTGACTTTTCAAATCCTGGACAACTCAATTGACAGCACTCAGAGACTGTCTTCTCACACATAAAACAGATATAATTTTTATATTACTGAACTCAAAACATTGCAAGGATCAAATGGAATGCAAGTGACATTTATATACTACAAATTGAGTACAAAAAATTGACAAAGCATGCACAAATTAATTCAAAAGCAAAATATGAACATTTAGCATTTCACTGGAAAGTATGAAGTGTCCACTCATTAACCATTACCCAAACAGCATTTTTAGTTCATATGTGCTCTGTCTGTCCCTTAAAGGTAAAGGAATGAAAGTCACACAATTAACAAAAATTTGTCTCAGCGTTGTTGTTGTTTTTTTTTTTTTTGTTCTTTAATAAGCAAATACATAATTCCCCTGATTCTGTCACGTACATTATTGGATGTCCTTTCCTTTTTTTTAAAAAAACATATCTTATCCTGGAGATCACCACATAGCAGGATAGAGATAGTTTATTCTTTTTTAGAACTCCTTAGCAGTCTACTGCAAGAATGTGTTTATTTTACCGCTCCCTTACTGGAAATAAGATATTTGCAAAATATTTTTTGAAAATAATGCAAGGGAAACAATGTGAATATGTTGCTTCTTATTTGTGGGTATGTCTTCAGAATAAATCCTCAGATAGGATTCCTGATTAATGCATCTGCACTGTGGGGTGATTAGGCTAACACCCCTTCCTGGGCAAAGCCATTCTGCACTTCCATCAGCAACATATAAAGTACTGTTTCTTCATAGCCCTCCCCAAACACTGAGTGTCACGTTTATGGATTTTCTTCCAAGAGCAGAGAATCTACAGTATAGTTTTGTTTGCATTTATCTGTGTATGAATTCAGGTGTATAGGTCATCTGCATGTATTTTTCTGTGACTAGTCATTGATGTCTATGGCACTACATTTAGACCGACTTCATTACTCTAAGTCAGCCTATTGAGGCCCTTACAGTTTGGTGTGTTTTTTCCAAGCCACTGTTGAGTCTCACTTGAATAACTGTGCCAGCCTTCTACTCACCTCCCTGCTTCCTCCATTCTTACACAGTAGCTTCTCTCTCTCTCTCTCTCTGTTCCTCTCCCTGTCTTTATAGAATTAGCATCATTTCCCTACATATAATCCCCCAATGGTTTCCCATTTCAACTAGACTAAAATTCACATTTTTGTCAAGGCCCCCTAAGCACACAAGTTTAATGCACCTTATTCCTGCTCCTGGTGTCCCTTCAGTCTGCAGCTGCCCCGTGTTTGCTGGGATTGGCCTACACGCTGTATTCCCATCTGAGGAACCTGCATGGAAGCCTCTCCTCCAATGGGTTCACAGGACTCCCTCTCATTTCTAGAACTGCTCAGTGTCACTTACAGAGAGCAGCTGTCATAAAGCACCCTGACTTCTTGGCTGGTTCATGTGTTGTCTGACCCAGGATCGTCTAGAATGTCAAAGTCTGAATTAGGCTGGGGGCTCAACCTTGAATATCACTGTCCTGCATCTAGAAAGGTGCCCAATAGACATCTGACTATTTCAGTATTCCCAAAACCAATTAAGTTTCTCCCAATTTTCTTATAGTTTCTAAAATTTTATCTAATGCAATCTTTTGATTTGTCAGTTAGGATCAGCACTTCTTTCAGATCTTAGAGTAGTAGTTATTCAAATTTAGATACAGAACGCACAAAAAACTTATAGAATTTCTAATGTCCAGTGAAAAACGATGGTGACTTAAAGTTGGGATAAAAATATTTAATGTTAAAATTCCTTATCCACAAAATGACATCCTAATTAAGTTATAGAAAAGTATACCATCTGAATTCTACAGGTAGGTACAATGCATCTGTTTTTGTCTGTGTCCCAGAATAAAGTATCATAATGGTTTGTGTACAGTTTCATTCTGAAAGATGGCCCATTGTAACGGGTGGGCCCCTGAAGGATGCTCCAGCCCCTTGAAGGTGCAGAACAGCTGTTAGAAGGCTGCAGGGGAGCTCCTTGCAGCTGCATGGACACACCACCTGCAGTGCTCTCAGGGTCAGCACAGTCCCGGGAGCCTTCTCTCATTTCTTCTCTTTACAACACAGAGTTATAAAGAGCACATAAAGAGTGACCGCATTTGTGTAAACTAAACAAATGTGAAGTTTATACTCATACAAAAGGTTCAGGAGGTATCAATACATAAATATTAATACAAATTCTGGGTATTCTCAGCATCAGTGAATGGCTTCTGGATTTTGTAAATCTTTTACATCAAATGCTTATTAATAATATCACACACAAATAGAAAAGAGGGTTTAAAATAGCTACTGGAAAGAGTCAAGATCTGTTGTACAGAGGTTTTTCCACATAATGTTGCCAATTCCTTCCCCACTCACTCCTCAGGGCCAGGGTGAGGAAAGGGTTGCTTGAGACAGCACCTTTAGCCAGCAAATTAGCAAAGCTCCTAAGGTCAGAACATAAAGGCTGGTGAACAGCTGATGAGCAATACTGAAATTGGAAAACAGGACCTTAGGGTCTTTTTTGTGTTACTGATACCATCCAGGGTTACATTAGATGTACCTTTAGACAAAGGCAAGGTAGTAGAAAACTTATTTTAGGTCTATCTAAAATCTATACTAGGCTCTTAAGAATATCTCTCTGAAATGACTCTAGGAAATGATGTTCTGTTGCAGAAGAACAAGGCAAAGCATCATTCAAATATGATTTTGTGTAAGTAGTCAAATAACCCAATTCTCCATTGTAGAAAAGCAGGTATTTCTTAGTTTCAGGGAAACAGATATAAAATTGTCTGAAATAAGGACATTAAATAAGCTGTCAATGAAAAGAGATCCAGAATCATGGAAGTAGGGAACAGACTGATGAACCTCAGAGGAATGGGGGGTGGGAGGGATGGGAAGAGATAGACCAAGGGACTTATATGCATATCTGCACAACCAAGCTACAGGGACACTAGGCTGTGGAAGGCAGGAGGAAAGTGGGAATGGGAAGGAGGGGGTCACTGGGGAAAAAGGGGGACATCTGTAATACTTTCAACAGCACAAAATTAAAGACAATTTATATCACAAAAGTAAAAAATAAAGACATTACAAGCAAACAAATGGCCAAGAGACATATGAAAAAATGCTCAACGTCACTAATCATCAGAGAGATGCAAATTAAAACAACTATGAGGTATCACCTCACACCTGTCAGAATGGCTGCCATCAACAAATCATCAAACAAGTGTTGGCGAGGGTGTGGAGAAAAGGGGACTCTAGCACACTGCTGGTGGGAATGCAGACTGGTGCAGCCACTGTGGAAAACACTATGGTGTTACCTCAAAGGTTAAAAATTGAACTACCATTTGACCCAGTGATCCCACTTCTAGGAATATATCCGAAGAAGCCTGAAACACCAATCAGAAAGAATATATATACCCCTATGTTCATAGCAGCACTATTTACAATAGCTAAGATCTGGAAACAACCCAAGTGTCCCTCAGTAGATGAGTGGATAAAAAAGCTGTGGTACATGTAACACAATGGAGTACTATGCAGCTGTAAGAAAGAAAGATCTCTTATCCTTTGAGATGACATGGAGGGACCTGGAGAATATTATGCTAAGCAAAACAAGCCAAGCAGAGAAAGGCAAGTATTACATGATCTCACTTATCTGTGGAATATAATGAACTAAACAAACTGATGAAAAAAATGACCCAGAGACATAGAGGTGGGGTACAGACTGACAAACCTCAGAGGAGGGGGGCATGGGGGAGAAGCGATAAACCACAGAACTTATATGCATGTATGCTTGACCAATGGACATAAACAAAGCTGGGAATGGGGTTGGGGGGAGAATGGGGAGGAGGGTGTCAATGGGGGAAAAAGGACAAACATCTGTAACAAAAACAAGTTAATAAAAAAAAGTAAAAAAAAAAAAGCAAATGTTCAATATCCTTGTACATTATATTTGGTATGTTGACCTTGTTTCTATGGAAACTCAGTAATAGGCAAATGCTGAAAATGAGGTTTCTCATATCATTCTATTTAGTGCCCCCCCCAAATTAAAAACAAACTGAAATGAAATGGTAACTATCATATGAAATATAAAATGTATATTCTATACTATGAACTCTGTTTTTCAACCATTCTGATTGAACATTAAGATTGGGCTTATGCTAAATTTTTGTTACTTCCTTGGCCCTCATACCAGCTTCTCCTAAAATGCCTCTGTGTCCAGAGCACTCTGGGCATCAATGTCAGGTCAGCAGAACGCACTCTTTAAAATATATGAACTTATTAACTTGGTAAATTCATGCTATTTCATGATTTCTGCTTTTATTCTTATCCACTGTAATGAATTTATAGACATACGATGGAATGGTAATTGTGGCTTCTGAGTTGCATACAATAATTTCAAAAGGAAATAAGACTGGAGTAAGTTTAAATAGGCTCACTTCATGGAGAAATGATCAAATATAAGCTGTGTTCTAAAGAGCTTTTTCAGCCCCACAGAGATGGAATCTGGCACATCTGTCAGCTCCCTGTCAGCCCTTCTGCTCAGTAGCCATGTTGCAGTCAGGTCACACCTCTCAGTCTCCGTTTCCTCAGCAGCAGCAGAGGGAGAATACACAGGGGCCTTGTTTGCAGTTAAAAGGCCAAAGGAGATACACATGGGAGTGAGCTGTAAATCTTAAAGAATTACATAGAGCTCCACCACTACCCATTACTAACTGGGTTATGAAATCACTCAGACAGAGGCTTACCTTACAGCACCAAGCAGAACAGAAGTTTTCACTGCTACTCACTTGCTTTGTGTTTAAAGGTACAATTAATTCACATCATTCATTCATTTTTGTCACAATATTTGAATAATCTGAAAAGGGAGTACTGTTCAGTTACAAAGCCACGTCCACCATTTTGGTGAATCCACAGGCTTAATTATTCCAACTTTTAAGGAAATTAAAAGCTCAACTAAAGTTTAAATAAAATAAGAGCTATAATACATTTTGTCTATGAAACAATAAAATAATCTCTGGCATTTAAATGAAACAAATGGACCAATGGGATTTCAACAGCTTTGTGAAAGAATCTTTCTACTTCAAAAAACACAGTCTTCATTAGCTACCTTGTGACCCAGAATTATGTTAAACCAAATGTTCCCTCTCTTCTCCCTCCTCCTCCTCTTATCCACTCCCCCTTTCCCTTCAGCCATCTGGTCTTCAGAACTTCTACCTCAATATTCTCCCAGTTAAACAGGAATCCCTGGCAGGAAGAAAAGAGAGAGCCATGGAGACAAACATTCTTGTGCATGATCTGGCACCTTAACTCCCAGGGCTTTATGTTACAATTTAAAGTCTAAATTTCTGTGCTCTTCTCTTGGGACACTTTTGACCAACAGTCTCGAGAACTGCCCCCCCCCCCCAGCCCCCTTTACAACAGGCAATATGCAAGTGAAGTCTGTAAGTCACTGAAGGAAGACTGAGACATATTTGTGTCAGAGTGGATACATGAAAGTGATCAGAACTCCCTGGATTCTCCTTTGTGTAAAAAATAGACAAACAACCAAAAATTATTCTTTGTAGCAATGGCGGTAACATTTCACATCATCAGTACTTGTAAGTTCCCTCTCCCACCATTTCCTTCTGTGTCCAAATGACAGTTGGAAGGAATAAAGCAGCTGCTCCTCAGGCAACTGCAAACAGCCTGCTTAAGAACACCACATAGATTCTATGTCAGTTTTGAATTTAAATAACCTTTAAAATCTTTGCATCTGAACTGTTCTAAATACCAACTATCTTTTTAAAAAAATTTTTCCTTTATTGATTTTAGAGAGAGAGGGAGAGAGAGATAGAAACATCGATGAGAGAGAACATTGATTGGTCGCCTCCTGAATGCCCCCCACTGGAAAACAGGCCCACAACATGGGCATGTGCCCTGACCAGGAATCAAACTGGTGACGTCTTGGTGCATGGGTTGATGCTCAACCACTGAGCCAGACAGTACCAACTATGTTAACAGGTGGGGGGGCAAGGGTATCACCAGGCCCTACCTGGTTCCTTCACTTAAGTACCATATGGATAGCTAACGTCTTCATAGAGATCCACAGATATTAACAGAGCCTTAAGCAGGAGTGTCTCAGGCTGGAATATAAAATGCGAATAGAAGAAAAACCTGGGTGTTTGGGTGGTGAACAGGGAAAGACTGGTCACACATGATGGGGAAAAGAATAAGGTATGGGGTCGCCAGGAAGAGCCAGCTCTTAGAAAGCCGGCTCCAGGCAAGAGGGAGCCTGAGGTGGTGGCTTCTTCCAGGGGATCCTGGGGGCAGTGGGGACTAGAGGTCCACTTGAGAGAAGAGAACACCTGGCACCTCCTTACCTGCAGGCATTTTCAGGTCACTCATGCGCAACACAGGTTGTTCTACCTCGAGGTCTAGGTCATCGAACTCTGCAAATTCCTGGAAAGCTATGGCTGGAGGTACTGCCACTGAGTTCCTGGTGTTTGGGTCATAGACATCAGACTCATCGACGAGTAGATTCACCGACACAGTGTGCCAGCCCGGACTGGGGCTGGTATAGGGGCTGGCACTGGGGCTCGCATTGGCCTTCCGGCAACAAGACAGTATGTTGCCCATGAGGGGACTCCACTCCTCACTGTTGTCACTGTCTTCACTCAGCAGTCAGCCCCTAACCCCCAAAAAGGGCAAAGCCCCGTGCAGCCCAGGGGCCACTGGGCTGCCAGGCCCTGGGCAGCGCCAAGGGCCTGGCCACGCCCCTGCTGCTGCCCTGAGCTGCTGTCCAGCTGCTACCTCCTCCCGAGTTGACAAGTCTGTGAGGACAGCGAGCAGCCTGAATTCTTGAAAAGGTGATCACACAAGCACTGAGAACAACAACCACTGCAAGAAGAGAGCACAGCCAAAGCTCCTCCTCCCTCCACAGCTGACTCTCAACTGAAGGCAGTTCTCCTGGTGGGCACCAGCCAATCAGAACACATTCTGTGGTCACCTGGTTACGAGGGACCAATCACGCCCAGAGTTCCAGCCATGCGCCCACCTGACAGAGAAGGCACATGGTTCAGAATGCTCCCCCTCCCCCCTGCAGCCACACCACCTCTCTGTCCTTTCCAAGCACACACATGGCCCAGTCTTGGGTTCCATACACAATTTCCTAAACATTGTTAACTGTTTCAGGAGGGCAAAAAAGCTACAGATGCCATTGGCTATGGCAACCGGGTGAAGAAGTGAACAGGACATGAGAAAGTGAGGAAAGCCACTGAGGGCTTCTCTTCCCAAACATTTGGCTGAGAAGAGAGATGCAGTTGCAGTGAGAAGGAAATTCCCTGCTAGGATTTTTTATTTTAAGATGAAAAAAAGTGAGTATATTTATATGTCAAAAGGTAAGAGCTAATGGAGGAAAAAGTGACGTTAGAGGAGAAGGGGAATGAACGGAGCAGGGCCCCATGGAAGGCAGCCGTGGATGCACTCCAGAGCAGGGGCAGGTTAGCTCTGGGGCCATAGAAGAGCAAGGAGGGAGAAGGACTGTGTGGTCATAGAGGCATTTCTAGTAGAGGCAGGATTTCAGGAAAAGCTCATTTGATGACCTCTGTTATTCTTTATGTATTTTATTATTTTTAATTGAATTTAGAGAGAGAGGAATGGAGAGGCAGAGAGAGATAGAAACATCCATCAGAGAGAAGTAACACTGACTGGCTGCCTCCTGCACACCCCCTTAGGGGACTGAGCCTACAACCCCATGCATGTGCCCTGACCAGGAATTGAACTCAAAAGTTCTTGGTGCATGGGTCCACGCTCAACCACTGAGCCACACCAGCCAGGAAATTCTTTACTTTAATAGGCTTCTATTTGGAAAGCTACTCAAGGAAAGAGAGGATAATGTGTAGAAAACTATACACTTTAGAAAAGTTCAAAATACCTAACAAGAACCAAATAATATCTTCCCTCAAAGGTGGGCATATTGAAAAATTTTTTTAGCAAAGTCCAAGGAGCTCTACAATAAACAGGGATGTCACCAAAGTAGAAAGGGAGCCTAATTATTTCTCACAAGTAGTCAAAAGATATAGCAACACCTTCTGGAGAGGAATAAGAAATAAATTATGAAGAAAATGACATGCAATAGAGAAAAGTGTAAACATTAATAAACCCATTAATCACATAAGGAGTCACTCCAAAATACATAAAGGACCAGAGGGAGTTTTCCCCTTCATTTAAAGGATAGCAGGAGGGAAAGGTCACCTCAAATATTAGGGAAGCAGGGATGATTAATATTTAATTTAATAGTTTAAAAGAAATAAGGTTTGGTTGTAAGAATGAGCAATACATTGAAATGTGGGAGACCACAGTGGAATGGGAAAGGATTTCATGAAGTTCTGTTCCAGTAAACAGCATCTAGTTGAATCCTTAGGTACGAGTGACTGCATTCCATGGTAATAAATTATTGTCTGAAGTCCTAGGAATGCTACTAGATACATTTTGGTAGACCTGAGACAATACCTCAGATTATGTTACAAAACACTGCCTGCATTTAACAACAGATATGCACACAAATAAAAATGCACAAACTTTTTTTTCCCTTTTCTTGTTAATCGTTTCCTGGGGTTATTATCCCATTGATTTTTAAGGAGAGTAGGAGGGAGCTCAGGAGGTGAGAGAGAGAGAGAGAGAGAGAGAGAGAGAGAGACATTGATGTCAGAGAGACACATAAATTGGTTGCTTCTATAATGACTACCAGAGCCAGGGATCAAACCTGCAACCCAGGTATGTGCCCTTGACCAGGAATCAAACCCGAGACCCTCTGGTCCTAGGGCTAATACTCTAGCCTCTGAGCCAAACCAGCAAAACGGGAGAAAATTGGAGACATCTGTAATACAGTCAACAATAAGAAAAAAAGGATAACCCTGAATAATAAAGAATTTTAAACTTGCTAAGCATAAATATAACAGAAAGAATTGTTAGGAAAATTGATTATAAAATATTTTGTTTGAACAGTAGAGAGAAGTAAGAAAAACTGTCTCCTTCTACAAGAGTAGCAAGTCTGGGCGAACAAAGGACAGCTAGTAGAAGGAATGTGATTTGAGCTAAGGAAGAATTTGATTTTGTGATAGAAACAGACACCTTGCCTTTACAACTGATGGCTGAATATTCCCTGGGAGGACTTTAAGGTCAGTGTTTAACATGGTCTGGTGTAAACTCATTCGTTAAACCATACATTCAATACCCATTCAATTCCCAAGCCTTTACCACATGCCACACACATTTATAGGTGCTGGGGATGTTGCTTTGACCACAATAAACAAGGTGCCTATTCTCATGAAATTTATTTCTAGTAGAAGTGTCAACACACAGCATTGCCCATCACACCTCAAACTCAGGCTCAGGATGGCTATTGGTCTCTAGCTGTTTAATCTTTTTGTTCTAGACAGCAAGGTGGAATAAAATAAGGGAGATTTTTTTTTCAGAATATCCACATAGCACAGTGCTTACATAATACTGGCTGAAAGCTTAGTCACATGGCCACACATAGCTGCAAGAGAGGCTCAAAAAATGTCATCATATAGCTGAGTAACTAACACAGAATGGACAACTGGATATTGAAAAGTAACTAGCAATCTATAAAAAAAAAAAAAAAAAAGGATAGAAAAGTTTCAATTTGGAGAATAATCACGATAAAACTTCATAATTGTTGGAAAGATTATATGAAAAACTTATACAAGCTGGTCTGTAATAATCTTTTCTGAAGTAAACAGGACAGAAACAATAGCGAGAGACTTAACCTGTACAAAGAAACCAGGTTAGATGCAAGAAAAACTTGATGGCAGTCAGTGATCAGGATTACAGAGAACATGTGTATTGTGACTAACAGGGTTCCAGCTTGAGTATTATGACCAGTGGTTCTTACAAAACAGGAGTTTGTGTGTAAGTAACAGGTACATTTTTCCTGGGCTGAGTTTATCATTATCATCATATTCTCTAAGACATGTGTAAACAAAAATGCTAAGAATTACTATACCTCATTTGATGTAAAATAACTCTCATTCTCAATTTCAGAAAATTATAAACTGGATACTGAGAAAGATGGGCATTCCTTGGTGCTGATATTCACATCATAGTAAACTGTCCAGTGTCTCTTTCCACACCTTCTGAACACTTCTCCCATCTTCTCTCTTCTCACAGCATGTAGGTTTCTTTCTGCCAAGTGAATCAGTGGAGATGAAAATGCTAAATGATTTGAAATGATGCTCTGAGAATAATAATAAGGTGTTAGTTTACCATACCATCAGGACAGTTAATACTTACTGGACAGGTCAGTTTTGTCCCCAAAGGTCCACTGTGGTTACAGTCCCAAATTTGGGGCATTTTATGAGACAAGTTCTAAGAAGGGCCTGCAGTGTTTAGAATAGTGGTTTCTTTTCCTTTCTTTTCATTTCTTTTTAGGTATTCAGTAAGTTTATCAAATAATCTCAGTATAAAAAATGCCCTTTCTCTCTCTGGTGAGTTCAGTGAGCTGTATGTGCATCACAGATTTAATGGGATCAAGCTGGCTAGCTGCCTTTAAAATATCCCTTCAAAAAGAAATAACCTGCCTCAGGTCAGCACGGGCTTCAAAGTTGAGTATTGTTCATAGTTCTGCTGTATTTCCTGAGCCTGTAATAGAAACTGGAGTTTCAATAACCAGACCCAGATCAAAGGTACACACAGATATATGTGTGCATCTAGATAGTACACACCCCTCAGAAACAAAAATGTGCAAGTCAGTCAGTGAACAAATAATTCTATACCAGTCTATTATGAGAGCTACATGCCCATCTTAACTGCTGTATTCAACAACAAACAAAATTATTCATACCACAGGAATAATCTCATGACTAGGTGAATGAGTCACTATTTATTAAAACTACTCTCACCTTGCAGATGAAAGGGCGATCCTATGACTGTTCCCAGGCCTAAGTGTGCATGAAGATGCCCTATGTTCCTCTGTTGCCAGTGAGATCTTAGGGTCCTGCTGAGCTGGGGCACCTGCTTACATAATTGTAGCTGGAACATCTTTTTTAAAGTTTTTAAAATATATTTTTATTCATTTTTTAGAGAGAGAAACATCCATGGGCTTCCTTCTGCATGCCCCCTACAGGCATGTGCTCTGACCAGAATCGAACCACGACCTCTGAGTCCAAAGGACAATGTTCAATCCACTGAACCACACCACGGGGCTGGAACATCATTCTTTACTCCTTACCCTGCACATCCACCACCAAGTTCTGCTGATTTTAATTCCAAAATATATGACTCAGAGCAGGCCTCTTTCCCATCCTTGTGAACAATGCCTTATTTCAGGCCCGTGCCATCGATCACCCATAGTGTCACTCAGCCTCTTCACAGAAACTGCCACCGTCCTCAGACCTGACCCTTGAAATCCTACTGAAGCCAGAGAGAGCTATCTGAAATACTGGTCTGACCACTTCCCGTCCCGCTTCAAGCCCTTTGTGCCCCAGCAGATGTGGCCAAGGCCAGATGTGGCCACATGCGGTAAGAATGGTTTTTATACTTAAATATGAATTGTCTGGAATTCAAATTCCAATGTCTAAAAATAAGTTTTATTAAAACACACCCACCCCTGCCCTGGCCAGTTTGGCTCAATGGTTAAAGCATCGGCCCATGGGCCAGAGAGTCCCGGTTCGGTTCCCAATAAGGGCACGTACCTTGGTTTCTGTTCGCCCTGGCCCCGGTTGGGGTTTTGCGGGTGGCAACCAGTTGATGTGTGTCTCTCACAACGATGTTTCTCTCTATATATATTCCTCCCTCTCTCCCTCCCGCTCTATCTGAAGATAAATGCAAAAATGTTCTCAGGTGAGGATAAAAAAATAATAAATATATACAGCCACCCCTTGTCATTTGCACACTGTAAGGTTATTTTCACATTGCAGTGATGTACTCAGAACTTTTGACATTGACCACATGACGTGCAGAGCCTGAACTATTTACTGTTGGCCCTTTAAAAAAAAAATCTGCCAACCCCTGACCTACGGAATACATTTCAAGGTACCCCAGGCAGGCCCCATCTGATCCCCACACACTCCCCACAGGGCCCAGTCACTCTCAGAATGACCTGGCTGCTTGAATGGCATAGAAACCAGGGACAGGGAGCTCAGTGTGGAGGCCCTCGTGCCTGCAGAGTGTGGCCCACACCACACACTCACACTGCCTCACAGTAGCTGGTGTGCTCTGTGGGTTCCTCAGGAGTATAGGTTCTCAGTTTTTAAAGTTAATTTTTGTAACCTTTACGTCCTCACCTGGTACCTAGAGCCAGCAGGTACCAATGAAAATGTGTCAAATGCATGAATGCCAGAGTGAAGGTCATCATCTCCCCATACTGCACTGTCCAATATGGAAAACGCTGGCACATGTGGGCATGTAAAGTTACGTTTAAATTAATTACAGTAATCTCAGTAGAAATGGAGCTCCTCGGCCACACACATGTGCTCATGTGCTCAGCGGCCATGTGTGGCAGTGGCTCCAGACTGCACAGAATAGACGGAGATTCCATCACTGCAGGAAGTTCTCCTGCACAGCACGATCGTGGGCTACAGAGTCTTAGCTCAGAATCTGAGTGAATAAATCCCGAGTATCGGAACAGTTCAAGGAACTCCCGAGGGCCTGAGCATGACTCTGAGCCCTCAAGGATCTGACCTTCACTTGAAGTCCTTGCAGTGACTTAGAAGGCTCTAGATGATCTCTACCCCCAACCAAATACCCCCCTGCCCTCAATGCCTAGTCCTTCCCTTCCAGGGCATTGAAAGGACTGTGTCCTTGCTTGGCACACTGTCCCCATCCCACCCCAGACACTGTCCATGCTGCTCCCTCACCTCCCTCCGTCGCTGCCTGAATGTCACCTCCTGAGAAAGACCCACACTGACCACTAGCTCATGTCTTAAACGATGATGGAAATGTTGGAACCCAGCTAAAAGCAGAGAGAATAGGATGAGGAAACCCCTGCACTGGTAAACAGGTTCCAATCACCCACTCTCCGCCATTGCTGTTTATCTACCCACTGCCCACCCCCATCTTCCTCCCTCCTGCCCTCTCCCATATTCCTTTCTTTTCTTTTCTTTTCTTTTCTTTTTTTTCTTTCTTTCTTTCTTTCTTTCTTTCTTTCTTTCCTCTGGAACATTTTGAAGCAAACCTTAGATATTATATTTAGTCACATTATTTGCCCATAAATATTTCATATAACTAGGACTTTTAAAAAACATAACAAAATGACATTTTCATTCCCAAAACATATAACTACCTCTTTATACGATTTCTCACATGGCCAGCATTCAATTTTTTCTGATTATCTAAAAACAATTTTTTTTTTACATTCTGACCATCCTATCTAAAGTGTCCCTCCAACCCCACCTGCCATCTTTTGATTAAAGGTGATCAGAACAGGTCGGTGAGTCCATTCTTCCAGAGCATCACAATTTTTCCATTAGGTCACAGGATTAAAATACCTAAAGGTCAATACGTTTGGATATGTTCCACTTCCTGTCCTGACAAGAGCTCCAGACATCACTTAGCTCTCTGGGAACTGCCCAGATACCAGGATACTGAAGCCTAGAAATTAGAAAACGTGTTCCATTTGCTAGTTTGAATAAACAAAATACCAAATACTTGGAAATGCAATTTCATTTTTTTTTTAATCCTCACACGAGGACATTTTTCCATTTTTTGTTCAGATAGAGTGGGAGGGAGAGAGAGAAAGAGGGAGAGAGAGGGAGAGAGAGAGAAACATCGATGTGAAAGGGACACATCAAGTGGTTGCCTCCCACATGACCAGCCAAGGCCGGGGACAAATTGCAACCGAGGTTCATGCTCATAGTGGGAACCGAACCCGGGTCTCTCTGGACCACATGCCGACACTCCAACCACTGACCCAGGCCAGCCAGGGTTGCAATTTCATTTTTCCAGTTAACTTTTTTTTCTTGAAATAGTGGGTACATTTAAGAAACAAGTTCTATATAAATATTGCTACTCTACCTTTCTCATCCTAATTATTTCTAAATATATTAAAATTAAAAGTTGTCTCTAAAATTAGATCACTATGGTTCCTGCATGCCCCAGACTAGTAATATGGCAGAAGCCCAAGGTGGAAAGTAGTTATGCATCTGTGAGTCAGCTCTGCTTGATGTTAGTAGTTGTGCTGAGATTTCTAAGGTTCTGTAACAAAGAATGCTAATAGATTATTGATTAGTGGAGGGAAGGAGATGGCAGATGTATTCTTTGTATTTACAGACCCAGCAGTCCTTCGCTGAGTATTTACTATGTAACTCATTTGTGATTTATGTAATCTACAAAGATATACTAATGCAGCTGAATAGTTTAATAGTCTAAACTGAGAGAATTTAAGTTCTTAACATTTAATGAAAAACTCGTACTTCTAGCTTTTTGTGGATCTCAAAGCAAAGGGTGAGAACTCTCCAGGCCCTGGTTTCCTTCCTAGGCTAACCCTTCAGGCAAGCAGGGCAGTAACAGCCTGGATATGTGCTGAATGAATCCCTATGTTTTGTACCACAATCATTTATAAGGTGAGGTAAAGGCTACAGACATGAAAAAAAGTCACTGTCAGCTGTGAAAAGAGGACACTTCTGTGCCCTGACATATAGGTGCAAGTCAGGCATGAAATTACATTTTCCTTTTGTTTCCCCTGAGCCAACTTTAGCACTGGGAGCATGTTTGTACTGCAATCCATGGGAAGAGGGAACCTACGTGTTTCCAAATACTGGTAAACGTAATCAATATATATTTCTAATGCTAGTTGGAAGAGCAAAACCATATAGGATGCATACTGCAATCCTTAAAAAAGGTTATTTTTTGTTATGAGGACGACCTTTGAAATTTCATATAGCCTTTCTCAATATGAGACATTTTTCTTTTGTTACTGGTTCAGTAACAATCAACAATCTCAAGCAATTAGATTACTCAATGAAAGCAACAGGACACATGACGTGTTAATGGAGAACATTTAGTAATGAAGAAGAGGCCTGTCAACTTCTTTCTAAAGCAAAATACTCTTCTGCAGCCCAGTTCTCATGCGCTCAATATTCACACTGCGAAACCACCACCATCAGCGTCCTGCAAGCAGCTGCAGCCTCACGTTTATGCTCTGAAAGAGGACTGAGTCCTTCATGCCCACAGAGCCTTGCTAACATGGTCATATCCACCCATATTTGTCAGAGCAGAAATTAAACTGGAAAATTTAAAACAAAACAATACATAAGCACACATTTCATATAGCCTCTGGAAGACTTCACAGCACACTTGTAAGATAATGAAAGTAAAAACTGCAAATCCTGTTTTAGTGTTATTATAAACATAGTTGACTTCTTGGAACCCTGAAAGGGTCTCAGGGAATTCCAGAGGTCCCTGGACGCACTCTGAGAACTGCTATCTCAAGTCTCTGAAGGAAGGAAAACTGGGTAGGAGGATGTAGGTGAGGAACCTTCAGTGAAACATATGTCCGGGCAAACAGGCAGGAGAAAGTACATGAACTCAGCAATTATAAGCATTCCAAGTTTTCACAGAAGCAGAAAGCAGAAGAGAATGGACTATGTCAACTATAAAAAATATAAGGTCCTAGAAAACAGGGAGAATATTTACTTTTCCTGATCAACAATGGCTTATGTATCTCAGGGCCTATACTTGATTCGTTCTGACATCATGACATCACAGAGTCAGGAGAAGCATGAAATACATTTTAAAATGTAAAATAGAAACAAATTATAGCTGTTGTCTTCAGGAAGAGATGGGGGGAACACAAAGCTTAGATAAAAAGGGTAACTTTGGCAAAATCAGAAATAGTGAAGTGGTAATGTTCTCTGAGTGTTCAATAAAAAGCAAAAAATATTTTCCAGTACCTGAGACAATCTTAAATTTCACAAGCAAACTCTATATCTCAATCAGACTTCTTTCTCATAGTCCAAATAATATGCATTAATCAATGGACTCTGTATATTGAAATGTTTATAATATCTGCTTATAAGGACATAAGGGAATAAAGCTTAGAGTCTATAAAAAATACAGAATCAGTGTTGTTATGTTCAACTATGTGGCCAAGAATCCATCCCTGGCTGATGAGGCTCAGGTGTACTGGGGACGTGCAGGAGGCAGCCAATCGATGGTCTACTCACACATTGATGTTTCTCCCTCTCTCTCTCTCTCTCCTTTCCTCTCTCTAAAAATCAATAAAACATCTTTTTCTTTTTTTTTTTTTACTTTGTTATTCTCACCCAGGCACATTTTTGCAGATAGAGCAGGAGGGAGAGAGAGAGAGAAACATCGATGTAAGAGAGACACACTGAGTGGTTGTCACCCACATGATCCCAACCAGGCTGGGGACAAACTGCAACCGAGTTACGTGCCCTTAGAGGGAACTAAACCCAGGACTCTCCGGTCTGCGTGCTGATGCTCTAACCGCTGAGCCAAACTGGCCAGGGCAAAACATCTTTTTAAAAGATTACAGAATAGAGCTGACTGGTTTGGCTCAGCAATTAGAGTGTCAGCCTGTAAACCCAAGGGTTGTGTGTTTGATTCTGGTCAAGGGCACGTACCTGGGTTACACTTGGGTGTGGGAGGCAACTAATTGATGTGTCTCTGTCATATCAATGTTTCTCTCTCTCTCTGTCCCTCCCTCCCTTCTTTCTATCTAAAATCAATGGGGGAAAAAATGTCCTCAGGTAAGGTTTAACCAAAAAAATAAACAAATAATAAGTGAATGAATAAATAAATAAATAAAAGATTGCAGAGTAGAGATGTAACCAATGATTATGGTTATTTATGTGATTAAAATAAGAAGCAGTAGGACACTAAACCCTAAAATAAAAATCGTCCACTGCTACAAAATTGAGAACATCTCGTGTGCCTTCACATGTCTTCATAAGCATGTCTTTACAACACAGCAGAAACGCTGGGACATTAATCTGACTCCTGCTCTTTATCTGATTTTTTAAAAATCTGAAAAAAAAAAAATCAAGCTTTGTTTAGAAATGTTCAGCACCAAATGAAAAACAAAGCAGTGTTTCAAGGGCAGAGAAACTGATCACTCCTGGAAAAACCTTAGTGTTTCAGGGAGCAGTAGCTAACGGCGTGTGCTCCTGGACTGTTCTGTCCTGACATTAGACCTCTGGGCAAGTGAGTCCGGGGTTTCCATGTCCTCTTCTGCGAAATGGGGAAGGCGACCCGCCCGCCTATGATGGTTATGAACAATAAATGAGACTACAGATGCGCAATGTCTAGCACGATGCTGGCCACGATGAATGATAACTCATATCCAGAGGTCCCTGAAAAAGTTATAAAGCTGCACCATCAGCGGAAACATTAATAATGAATCAGAAAACAAGACATCCACAGACAAAAGTTGCATTCAATGAGGTTCTTTTCTTTATGCTTCATGATACAAATCTGTTCTTAAATGATGCGCCTGCTACACTGGTAGCATCCACCTGGGCCCCTGAGAGGAGGAGGTGGTCTGGTGTACGCTGCATTGTCCAGCCTCTAACTCAAGAGATTGCTATCGGCACCTTCCAATTTCCCAATATCTGTACTCTCATCTCTTCTAACCCCTCCTTTTTTCCCCATTAATTTATTCTTTATCTTTCTTCCCTTCTCTAAGACTGGAACATGTCAACAAGACCTGTTTGGACCTTGACAATCATCCTTTCCTGCTTCACCTACACTCTCATCACTGCCCACGAGACATGTGGTGGTGCTGAGCCATGAGCCCCCACAAGAGGTGTGTTTGAGTCGATGGCAGAAGCAGAGGGACTTCACAGGCAGAACATGGAAGCCTGGGGCCTGCCTCCCAAGACCTCCACATATGAATGACACGCCCTTGTCTAAGTGTCAAACTTCACAAGCCTTGGCCTTTTCAAGTGTAAAATGGAGATAAGAGGCACCAACTTTAAAAGGTTATTGTAAGAATATACTGAACAACACATGTGAGAGCACTTTATAAACTTCAGTTTATTGGGGAGATAAAAACCAATGCCTGACCAGTAACTTTTACCAACTATTATCTGCACTGACTGAGTCTGGTACAAAAACATATAGATCAATGGACAAAGTCAAGTAAAAAAAAAACGTTAGCAGTTCAAACTCTAATCATCTTGAATAAGCCCATGATAGGTACCAAAACTTCTTCTTCATTCCCTTCTGGGCAACCTACATGAAAGTGGGCGCTTTCCTTACACAAAGCTAGAGTTCCTGAGGTTCCACAAGCTGGAGTCTGGGGAGACCAAAGCAGAACAGCACCAGCCTCTAGTGAACAAAGCAGGCGGGCTTGAAGGTTTCATTCCATCAACTCACAGACAGCAAAGCAGCTAACAGCTGGCAAGGGGGACGCTGAGAATGAGCGGGGCCTACAGAGGACATGTTCCCTCTCAGCAGGGTGTGGTGCCCCTTTTCTCTCACTGCCATTTGTGCCCCTGTGACTCTGTCCCTCAGGGTCCTGGCCATGAGCAGAAATTGTTTCTAGCTTCAAAGAATCAGTAAATATTCACTGTCCTGATGATAGTGACCTCTCTGAATATTCTCCTATTCATTTCCCTTCCGTCACCCTGGCTTGAGAGGCCTGCTCCTTCCTCCCGCGGGTGTGTGCACCCTCCTTCTTCATGTCACTGTGTTTTTATTTTCATCTGCTCTGATCTACAATCCCCGTCCCTCCTTGGCCTCACAGAGAGGCAGTGAGCTCAGTAGTTCGAGCCCCCACTTCTGCAACAACAGCTCAGACAGGGGGAAGAACATGCCTTCCGCTCCTGCAGGTCACACAGCCCAAGAAGGATGACCCCGACACTCCAACATCCGCTTTCCTTCACCTGCACCCCTCTCCTTATTAAATTCTGCCTAAGGTCAGACATTCGGTGCTTCTCGTCTACTCTCAGAAAAAACATCAATTCACCCAGCCACTGGTCACATGCATTTGGCAAACACACCACTGGCCAAAGGACCAAGGAACCGAGTGCGCTGCCCCTGGGATGGCCACAGGGGAGGCCCTCAGCACATTTGAGACGAACACGGCTACACCCCACATGGCTCCCTCAACCAGAGTAAAATACCTACTAAGCTGCTTTGTAAACTCCCCCCAAATAGAATAACTCGGAAGAAATCAAAACGTCAAACAATGAGCCCATCTGTGGCGGACAGATTCCAAGATGATCCCAGTGAGGTGGGTCTCATGGTGTTCACGCCCTTGTGATCCACTCCTCTCAAGTGTGGTGGGACCTGTGACTTGTGTCTATCCAATGCAACGTGGCAACGTGACTGGACGTCACTTTTGCGAACTGGGGTAAGTTCTAACCTCCATCTGCTAGGACAGTCTCTCTATGGCTGTGATGAACAAGCTGCCATGTTGTCAGCCGCCCTGTGGAGACTCCCGTGTGGCAAACAACTGAGGGCAGCGTGGACTGACAGCCAGCAAGGAACTGAGCCCCTCAGTCCACCTTCCCGCCAGGAACTCAAGCCTGACAACGGCCATGAGCGCTTGGAAGTGGATCCATCCCTGTCAAGCCTTCAGGGGAGACCTGGCTGACCCCTTGATGGCAGCTTCCTCAGAGACCCTGAAGCAGAGGCCTCAGCTGGCTGTGCCTTCCTTCCTGACCCACAGAACCCGGGAGACAGTAAATGTGTTGTTTTAAGCCGCTATGTTTGTAGTCATTTGTTACAGAGCAATAGATGACTAACACCACCCAAGCCAAGACTGGTGAGCACAATTAACTTAAAAAGCCTTAAGAAACACAAACTGGCATTTCCTAGTAAACTCCCTTACTTCTACCAGCCCAAGTTCTGTACAGACATTTTACCTACCTATGCATATCCTCAGATACATAAACCAGTTTTTCAGACTCCTGCAAATAATTCTTTTCTACATTAAAAGCTTCAGTATACAGTCTTGAAAAACTGCAAATCATTTTTACTTACATGCGGAAGTCTGTACAGCTTCATTGTTCTCTGTAAAGTCGTATTTCTACTCACATGAGAAAATTTCACTTCTACCAGTTTTCTGGGGTTTGGTGATCAATGCCAGTATCTGGAATACAATAAAGGTTTGAAAATCGAACTGAATTCTAACTCTGCAAGTTTTCCTCTGTCTCAGCTCAGCTGCTGTGGAACACTTCATGAATGTTTCTGTTGTGTGGCACAATGCTGGATGCTAAGCCCTCTTCCAATGCAGTTACTTTCTCAGTCAGTTGTTACCTCTAAAACATGTCCTGCGTTCCTAGTTTTGTTCCTTTGTAGTTTCATCTCATTCAGTAAAGAGATATCTTAAAATTGTAAAAGTCATATTAATAATGCCCTGCTAGCAAGTATTTAATAACCATCACCAATTCTACAGAAAGCAAACCAATAAGTTTAAAAACATGAAAATATTCCCCTTAAATTACTAGCCTTCATGCTTATGGAACACACACCAAAGAACCTTATTTTAGAAACTAGCTTGAATTTCGCAAGTGATTCCAGTTTAGGTATTGGGATGAATGACTTGTATTAATATGTACCTGTGGTATAAGTACTGCGCACTGATTACGTCACTAGGGCTCCAATATCTACCTGTGAAGTCTTATTGATTCTGTTTATGTATGAGTAATTGAATAGGACATAGTAATTTAATGGGTTTCTTAATAGTATGTTTACATGAACTGTCATTTTATTTGATTCAATAAAAATAGTGGAGGGAGAGAAACTCAGATTCTTCAGAAACAGGTTAGTCAAGTGACAATCTGATACACAATTTTCTCCCTGGATTAACCTCTGAAAGCTTGATAAGAGCAGATGGAGTCATAAAAACAGAGCTTAAGCCTCATCTTGTTCTTAGCAAACAAATATGTCTGGGCTTTTCAAGGGATGTTTATCAGGCTTTTGGAACAGCACTGCAGAGCACGGTGTTAGACTGAGTGTGAGAGGAGGAAAGAAAATGGCACCACCCGGGACAGTTCCCCATCACCAGGCCCTGGCTTTCCCCAAGGCAGACACAGCCCTAGTCTTTCCAATGGAAGCCACACTGCTGCACAGCTCGAGCACCACGTACAGGGGCTGTGGGGGACTGGAAAGGAGCTGGGCTCGGTGGTTCCTGCTTCTAGTCTCCATCTCTGCTACTAACCACGTACATGACCACGGGTGAGCCAAGATCCCTCTGAGCTACACGTGAGGAGAAGAACACTTCTAGCAACAGGGCAGGGAGGCTCAATGCTTAGGTACAGGTGAGATGCAAGGGAAGGGTGTTGCTATTACCTGCATGTGGCCACTGGCTTAGGGAGAACCACGCCAGCAGTATAAATGGCCTGGAAGACCCCTTCCAGGTTCACTCTTCTAGTGATTTCTCCAATTAACACTGCGGCTACCTGTTTTGATCTCAAGTTCTAATGAACACAAAGAAAGTTGATTTTGACCATCTTCTTTACACTAGGAAATAATGATGTCAAAAAACAGAGCAAACATAAGATAAAAATTTTTTTTAATCCTCACCCAAGGATATTTTTCTATTTACCTTCAGATAGTGTGGGAAAGAGGGGGAGAGAGGGAGAGAGAGAGGGAGAGAGACAGAAACATCAATGTGAAACAGACATATCAACTGGTTGCCTCCCACATGACCTGACCAGGTCCAGGGACGAACCACACCCGAGGTACGTGCCCTTGACCAGAATCAAACCCGTGACTCTTTGGTCTGCAGGCCAACACTAACCACTGAGTCAAATCGGCCAGGGCAAGATGAAAACATTTTTAAAAATAAGGTAACATTTCAAAGAATAAGAAATTGAAAGACCTCCTTAAACATAATTATTAGAAAAGTATTCGATCATCTAGACATTGCACCAATTCAGATCTATACACTATTTCCCATACACCCCTAGCAAAATGATTATAACTCCTTGGAAATGCAAACCCCTTATTCTAAATACATTTTAGGACTTTGGTCTCTTATAAATTTTCAGTTTAGAAGCTGAATCTGAGGTACCTCCGAGTTTCTCTATGTGTGTTTCCTGTATTGTATACAATTATGGCAACAACTGGGTCACCCACATGCAGAATCTGATAGGATGATGCTCGGAATATAATGCAATCCCCAGGAGCCCTGACAGCTGCCAGGACCACCCCAGACCTGGTGCTGTTCTGAGCTACAATAAACCTTCCAGAGCTTCCGAGCCCGTCCCTTCCCTGCCCTGGTTCCAGGTATGCAGGCATTTCATTCAGCACGCGATAGTCCTTGGGAAGAAATGTGTTTTACCAGTAAATAACCCAATATATTGAAAGGTAAACAGGCCTATTAGCATTAGGTCTGTGACTTTTATAGCTGGGTCTTTGACCTTCTAGCCTGAAGACCCAGAGCAAAAATGCAACACACACTCATCCCATGACAGAGATTTTTAAAAATCTTTCTTCAAATTTTCTAAAGCATGCTCCGCTGGCTTAGCCCAGCAGTTGGAGTGTGAGCCTGTGGACCTAAGTGTCGTGGGTTTGATTCCAGTCAAGGGCATGTACCTTGGTTACGGTTCAGTCTGAGCCCTGGTTGGGGTCACATGGGAGGCAACCAATCGATGTGTCTCTCTCACATCGATGTTTCTCTTTTCTTCCTCTCTTCTCTTCCTCTCTCTCTCCTAGTCACTCTATGTGAAGAAAGATGGAAAAGCACTCTCAGGTGAGGATTTAAAAAAAAAATTTTTTTTTCTAAAGTAATTTTCCCCTGAGAAATAAATCTGAAATACCTATTTATAGCTTTGTTTGTTCTGCTGCACACATATATACACATATATGTACTTGTGTATATGTACAGAAAACATATCTGTTTGTGCACATGTATGAGACTGAGAGGCACAGGAAAAGACAAGTTGTCCCTTTTTGTTGTTCACAGACCAATGTTTACAAAAATTAATAGACATCATTTTTTTTCCCCCTTATCCTCACCCAGGGACATTTTTCCATGTTTTGTTCAGATAGAGTAGAGGGAGAGAGAGGAAGAGGGAGAGTGAAAAAGAGAGAGAGAAACATATCAAAGTGAAAGGGACACATCGAGTGGCTGCCTCCTGCACGACCCAGCCAGGGTTGGGAATAAACTGCAGCCGAGGTACGTGTCCTTAGCGGGAACTACCTGGGTCTCTTGGACCACAGGCCAATGCTCTAACGACTGAGTCAAACCAGCCAGGGCAATAGACATCATTTTTTTAAGAGCAGTTTTAAGTTCCCAGCAAAACTGAGCAAAATGTACAGAGTTCCCATGTACCCCTGCCAACCCATACACCACCCTCTATCAATTGCCACTATGAAGTCACATTTAAAGCCTCTTATAATTGCAATTCTTGAACAATCAACACATCAAAACTGACACGGGCGAGCTTAAATATGTACCTGTGGTATATCCAGATGTTTGCTGGGATGGCAATTATGAACCCTACCAGTTCTTTGTTCGAAGATACTCTGACTCCACAGTGCCACTGAAGAAGCCAGCCCAAGGGACGCAGAGACTTGAAGTCAACATAGGCAAGGACAACAGGTGCCAGTTAGTGTCCAAGAATACAGGGACAGACAGAGATGTGCCAGCCCACAGCCCCACCACAGCCCGTGAGACCAGCGAGACTCACCACAGCAGGAACTCGGGCGAATAGTCAAACCGGAACATGTCATTGTCCTCCACGTAATTCTCCTTTAGCAAGGTGGACAACTCCTGAGCTACGGGACCAAACAGGTGTCGTGTCCATGGTCTCTGCACCCACTCAGAAGTTCTCCGCGTGAATGCAGATGTTAAATTTAAGAGCTTCACTCACCAATTCAGCATCACCCAGACCTACAGTGTCCCCAATAAACCCTGTGGCAAGGAACATGGTTCTTGATGCATGTTGTCTTTATCTGCTTCGATCACACCATGATGTGTTATCACTTCACATGGACAGGGAGAGGAAAGACAAACAGAGGGAATATTCAATTACAAAGCATTCTGATGACCAAAATAAATTAAAATCATATATAAAATAAAATCATATTTAGGGCCCTTCGCTTAGTATAATCATTAATATACTATTATTTCAGCTACCCCTAGAGTAAAAAAGGGCAGCTAGGTAGTGGTGGAGAGAAACTGCGATCTCACCACTAAAAGAAGAAACCCTCTGTCATGCAGGGACAAAGTGCATAATGAAACAATGGTGATTTCTCAGTCTCAGCCTGGAGAGTACAGATCAATTGTACAGCACCATGGGAGACAATGTCGTTGTGATGCAGAATTAGAGATGTTGCCTTTTTAAAAAAATTTATTCTTATGTTGTTGTTTTTTAATTCTCACCCGAGGATATTTTTGCATTTATCTTCAGACAGAGTGGGAGAAGAGAGAGAGAGAGGGGGATAGAGAGAGAGACATCGATGTGAGAGAGACACATCAACTGGTTGTCTCTCGCACAACCCCAACCAGAGCTGTGGACCCAACTACAACCAAGGTATGTGCCCTTGACTGGCATCAAATCCAGGACTTTTCGGTCCATGAGCTGAAGCTCTAACCGCTGAGCCAAACCAACCAGGGCTATTTTTATTTTATAGTTGAAACCCTTTTTTCCCCCCATTGACTACCTCCTCCCAGCTCCCACTTCCACTCCTGCTTTCCCCAAACTATTGTCTGTGTATACTAGTTGTGCATATATGCATATAAGTTCTTTGGTTTATCTTTTCTCAAACCTCCACCAGCCCTCTTCAATCTGAGGTTTGTCAGTCTGTTCCCTACTTCTATGTCTCTGGATCTATTTTAATCATCAGCTTGTTTTGTTCATGATATTCCTTACATAAGTGAGATCATGTGTTACTTGTCATTCTCCAACTGGCTTATTTCACTCAGAATACTCTCCAAGTCCCTCCATGTCATCTCAAATGGTAAGAGATCTTTCTTTCTTATAGCTGCATAGTATTCCATTGTGTAAATGTAATACATTTTTATCCACTCATCTACTGATGGACACTTGGGTTGTTTCCAGATCTTAGCTATTGTAAATAGCACTGCGTTGAACATAGGGGTGCATATGTGCTTTCTGTTTTGTGTCTCAGGCTTAAATGTCCATATAACCCAAAGCAATCTATAGATTCAATGCAATCCCTATTATAGTACCAATGGCATATTTCACAGATCTAGAACAAATACTCCAAAAGACTATGTGGAACCAAAAAAATACCCCAAATAGCCATGGAAATCTTGAAAAAGAAAAACAAAGTGGGAGGAATCACAATACCAAATATTAAGTAATACTACAAAGCCATCATAGTCAAAACAGGACAAGAATAGGCATATTGATCAATAGAACAGACAGAGAACCTAGAAATTGACCCAAGATTTTATGCCCGATTAATATTTGACAAAGGAGGCAAGAGCATACAAAGGAGTAAAGACAGTCTCTTCAATAAATGGTGCTGGGAGAACTGGATAGGTACATGAAAAAAGTAAAACTACACCACCAACTCACATAAGAATGGATAAAAGACTTCAATGGAAGTCACAAAACCATAAAAATCCTAGAAGAAAACACAGGCAGTAAAATCTCAGACATCTCTCGTGACAATATTTTTGTCTATATGCTTCCTAGAGTCAGAGAAATAAAGACATAAGTAAACAAGTGGGACTACATTAATTAAATACTTCTGCATGTCAAAAAATAGTCATATATAAAATGAAAAGAAAACCCATTATGTGGGAGAACATATTTGGCATTGATTCAGCTCATAAGGGGTTGAATTCCAGATTATATAAAGACACTATATAACTCAACACCAGGAAGATAAACAATCAAGTTCATGGTCGGGGCACATACCCAGGTTGTGGGTCCCTGGTTGGGGTGCGTGCAGCAGGCAGCCGATCGATGTTTCTCTCTCACATTGATGTTTCTCTCTCTCTTTCTCCCTCTTGCTTCCTCTCTCTCTAAAAACAATAAAAACATTTTTTTTAAATGGGCAGAGGACTTGAATAGACACTTCTTCAAAGAAGACATACAGATGGCAAACAGACAGAAAAAAATGCTCAATATCACTATTCATTAGACAGAAGCAAATTAAAACCACAATGAGATATCACCTCATAACTATCAGAATGACTACCATCAAAAAAATCAACAAACAAGTACTGGTGCGGATGTGGAAAAAAGGGAACCCACGTGCACTATCGGTGGAAATATAGACTGGTGCAGCCACTGCGGAAAACAGTATAAAGTTTCCTCAAAAACTAAAAATGGAACTGCCTTTGGGCCAATGGTTCCTCTTCTGGGAATATATCCTAAGATTCCCAAAACACCAATTCAAAAGAATATATGCACCCCTATGTTCATAGCAGCGGTATTTACAATAGCTGGAAGAGATCTGCAAACAGCCCAAGTGCCCATCAGCAGATGAGTGGATAAAAAGGTGTGGTACCTTTACACAATGGAATACTCAGGGGCATTTAAAAAAGAAGGAATTCTGAACTTTTGCAACAACATGGGTGGACCTGGAGATTATTATGCTAAGTGAAATAAGCCAGTCAGGGGAAGAAAAATACTATATGACCTCACTTGTATGTGGAATTTAATGAACAAAATAAACTGACAAACAAAACAGAAACAGAGGCATGGATACACAGAACAGTCTGACAGCTGTCAGAAGGGAGATGGGGCCGGGGGGAACTGCATGAAACAAGGTGAAGGGAATAGTCAAGGAACGTATATGCATAACCCACAGACACAGACAACAGTGTGGGGATCACCAGAGGGAAGGGGGACATGGGCTGGGTAGAGGTGGGTAAAGGGGGTAAGGGGGAATGGGGTTATCTGTAATACTGTCAACAATAAAAGTAAAGAATTAAAAAAAAAAAAAAAACTGAAGCTCAGATAAAAATAAATAAACACAACACAACTTAGTACGGAAGTCCCTGACATCGAGGAGCAGATAATCTAAATGGTAGACCACCAAGTCCAACTCAAAAGATCCAAAATTGACTGTTCATGTTTCAACCTCCAATGGATTGAATATATATTAATAGATTGCACATTCTCATTACTGCCAAGGTGATAATGGGTAACTCCTTTCTCAATTCTATATTCAATTGGTTGCCTAGTAAATCCTGCTCTTTGCAATATTCTATTCCCATTGCCTAAGCCTAGTTCAGGCCACAATCTTCTTCTTCTTTAAAAAAAAAAAAAATTTTTTTTTTTATTGAATTTTAGAGAGAGCAGAAAGGAGAGGGAGAGAAACACTGAGGTGAAACCGAATAGATAGGCTGCCCTCTGCATGCTTCTACCAGGGATCGAGCCTGCAACCCGGGCATGTGCCCTGACTGGGAATGGAACCCAAAACCCCTCAGTGCATAGTACGCTGCACAACCCACTGAGCCACACAGGCCAGGAAACAACCACCATCTTCAGAGGCTTTCTCTAATTTCTCGTCTAATTCATCCTGCACTCAGTTGACAGATTAATTTTCCTAAACCACAGATGTGATCCATCACTTCAATACCTAAAAATGTTAATAGTTTCTCAATAGACAAGTAAATCCAAACACTTATTTTGCTCGGCATTTATGGTCCTCCATTATCTGGTCTTTATCTATTAACATTTTTACATCTCTGCCACCTACTCTTCCTTACCTTTGGCTCCAGCCAATCATGGCTATTTCATCATATCTGGAAAGTCCCTGAATATTTCCTATTGCCTTTTCTTTTTTTTTTATCCTCACCCAAGAAAATTTTCCATTTATCTTCAGACAGAGCAGGAGGGAGAGAGGGAGGAAGACAGAGAGAGAGAAACATTGATGTAAGAGAGACACATCGACTGGCTACCACCTGCACAACCCCAACCGGGGCTGAGGACAAACCGCAACCAAGGTATGTGCCCTTAGTGGGAACTGAACCTGGGACTCCCTGGTCCCCAGGCCGATGCTCTAACCACCGAGCCAAATTGGCCAGTGCTGAATATTCCCTATTTTCTTCCTTTCTCTTTTTTTAAATCTTTACCGGAGGACTTGCCATTTTTTTTTTTTTTGAGAGAGGGGAATGAGAGGGAAGGGGGGGTGAGAGGGGGAAGAAAAAGAGAGAAACATCAATTGGTTGCCTCCTACATGTGCTCTGACCTGGGCCTGGTATCGAATCCACAACCTAGGTATGTGCCCTGGCTGGGATTCAAACCCACCACCCTTTGTTGTACGGGACAATGATCCAACCAACAGCCACACCGGCCAGGGCTCTCTATCTTCATTTATGTCATTTCTTTCCTCCCACCCCCAACCTGATTAACAGTCTCCACAGATCTGCAGCTTTCAGAAGCTTACCCAACCTTTGGTTCAAATAACATCATTGTTCTAAAATCTTCCCTCCATCCTGACACTGTAATATATATAAAGGCTATTTTTTATATCACTTATACTTCATTTCTACTATAATGACCTGTGAATATCATAGCCTTCCTGTTAAGTTGATAAGCAACTTGATTATATAGAAAGTTTCCTTCATTACCTTATGGAGAAAAATCATGGCCATGAGAATATCTTTTGTAAAAATCACCTTAATTATTTTTTGTAAAGACAGATTAAAAAGTGATTTCCCCCTTAACATTAATAAGTATGCCTTCTACCTCTTATGTGTGCATGAATAGTTACAAAAATAATTACTCGCTCAGAATATAAAATTTCTTTCCAAAGTTATAACTTTACATTATTGTAGGTACCACCTACTGGTCGTACACTCAATGGCCTCCCCACTGAAAACAGCAGTGCAGAAGGAAATGGCCTGCCTGGAGGTGGCCCCAAGCCCACAGCGCTGAGACAACCCAACTTCCCTTAGAGAGGAGCAGTCACAGATCAGCATACTTCCCTGTCTGGCTTCCTCCACACCTTCGTCACATCTACCAACCTCAGTGTCTGTTTAGAGCCCGCACTTCCAGGTTCACAAGTTAAAATACAGGCAATTTAAGTTAAACAATTAATTCACCTAGGATTTTCTGAATAACTACTATGTGGGAAGCACTGCTGGGGACACAAAAGTTAATAAGACAATTTTCATCTTCTGGAACTCATGATTAAATGCACACACGCACACACGCACACACACACACACACACACACACACACACACACACATACAAATAGCTCCATTATAAAGCAGATTATGTTAATGCTAAAAAAAACTTCCAACAAGGTACAAACAGAGCTCTATGAAGAGAGACCGATGAATTTAATCAAAGAGTTACCTGAGAAGCTTCAAATGAGAGATGGGTTTCTATTTGGCCTTTTTTAAATCAAGCAATAACATTCAAGATTTTTAGATTTATTATTTATGAGTAAATAATTTCATTTGTTTTAAGAATTTGTATTCACAAGTATTGCAAGAGAATTGGATTTTGCCCATTGAAGAGGTAATGATTTGACCTATTAAAATTTTATTTAAATGGATTTTGGTTTTAGCTCACCTTGAAACACGGGGTAATGTATTTTACAAACAAAACTTGTGGCGTATAATTGAGAAGAAAATTTCTGTATGTTCAATGGAATGATACTAGGTACCCAATAATCTATATTAATATTTACTTAAAATTATACTCCTGAGAACGGTTAGGTACATAAAAATGGGCCACTCATTTTCTACAGAAATTTGTTCAGCATACTAAGAGTACATTAAAAGGGAAAATACTGAACTGAAAATAAAATTCAGGGCCCGAGATACATTTTTCATTCGTGCTACCTCCTCCTGAAACACTGCCTTCTTCCAGATACATGGCCAAAGGTCTGAATCAGACCTGGAAGCATTTGCTTTTCAAGTAAGCTCCACTGACACCACTTCTACACTTAGATACTTCTTAAAGGTTCTGAGTTGTCATGACCTAACGCTGGATATGCCGAACACTGTAGGACAGACGAAAAGACCACACTCATTTCAGCTTAAAATAATGCACACAGAGGGGTGGGAAAAGTCTGAGTTGACAGATGCCAAGGGAGGACACTTTTAAAAGAGGGAATAATGATAAGACAGGAGTGAAAGCCAACTGGGGGACACGTAGAAAGAAGCGTGGTATTCCAAATTGTCACTATTGTTTTTTAAAAACTTCCTGCTTTTAATTACATTACAGAATTCATCACACGTTTTGTAATTACTGAACTGTTAAACACCAAATTAGGAAAAAAGTTTTAGGATAACTTATATGTAGTTTTACAAAACATATTTGCATTTAAATATTTCATTAAAACCAATCTCTTGAAATTGACTATAAATACAAAGGAACTAAAATCAGATTATAGATTTTGGCAGGGGAAGCTGGGAAGAATAACTAATATAAATTGGGTATCATGGTACACGGGGCAGTTCCCTGCTCAAGGAGACAGAGGGAGAAACCCGGTAGAGGTGCTGATAACAGGAATGTTGCCCAGTGCAGCCATCCAACACTAACTCAAAAGCCAGTGGCTCCACCATCCTTCCTCAGGTCCCTCCTGGCCACCACAAGATACCCGTTCAAGTCCTGGCCAGTTTGGCTCAGCGGTTAGAGTGGGCCAGCAGACCAAAGAGTCCCAGGTTCGGTTCCTGCTAAGGGCACGTACCTCGATTGCAGTTTGTCCCCGGCCCTGGTTTGGGTTGTGTGAGTGACAACCAGTTGATCTGTCTCTCTTGCATCAATGTTTCTGTCTCTCTCTTCCTCTCTCTCTCCCACTGTATCTGAAGATAAACGCAAAAATGTCCTTGGGTGAGGATAAAAAAAAATACTAGAAAATTTTCTTCAGAGACAAAAATGCTATAATCTTAATTTGTGTGATGGTTATACAGATGTATACTATTGTCTAAAGTAAATGATCTTAAAACATATTTTATTTTTTATTTATAAACATAAACTATACCTCAAAGTTGATTTTAAAAATCTATTCTAGAATCTCATTTAAAAAGAAAATCAATGTCAAAGGTATCAATTTTCAATACACAGTATTCAATTATTTTCCCGGTTCAAAAAATCAAGACACTTGCCCCCTACAGCCTATCAATATCTTTCCAATTTTTCACAAATACCTCAAAATCCCAACATATAGGATATGATTTATCTAGAACAGCAAGTAATTCAAAGCAAATAAATGTTCACTTATAAGGTCTTCATTCATACAGGGTATCTTTTTTTTCCCTATAGACATTCACTGTATCTTTTAGCATAAAGATCTTTATTTTGGGAAAGAAGAGTGAATTGAAATAAAATTTGAGGAATTTGACCAGTTAAATCAGTGTCTCAAGGTAAGGCCCAGACACGGACATTTTCTATTTCATTTCTAATGAAAATCCAGGACCAGACTTCTAAAGCTAGAACTAGGATTTTAGAAGGTCATCTAGTCAGACCATCTTATTTTAGAAATAGAGAGATTAAGGTATGTGACTTAGTTTCATTAATTGAAAATTTTTATTGAAAAACACTACTTCTGCATAGTTTCTTCCCTTGCCAACTTGCCAATTCTTAGATACACATACCTTTGTCTAAATTCTCATAATATATTTAGAAGGGACTGAAATGGCAGATATACTCATATGTAGGTATCATATAAAGCTTATGTTGATAGCACACAAATGGGCGAAACTCAGAAAGAAGAGTTGAGAGATGCTCAGAGACCTCTAAACCACATTAGTCTAAGCCTCTACCTGAGAAAGGTCAACCAATGAGGTAGTGATGTTTTCACTTTGTCCTATCTGACAGTGCCTCACCTGGACAAAACCAAATGAATTCAAGTGGTTTTACTTCTGCTATTCAATCCACTCCTGTCTAATACAATCTCTCCCTCTCTCTCACACACACACACACAAAATCTCCCAGTCTCTCACACCATCTCTGTCTCTTCCCCTGTCCCCCACAGACATTTCTTTTATTTCCATGTTTATCTTTGGAGTAGAAGGGGTTACCTGGAAATTAAAACAATTTAAGAAAATAAACTGGCTACTTTGACCAAAAGGATACATTAATTAAAATCACTCTTATCTATTCAGTTAAATATGTTATGGTGAGGCTCTATCTGGAAAAATTTCCTTAGCCTATGTATGCTCAAAGGGAACAAAGAAAATAAGAATGTGTGGTAGCCCAGCCAGTGTGGCTCAGTGGTTGAGTATGGACCCATGCACCAAGAGGTCGCCGGTTTGATTCCCAGCCAGGGCACATGCCCAGGTTGTGGGCCTGATCCCCAGTGGGGGGCATGCAGGAGGTGGCCAATCGATGTTCTCTCTCATTGATGTTTCTATCTCTCTCTCCCTTCCTCTCTCTCTAAAATCAATAAAGAAAAAAATCTAAAAACAAAAAAAGAATGTGTGGTAAACAGAATGATGTTTCCTCCAAAGATACCCATGTCCTAATCCCTACAATCTGTGAATATTACTCTATATGGCAATGAAGAATACAGTTGCAGGTGGAATTAAGATTGCTATACAGCTGAAATTGTTTCTCTTAAAATAGAGAGATTGGTTTGGATTAGCCAGGTGGGCACAATATAATCACAAGTGTCCTGAAAGTGAAAGAGAGTGGCAGAAGAAGAGAGTCAGAGGGAGATGTGGCTATGGAAGAAAGATGAGAGAGATGCAAATTTCGGAAGAGCCAAGGAGTAGGCCCCAAGCCAAAGCATGCAGGCAGACTCTGGGAGGTAGAAAAGGCAAGAAAACAGATTCTTCCCTGCAGCTTCCAGAAAGGAATGCACCTCTGCTGATTGATTTTAGCCCAGGAAGGCCTGTCAGACTTCTAATCTATAGAAGTATAAAGTCATATATTTGTGTTGTTTTATGCCATTAAATGTGGGCAATTTCTTACCGAAGCAATAGAAAGCTGATACAAAATGCTTGTAACATGTAATAAATTAAACTTTTCATTCAAATTCTGTACTGAAAACATGTTCAACTATTCCAAGGGAAGGATCTAGCTCTTTTACAGGCAAATTTGAAAGAAAAGTTTTCAATTATGCTAAACACAACCTTGAATCATCATTGACCAAACAGTCTAGAAAATAAGTACTGTATATACATCAAATTATACTTAACTCCAGCTAAAGAAAAATAAGTAGATGAATGAAAGGCAAATAAAACAGCTGCTTCTGGTGCAGCCAGTGTGGCTCAGGGTTGAGCATTGACCCATGCCTCAAGAGGTCGCCAGTTTGATTCCAGGTCAGGACACATGCCCAGGTTGTGGGCCCAATCCCCAGTGGGGGGCATGCCGGAGGTGGCCAATCGATGTTCTCTCTCATTGATGTTTCTATCTCTCTCTCCTTCTCACTTTCTTTCTCTCTAAAATCAATAAAGAAAAAAACATTAAAAGAAAACAGCCGCTTCTGATTGGAGATTTTATCTCCTTAGCATCCTTATTAAGGGCTCTAAGCACAGAAAAATGGAAACAAACTAAAGCATTTATTTGAATTAGCTCAAGCAAAGGTAAGGAAAAATAGATTTGTAACAGACAATTTATTTATTCTTAAAGAAGAAATAAAAAGAAGCAAAACTACTGAGAAATACACAGGCCAAGATGTTTAAGCTTATGATTCATCCCAAGATTTGGACAAGCCACCTTTTAATTCAAAGTCAGGATTCTGTCAGAGCTAATAAAGAACACTTTAAAAATTAATGAGATAGAAATGTACCTTAAAAGCTGCTTAAGAGAACAAACTTGTTTGTACCCTTAAGAGAATTAGAAGCTCCATTTAAGATTTAAAATATATATTGACATACTAATTTGGAATATTTTCTTTCAATAAAGCAAATTTTCTAAAATGCACTTTGTTAATTTAATGGCAAAATCCACTGTGTGTAGAATAATGAAGCCAGTTTAAATCAATCATTAAAATCCTGTTTTAAGTGATTGCTCTGAAAATGTTTTTGTTGGGTAATAATATTTAAGGTAATCAAGAGTTTGCTAAGTTAAAAACATAGTAATAAAACAGATAAGAAAATTAGAATTAAAACTGCTAAATTCAAGCAAAGCTTCTAATATCTGGACCTTTAGAGTTAAGCCATATTATGGAGCACAGTCAAATTATAGGAACAGTGTCCAGAAACACATAACCAATTAATATCATAGAACATAATCCAAACTGTTATTGTTGTTATTAGCTACCACTCATTGAGTGTCTATAACTCTCAACAGACAACTCTGCTAGGCACAATCCTTATGATATCCCCACATCTACTCAGTATATACAGATAGAACGTGAAGTTCAGAAACATTATGCCCCTTGCCCAAGACCCCTTGCTATTAAGGGACAGGGACTTTAACCCAGATATAACTGGCTCCCAAGTCTACACATGCTCCTCCCAATATACAACACAGCAACTGTTACATCAAACCTGTCCTTGCAGTGCGCTTGCCAGCTCATTGGAAGGGGTCTCAAAACACAGTGACACAGCTACTGACACAAACAGACATTGAAATCTATGTCGCTCGCCTCAAATCTAGTTTCCTTACCATAGGTTATATGCTTGGTCATTATACCAATTCACCCCAAGATGACGCATTGCCGCCTGAGTTTTGGTGATGTTAACCTGAAGGGAAGAAGGGGGTTGAGATAAGAGCCCTTTTCCTGGTTTCTGGAACAGTGGCACCAGGTGCCACAAGGGAAACAGGCGGCTTGTGTCGAGGACAATTAGTAAGAGTCACTGGTGCTTCCGGTTAGGTCCTATCTTTTCATGCTTTCTGGCTTTCTGGTCCAAATAATTAAAATAGCACAAAATAATTCTTTGAAATCTCAAATAATAGTTACACGTTTGTTTCATTCATTTACTTATCTATACATTCATTCACACAATGCTTCTTGAAGACCAGTATCAAACATTGCTATGCCTCAGACCCATAAATGTATACATCTGGTCCAAACTTTCCACTTTACAAACCAAGAAACAGGGCCTAGACAAACTAAGAAATCTGCCCTAGTCCACAAAAAATAGCAATATCAGATCTAGAAGTAGAATCTAGTTCTTTAAACTTCTGGAAAAATTCTGATGCTGTGGAGACCATCACACAATAAACAAGTAACTAGGTCATAAAGAGCTAAATAAAATATAGGCCAAGGTCACAAGCAATGAGAAGAGTGGGTAGAGTGCCAGCCTCTTGCTGCCCAACCCTGTGCTTCAGGACACAGGCACAGAACACACTGAAGGGTGGATTTCACTGAACTTCTATTTCATTGCTATGTTGAAACAAGATGACAGAAGTGTAGCAACTACCTAAAATAATGCTTCATGAATTGATCTCAATTGACTTATTTCCTCAACACTCAACAGATATTCCTGGAGAGGCAGTAGGCAGTTTGTATTCTAGAGTTCAATTCTAGATGCACCTCTTTTTAAAATGTAAATGTTGGCCCCTCTGTCTCAGTTTCTTCATGTATAAAAGGAAAATAATAGTATTTTCTTATAAAATTATTATGAGAATGAAAAGAATTAATACCTTGCATGTAGTAAGCAATTAATAAATGTTAGTCATGGCTTTTTTTTTAACTTATCTTTATTATTGAATGTATTACAGATGTCTCTCCTTTTTCCCCTATTGACCCTCTCCTCCCGACCCCTGTACCCTCCTGCCTTCCCCACACTATTGTCTGTGTCCATTGGTTATGCATATATGCATATCAGTTCCTTGGTTTATCTCTTCCTGTCCCACTCCCCCCTTCCCTTGGAAGTTTATCAGTCTAACAACCAATTTGTACTTCTTAATTCCTTTACCTTTTTCATCCATCCCCCCAATCCTCCTCCCATCTGGCAACCAAAAAAAGTTCTCTGCATCTATGAGTCTGTTTCTGTTCTGCTTGTACATTTTGTTTGTAGATTCAGTTGTTGATAGATATGTATTTATTGCCATTTTATTGTTCATATTTTTTATCTTCTTCTTCTTCTTCAAGAAGACCCTTCAACATTTCATATAATACTGGGCTGGTGGTGACGAATTTCTTTAGTTTTTTCTTGTCTGGAAAACTCTTCATATGGCCATCGATTCTAAATGATTAGCTTTGCAGGATAGAGTAACCTTGGTTGTAGATTCTTGCTTTTTCACCACTTTGAATATTTCTTGCCACTCCCTTCTGGCCTGCAAAGTTTCTTTTGAGAAATCAGCTGACAGTCTTATGGGGCTCCCTTGTAGGGAACTAACTGCTTTCCTCTTGCTGCTTTTAAGATTCTCTCTGTCTTCAACCTTTTGCATTTTAATGATGATGTGTCTTGGTGTGGGCCTCTTGGGGTTCATCTTGTTTGGGACTCTCTGTGCTTCCTGGACCTGTATGTCTGTTTCCTTCACTAAGTTAGGAAAGCTTTCTGTCATTATTTTTTCAAATAGGTTTTCAATTTCTTGCTCTCTCTCTTCTCCTTCTGGCACCCCCAGGATGCGAATGTTGGTACACTTGAAGTTGTCCCAGAGGCTCCTTACACTATCCTTATTTTTTTTTGGATTCTTTTTTCTTTTTGCTGTTCTGATTAAGTGTTTTTTTTGCTTCCTTATATTCCAAATTGATGGTTTGCTTCTCGGCTTTACCTACTCTACAATTGATTCCCTGGAAATTATTCTTTATTTCAGTCAGTGCCTCCTTCATTTCTGACTAGTCCTTTTTTATACTTTTGATGCACCAAGTTCCTTGAGCATCCTTAGAAGCAGTGTTTTGAACTCTACATCTGTTAGATTGCATATGTCCATTTTATTTAGTTATTTTTCTGGAGTTTTGTTCTTTCATTTGGGACTTGTTTCTTTGTCTCCTCATTTTGGCTGCTTCCCTGTGATTGCTTCTATGTATTAGTAGAGTTGCTATGTCTCCTAGGCTTTGTAGGGTGGCCTACTATGGTAGGTGCCCTGTAGGATCCAGTGGCACAACCTCTCTGATCACCCCAGCTGGGCCATTGAGGTGCACACCTCATGTTGACTGTACACCTTTCTGTTGTAATTGAGTCTTGATTGCTGTTGGCACATCAATGGGAGGGATTTACTCAGGCTGATCAGCTGCAAGGACTGGCTGTGCCTACTGACCACTCACCTCTGACCACCTTGGAGAATCAGCTGTGCAGGGGCCCACCACACAGAGACTTACTTCAGCAGGGCTCTTGTGCCCACTAAGTCCACTCCTCGAGTGTCTCACTTGTGGAGGTGGTTGGGTGGAGGTGCTTCAACATGGTCTGAAGCTGTCCACTGAGTGTGCTGGCTCTGGGGCAAGGTCAGCCTCTGCCTGTGTTCTACCTGGGGCCACTGGGCATAAGCTACAAAGTGATCTTCAGATGGCTGTTTCTTGTGCTGGGTTTGGAGGTGCCCAGGCAAAGCCAAGTTATGAATCAAGGCTGGCTGCTTCCAATGCCAGGCCTGGGACCACTTAGTGAGAGGTATGGGGCTCACTGATGTCAGATGCTGCTTTTTTGAAAATATTTAGGAAAATCTAGAACAGGAACCAAGACAGGCCATTCCTATAGTAAAGCCACTGGAAACAGCTTGGGTGGGCCCAAAAGTTGGGTGGGGCAGGGCCTCAGGGAATCACCAGGGTGGGGCAAACAGTGTGAGCCAAATTTCTGGAGTCCCAGATATGGCCCCCATGTGCTGGCCCTGTGGGAATAGGGATCACCAAAGGTACAATGGCCTCCGCTAGCATCTCTGTCTGGGAAAAAGCTGCCCTACAGCTCTTGCCCCGATGCCAAACAACTCAGTTCTTCCCTGTATGTCTCTGGTGCCTTTCAAGCTGCCCCCTTCGCACTAGAGCCTGAAGGGTGCGAGTCTGAGTAAGTCCATGTGTGGGCCCTTTAAGAAGAGCTGCCTGGGGCTCCAGAAGCCTCAGCCTCCCTCAGCCTCAGTTCCTGCTGGTTTTACAGCCAGAAGTTATGGAGCCTTCTCTTCTTGCACTGGAGCCCTGAGCTGGGGGCCCTGGTCTGGGACTGGGATCCCTTGCTCCTCAGGGAGGACGTTTCAAGTGGTAATATCCTCCTGATTTTTATCCACCACATGTGGGTGTGGGACCAGCCCATCTGCGCCTCCACCCCTCCTACCAGTCTTGATGTGGCTGCTTCTTTAATTCCATAGTTGTAGGACTTCCATTCAGCTCTGTTTCAGGAGGATTTGAATGATGGTTGCTCTGTAGTTTAGTTGCATTTTGATGTGGTTGTGAGAGGAGGTGATAGTGCCTTTACCTATGCTGCCATCTTGACCGGAACTGCTTGAATCTTTTAAAGGGATGTCCTGGACATCTCAGTAGTAATTATCAGTGGCTCAGGCTGTCTCTACCTGACAGTCACAGTTATTTTTATTTGATTCTTTCAATGTATTGGATACTTATCTGGGCACTAGAAATACTATAGCAATGAGCAAGACAAAAATCCCTGTCCTCGTGAAGCTTTCATTTTAATCTTAGAGGAGAAGATGGACAGCACACACATGTAGATGCTATAAATGACAGGTAAGAAAAATGTAACAAAGAGTTAAGCAGAGTATATAATTAAGGAGGCTCTCTCAGATCCCTCTTCACCAGGTGACATGCCCACCCTCACCTCCTGTGAATGATATCTGCTAAGGGCTCGTAATTGCCTCTTTCTCTAGAAAACTGTGCTCAACTGAAAAGGAGCTGCCTCATCCTGGAGACTGTAGCCTATTACAACCATTCTGGGAGCAGCCAATTAATGACTGATACGGTGTACAAATGACCAGTCTCTTTGCCTTCAGGTGGGACGATATTTCTCTTGGGCTTTGTGCTCCACTACTCCTCATAAAACTAGACTGAGGCAAGTCCCCAGGTGAGCACATATCGTTTTTTCAGCTTTGTTCCCCTATCTTACAATGTTTCACCTACATTCCCCTACCTGTGAACACTCCTTTAAAAAATACCTTTCACAGAAATACTTATTGCAGGCCCTGCTTCCAATGTCCCTGATCTAAGACATTTTTTTTTTAAAGAGGGTCAGAGAAAGCCTCTTTGAACAGTTGCTACCTAAGCAGAGACTCAGAGAAGACAATATGTGTGTTAGGCAAATTGAACACCCTCAGTCAGAAGAGAATTTAGCATGTTCAAAGAACAAAAAGGTCCCAGTAGGACATGAAAATTTTTTCAAGTTTTGTTTGAAGGTTAAAGGAAGGGAAGGCATTGGGTGATTTTGAGCAGTTTAGAAACACGATCTGATTTGTTTATTAAATTGATTACCCTGGCTGCCAAGTGACCAGGCTACAGAAAGGGCAAGCATGTATGCAGAACTGCCAGTGAGGAGACCACTACAGAACACCACAGTATACATTATGATGGTATGGACCATGGATTTAACAGTAAAAATTATGACAGGTGTGTACATTTGGATGTATGTTGAAGGGAGAGACAGAAGTTGATAATAATAAGAAGAAGGTAATCAGAAACAAGAATTAAAAATTAACATGCAGAAATTGATGGCATTCTTCTACACTAATAATGAACACTCAGAAAGAGAAACAAACAGACAAACAAAAACAATCCCATTTATCATTGCAGCAAAAAAGAAAAAAAAATACCTAGGAATAAATTTAACCAAGGAGGTAAAAGACTTCTTCTCAGAAAACTATAGGTCATTAAAAAAAAGAAATAGAGGAAGATATAAAAAGGGGAAACATATACCATGTTCATGGACAATCTAATTGAATCAAGAATATAACTTGCTGTGAAGAAGTAATGTCTAACATTCTCTCTGTCTAATCCTAAACACGTATCTAGAAAACTAGGGTGTTATAAAAAACTTGCAAGAAATTTGCTCACAATTTTTTCCAGTGTGAGCAAGACCATCAGCAATAATAGGATGACTATCACTGTTAGACTAATATTTACTAATTACTGTGTTAGATACATAATATGTTATTGTCTAAACAAAGATTAAGCACACCGTGAAGATTATTCCCATTTATATAAAATCTACTGAGCCTCAGCAGACCACACCTACTGTATCCATGGGGAAAGTCAGGAACCAGTCTTAGGTTCACACTCAGGTATCTCTCTGGATTCCACACAGCAGCCATGTTATAACAGGTTTTTCTTTATAATAGAAAAAAGAGAAAACATAACTTTGTAAAAATTCTTCTGTTCTCTATTACAAAAGGAACATTCATGAAGCAGCAATGTATGAAGGATGTATCTTACACAGTTAATCCACAAAAAAAAAACCCTGCAAAATCTCAAGGGGTCATTTAGAAATCAGTGAGCTTATATCCTTGGTCAGGAACAACAGAACACAGATAATTTCTTACTAATAGCAACAGACACCTTTTGTATACTGTCTTTGGAATTGATCAGATCTCTCATCCATTTCCTGATGGGAAATACTGTATCCAACTCACTGGGACTGGTCTCTCCTTCCATCATCTTATAACTCTTGTTATTTTTATCATCATCCATTATTATTTACTTTCTTAATGAACCACATAATTCTGGACAAATAAGTGTTTTCTGTAGAAAATAACACAGTAATTCTTCAAGAAAATAAATCAGTCTAACCAGGAAAATATTGGGATATATTCAGGAAATAAATTTCTTACTCTTTCTATACATATGTGGGTGTGCGTGGGTGTGCACATGTGAACACGTGCATGTATGTGTAAAGAAGTAAAGCAACTATGTGCATGAAATTGTGCTCAAATTTGTATAATTTAGGTTAATACCTTTAAAATCCATTCTTTTATTTAGTGACCTCAAATTCTGTGCTCTATTCACAAGTTATTACACTAAACTTAGCTCTATCTCTTTCTGGTTGCCAAAACTTTCCCTCATTTGAATTATACCATATTCTTTTCATTAAATTTAAAATATTTTAGTTAAATTTTTATTACAGTAAAATTTTATTTTTAATGTGCAGAACTTTGGTGCCCCTGTACAACCAAAGAAATATAGTACATTTGGTTTAGTTAAGATTGTGTTTTAATTAAACATTTCAAAAGGCAATTTTACTTGCATAACATACAGTTATGTAGAAGAAAAAACATAAAAGTTATCCTACTTAGGTTCAAAGTGAGAGAATATATACTAAGAGAAATAAATACAAGAAAATACACCATGAAATGCCTTGCCTTGCACACACGAACACTTCCCTGCTACAAAGTCATTTACCTGATTATCTCGTATATTTCTTTCATTTTTGTGTGTTTTTGTTTTTGCGGAAATAAATGATAAATTCTTATTTATTGAAACACATCCGATTGAGAAATATATGGCACATGATTATGATTACGCGCCACTAATTCATATTTCTGAATTCACTTTCTTCTAACTCCAGAGCATTATATTCATGCAGCAGTCGTAGGAAGCATTATTATTATTGTCATTATTATTATTTTTATGCCCATCCTCTTGATAAAGCATGTAACATCAGGACCTTTTAGTACACTGTCATTTTCTATCATCTGAGTATGGGATACTCTAATGGTAAGAAATCAAGTCTAAGTCTAGGATATTTAAACTGAATATTTGTGGCATACAAAATTTAGTTATATAAATCCAGTATATAAATTTTAGTTATATAAATCCAGGCTTTTGCCTGTCTTTGTGTTGAAATTTTCCATCATTTATGGCTTGTCCCAAGCACAAAATCCTGAGCGATGCGATACCAGGTATTGAAATAACATGGTAGTAGTGGTGCAGTTTGTTTTCACACACTGTTCAGGAGGCCACAGGTTTATCTGAAGGTTATCTTTTCTCTTCTTTAGTATCATCACATATTTCATCAGCGATGTCAGCTATAGTAGGTGTAGTCTGGGGAGTCAAAGTACGTCCAAACCCTTGATAGTGACCCACAGGTGAAAGTGGCACAGAAGAGGCAACAGAAAGTGCATGTTGTGATGATGATGATAACAAGCTTGTGTGTTCATTTTGATCTTGATCCTCAGGAAACAATTTTTTCCTAGGATGTCCCATGACTGTCCTTCCAACATGCCTTACTCATTCAGAAACATCCCTAATGTCTGAAACATCCCACATAGCAAGGAAGGAATCCAAGCATGAGCTCTCCTCCGCTTCTTGGACATATGGTTTATATGAGAAAGTGTAGTGATGAGCAATAGCAGCGAGGACCAGCTCAACACAGATAATAAAGTCATGGAGGCCTGTAGCCACAGCTTCTACAGCTCGCCATTCCCATGTGTGCTTTCAAGAAATAACGCCAACTTTTACCAACAAAGCAATAACTACTGCTTGCCAAACAGAAACAAAAACCACCAGCTTTACACAAAGGAATTTGCCAACAGGCTGGATTGAACTCAGTTCTTCCTTCAGTACTTATAAAATAGCAGGAGACAATACATGGCAAACAATTGTGACATGTTATTTATTATAACCAAGTAAGGCCAAACATTTGAAAAACTAAAGTTGCCTTCATCATATACACCAAGCAGCTCATAGAGTAAAGCAATGATGGTGGTGAATGGTCTGACAACTGTATACCGCAATACACCCAGTTTGCACCTAAACAGCAATACTTCTCCCATAGTCCATGGTGGACAGCAACATAAAGGAGGGAAATGTTTCTGTTGATCTTTGGCTTCAAGGATTAACACCAGATTTGGATACTGGTTAGTGAGATAATTGGTAAGGAATCCCATAAAGCTGTAAATGACATAATCTTGGTAACATTCTCTGCAGGTATCCACATATATTGCAATGCTGGGATTTTTCAAAGCTACCCAACTATCTAAACTGTATATGGGCACCATCCAAAGTATCCTGTATTTTCTGTAATTCCCACACGCAAAGGGGAACCGCAACCATTAGGACCACCAGGTAGATGACCGCCACTAAAGGTCGAATCCATTGTCTCCAGTTCCTCCAGGTACAAGTGCAAGGCCTGTTTCCGCATAAATCAGCTCCGAGTAGCAAGGAAAAAGAGCTCGAAGGAGGTTGTAATAGGGAGCCCTGTTCTTTGGCTGTTTTATCAACTCGCATACTATGGAGAAACAGCTGTTGGGAGACTTTACTAGCAGCTGGAGCCGCCTCCTGGGCCTGCGCTGTGCTTCCTGCTGCAGCTGTGGCAACTGCAGCAGCTCTGGGTGCTACCCGGGAGCAGGAAGGGCAGCATCCTTTTCTCCCCACCCCGCATCTACCCAGTTCTTCCACTGTGGAAAACCCGAGCAGAGCCGCCGCCCTCACCTGGGGATCTCGCAGAGCTCCACCTGCACCATGGCCTGGAGAGCGGCGCCGAACAGGACCAGCTTCCAAGGGCCCTGCACACAGTCTGCTTCTGCCCCGCAGCTGCCAGCCTACTCGCTCTTTCCTAGGCCTGTGGAGCTTCCCACCTCCTGGGCTCCAAGGCTTCTCTTTGCCCAATTCAGACAAACAGGAGGTGAGACTCAAACTCTCCAGCCCCAGGATTCTCTCACCTGCTCCTATGGGCCAAGCCCCACCCCGAGGCGGACTATCTCGGATATTTCTATTGCTAATGACCAAAAATGCTACATTTTCTGACCGTAATTTCATCTGAGTATTGACTGATCTACTTCTTCCTTGGACACATTCTACTGCCCTCGCCTTTCCTTTCGAAATCACATTTTCTTTTCCCTTGCGATGATAAATTATTTTTAAGGTTTTACCATTATATACATTTTTCTCTTTTGCTTTTAAGCTTTATCAATACATTCTGTAGACAATTAGTACATCTTTAAACACTGGATTCATATGTCATTAACTAACTTGCCTTATATATTTTTTCTTAAATTCTAACCTCTAAAAACAAAATGTTTCCAGAGTATTCCAAATGACACTATACAAAAGGATAGTAGTAATAGGAATTCTGTCATGTTAGAACATCAGAGATAGTATGTGGAATTCTTTTCTAAAAGTCAATGTTATGAAATATCTTTGACATAATAGATAAAAAGAGTCATACTGAATCTGAGTAAATTTTCCTATCCAATTCATTCAACTTTCTACATTCAATTATTTAACCTTGACATTTTAAGCAAGGTAAATTTATGTTTGTTATATTTTTGTGATCTCATAGGATCACTACTTGGGTGATACTTTTATTGTCATGTTAATGAAAATGTTAATAAACATGGCTCATGATAATGAAGACTTGAAGGATCCAATTTCTTACAATTAATTACATACTTGATTTGTCATTCTAGCTTCATATCTTATTGGTGAATTTAAAACTGGTATTTCTCCAAGGTTATTATCAACAACTGTAACAAGATACTTTTCAAAATTCAAATTACATATTTCATAATCCTTTGATACAAAATTTCTTTCTTTCTTTTTTTAAATCCTCACCTGAGGATATTTTTTTATTTATCTTCAGATAGAGTGAAAGGAAGGGAGGGAGGGAGAGAGGAGAGAGGAAGGAGAGGGGGAGAGAGAGAGAGGAACATCAATGTGAGAGAGACACATCAATTGGTTGCCTCCTGCATGACCCCGACCAGGGTCGGGGGACTGAACCACAACTGAGGTACATGCCCTTGACCAGAATCAAACCAAAGAGTTTTGGTCCACGGGCCGACACTGTGACCACTGAGCCAAACTGGCCAGTTTCTTAAAAATAATAACAATCCCTCACATTTGTGAACCTGGACTAGTTCTTGATGCACCCTTAGGAAATATTTCAGTGCTCTGCCCTTTGCCTCAAATGCTTTCTCCTCACCTGCTTGGTGGACTTTTATGCACATTTATTTTTTTCCTTTCATTGATTTTAGAGAGAGAGAGGAAGGGAGAGGGAGAGAGAGAAACATCAATGAGAGAGAACATCAATTGGCTGTCTCCTGCATGCCCCCCCACTGGGGATCAGGCCTACAACCTGGGCATGTGCCCTGACCAGCAATCGAACCGGTGACCTCTTGGTGCATGGGTCGATGCTCAACCACTGAGCCACACCTGCTGGGCTTTATGCACATTTTAAAAACACCCCCTGTGAATGTTCTGACTCTCAGAACTGCCTCTCCTACATCAGTCACACATTTCATTGCATGTCATGATCATGTACACGTCAATCCCCATACTAGAACATGAACTCAGTGGGAAGCAGCTGTCCTCTTCAACTTTGTGTCCCCAGTGCCTGTCACTGTATCTGGCATATAACAGAAGTTCAATAAAGGACTGTGGGTGAATTAATGATCTAATATGATCCGCATATACTACAAGGTGAAGGTGAGAAAACAGACGCTCAAAAATATCCAAACATTTGTGAGAGGCCAAACTGCTAGTAAGTCACAGAACATAAGGAATATGTTTTATGATTCCTGTTCCACTACACTACCCTGTGCATACGTAACCATCACAGAAAGGTGGAGGAAGAAAAGAAAGAACATAAGATGAAAACTCTGCCTAAAATGGTATATGAATTTCTATAATCACTGCAGTCAGAAGAAGAGAGGAATAGAGCTATGATAATGAATGAACTGCATTTATGACTCACTTGTTCATAGAACTGACAAGTTAGTTATCATGGAAAAAGCCTGAGTGAAACAAGTGGTTTCTATAATCAAATATGCTAGTTAACAAGTATCTAGAGGGAAACAGCCTTTCGATAGAAAATTCCAATCTATGGGCATTTAATATTTTCTCTATCTATACAAAGACGAATATTTTAACTTTAGATATGAGTTGGATATGAGATGGATGTTTTAACTTTAGATATATAGAAAATTCTAATCTATGGGTATTTAATTTTTTCCCTATCTGTACAAAGATGGATATTTTAACTCTGGATATAAATAAATTCTAGCCTAAATAAGAAATCATTCAAAATTGGATCTCAAGGTCTAGAAAATCTAGAAAAGTTAAGTTTCTATATTTGGTCACATTTCCTCCCAGTAACATAAAAAAAATCAATAGATCGATTTAAATAAGTGTTGGAAGCAATGGAACTACACTCTCACTTTTGATCAAGTGTTATTTTTAAATTAAAAATGGGAAATGGAAGAACTGACTCTGTATTAGAGCAAGTACCAACTGTGTGTTTTGCCCTAGATAAGACCTTTAACTCCTCTGTTTAAGATTTATCATTTGCAACATAAAATAAGGACTAGGTGCTCCTCAGAATTCTCAGTGAGCACACTGCTGCTCACCTGCAGCAAGTGACTGACTCCCTGTGCTTCGATGTCTTTATCAGGAAAGTGAAAGTTGTTGTGAGGATTAAATGAGTTATTATGTGGAGCACATTTAAAATAGTGTTTGCCACAGTCTACACTATGTATATTTTAGCTATTATTACTTTACCACTCCAACTTTCACCAATAATGAAAAGGTGGGACTAGGAATGTCAACTTGTTATAATGAAATTTCTGCTTGAGCTAATTGAAGCCCAAGGCCTTGGTGATTTGTGAATATACTCCTACATGTTCATACTCTCCCACTAAAACATAATGGATGGGAACTGCCAGCTACTATGTGAGATGTGGAAGCCTAAAAACAGAATTGATCTCACATTTACTGCAATGAAAATAACCAAGAAAATTCTGGACAATCTAAACTCCCAACTTTTCTTGAACTCATTAGGAAGCCGAGGTGGCAGGCCAACAAACTCACCTAAAATCTAAGGAAAGATAGGCACCTGAAGGAGAAACAGGATGAAAACACTTGCTTACCTGGCACAGACACTGTCCAGAAAACAGTAAGAATTAAGCTAAAAGTTTTAATAAATTGGTAAAAGTTAAATATGGGCTAGCAAAAAAAGTATAAAATACTGGGGAGCCACACATATAAGAGGGATTCACAGCACCTATAGACTTGAGTCTGAGGAAGCTTCCTTCATGATGCAGGCATGAAGGAATATATAACAGACACAAAAGCCCACCCAGATATATCTTCTACCCCCCCCACCCCGTTGACAAAAGCCTTCTATTACTGGTAGAAGGCTAACAAAGATGTTCACTCTTTTTTCTTTTTTTGGTTAATCCTCACCTAAGGATATTTTTTCCATTTATTTTTAGAGAGACTGGAAGGGAAGGAGAGAGGGGGAGAGAGAGAGAGATGTGAGATACATTGATTGGTTGTCTCCCGCACCCACACCACGACTGGGGCTGGGGATAAAATCTGCAGCCCAAGCACGTGTCCCTGACCGGAATCAAACCCATGACCCTTGGGTCTGAGGGCTGATGCTCTAACCACTGAGCCAAACTGGCCAGGGCAAGATGTTCACTCTCAAGGCACTAGTGAAAATCTGCTGAAGCTGGGGGAACAGAAAAAAAGAGGATAGGGAAAACAAGCCTCTATATCTGGTGGAGGGGCAGGAATACAAGCCAGTCCCAGACCTAAAACTGTGGGTGGAACAGGAACACTGATGAAGTCATACCCCTGAGATTCATGGACATAGTACCTGCCTCAAAAAGAAGCTTAATCAGAACTATAAAATATACCCCCAACTCTCACCACAAAGAAATAAGCATAAAGTACCAACAGTATACTGCAAGAAGAATGGACAAGAATGTGGAGATAGCCCTGGCCGGTTTGGCTCAGTGGTTAGAGCATCGGCCCGCGGACGGGAGAGTCCTAGGTTCGGTTCCCGCTAAGGGCACGCACCTCGGTTGCAGTTTGTCCCTGGCCCCAGTTGGGGTCGTGTGGGTGGCAGCCACTCGATGTGTCTCTCTCACATCAGTGTTTCTCCCTCTCTTCCTCTCTTTCTCCCTCCTGCTCTACCTGAAAATAAATGCAAAAAAAAAGAATGCGGAGATAAACTCTTTAATGCACGGCACCAAAAGAAAATCTGAAGCTGAGGGGAGATCACTGAGAAAAAAAATCCGTGACAAACTACCATCCCCTAAACAAGGTAAAAACCAGGAGAATCTGAAGCCTGTGGTGCAATGAGGGTGATGCTAGAAACAGCAATCCCAAACCTAAATCAACCCCAGTCCACACTGACTCCAAAGCACACTGAAGGCTTCACAGAAGTTAGGACATACACATTTCCAAACCAAAAACAAAACCAAACAAACAAAAATACCTCTATATACTTTAGTTGCTACTGTCTTACACCAGATGTCCGAATTTCAAGAAAAACTTATGAGCCATCAAAAAAGAAAATAAAAACACAATGTGAAAAGACAAAATGATCTAAATGACCGGATTCAAACACAATACATGTGTCAGAACTATTAGGGAATCTAAAATACTAGTATTAATATGTTAAAGGCTCTAGTGGAAAAGGTGAACAACATGTAAGAACAAATAGGTAATTTAATCAAAGAGATGAAAACTGTAGAAAGAATTCATGGAAATGTTATGATGAGTTTCATAGTAACAAAAGTAAAGAATGCTATTGGCAGGTTAATCAGTGAACACAATACAGCCAAAGTACGGATCACCAAACTTGAAGATAGGTCAATAGAAAGTATCCAACTAATACAAGAGAAAAAGAGCGGAGAAAAAGAAATTCAGAATAGAACATCCAAGATTTGTGGAAGAACATCAAATGCAATGAAAGACACCGAACCACAGCTCCTAGGGGCTGAGATAACCCACAGTAGGACATACACTAAAATAAAACAATTGCATGCATGCGTGTGAGCAGGTGCACACACACACACACACACACACACACACACACACACACCCCTAAGCGTATTATATTAAAACTGCTGACAACAAAAAATAAAGGAAACAATCTTGAAGTCCACCAAATGAAAAAAATTACTTAGACAAGAAAAACATAAGAATTACAGTGGCCATCCAATAAGAAACAATTCAAGTCAGAAGACAACGGAATGCCATCTTAAAGTGCTCAAAGAAACAAAAAAGTCAATACAGAACTGTATAACCCAGAAATTTTCAATCATTTTCATCTTGTGGCACACACAATCTAATTACTAAATTTCTGGGGCACACCAAAAATATATCATAATTTTTGCTGATCTGACAAAAAATGGGTATAATTTTGATGGATTTACAAAAAGATAATACTAGTAATTACCTACCCGTTTTGCTCAAAGGTGACTTTATTTATTATTATTTTATTAATCCTCACCCAAGTATATTTTTCCATTGATTTTCAGAGAGAGTGGAAGGGAAGGAAGGAGGAGGATAGAGAGAAAGAGAGAGAAACATCGATGTGAGAGGGACATATCAATTGGTTGCCTCTCCACACGATCTCCAACCAGGGCCAGGGATGGAACCTGCAACTGAGGTACATGCCCTTGACTGAGAATTAAAGGCTGTTTGGTCTGAGGGCCCACAGTCTAACTACTGAGCCAACCCAGCCAGGGCTGTTGTCATTTTTTTTTTTTTTAATTTAACAGTTTAAGGGAAAAGAGTCAGGTATTGTATGTTTTAAAAATTCTTGTGGCACATCATTTGAAAATCACTGGTATAGCCAGTGAAAATATTTTTCAAGAATAAAGGAGAAATAAAAATTTTTTATTGCATAAACAAAAACAGAATTTTTGCCAGCATATCCACACTAAAAGAAACATTAAGAGTTCTTTGGGCAGAAAGAATATGACACTAGACAGAATTCTTAATTTATATGCCAATAAATAAATAAATAAATAGAGCTGAATATAGGATGAAAGAATATATAAAATTAATTATTCTTGATTTTTTAAATGCTCTAAAAGATATTTGGCAGTCTAAAGCAAAACTAGTAGCATTATATTATGTGCTCATAGATATAGAAAAGTAAAACTGCACCATAACAGCACATAGGATAAGAAAAAGGAATTGGAAAAAACTGTTGTACAGTCCTTACACTACATGTAAAACATATTTGAAGGTAGACTCTGGGTAATTATGATGTACTTTGTAAACCGTACAACAACCATTAAAATATTTTAAAGAACAAGGTTTAAATATTAATCCAACATTAAAGATAAAATGAAATGCTAATACCCAATTTTTAAAAAATAGGTCAGAAAAAGAAAAAAACAAGAAAATTAATAAAAAGAAAAAAATGTATAGTAAGACATTATATTTTAATCCATGCATATCACTAATTACATTGATTGTAAATGATTTAAACAAATTAAAAGACAGATTGCCAGACAATAAAATAGCAAGACCCAAATATAGTCTATGTATAAGCAAACCTACCTTAAATAGAAAAACAAAAATAGGTTAAAAAATGACATAGAAAAAGATATATAATTCAAGCATGAATTTAAAAATCATCTGGAATAGGAGAAGAAAAAATGGCGGCGGAGTGACTGGAAGCTACACAGACCATCTCCCAGGACCAAACTGGAATTACAACTAAAATAAAGACAAATTGTCGGGAAAAAGCAACAGAAAAGCATCTCGCGAGGACGATACAACCAGGGACACTGACTCGATCCTGGTAGGATTGTGAAGGCGCGAGAGGGGGGCTGGGAGCCCACGGACAGCAATGGCCTTAGCCAGGAGCAGCGCCCACCCTCAGGGTTAAAGCCCACGCCAGCTCCACTGCGCGGAGACGGGGCAGAGCGCTAAAATGGCCGCAGCCACTCACCTGGGCTCCGGCAGAGGGAGGGCGGACTGGACTGGAACGGTGTGGGGACACCTGGGATTTGGAGGGCACTCAGAGTTTTTGCTGAGTTGCTGCCACGCAGCACTGTGGCCTGGTCTTCTTACTCCATCCCAGGGCTCTGGGGAGAGGCGGCAGCCCCTCCCTCGGAGATCCAGCCACACCCTAGTGGGCCATTGAAATGCAAACTGAGGCTCATTAACTACTAGCATCTGAACTACCCCCTGGAAATCCTCTCACACTGAACACCTGAGGGAGGTTTTCATTCAACTGAAAACCCAAGGCTCTTCAAGCAATCACACCTAATAGCCTCTAGGCAAAAAGCTAGAGGATAACTTAACCTTTGCTGGGCTTGCAAATATACCCTGGAAAGTAAGACTCCAGGGTGCTGTTTAACGTGGGTCCTCCCACGCTCATCCAAACCCAGTAGAGGGAGCCACAAACAACAGAACACCAACATCCACAGGAAAATTTGGCAGGCTCCAAAAACCACTGAGATAGCCAAAATGGGGAAACAAAGAAACAGAGCCCAAATGAAAGAACAAGAGACCTCTACCGAAGATGAGATAAATGAAACGGAGTTAAGCAAGTTAACAGAGCTAGAATTCAGAGCCATGATCTTGAGGAAGCTCAACAGCATGAGTAAGGACATCAACACCTTGAGTAAAGACATCCACACCATGAGCAAAGACATAGAAACACTGAAAACCAACCAAGTGGAAATGAAGAAGCAGCAAGAAGAAATGAAGAAGCAGCAAGAAGAAATGAAGAATGACATAGCAGAAATGAAGAACACATTGGAAGGACTAAACAGCAGAGTAGAGGAAGCTGAGGACCGGATCAGTGAATTAGAAGACAGGGTAGAAAAAATCAACCAATCAGAAAACCAAAAGGAAAAAACAATGAAAAAACAGGAAGACAGCTTAAGAGAATTGTGGGACAACTGGAAACGTAATAATATTCGCATCATTGGAGTCCCTGAAGAAGAAGAAAATGAGCAAGGGTTAGAGAATATATTTGAAGAAATAATGACAGAAAACTTCCCTAATTTGGTGAAGAAAGAAGGTATTCAAGTTCAAGAAGCACAGAGAGTCCCAAGTAAGAAGAACCCAAACAGGCCCACACCAAGACACATAGTAATTAAAATGCCAAAAATTAAAAACAAAGAGAGAATCCTCAAGGCAGCAAGAGAAAAGCAACAGGTTACCTACAAAGGAACCCCCATCAGGCTATCAGCTGACTTCTCCACAGAAACACTACAGGCCAGAAGGGAATGGCATGAAGTAATCAAGGTCATGAAAAACAAGGAACTGAATCCAAGACTACTCTACCCAGCAAGGCTGTCATTCAAAATAGAAGGTCAAATAAAGAGCTTCTCAGACAAAAAAAGGCTAAGGGAATACATTAGCACCAAACCAGCACTGCAAGAAATGTTAAAAGGACTGCTGTAATTAGTAGAAGAAATAGGAAGGAAAGTAGAACCACACTGAACAAAAATGGCAATAAATAAGTACATATCAATAATCACCTTAAATGTAAATGGATTGAATGTTCCGATAAAAAGACACAGAGTAGCGGATTGGATAAGAAAGCATAACCCATATATATGCTGTTTACAAGAGACCCACCTCACAACAAAAGACTCACATAGGCTGAAAGTGAAGGGATGGAAAAAAATCTTCCAAGCAAATGGAAAGGAAAAAAAAGCTGGGGTAGCAATACTCATATCTGATAAAATAGATTTCAAAACGAAAGCCATTACTAGAGACAAAGAAGGTCACTACATAATATTGAAAGGAACTATCCAACAGGAAGATATAACCTTGGTAAACATATATGCACCGAATATAGGAGCACCAAAATATATTAAAAATCTTCTGGAGGACTTCAAAGGAGAAATTGACAGCAATACAATCATAACAGGGGACTTCAACACCCCGCTGACATCACTGGATAGATCCTCTAGACAAAAAATTAACAAGGACACAGAGACTCTAAACGAAGCACTAGACCAAATGGATTTAATAGACATTTACAGAGAATTACACCCCAAAACTACAGAATTCACATTCTTCTCAAGTGCACATGGGACATTCTCAAAGATAGACCACATGTTAGGACACAAACGAAGTCTCTACAAGTTCAAGAAGATTGAAATCATATCAAGCATCTTCTCAGATCACAATGGCATGAAACTAGAAATCAATTGCAAAAAGAACATGCAAAGACACTTGAATACATGGAGGCTAAATAGCATGTTATTAAACAATGAATGGGTTACCGAAGAGATCAAGGAAGAAATTAAAAACTTCCTGGAAACCAACGAAAATGAACACACAACAACACAAAATCTATGGGATGCAGCAAAAGCTGTTCTGAGAGGGAAGTTCATAGCACTACAGGCCTACCTCAAGAAACAACAAACATTTCTAATAGACTATCTAACCTCACAACTTAAAGAACTAGAAAGCAAACAAAAAGAAAACCCCAGAGCAAATAGAAGGAAGGAAATAGTAAAGATCAGAGCAGAAATAAACGACATAGAGACCAGAGAAACAATTCAAAGGATCAATGAAACAAAGAGCTGGTTTTTTGAAAAGATAAACAAGATTGATGGACCCTTAGCTAGACTCACCAAGAAACAAAGAGAGAGAACCCAAATACACAAAATCAGAAATGAAAGAGGAGAAGTAACAACTGACACCACAGAAATACAAAGGATCGTTAACAAATACTATGAACATTTATATGGCAACAAATTCGACAATCTAAGTGAAATGGACAAATTTCTAGAAACACATAATCTCCCAAAACTGGACCGGGAAGAGATAGAAAACTTGAACAGACCAATAACAGCTGAGGAAATTGAAGATGTAATCAAGACTCTCCCAGCAAACAAAAGCCCAGGCCCAGATGGCTTCACGGGGGAGTTTTACCGAACATTCAAAGAAGAACTAACACCCATTCTCCTCAAACTATTCCAAAAATTTCAAGAAGAAGGAAGACTTCCAGACTCGTTTTATGAGGCCAGCATAATCCTAATTCCAAAACCAGAAAAAGACACTACAAAGAAAGAAAACTACAGGCCAATATCCCTGATGAACGTAGATGCCAAAATCCTAAACAAAATACTAGCAAATCGGATCCAGCAATACATCAAAAAAATTATTCACCATGACCAAGTGGGATTCATCCCAGGGATGCAAGGCTGGTTCAACATTCGCAAATCAATAAATGTGATACACCACATAAACAAAATGAAAGATAAAAACCACATGATCATATCAATAGATGCTGAAAAAGCATTCGACAAAATCCAGCACCCATTTCTGATAAAAACGCTCAGCAATTTGGGAGTAGAGGGATCATATCTTGATATAATAAAGGCCATATATGAAAGACTTACAGCCAACATCATACTCAATGGGCAAAAACTAAAAACATTTTCCTTAAGAACAGGAACAAGACTGGGATGCCCACTTTCGCCACTCTTATTTAACATAGTACTGGAAGTCTTAGCCACAGCAATCAGACGTGAAGAAAAAATAAAAGGAATCCAAATTAGAAAGGAAGAAGTGAAACTGTCATTATTTGCAGACGATATGATATTATGTATAGAAAACCCTAAAGACTCCATCAAAAATCTACTAGACTTAATAAATGAATTTGGCAAAGTAGCAGGATACAAAATTAACGTCAAGAAATCAATGGCATTCTTATACACCAATGATGAACTCACGGAAAGAGAAACTAAAAAAACAATTCCATTTACCATCGCGGCAAAAAGATTAAGACACCTAGGAATAAGCTTAACCAAAGAAGTAAAGGACCTATTTGCAGAAAACTACAGGACATTGAAAAAAGAAATAGAGGAAGATATAAAAAAGTGGAAGCACATACCTTGTTCATGGATTGGAAGAATTAACATCATTAAAATGTCCATATTACCCAAAGCAATGTATAGATTCAATGCAATCCCCATCAAAATACCAGTGACATATTTCACAGAACTGGAACAAATATTTCAAAAGTTCATATGGAACCAAAAAAGACCCCGAATAGCCACAGCAATCTTGAAAAAGAAGGACAAAGTAGGTGGGATCACAATACCGGATATCAGCTTATACTACAAAGCCACTGTAATCAAAACAGCCTGGTACTGGCACAAGAACAGGCATATAGACCAGTGGAACAGAACAGAGAATCCGGAAATTGACCCAAGACATTATGCTCAATTAATATTTGACAAAGGTGGCAAGAGCATACAATGGAGTAAAGATAGCCTCTTTAATAAATGGTGTTGGGAAAATTGGACAGCTACATGCAAAAAAATGAAACTAGACCATCAACTTACACCACACACAAGAATAAACTCAAAATGGATAAAAGACTTAAATGTGACTCGTGAATCCATAAAAATCCTAGAAGAAAATATAGGCAACAAAATTTCGGACATCATATGCAGTAGAATCTTCACTGATACATCACCTAAGGCAACAGAAACAAAGGGAAAAATGAACACATGGGACTACATCAAACTCAAAAGCTTCTGCACAGCAAAAGAAACAACCATCAAAACAGATAGGGAACCCACTCTATGGGAGAGCATAATTGCCAATGACACATCAGATAAGGGGTTAATTTCCAAAATATACAGAGTGCTCATACAACTCAACAAAAGGAAGACAAAGAACCCAATTAAAAAATGGGCAGAGGAACTAAATAGACACCTCTCCAAAAAGGACATACAAATGGCTAAGAGACATATGAAGAAATGCTCAACATCATTAATCATCAGAGAGATGCAAATTAAAACAACAATGAGGTATCACCTCACACCTGTCAGAATGGCCGCCATCAACAAATCATCAAACAACAAGTGTTCGCAAGGGTGTGGAGAAAAGGGGACTCTAGTACACTGCTGGTGGGAATGCAGACTGGTGCAGCCACTGTGGAAAACACTATGGTGTTACCTCAAAAAATTAAAAATTGAATTGCCATTTGACCCAGTGATCCCACTTCTAGGAATATACCCTAAGAAGCCTGAAACACCAATCAGAAAAAACACATGTACCCCCATGCTCATAGCAGCACTATTTACAATAGCTAAGATCTGGAAACAGCCCAAGTGTCCATCAGTGGATGAATGGATAAAAAAGCAGTGGTACATATACACAATGGAGTACTATGCAGCTGTAAGAAAGAAAGATCTCTTATCCTTTGAGACGACGTGGAGGGACCTCGAGAGTATTATCCTAAGCGAAACAAGCCAAGCAGAGAAAGACAAATATCACATGATCTCACTTATTTGTGGAATATAATGAACATAGCAGTCTGAGGAACAGGGTAGACCCAGAGACGTGGAAGTAGGGTATAAACTGACACCCCTCAGGAGAGGGGGTGTGGGGGAGGGAAGAGATAAACCACAGAACTTATGCACATGTATGCATAAGTGATGGACATGGACAACAAAGCTGGGGACAGGGTGGGGGGATGGGGAGGAGGGTGTCAATGGGGAAAAAAAGGAGAAACCTCTGTAACAAAAATAAATTAAAAAAAAAAATGTAAAAAAAAAAAATGTGGTACAATCCATCACTGTAGAGAGACAATTTGCCTGTTTCAGTCAACTGCTGGACATGATGGCAAAATTGTGGTAGCAAAGAACGCAGGGTGCACCAAAGTCCATAAATAAAACGGAAAAGATGCTTTCAAAAAATAAATAAATAAATAAATAAATAAATAAATAAATAAATAAATAAATAAGGCCTGTGAACACAGAAATCTATTTCTCTATTCAGTATATATGCTTAAAAATAAAACAAATTTTTTTTTCTTTTGCCTTTGATTTCACCAATTTATTTAATCTGGCATGGCCAGCAAAGATCTACCTTTGCACTTTTTCACTTGATAATATACTCACTTGCCAAGTGACAACTGTAACAGTATTCGTACAGCTGATGCTTGAATTTCCTACAATTTTCCTTGCAACCCACCTTGACTGTGTCACTGATTCCTTCAATTGTCTTTCCAAAAGTGAGTCTGGGTTGAGTTCATCGGGTCATAGGATAGCGGCACTCCTAACAGCGCACGTCGGGCAGTGCCCATTTGTCGGCGCAATGTTTCTGCCAACGTGTGAGTCTTCAGCCATGTCTGTGCCCTTATGAAACTGGGTGGAAAATATAAACGTGAATTTACCAACACCAGGAAGCACAGATGATACAAACATAATGCAATCAATACAGCTGAATCTAAAATGCTATTAACCAGAAATCCTTTTCCCTTAGTAACAACGTGAGCTTGCCATCTAGTGGAAAGAGCACCTGCTGCCTTCCCAGCTATCATTCCAGAAGGAAAGAACCCAGTTTCTGCCATTCTGTGTTCTGAGTTTTCAGAAATATATTCAAGCAAAGAAAGTATTTCTGATGCCCTAGGAGTAACTACTGAAGCATAGCTCATTTACTCAGAATAACAAATACTAAGGGAAAGAGAATTAAGATTCTGGGGAGTCAGAGGCTTCTTCAGAAACACCTTCTGAACCCCTCCATTATATAAACTTCCCATATCCTTAACTACTCAAAAGCATTTCTTCTACCACCTTTGAGCTCATCAAAACCTGGCCCTCGGGGCGACTGCTTTCTCCAAGCCCCACAGTGGAATTATTGATTCACTCTCACCCAGATACCTCAGGGCAGAGGTGAGCTCTTTGTTCCCATCGCACCTCCAGGCCATTGCTACATGCCCTCTTCCATCAGGCACTATTCCACTGGAGTTCAGACTGACTGGAGCCTTGCCCAACACCCTCACTGTGCCACCCGAGTCCTCATTCACTAAAGGCTTCTGGCTCAGTTCAGTCCCCTTCTCCATCCATGACCTGCCTTCATGCTGCCCAAATGGAACACACATCCAGCCTCTGAACTAGCTCCAGGCCCCGCATCTCTCCCAACCTCTGATCTTCACTAACACACCTCAGATTCAACATGCATGAGACTGAACTCACGACCTGCGTCCTTCCCAGCCTTAGGCCAGTGTCTACTCAGCAGATGACACATCTATAGTTGCATGAGGCAGAAATCTTAAAAGGAGTATTTTTAGATTTAATTAGCTGCTCTCTCACCCAGAACATCACAAAGGCATTTGATTCCACTACGTCTGTATCTCTTGAACCCACCCATGTTTCTCAGCTTCCACTTTTCTCCACCTTGATCCAAGTATCCCTTATACTGTGACTAGATTACCACGGTGCCTACTACCGGATCTCACTGACTCCACTCCTACTCCTCCTTTTACCCGCATCTGTACTGGACACCGCAGGCACAATGACTCTGCTTATTCTGTATTCTCAGCACACGTACACTGCTAGGCGCAAGCAAATAACAACATAGGTTGAATACATGTCAGAACAGGAAAACAATAAAGACTCGATAATCAATATTCCCCCATTCTAATAGCTCTTATGGTTTTGTAGAGAAAGGAGAATTGATATTTGTAACCACTGATATAAACTGTTCTTAGTCAATGGCCAGAATAAAATAAAGACCCGGTCTATGACCAGAGGTTCTCTAACAACATTTAGATCATGGCGGCAATGGTGCACCTATTCTCTTTATTACATACAGTCAGATTTCTAAAGAGCAAAACCCTTCAGTTATCATTTGGTTAAGCACCCAACTATTTAGGCACATCATGACTAAATGAATAAGCATGAGAAAATTTTAAATAAGGTGAAATACTCCATTAGAGAGTATTTTTAATTTAAATGAATGAAATCATTTGTCTCAAAGTAGTTCTTAGAGTAACATGATTTAATGTAATTAAGAAATATTTTAAACAAAGTAAAAATTTTAAAAATGAGTAGAATTTCACAACACATATAAACTACAACAATGTCAACTGAAAACCAAAATAGTTAGAACTATCATCTTACTCACTATAGCAAGAGGGAACAATGAATTCTATTTCTAGAAACAAACTTTCAATTTAAAAGGAATGTCAGAGCTAACCTGTTTTGAAGCCAATTCAAGATTAAAAATAAAAAATAAATACTGAAAAGAGTAAAATTAACTATTCTTTTTATCAGTAATATCAGATAAGAGTAAAAACATGGGCACCCATGCCTCCAAAAAGTTTAATCATATAATCTATGTTTGTCTGTAACAGGCCTAATTGTTTTGCATGCAAATATATATTTTCATGTCCCTATACATTTTAATAACCTTTCAAAATGAAGAATTTATTATCTAACATACTGAATAGTTTAAGATAGAAAAAAAGAAAAAAGAAAACCTATCAGTTAGAATTTTATCTGTGGAAAACGCGAGTTCTCTCGTGGTGACCATTTCTTTCCCATCAGCTGCAGCCTGTGATGCAGCTTGGCTCACGGGTCTGCAGCTCTGCTCCAGAAAGGCCAGCAGCACCTCGAGCTATGACTTCTGGATCAACAGCTGTGTAGACATAACACAATATTTTAAAGTTCCAAAAAATGAATAGAAAGTTTCTCAGAAAGAACCCAAATTCCCAAAGAGGGACTGGGGGTGGGGGTGGGGGGGCAGCCACCATGAACTATAATTTAAAATATTTATCTTAAAGAAAGTAAAAAGTAAACTTACTTTACTAAATTCTAAGGGGGGAAAAGCCAAACTTGCTATTAAATATGCCATGTCTTTGGGACACATCACAAAACTTCTTAAATTTAAATAACTTTGTGAAAACTAAAGAAATGTAGAGTTATCAGATCATATTAAAACCTTAATTAGGACCTATATCATACTGGCCTAAGGACAAATTGAAAAAGCATACCCATAGCAACATTCTGTTTTCTAAATTTCATCCTGAACTACTTGGGACATAAAACTGCCCTTGTTATGGGAAACACATTTGGTTTTATGACTTGATTCAGACATCTTTGAAAGCACTGCAGCTTTAATGGCTGCATTTACTACTTGGGTTGGTCCATGACAATTCCTTTCCGTGTGTTTTGTTTTACAGGTGGCTTTCCCCACCTTGGGCACCAAAGTGATTATATCATAAGGCACTGTGCTCATAATATACAGGTCTTTTTCTATTTCATATTTTACATGGATCTTAAAAAAACATATGTACCTTTATCTTCAAGTATTATCTATTTGAACACTCAAAGAAAATTTTCATTAGAATCAGAATTCAAAATTATAAAATCTCCTGGATATACATTAATTGTTAAATGGACTTTTTTAAAAGGGTATATAAATGGAAGAAAAAAGAACATATAAGGGAACAGGTCTTTTAAGACACTGCTCAAGTAAGAACCACAAACAGGGTGGCTGACATATTTCCATTTTATGGAGATAACAATGTTTGTAGCATGGAATTAGACTTACAGTGATCAAACTTTATTTTGTTGAAATACCATTTCAAAATTTCTGTTCGACCTTTTTTTACATCTGGACTTGGAACTGTAACCTGCATGTCAAAATGACCGGAACAAACTAAAGCACTAAAGAGAGAATACAAAAAGAAAATGAAAATTGGTAAGCTGACTGTGCTGAAGGCCAGGTTAAACAGGAGACTTCACTAAGGAGAGGCTGGAAAGACAATGCAACTTGAGGTTAGATGGACTTTTCAACATAAGAGTCCAGATAATTCCTTGTAAAACATGGCTCAAATAAGTTTCAGAAGACAGAACAAGGGTACACACAGATATATGTGTGCATCTAGACACAGTACATACCCCTCAGAAACAAAAATGTGCTAGTCAGTCAGTAAGCAAATAATTCTGTACCAGTCTATTATGAGAGCTACATCCCATCTTAACTGCTGTACGTATAGAATGTTAAATTGGACTCTCAGCCTAAGACAAACTATTAGATCAAATGAAAATATGAATAATTTCTATAATAAAATCAACAAAAATTTAAAACCATAGTAAATTTTATTTATATTTTTTTTATCCTCACCCGAGGACATTTTTTCATTTTTTGTTCAGATAGAGTGGGAGGGAGAGAGAGGAAGAGAGAGAGAGAGAAACATCGACATGAAAGGGACACATCGAGTGGCTGCCACCCGCACGACCAACCAGGGCTGGGGACAAACTGCAACCGAGGTACATGCCCTTAGCGGGAACCAAACCCGGGTCTCTCTGGACTGCAGGCCGACGCTCTAACCGCTGAGCCAAACTGGCCAGGGCTAAATTTTATTTTTAAAATGCTCTCTGCCTTGGCCGGTTTGGCTCAGTTGTTGGAGCACTGGCTGGCACACAAAAGGGTTGCAGGTTCGATTCCCTTTCAAGGACACATATCTGGGTTGCAGGTTTGATCCTCGGCCCTGGTTGGCATGTGCGGGAGGCAACCAATCAATGTGTCTCTCTCACATGGATGTTTCTCTCTTCCCCCTCCCTCCCTCCCTTCCAAAATCAGTGGAAGAAATATCCTTGGATGAAGATTAACGAAAAAGAAAATGCTCTCTACCCCAAGAAGTTTTTGTGATATATGAGTTGTCAGAAGGTCCTTTTAACAGCTTTCCTGAGATATAATTCACACACCACCAAATGTCAAGTGGATAATCTACTGCGCTTTTTCTCTCTCTTCAGCATGCCAGGGACTTTCCCTCTATCCTTCCCCCAGGCTCATTCTCTCTGCCTTTCTTTTTCCTAAGCTGCCCTCCTTTTGCCTTGTAACTCATTTCCTGAGCCCACTTTTTCTACAGCTCACTTCTTCTACCTCTGTGACTTTCTAAATAAACTTTGGCTTATAGTTGGAGTATTGGCTCTGAATTCTTTCTTAGCCAGAGCTCAAGTACTGAGGTCTGGTCTGACTCTAGTGGTCTAAAACCTGATGTTGATTTAGTTAACTCTTTTGCTGTGACAGGAAATGAAAAAATGTCAGTATAACTAGGAATTATTGCAGACCACTGGGGTATGATTTTTTAGTTTTGCCATTTGCTATATTCACATGACAATATATCATGAACAGTCCTCCAGGTCAATTGTGCTAGGTCTAGTTCTTTTTTAAAAAAATATGTTTTTACTGATTTTTTTAGAGACAGAGAAAGGGAGAGAGAGAAACATCAATGTGAAAGACAAACATCAGCCAGCTGTCTCCTGCACACTACCTACTGGATGGGGATCGAGCCTGCAACCCTGGTATGTGCCCCAGGAATCGAACCAGGACCTCTCAGTCCATGGAACGACGCTCAATCCACTGAGCCACACCAGCTTGGCTCTAGTTCATTTTTTTAAAATAGATTTTATTGCCCTGGCCGGTTTTGCTCAGTGGTTACAGCGTCAGCCCGAGGACCTAAGAGTCGAGGGTTCAATTCTGGTCAAGGGCACGTCATACCTCGATTGAAATTCAGTCCTCGGCCCTGGCCAGGGTTTCACAGAAGGCAACCAATTGATGTGTCTCTCTCACATCGATGCTTCTCTCTCTCTCTCTCTCTCTCTCTCTCTCTCTCTCTCTCTCTCTCTCTCTCTCCCCCCCCCTCCATTCCACCCACTCTATCTGAAGATATATGGGGAAACATCCTCAGGGGAGGATTAAAAAAAAAAATTTTATTTTCCAGAGCAGCTTTAGATTCACAGCAATATTGAGCGGAAGTTATAGAAATGTCCCATTGGGGTATCATTTTTCTAGAGTAACACTTAGAATCAGATTATCCATTCAACAACAAACAAAATTATTTGTACCACAGTAGTAATCTTATGACCAGGTGAGTGAGTCACTATTTACTAACACTACTCTCGTTTTGCAGATGAAAGGGAGATCCTATGAGTGGCCCCAGGCCTAAGTATGCATGAAGATGCCCTATGTCCCTCTGTTGCCAGTGAGAGCTTAGGGTCCTGCTGAGCGGGGGCACCTGCTTACATAATTGTAGCTGGAACATCATTCTTTTTAAAAAAACATATATTTGTATTGATTTTTTTAGAGAAAGAGGAAGGGAGAGAGAGAAACACTGATATGAGAGAGAAACATTGATTGGCTGCCTCCTGCATGCCCCCTACTGGGGATCAAGCCCACAACCTGGGCAGGTGCCCTGACCAGGAATCGAACTGGGACCTCTCAGTCCATGGGACCATGTTCAATCCACTGAGCCACACCAGCTGGGCTGGAACATCATTCTTTACTCCTTACCCTGCACATCCACCACCAAGTTCTGCTGATTTTAATTCCCAAATATATGTCTTGGAGCAGGCTTCTCCTTGCCATCCTTGTGAACAGTGCCTTATTTCAGGCCCATGCCATCGATCACCCAGACTGCCACTCAGCCTCTTCACAGAAACTGCCACGGTCCTCAGACCTGACCCTTGAAATCCCACTGAAGCCAGAGGGAGCTATCTGAAATACTGGTCTGACAGCTTCTCATCCCGCTTCAAACCCTTTGTGCCCCACCAGATGTGGCTGAGGGCCAGATGTGGCCACTGTCTCTTTTTATAAGGTCCATGAGGTAAGAATGATTTTATACTTAAATAAGAATTGTTTGGAATTCATATTTTAGTGTCTATAAATAAAGTTTTATTAAAACACACCCACCCCTAGTCATTTGTACACTGTAAGGCTGTTTTCACATTGCAGTGGTGTATTCAGAACTTTTGACATTGACCACACGACCTGCAAAGCCTGAACTATTTACTGTTGGCCCTTTAAAGAAAAAATCTGCCAACCCGACCTATGGGATACATTTCAAGGTACCCCAGGCAGGCCCCACCCTGATCCCCACACACTGCCCACAGACCCCAGTCACTGTCCCACACTTTCCCTCCCCCTCTCTCCCATTTCCCATCTGCAGGAAATGCCTTTCTACAGCTTCACTTTCTTTTCTTTTATTTTTTATCCGCACCCAAGGATATTTTTGCATTTATCTTTAGATAGAGTAGGAGAGAGGGAGGAAGAGAGAGAGAAACATTGATGTGAGAGAGACACATCAAGTGGTTGCCACCCACACGACCCCAACCGGGGCCAGGGACAAAATGCAACCAAGGTATGTGCCCTTAGTGGGAACCTAACCCAGGCCTCTCTGGTCCACAGGCTGACACTCTGACCCCTGAGCCAAACCGGCCAGGGCGAACCCTACCAGTTTTTTGTTCAAAGATACTCAGACTCCACAGTGCCACTGAAGAAGCCAGCCCAGGGGATGCAGAGCCCTGAAGTCAACACAGGCAAGGAAAACAGGTGCCAGTTAGTGTCCAAGAATACAGGGACAGACAGAGACGTGCCAGCCCACCGCCCCACCACAGCCCATGAGACCAGTGAGACTCACCATAGCAGGAACTTGGGCGAATAGTCAAACCGGAACATGTCATTGTCCTCCACGTAATTCTCCTTTAGCAAGGTGGACAACTCCTGAGCTACGGGACCAAACAGGTGTCGTGTCCATGGTCTCTGCACCCACTCAGAAGTTCTCCGTGTGAACACAGGTGTTGAATTTAAGAGCTTCACTCACCACTTCAGTGTCACCCAGACCTACAGTGTCCCCATAGACTCTGTGGCAAGGAACATGGTTCTTGATGCATGTCTTTATCTGCTTTGATCACACCATGATGCGTTATCACTTCACATGGAGAGGGAGAGGAAAGAAAACAGAGGGAATATTTAATTACAAAGCATTCTGATACCAAATTGGTCTGTTACATAAAATAAAATCACATTTGGGCCCTTGGGCTTAATATAATTATTAATATACTATTATTTCAGCTACCCCTAGAGTAAAACTGGGCAGCTAGGCTGTGGTGGAGAACAACTGCTACCTCACCACTAAAAGGAGAAATCCTCTGTCATGCAGGGACAAAGTGCATAATGAAATGGTGATTTTTCAGTCTCAGCCCGGAGAGTACAGATCAATTGTACAGCACCATGGGAGACCAGGTAGTTCTGTTTGCAGACTTAAGAGATGTTCCCTCTTTTTAATTTTTATTTTTATCTTTATTGTTGAAACCCTTTTTCCCCCCCAATTAAACCCCTTCTTCCTGCTCCCACTCCCCTCCTGCTTTTCGCAAACTACTGTGTCCATTCGTTGTGCATATATGCATATAAGTTATTTGGTTTATCTGTTCTCAAGCCCCCACCCCCTTCCCTCTGAGGTTTGTCATTCTGTTCCCTATTTCCACATTTCTGGATCTATTTTGATTGGCAGCTTATTTTGTTCATGATATTCCATATATAAGTGGGATCATGTGGTATTTGTCTTTCTCTGACTGGCTTATTTTGCTCAGCATAATACTCTCCAGGTCCCTCCATGTTGTCTCAAAGAATAAGAGATCTTTCTTTCTTACAGCTGCATAGTATTCCATTGTGTATATGTACCACAGTTGTTGTTTTTTTATCCACTCCTCTATTGATGGACACTTGGGCTGTTTCCAGACTTCAGCTATTGTAAACAGCATCGCTATGAACACAGGGGTGCATATATTCTTTCTGTTTGGTGTTTCAGACTTAAAATGTCCCTAATACCCAAAGCAGTCTACAGATTCAATGCAATCCCTATTAAAGTACCCATGGCATGTTTCACAGATCTAGAATAAATACTCCAAAAGATTATATAGAACCAAAAAAGATCCCAAATAGCCACAGCAATCTTGAAAAAGAAGAACAAAATGGGAGGGATCACAATACCACATATCAGGTTATACTACAAAACCATCATAATCAAAACAGCCTGGTACTGGAACAAGAACAGACATATAGATCAATGGAACATAACAGAGAATCTGGAAATTGACCCAAGGCATTACGCTCAATTAATATTCGACAGGAAGCAAGTGCACACAATGGAGAAAAGACAGTCTCTTCAATAAATGGTGTTGAAAAAACTGGACAGCTACAAGCAAAAAAATGAAACTACACCTCCAACTTACACTATACATATGAATAAAGTCAAAATGGATAAAAGACTTGAATATAACTCATTAAATCACAAAAATTCTAGAAGAAAATGTAAGCAGAAATATCTCAGACATTACACATAGCAGAATTTTCACTGAAATATTGCCTAGGGCAAGAGAAACAAAGGAAAAAAGTAATAACATTAAACTAAAAAGCTTCTGCACAGCAAAAGGAACCAGCATCAAATGGAAAGGGAACCCACTATATAAGAGAACATAATTGCCAACGATACATCAGATAAGGGGTTAATTTCCAAAATATATAGAGTGCTCATACAATTCAACAAAAGTAAGACAAACAATCCAATTTAAAAATGGGCAGAAGACCTCTCCAATCAGGACATACAGATGGCCAAGAGACATATGAAAAAATACTCAACATTACTAATCATCAGAGAGATGCAACTTAAAATGACTATGAGATATCACCTCACACCTGCCAGAATGGCTGCCATCAAGAAATCATCAAACAACAAGTGCTGGTGAGGGTGTGGAAAAAAGGGGACCCTAGTACACTCCTGGTGGGAATGCAGATTGGTGCAGCCACATTGGAAAACAACATGGTATTTCCTCAAAAAATTAAAAATGGTGCCCTTTTCCAATGTCTTCTCTGCAGCTTCCCAATGTGGCTGGGGTAAAACCCAGGCTCCTGACCATGTCCCTACCTGCCTGGCCACCCTGGCCACACTGACCGCCCTCATGCTGGCCCCAGCTCAGAGCCCTCCCCAGGCCCTCCCCATGCTCTTCACAGGGCTGGCCATTAAGTTTTCTCACATATAAGCTCACACACAGCTTTCTCACAGCGTCTTCCCCTGACTAAAGCTTGTTCCTACATGGAGTATATCCTCCCCTCCACCACCTATCCTACTTTTGCAGCACCATTTCCCCAGTATGTACCCCACTGCCTGGCATTTAATAACAGACACTCAACAAATATCTGCTAAATATAATTCAGCCATGAAAAAAGAACGAAATCATGCCATTTGGACAACATGGATGGATGCTGAGGGCATAATGCTAAGTGAAATAAGTCAGACAGAGGAAGACAAATACCATATGATCTCACTTATGTGTGGAATCTTAAAAAAATAGAAACAACAAAAAAGAACTCACAGATACAGAAAACAAACTGGTGGCTGTCAGAGGTAGGAGGTGGAGGGTAGGGAGTAGATGAAGGGGGTCAAAAGGTGCAAACTTCCAGTTATAAGATAAATAAGTCCTGTAATGTACAGCATGGTGACTGTAATTAATAATGTTGTAATGCATATTTGAAAGTTGCTAAGAGAATAAATCTTAAAAATTCTCAGTACAAAAAAATAACTCTGTAACTGTGTGGTGATGGACATCAACTACTTACTATAGTGATCATTTTGCGATATAGACATATATTGAATCATTGTTATACACCTGAAACTAACATAATATTGTAGGTCAACTATACCTCAATAAAACAAACAGACAAATAAGACCAAGAAAGGGGGAACTTAAGTATCTGATTACAAATGACCCTCAGGTACAGGTTCTTGCCATCACAGACCTTTTGATGGGTGGAAGTCACAGGGTTGTACCAGCTCAAAGGGGTTTCCTTTGCTGTCCTTTCTAATCCCTGACTTTGATCCATTCATCCTATCTCCACTCTACCAGCTCACCGCCAAAGGAATACCTTAGACTTCCTCATCAGCCCAAGTGACTGGATTCTCAGTTGCTCCCTCAGAGTCCCTTCAGATCTTTGCTTAAGTCTTGGCTATCCACACACCATCAGGGGACCATCTCATTCAAGCAGCTGCAGTTGGCTGTGTTTAGACTGACCTGGGACATAGCTCTGGAGAGAATGGAGAGACACAGTCTTCCCGACTTTCACACATTCTCCCCTACCTCAGGCTCCCTCATCAGTACCAGGGGTCCTAGGAACTAGAGAATCCTACAAGGATTTAGGGGAGAGGCCAAAATGTGATGAGCACCCAGGATGGCTATCTTCCCAAAGAGGTGTGCTGGGGGGTTAGGTGCCCTGGAGGGGGCATTCTCCCCATGGCAATGACCTACAAGCACCAACAGCTTGCCAAGCAGCATTCAGCTAAATCCATACATGCAGATCAATGAAATACATCCTTTTAGCTAATGGCCACTCAATTCAATGCCATTTAAAATCTGTAAATTCCCTCTAGAGCAGTGGTTCTCAACCTGTGGGTCGCGACCACTTTGGGGGTCGAACGACCCTTTCACAGGGGTCGCCTAAGACATAACAGTAGCAAAACTACAGTTATGAAGTAGCAACAAAAATAATTTTATGGTTGGGGGTCGCCACAACATGAGAAATGTTGTATTAAACGGTCGCGGCATTAGGAAGGTTGAGAACCACTGCTCTATAGTCTCCCTCCACCAGCACACACACTTCTGGATCCTGAAAGAAAAGGCAAGGAGGAAAATGTCTTCCTTCTTTCTCTCACACTCTGGAGCTCATGCTTGTTAAGTGGATTGGGGTGAGCATGGGTGGGAGACAAAGGGTAACTTCAAAAAATATTGACAACCATTATTGGAAGGCACAGAGAAGGATTATTCCCTGATTTATGTGTGATAAAACTGATTATTTGTACATAACTGGGCTATTAAGAGTTTTGGATGTGCCCTGGTCAGTTTGGCTCAGGGGTTAAAGCATCAGGCCATGGACCAAAAGGTCACGGGTTCGATTTCCAGTCAAGGGCATGTGCCTGGGTTGCAGTTCGATCCCCGGCCCTGGTCAAGGTCATACGGTAGGCAACCAATCAATGTGTCTCTCTCACATGGATGTTTCTCTCTCTCTCCTTCCTTCCCTTCCACTCTATCTAAAAATCAATGGAAAAATATCTTCAGGTGAGGATTAACAAAACATTTTCAAAAAAGAGTTTTGGATGGAAATTAATCCTTTATATTACATAGATTCCAGAACCCAAACAAACAAGAAAGAAACATGTAAAAATAATTATATAATAATCTATTGTCATTTAAACAAAAAACAAAGCAGCAAATAAACCTTGTAATGTATTTATAAACATAATATGGCATTTATATTATCCTCTTGTCTTGCATAGTGTGAAAGAGGAACAATTAAATGCATTTATGGAAACTTACATGGTAAAAATCTAAGTGAAATGTCATGGAGCAGGCAAAGCACTGAGGAAAAAAGCCTGTTAGAAAAGGTGACATGACCCAAAGCCCTCATGAAGTCCTTCAGAGGTGTCCCAATCCCCTTATTATACTGGAATATTATCACATTGGGTATAATTAACACAACTGGTGAGTGTTCAGAATCTTACTGTTAGGAGCACAAAATTTTCTGTGTCAGTAACATTTAATAGGTCAAATTTCTGTCTTCTGGAATAATGGAGATATGAAACTGTTAAAATTTTATGCATACAAGAAACAGCCTCATGAAGCTCAGAACAAAAAAAAAAATAGGGGGTTGAAGAGACTCCCTCTTTAACAGGGATTTTTAATACACTAATGGTTCAACTGAGAAAATTGGATTTTTCATAGGGATAGAAATGAGACTAAACTTGTTGTTACTGAAAGGCAATGTCACTACCCAGTACAGAGGGCAAAAGCAGGTATACAGCTGTTTGTATGGAAAATAATACAATAATTAAGAAATAATAATATAAGAAAAAACTCGTTTCATGTACTCACAACTGTAAACCTACTTTTGCCCCCACCATGTATTGTGTGTGTGTGTGTGTGTGTGTGTGTGTGTGTGCGTGTATACTTTTTTTTTTAAGAAGAAAACTATCACCTTTCTAATCTGTAGTACAAAGCAAGTTACATAAGTGAAGTAAAGCCTCTTTTGTGTTTTTGTTTGTTGTTCACCCAGCTTTGTTTGGGGGGGGGGGTGGAGAAAGGCAGAAAAGCTTACTTAGTGTGGTTACCGGCTATGTGTCCCAAAACTGGTATCTGTGTTTGGCAGCCTCAGTGATGTTCCTGGCGGGACCCTGGCATGCAGATAACAGCTCCACTGCTCTCTGGATGCCCTGCAGCTTCTGTGCTGGAATGGCAGTGTCAGCGTAGGTAGTTAGTTATTAATACAGCTAGTTATTAACATAAGGAAGAAAGGAAAAGGAAACTGTTATCAGAGAAATGCATGGATGGTCTTTCTCCGTTGCTAGTGGGAGTGGGGTCCTTACTATATGTTGAGAAAAAGAATTTTTTGAGACTCACACAGGAGCACGAACAATTTTTATTTGCATGGAATTATATCTCTTGGTTTCCAAAGTCCCATTTCCCTTAACCCAGTCCTGGAAGATATGCAGTGGGGGATTCAGTAGAGCTAGAAGAAAGCCAGTTCCCAAAGTTTCTACTCCATGATGGAGCTGGGTCTGCTTTAGCATTAGGTTAGTTGTAGTTCATTCGTTGACTGTGTGTGGGGCCCATGTGGCTGTGGGCCATGTGGGCAAATGCAGGAGCATGAGCGTCCTACAAGCCAGGAGTCAAGTACAAGCAAGCAAGAGAGCTGAGAGCCAAGAGTATGAGAGTTAACTCCTTTGTTTAGGAGATTAAATTATCTCCTATCTTCCTGAGCTTGCAGCAGCCACACTTATTCTGGCCAATGACCTGTTCCCAGATGTGACTGACAGTCAAGTGCCTTTCCTATATCCCCCAGACTTTACTGGGTAGGCATCTATTCTCCTCTTGTCCAGTCCCCTCCCCCAAGACCTGTAGGGGATAGACTAGGGAAGTGTGAACTGCAGCTTCTTAGCAAAGCTGCACAAATGACATGACTATACTATTTGGTCTTCCTCTTGCTCCTTTTCTGTTAATTACTAACTGAGTTCATGACAATGGTATCAGAACTAAATCTTTTTTTTTTCTTTATTGATTTTAGAGAGAGATAGAAACATCAGTGAGAAAAAACATCAATTGGTCGCCTCCTGCATGCCTCCCACTGGGGAACGGGCCCACAACCTGGGCATGTGCCCTGACCTGGATTCGAACCAGTGACCTCTTGGTGCATGAGTTGATGCTCAACCGCTTAGTCATACCGGCCGGGCACAGAACTAAATCTTAATAAACTGGGAAGATGAAGTAGGTAGCAGTACAACACTCCATCTAGTATAATGGTAACCGGACTCACTCACACACTCCAGGGAACTGCCCGCTAGGAGACTGAATCCTGGTGAAGGACAGGAAAACCACCCCTGGACGGCTAAAGGCCTTGTACCAGAGGGAGGGGTGGAAATTACTCTGCTGGGCTCATGCTCAATGACAGTCAGGGTGACAAAACAGAGGGGCAGGGCCTAGTCTGGGAACAATCGGAAAGGTAATCGGATAGGATAAAAAGCATGAAACCCCAACAGAATTTTCTGGGAGGAAGGCCCAACTCAGGACCAGGAAAAATTACAAATTTAGATCATTTGAATGGTTCTTTGTTCTTTACCTGAACCAAGAAGATATATGAAGGATTAACAGAAGCCTAGGGGCAGCACTCTAGAGACTGCCCACCACTCTGGGGTTTGGAATATCCAGCCCATGGGCCGTATAAGGTCCTCAAAATTAATACCAGCTAAGATTACATGCCTCACAAAAATAGAGCAGGCTAAAATTTAAGTTGGTAATTTTGTATGGCCGGTGAATTATGTTACAAATATCCAAATGGCCTTTGGCATTAAAAAGGTTCCCCACCCCTGCTCCCGAAGGGTGCATTAATTCCCCTTAACTCACAATAAAATCTGGCTGTCACGTTTGAACTCCAAGAGTGTGCCTTTGAAATTCCTTTCTCATGACACAGCAAAAGAATCTATTACTTTTGCCGGGAACAGCAAGATTCTGCAACAGCAAAGATACACACACACACACACACACACACACACACACACACACACTATGAGGAAGCTGCCACTGATTCAAAACCTGGGGCAGAGACAGACACATCTGCCTCAGAGACCACAACACCAAAAAACAAAGAGTCCTTCTCTAAGCCTGGTCAGGGCCTTGGGCTCATGTATGCTAACATATTAAAATATAAGCAATTATATTATGTTAAAGATAAACATAGCTCTATAGTTTTACTGGGGTTCTGAATATTAATTTTGTATCCTACTATTTTGCCGAATTCATTTATTAGATCTAGGAGTTTTCTGGTGGAGTCTTTAGGGTTTTTTATGTACAATATCATGTCATCTGCAAATGCCAATTTTACTTCCTCCTTTCCAATTTGGATGCCTTTAATTTCTTCTTCTTGTCTGATCACTGTGGCTAGGATTTCCAGAACTATGTTGAATTAACAGTGGTAAAAGCAGACATCCCTGTCTTGCTCCTAATCTTAAGGGAAATGACTTTAGTTTCTGCCCATTGAGTATCATGTTGGCTGTAGGTTTGTCATATATGGCCTTTATTATGTTGAAATATGATCCCTCTATTCCTACTTTGCTGAATTCTTATCATAAATGGGTTCTGTCTTTTATCAAATGCTTTTTCTGCATCTATTGATATGATCATGTGATTTGTATCACTTTGTTTATGTGATGTATCACATTTATTGACTTGCAAATATTGTACCAACTTTGCATCCCTGTAATAAATCCCACTTGATCATGGTGTATCATATTTTTTATGTATTGCTGAATCTAATTTGTTAATATTTTGTGAGGATTTCAGCATCTATGTTCATCAGGGATACTGGTCCATAATTTTCTTTCTTCATAATGTCTTTATCTGGCTTTGGAATTAGAATAATGTTGACCTTGTAAAAAGAGCTTGAAAGTCTTCCCTCCTCTTGGAATTTTTTGGAATAGTGTGAGAAGGATAGGTGTTAGTTCTTCATTGAATGTTTGGTAAAATTTGCCTGTGAAGCCATCCGGTCCAGGACTTTTGTTTGCTGGAAGTACTTTGATTACTGCTCCAATTTCACTAGGTGTAATTGGCCTATTCAGGTTTTCTGATTCTTCCTGGTTCAGTTTTGGAAGTTAGTATATTTCTAGGAATTTACCCATCTCCCCAAGTTGTCGAATTTGTTTACATATAGTTGTTCATAGTATTTTCTTACAATCCTTTGTATTTTTGTGATGTCAGTTGTTACTTCTCTTTCATTTCTGATTTTATTTGGGTCCTCTCTCTTTTTATCCTGGTAAGTCTGGTTTTATCAACTTTGTTTATCTTTTCAAGGAACCAGCTCTTGGTTTCATTGATCTTTTGTATTTCTTTTTAAGTCTCTGTGTCATTTATTTTTTTACTCCGGTATTTATTATTTTCTTCATTCTACTTACTCTGGGCTTTTTTTGCTTTTTGTCCCCCCCCCAATTCCTTTAGGTATTGGGCTAGATTGTTTATTTGAGATTTTCCTTGCTTCTTGAGGCAGGCCTGTAATGCTATGTATGAACTTCCCTCTTAGGAATGCTTTTGCTGTGTCCCAAAGATTTTGGGTTGTGTTCATTTTCATTTGTTTCCACGTAATTTTTAATCTCTTCATTGTTCTCATTGTTAACCCATCCATTGTTTAACAACATGCTATTTAGCCTCCACATGCTTGATTGTTTTAGAACATACAATGGGGTAAACACTGTCTCTTCAATAAATGGTGTTGGGAAAATTGGACAGTACATGCAAGAAAAATGAAACTAGATCACCAGCTTACACAAGAATAAACTCAAAATAGATAAATGACTTAAATGAAAGTCACAAAACCATAAAAATTCAAGAAGAAAACAGGCAGTAAAATCTCAGACATCTCTCATAGCAATATTTTTGCCTATATGTCTCCTGGGGCAAGGGAAACAAAGGAAAGATAAACAATTGGGACTACATCAAAATTAAATAGTTTCTGCACAGCAAAAGAAACCATCATCAAAATGAAAAGGGAACCAACTGTATGGGAGAACATATTTGGCAATGATACATCTGATAAGTGGTTAATTTCCAAAATATATTAAAAAATTAAACAACTCAACACCAGGAAGATAAACAATCCAATTAAAAAATAGGCAAAGGGCCCTGGCCAGTGTGGCTTAGTTGGTTGAGCATCATCCCATGCACCACAAGGTCGCCAGTTCAATTCACGATCAGAAACATACCCAGGTAGGGGGGAATCCCTGGCTGGGGGGGAGGGTATGGGAGGCAAATGATTGATATTTCTCTCTCATATGAATGTTTCTCTCCCTCTCCCCTTTCCCTCTTCCTCTCTCTCTAAAGTCAATAAAAACATATTTTAAAAACAAAATGGGCAGAGGACCTGAATAAACATTTCTTCAAAAAGGACATACAGATTGCCAATGAATACATGAAAAAATGCTCAACGTCACTAATCATTAGAGAGGTTCAAATTAAAACCACAATGAGATATCACCTCATACTTGTCAGAATGACTATCACCAATAAATCAACAAACCACAAGTGCTGGAGAGGATGTGGAGAAAAGGGACCCCTCATGTACTGTTGGTGGGAATGCAGACTGATGCAACCACTGTGGACAACAGTTTGCAGTTTCCTCAGAAAATTAAAAATGGAACTGCCTTTTGATGCAGTGATCCCACTTCTGGGAATATATCCTAAGAATCCCGAAACACCAATTCAAAAGACTATATGCACCCCTATGTTCAGCGTTATTTACTGTAGCTATGGTTTGGAAATAGCCCAACTGCCCATCAATAGATGAGTGGATAAAAGAGCTGTGGTACATATACACAATGCAATACAATGAGGCCATAAAAAAAGAAGGAATTCTTACCTTTGGCAACAGCATGGAAGGACCTGGAGATTACTATGGTAAGTAAAATAAGCCAGTCAGAGAAAGACAACTACCATATGATCTCACTTATATGTGGAATCTAATGAACAAAATAAACTGATGAACAAAATAGAAACAGGGGCATAGATACATGGAACAGTCTGACAGCTGTCAGAAGGAAAGTGGGAGGGGGGACTGGATGAAAGAAGGTGAAGGGAATAGCCAAAGAACATATAAGCAAAACCCATGGACACAGACAACACAGTGTGGGGCTTGCCAGAAGGAAGGGGGAGGGCTGGATGGAGGTGGGCAAAGGGTGGGAGGGGATGGGGATAACTGTAATAGTGTCAACAATAAAAATAAAGAAAAAAAATTACCTTGTATAAAAGTCCCTGTCATCAAAGAGCAGATACTCTAAATGGCAGAACAAAATTCCAACTCAAAATATCCAAAATTCACTGTTCAAGTTTCCTCTTCCAATGGATTAAATATATATTAATAGATGGCACATTCTCATTACTGCCAAGGCGATAATGTGTGACTCCTTTCTCAATTCCATATTCAACTGGTTGACAAGTAAATCCTGTTCTTTATTTGCAATAGTCTATTCCCACTGCCTGAGTCTAGTTGAGACCATTAGATATTTTCACCGAAACTGCAACCACCATCGTTTTTAAAAAAAATATTTTTATTGATTTTTAGAGAGAGAGGAAGGGAGATGGAGAAACACTGATGTAAGAGCACATCAATAGCCCCCCCCCCCTTATGTCCCCTGCTGGGGATTGAGCCCAAAACATGGACATCGAGCCCGCAACTCAGGCATGTGCCCTGACCAGGAATTGAACCAGCAACCATTTAGTACACAGGCCCATGCCCAACCAACTGAGCCACACCGGCCAGGGTGTAACCACCATCTTCTGAAGCGTTCTCTAATTTCTCATCTAATTCATCCTGCATGGGACTGACAGATTAATTTTCCTAAACCACAGATGTATCCATACTTTAATACCTAAAAATGTTTAATAGTTTCTCAACAGACAAGTCAAACCCAAACACTTCTTCAGCTTGGCATTTATGGTCCCTCATTATCTGGTCTTCATCTATTAACATTTTTACATCTCTGTTACCCACTATTCCCTTACCTTTTGCCCCAACAAAACATGGCTATTTAATCTTATCTGGAAAGTCCTTGAATATTCCCTATTTTCCTTTTTTTAATCCTCACCTGAGGACATGTTGACTGATTTTTCTTTTTAAGACACAGGGGAAGGGGGTGGGAAGAAAGACTGAGAAAGATCGGTGTGAGAGAGAAACATCAATCGGTTGCCTGCCACATGTACCTCAACCAGCGCCTGGTATCAAATCCACAACCTAGCTATGTGCCCTGACTGGGATTCGAACCTGCCACCCTTCAATATACAGGACAATGCTCCAACCAACAGCCACACCGGCCAGGGCTCTCTATCTTCATTTATGTCATTTCTCTCCTCCCACCCCCAACCTGATTAACAGTCTCCACAATTCTGCAGCTTTCAGCAGCTTACACAACCTTTGGTTCAAATAACACCATTTTTAAAAATATTTCCTCCATCCTGACTCTGTAATATATGTAAAGGCTATTTTTTATGTCACTTATACTTCATTTCTACTATAGTGACGTGGGTATGTCATATCTTTCCTCTTAAGATTATAAGCAACTTGAGAAATGAATGTCTTATCCATCTTTGTCCTCCCACAGTATACTGCACATGGCTGACATTCAGTAAATATTAGGTACATGTTGAATTTATAATAAAACATATACATAAGATAACGGCATGGTCCATAAAATTATATAGGAAGTTTTCTTCATTTCCTTATGGAGAAGAGTCACTGCCAAGAGAATATCTTTTTTATAGTCACTTTAGCCCTGGCCAGTTTGGCTCAGCAGTTGGGGCATCGGCCCACAGAACAAAGAATCATGGGTTTGATTGCCAGTCAAGGGCATGTACCTCAGTTGCAGGTTTGATCCCCAGCCCTAGTCAAGGTCATGGAGGAGGCAACCAACTGATGTATCTTGCTCACATCGATGCTTCTCTCTCTCCCTCCTTCCCACTCTATCTGAAAAAAATCAATGGAAAAATATCTTTGGATGAGGATTAAAAAAACAATTGTAACTCACCTTATTTTTCATAAAGACAGATTAAGAAGTGATTTCCCCCTAACATTAATCAGTATACCCTCCATCTCTTATGTGTATATGAATAGTTTTAAAAACCTTGTTGGCTCAGAATATAAAATTGCTTTCCAAGGTTATAACTTTACATTATTGTGGGTATCACCTACTGATCATACACTCAATGGCCTCACCACTGAAAACAGCAGTGCAGAAGGAAATGGCCTGCCTGGAGGCAGCCCCAAGCCCACAGGGCTGAGACAACCCAACTTCTTTTAGACAGGAGCAGTCACAGATCATCATACTTCCCTGTCTGGCTTCCTCCACACCTCCATCACATCTACCAACCTCAATGTCTGTTTAGAGACCGCACTTCCAGGTTCACAAGTTAAAAATATAGACAATTTAAGTTAAACAATTAATTCACCAAAGATTTACTGAATAACTACTATGTGGGAAGCACTGTTGGGGACACAAAAATTAACAAGACAATTTTGATCTTCTGGAACGCCTGATTAAATGCACGGGAGCACGTACGCGCGTGCACACACACACACACACACACACACACAAATAGTGCCTTATAAAGCAGATTATGTGAGTGCTATAAAAACTTCCTACAAGGTACAAACAGAGCTCTATGAAGAGAGACAGATGAATTTAATCAAAGAGTTATCTGAGAAGCTTCAAATGAGAGATGGGTTTCTATTTGGCATTTTTTAAATCAAGGATTAAAATTCAAGATTTTCAAGATTAATTATTTTCGAGTAAATAATTTCATTTGTTTTAAGTATTTTTATTACAAAAGAATTGGATTTTTCCCATTGAAAATGTACTGATTTGACATGTTAAAATTTTAAATGAAATTTTTTTTAGCTCACTTTGAAACATGGGGAAATGTATTTTGCAGACAAAACTTGTGGCCTATAATTTAAAAGAAAATTTTTGTATGTTCAAGGGAAAGATAACAATGTATCTAATAATCTATATTCATATTGACTTAAAGTTATACTCCCAGAGAAAGGTTAGGTACCTATAAATGGGCCACCCAATTTTTACAGAAATTTGTTCAATATAATAATAGTACATTAAAAGGGAAAATACTGAGCCTAGCCCATGTGGCTTAGTAGCTGAACATGGACCCATCACCAAGAGGTCACCAGTTTGATTCCCGGTCAGGGCACATGCCGAGGTTATGGGCCCAATTCCCAGTGGGAGGGCATGCAGGAGGTGGCCAATCGATGTTCTCTCTCATCAATATTTGTATCTCTCTTTCTCCCTTTCTCTCTCTCTAAAATCAATGAAGAAAAAAATTTTTTTAAATAAATAAAAAATAAAAGGATCAATCCAACAACAGGATATAACCCTGGTAAACATATATGCACCGAATATAGGTAACCAAAATATTTTTTAAAACTTCTGGAGGACTTCAAGGGAAAGAATGACAGCAATACAATCATAATGAACACCCCACTGACTGACACCACTGAATAGATCTTCTAGACAAAAAATTAATAAGGAAGTAGAACCCTAAACAACACACTTGATCAGCTGGATTTAATTGATATTTACAGAACATTTCACCCCAAAGCTGCAGAATATACATTCTTCTCATGTGCACATGGGTCATTCTCAAAGATAGACCACATGTTAGGACAAAAACTAAGTCTCTACTAGTTCAAGAAGATTGAAATCATATCAAACATCTTCTCGGATCACAATGGCATGAAATTAGAAATCAATTACAATAAAAACACTCAAAAGCATTCAAATACATGGAGGCTAAACAGCAAGTTATTAAACAATAAATGGGTTACCAATGAGATCAAGTAAGAAATAAAAAAACTTCCTTGAAACTAATGAAAATGAACACAAACAAAATCTATGGGACACAGTGAAAGCAGTTCTGAGAGGAAAATTCATAGCATTACAGGCCTACCTCAAGAAACAAGAAAAATATCTAATAAACTATACAACCCTATAACTTATAGATTTAGAAAGAGAACAACAACTACAAAAAAAAAACCCAGTCAGTAGAAGGAAGGAAATAATAAAGATTAGAACAGAAATAAATGACATATAGACTTAAAAAAAAATACAAAAGATCAATGAAACCAAGGGATGGTTCTTTGAAAAGATAACCAAGATTGATCAACCTTTAGCCAGGCTCACTAAGAAACAGACAGGACCCAAATTAATAAAATCAGAAATGAAAGAGGTGCAATAACAACCAACACCACAGAAATACAAAGCATTGTAAAAAAAAAAAAAAATACTATGAACAATCATATGCCAACAAATTCAACAACCTAGGTGAAATGGAAAAATTTGTAAAATCATGCAGTCTTCCAAAACTCAACTGTGAAGAGTCAGAAAACCTGAACAGACCAGTAACAACTAAGGAAATAGAAACAGTAATCAATAACTCCCAGAAAACAAAAGCTCTGGTCCAGACGGCTTCATAGGGGAATTTTAGTAAACATTCAAAGAAAAACTAACACCTATTCTCCTCAAACTATTCCAAAAAATTCAAGAGAAAGGAAGACTTCCAAGCTCTTTTTATGAGGCCAGCATAATCCTAATCTCAAAACCAGATAAGACAATACAAAAAAAGAAAATTACAGGTCAATATCCCTGATGAACACAGACATCAAAATCCTCACCAAAATATTAGCAAATTGGATCCAGCAATATATTTTCAAAAATTATACACCACGACCAAGTGGGATTTATCCAGGGTTGCAAGGCTGGAGCAATTTTCATAAATCAATAAATGTGATATACCACATAAACAAAAGGAAAGATAAAAATCAGATGATCATATAAATAGATGCCGAAAAAGCATCTGACAAAATCTGGCACCCATTTTTTTTTTCTTAATTGGTTTTTAGAGAGAGAGGAAGGGAGAGGAAGAGAGAGATACAAACATTGATGAAAGAGAACATTGATTAGTCGCCTCCTGCATGCCCCCAAGTGGGGAATCAGGCCCACAAACTGGGCATGTGCCCTGACCAGGAATCTAATAGGCGACCTCATGGGGCATAGGTCGACACTCAACCACTGAGCCACACCAACCAGGAATAGCACCCATTTTTTATAAAACCTCTCAGCAATGTGGGAATACAGGGATCATACCTCAACATAATAAAGGCCATATATGACGAACTAACAGCCAACATTGTACTCAATGGGAAAAAACTAAAAGCATTTCCTTTAAGAACAGGAACAAGACAGGGATGCCCACTTTCACCATTCTTATTTAACATACTATTACTGGATGTCTTAGCCACAGCAATAAGACATGAAGAAAAAATAAAAGGGATCCAAATTGGAAAGGAGGAAGTGAAACTATCATTATTCGAGGATGACAGGATATTGTACAAAGAAAACCCTAAAGATTCCACCAAAAAACTACTAAATTCAATAAATGATTTTTGCAAAGTAGCAGGATACAAAATCAACATCCAGAAATCAAAGGTATTTTTATACACCAATAATGAACACACAGAGAGAGAAACTAAAAAAATCCGATTTACTATTGCAACAGAAAAATTAAGATACCTAGGAATAAACTTAACAAAAGAAGTAAAAGACTTGTTCTCAGAAAACTACAGGACATTGAAAAAGAAATAAAGGAAGATATTAAAAAGTGGAAGCATATACCATGTTTATGGATTGGAAGAATTAACATCATTAAAATGTCCATACTACCCAAGCAATCTATAGACTCAATGCAATCCCCATTAAAATACCAATGACATACTTCACAGATCTAGAACAAATAATATGAAAGTTTATGTGGAACCAAAAAAGACCCGAAATAGCAACAGCAATCTTGAAATAGAAGAACAAAGTGGGAGGGATCATATTCCTGGATATCATGTTATACTACAAAGCCATTATAATAAAATCAGCCTGGTACTGGCACAAGAACAGGCATATAGATCAGTGGAACAGAACAGAGAACCCAGGAATTGACCCAAGACATTATGCTCAGTTAATATTTGACAAAGGTGGCAAGAGAATACAAAGGAGTAAAGGCAGCCTCTTCAATAAATGGTGTTTGGAAAACTGGACAGCCCCATCCAAAAAAAAAAAATGAAACTAGACCACCAATTTACACCACACACAAGAATAAACTCAAAATGGATAAAAGACTTGAATGTAACTCGTGAATCCATAAAAATCCTAGAACAAAATGTAGGCAACAAAATTTCGGACATCACACGCAGCAGAATTTTCGCTGATACAATGCCTAAGGCAAGAGAAACAAAGAAAAAAATTAATAAATAGGACTACATCAAACTAAAAAGCTTCTGCACAGCAAAAGAAACAAGGATCAAAATGAAAAGGGAGCCCACTACATGGGAGAGCATAATTGCCAACAATACATCGGATAGGGGTTAATTTCCAAAATATATAGAGTATTCATACAACTCAACAAAAGGAAGACAAACCATCCAATTTTAAAATGGGCAGAGGACCTAAATAGATACCTCTCCAAACAGGGCACACAAATGGCAAGAGACATATGAAAAAATGCTCAACATCACTAATCATCAGAGAGATGCAAATTAAAACGACTATGAAGTACCACCTCACACCTTCCAGAATGGCTGCCATCAACAAATCATCAAACAACAAGTCCTGGAGAGAGTGTGGAGACTAGGAGATCCTAGCACACTGCTGGTGGGAATGCAGACTGGTGCAGCCACTATGGAGAACAATATGGTGTTTCCTCAAAAAATTAAAAATGGAACTGCCATTTGACCCAGTGACCCCACTTCTTGGAATATATCCTAAGAAGCCTGAAACATCAATCAGAAAGAATATGTTCATAGCACCACTATTTACAATTGCTAAGATCTGGAAACAGCTCAAGTGTCCATTAATACACAAGTAGATAAAAAAGCTGTTGTGTATGGCTGGTGTGGCTCAGTGGTTGAGCATCGACCCATGCACCAAGCGGTCGTCCACTTGATTCCCTGGTCAGGACACATGCCCAGGTTGTGGGCCTGATCCCCAGTGGGGGGCATGCAGGAGGCAGCCAACAGATGTTCTCTCTCATCAATGTTGCTATCTCTCTCTCCTTCTCACTTCCTCTCTATCTAAAATCAATAAAGGAAAAAAAAATTTTTTTAATCTCAAAAAAAAAAAAAAGCTGTGGTCCATATACACAATGGAATACTATGCAGCAGTAAGAAAGAAAGCTCTCTTATGCTCTGAAACAACATGGAGGGACCTGGAGAAAATTATGCTAAGCAAAATAAGCCAATCAGAGAGACAAATATCACATGATCTCATTTATTTGTGGAATATAATGACCAAATAAGCTGATGAACAAAATAGACCGAGAGACATAGTGGTAGGATTCAGACTGACAAACCTCAAAGGAGGCAGGTGGGGGGGTGGAGGTAAACCAAAAAACTTATATCCATATATGCATAACCAATGGACATAAACAATGCTGGGGGTTGGGGGGAAGGATAGGGAGGAGAGTATCAATGGGGGGAAAAAGAGAAACATCTATAACAAAAATTAATTAATTAAAAATTTTTTTTAATTTAAAAATATATTCCAAGTTGCCCCTACCTAACATTGGATATGCTGAACACTGCAGGACAGATGAAAGGACCACACTGGTTTCAGCTTAATATAACTTGCACAGAGGTGTGGGAAGGGTGGGAAAATTCCCAGTTGTCATATGCCTATGGAATACATTTTATTTATTAATTTTTAAAATCTTTATTGTTGAGCCCTGGCCGGTTTGGCTCAGCGGTTAGAGCGTCGGCCGGCGGTACAGAGAGACCCAGGTTCGGTTCCCTCTAAGGGCATGTACCTCGGTTGCAGTTTGTCCCCAGCCCTGGTTGGTCGTGCGGGTGGCAGCCACTCGATGTGTCCCTTTCACGTTGATGTTGCTCTCTCTCTCTCTCTCTCTTCCTCTCTCTCCCTCCCAATCTATCTGAACAAAAAATGAAAAAGTGTCCTCAGGTGAGGATAAAAAAAAAAAAATCTTTATTGTTGAAAGAATTACAGATCCCCCCCCCTTTCCCCCATTGACCCCCTCCTTCCTGCTCCCACACCCCTCCTGCTTTCCCCAAACTACTGTGTCCATTGGTTATGCATATAGGCATGTAAGGTCTTTGGTTTATCTCTTCCCAACCACCACCCTTCCCGCAACCCCCTTCCTTCTGAGGTTTGTCAATCTCTGAGGTTTTCTATGTTTCTGGAGCTGCTTTGATCAACAGTTTATTTTGTTCACGACATTCCATAAATAAATGAGATCACCTGATACTTGTCTTTCTCTGACTGGCTGATTTCACTCAGCATAATACTCTCCAGGTCCCTCCATGTCCTCTCAAAGGGTAAGAGATCTCTCTTCCCAATGCAATACATTTTAAAAAGAGGAAATTATGATAAGGCAGGAATGAAAGCAAACTGTGGAACATGTAGAAAGAAGTATGGTATTCCAAATTGTTAGTATTTTTTTAAAAAAAACTTCCAGTTTTTAATTACATTACAGAATTCATCACATGTTATGTAATTACTGAGCAGTTAAACAACAAATTGTGAAAAAGCTTTAGGATAAATTACATGTTCTTTTACAGAACATATTTGCATTTAAATATTTCATTAAAACCAGTCTCTTGAGATTAACTATAAATACAAAGGAACTAAAATGAGATTATACCCCTACCTGGTTTGGCCCAGCGGTAGAGAGTAGTCCACTGTCCCCAACATCAGGGTTGGATTCCTGTCAAGGCATGTACCTCAGTTTCAGGTTCATCCCTGGCCTGGTCAGAGCCCTGCGGGAGGCAACCAATAGATGTGTAAATCTCCATGTTTCTTTCTCCCTCTCTCTCTCCCTTCCTCCCACTCTATCTAAAAATCAGTGGAAAAGTATCCTCAGGTGAGGATTAAAAATAAATAAAATCAGATTATAGATTTAGGCAGGGGAAGCTGGAATGAATATCTAATATAAATTGGGTATCATGCTACATGGTGCAGTGTCCGTCTACAGTAGACAGGCACACACAAAAAACACCAGTAACTGCATTGAGCACAGGAACATATGCAGTAATTCAACAGCCAGCGGCTCTACCCATCCTTGGTCAAGTTCTTGGGGGCCTCTGACAGGTCATCCTTTTAACCTATGAAGCAGGCGGCTTTCCCCCCAAGAACATAATTTCTGTGCGGGTGAGCACTGCTTGCTCATACTTCCCCGCCTGGGAACGAGCCTTCTCCAAGGTGGGGAAAGGTCGCCCTGGCAGGGAAGTTATGTGAAGTGGTCTTCCTGGGGGTCTCCCCCAAGCGGTGCCGGCCTAAGGCCCCGGGGGGAAGGCCAGCGGGCTGGGCCGAGGGTCCTGCGGCCTCCGCCTCCTCCCGGGCGCGCGGTCAGGTTGGTGGGTGGCGGCTGCCCCGCCCAGGGAATGGCCTGGGACGCGCTCCGCCAGCAGGTGGCCTGGGGGTCCCAGCGGTGCCGCCTCCTCCCGGTGCACCTCCTCCCGTGGGGCGGTCAGCGCCCCGACCCGCCTCACACCCCGTCCCAGCTGCCTTCTGGCGGCCGCCGCCACCGCCACCGCCACCGCCACCCCTACCGCAACCGCAGCCACCACCACCGCCACCGCCACTGCCCCCGCCGCGTCCCTAGCTGCCCAGGCCTCCCGTCCACCTCCTGGCCGGACTCGCTCCCCAACGGAAAGTTCAGCTCCGCAGTTTTCCCAGAAGCCGGTGAGGAGCCGGTCAGGGGGCGTGTGGCAGGCCAGGTGGTAGCGAGGGGGGGGGACACAACTTCTCCCAGGACAGTGCCTCCTGCAGCCCCCCCCCCAGCCCCCAGCAGTTCGCAGTGGGTCCTCCCTCCCAGGCTTCCCCCCTGTGGCTCCCGGAGAAGGACCTGGGTCTGGGCGTCCCGCAGCCCTGCTCCCCCCATGGAGCTCTCTGAGAGGAAGGGGAGCAGGGGAGCCAGGAGCTGCACACTGGGGAGCAGAGGGGAGCGCCCTGGGGGAGGACTTGGCCCTGTGAACAGCTCCCAGCAGCCGCGCCCCCCTCCAGCTCTGGACCCCGACTTCCCTCCAGAGGGGCCGCAGCTGCGCATAACATAATTATAATGAAATTAAGAATAAAAAAATAGGTACTATTGATATAGATGGAGTATAATTTTAATTAATTTAATCAATTCCATAGAGTTATTTTGAGAGCCCCCTATGTTGCTAAGGAATTTTTAAAGATAAATCAATATAGACAGATGATTGGAAGAGCTGGCCGTGCTGGAATAGATTCTTCTGGGGAGACTAGCCTTATATTGCAAGAAAAAGACAAGCACCAGGTAATAGTCCATCTGGTTGTTGGTTGGTTATCTTTTTTTATTTTTTTTTTTTGGTCTTTGGTCTAGCTCTTTTATGAGATCATCTTTTAAAAATTAATTATTAATACTTCTTTAAATAATGTTTCCTTCTCTATGATTAAGAATTGGAAAGAGTAGTTTGAATACTTTTGTATTTTAGGCCAACAATGAAAAGCATTTTTCCTATTTATCTTTCTCCTATTTTCATGAGCACAACTGCTAAATTCTTTTTTCTTTTTGTCCTTGTGGGTTTTATTTTTAATCTTCCCTGCCTCCACAGGATACACACAAAATATAAAATTTTATACAGAACACCATTTATTCTCTATAATAACACAAAATATAATACTGCTTTAACTTTGTAGGTGTTGGAGTTGATAAGCAGCCCACTAGAAAACTGTTACAGCCATCTTGTTCAAGAATTCACCAAGGGAATCCAAACCTTGTTTCTCTCATTGATTGGTTTGAAGGTATTTTTTTAATATTTTTAAATCTTATTACTGATACGTAATGAAAATTGTGAAAAAATGTTAACTTTAATTTGATGTAGAAAAGAACAGTCTGACATGATAAAGCAGAATCTGGATTTATATGTGCATTTTTCGTCTGAGTTGTAAGGAATATGAGAAATCAACAAATCATAACTGAGCATCAGTTACGAGTAAGAGACTTTGGTGGAGACTGTGGATGCACGAGCTGCTGTAAAGACATGGGTCCTGATGTGGGACAATCCAGCATCTCTGCCTTTGTTAAGACTAAGGTTCTCCTATAGTCCTAAAGTCCTATTCTAGGATATTTTAAACATTTGTGAGGTAAGTATAGCCTTTCTCAGGCAGAAAATTTTAAAAAATTTTGAAAAGGCATGATAGGAAAATACTCTTTTCCTAAGATTAGAAATTAGCTCTCTTTTTAAGGTTTACTCTTAAACTTCTTTTTTAGGATTACTCTTAAGTAAATTTTAACTTTGTGCCCAAAGTCACTCTGCCACAGTGTCAAAGCCAAGGTTTGAATTCAGCTTCATCTAAATACAAAACCAGTGCTCTTAACCTTTCATGCAGTCTAGCTTCACCCACTTTGTCTTGTTAACTCCCGCCCAGCCTTCAGATTCTCACTTAACCATCGCTTTCTGGGGGAAGGCTCCCTGTGCCTCTGAGTCTAGTCAGTCTATTGTATGTTTTACAGAACCACAGACTGTACCCCACTGGAATGTAAGCCCTGTGAAAATAGGGTCCACATTTATTTTCATTTATCACCGAATCTTTGCCTAGCACAGTGCCTGGCATGTGGTTGTAATTCAGTAAATGCTTGAATTAATGAATGGATTGACTTTGGAGTTGGGCATGGTTGAACCTGCAGGCTGGGGCAACAGTGGAGAATCCAGCTTTGAGAAACTGTGGAGGCCAGAGACAGAGGCTAGCCCAGTGGGTTTAAATCACTGTGTCTAAAAGTTTTTCCCAGAGGGGTTAAAAGGTAACATAACTGTAGCTAGAAGGATCAAGTAAACATTGTTTTTAACCCCCAGTGTTAACTGTTAATTAACCAAGTAGAAAACAATATAGAAACTAAGTATGTTAATAATCTACAAACTAAGTATCAGTTCTAGAATATCTTAAAAATGCAATTTTAGCCTAATTGAATACTATATTAAGAATGATTTTTATTAAAAGGAGAAGCAATAAGAAATGTCTGTGCTCCGTAATATTTTTCGTTATCCCTTATATTGGTTTAATATGAAATGACTACTTAAGTTTTCCAGTTGAAATATTATCAGAATTATGAGAGAGAAATATGCTTATTGATTGACTATATTTTAGTATAACATGCTGATTTCATTGAAATTGCCTAATATAAAATTATTCTAATTTAGAGTCAACTCTATATCTAATTACCAAATGGAGGGTTAAGTATTACTGATGATTGCCTTTAAAGGTTTTAAATAGTAAGAAGAGAGAGAAAAAGGCAGGAAAAGAAGATAGAAATGAGACAAAAAGAGGTAGAAAACTGCTATTTAATTTTAGGTAATATATCAGGGAAAGTATTGCCTGCTCCTGTTTCAGAGGACACTTTTAGTTGTATTTTCCATGTGTTTCTTTATTTCTTTGTAAATACAGTTTTTAGAGTGCTTTCACGGGTGGCTGGAAAGGCGTGATGGGAGGATTTCTGAAGGAGGCGGAGTGGGAATTAGTAATAATTGGTTGAGGAGTAAACAGAGCACAGCTTTGGACATACTATGAAAAATTATTGAAAAACCTAAGTTTTCTCTGTGTGTGTGTGTGTGTGTGTGTGTGTGTGTAGATGTTTTCATGAAAAGTATGAATATGATAACTGTCTTCTCCCTTAAAATGTTTTTTTCTTGTTAATTTTAAACTGTCATTATAAAATTACCTTGATATATGCAACTATGTAGATTTTTTTGTTGTTAATCCTCACCCAAGGATATTTTTCCATTGACTCTTAGATAGGGTGGAAAGGAGGTGGGGGGGGGGAGGGAGAGAGAGAGAGAGAGAGAGAGAGAGAGAGAGAGAAAAACATTGATGTGAGAGAGACAAATTGATTGATTGCCTCCTGCATGACCCTGACTGGGGCTGGGGTTTGAACCTGCAACCTAGGTGCGTGCCTTTGACTGGGAATCGAACCCAAGACCCTTTGGTCTGAGGGCCAACACTCTAACTGCTGAGCCAAACTGGCCAGGGCACAACTATATAGATTTTATACTAGTTTTTTACTTAAATATCTTTGAGGTATGAAAATGAATTATCATCTTAATTAACGTACATTCAAAATGATGTCTTGAATTAAGGAAAATGCTCCAATGCCATTCTGAACTGTTTCAGATTGCACAAATCTTGGTGACATGTATCGCTTTGTGAATGGAACATTTTTGGTGTTCATCAAAAGATTTTGTTGAAAGAAAAAAGTCTCTGGGAAATAACTGTTGAGTCACTTAGATACCTGGCAGAAAAAGGACTCCTAGAAAAAGACACCGTTTTGACAGAAAAAGATCTTACACTAAAAGACGCTATTTATGAGTCTGAAGAATGGTTATGGTATAGTTTTCATATTACAAAGTTGGGACAAGCTTCTTTTAAAGGTAATAGTTTACCTAAATTGTATTTTACCTAAAATAAATTTTTAAAAATCTTTGTTTACCTAAATCTCAGGAAATGCATTGGAAAAAATATAAATTAAATTTTCTATTACTTTAAATTGGATTTGTAATTTCATATTAATAACATTAATCTCATAAACTTTTAAAAAATTGAAAAATGTTTTGAATTACAAGTAATTTAGAATACTGCGAAGTATATAGAGAAAGAGATGTTCAGCCTGTCTTCACAGTCCCCTCCCCAGCAATCACACAAAGCTTAATATCCTACCAAGAATAATAATTTGGTGTATATCTTTTTAGACAGTTTCTGTATATTTCATTTCAGTGCATAATGCATAGATATATACAGGTTTAAGATTTGTTTAAGGTTTTGTTTTTATTTTTTTATTATTTTTTAATTTTTTATTTTATTTTTTTAGGGAGAGAGGGGGGAAGAGAGAGAGAAACATTGATGTGAAAGAGACACATCTACTGGTTGCCACCCACATGACCCCACCCGGTGCGGGGACAAACTGCAACTGAGGTACGTGCCCTTAGCGGGAACTGAACCTGGGACACTCTGGACTGCAGGCTGACTAACCACTGAGCCAAACTGGCCAGGGCAAGGTTTTGTTTTTCAGTAAAGCTTTTTTGCTTAATGTATTATCTTTGAGATAGTTGCATGCATGACAGTAAATGTTTCTTTCTTAATGGCCACTTCATAATTTACTTAATGAAAAATGATACTGTGTGTTGTTAAAAAAGATCTTTAGGAATCAGAATTATGTAAAGGAAAATCCCATACTCCTGTTCCATTTCCGCTCTCCCAGGGGCTACCACAGTTAACAAATTTATATATATACTTGCAACTATTATGTGTATATATGTATATGTATGTGTATATATCTGTGTATGTATATACATATATTATATATAGAAGTGCATATGCACATAGTTTTTTTAATGGAATCATGTGTGTTTTAACAGCTTGCTTTTCTTATAAAATATCATGAACATCTTTTGTCTTTTTTTTTAATTATTCTCACCTGAGGACACATTTATTAATTTTAGAGAGGGAGAAACAACAATGTGAGAGAGAAACATCAATTATGCCCTGACCAGGGATCAAACCCACAACCTAGGTATGTGCAACCATGCTCCAGCCAGCTGAGCCACCCAGCCAGGGCTGCCATGAACATCTTAACATGTTAATCCCTTTAAATTTACCTCATTTTCTTTTACTACTTTAGTCATCCATAGTATGGAAGCCATACTTTGTTTAACCATTCCCCTATTGATGGACATTTGCACTGTTTCTGAGTTTTTTCCATTTTAAACAGGGCTGCATAGGCCTTGTTCATGTATTTTGGATATATGTGGAAATGTCCTGGGTTAGATTCCCAAATATAGAGTAGTTGTGTCACAAGTCATGACTAAATGTTGATGGATGCTATCAAAATGACCTCCAAAATAGCTATGCTAAATTATGTAAGAGATTTTGAATACTGTTTGCTATATTCAGATAATTTCTAAAGATTTTATTTAAAATCACCTCTTTTCCCCTTTGGTAATTATGAAAGATGAAATACTCGTATCTTTTAGGAACTATAGATTCGGCTTATTGTGGCATTCTCTACAGAGATTTGAAGGAAGGTCTTGAAGGCTTTGTGCTTGAAAGCTTTCATCATCTAGTTTACCTAGCCACTCCCTGTGATGTGGCTTCTCAGTGTGCCCCTGACCGGATGATGTACTTCAGACAGGTGAGCATGTAAGGTTCTTCAGTATAAGCTACTTGGTCTATTAATGACGATATGATTTTTGTAAAGTGATTAATCACTTTTTCTGTTAAAATATATTTGAAATTAGGCCTTTAATTCTTTCCATTTTTAAAATAATAATATGGTAATAGCATTTTTTGTGTGTTTAACTTAATATTATTTTTCTGTTAAATATAAACATGTCATTATCAAAAAATAAAGGTGCAGAAAAGAAAAAAGGATCTTCCCTGCTTCCATTTCCCCAAAGAGAGTTACCACTGATTTGGTGACCACTCCAAAGAGAGTTCTGATTTGGTGACCACTGCATTTTAAACTGATAAGAACAGATACTACCCTTGATCTTAGCCAAAAGGCCGAGAAGCGATGACCACTGCATTTTATAATGTTCTAGAATCTAAAGAAAACCACGAGGGCCGTCTCTGATGATTCAGAGTTTAATTACATGAAAGCTCTCTCAGAGCCAAGCACGATGATATACCAAAGCCAGTAATATTAATAACTGAGAGGGAATATCAGTTTTATCACAAGGTGGAAGTGGCCCTATTTATTACAAAAGCAAGTGGTGGAGTACAGTCTATTATGATTTTACTGTAAACAGCATAGATGCATGAACACATATTAGGCAGAACTGGTAGGCAGCTTTTAATGGCAGGAAATTAACTTTCTTTTCAATGTCATATTTTTAAAATTATTCCTATAAGTTTTTTGAGCTGGTAGTATATAATACAGTTACTTTCAAAAGCTTTACCTCTTCTCCCTCTCCACCCCAGACATCTTCCAGTATTACACAGTACTTGTGACCATGACTTTAAGTAATTCTAGTAAAGTATATTATATTTTAATAATATTTTTTAAGTTTGCAATATTTGTAAATAAAATGTGTTGTTTTTCATATCCTTTAATAATCATGAAAATGTGATATCATAGGAAATACTGGATTTGGTTCAAATGGCATTTTTTAAAGTTACAATTAAATTTAAATTTTTCTATACAATTACTCTTTTTCTATGTAGTTTAACCAGCTCAGTCCAGCAGAGCAAAATGTGGCTGCTCCTGTCGGGGTCTCTGAAAACTATATTGGGAAGAAGGCATCAAGTCAAGCTATCAAGAAGGTACCATAGTCTTTTTTTCCTTCCTAAATAACTAAATTCATTTGTACCTTTGTATTTTAAAATATTCTGTCATGTACATGTGAGGCTTTTATCATAGGGAAAGGTAAACTTTATTAATCTATTTTTTCCTAGGCTACTTACTTAAAAATTGTAAAATATTTATAAAATGTTTTATGATGTTATATAATTCTAAAATTTAATTCAAGGGAAAAGTAGTAGTTGTAATTCTAGATTTTAATCTTGATGTCTTCTATCACATTGCTGATTCCTAAAAATCACATTGCTGATTCCTAAAAAACGCCCTGAAACAGCTAGCAGCTCATTGTGACCCTCAGCAAAGACCCACTCATGTCTTTTTTTAATGCTATTAATTTTACTGGGCCAGTGTGGCTCAGTGGTTGAGCACTGACCCATGCATCAAGAGGTCACCAGTGTGATTTCCGTCAGGGCACATGCCTAGGATGTGGGCCAAATCCCCAGTGGGGGGTGTGCAGGGGGCAGCCAGTCGATGGTCACTCTCATTGATGTTTCTCTCTCTCCTCCCTTCCTCTCTCTAAAATCAATAAAGAAAGAATAAATTTAATGCTGTTAGTTTCAAATCTCCTGGAAGGCTGAGATTTTTTTTTTTTTAATTTTGTTAATCCTCACCCTAGGACATTTTTTCATTGATTTTTTTTTTTTAGAGAGAGTGGAAAGGAAGGAGGGAAGGAGAGAGAGAGAAATATCAATGTGAAAGAGAGACATTGATTGGTTGCCTCCGGCATGACCCTGACGGGTCAGGGATTGAACTCGCCACCCAGGTACCTGTCTTTGACTGGAGATCGAACTCAAGACCCTTCGGTCCTCAGACCAACACTCCAACTGCTAAGCCAAACTGTCCAGGGCCTGAGACTTTCTTTACTTTCTTTGTATGGCACACAGCACCTGCCACAATTCACTGGAGAAAGTAAGAAACTTTATGAAGAATTAATACTACCCGAATCAACAATTTAAAGATTCTCTTCAAACACAACTTAAATATTGCCTCTCCCCACTCCCTTTTCAGATTTATAGCTCAGATGTAGATGACTGGTTATCTAAAAGAAAAAAGGATAATAACTAGCAATATTTATTAATGCTGAACTGGTGTAGTTAAAGTCTTACCTATCTGGCCCCACCCATGTGGCTCAGTGGTTGAGCATCAACCCATGCACCAAGAGGCCAGTTTGATTTCCCAGTCAGAGCACATGTCCAGGTTGTGGGCCCGATCCCCAGTGGGGGGCATGCAGGAGGTGGCCAATCGATGTTCTCTCTCATCGGTGTTTCTATCTCTCTCTCTCCCTCTCCCTCTCTCTCTAAAATCAATATAGAAAAAAAATTTTTTAAGTCTTACCTGTCTGAGACATCCATTGGAAACTGCAGATAGATTCACAGTCTAGTTCTTTGTACCTTAACGTTTTGGACCATTATAATGTAGCAATTATTTACCTAGCAATTTATATGTAACTGTTTGTTACAAGTGCTTTGTGTGACTAATTTAATCCTTACAACAACACTGTAAGTCAGATACAATTACTATCCCCATTTACAGTAAACTGAGACATAGAGTGATTAAAGTAACTTGCCCATGGTCATGTACTAGTTACTTGCAGGCCAGGGATTCGGATCCTGGCAGTCCCAACCTAAAGTCTGTGCACTTAACCATTATACAATATTGTCTTGGTAGAATTTGCCTACTTTATCCCTTCTAAGTGTTCTTTTCACCTGGCCTTGATTTTATCCCTAGCATTACATCTCATCTGCACCCCACCCCTTCATATGAAGCAAAGTATGGCATCCTAATGTCTTAGGAGAACCCTGGGCTTCCCTGCACATATTCCATTTGTATCAGCTAAAAAGACTTTATTTTGCATAGTCAGATTTCAGTTTTAAATCTACAAACCAGTATTCCCTGTTTGCCCAAGTAAGTAAGGCTGTGAGCCCTGATTCTTGCTAACCAATTTATAGCAGACTGATAAATTAATAAATTTAACTGGGATTATTAAAGATTAGAGATAGCACCCTGGCCAGTTTGGCTCAGTGGTAGAGCATCGGCCTGTGGACCAAAGAGTCGCGAGTTTGATTCTGGTCAAGGACACGTACCTCGGTTGCAGTTCATCCCCAGCCCTTGTCAGAGTCGTGCAGGAGGCAACCAGTTGATGTGTCCCTCTCCCATTGATGTTTCTCTCTCTCCCTTTCTCTCCCTCTCTGTCCCTCCCACTCTATCTGAAGATAAAGAGAAAAATATCCTTAGGTGAGGATTACAAAAAAAAAAAGATTAGAGATAGCAAGGTTGAGGAGGGGATACCTTTACAGGAACTAGAATAGCTATATCTGCAGTCCAGGGCAATCTCCCATCACCCCCGATCAGATCAGTGTTTCTCTAGGTCAGTTTAACTGAAAGTCTGGGTCAGGTATAATGATGGGGAATTAGCCCTAAAAGATATTCAAATGTAAAGAAGTTGAAACAGTTCAGCTCTAGAGAAGAAGAAACAGTAGATCAATGGAAACAGAGTAGAGAATAAAAATAATAAAAACATACTTAAATACATTTAAGAATTTAATATATGCCCTGGCCAGTTTGGCTCAGCGGTTAGAGCGTTGGCCCATGGACCAGAGAGTCCCAGGTTTGGTTCCCGCTAAGGGCACATACCTCGGTTGCAGTTTGTAACCGGCCCCGGTTGGGGTCGTGTGGGTGGCAACCACTCAATGTGTCTCTCTCACATCGATGTTTCTCTCTCTCTCTCTCTTCCTCCCTCTCTCCCTCCAGCTCTATCTGAAGATAAATGCAAAAATGTCCCCAGGTGAGGATTAAAAAAAAATAAAAAAGAATTTAATATATAATAAACATGTTTTTTTTAGTTTGAAGTCATACAAACCCAAGGACACCTGGCTTAGACAAAAGGAGTGTTCTGTGGTCACATTCCCAGAGCACAGCAGCAATACAGCTGATAGGAAGGAACTGAAGCTGCCTTTTTTGACGCCTCAGTGCAGTCAGATGACATTAAAAATTCTACATTCAAATCTTTTCATTTACGTAAAATTTAATTTGGTTTAAGGAGATAGGTAGACATTTAGCTGAATATATTTCTAAAACATGAGGTAGCCATTTATTCCAACGCCATTAATTGCATTATCCATCATTTCCACTAGTTATTGATTTCTCTGCCTACCACCCCATCTCCCCAACTTCTGAAAACTAAACTAAACAAACAAACAAAAAAACCCCACAGGAGTGGGCAAAGAACCTTCTCCCACAAGAATCACTGCAGCTTTTGAAGTCCATTCCATTATGACAAAAAGTAACACTGAGTATACTTGGGTTTATTTATTTTACAATTTCCAGTAATTTATAATCATATTGATAAGTATATACTTTTGTTACTCTCAATGATAAACAATAAGGATAGCAATAAACTACCATTATCTGTTGAGGAAATGAGTGGTTTTGCTCTAGCTGAACCAAATGTATTCGATGATGCCGTGTCCCCAAAACGAGTCGGCGGCACAGAGAAGCGTTGGTCTAAGGTCTGTGCTGAAGTGAACCTGGCAGCGCAGGTTAAAACACTGGCAGTATCTGGTGTTTAAAGTTGGGTACGTTATACATTCAAGTGTGTGTTTTGTTTCTTCTGAGTATTTTAAATAATTAACCTGTTTATGTTGTTGTAAGGGTGTGACTTGAAGACAGAGTGTATGTTCTCATTTGTACATAGAATCTAAATATGCCAAACTCAGAAGTGGAGATTAGATTGATGGTTGCTGTGGGGACAGAGAAGGGATACAGGGATGTAGGTCAAAAGGTACAAACTTCTAGTTATAAGATGAATAAGTTCTTAGGACAGTTATAATATGAGTAAGTTCTGGCGATCTCTGAACAGCATGGTGACTATAATTAACAGTACTGTATTACATACTTGAAAGTTGGTGAGAGAGCAGATCTTAAATGCTATCACCACACACACAGCGTAATTACGTGAGGCAATGGAAGTGTTAACTAACCTTATTGTGGTAATCACTTCACAATTTGTACCTGTGCCCAATCATCAGCTGTACACTTTAAGCTTACTTATATGTCAATAATATCTCCAGAAAGCTAGAAAAAAACAGGAAATTTAACTCAAATGTATATGATGCTCTAAATATGTCATGTTACATGGAAAGGGGGAATTAGGGTTGTAGATGGAATTAATGTTGCTAATAAGCTGACCTTGAGATGAAGAGATTATCCTGAATTATTTGGGTGGGCCCAATGTCATCACAAAGGTCCTAATAAGGTAAAGAGGGAGATAGGAGTGTCAGAGTCATGATATGATGTGAGAGACAACCAGCCATTGCTGGCTTCAGAGCTGGAAGGGGGCCAAAAGCCAAGGAATGAAGGCCTCCTCTAGAAGCTGGAAAAGGCAAGGGGACAGAGTCTCGCCTAGAGCCGCCATAAAGGAATTCAGGTCTGACATCTATTGTTAGCCCACTGAGGCTTTTGCGAGACTTCTGACCTCCAGAACTGTAAAGTAATAAATCTGTGTTGTTTTAAGCCACTAAGTTTGTAGTAATTTGTTACAGCAGCAACAGGAAACCAATACATCTGACAATAGCATGGAACACAATTGAAAAATTAACATTCTGGAGGATCCCTTCTGGATCTTAGCACATAAGCAATCTAAGTTAAATGTATTATGCCCATTGAAAGGATTATTTTGTATTCCTGAAAATACAAAATATTTTAAAGGGGCTTAAAGTGTGTACCATAATAAAGAGGTATGCTTAAAGCTATGAAAATATAGGCTAACAGCAATGTGAGTATAAAGAACTAGCTATTATAATGCTGTATACTAAATGATTTTCCTTTGTGGTAAAATATATTACTGTATGATCACATAAAATTGGAAGAAAATCCACAGGCAACAGACTACTCTGTACAAAGTATAGTAACACTGGTTTGATTCTGTATAAATTTGTAAGCTCTTTGAGAGTTATAATAACAGTCTACTGCCATTCAGAATTTTGCTGAAATTTGTCAAAGCCATTGGACATGATCAAGCCATTCAGCATTTTGCTGAAATATGTCAAAGCCATTGGAAAGTTCAATGGAAATATTCAAATGCATTTTACTGAATAGTTTCAATGGACTTGGCCTGATGAAACAAAAGAGGTGGAATATTTAGGACTGGTAAAGCATAAACACATGAGCCATGAGCCATTGGTGTTAACAAACTGTACAGTGTACAGAAGATAAATGCCTATAGGCACTAGAGAGAAAGTGGGAGGTGGAGTCTCTGAGAAAGAACTGGTAGAAGAGGAAGACCATGAACTGAACTAGATGCTGAAAGGACAGGAGAATTAGGAACGTCTGAGACAACGAGGGAGAAGGGTGTTTGGGGGAGGGGAGAACACGCAGGATGACAAGAAGGTTCTCTTCTAGCTGAGGTATTCAATGTGAAGGTCATAAGCCCACCATCTGTATATTTGAGCTCTTAAAGCACTAATGAGAAGCCAAACAAGCAGCAGCAAATGGTTCATGATGAGCCATCTCTTCTCTCACCTGGTGTCCCTTGTGATCAATGAAAGGCACTTGGGAAACACATGACAGAGGTATACACGTGACATATGGACAGAGCCATATGGAGATCCAGTTCATAACCTTGGCCTTGTTAGCACTGTGATCTGTCCGTCTAAACTAACCTTCCCTGGGGCAGTTATAGAATGTAGATCTGACCTTTGTCAAAGATAAGCTGGACACTAGTTAAAGTGGGAAGGGTAGTTTACTTAGTAACAACCATGGCCATGGGACGAGGGTCCAGTGTGAACTGAGCTCCACTCTGACTAGTGCAGAGGTGAAGGGCATTTAGAAGATGAAGGAATGAGCGAGGGCTTCAGTGGACACAGGGTTTGTGAATCGGTGCTTATCTGGAGGAGAAACAAACTTCTATAGTCTGTTTACGACAGGAGGTAATAATGCAAGTTAGAGCAAGCTGCCCAGGGCAGGGGAGGGAGAGCAGGAGGTGTTTTCCTGGATGTTTGCATTTCAGAGAGAAGCTCTCAGTTTCCTGAGAAGGCAGTTCTGGGTGGTGGGAGATCTACATCTCAAAGTGGGGAGAAAGGATTTATAAACCAAACTTTCTAAAGTACAGCTTAGAGGGCTGGGGGTGCAAGGGCCTATTAGTCTACTATCTGGGTTTGTTTGGAACAAATAGTGATTCTTTTGGCACTTTTCTCAGGCAGACACTTGAAGGGGGCTGGGGTCATACTAGGGGTGCAGCTTTGAGCTGTTAGAAACTACATTCATTAGTGTTTGTCCAAGTCTTAGTGGGGAGTAGGGGGACAGGGGGCAAAATCATCTGTGCTGAGCCTGCTGTTTTTATTGGCCGAAGATATGCCTGGTTACGAAGAGGACTTGGAGGGGCCTGTCTAAAGTATGGTCAAGAAGAGAATCTTTGCCACTGTCCAGAATTTGTTTAAAATGTACTGCTGATGTCACTTTTTAAAATGCCATCACTGATAGAGAAAATGGCAGTGGAATGAATGGAAGCTACACAGACGATCTCCCAGGACCAAATGGGAATTACAACTAAAATAAAGACAAATCATCGGGAAAAAGCAACAGAAAAGCAGCGGGAGACGACCATACTACCAGGGACACAGAATGAGCCTGGTAGGATCTGCGGAGGCGCGAGAGGGTCGCGGGCTGGGAGCCCACGGACAGCAGCGGCCTTAGCTGTGAGCAGCATGCCTGCCCTTGGGGTTAAGATCCCAAGCTGCTCCACAGCGAAGAGGGCCGGGACAGAGCACTAAATAGCTACAGCCACTCACCTGGGGCTCTGGCAGAGGGAGGGCAGAATGAACTGGAACTCTGTGGGGACACCTAGGATTTGGAGGGCGCTCAGAGTTTGTGCTGAGCCACCGCCGCAAAGGACGTTGGCCAGCTTGCTCCTTCCCAGTTACACAGAACGGCAGCCAAGCTTGCTCCTTCCCGGAACTGTGGCAGCCCCTCCCTCAGAGATTCCCAGGTGAGGCAAAGAAATGCAAATTGAAACTCATTAACAACCAGCATCGGCCCCATCCTCGGGAAATCCTCTTACACTATAAACACCTGAGCGAGTTTCTCATTCAACTGAGATCCTAAGGCTTTTCAAGTAACTGAGGCTAATAGCCTCCAGGCAAAAAGCTAGAGCATAACGGAACCTTTCCTAAGCTTGCAAATCTACCCAGGAATGTGAGACTTAACAGTGGTGTTTAAGGAGGGCCCTCCACGCTCATCCAAACCCAGAAGAGGGAGCCACAAATAGCAGAACACCAACATCCACAGGGAAAATTTGGCAGGCTCCAAAACCCACTAAGATAGCCAAAATGGTGAAACAAACAAATCTCAAATGAAAGAACAAAAGAACTCTACCGAAGATGAGATAGATGAAATGCAGTTTAGCAAATTATCAGAGGTAGACTTCAGAGCCATGATCTTGAGGAAACTAAACAGCATGAGTAAGGACATCAACACCATGAGTAAAGATATAGAAACACTGAAAACCAACCAAGTGGAAATGAAGAATGACATAGCAGAAATAAAGAACACATTGGAAGGAGTGACGAGCAGAGTAGAGGAAGCGGAGGAACGGATCAGTGAATTAGAAAACAGAGTAGAAAAAAATCAATCAGAAACCTAAAATGAAAAAACAATTCAAAAACAGGGAGATAGCTTAATAGAACTGTGGGACAACTGGAAACATAATAACATTCGCATCATACGAGTCCCCGAAGAAGAAGAAAATGAGCAAGGGTTAGAGAATATATTTGAAGAAATAGTGACAGAAAACTTTCCTAACCTGGTGAAGGAAGAAGGCATTCAAGCTCAAGAAGCACAGAGAACCCCAAGTAAGAAGAACCCAAACAGGCCCACACCAAGACACATAGTAATTAAAATGCCAAAAATTAATGACAAAGAGAGAATCCTAAAGGCAGCAAGAGATAAGCAACAGGTTACCTACAAAGGAACCCCCATAGGCTATCAGCTGACTTCTCAACAGAAACACTGCAGGCCAGAAGGGAATGGCATGAAGTAATCAAGGTCATGAAAAACAAGGATCTGAATCCAAGACTACTCTACCCAGCAAGGCTGTCATTCAAAGTAGAAGGTCAAATAAAGAGCTTCTCAGACAAAAAAAGGCTAAGGGAATACATTAGCACCAAACCAGCACTGCAAGAAATGTTAAAAGGACTGCTGTAATTAGTAGAAGAAATAGGAAGAAAAGTAGAACCACACTAAACAAAAATGGCAATAAATAAGTACATATCAATAATCACCTTAAATGTAAATGGACTGAATGCTCCAATAAAAAGACACAGAGTAGCTGATTGGATAAGAAAGCATGACCCATATATATGTTGTTTACAAGAGACCCACCTCACAACAAAAGACTCACATAGGCTGAAAGTGAAGGGATGGAAAAAAATCTTCCAAGCAAACAGAAAGGAAAAAAAAGCTAGGGTAGCAATACTCATATCTGATAAATTAGATTTCAAAATGAAAGCCATAACTAGAGACAAAGAAGGTCACTACATAATACTGAAAGGATCTATCCAACAGGAAGATATCACCTTGGTAAACATATATGCACCCAATATAGGAGCACCAAAATATATTAAAAATCTTCTGGAGGACTTCAAAGGAGAAATTGACAGCAATACAATCATAGCAGGGAACTTCAACACCCCGCTGACATCACTGGATAGATCCTTTAGACAGAAAATTAACAAGGAAACAGAAATTCTAAATGAAGCACTAGACCAAATGGATTTAATAGATATTTACAGAGAATTACACCCCAAAACTACAGAATTCACATTCTTCTCAAGTGCACATGGGACATTCTCAAAGATAGACCACATGTTAGGACACAAACGAAGTCTCTACAATTTCAAGAAGATTGAAATCATATCAAGCATCTTCTCAGATCACAATGGCATGAAACTAGAAATCAATTGCAACAAGAACATGCAATGATATATGAACACATGGAGGCTAAATAGCATGTTATTAAATGGGTTACCGAGGAGATCAAGGAAGAAATTAAAAAACTTCCTGGAAACCAATGAGAATGAACACACAAAACCACAAAATCTATGGGATGCAGTAAAAGCAGTTCTGAGAGGGAAGTTCATAGCACTACAGGCCTACCTCAAGAAACAACAAACATTTCTAATAGACAATCTAACCTCAAAACTTAAAGAACTAGAAAGCAAACAAAAAGAAAACCCCAGAGCAAGTAGAAGGAAGGAAATAGGAAAGATCAGAGCAAAAATAAATGACATAGAGACCAGAAAAACAATTCAAAGGATCAATGAAACCAAGAGCTGGTTTTTTGAAAAGATAAACAAGATTGAAGGACCCTTAGCTAGACTCACCAAGAAACAAAGTCAGAGAACCCAAATACACAAAATCAGAAATCAAAGAGAAGTAACAAGTGACACCACAGAAATACAAAGGATCATTAGCAAATACTGTGAACGTTTATATGGCAACAAATTCGACAATCTAAGTGAAATGGACAAATTTCTAAAAACACATAGTCTCCCAAAACTGGACCGGGAAGAGATAGAAAACTTGAATAGACCAATAACAGCTAAGGAAATTGAAGATGTAATCAAGACTCTCCCAGCAAACAAAAGCCCAGGCCCGGATGGCTTCACGGGGGAGTTTTACCGAACATTCAAAGAAGAACTAACACCCATTCTCCTCAAACTATTCCTAAAAATTCAAGAAGAAGGAAGACTTCCAAACCCGTTTTAGGAGGCCAGCATAATCCTAATTCCAAAATCAGAAAAAGACACTACAAAGAAAGAAAACTACAGGCCAATATCCCTGATGAACATAGATGCCAAAATCCTTAACAAAATACTAGCAAATCGGATCCAGCAATACATCAAAAAAATTATTCACCATGACCAAGTGGGATTCATCCCAGGGATGCAAGACTGGTTCAATATTCGCAAATCAATAAATGTGATACACTACATAAACAAAATGAAAGATAAAAACCACATGATCATATCAATAGATGCTGAAAAAGCATTCGACAAAGTCCAGCACCCATTTCTGATAAAAATACTCAGCAATTTGGGAATAGAGGGATCATATCTTGATATAATAAAGGCCATATATGAAAGACCTACAGCCAACATCATACTCAATGGGCAAAAACTAAAAACATTTCCCTTAAGAACAGGAACAAGACAGGGATGCCCACTTTCACCACTCTTATTTAACATAGTACTGGAAGTCAGCCACAGCAATCAGACGTGAAGAAAAAATAAAAGGAATCCAAATTGGAAAGGAGGAAGTGAAACTGCCATTATTCGCAGATGACACGATATTATATATGGAAAACCCTAAAGTCTCCATCAAAAATCTACTAGACTTAAATGAATTTGGCAAAGTAGCAGGATACAAAATTAACGTCAAGAAATCAACAGCATTCTTATACACCAATGATGAACTCACAGAAAGAGAAACTAAAAAAACAATTCCCTTTACCATCGCGGCAAAAAAATTAAGATACCTAGGAATAAACTTAACCAAAGAAGTAAAGGATCTATTCGCAGAAAACTACAGGATATTGAAAAAAGAAATAGAGGAAGATATAAAAAAGTGGAAGCACATACCTTGTTCACGGATTGGAAGAATTAACATCATTAAAATGTCCATATTACCTAAAGCAATCTATAGATTCAATGCAATCCCCATCAAAATACCAGTGACATATTTCACAGAACTAGAACAAATACTTCAAAAGTTCATATGGAACCAAAAAAGACGGACAAAGTAGGTGGGATCACAATACTGGACATCAGGTTATACTACAAAGCTACTGTAATCAAAACAGCCTGGTACTGGCACAAGAACAGGCACATAGATCAATGGAATAGAACAGAGAACCCAGAAATTGACCCAAGATATTATGCTCAATTAATATTCGACAAAGGTGTCAAGAGCATACAAGGGAGTAAAGACAGCCTCTTTAATAAATGGTGTTGGGAAAATTGGACAGCTACATGCAAAAAAATGAAACTACACCATCAACTTACACCATACACAAGAATAAACTCAAAATGGATAAAAGACTTAAATGTGACTCATGAATCCATAAAAATCCTAGAAGAAAATGTAGGCAACAAAATTTCAGATATCATACGCAGCAGAATCTTCACTGATAACATCACCTAAGGCAACAGAAACAAAGGGAAAAATGAACACATGGGACTACATCAAACTCAAAAGCTTCTGCACAGCAAAAGAAACAACCATCAAAACAGATAGGGAACCCACTCTATGGGAGAGCATAATTGCCAATGATACATCAGATAAGGGGTTAATCTCCAAAATATATAGAGTGCTTATACAACTCAACAAAAGGAAGACAACCCAATTAAAACATGGGCAGAGGAACTAAATAGACACCTCTCCAAAAAGGACAAACAAATGGCTAAGAGACATATAAAGAAATGCTCAACATCACTAATCATCAGAGAGATGCAAATTAAAACAACAGTGAGGTATCACCTCACACCTATCAGAATGGCTGCCATCAACAAATCATCAAACAACAAGTGTTGGCGAGGGTGTGGAGAAAAGGGGACTCTAGTACACTGCTGGTGGGAATGCAGACTGCTGCAGCCACTGTGGAAAACACTATGGTGTTACCTCAAAAAATTAAAAATTGAACTGCCATTTGACCCAGTGATCCCACTTCCAGGAATATACCCTGAGAAGGCTGAAACACCAACCAGAAAGAATACATGTACCCCCATGTTCATAGCAACACTATTTACAATAGCTAAGATCTGGAAACAGCCCAAGTGTCCATCAGTGGATGAATGGATAAAACAGCAGTGGTACATATACACAATGGAGTACTATGCAGCTGTAAGAAAGAAAGATCTCTTATCCTTTGAGACGACATGGAGGGACCTTGAGAGTATTATCCTAAGCAAAACAAGCCAAGCAGAGAAAGACAAATATCACATGATCTAACTTATTTGTGGAATATAATGAACATAACAGTCTGAGGAACAGGGTAGACCCAGAGATGTGGAAGTGGGGTATAAACTGACACCCCTCAGAAGAGGGGGTGGGGGGGAGGGAAGAGATAAACCACAGAATAGATGCGCATGTATGCATAACTGATGGACATGGACAACAAAGCTGGGGATGGCGTGGGGGGATGGGGAGGAGGGTGTCAATGGGGAAAAAAGGAGAAACATCTGTAACAAAAATAAATTAACAACAACAAAAAAATAAAAAACAAAAAAAAATAAAGCATACTATTATTCATATGCTCATGAAAATGGGTTGTGGAGATAAATTTGGAATCCTCCCCTGGCCTATGATTGGGCATGGTTTTCTTTTCCTTATAAACATCCTTGTCGTTTGAATGAAGAGTAGCCTAGTAATTGACATCTCTGGGCCAAATTTACTCTGAAAACCATGTGGTCAAGCAGAGCTGTTTTCTAAAGTCAAAATAACATTTCAAGTTTGTGTACTTCACCTAAACAAAGTATTAGGGATTATTAGTAACTACAAATTCTGTGATTGACCGATTTCTGGAAAATTATATTTTTAAATTAAAATATAGGTTACCCATATTATATAGAATGAGATTGTAGTCTATATTGCTTATTCATATCGTGCAGGTCATTAGAATTCTAATTTTTGGTTGTCTTCTCTCCCAGATTACCATCAGGAGGCATATAAGATCTCAGAATTCAGCAATGATGTCAATGGGGAGGCCAAACAGACACAACCCATTTATTTAGGTAGGTTCCTATGTCACTGATGTGTGCATTGCGGTTCTGGAATGCAGTTGATGGAGCGATAGAACCCTACAAAAGCCTCCTCACGCGTATGAAAAGACAGTGCCAGCAACTGCCTATCACGATGTTCTTCAGCTGTGCACCCAGACACCCACTGCCTACTCCTAGTACTCCTTCAGTGGAAGACGACGACGACGCACCCGCTGAAGATACTGCACCACCTGAAGACTCTCCTACTGAGGTCGTGCCTTCAGAGGAGCAGTAACCTCGCTCTTCTTTGCTGTGCAGTACATCTCTTCATCTTCATCGCTTCATCATCGAGCAAGTTGCACTATTTTCATAGGTTAGTGGTTGTGTGTAAGAACTGTGTGTGTAATTAAATGTACAATAATAATATAATATTTGTAACATTTAATCTGTCTTATTTTCTCTTATTTTGTGTAATATATTCAGTAATATGAGTGTAATGGTGACTAAAGGGTGTTATTTCATGTCTAGAGGGCTCTACTAATGTTTAAAAATGTGTTTAGAAGGTCGTAAACAGGTTTTCTATGCTCTAACTGCGAAAATATTCGATTTATAAATGAAGAATCTTACTTCGCTGAAATTCATTTATCGCAGTAGAGTCTGGAACTGATTAACCGTGATAAACGAGGGCCGACTGTAAGTCTAGAGAGATGTAAAGTATTCACATTATTTCAAACAAAGAACAAGTGTTTCTCAAAGTCACTGCAAAAAGAGATATTTCTGTTTCTTCAAAAAAAAAATCTCTTAATGTAATTAAGTTGAGCTCCTCCTGTCTGACCTGTGAGTCACGGTAAAGCCCTCCGGAAAGCTCCTCATAGTGACTTGATCTCTCACAGACACTATCAGTTTGAAGCATCTACCGAATAATATAAGTTCATCAATGAGGAATGTAGTTTGTAGCTGGATGGGCGTCAACCAAGTTAAAACTAAATTATTAAGAAAAAAGGGGAGACTGGGTCTGGGGAGACAGTTAGTAGTCTAACAAAGTAGTTACTGGTCACATTCCAATTTTATAGAGAAAGAAACTGAAGTTCAGAGAGGTCAAGTTATGTGATCCAAGACATACAGCAAGTAAGTAGCTGTGATGGAAGTCTAACTCCTCAGCCTATGCTCTTTTTTTTTTATCCTCACCCGAGGACATTTTTCCATTTTTTGTTGAGGGAGAGAGGAGAGAGAGAAACATTGACGTGAAAGGGACACATCGAGTGGCTGCCTCCCACACGACCAACAAGGGCCAGGGACAAATTGCAACCGAGGTATGTGCCCCTAGCGGGAACCGAACCCGGGTCTCTCTGGGCCACATGCCGACGCTCTAACCGCTGAGCTAAACTGGCCAGGGCAGCCTATTCTCTCTTGATCTTTGGAAAGGGATTTTAATTCTCTTTACGCAGAAAGTAGCAACTTTGTGACATAACTAGAAGAAAAGCTAATGTAAGCAAACACTGCATTATGCAAAAGCATGGTGGCAAAGTCAAGGTCAGATTTCTCAAGTGTAATGTGATGGGTTCTAAGAAAAATGTTTTAAGAGGCCCTTTCCTGTGTGGACAAAGGAAAGTTACCGAGAGTGGTCAGGGAACCTTGAGATTCTATCACCTGAAGAATAGTTCATGAAACTGGGCATTGATTAGCCTGCATGAAGACATGACTCCTGCAGTGTTGGTCAGGCCCCAAAACAGCTGTCACGTTGAAGACAGTTTAGGCTAATTCATGCTGTGCTGCCCCAGAAGCGAAAGTGAGACCAGTGGGTGGAAAAATGCAGGGAGAAGATTGCGATCTACTACAAGGAATTTCCTCCTCCTCCTCAGAGCAGTTGAAAGAGAGAAGGAAGCCTTGTGAGTCAGTGAGTTCCCTGTCATCAGTGGTATTCAAGCTACTGCTGCATAACCTATCAGAAACGTTCTGCTGGTAGAATGTTGGACTTGATTGCTTCTAAGAGCAGGTCTGTCTCTCCGACAGCCCACAATTCCCTTTAGGACCTGTCTGCCTGCAGTCAGGGCTGGGTCCTGACTCTCTCTCTTCTTCTACTCCAGGTTCTATGATGAGATCAGGACCCCTCTGCTCTCTGACATCCGCATCGATTACCCACCCAGCCTCGTGGAGCAGCTACCAGAACCCTCTTCCCCAACTACTTCAATGGCTCAGAGATCATCATTGCTGGGAAGCTGGTGGACAAGAAGATGGATCGCTTACACGTGGAAGTCACAGCCAGCAACAGTAAGAAATTTGTCATACTGAAGACAGATGTTCCCCTGGGGCCCCAGAAAGTGGGGAATGACATCACAGGAAGTGCCAAGCCCAAGGGTGATGGCGAAGAGGACCCCAACCACCTTGAGCGTCTCTGGAGCTACCTGACCGTGAAGGAGCTGCTGAATTCCTGGCTGCAGAGCAACGACAAGCAGGAGAAGGAGCAACTGAGGCAGAAGGCCCAGACTCTGGCCGTGAGCTCTCGCTTCCTCAACCCGTTCACCTCCATGAAGCTGAAGGAGTCCTCACTGCAGATGAGGAAGCTGGAGGACAGCCAGGGCTTGTCTGCTGCCACGGGGCCCGGGACAGTGATGCAGAGCCTGCAAGGGTCCAGCGCGCAGCCAGGTAACCGGACTCCAGGGATGGCCACCTCCGGGAGCCTACCGAGACCTTCTCCCCTCCTCAGGAAAGGGTCACCTCCGTGGTGCTCTGTTCCATTCTGTGGTATTATGATTCTTATAAGCAACCCCACATGCAGCATCTAGTTCCCAGGGAGTGTGTTCAGTTGTTAGGTTTGTTTTGTTACAAACTGTGGATCCCTGTACAGAAATCAGAGAAGGTGGCAATTGTCTCAGAAGGGTCTCCTGCTGAAGTCAGTCCGCCAGGAAGTCATCCATCCTGAGGCCTACCATTCGCCAGGCACCGAGATGCTCGAGCAGACACATGTTCACCTTTAAGTGCCTTTCCACATTTTGAAATCCTTCAGAGTTGTGTCATTTTATGTGTATGCTGGATTTCGTTTTCCTGAGAACACAGGTGAGGACTAGTTTCTGGGTTCATGAGAGAATTCACCCTTGATGTATGTGCCACTTAGAATATAAACAGTAACTGTCACCATCTGTCTCGGTGCCATCTTGATGGGGAATTCATAGTGATGAGAACAGGAAAAGGAAAAGAAAAACAGTTCAAACAAAGCTGAGGATTATTCTCAGTAATATCTGTTTGTGGAAAATGGCTTTTATTTGTGTGTAATGTTTTCATTAAATTCCTGTCAAGTTCACATCGCCTCAGGAGGAGGAACTGATGTTACCCCGGGAACTACAAATGCTGTCTCCTTGATTCCTCACACTCTAAACCCTGAGAAGCACCTGGTGTGGTGAAGAGAGCGTACGTTTAGGGTCCAGACAGAGCTGACTTTCAGCTTACCGACCCTCCTGAGCAGCTGTGTGGCTCGGGGCAGGTTTCTGAACCTCTCTGAGCTTCTGTTCCTTCACCTGTAAAACGTAGATAATAATTCCCCTGAAGGGCCATTGCAAGGATAACATGTGTAAAGTCTTTGGCACCCAGGAGTGTTCTACAAATGTTAGATACTCTCCTTTGAGGAACGTAGAACTAGAAATGTATTGAAACTTCGGACCCTGATGTAGAGGTTAAAAGTGATGTGTTGCCTTTTTAGAGCGAGTGGAGTTTGTCTTGGCAAAACTAATGCAATTTCAGTTCTGATGAAAAGCAAGGTGTGATGAGGCGGTGGAATAGCCATGTGAAGAAATAACCTACTGAGGCTCAAAGCAGTTGTTTGGAACAGGATTTTCCTGAACCATCAGCTAGGACTCCAGACAATCTTTCCTTTAAGTTGTGATGAGTTTTTCAATTTACATTTTCGTATTTTTGAGTGTCTGTGGCAGCTGCCACTCACCGAGGCTTCTCACAGCGGCCGTCCTGATTGGAAAGTTGCTCCTCTGTGGTCTGCCGGGTGCTGCCCGTGTCCTGCTGGCCAGGGGCTGGCGTGGGAAAGATGGGCACAGAGACAGTGAGATGCTTTGATCTTCCATTTCTGGGAGGGGCAAACACCAGTGAAGAGGAGCACAGTCTCGTTAATACAAACACTTTGAAATAAGATATGTCATTTCTTTTCCAGACATTATTTACTTTTAGGTTATTCTTTAATTGTTTTGCCTGCTGCTTTATGAATTGTGTCTACACACATAGTGATAGACACTGGGTTCTAATTTTTTTTTAACATTTTTGCATTTTTCTAGTTTTTTAAAATGGTGGTACAAAAACATGTAACATAAAATTTACCATCTTACCGATTTTTAAGTGTACAGTTCAGTAGTGTTAAGTATATTGATGTTGTGAAACAGAACCTTTTCATCTCACAAACCCAAAACTCCAGACCCATTAAACAAGAGTACTTTTTCCTTCCTCCCTTAACTATACCTTAATCATGAAGGAATATTCCCCCCATTATCTGCACAGAAATCACAGACAAAAAGAATATTATCAGATTTATAAAATAATAAAATAGTCAAACCTCCACATTACACCTTCATTTGTGTTGTGAGGCCAAGCTCCTTCCTTAAAACAGATGTTTTTTAAAAATATTTTTTCTTTATTGATTTTGGAGAGAGAGGAAGAGAGAAGGAGAGAGAGACAGAAACACTGATGAGCGAAAACATCGATTGGCCACCTCCTGAATGCCCCCACTGGGGATCTGGCCCACAACCTGGGCATGTGCCCTGACCGGGAATCGAACCGGTGACCTCTTGGTGCATGGGTCAATGCTCAACCACTGAGCCACACCAGCCGGGCTAAAACAGATGTTTTTAAGTTGCTACGAATGCATCTGAGAGCTATATTTACTCATCTCAACCTCTCCTCTCCATACCCCTCACTTCATCCTCGTTAATGAGTAATAGTGACTGTCCTTTTCCTTTTCTTATATAGGATCTGCTCTCAAGAAACCACACAACCCAAGAATTAAAGTCTCCAAAACATCAGGTAAAAAAGGCAGCATATGTGATTTGCAATTTTATATATTTAGAAACTGGACCGCCAGGAATTCCCTGAACCAGTTAAAATACCAGCTCATAGAAATGACACCAGGACCCAGGATTTCTTAGCCCACGGCAGCAGCGTGAGGCAGTTCTGAGGACCAGGTCCAACACTGAGCCATTACATAAATGCCGTGGATGACAGTCCCGAGGAGCCTGGCCACAGCCTGATCGAAGGATGGGGAGCAGACTCCTGGTCCCATCATTATGGAGTTCAAAAGATGTTTTGAAATCTGAGGTGTACTGCTTCCCATTTCTGGTGTTACAAACATCTGCAACATGCAGGTTCTACAAAATTTATTTCATTATTTTTTTAATCCTTGGTTTAGAGGGAAGAACAGATAAAAATAGCATAAAATTTCCTCTGGCTAACTTTCTGGAATTATAATAAAAATCAAGATGAAATAACAGCACAAGGGCGGGGTTGGATTCCTAAAATGGACGCATTTCTTTGTACATCTTGCTGCTGACATGCTGGACATACATGTTATAAAGCCAAGGACATCCTCGAGATGAGCTGTGCGGACAGGAGACACACAGTCTCCAGCGGAGAAAGTGCAGTGCCTCTGACCACACACGTGCTGACAGAGCGCAGGAGAACCTTCCTCTTGGACGCTGTGTGGAGCAGTGACTTCCAGACCAATTCTCTAGTTTTTGAAACGAGGAACATCTTTCCTTGTAAAAAGATTTGGACGATTTGAAGAGAAATGATGTGGTGTGAGCCCAAGAAACTCTCAGAGAACTGTCACATAGCTGTGTTCCTGTTGGCTCAGTGTCCTTCACTTGTCCCCAGCCCTCTGTGGGGCTTGGTCCTCACTACTGTCGGGTGAGGCTTGTACGTACCTGGAGCTGTGACTGTCCCCAGTGCCATGGCGCTCTGGTCATAGGAAAGCAAGGGTTCCCACCCACATCTCTTCACTTCAGTAGTCAAAGGCAAAAGGGCATGATTGGCATCATGTGGGAAATTGAAGAAAGTGGGTTCCGTAGTAGGGGGTATATAGCAATAACTCTCTTTTCTCTGTTTCCCGCTTACCCGTCAAAGCTTAGTTGTCTGTGTTTGGCCAAGGTGTGGGGAAAGGGAGCGTTCTATTTGAATTTAGGGGCCTGAGTTCGACTATTTATTTTACCCTGTACTAACTGGGTAACTTTGGTGGGCTTCACCTCCCAGTCATCTTCCTCCTTTGGACATTCAGGATCATTGACAGGGTCAAATAAATAATACATGAGAAAACGTAAAAGAGTACTTACACATGGAGGGCGCTCAATAAATGTCTTTTCTTTCTGTTCTCCCATGTTTCCCTGCTCTGGCAGCGGATGGAGACCCCCATTTTGTCGTGAATTTCCCCTTGAGCAAGCTTATGGTCTGCTTCAACATTGATGGGCAGCCTGGGGACATCCTAAGGCTGGTTTCTGATCATGCGGGCTCTGGTAAATTCTGCCCTCTGCTGTGGCCTCTGGGCAAGAGCAAGGCAGTCATCGTCCCTCTTCTGTTCCTAAGACAGATACCCAGGTGTATAAGGGGCACGTCTTAGATGCTCAGTGAGGGTCGTTGATGATTAATGAAAGGAATGAGACTGTGTGCTGGGCTTGGAGGCAGGAAGATGTGCATTGGAAACCCTGCTCTCTGACTTAACTCTTTTTGTGGCCTGGGGTACTCAACTAGGGAGCTCCTGTTGTCTCCCCTGTAAAACAGATAGTGATAGTCACTGTGCCCGGCTCACCTGTCTGTTATAGAGGTCTAATTAAGTAATGGATAGGAAGTTGTTTTGTAAACACACAAGTGCTATACGAATCCATGATATATTATTGTTGTATGTCTTTCCATTTAAAAACTCTGATGGTGGGACGTTCTAAATTCATGTGTCTAACTTCCTCAATGAGATTTGGATGATTTGAGATATTAAGCCCGATGTTAATTACTCAACTTTCTGTGCAGAGAACACGGATGTAAGAAAGGCTCTGATCCCCTTTGTTCTGTAGAGGGACACATAAAAGAGATTGGTATATGAAAAGCTTCCCTGGCCCAGTGGCTCAGTTGGTTGGAGTGTCACTCCATACACCGAGAGGTTGCAGGTTTGATTCCTGGTCAGGGCACAAACCTAGGTTGAGAGTTTAATACTGGTCGGGGTGCGTATGGGGGGCAACTAATCAATGTTTCTCTCTCACATCTATGTTTCTCTCTCTTGCTTTCTTTCTCATATCAATAAGCTTGTCCTCGAGTGAGGATTAATTTAAAAAAAAAAAAGCTTTCTCGTTACATGCAAGTAACAGTGCCTCAAGGATGGCCATGTGGACAGCCACACAGCCCAACTTTTGAGGACAAGCTTTGCAGTGGACAATCTGGCATTTCTCAGTTCTGAGAAAATGAGTTTCTTGGAAGGCTAGGTGACAGAGAGTCCCAACAGCAGAATGATGCAGGCGATGTAACTATGAAGTGTTCGATTGTGAGCTCCTTACCCACCTTGCTCTCTTGCAGAGCTTCCTAGCCTTAGGGAAAGATCTCAGCTTGTTTGTAACTCAAAGGGTTCAGGAGTGAGGTAGGGGCATAACTGTGCCCCTCCCTGGAAGTGCTCCCCAACCTCAGGGCTGTTCTGTCATCTCTGTGTTCAGTGTGTGCCCGTGATGGGGATCTCAGTGGAAGATGCTTGGAGCCATGAGGCAGAAGTACCTGATCTCCATGCTGGAGTTTTTCCTTTCCCTAACCCCTTGCCCCAGAGAAAGCAGTTTTCTCCTGGAATGTCATCTAAGGACTTGCTAGTCAAGATGTAGGGAAAGATTATTCCCAAAGCAGAGAAAACGGAGTTAATAATATAACAATCTTTTAGTAATGCAAATTGCCTCGTTGCCTGAGAGCAAAATATACATAATGTGCATTACCTAATTCAGTCCCAAATAGAATTGCTATCCCTTGGGATAGCACGGACTGCCAGGGGTCTGGCTCAAGGCCACCCTCAAGTCTAGGAAAGGTGCAGTAGTGTTTATGACGGTGAAGGTAAAAGAAAGGAGTCTGTTTGCACTTACACTACCTGCTGTGATCCTCACCACAGTCCGGTTGGGTTTCATAACCCCTTTTTACAGATGAGGACATTGAGGCTCAGTGTTTTAAAGTGGCTTGTCCAGAGGTGTACACCTAGAAGGCAGAAGAACTTGAGCTTTTGGACTAAGTATAATTCTGACCTTTGCACTATGCCACACTGCTCAGTGGCATCACAGAGTCTCCAAATCAGATCCCTGGCAACTGGTAGATAACAAATACGTCTTGTCGTCCCTACAACCAGAATGAAAGAAACACTAGAATGAACACAAACACGTAGACCCTTTCTATGATATCTTGACTCAAACCTATATCATCTCTCCCCTCCCCCGAGATACTGGTCAAACATGGGGAGGAAATTCCCTTGTAACTTCATACATTCACTCCTTTCTTCACTCATTCAGAAGGCACTGAGTGGCCTACTCGCAAGTCAGAGTTCATGGTGTGAGAGATACAAAGATAAGGCCAGAGGAAGAAGGGCATTCTGATCACAGGCCTTTAGCATGAAAGTGGGGATAGATTTTCTAACCAATGCTCTCCTCCCCTCTGCCTTTCAGGTGTGACGGTGAATGGAGCATTATTCGGGGCCCCCGCTCCCCACAATGGTCACAAGAAACAGGGCACTTACTTCCGCGTCATCACCATCCTCGTCAACAAGCCTGAGAGGTTGTACCTGGAAATCACACCGCACAGAGTCATCTTGGATGGTGGGGAAAGGCTGGTCCTCCCCTGCAACCAGAGCATGGTAGTGGGGAGTCGGGGGCTGGAGGTGTCAGTGTCTGCCAATGCCAACATCACCATCACTATCCAGGGCACCATTGCCTTCGTCATCCTTATTTACCTCTACAAAAAGCCAGCCCCCTACCAGCGAGACCACCTGGGTTTCTACATCTCCAAAAGCAAAGGCCTTTCCAGCAACAGCCATGGACTGTTAGGTAAGCAGCTGCTCTCCCGTGGGGTTGGAGGGGAGCACTCAGCTCCCGAGGGAAGCTGGTCCTGCCGGTTGCTTTAGCTTGCTGGAGAAGTTCAGTGGGAGGGTGATCTTTATACATATCACAGAAGTCGTATTTCTTGCCTCCTTGTGACTTTCTGGAATAGGATTGGGCTTAAACTAATTCTCACTGGCCTTCTGGGAAAGTGAGCCAATAAATTGGGAGTAATCCTCTGGCTGCTTACTCTCAGCAAGAAAATACACAGAAGGGGCAGCCCACAGCCCACAGCCCCACAGCCCACAGCCCCACAGCCCACAGTCCATAGCCCTGTGCTGCTGTGCCATGGGCGTTTCTCCCATAGGAGTCGCCCCCGTTGTGTGAGGATGTCCCCTTGGGCTGGCTTTCTTCGACATGCAGTTTCATCGGGCTCCTTGCCCACAAGGAGCTGCCAAGGCTGTTTAGAAAGCAGGATTCCTGGCACTTGAGCTGGGCGCGTTTCTGTAGTGCCTGACTGCCAAGCGTGAGCTCCCTCTGACAACGCAGACCAGTCCCCTGAGCCTCAGCGATGTCCTCGCCTGACTTGGAGAATTCTGATGATGTGTCTCAGGAATGAACTGAACTGACTGCTTTCCACACCCTCAGCCCAGTACAATCCACAGAGTTAGTATGGACAGTGCTATGACCAGGGAGCAAGGAGGGGAAGGCCTGACCCTTCCTTATTTACCTGCCCCCCTGCTTGCCCTCCCAGCTCAGTAAGAGATTCTGGTTATCTCTATTTGCTGAGTAGGCCGCTTTCCAGTGTTAGCAGGTGGGCAGCTTCCAGAAGAGGCTGCTACCTATAAAACCTCAGGTCTCTCCTCTCCACATGCCCCCAAACACGTGTTTTCTCACTTAGCTGGAGAGGGTGTGAGTGCTTTCTGGCAGAGTCCGACCAGGAGTCAGTCTCTGACCCCTTGACTTCCCCTTCCTCTGGGTGCCATGCGTGCATTTGCTGTTCACCAATGGCCTAAACTCAAGTTCGATTTTTTTCTACACGGTGTGGCCCGCACTCAACTTAGACCTGATGCTTTTCTTATCCATTCAGGTCAGTTCCTGAACCAGGACACCAGCCTCACAGAGGAGTCTGCCAGGCTCAGCATGAACACTACTAGTCCTCCATCCCCCAAGGCAACTGAGAGGTCCGAAACCGTCCTGCAGGTGAAGGGGCACCAGGTCCCGGTGGTCTGGAAATAGAGGAAAGTCTACAACGGGGAGGAGCAGATAGACTGCTGATTTACCAGGAACACTGCCCAGCTGCTCAACAGGGAGTGCAAGCATTACCTGGCAGCCCACCCTTTTGACTCAGACACTTGTGCGTGGAATAGCCAGGGGACTCTGACCCTAGCAGCCTTAATGTAAGTGTGCATGACAGGGAAATGGCCTTCGGGGACAGTGTCATGCAGTTCTAGCTGCTGGCCTGTGCCTCGTCCCTGGGCAGTTAGCTGCAACCCATGGCCTGCCCCTGGTGGCCTGGATGTCTGATGTCGGCTTGAGCAAAGGCTGGGCTCAGGAAGCTGAGGTGGAGTGTTATTTTCTCTGCTTCATCCTCCTGCCAAGCTCTCCTTATGTACCATAGAGATGGCAGCACCAAGCGGGGCAGGGTCATGAGTAAAAGCAAGACGTCTGTGTCTGGCACCAAATGACTTTCCCACCATCAAGTCACTCTGATGAAGGAGGGTGGCTGCAAAGTTTGCTTTCTCTGTGGAGAAAGCCAGGCTTGGGCACGCTGCTTCTCTCCTTACAAATGCTTGGGGATCCTTCCTCTCAGTACGCTGCGAGCTCCAGCCTCTGCTTCAGGGGGTGCTCCGCTGGAGCCCAGGCCATGGGTCATGCAAATAGCAGGTAGATTTGATCATTGTAAACAACTGCGTCTTTTCTTAGAAGAAGACTTTCTTCTGCTGTGATATCTTCCCATTGAAAATTAGTTTTTTTATAAAAAAATTAATTGAAAATAGGCAATCTACACCCCAGCTACCCATGTCTTTTTTAATGGGTTTTGTAAAACGCTTTACTTTGCCGAGGGATATGCTCCTGTTTATTCCAGTAAGCTAAATGCTTATAATAAAGAGGACTACTTCACATGGATGTTTTTTACTGGCCTGTCTTGGTGCTGGTAGTTGGCCAGCTGAATGGCGAAGCTTTTGCTGGGCACTCTTCAGCCCTCATCATAACTGCGGCCTTCTTTGCTCAGGGTCGTCCAGGAGGTGATGAGTGAGGCCCTCCCAGTACTGGACTGGGAAGAGACACAGCACAGGGAGTGTCCGCCAGCTGACATGCAGGAATCCACCTGCAGTTCTCTGCAGGAAGTGCGCACCTGCTTACAAAATCCAGGACGCCTTCCCACAGCTCAGGGAGTCAAAGCCAGGACACCAGCATGAGAAAAGGGCTCTGGTTCCAGAACGCGGTCAAATCCGGTCCCGTTAGGGAAAGGTTAAAATCAAGGGGGGCTTCAAGGGTCAATGACTGTCAGCTTTCCGACTGTGGACACGCTCTTTGCAGCCCATTCACATTATCAAGGAGATGCGAGGCTGCTGTGTTTGGTCTTCTCAGGTTCGGTAAGCCTGGTCCTCGCTGAGTGAGGGGCACGGTCAGGGTGCAGATGGGCGCAGGGGGCACTTGTGCCTAGCAGCAGAGAGGAAAGATTTGGGTCAGAGAAACAATGGTTAGATGTGAGACTGAATGAAATAAAGGCTTGTGCTGGCTTCGCAGGAGGTTTCTCCCAGTCAGGACGGGCTCCAGAGCAGCTTTCATGAAATATGGAAGCATACTTAGCGCTTGGAGGGAAATCAGAGTTACAAAAAGTGTTTGTCATACTTACCCTCCCATGGGAACCATCTGAGCAGCAAAACGACCTCTACATGTTCCTGTTGGACCAGGAGATTAAGTCAGTGCTGGGATTTTTCAGTTCTCTCTCAGAATCAGCCTCTCGCCTCTTCGTGAACCTACCAGACCTTGGCCTGCCGGCTGTGAATTCTGCCTCCCATCTTCCCAAACTCGCTGCCTGTTTTTGTGCCAGCAGCATGAAGACACCTGCCCAGACTTGACAGATGCTTCAATATTTTGGAGTTCAGGGGAAGAGGAGGAGCATGAGCCAGGGCCATGGGAACCTTCCTGTTATATAATCTCAGTCCCAGCTGGGTAGGTGTCCCTTACGCGAAGAGGCCAGCCCGCTGGGTTAGCGCTCAGAGCAGTGTGCCAGGCGTGGGCAGCTGCAGCGAGGAAGCTACTGCTAGCCATTCCCACATGCTACTGCTTTTCTAAGAGTTGTGAAGAATATTCCAGCAGACTAACCATTGCTCACTCTCCTACTTTAAAAAACACATGCAATTTTTTTAAGCATCAAAGTTGAGCTTTTATTTAAAAGTTTTTACTTTTTTTTTTAAAATCCCACATTTCTTTTTCCTCCTCTTCAGTTGTACAACTGTTTTTATTACCAAAGGTAATTTACCATTAAATGTTCTCTTTCAGCCAGAGACTGTCATGTATGTGAGCTGAAAACTCCACACCCATGTTATAGTTGGAACCTTTTAATTTAATGGAAAAATGTAGTATTTTCCGTTGGCCATGTGTGTGAATAGCAAGCTCTTTTAAAGTCAATGCTGATGTAAGAAAGAAAGATCTGTGAATTACTGCAGTTCCAGAAGGAGAGGAGGAAAAAGGGGTAGAAAGTGTCTTCAAAGAAACAATGGCTGAGAACTTCCCAAATCTGGGGAAAGATTTGGACATATAGATACCTGAAGCTCACAAGTCACCAAATAAACTTAAACAGATCTTCTCCAAGGCACATTATAATAAAGCTGTCAGAAATCAAAGACAAAGAGAAAATCTTAAAAACAGAAAAAAAAAAAAAAAAAAGAAGGCTTACAACTTACAAAAAAGACCCCATGAGTCTATCAGTGAATTTCTCAGCAGAGACCTTGCAGGCCCAGAGAGAGCAAAATGACACATTCAAAGTACTCAAACAAAAAATAAACCTGACAACAAAGAACACTCAATCTAGCAAAGCAATCTTTCAGAAAAGAAGGAGAAAACAAACAAAAAACCAATCTACACACACAAAAAATCCTTCCCACAGATATAAGGTTATACTACCGGGCCACTGTAACCAAAACAACCTGGTACTGGCACAAGAACAGGCATATAGATCAATGGAACAGAATATGAGAACCCAGAAATTGCCCCAACACATTACGCTCAATTAATATTTGACAAAGGTGGCAAGAGCATACAATGGAGTAAAGACAGCCTCTTTAATAAATGGTGTTAAGAAAACTGGACAGCTACATGTAAAAAAATGAAACTAGACCACCAACTTACACCATACACAAGAATAAACTCAAAATAGAGAAAAGACTTAAATGTAACTCGTGAAACCATAGAAATCCTAGAAGAAAATGTGGGCAGCAAAATCTCAGACATCACACATAGCAGAATGTTCACTGATATGTTGCCTAGGGCAAAACAAACAAAGGAAAAAATTAATAAATGGGGCTACATCAAACTAAAAAACTTCTGCACAGCAAAAGAAACCAGCATCAAAATGAAAAGGGAACCCACTCTCTGGAAGAACATATTTGCCAATGATACATTGGATAAGGGGTTAATATTCAAAATATATAGAGCACTCATACAACTAACTCAACAAAAGGGAGATAAATGATCCAATTAAAAATGGGCAGAGGACCTGAACAGACACTTCTCCAAAGAGGACATACAAATGACCAAGAGACATAGGAAAAAATGCTCAATGGCACTAATCATCTGAGAGAGGCTCATTAAAACAACGATGTGATATCACTTCACACCTGCTAGAATGGTTACCATCAACAAATCTTCAAACAACAAGTGCTGGCAAGGATGTGAAGAAAAGGAGACTCTAGTACCCTGCTGGTGGAAATGCAGACTGGTGCAGCCACTATGGAAAACAATGTGGTGTTTCCTCAAAAAATTAAAAATGGAACTGCCATTTCATCCAGTGATCTCACTCTGGGAATATATTGTAAAAATCCTAAAACACCCATCAGAAAGAATATATGCCCCCCTATGCTTATAGCAGCATTATTTACAATAGCTAAGATGTGGAAACAGCTTAAATGCCCAACAGTAGATGATTAGATAAAAAAGCTGTGGTACATTCAGACAATGGAATACTATGAGGCTTTAAAAAAGAAGGATCTCTTATCATTTGTGTCAGCACTGATGAACATGTGGATTATAATGCTAAGTGAAATAAGGCAGTCAGAGAAAGACCAAAATATCACATGGTCTCACTTATATGTGGAATCTAATGAACAAAATAAACTGACAAACAAAATAGGTCCAGAAGCATGGATGCAAGGAACACAATGACAGATCTCAGAGAGAAGGGTGGTGGAGGGGACAGGGAAAGATCAACCCAAGAACATATATGCATATGTGCATAACCAATGGAACAGACGATATTGTGGGGAAAGCCTGGGGTGGGGCAGGGGCTGAGTGGAGGGGGCAATGTGAGGGAAAATGGGGGACATCTTAATACTGTCAACAATAAAAATAAAACCAGGCCCTGCCAGTTTGGCTCAGGGGTTAGAGCATCGGCCAAAGGGTCACGCCGGTTTGATCCCAGGCTTGGTTGTGCAGGAGGCAACCAATCGATGTGTCTCTTTCACACACGTTTGTCTCTCTCTGTCTTCCCCTCTCTCCCTTACACTCTATCTAAAAATTAATGGAAAAATATCCTCGGGTGAGGATAAAAAAAAAAAAATTCACTACATTAGCAGCACCTTGGTTTATAGTGCAGGGGTCAGCCTGCAGGGCAATGCCAGCCCAGTGCCTATTTTTTTTTATTTTTATCCTCACCCGAGGACATTTTTGCATTTATCTCCAGACAGAGTGGGAGGGAGAGAGGAAGGAAGCGAGAGAGAGAGAAACATCGATGTGAGAGAGACACATCGAGTGGCTGCCACCCACACAACCCCAACTGGGGCCGGGGACAAACTGCAACCTAGGTACGTGCCCTTCGCAGGAACTGAACCTGGGCCTCTCTGGTCCACGGGCCAACATTCTAACCGCTGAACCAAACCAGACAGGGCCCCAGTGCCTATTTTTGTAAGTAAACTTTTATGGGAACACAGCCACAGCCATTCATTTACCTATTGTCTATGACAGGTTTCAGAGACCTGATGGTCCACAAAGCCTAAAATATTGATTATATGGCCCTTTACAGAAAAGGTCTGTCAGCCCCTGATTTAGCCTATTAATCCCCTGATGTGTTTTACTCACTATACTGAAATGTTTATATAGGACATTAAACAAACTGTCATGTGAAATTCCTTGCTTTCAAATTAATTTGAGGATCCAATATTTGAGCATGCACATATTAGAAATAAAACACAAAAATCTTATTAACACGCAATTTTGAAGGTAACAAAGTAGAGTGCCAGTAGCATGTAACTCCTTTTGAACCTCAGCAGATATTAGGATGTCAAAATTTGATGTCATCGTCAAACCAAGTGCTTTAAGTATACTTCAACTGTGAAACAATCAGTATGCTATAGAACTAACCTCATTTGTTTCAGTTGTTACATACTATATTATTTTATGGGTATAACCACTCATTTCCTTATTGATAGGTATTTAGACTACTTCTGACTTTTTGATATGCAATGCTATAAAAAAATCCTTAACATATATATGTATATACCAGTTGGGGCAAAAGTAGGTTTACAGTTGTGAGTACATAAAACACAGAGTTAATTCTTGCATTATTGCTTATTAATTATTGTATTATTTTCCATATGAACAACTATAAACCTACTTTTTCCCCATCCTGTATGTAACATATAAATATCCTTAATATCTACATCATATTATATATAATATATACTTACCTACTATATGTTTTATATACATAATAATATATAATAAATGTCCTTAGAATGTGTGGGTGGGTGTGTGTACAAGTCATGTTTTCCTGTAGGAGCTAGTTCTGAAAGTGAAGCTTTGGGAGAAAGGAATGACACATTTGACATTCTGAAACACGCTGCTTAATTATCCTTCAAAAAAGATGTATCAATTTTATCTACCAATAGTGTATGTTTTCTCCCATTTAGCAACCCTGGTTATTTTTTAAATAAGATACTTATCATTATGACTTCAAAAAATCGTATCTCATTTGTTCATTTACATTTTTCTGAGTACCAGGCAAGGCTGACTATCCCTAGTAGAAATACATAATTTATGGATCATGAATATTAGTACAAATTAGAATTTGTTTTACAGGGAAATAATTACCTACTGTTAAATATTGCTATAGTCTTACCAATCAGAATCTTCATTCTCCATATCAGGAAATGGTTGTTTATCAGTTTGCCCACTCTGTCTTTGTTGAATTAATCCGTCCCTGTTGTCAGCATCAGCATGATGGCTGTTTTCTGTTACTTCCACCCCACTACTTCTGTGCATCTGTTTTTTTTCTTCAACCTTTAATGAAAATTTGATATTAAGGATAATTGTTATCACTTTATTTATTAAAAAGACCTTTGGTATTTTCATTAATTTTATCATTTGTCTCTTAGTTTAATTGTCAAGATTTTAAATCAATAAAAATATTCTTTGCGCTTACTTTTATTTTACCATTACAGGTATTTGAAATTTTAGTAAATTCTGCTTTATTTCTATTTCAGTAAAGAAGCACAATTTTCCAAGATTTCAAAAAGGGCTTTCCTAATTGTGTGCTCTTATTCACATGTACTCTTTGCTACTTACCACCTTTCCCTACCCACCCTTCCACCCCCTAACCCCATTTGTGTGGCAGAGACAGAGAATGAAAAAGACAAAGACATAATTTGTCCTCTTCTGTCTTTCCCACCTGGGTTTTGCATTACACAGCCAGAGTCAAAGCATGTGACATTGTGCTTCAGTAATAGGAAGCTTTCCTTTAGAGTTTTTGCAAAGGGTTTATGATACTTATATGATAATGTTATACATGTCAAAATTGACCATACTTTATTAAACAAAATAATATGAAGGTTTGAGTCTATAAAAAATTCTGAGAGTAATAATAAACAAAACAGATGTGGAAGTATATGTGTTTGTTATAAAAAATATCTCAAAGTGGTCATGCTGGGATTCTAAGTTCAAAGCCTTTGAGTAAAGCATATAAGATTGCACACACTAAAGCACAAAAATTGATTAGGTTAGCTGGGAATATTTGTTTATCTGCAACCCAGGTACGTGCCCTTCACCAGGAATCGAATCCATGACCCTTTGGTCCGAGCGCCCATGGTCTAACTGCTGAGCCAAACTGGCCAGGGCAAAGCAAATCTCTTAAAATGTTCTCTGGTTCAGAAGGTCACATGGTACACAGATAAATTTGTTTCCCAGTTCATATGGAAGACTGACAGAGAGACTTAAGTTGATTAAGGAACAAAAAAATTATGAGGAGGTTTTCCTAAAGTCCTATTATTTTAGATGGCTGAAATAATTTCTAGACACAATTACAAGTTTACACAACTCCATTTTACACACAAATTTTTTTCATAAGTGAAAAACTGGAATGGATAAGATAATTGACAAAGAGAAAAAACAAAGAGTCGCACCAAGTGAGCCTCTATCTCTTTTTGAGGTTAAACTTTCTCTTTTTCCAAAGCCAGAAACTCTAATTTTAACATTTAACATGTCTATCTCATTCTTAAAAATGCATATCTTGCTGTGATCCTTCATTTAGATATCATTCACATGTTCTGTCATTATACAGTAGAGAAGAACTTACATTTTCTGATTCATGTTACATACTTTTACAGTTATTAGCACTAAAATTATCTGCATATAATGGCTTCTGGGACAATTCTTGAGTTTGGTTTAATTTCTTTAAAACTACTTGTCACAGCAGAAATATTGTGACTTTTTACTTAAATTACGTGTTTTATTTCATTACAGTGGGCAAGCCACAAATTAAGATTAATCACTAGACTATGGTGTATGTCTGATGCCTAATTTCAAATTAGTAATATTTGGGTTGATATTGTCACCTGCATATCAAACTCTTGGTCTTCATTCACTTCAAAATTAACTACTGGGTATTTTCCTTTTTTAATTTTGTTTTATTTTATTTTATATTTTTAATCTTCACCAGAGGATATTTTTCCATTTATCTTCAGATAGAGTAGGAGGGAGGGAGGGGGGGAGAGAGAGAGAGAGAGGGAGAGAAACATTGATGTGAGAGAGTCACATTGACCGGTTGCCTCCCACACACAACCCCAACCAGGGCAGGCATGAACTACAACTGAGGTGCCCTAGACTGGAATCAAATCTGTGACCCATTTGTCTGTGGGCCGATGCTCTAACCACTTGAGCCAAACACCAGGGCTACTTTTTTATTTTTTATATCATTATACAAACTTCTCATTTTGTTAAAAACATGTTCAGTATGTGGTTTGTCATCTGTTAGTGTAATCTACTTTAACTTAAACAAAGCTCAGAAGATTACTGACAAGTGTATCCCGAGGAGCCAGAGTATGAATGAGATGGAAAAACATTTTTGAGAGTGGATTCTTCTCCTTCAGGAAATGTTTAGAATACTGCAGAGATAGACCATCCTAATGCATCTTTTCCATCACAATCAAGTATTTTATTTGTCAAAATAGAAGGCATTCATCTTAAGCTTGCTTCTTCTTTAGAGTGATCCTCAGGATGAGCAATAACTTTGTACTTTTCAAAAATTTCACCAAGCTTACACTTTAACTAATTTGTGGTAAGTTGTAAATTATTCCTCCATTCTAATTTACCTTGTTTGATCCACATTTCCTCATACTTTTGCACAGGAGGATGTCCTGAATATACAGGTATATCCGTTCTGTCACATGACCTATCTATTTCTGTTTCTTGAGACATTTTCTTCAGATGGAAAAGTGGAAGATTAATTTTATTGATTTGATTTTCAGATGTCTTTTCTGTTGGGGTACATGTTGGTGAAATAACTTTATCCTTAAGTAATCAAGTATGAATAAAGAAAAATTATAATATAATTAAAATTTAACTGTTGAACTTCTTAATCTATGTTTACCTACTCCCAAATCACTGGACTGTAACTAAGAAGTAAAAAATAACTTGCGTTGGTCTAAATTAAAAAATAAAACAAAACATGAACTGCAAACCTAATTTTGTCGATATTGGAACTAAGTAATTCATTAGATGTTAAATCCACAAAAAATAAATTGGTATATGAATTTTAATGTTACAAAGGTTTCCTCACTTAAACTACTTCACCTTACCATATCTTAAATAGTAAGCCCCTAAACTGCATTTAAGAATTATTTTAGGGGGGATCCATGATGGCAACAGAGTAGGTGAAATATGTACTCAGCTCTTCCCAGGACCAAACTGGAATTACAACTAAATTATAGAACAATCAACCTGAATAACTAACTGATGACTAATGGAACAGAAAAACGAAAACATGTTTCTTAAAATCTGAAACAAGACAGGAATGTCCAATTTCACCATTCTTATTTAACATAGTACTGGAAGTCCTACCCATAGCAACCAGACAAGAAAAGAAATGAAAGGCATACAAATTGGAAAGGAAGAAGAAAAACTGTCCTTTGTAAATAACATGATACTGTATATAGGGAATCCTAAAGACCCCACCAACAGAACTATTAGAACTAATAAATCAATTCAGTAAGTAGAAGGATAAAAAATTAATAGTCAAACATTTATTACATTTTTATATACTACTAATAAACTATCAGAAAGGGAAACTAAGAAAACAATCCCATTTACAATTATATTTTTTTAAAATACCTAAAAGAAAATTTAACCAAGAAGGCAAAAAGCCTGTACTTAGAAAAGTGTAAGATCCTGGAAAAACAAATGGAAAACTCAAATAAGTAGAAGGATATACTATATTCATAGATAGGAAGAATTAACATCATTAAAATGGCCATACTACCCAAAGCAATCTACAGATTCAACACAATTCTATCAAAATACCAATGGCATATTTCACAGAATGAGAACAAATAATCCAAAAACGTATATGGAACCACAAAAGACCACAAATAGCCTCAGCAATCCTGAGAAGGAACAAAGTTGGAGAGATCAAGCTACCTGATATCAAACTATACAGAACAGCATGGTGCTGGTATACAAACAGTGGAACAGAACAGAGAACCCAGAAATCGACCCAAGCCATTATGCTCAATTAATATTTGACCCAAGCCATTATGCTCAATTAATATTTGACAAAGGTGGCAAGAGCATACAACAGGGTACGAAAGGTCTAGTCAGTAAATACTGTTGGGAAAATTGAAGAGATACATGCAAAAAAAGTGAAACTAAACCTCCTTCTTACACCATATATAAGAATGAACTCAAAATGGACTAAAAGCTTAAAGGTTAAGACTCAAAACCACTCAACTTCTAAAAGAAATCATAAGCAGTAAAATCTCTGAGATTTCTCTTAGCAATATTTTCTCTGATATATCTCCTTGGGCAAGAGAAACAACAGAAAAGAAATAAACACATGGAACTCCATCGAACTAGAGTTTTGGCACAGCAAAGGAAACCATCAACTAAATAAAAGGACAGCCTACTGAATGGGAGAACATATTCACCAATGATCCATCTGATAAGTGGTTAATATCCAAAATTTATAGATAACTTATACTACTCAACACCAAAAAACAAACAACTCAATTAAAAATGGGCAGAGGGCCCTGGTCGGTTTGGCTCAGCGATTAGAACATCAGCCCGTTGACCAGAGGGGCCCAGGTTCAGTTCCCGCTATGGGCACATACCTTAGTTGCAGTTTGTCCCCAGCTCCAGTTGGGGTCATGTGGGTGGCAGCCAGTTGATGTGTCTCTCTCACATTGATGTTTCTCTCTCTCTCTCTTCCTCCTTCTCTCCCTCCCATTCTATTTGAAGATGAGTGCAAAAATGTCCTTGGGCTAGGATTAAAAAAAAAGAAATGGGCAGAGGATCCAAACAGACACTTCTTCAAAGAGGACATACAGATGGCCAATAGACATATGAAAAGATGTTCAACCTCACTAATCATCAGAGAAATGCAAATGAAAACCACAATGAGTCATCACCTCACACCTGTCAGAATGGCTATCATCAATAAATCAACAAAGGATGAGTGTTGGCAAGAACGTGAAAAAAAGAAACCCTTGTGCACTGTTGGTGGCAATGCAGATTGGTGAAGCCACTACAGTATGGACTGTCCTCAAAAAATTAAAGATGGATTTGCCTTATGTCCCAGCAATTCCACATCTGGGTATGTATCTGAAGCAACCCAAAATACTAATTCAAAATAATATATGCACACCTACGTTCACTGCAGGGTTATTTACAATAGCAAAGCTATGAATGCAACCCAAGTGTTCATCAATAAGTGGTTAAAAAAGCCGCGGTACATGTATATAATGGAATATGACTCAACCATAAAAACAATGAAATCTTACCATTTGTGACAACATGGACAGACCTAGAGGATACTAGCTAAGTAAAATAAGTCACTCAGAGGAAGATAAATACCATATGATTTCATTTCTATATGGAATTTAAAGAACAAAATAAACAAACATACAAAAGAGAAACAGCCCTGGCCAGTTTGCGGTTAGAGGGTCGGCCCGCAGACCAATGAGTCTCGGGTTTGATTCCGGTCAAGGGCACGTACCTCGACTGCGGTTTGTCCCAGGCCCTGGTCGGGATTGTGTGCAGGAGGCAACCGGTCAATGTGTCTCTCTCTCATCGATGTTTCTCTCTCTCTCTCCCTCTCTTTCCCTCCTACTCTATCCGAACAAAAATGGAAAAATATCCTCCGATAAGGATTAAAAAACAAAAGAGAAACAAATTCATGGATACAGAGAACAGACTGATGGTTGCCAGAGGGGAAGGGGTTGGGGTCCTGGGTGATAAACGTGAAAAAATTAAGAAGTACAAATTGGTAGTTACAAAATAGTCATGGGGATGTAAAGTACAGTATAAGGAATATACTCGATAACATTGTAATAACTATGTATAGTGCCAGGTGAGTGCTAGAAATATCAGGGGAAATACTTTGTAAATTATCTCATTTTTTTGGTAGTATACTATCTTTTTTTATTAAATTTATTGGGGTGATACTGGTTAATAAAATTATTTAGGTTTCATGTGTACAATTTTATAATACACCATCTGTGTATTGCATTTTGTGTTCACCACCCCAAATCAAGCCTCCACCACCATTTACCGCCCTATACCCTCTTTACCTTGCCTTCTTGTAATCACTGTGCTGTTATCTGTGTCTATGATTTTAAAATTTTTTACTTTATGTCTATGAGGTTTTTATGATTATCTAACCACTATTCTGTACACCTGAAACTAATACAAAATAATAATAATGAATGTAAACCGTAACTGAAAAATAAAATTGAAAAAAAAAAGAATTAAAAAAAATAACTGCAGAAGAGGCAAACTTTAAATTATTAGGAGCCAAATCATTAAAATCAATAAAAAAGAAGAGCAAGCTCCTAAATTTTAATTCAAATGATATATTATGATAGTGTATGCGTTGATCTAGTTATCCAACGCATCTAATTCTGGTATGTTCTAATTTTCACTAATGAGAGTGGATTAAAAATTTTTATTATATTTACTGATTTTCTACAGTGAAATAAAATTAATTAGAAAGTTATTGTTTGTACCCTAACAACAAAAGGTTCTGTTCAGGAGGTGTGATTCTCTTAATAGGAAACTGAATTGATTTTATGACCCCATTCTCTGCCTGAATGTTGCCCCTGAAGTCAATTACATAGAGGTCACAAGGCAGAATATAGCTTTTACCTTCACATTACTGAATAGCAATATGACACTGCAAATTCTGAACCACTGACAATGATTACTCTTTTCACATGAATCCAGCTCAGTGGTCATGAGTTACATTGTTCATAATTTCAACTGTTGCCCTGGCCAGTTTGGCTCAGAGGTTAGAGCCTTGGCCCGCGGGGACGTACCTCGGTTGCAGTTTGTCCCTGGCCCTGGTTGGGTCGTGTGGGTGGCAACCACTTGATATGTCTCTCTCACATCGATGTTTCTCTCTCTTCCTCCCTCTCTCCCTCCCACTCTATCTGAAGATAAATGCAAAAATGTCCTCAGGTGAGGATTAAAAAAATAAATAAATAACATAATTTCAACTGTTTAATTATATGATTTAATATTTGATGCTATCTTCTTTATCATGTAAGGAAGTTATGAAAATGAAAGAAGCAAACAATATTTGGGAATTATTTTTTGCCTCAACTATGATGATAAAGTTTAGCTCTGTTACTATAAATTGTAACAATATTTTAAGTCTCATAACTAGTTAAAATTTTATAAAAACTAAATACTAATTATGATCTATTGACTCCAAAAGTCTAGCTTGAAAGGTGATTTCATTTGGACCACATTACATTTTTAAAGCATAGAAAACAGAAATTTAAATGTAAATTTTTACATACCTGTCGGTGGTTTTTTTCACTTCCATCAAGCCTTTCTTGCTTTTCCTGTGATGTCACTTCTAATTCTAGTTCTGCTGACAAATCTATATATTAGTTAAAATGAACTACTTAGAACAGTTAAATAAAAGCTATAATCGATATAAAAATAAAAAATACATTTTATCCATTGAGAGTTTAAAGTAAGCTTAATCTTAAGTGGAATTATTTATTTATTTAAGAAATATTCCTAATATTTGAAAACTTCAACAAATCATTTAGGAAATATTAGATATCACAAAAGTTCAAGGCATAGAAACAGCTCAAAACTTTATTCACAAACTCGTTCACACATCAGTGAACAAAACAATCAGAAACAAAATTAAGAAATACAGTACCAACATATGAAATCACACTATATTCTCTACCTCATAATGGTACTTTTTTAACATCTCCCTAAATTACAACTGCAACATTATTCAAAATTTCCAAAATTGCTGTCACTTCCTATGCCTTTATCAGTGTACACCTTCATTGTATCTGAATTGTTTTCCTCTATTATTCTGACAAATTTCTTTTCATCTTTTAGGACTCAGCACTGGGGCTTAAAGAAGAACATAGATAAGAGATGTCAGGAATGGCTTTTGTAAAGATAATGCCTGAGCTGAGACTTAAACAGCGAGGTTAGCCAGAATCAAAGGGGAAGAGGGCAGGAAAGGGAGACAGACAGCATGCAAGGCTATATCAAGACAGGAAGAGAAGCATACAACAGAATCAATTTTGTCTAAAATTCAGAGAGTGGTGAGGAGGGCATCGGCAGCAGTTTAGTAATGCCAGAGAAAGGAGTGGACAGTACAATGAGCTAAAGATGGAGAGTTAGGCAGAAGTCAGATTATAAAAGCCTTATATGCGATTTTAAAAGACCTGGACATTAATATGTTTTGTGGTTCATGGTCATATTTGCATTCGAGATACATCACTCTGAATGCTGACATAGTGATGAATATGGGGGCATACAAATAAATGGAGGAAGATGAATTAGAAGGCAATAATGCAAAACAGAGGATGCAGGCCTGAACTGAGAAAATGTTTCCAGAAATAAATAAGATATAAAAATTTCAGGGCCCAGTATGTAATAAATCTTTATTCAATGAATAAATGTACAAATCCTGGGTCAACTACATTCAGCTCATTACTTTATAAAATGTATCAACTATGAAGAGAAATGAACTACATGTTCAGTAGCTTGAGTTTATTTTGTAGTTTTTCTGTTTCACATGTTTCTGTGATGACGGAGCTTACGCAGGTGTTTTAAAAGTCCTGATTCTTAAATCTACCAAGCTCATGAAGAAATAAGACATATGTATAGATAGGTAAATAACCAGATTTATAGCTTGAAGTCACTACTCTAGAAGACAATTCAAAGTCTTTTGCAAATACAATGTTAGTTCCAGAGGTAAGGAAAGGAAAGAAGATAAAATTATAGGGGGAAAAATATGTTTGTTCTATTACTATACACCTGATCATTTGACTTTTTAAAAAATTTTTTTTATTATCCTCACCTGAGGACATTTTTGCATTTATCTTCAGATAGAGTGAGTGGGAGGGAGGGAGGGAGGGAGGAAGACAGAGAAACATCCACGTGAGAGAGACACATGGACCGATCAGTTGCCACCCACACGACCCCAACTGGGGCCGGGGACAAACCGCAACCAAGGTACACGCCCTTAGCGGGAACTGAACCCAGAACTCTCGGGTCCACAGGTCGACGCGCTAACCGCTGAGCCAAACCAGCCAGGGCAATCATTTGACTTTTAAAGGGCACTAAGTTAATACTACATAAACTGGAACACATATTAGATGTGGTTAGTCAACAGAAGGAGTAACCTAGTAGAATCAAAATTGGTTTTCCATATATTAATCTTAAATGATACAGCACTCCTTAAAACCAATATGTAGTCGTTAAAAAAATTTAAGGAGACAGACTGTGGACAGAGCTGAGAAGCAGGATCTACGTAGCAAATTCTCAATGATTCCTGTTACTGCTAGAAAAGCCTATTGTAAAATGTATAAAGCCATAGAAAGCACAGGAAAAACTTGAATATTTGGTTTTGGAAAGTGCTTTTTCAGTTACACTGAATATAGTTATAACTAATACTTGTGAATTGAGAGCTATAAAAATAAAGCTAAGAAACCACATTTTGTTTGAGTATGCAATCTTTAGACCTCTACCTAGTCTTCCTGTCCAGTCCCAAAGTTCTAAATATAATCCTGCTACTCACTCCCAAGTGTATGCTTACCTGGGAGAAATGGACAAATTTCTAAAAACATACAATAATTCCAAAATTGAATCAGAAAGAAGCAGAAAACCTGAAGAGACCAATAACAATTAATGAAATTGAAGCAGTAATTAAAAAAAACTCCCAACAAACAAAAGTCCTGGACCAGAGGACGGCTTCACAAGGGAGTTTTACCAAACATTCAAATAACTAACACCTATCCTCCTCAAACTATTTCAAAAAATTCAAGAGGAAGGAAGACAGACTTCCAAACTCTTTTTATGAGGCCAGCATTGTATTAATTCCAAAACCAAATAAAGACACTACAAAGAAAGAAAACTACAGGCCAATATTCCTGATGAACATACATATCAAAATCCTCAACAAAATATTAGCAAATTGGATCCAGCAATATATTAAAAAGATTATTCACCATGACCAACTGGGATTTATCCCAGGAGTGCAAGGCTAGTACAATATTCACAATCAATAAATGTGATACACCACATAAACAAAATGAAAGATAAAAATCATATGATCATATCAATAGACACAGAAAAAGCATTTGACAAAATATAGCACCCATTTGTTTTAATGTTTTATAGATTGGAACAGAGGCAGGTAGAGAGAGAGGGGGAGAGACATCTATGTGAGAGACACACATCAATTGGTTGCCTCCCAGACGACCCCAACCAGGGCCGGTGATCGAACCTGCAACCCAGGTACAAGCCCTTGACCAGGAAGTGAACCCGCAACCCTTCTGTCCACAGGCTGACGCTCTAACTGCTAAGTCAAACTGGCCAGGGCCAGCACCCATTTTTGATAAAAACTCTCAGCAAAGTGGGAATAGAGGGATCATACCTCAATGAAGGAGGCAGAAAAGATCAAGTCAAGTTTCTGCTCCTGCTTAAGGAATCTACAAAAAAATCAAATCTCTGCTTCTGCTTTATGCAAACAAATGCAGAAAAGGGCAGCTTACAAACAATTGACTTTGCAGAACTAATCGTACTGATTCCCTAAATGCCTGAGGTCTTGCACACAAGCCAAGGCTCTCTCACTCTGCAAACAGGGGGAACATGAAGGGACGAGCACACATGCTGGCCTTCAATGAAAACAATACAAACAAATTACTTGCAAGGACAAGGACATTAGCCAATAAAAACTCAGTAATGATGCAAAGCTAGAGTTTAAAAAATGCCATAATTTGCCCTATAATAATAAAACACTAACAATCCTCAGGGCTGCAGCCTTGTCTCCTGTTTTGTGTGTATGTCTTTTATGTTCATTCTCTCGCACCAGAAACCCATTCTGCCGCTGTCTGATGAAAATTCAAGCCCATCTATTGAAAATCGTCATGATACTTTAATAACCTGGGCTCAGTGCATCATCCTATTAGAAAGAAAACGTGTTCTGGAAACTAGGCAATTTTTTTTTTTTTTTTTAAGTCTGTTTCTGTGAGGAGGGATTTATACTGGGTGGATTTTGTCTTAAATTTGTTTCAAAGAGAGTTGGTTTACTGCAGGGAGGAAATGGCCCGTTAGAAGCTGGACTTAGGCGAAGGACCGTCTCATGGCGAGGGCAGTGAGCACGGTCAGGACCAGATGGACAGGCTCTGCCCACAGTGCTGCTGAGGATGGCAGTGGGGAGGAAAGGGGCCAAACGACGCCAGCTAACAAGCATGCCCTGGACGCCACACCACAGGTCTTCATTCTGACTCCACGCTCTGCCTTGCCTGGCACAGTCCTGTCCTGTTCTCAAAAGGTTCGTAACATTTCCCCTCAAACCACCTCCTTCAAAGTGAACTTCCAAGAATGTGCCGCACATCTTAGGCCAATGAGCATGGAGAACATTGAAGCTGGCAAGCCTTTAGGAAAGGGAGCCTCTGATTTGATCCCATTAAACCCAGTGGCCAAGTGCACTGTCTGAGAGAGTCCCCAGCTCCACTATGGAGAGGAGGAGTCACCGGCCTCATATGTATTTCAGAAACAGCCCAGTGAGGCACACTGTGTGGCAGGGACGGCGGCAGGATGGCCTCTCTCTAGGTGGGCCCATGGGCCCTTCTCCTCCTGACCTGGCCGGTCCTGTCCATGGGCAGGCACAGTGTGTGCTCCCACAGATCCACACCAGTGTGCTTATATTTTCTACAGGGGTTTTCTTTTTAGGGCTGAAGTATGAAAATAAACAGTAACTTACTAGGCATTCAATAACCATTTAATCTGTATCTCTCAAATCACAAGAATCAAAAAAGGTATTTACCAAACCACACACTAAATCTGTGATTAGAAAAATCTATGAACCCTGAATAATTACTTTCTTATCTTCAGGATACCAAGGGAACTTTCATTTAAAAAACGCACACTTTAGACCATTAAAATGAATTGTGAAAATAAAATTTTTCATCCAAAAGACCAGCCTATTGTATGTGAACTGGGCAATAAATATAACTTTAATTAATGAAATGTGAATGTAATGTGATCTGAAAACAATTACTGACATACTCTTCCCTGTTGTTCAACTAAGCAGAAAGGGATACAAAGAACCTGAGCTCTGAAGTAAGAAAAACCATCCGCAGGTTTGCCCTTGTCTCCACCACTCATGAAAATAGCCCACTCTTTCTGAGCCTCGGCGTCTAGTGAGCACGCAGACAGCGAGACCGTCTCCACCTGCCTCCCTCTCACAGCCAGTGAGGATCACTGCTGCCCTACCAGAAATGGCATTAGCAACATTTTGGTTCATATGTAGCTGCAATAATGGAGGACCTTTGGAATTAAAATAAATACCTAATTCTCATGTTATAAATAATGGTCCTTCTATACTCTGTGGGCTCCTAGCATAATAATCTGTTGGTTTGCAAATACTTGTTTTACTTAAAATACCTGTCAATAAACTCCACATTTCAACTTATTAAGGTAGAAAATGCTACACTGGAAAACTGCAGCCTATCAGTAGAAGTAAGACTTTGTAAACACTCTGTCCTTGTGGCTCCACGCGGGAGGACCATCTGCTGCGAGTGGACACGCACGTGGGAGCCAGCCTCTCACACTGTCCCAAAGGCTCTCTTCCCACTGTCTGGACTACTCTGCTTCTCTGTTAACTGTGCTTCCATTTGCTAAGAAAAAGGCACATTCTCCATTTGGAGAAAATCTGCTGATGACCCAGGGACATAAGGGTCACCATGAGTGTAAACCAAGGAACATGAAAGACCAACCGACTTCAAGACAGTGGCCCAGGACTCTAGTCATCACACCCACAGTGGCTTCTCAGGGTCATGCGCGTTCTGCCCACGGAGTGTCCTGCACCCCTGCACTGCTCACACCCAGGACGCTGCTCTGTGGCAGAGAGCAGCTCCTGCTGACTGGTTCTGCACCGAGCCTAGCAGTTGGGTAGGACAACAGTTTGGTGAGTGAGGCTATAAACCAGGAGACTGACAGATGTGTGCCCTTCAAAGCCTTACTTTACTAACTTAGACGTCCACAGGACGTGTGATCATGTCACATGAGTGTTCTATCAGCAAAGCTGTACAGGCCCTTTGATCTAGACTCTTCCGGAAGATTCTGACCCTGGGGGTTTATGAAATAGCTGGAGTATAATCCACCTGGAATAGCTCCAAGTGATACTGGCTAAGTGGGGTCTTGGATCACCTGTTCGTGGGGCTCCTCCAGGGGATCCTTCTCCCTACAACAGAGAAGCGTGGAGAACCAGCCTCCAGGATCCAGGCTCTGGAGTGATTTCTTCTGAGCTGGTGGTACTTTCCTTTGACTTAGAAACCAAGCAAGACTTTGGTGGCCCCTGCAGAGCACTAGCAGCCACAGAACCCCAGCGGAGGGTGCTACTCGTGGGCCCCACCCTGTGCTCTGAATGACTCCTGGGACGTAGGACGCGCATGAGGCTCTCTGAGAGGGGTCGGTCACCACTCTCTCTCCTGCGGGAGACCCAGCTCATGACTGCACAGCACCCCACAGCAGGGGCTCCCCCAGTACTTCCAAGTGATTGCCTTCACGTTCACGGGATAGATCTTTCTGGAAGGTGCTTACCTGGGGATCAGGATGCAAAGTATGAATCCTGAAACCAGGAACCCAGCAGCTGATGATCTCTTAATGGGTATTTGCTTTCTGGAACCTTCTTCCTAACATGCTTCAGGTTCAAACTCCATGTTTGCTGAGTGCTGGTCACATGCCAGCTGGGTCCTGGGACTAGACATTCTGGGGCCCACATGATAACCAGGCAATGGTTTGCTGCACAGTGCTACTACACCTCCATTTATTATGCCCACTTACTTGAATTTTCTAAAAAATGGTCATCCATTTTAATTTGCTTTCCAACTTTTAAAAAGTTATGTTCTAAGTTAGAATAAAGAAGCCCTACGTAGTCTGTAAAACCATTTCAGTCACGCTGACTACTTTTTGAAAATGTGGCATTTTGTATCTTTCAAAACAGATTATTTAAAGTATGACCCTAATTAAACTGAAATTGGAAGTTTAACTCCAACAAATGGAGAGCAGAACCTGAAATCTGGTTAAGACTTCAATGACACACACAGACAACCCTCTCCTCCATGAACCTATCGCACACACGAACACCCATGACTTCAGGAGTGCCCACCGCTGTCCAGCAGCACGGGAATATGATAGAGCAATACTTATGCCGCCTTTGTAGTAGCATGATCAATCACAATCATTAGTGAGCCCCAACAACTTGTGATTTCACACACACATCTACACACATTTCAGACGATGTCCAGAAACAATTCGCCAAACTGGTCCATCTCCAACTTCCCAATTTCACTGCGGAGCTACTGTCTCTAACCCTTTGACGGAAGCTCCCTGTCAAAGATCTTTAGGGACACCAGGGCCATATGGTGCCTCTATCTTCTGTCCTACCTGATCAGGCTGTCTTCACCCCACACTCGGCACGATCACAAGAACCAGCACCTTGGAAGACGGAATTCTAACTCATGAAATGTGTGTGTGGGTGTGCACACACACCTACGGATAGATGTGTCTGTATAGCTACGTACAACGTGTGTGTATGTGTACACACACCTACAGATAGATGTGTCTGTATAGCTATGTACAACGTGTGTGTGGGTGTGCACACACACCTACAGATGTGTCTGTATAGCTACACATCTGTACGAGTGGTGAATTGTCTTCACAGGGAATTTCAGCCACTGTGACAAGCTGGGCTGTTTCATGCAACTCAGGTTTATCGGAACAAACATTATGACTTCTGAAGGAGGAATGCTAACTTTTCCTGCCACACGAGATCAGCACAACCAACTGACCCCTCCTGATCTGAACTGACTCGTTCCACTGGCTCAAATAGCCGTCCTTGGCCCCGAGACAACATTGTCCCCGAACTCGGATTCCTGAGCAGCTTTGAGGCCACGGAAGAAGCGTGAGAAAAAGTATTTCCTTTGCTTTCAAAGATGTTTTGGCATTTCTCTGAGGCAAACTCTAAGCCAACAGAGACTCTTCAGAAAACTTCCACTTTCTAGAGAAGAAATGACTTTATGAAAGGATCAGTTTGAAGTCGTGTTTGAGTCTGACACTAACAGAAACTACAGACAGAATGGTCACCTGGAGGCCCTGGGCAGCAGCTCCTGCTGTGCCCCCCCCCCCTCCCACCCCGCAGCGCCAGCACCTCAGGCAGCACCCTTCTCCACACCTGAGCAGAGACAGCTCATCAGTCACTCCAGGTCAGGGACTCCCTCCCTCCAGACAGGGACAGGCACAGGCACTAAAGGAGGCTCTGCAGTCTCCCCAGTGGCTGCCCCAGGGGTCCCACAGCGCCCACCCCTGGGGGCATGTGGACTAAGCACCCAACAGCACTATTTCTGCCAGTAACTCTGCACCTCTTGGCAGAGCACCCACGAACATGCAAAAGGAGCAAGCAGGTGTGCGGACGAAACTTTCTGGGTAAAGTGGCTGAGCTCATCATACCAGGAATATTTCAGCAAACCTCAGTGAGGACCAACCTGAGTAATGACTCAAGTGGAACAGAATCTAACATCTGACAGTTTAAAGGAATTCTTGACAACAGAAGTTAAAGACAGGTAAAGGCTAACTCTTTCCACACTGACCAGAAAGACTTATTTATGTGGCAATCATGAATGTATTGTGAATGTTGACTCAGGAATTCTTGCTGGAGAACTGGCCCACTCAGCAGGTTGCTGATATTGAGAGATTACCATTTTCCTCCTCGTCCTCCTCATCCTCCTCGTCTTCTACGTCCTCCACATCTCGTCATCGTTGTCGTCCTCCAGCTCCTCCTCCTCCTCTCGGTCCACCTTCTCGTCCTCCCTCAGCTCGTCTTCATCCTCAGAGTAGTCCTCCTCCTCCCCATCCCCCTCCTTGTCCTCCATCCCGTCGCTCTCGTAGCAGCACTAGTCCACCGAGGAGCTGTCCGCTTTCACCGAGAATGGTGTCCACTTGGGGGCAGGCCCCTGGGACTGTTTATCTTGTGTTTTTCTTTTCTTGGCCAAGGGGCAACCATACACATTGTTAAGAGAGAGAGAGAGAGAGGTGAGCTGTGTTACTGTCTTTGAAGATTAGAACATCAGGACTTTGGATAGAGAGAGCAAAGGTTTGGCATGACCATCCGTGTACAAAGGCCAGGGTCCAGGCACACACATGCTCACACCTGTGCCCAAACCTGCTGGGAGACTTTACCAAGAAGCCTAGGCTGCACTCGTCTGGTCACCACCAACATCAGTTCTGACCGCCAGCTCCCTAGTGCTGTCCTTCCACACAGCAGCCTGCCATTCCTGTCCACCCAGGAGGCTGCTTCATGACCCTCTCCATAAACCACGCTGTTGACAACACAAGTCCAGTGATGTACATCTGAAAAGAAAAATTAGCTCATGCGCACTATAAAAATATATGTTGTGTAACAGCTTTGGATGCATTTGGATCTGTATATTCTATGGACATAATGACATCTCTAGACATAATGACCCACCATGCCGGCCAATGAGAGCACCGCCCAGTTCACACTCAGGCCGAACATCAGTCCCACCCCCAGCACTACAGAAATGAACTCAGTGTTATTGGCAGTCATCACTCAATCAAGCTGGACTTGCCCCAAACATGGGTAAGACCTTCACAGCTTCTCCATGAACAAAGGCTGTTTTCCAAAGCTATGCTAATTAGTTTTCTTCCTGGGAACCCCACATATATACTGCCAGGACCATAGGGAAAAGACAGAGAAGCCAGTGTGCTGTGGGCATGCTGCACTGGTCTGGACTGAGATGCATGGTCTCACCGCTCAGTGAGCACTTGGGAGGGAGTCTCGTAGCCTCTGAGCTGACATGAGGACCTGGTCACAGTGAAACCTGTGTTGGCCATGACTCTGTCCAGTGCACATCAGTTTGGGAGCCTCCTCCAGGCAGGACTCTGTGCGATGCTGGAGTCAGAGGTGGAAGACACAGATCCTCAGATCACGGCACCTGTGACCCACGGGGACTCAGACAAGTCAGCACACTGTGCACACCCAGTCCTCCCTGCTCACCACGGTGCCCGAGAGCCTGCCACGGGGTGGTCACTGCTAAGCAGTTGTTGAACAGATGGATGACATGAGGTAAATGTCATGATACACATGCACAGAGGGTGTTCTGTCATAAGGAACAAGTACAGCTAGTCAAGGGGCCCAGGGAGTCCCCAGGAAGGGTGATGCTGGGGAGGGGCTTTGAAGGAGACACACACAATGTGTGGGAGAAAAAGAGACTGTTTCTATACATTTCAAGCAAACAGAACCTGAAGAAACATGGACATGAGAGGGAGCATGGAGTTTTGGAACTGAATTAGAACAGAACACTGGAGTCGGAGGGTGCGGAGGCGGGTGGGCATGGGAGGCAGGGTTGAGTGGGCAGGGCCAGGCCCCTGGAGACTAGCTATGGGGCCTCCAGATCTCCATGCAGGGGGCAGGGAGTGTTAGAAGGTGCAGTCACATCTGCGTGTGAGGAGGTGAGGGGGCAGTGGAGGGGGAGACTGTGACAGAGAGCAGCACGCAGGCTGAGCCTCCAACCTATGAGATACCAGGGTAACTAACTGTCACCTCTCCTAAAAATATAGTAATCAAAACAAGAATCATACTTACTATAACCAGAAAAAACTGAAGAAAACAAATACTGGTATACATGGTATTTCTAATATGAAATAAACAGAATTCAGAGATTTCTCTTATGCAAATTTTTACGTTTCGGGGAGAATCCGAGTCAATAATCTCAAAGAATATGCACAGCTTGCTGGTCAGGTCTCAGTCCCACAACAACCGCTCTTCTCACGAGACGGTTCTGGATCTGAGCCGACTTGTTAATGTGCTCACTGTGTCTGTCCAAGTGATAAATTAGTAACTGTAGCAGTAAGTGTGCATTTTTGCTCTGCTAGGGTCTGCCCCTGCCTCTGTGGGTCATGACGGCTATGGACATATTCCCATAGCTCCTGTCTTCTCATCCATCAATCGGCTGTCTGATGCATCTCTCCCGCATCAAAACTGCCTGCACAACAAGCACTGTCTGCTGCAACGGCGACCAGGCCTGCCTTTCACCACCAGATGCACCCAGACTGCTGGGAGACGATGTCATGCCCACTGACTTGATGATACTCAGTAATGTTATTCAAAGCCCCTCCTCAACTTGGCAGTAGGGCCGTTCTACAGAGCACATAGCCAGCACCGCGGTGGGGCTGTGTCTGATACTTTCCTCTCATCCATACACACGTAGCTTCCCCAAATGTCAAGAGGGCTCACGTGTTGCTCAGACCTTATGTGGCTGGGGCTGCCAAGCCCAGAGCACGAGGATGAAGACTGTCCTTCTGTCTCACCGGGTCGGTGTACTTTCTGGCCCTCCCTTCTGTAAATCATTGGATTCAGTCTCTCAACTGTTTGGAAGTAGCTGTTCTCACACTTCTGGTGTCTTCTGCTAGCTCACATGCTTTGACGCTCCAGGTCTCTTCTCCATCCACTAAGGTGAACTGTAAACAAAACCATCCTCCAACCACAGACAAACCCCATGTTGCCCCTATGTGACCCCTTCTCACTGACTGCTAGTTAATGCGACAACACTCAAGCCCACTTTATCTGTAAAACAGCACGTGGCTTGGGGACCTGCTTGAGTCCACAGTGCATCCGGGGCAGCGAGACTCTGTGGGTTGGAACCTTGGAAGGCAAGTCTGGGGCATGTGTCTGGGGAGTGTGGACCCTCCTAAACCTATGTTCTGTGACCCCGCTATGTGTGATGAGGTGGTAACTGAAGGAGAGGATTTCCCTCGAAGAAGAGTGGGTGCTTCCCCCTTCCAACTGCAGGTGCCGGCTACGCCCACATTCATCCCTCACGTGGCTGCCCACTTTCCATCATTTGCCTCCTACATTCCATGTTCACTCATTACCGCACCGCCTGCAGCCCTCCCCTACTGACCCCTTTACCACCGACCTCAAGTTCTGCTTTCTCCCTCGAGTCATTCCTGTTCGGTCTAGAATTCAAGGTCCTCTACCTTTAAGAACTCTGTACCATGCTCTAAGAAAGATTCAAAAATGGGCAATAAGCACATGAAAAAAAAAAAAACTTTTTTAAAGGTGCCTAGAGCCCTGGCCGGTTTGGCTCAGCAGTTAGAGCGTCGGCCTGTGGTCCAGAGAGACCCGGGTTCAGTTCCCGCTAAGGGCATGTACCTCGGTTGCAGTTTGTCCCCGGCCCTGGTTGGTCGTGCGGGTGGCAGCCACTCGATGTGTCCCTTTCACGTCGATGTTTCTCTCTCTCTCTCTCTCTTCCTCTCTCTCCCTCCCACTCTATCTGAACAAAAAATGAAAAAATGTCCTCGGGTGAGGATAAAAAATAAGTAAATAAAGGTGCCTAGAATCATGACAACAAAACAAAACACTGTACCATTAGACATTGAGCATCGCTTCGTAATCTACCTTGCACTGTTGTTACTTTCTCGTATGTGCTCATCTTATCTCAAGTAACTATTTCCGCCTCGGCCTTCGGAACCGTACCATAAGAGTAATCACTCTAAATCCCCACCTGCCAAGTGAAGGCATGAGTATTCTACACCCTGGTTCCTGCTGGTTGATAATTCTGACACTTTGGTATGGGCCTACCTGTCCTTAGGTCTTGTTCGACCAGCATCTGGCTTTCAACATAGTGTGTGCCATCTCCTCTCTGACTACAGAACATTCACTACCTGCCATTTACACACAAGAATCCTGACAGTGTTAAGATAAAATGACCCCAACAACCTACGTCTTGGCAGTAAGAGTGGCAAATTAAACTGCCATAAAATATACTTAGACTCTTTCTCTTTCAGCTGAAAATCGCAGATGGCTTCCAGGGTTTCCTCAGTGGTCAGTTCACTCCGAGCTAGCGACTCATGTGCTAGGAGACACAACTTCATCCATCTTCCCACCTAGAAGAGGAAGATGCCAGGCCAGAGGGATGGAGTGACATGCCAAGGTCAGCACTGGGCTGCACCTCCCACCTTCCGAGCAAGAGCCTCTTCTGCCTCGCTGCACAGAGGTCGACGTGGACACGAACCAGAAAGATCACTTCTACTGAGGACCTACTGTGTGCTGTGTTCCTGCGGCCCACCGCGTCTAAAGCATCTCACTCATTTTAGCTTAAAGGAACATGTCCAGAGAGAGAAATTCTGGAACCGAACATGCTGGTTAGACTGTCAACAGTGTTAGTTTCAAATTTATCTTTCTGGATATTGACAAGCTGACAACACTCCCATCAGAAAGGTTCTAGGTCACATTTCACAGTAACACAGCAGCACAGACTATCTGGTCTGTCTTAGTCCAGAGAGAGAAACTCAATGCTGGAGGCAGCAACTGTGACCACATCATTAGCAAGTGATTGTGCCACTTTGTACTGCTACCCGCACCTAGTACAGCAGCAACACCTAATACCGTAGCAACACCTACTGCCGTAGCAACACCGAATACTGTAGCAACACTTAATACCATAGTAACACCTAATACCGTAGCAACACCTAATACCGTAGCAACACTTAATACCATAGCAACACCTAATACCATAGCAACACTTAATAATGCAGTAACACCTACTACTTTAGTAACACCAAACACCGTAGCAACACCTAAGTAGTAACACTTAATATTGCAGTAACATCTAATACTGTAGTAATAAGCAATACTGTAGCAACACAATACTGTAGCAATGCTTAATACTGTAGTAATACTTAATACTGCAGCAACAGTTACTACTATAGTAATAATATTATAGCAATGTCTACTACTGTAGCTACGCTTAATACTGTAGCAATACAATCAAGATCCTGAAGTTACACCAATACTACTACCCTGAATTACAATAATTAAGAAAGATAGGAAAAACTGAGAAGTAAGCTATATAAAAATTCATGATTCTACCAGTTACATCTTTGCCCTGGGGGTAAATATGTAAAAAAAATACATATAAAGTGCTAAAAATTTCCTCCTCTTTCTCAAACACGCTCCTTTTCTTCAGATGCTCCAGGACAAAGCATTTATTCTATATACAGTTGGTGAGCAATTATCCAATTGTTGAATATTTAAAATGCTGGCAGTTGGAGGGTTGGGATGTCCACACACTGATCTTAGGAATGGAGGGGTGCATGAGCATTCCAGCTCAAAGAAATACGGCCCTGTGTAAACGCATGTCAGGTGTACAGCATTTTACAGATACACAGACATGCAGACATACGCACACCCACATGCACACTCCTTCCTAGAAACTGTGAAGCTTCTTAAACATGCATTTTTCTAATAAGTCACAGCAAGCAAAATACATGAGCTCTTACCCACAGAGATTTTCAAAGCTGCTCCAGTGTAATGGGCATTAGGCTATATATAATGTGCCTTCAAACCTAGTCATCATAAAGAGAATTCGAACTGTGTTCTTGGGAAACCACCCACTGAAATTTCTGTGGCACTTTTTGGTTGAAATGTAACTTATAAGCACATCCACCTGCCCAGTGGTTCCTACCCAGTGTTTGGACAATGTCTCAGGTAGACACGGCTATTTGTATTCCACTTATTTACTCTCCCACTAACCATGAGGAATCCTTGCCCTATGAAGCACGTAACGGGCTTACTGTCTTTATGGACTGCTCTGCGACACAGCACAAATGACGACACGACCCGGGCGTGTGTTTAACGGGGTGTAACGTCACCGCAGTGCTACACGCGGTCACGGAATCTTTATTCCAGGCTGTGGCTCTCCCACTATCCTCAGGACCACTCCTTTTCTAAATTCAGATGACAAGTGATGTTAAGTTTCTCGTGACGCATACATAGGTTTTGAAGAGGCAATTCTGGTTCTCACACAGTAATCCGGGGAGAGTGATGGCAATCCCCGTTTCAGAGGAGGTAAGCTCAGAGCATCCCCTGCATCCTTCCGGGGTCTCTCAGAGTCTCTGAGTACAGCATCTCTATCCACCTGTCTCCAGTCTGTCTGTCTGTGTGAGCAGGGAGGTGCTCTTGGGGGACATGACCAGTGTGCCTGTGACATGCTCTGGTCTTCTAGAATTTCCGATCAGAAGGACTATGGCAGAAGTTCCACATACTACTGCAGTCATTGCTTATTCAGACAAGGTCTCACTCAGAGTCTCGATGGGTGTGAGGCCACAGTGTGTGTGTGCATGTGTGCAGCTCTGTCCCTCACCTCAGCTTCTGAGATGTAGGTCCTTACTCCCCTGATCTCCAGATTCCTCTGAAGCTGTGCAGATCTTCAGGCACAGGAGAAACTGACCTGCGGTGCAGACCTGGCCCAGGAGCTCCCTGACAGTGAGACCAGATGTCCTGGGGAAGAGGCTCCAGCCATTTCCAGCAGGGCCCCTGGGGTCTGCCTAGCAAGGGCCAGGGAGCCTCCCTCACAGGTCTCAGCACTTCCCCAGTGTCACCCGTGGAAAGGGGACAAGCCATCTGCAAACACACCCAAACCTTGGTTCACTGCACTTGGGGTAAGACCTGGGGGTAAAATGTGCAGAACTCTTTCTCCTTTGAAAAGAAATGAGTAGCCCTGGCCAGTTTGGCTCAGCAGTTAAGAGCACGGGCCCGTAGACCAGAGAGGCCGGGGTTAGGTTCCCGCTAAGGGCACGTACCTCCACTGCAGTTTGTCCCAGCCCTGGTTGGGGTTGTGTGGGTGGCAACTACTCAGTGTCTCTCTCTCACATCGATGTTTCTCACTCTCTCTTCCCCCCTCTCTCCCTCCTGCTCTATCTGAAGATAAATGCAAAAATGTCCTCAGGTGAAGATAAAAAAAAAAAAGAAAGAAATGAGTAGTATTCTCCTTTCACACAGTGCAGAGCGTGAGCAGAGGGGACGGAGGAAGAGGAGGTGGCTTTGCACACAGACTCCAGGTGGGCGCTCTCTGGGCTTCAACACAGTCCCTGACTGCACTCAGTACTTGTTTGAACGTAAATGGTGCGCTCGGTAGCGCCTAAGACCATTTTTCTGTCCCTGTGTTTACATTAAATGGACAAATTTTTTTCTTCTTATCAATTTTCTTAGGAACTGCCTTCCCTGTGAATAGAAAGATAAACCTTGGAGCTACAATTGCACAGACTCTGAGACTTCTCATTCGAGAAACTGGTCTGGGACCAGAAGAGCTGGGTTTCGAGCTTCTTGGCTTATTGCGTGCCCTTGGGTGGTCGCTGCTCACTGTGGGTCTCCGTTCCTCCTCTGCCGCAGGAAGGTCAGACACTCAGGTCTTCAGAGGCGTTCTCTGGAACCCCGGGCTGCAGATCAGGTGTCTCAGCTGAAGACAGGCATGCATGTGTGAGGAGGGCAGTTTCCTCGTGGTTGTGTGAAATGCTGTCCTTGCACTGACACACTTGGGCTTGTGGCTTTGGTGGCTGACCCCTCAATCTGAAGCTGAATGGGTGGCTGGGAGGGGCTGTGTCAGGTGCCAGGACAGAGAGCGTGAGCACCCACCCTCCGCCTGGAAGTTCTCTCTTCCTTAGTGACGGACCAACCTTCCGGGTGGAGAGGGCGCTGGGGCCGGGTCCCACCAAGCACTAAGTGAGATCGTTCTCTAAAAGGCAAGGAGTGTGACTTAGACTCTGAACCATGACTTCTTCCAGAATTTCCTGGCAAAGGCATTGTTGAAAAGAAAGATCGATCCTTTACAAATCAACCCGTTCACAAACAGGATAATTCTTTTTTGAATAAAGGAGCATTTCTGAAACAGTGATGCTCCATATCACCTGCAGCAGAGTGCAGGGCAGCCTTCCGTTCCCTGGTGCGAACATGAACAAGCCCACGGGCTGAGAAACACCAGGAACAGCTCACGCCAACCCTCCCCCCAGCGCTCCTCCCGAGCGTCCACCCCAAGGGGGAGCCCACATCACCGAGAACTCTCTCTGCAGGTATTTGTCACACACTGTTTATAACATGGAAACATTTGTAAAAACCTTAATAATTTCCAACAATGGCTGTGTCAGCATGCCCACCCCACTGCTCCCGAACTGCAATTCCAATGCAGTGGTTGACACAGAAAACAAAACTCAAGCATTCAAATATGCTTTGACATAGGAAAGTATTGATGGAGCTGGACATTTATATCAATATTTAAATTATCCTTGTGATTGTCCAGTTTATATATATACGTTTTTAATTCACTTCCTTATTTTTTAAGGGGCAGACAATATAACAAGAATAAAGAACAGAAATTACAGGAGTTCACGTCTACAAGCAGCAGAAGTATAATCTGTGAACTATGCTTGTGTTCATGGGAGACATGAAAATGTCTGAGAGTAAATGGGCAACATACATGGATTATAGCGACAAAGGGCTGGGCTTGGAATCCAAACGAAGTGTACTTCTGTCCACGTGCCCTTCACCCTGTGAGTCACACTCTCATCCATGTGCAAGGCATCCAGAAAGAAGGTTTCCCATGTGCTTACTGGGGGGGCCAGAGGGATACGGATGCACACAGTATATCCTAAAAGATATACTGGTCTAAAAGAACCTGGTGAACTGAGCTGCCCTGCGTGGGGGGCAGTGCCCTGTCTGCAGGGCCCATGTGGCCTCGCTGGGCTGTCACTGTGGGACACCTGAATGCCAGCATGTCCTTCTCAGTGGCAGAGACTCACCCAATGAGACACACGCCTCCCCTCACTTTAGGGAGTTTCAGAGGGCAGGAGTTGACCTAAGACGCACCACAGAGGAAGAGCTATCCAAAGGACCGGAAGAGAACCTGAAAAATCCGTGGGTGATGGAAGGCAAAAGAGGAGAAAGTTGCTGAAGAGCGGCGGGGGAAGGAAGCAGACAGCTGGGATGACAGGGCTTTGAAGGGGACACTGGAAGGGGTACTTCGCAGAAGACAAGCAGAGATACTTGAAGTGAGATGGAAGGAAGATGGGAAGGTGAGGACGCAGAGGTCTGAGGAAGCAGTCTGCTGACAGGGGTGGTCCAGACCAGACGTCTAACCCGCATCAGGACCTGGGAGCGCCGGTCAGTCCCTCACACAGGGCACAGGGCACACCAGCTCGCTGTGCAGACGGGCTGTGCAGCCTCGTGGGGACTGCACACCCTGGCAAAGGCACCATGCTTTACCTTGCAGGAAGTCTTCTCTCCCAGGGACGGAGGCAGCGTGACCCCGTGGGCAGGACATAGGCCCAGAGTCAGGGGTTCTCTCTAAGCTCTAATCCTGGTCCTCCCCAGTTTGTGACTATGGCAAAGTCACTTAATTTCTCTGTGCCTCGATTTCTCCACCTGCAAAATATGAACAACAGTGTAAAACACCCAATGACTGTACTGCACATCAGGAAGCAATCAAACACAGAACGTTCCTCTGCAAGGACAGCAGGGGCCTGGGCTTCTTCCAGGACCAGTCTCCTTGCCTATCCATGGACAGAAGTTCCCTTTGAGAATGAGTCTCCTGGACTTGGAGACTGCTCTTTGCTCTGAGAAAGGGTCTACCCAGGACATGCTCAGGTGGTCCTGTCCGGAACAAGCCCCGCTGGGAGGGCCTGCCCCTGCCAGCTACGTCAGCTGTGCTGTGTGAGATGTTCTGCTCTGCCGGAGAGGATTCTAGGCTGGTCTCGTGAAGTCTGCAGAGCTAGAAGAGCTCAAGAACACCCTCTTCCTAGCCACTGTCATTTGCCATCAACCAAACTCCCTGCTAATGGTGGGAAAGGAGAAATGGGCACAGAGAGGTGGAGTCTGCTCAGAGCTGCCGCAGTCAGAGGGAGCACCATGACCGACACCAGCTCACTGGCTGGCAAGTCTAGGACTCCTCCCCCTGCTGTGCGTCCTGTGCAAACGCCCCAGCAAGAACACCTGAGGGCTGAGACAGAAGGCGAGGAGTTTGAGTTCTGTGGTCCAGGATGAGCCTTTGGGTGGTGGCATCGTGTGCATCCCACCTAACAACTCCGCGGATATTTATTCCAAAGGACTCATTTATTCAAAAGGACCCAGTGCTTCCTGTGTACTGGAACAAAACCTCTCTAGGATGTTCTAAACTGCACAGGTCAAGTGCACCGAGAGTCTGGCAATGTTCAGAGATGACGCGCTCAGGGACTCGCAGGGTGACACCGATGTTGCAGTCAATCAGTGTCACAGACCACCAGCACAACAATGACGTATCACATCGACGTTCTCTGTAACTCCTCCTGAGCAACAGGCGGGGAGACAGCGACTGAAGTAGAAACAGCACCGTCAGGGTCCTTTTCCTCAGGGTTCAGCAGCCCGTCCTGTTGGGAACAGTGTCACTGGAACAGCAACCACCACGGTTTGACATAGTCCCGGGTGAGCTCCATGGTTTGACATAATCCCTGGAGAAGTGGATTCACTGCGTGGCAGGAATCACGAAGAACAGTGACTGAAGATATAAAGTAATGGGAAAATAAAAATGCAGGGTGGCAACTGAAGGAGAGTAATCTTTGCTTTCTCTATCTGTTAGCTGTCTGTTATAAATTATTATAGAAGTAACATGTAGATGACTAATGATGTAGATGGTAGAAAACATTGCAGGAAGAAAAGCAAGAAAATAATGAAGATTTAGGATAGAAATGTGGAAGCTTAGAAGAATCTTAGGAAAGGTCAGGAGTTTAAGAGGATGTCTGGGTGAAGGATAAGAATAGTTGGTAATTAACATGTAATATACATAAGAGTTGGGTAAACAACCAAAAGAATGCCTGTACTTATTTGCCTAAAAGATTTAGGGGAAACAATGTAACCTGTGGATCTATATAAATAATAAAAGATTCTGCTAGTCAGAAGCAGAAGCAGAGGCAGAAGCATTAAGCAGAAGAAAAAAGATCAAGCATTTTCTGTCTCACAGGTCTCTCTCTCTCTCTCTCTCTCTCTCTCTCTCTCTCTCTCTCTCTCTCTCGCTGACTCTGTCCACACCTTTGGGAACCCCTGGACCTGCCAAGGCTGGACCCCGGCACCGTCTTGTTCCTGGGGACCAGGTCCTGTCTACCTCAGCCTCAGAGCTGTCCGTCAGCAGGGCACTGGTTGCTGGGGGCGAGGGTGCTCGGCCTGCACTGCTTGAGTGGAGTCCAGCTTGGTGGTCATTTTGACTGTCAGTCACGGTGCCTCTGCAGCAGCCCCGTTTCAGCTCACGTGAGTATCCTGTGACGCTTTGGAGGCAGGCTGCCCTCCCAGTCTAGCTCCGCTGAAGTTCTCAAAATAGAGACAATATTCCCAAGAAGTGCGAGAGTCCAGCTGGCCGGGTGGGCTCTGGGAGGGGAACTGAATTGTGTCAACATGAAATGCCATGGCTTCTGCAGAGCATCTCCATGTCGCTGCACAAAGGCACTTCCAGTCCTGACACTCACGTCTGAGGTCAGAGGAGTCGTTCCTGCCCAGACCGCTTGGGTGCCAAGTGTCCACTACAGACAGCCCCACTGCGTGTTTCATGGGGCAGCACGGGTCTCACAGCCAGCACAGTGCCTCCCGATTCATGTCACTCATGTCCTCTTGGCAGGGTGTGCATTTTCCCCCAGCAGTCGGGGAGACTTGAGCACCTTCTGTCGGCAAGTGGGGGATGTAACGCCTTGATGACAAGCCATCCTCTGAGCACCTTTCGTGGAGCTCTGCAGGCAGGGCCCTAACAAACAGGGACTCGCCCTCCCGCAGCCCTTGCACTGGGCGCACACAATAACCACCCTCTGCAGGGGACGGAGTCCCAGGGCAGAGAGTGACTGGAACAGGATGACAGCACAGCAAGCTCCAGGTCCCGAGACTTAAGCAGAAGGAGCTGGAGGTTGGCCCTGGGTGTGAGGAGGTCCTGGCCTCCCGTCCCTTCCACCCGCTCCTGCGTCAGGGAGAGCAGGCCTCTGCTGTCAGCAGCATGACAGGAAGGACACCTGTGCTCCGTCTTATTCCTGTCTGTATCATGCACGCTGCCAGAGCCCAGAGCCCAGCAAGGCTGAGAAGGGACGGGGGAGCAAAGGCAACAGAGGGCAAAGGGAACCAGCGGGTAGGGCAGTGGATGGCGTAGTGAGTGAGAACTGGAACCCGAGGAGCTGAGGGCAGGAGGTGCTGCCACAGAAGGATCTGGCAAGAGGGAAGAAGAGTGGCCAGAGTGTGAGGCCAGGGTGGCCGGCCCCGAGGAGGAAAAGGTTCCAGGATCCTGAACACCTGGGTAGAGAACTTGGACTTCTGCTCTCATGTGCAAAGGCCCAGTGAGTGCCTCGGAGCAGGGCACTCTTCCAGTCAACATCGCGTCTGCGGCTCAGAGCTGACCCTAACTGAAGATGCAGGCTCTCTAGGGGGCTGGCACTTGCATACTGAGGGACCAGGAAAGGACAGGGTCCTGGTGCATGAAGGGTCGTCATCATCACGCCCATGTGGATTTCACCCAGGGCGCGGGTCCTAAGACACTGCAGTGCTAACAGGTGGATGTAAAGGCCTCATCCACCCACAACCTTGAAGAGTGTCTCCGCCTCCAGGGACTGAACGAAGGGCTAGATCACAGCGATAGGGAGGCAGAGGCATGCAGCCCTTGGGAGGCTTAGGCAGCCTTCACGTTCATTCATCCAGCCCTACAGGAGCCCATGCACTCGGAGGGTGGCTGCTGTCCCCATGCTTTAAACCTCAGGAGCCACGGCAGGAGAAGTTCAGTGACTGTCGGCAGCCAGCAGGGCAACCTGGGGAAGCTCCTCCACCTTCTCAACTGCACACGGGCCACAGCAGGGCCTCCTCAGCACTGCCCCGCAGAGCTCCCATCTGGGAGCTAGAACAGCGAGTGCGCAGAACGTCGCGTGGCTGCCCTGCTCCCTGCACACGCAGGAGGCTCATCACTGCCCGGCTGCCACGTTATTCAGAGAAAGGAACCCACACGGTTGAACAGGGGAAAAGAGCAAGGGGAGGAGAGGGAGAAAGGGTCGTCCCACTGGACAGGTGCAGCATCTGCTGCACTCTGGGTCCCAGGCCAGGTCTTCCTTTCCATGATGCTGACAGGTACCATCTCAGCCTATCTTCCAGACAATACCTGACCAGACAAGGTGAGAAGCAGCAAGCAGCCCGCCTGGGATCCCAGCACAGGTAAGGCCAGCCTCTGGGGACTTAGGATGAGGAAGCCCACAGCACTCTGCTCTGGAGCTCAGACGGATGCCAGAGCACGGCCTGCTTTCCGAAATGGCGCCACGTGGGGCGACTCCTCGGAGATCCAGGGTTCTGCAGAAATCAGTGGGAACCCACTGTAGCTCTCTGCAGCTGCTGAAGGGTAAGGCACCTTCCGGGGGCACTGGGAAACACGTGCTGGCAGACTTAAAAGACAACAAAAGGAAAAACAGCATTTTGATTCAAGAGAGAGAGGCTGGCCTGCTGACTAAGTAAAGCAAAATAATGATGTAAACTGTGTACACAAACGTACATGTGGTAAGGATGTGACACGAAAGCACCTCGAACAGACTACTACATGCCTCCAGTGTCTGAGCCGGCCTGTCAGTCTAAACCACAGCCCTGCCACATGTCGGCCAGCTCACATCCAGTTAAAGCGGACCCTAACTTTCTCCGTGTGGGTCTCACTATGGAGACGGCAATGAGAAAGCATCTACCTGCTTCAACCACATTTTAAAGGAGGTGACATTAAGACTGTCTAACAATTGAGTCCAAGGGCCCACCAACAGCTGTGCCTCCTTCCCCTTCAGGCAGCTGAGTGGAGGCCAGTCACCGGGGGCTTTGCGCCAAGCACTGTCATAGGCGAGAGGAGAGTGTGGGCTCCCAGGCCTCAGCGTTGAGTCACCCTCTCCTTGCCCAGGTGAGGGCGTGGCTCGCCGAGCACACCTGACACAGTCCTCTTTCCCCCGCCCACTCACCACCAGCTCAGCCTGGCAGCAGTGGTTTAGGAGAGTGGAAAACGGAAAACAACATAACACCCAACAGCACAGGAGGCTACGTGATTTATATACATCCACTTCCCAGAAGCCACGGATAGGAAGGCCATTCAGTTTTGCCCAACGGACTTGAGTTCCGGCTTCATCAGCGTCCACCAGTTTTCTCCGAGTCCCAGGCTCCCTTTATAATGTGGGGATAACAATTTCTTCCACGTTCGGTTGTTGGGTGTACTACATGAGGGAATACACAAGATACCCAGCACATAAGCACTGTCAGTCCAGATAAAAGAAGTAATTATGAAGACTCTGCAGCAATGTTTTAAGTGTCTATGATGAAATTTTGAAACAAATATTAGACTGCAAAATTTTAAGTATAATATGCCTATAACCAAAAACCACCGTGGACACGATACATCTGAGCGAGAAGGAGGTACACACGTGACCACACTCGTGACATTGGTGGGGGGGCACACGCTGCCAACCTCCAGCTCGTGCGACCCCTGCACAGCATTCCTAACCCATCAGTGGGGTCAACAACGCTATTCTTCTTGAGATGACCCCCAAACACTGAATACATATTCTGACTAACATTCACTTCTCAGTACAAAAGCAGACATCATTAACTGCTGACTATCTAAAATGATGGTAATTTAATGATGACATTGGAGATTTTTGCTTTGCTCTATTCAACTTCCCAATGATGAGGCCTTAATTTTGGCAGCATACAAAAATTAGACTTAAGCCAGTGCCTAGTCATGCTGAGACCACTGGTCTAGGAGAGAGAAAGCCCGCTTCACTTCAGTACAGGGGTTCCTGGGCAGAATGTAGCTCCAACTTCATGTACAGGAGAAGCTCCAACACTGTGGGTGAGGCCTACTCTCTGGCTGTACACTTCTCATTACAAGTGCATGTTGTAAAACAATGCAAAGTTAGTGAGTTATCATTTGTCCCATGCACCCTTAGAAGAAGGGACGAGGCCAGAGCATGAAATCTTCCCAGAGCCTGGGCGGCATCACTGCCCAAGGCCCTGGAAGATGGACCCTCCCATCCACCTGCTGTTTGATGTGATGGCCCCGCCCCCATGAGGAGCCTGTGGTCCTCAAGTCTGGATGGAGGCCTGCAGGGTCTCCTGCTGTCCGCGGCGTTTGGTTTGCACAGGAATCTGGGTCCTAGAGAGAGGACACCTCCTGGTGTGCACCAAACCTCTACTTGCTCGGAAGTATAAATAGGGATGCAAGCAGCTAATTTGTTGTTCAGACAGGTGAAGAGGATGGGTTTTGACGTGGGTTAAAATATCAACTTATTTTAAACTAGTATTTGATGCTGACTCCTATGTGAAGCAAGCTTTATCATCTCAATTTCTCATACAAACAAATCAATTTGGGGACTCAGGCAAGTCAACTAATAGGCCCAGGTCCCTCAGAGCCAAGACACAGTTAATCTGTTCCAAGCCCGGTGACCACAAGCCCACTGCTCTGAAGCCCTGCCTGTACACGTCCCCTGTGCACAGAACTGGGTCGGCACAGCTGCTATCTGCATGCCTGCTCCATCCAGGAGGCAAGTGCTGTGGTCGTTCCATCAGTGTCTGCTGTGACTGTCACGCCCACCTGGACACACACACACCTAAATTCACACACATGTACCTAAATGCCATCAGCCCTACCACACAAGCAACTACACAGAATGACTTCACTTTGAAACATGAACACTACTGTTCTCCAGTCCTTCTTCTTTCAGAGCTGGAAACATTTCCATGTGAGTGTAATAAACTCTACTTCGAATTTCATAATTGGCGATTATCATTCCATAATGGGCTATACATAATTGATGAGACTATCAAATGTCTTGATAAAAATTCAGGTTGTTTCCTGCTTTTTTTCTAAACATATTCTGCCCTTGTAAACATCCTTGTTGCTGTCTCCCCCTCGGGCCCAGATACTCAGATTTCTCCACATTTGGAACCTAACAGATCCCAACAAGCTGCCAGGAGTGCTCTCGTGGGTCTGTAGTCAGTGCATAGGTCCCGAGTCCCACCTGCTGGCTCCTGCCACGGTTTCTCCTTCCCCTTCTATGAATTAGCGACTGTGCCCTTTGCCTTTTGATACATTGTTGATATTTGTTCTGGATATTTATTCTTCATGCTAAACATGCAGCCAACTCTTCCCCAGTCTGTCACTGGCCTGCAGCATTGTTTGCAGCCTCCTTGTACCCAAGGTCAAGCTCTGACATGAGTGCTCGGCAGCGCTTCTGTCTCCCCTCCCTGGGCATGCTGCAGATGAGAGGGCTTCCCACACTCCAGGATCCTCTCCTCAACCCTCCTGCACGACAAATAGCTCTCACTGATGGGACAGATGTCCCATGGGACGCTGTTTCTCCTTCCACACTAGGATCCCTGGTTCAGTGGGCCCAGTGAGTACCCTGCCTCGGGCTGAACTAACTCTGTGTCCAGCATGGTCCAAGTGAAGATGGACAAACAGGAGCAAAGGGGCAAACACCTTCCAGGAACTGGCCAGCAGGATGCGGACAGCACGGGAGGGCTGCTTTAGATGCAGGAATGTCCCTTTCCTAGGCAGGGGTGCTTGGGTTCCCACGGAAGCAACAGACAGATGGCTGAGTGAGAAACAGCGAAGAGTTCTCCAGCGTGAGGACACAGCGAGAGCACAGGCCCAGGGAGAGCGAGAAGTTTAGGAAAAGAACAAAACAAGTGGGGCCATCCTCGCAGGCTCTGATGCCGCAGACTGGGTTACTCTTATCTGAGCATGGCAGGTTTTCAAAGGGCTATAAATAGTGGGTAAGTGATCCCTTCACAATTTAAACTGGCCCCTGGTGCTGGTCCATCTGTTCCACCTGGAAGTTAGGAAGGTTGTGCAGTTATAAGCTGGGATTCTTCTCCTCCCCAAACAATTAAGAGCACCTGTCCCACCTGTGAGCTCGGACACCCACCTGCAAGTGATCTGATAAAAGTTCCGTAGTATTCATTTTAAAGTTTTTAAATAAAAAGAAACACAAATTCAACCAGGTCAAAGGTGACAGAACAAGCATTGAAAGGCATTTCAGCCTTTCCTGTTCCATTGTATATAGTTCTGACCTATATACAATGTTGATGCATGCGGTCAACCCTCATCCTTATTCATCCATCCTAAAAATATCATTTTTCAGCCTGCAAGCTGCCAAGGTCAAAGTGGTCAAATGTGATGGAAGATGGTTTATCCACCCGTGTGCACCCAGCAGTGACTGGGCCACTTTATCTCAAAGCATTAGCACTGCTGAGCACGGGGAAACCCTCACCCACAGACTTGGGGGCTTGTCATTTACCGGCAGGGCCATTCCTCCACCACGCAGGAGAGACACCAGCCCCCCCGACCACTGCAGGGCAAGCCTCCCGCACGGTGTCAGCTGTGCCACCAACATGCACGCGAGCACTGTGCCTCACTAAACCTACTCGCTATGGGTACAGCTGGGTGTCATAAATCCACCTGCCGAAGTCCTCACCCCAGGACCCTGACTGTGACCGGAACAGGGTCCTTGCAGATCAAATGGTGAAGATGAGGCCACACAGCATAGGTGGCCCTAATCCAACACTGCTGGCGTGCTTCTAGAAGGGGAATTTGGGCAGAGAAACACGGGCAGGGACAACGCACTGTGATCATTATGTGAAGACGGGGTGATGCTTCTACAAGCCAAGGAATAAGTGGACTGCCAGGAACTCCACCAGCTAGAGTGGCTGAGAGCAGAGGTTCCCTCTCGGCTCAGGAGGAACCAGCCTGTGACCCTGGTCTCAGAGGTGGACTTCTACCCTCCAGGCTGTGAGACAGATGCACCATCTCTGGCTCCCTCCCTCCATGCTTCTGAGGCCCTGCCTCGAGTCTGTGGGTGAGGGTCTCCACTGGGGCTCTGGGAAGGAGGGTCTTGGTACCACCTGTGACCCTCCTCACTCCATTCCTGGCTTTTATTTCAAAGCCACTGACAACAACCTCTTTTGGGGGCTTTTCTTTTTTTTTTTTTTTTATCCTCGCCCGAGGACATTTTTCCATTTTTTTGTTCAGATAGAGTGGGAGGGAGAGAGAGGAAGAGAAAGAGAGAGAAACATCGATGTGAAAGGGACACATCGAGTGGCTGCCTCCCGCACGACCCAACCAGGGCCGGGGACAAACTGCAACCCAAGTACATGCCCTTAGCGGGAACCAAACCCAGGTCTCTCTGGACCACAGGCCGATGCTCTAACCGCTGAGCCAAACCGGCCAGGGCAGGGGCTTTTCATCAGGATGGAGTTGAAGGAGCTGGAGGCCTGGCACTCTGGGTCAGCCTTGCATTGTAGGCAAATTTCAAACTGCCCTTTTCCACTCCGACGGCGCCCTGCAAACTCCTTAGCTGTCTCTGGAAAAACGGATGTGACATGGGAACAGTGAAGATCTCGGAATATCAGTGCTTATACTTTTCTTTGCCACATACCCTGTGTGCCAGTCTGAGCCTTCCTCACAACCTGAGTAGAATTAGGAGTTCCACAGCTAGAATCCAAAATGAAGATAAATCAGCCAACAGTCATGCACCCTGAGCTCTGCAACAGTCCCTGAGTGTCAGGATGAAGGACGGAGGAAGAGGCATGGAGTTAACCCCTGGTCACAGGTCGGAGGGAAAACAGGAAGTGAGCTAGGCAGCTTTAGACCCATGGGGAAGGGGGGGGAGCAGGTCGCCTGGCAGGAGAAGAGTGAGACTTTGCAGAAAGCGCAGGGCTGCAGGGCACAGGCAGGAGGCAGAGCATTCAAGGCCAGGTTGGGCAGTCTGAGGAGGCTCCACATCCCTGGCAGCAACTGCCACCCTCAGCCACATACTGAAGAGGCCTGTTGGCAGGTCACCGTGGCTGTGCACACAACTAGCGTTAAGGAAAGGGGGCATTTCACCAAGGGCTACTGGATGTTGCCTGTGGACTGTCCACTCTTGGAGCCCTGTCTGTGCCCTAAGGCTCAGCTAAACTCATCCACCCCTCCTGTTCTTCACCAGTTCTGCACTGGTGTAGGCTTTCTCCCATGGGGTGTGGGGGGGTGCTGCTTCTTGCCCTCAGGGTGTGGGAGGGAGACCAGCGCCTGGCTCAGAGGAGCTGGCACCCCACCCTTCACCCCTTCTGGAGCAGATGGAGAGGGAGCCTGCTCTGCTCCGCTCACTTGTGCAAACAGCATGGAGGACACGGAGCTGGACGGGAAGGAACCCAGGAGCTGCACCCCCTTCTCAGAGTGCCAGTCCACACTGAAGCCCTGCGTGTGGCACCGTGTGGTGGCAACAGCACGCACTCAGGAAAACCATCAAGAGTGCTCAACAGGCTTGAGAAGCGCAGATTCTCCCAGTGAGATGGCGGTGACATGAGGCCTGTCTTGGCATTTCAGATGCCCTCCTAGAAAAGGCTCCAACTCTCCTCTAAACATTCACATGATGTTCTCCACGGACCCAATGAGTGGCAGGGCCAGTCCAGGCCTCCTCCCCGAAACCCCCTCTGAGCTTCCTACAGCGGCTGGCCCTGTCAAAGGATCAGTGTCCGTGGTCCCTTTAAAAAGAATTCAGTTCATGCGGCCCGGCTGGGAACCGCGCCCTCGGCGGGGAACTGCGCCCAGGCTGGGAACCGCGCCCTCGGTGGGCAACTGCGGCCCCGCCGCGCCCTCGGTGGGGAACTGCGGCCCCAGCTGTGAGAGACGCCCTCGGTGGGGAGCTACGGCCCTGGCTAGGAGCGGCGGCCCCGGTTGGGAGCGGCGGCCCCGGTTGGGAGCGGCAGCCCCGGCTAGGAGCAGCGGCCCCAGCGCGGCGACCTTAGCTGGGAGTGGCGGTGGCGGTGCCCGCCCTCGGGGTTAAGAGCCCCAGCTACTCCACAGCGCAGAGAGCCGGGACAGAGCGCTAAATAGCCACAGCCTCTCACCTGGGGCTCCGACAGAGGGAGGGCGGACTGGACTGGAACTCTGAGGGGACACCTGGGATTTGGAGGGCGCTCAGAGTTTGTGCTGAGCTGTGGCCACAAAGGACAGTGGTGGCCAGCCCCTCCTTCCCAATTGCACAGACCTGCAGCGAAGTTTGCTCCTTCCAGGAGCTGTGGAAGCCCCTCCCTCAGAGATTCCCAGGTGAGGTAAAGAGGTAAAGAAATGCAAATTGAGGCTCATTAACAACCAGCATTGGCCCCACCCTCGGAAACCCTCTTACACTGTAAACATCTGAGGGAGGTCCTCATTCAACTGAGATCCTAAGGCTTTTCAAGTAACTGAGGCTAATAGCCTCCAGGCAAAAAGCTAGAGCATAACTAAACCTTTCCTGAGCTTGCATATCTACCCAGGAAAGTGAGACTTGATAGAGGTGTTGAAGGAGGGCCCTCCACGCTCATCCAAACCCAGTAGAGGGAGCCACAAATAGCAGAACACCAACACCCACAGGGAAAATTTGGCAGGCTCCAAAACCCACTGGGATAGCAAAAATGGTGAAACAAAGAAACAGATCCCAAATGAAAGAACAAGAGAACTCCACCGAAGATGAGATAAATGAAGTGCAGCTAAGCAAATTATCAGAGGGAGAGTTCCGAGCCATGATCTTGAGGAAACTAAACAGCATGAGTAAGGACATCAACACCATGAGTAAAGATATAGAAACACTGAAAACCAACCAAGTGGAAATAAAGAATGACATAGCAGAAATAAAGAACACATTGGAAGGATTGACCAGCAGAGTAGAGGAAGCAGAGGACCAGATCAGTGAATTAGAAGACAGAGTAGAAAAAATCAATCAATCAGAAAACCAAAAGGAAAAAACAATGAAAAAACAGGAAGATAGCCTAAGAGAACTGTGGGACAACTGGAAACGTAATAACATTCGCATTATTGGAGTCCCTGAAGAAGAAGAAAATGAGAAAGGGTTAGAGAATATATTTGAAGAAATAGTGACAGAAAACTTTCCTAACCTGGTGAAGGAAGAAAGCATTCAAGTTCAAGAAGCACAGAGAGCCCCAAGTAAGAAGAATCCAAACAGGCCCACACCAAGACACATAATAATTAAAATGCCAAAAATCAAAGACAAAGAGAGAATCCTAAAGGCAGCAAGAGATAAGCAACAGGTTACCTACAAAGGAAACCCCATTAGGCTATCATCTGACTTCTCAACAGAAACACTACAGGCCAGAAGGGAATGGCATGAAGTAATCAAGGTCATGAAAAACAAGGATCTGAATCCAAGACTACTCTATCCAGCAAGGCTATCATTCAAAATAGAAGGTCAAATAAAGAGCTTCCCAGACAAAAAAAGGCTAAGGGAATATATTAGCACCAAACCAGCACTGCAAGACATGTTAAAAGGACTGCTATAATTATTAGAAGAAATAGAAAGATAATTAGAACCACACTGTACAAAAATGGCAATAAATAAGTACATATCAATAATCACCTTAAATGTAAATGGACTGAATGCTCCAATAAAAAGACACAGAGTAGCTGACTGGATAAGAAAGCATGATTCACACATATGTTGCTTACAAGAGACCCACCTCACAACAAAAGACGCACATAGGTTGAAAGTAAAGGGATGGAAAAAAATCTTCCAAGCAAACAGAAAGGAAAAAAAAGCTGGGGTAGCAATACTCATATCTGATAAATTAGATTTCAAATTGAAGACCATAACTAGAGACAAAGAAGGCCACTACATAATATTGAAAGGGTCTATCCAACAGGAAGATATAACCTTGGTAAACATATATGCACCCAATATAGGAGCACCAAAATATATTAAAAATCTTCTGGAGGACTTCAAAGGAGAAATCGACCACAATACAATCATAGCAGGAGACTTCAACACCCCACTGACATCACTGGATAGATCATCTAGACAAAAAATCAACAAGGAAACAGAGACTCTAAATGAAGCACTAGATCAAATGGATTTAATAGATATATACAGAGAACTACACCCCAAAACTGCAGAATTCACATTCTTCTCAAATGCACATGGGACATTCTCAAAGATAGACCATATGTTAGGGCACAAACTAAGTCTCTACAAGTTCAAGAAGATTGAAATCATATCAAGCATCTTCTCAGACCACAATGGCATGAAACTAGAAATCAATTGCAACAAGAACATGCAAAAACATATGAACACATGGAGGCTAAATAGCATGTTACTGAACAATGAATGGGTTACCATGGAGATCAAGGAAGAATTTAAAAAATTTCTGGAAACCAATGAAAATGAACACACAACAACGCAAAACCTATGGGATACTGCGAAAGCAGTTCTGAGAGGGAAGTTCATAGCACTACAGGCCCACCTTAAGAAAGAAGAAAAATTTCTAATTGACTACCTAACCTCACAACGTAAAGAACTGGAAAGCAAACAAAAAGAAAACCCTAGAGCAAGTAGAAGGAAGGAAATAATAAAGATCAGAGCAGAAATAAATGACATGGAGACCAAAAAAACAATTCAAAGGATCAATAAAACAAAAAGCTGGTTTTTTGAAAAGATAAACAAGATTGATGGACCCTTAGCTAGACTCACCAAGAAACAAAGAGAGAGAACCCAAATACACAAAATCAGAAATGAAAGAGGAGAAGTAACAACTGACACCACAGAAATACAAAGGATCGTTAGCAAATACTATGAACATTTGTATGGCAACAAATTCGACAATCTAAGCGAAATGGACACATTTCTAGAAACACATAGTCTCCCAAAACTGAATCGGAAAGAGATAGAAAACTTGAACAGGCCAATAACAACGAAGGAAATTGAAGATGTAATCAAGACTCTCCCAGCAAACAAAAGCCCAGGCCCTGACGGCTTCACGGGGGAGTTTTACCGAACATTCAAAGAAGAACTAACACCCATTCTCCTCAAACTATTCCAAAAAATTCAAGAAGAAGGAAGACTTCCAAACTCATTTTATGAGGCCAGCATAATTCTCATCCCAAAACCAGAAAAAGACACTACAAAGAAAGAAAACTACAGGCCAATATCCCTGATGAACATAGATGCCAAAATCCTGAACAAAATACTAGCAAATCGGATCCAGCAATACATCAAGAAAATTATTCACCATGACCAAGTGGGATTCATCCCAGGGATGCAAGGCTGGTACAACATACGCAAATCAATAAATGTGATACATCACATAAACAAAATGAAAGATAAAAACCACATGATCATATCAATAGATGCTGAAAAAGCATTTGACAAAATCCAACACCCATTTCTGATAAAAACGCTCAGCAATTTGGGAATAGAGGGATCATATCTCAACATTATAAAGGCCATATATGAAAAACCTACAGCCAACATCATACTCAATGGACAAAAACTAAAAGCATTTCCCTTAAGAACAGGAACAAGACAAGGATGCCCACTTTCACCACTCTTATTTAACATAGTACTGGAAGTCTTAGCCACAGCAATCAGACGTGAAGAAAAAATAAAAGGGATCCAAATTGGAAAGGAGGAAGTGAAACTGTCATTATTCGCAGATGACATGATATTATACATAGAAAACCCTAAAGACTCCATCAAAAATCTACTAGACTTAATAAATGAATTTGGCAAAGTAGCAGGATACAAAATTAACGTCAAGAAATCGACGGCATTCTTATACACCAATGATGAACTCACAGAAAGAGAAACTAAAAAAAACAATCCCATTTACCATCGCGGCAAAGAAATTAAGATACCTAGGAATAAACTTAACCAAAGAAGTAAAGGACCTATTTGCAGAAAACTACAGGACACTGAAAAAAGAAATAGAGGAAGATATAAAAAAGTGGAAGCACATACCTTGTTCATGGATTGGAAGAATTAACATCATTAAAATGTCCATACTACCCAAAGCAATCTACAGATTTAATGCAATCCCCATCAAAATACCAACGACATATTTCACAGAACTAGAACAAATACTTCAGAAGTTCATATGGAACCAAAAAAGACCCCGAATAGCTACAGCAATCTTGAAAAAGAAGGACAAAGTAGGAGGGATCACAATACCAGACATCAGGTTATACTACAAAGCTACTGTAATCAAAACAGCCTGGTACTGGCACAAGAACAGGCACATAGACCAGTGGAACAGAACAGAGAATCCGGAAATTGACCAAAGACATTATGCTCAATTAATATTTGACAAAGGTGGTAAGAGCATACAATGGAGCAAAGACAGCCTCTTCAATAAATGGTGTTGGGAAAATTGGACAGCTACATGCAAAAAAATGAAACTAGATCATCAACTTACACCATACACAAGAATAAACTCAAAATGGATAAAAGACTTAAATGTGACTCATGACTCCATAAGAATCCTAGAAGAAAATGTAGGCAACAAAATTTCAGACATCATACGCAGCAAAATTTTCACTGATATATCACCTAAGGCAACAGAAACAAAGGAAAAAATGAACACATGGGACTACATCAAACTCAAAAGCTTCTGCACAGCAAAAGAAACAACCATCAAAGTGGAAAGGCAACCCACTGTATGGGAGAGCATAATTGCCTATGATATATCAGATAACGGAATAATTTCCAAAATATATAGAGTGCTCATACACCTCAACAAAAGGAAGACAAAGAACCCAATTAAAAAATGGGCAGAGGAACTAAATAGACACCTCTCCAAATAGGACATACAAACAGCCAAGAGACATATGAAGAAATGCTCAACTTCACTAATCATCAGAGAGATACAAATTAAAACAACAATGAGGTATCACCTCACACCTGTCAGAATAGCCGCCATCAACAAAGCATCAAACAACAAGTGTTGGCGAGGGTGTGGAGAAAAGGGGACTCTAGTACACTGCTGGTGGGAGTGCAGACTGGTGCAGCCACTATGGAAAACACTATGGCGTTACCTCAAAAAATTAAAAATTGAATTACCATTTGACCCAGTGATCCCACTCCTAGGAATATACCCGAAGAAGCCTGAAACACCAATCAGAAAGAATACATGTACCCCCATGTTCATAGCAGCGCTATTTACAATAGCTAAGATCTGGAAACAGCCCAAATGTCCATCAGTAGACGAATGGATAAAAAAGCTGTGGTACATATACACAATGGAGTACTATGCAGCTTTAAGAAAGGACGATCTCTTATCCTTTGCGTCGACATGGGAGGACCTGGAAACTATTATCCTAAGTGAAACAAGCCAAGCAGAGAAAGACAAACATCATATGATCTCACTTATTTCTGGAGTATAATGAACATAACAGTGTGAGGAGCAGCGTAGTCCAGGGGACGTGGAAGTGGGGTACAGGCTGACATCTGCCAGAAGAGGGGGCGGGGGAGGGGAGCGATGAACACAGAACTTGTACGCATGTACTCATAACCAATGGACATGGACAACAAAACGGGGACGGGACAGGGAGGGAGGGGGAGGGGGGTGTCAATGGGGGAAAAAAGGAGAATCATTTGTAACATAAGTAAATTAATAAAAAAAAATAAATAAATAAATAAATAAATAAAAATAAAAAAAAAATATATTCAACTTATTTGCAGTTAGAGGAGGTATTGCCTTCCAGAAATTTAAGTGCTAAGCACTTCAAAACTGTTCTTCTAAGAAATATCTTCCCTTGTTATTATTTTTATAATACTCACTAGCCAGCAAACTTCCTTCATGGTCAAAGCAAGTGCAATGTTAAGCACAGCCTAGACTAGTGTTATAAATTATTAAAATTAGTGGAATCTAAAATATTATGTTTTTTCTGTATTTGGCAATTGAAACTATATTATTTACCATTTACTTTCAATAAAAGTTTTAATAAAACAGGATCAAAAAAAAAAAAACAAAAAAAAGAATTCAGTTCACAACAGGACTCAGTGTTCCCACCTCTTTTTGGGACACGGCCCTGTTATCACCGAGCAGAAGGACATTCACAGCAGGTACAACTGACACATGGGACATGCTGGATCGGCTGCACTGGCAAGGACGGCGGCATACGCAGGTGGTGCTGAGACCTGTGAGTGCAGAACCCTGTCTGTGGTCCATTTCCGTGAAAATGAAGAGCTCTGGCAGCTTCAGAGAAAGGCACATGGCAGCCACCAAATCCAGCCCCCAGACCTAAGGAATGCAGCCTTGAGCAAGAAAACTGATAATGAATAAAAGAAATGGGTGTTTTCTTCCCTTCCCGCACTAAGATTTATGCAGGAAGCTCCCACTAGCACTCATGAGAGTTTTGCATGCAAATCTCCCATGAAACGATGGGGAGACTGCCCTCATCCATCACTGCACAGAGACAGCAGCAGGCACAGCACAGGGACCCTGCACCCTTCCTGGAAGTGCTGGAGCAGCAGCCTTGGAGCCAGGATGCTCCTGCCGAGCCGCACGGGGGCAAAGCTCAGGGCCCCAAGGATGAATACTTCAGAGATCAGCACGCGGCACCCACCTGGCTTGTGATGCACAGTATCAGCAAGAGAAATGAACACCGCTCATGTGGATGGAATCCACTTCCCCTTACAGTTTTTTCTCAGGAGAGCAGGCAAAGGGTCTTAAATAAGATCCCAGCAACCAGCTGTCCCAATTTTCCTGTCTTCTGCTCACACAGTTGTACTGTGCACACACCTGAAATTAGAGACTGCTTCTTTTCCAGACTGGCCCTACACTTCCTTGCCTTAGCGCATTTACTCATGCTGGCAGAACATTGTGTCTCCATCACGCTCACAACGACTGAAGTGTCTGGACTGCTAGGACACTACCTTCTTCCTAGAAGCTGGTCCTCTGACTTGGCACTGACATTACTCCACTCTCTCCTGTACCATGAGTTGCCTGGTCCACTCTGTCAACCTTTCGTGGAGCACACATAACCTGTGGGGGGAGCGTCTTGGCCTCAGGGCCACAGCCCTCTCTTGTCCCTCTGGACCTCGGCAGGCCCCGCACAGTGGCCTGCACGTGAACATCCGGTGACTATAAACAGTGTTCTGAAGAGGAGCACACGTCTACATGGACAACAGTCTAAGGCTCCAAAGCACCGGCCATGTAGACACACTTCCACCCCGTCACCTAACCCCCTCCCTCCGAGGTGAGCTGTGCATGCTCCCGACACACGATGCACCGCAAGCACCTGTGGTCACCTGTCCCATGAATGAACGGTAACACTATACACGGCTTTGCAGCTTTTTGTTTCATGGTATGTGCTGGGCTAGGTTCACATAAGCCCCTCACTTAAAGAACACTTCCTACTGTTCTGCTGCATGAATACGACACAATTTATTTAACCACTCTCCTATGGGTCAATAGTTGTTTCCAAACCCCTGTTCTTACCAATAAGTCTATAATGTGCATATAATGTCACCACTGCTTCTAAAATGCTTACCTGGTGACAAATGCCATTTAAGTCATCCAACCCTCCCCACAACCCTCTAAGACAAACATACCATGAGTACCCGACACACAGAAAAGGAGCCCGAGGCCCGGAGAGCTCAAAGGGCTTGCACAGTCCCGGAACGGGTCAGGTGAGGTGAAGGCTTCTCACAGCTTTGTGAGCATGACACTGCTCACGGGTCTGGAGTGTTACCACTAATGTGAAGGGCACGTTCTCTCTGAGCGTCACTGATTTTGCTGATGACTGTCTATAACACTCTCCCCAATACTGCCACCATCAACCTGTCTGGTTATTTCCCGTTCATAGGTAATCGATGCTATGACACTGTAACTCTAATTTGAATTTATGATGTAATGAGGGTAAGCCTCTTTTCTAATGTAAAAGCTCTCTGTATCTTATCTGAAATATCTTCCCATACCATTTATCCATTTTTAATTAATGTTTTGTTAACTTTAACATGCTAATAAGTCTACCTGTTTCTGCTCTATTCAAATGGGATTGTTTCTTATTTGCTGGTTTGTTTTGTTTATTAATACAACACTAAAAAATGCATACACTAAAATTTCCGTCTTTTGAAAGGGATTTTGATTAGGGAAGATTGATTTATTTAGCTTCTATGTTATATATATGTAAATTTAACACCCCTTTCAAGACTGTATTATGTTATTCATTATGCTTTGAAAAATGTCAAGAGAGTTTGAGGAAAGAGTGTCTTTACACGGCCAGTGCTTTGGAGCCTTAGACTGTTGTCCGTGTAGACGTGTGCTCCTCTTTAAAACACTGTTTTTGTTTTTTTATCCTCACCAGAGGACATTTTTGCATTTATCTTCAGATAGAGAGGGAGGGAGAGAGGGGGGAGGAGAGAGAGGGAAACATCAATGCAAGAGAGACACATTGAGTAGTTGCCACCCACACGACCCCAACCAGGGCCAGGGACAAACTGCAACCAAGGTACGTGCCCTTAGCGGGAACCAAACCCGGGACTCTCCGGTCCGCGGGCCGATGCACCAACCGCTGAGCCAAACCGGCCAGGGCTTTAAAACACTGTTTATAGTCACCGGATGTTCACATGCAGGCCACTTTGTGGGGCCTGCCAAGGTTCCAGAAGGACACGAGAGGGCTGTCTACTGATTCCCACCATGAATCTTGCACTAGATTTAAACTGTTCATAGAAGCTGCCTATGAGATAAGGGTAACGTGATTTCTACCCAGGTCCAAGTAGAGCATGTCCACAGGCTACAGAAAGAGATACATGTGAGGTTCATTGTATTTCCTCCCAGAGAGAGAAATGTGCCTCCCACGGCCATCCTAAACTTCTGTGTGATGTGGCTGCCTAAAAATTCTCCTCTAGGAGTGAGAAGAAAGAGTATACATCACTAAATAGTAGCACTCTTTGGCAAATATTGAATCAAGTTCCAAGTTTCCATTGTTTAGGAGGAAGTTTAAAAGTTCAACACACCGTTTTCCACAATAGCAGAAATTGAGCTAACTACACCTAGAAGGTGCTGCTGGTGTCAGCAGACAAGCAGGTTTAATTGTAAAAGCTTAAATGGTTGGTGTTCCCAGTTATTTTAGCAGAACGTGCCTTACCAAACATACTAATGATGGCAGATCTTTATAAATAAGATACTGCAAAACCTTTTTCTCAAAAAAAGTCAAGACCTGCCCTGGCGGTTTGGCTCAGTGGTTAGAGTGTTGACCTGCGGACGGGAGAGTCCCAGGTTCAGTTCCCCCTAAGGGCACGTACCTTGGCCCCGGTTGGGGTCGTGGGGGTGGCAACCACTCGATGTGTCTCTCGCACGTCGATGCTTTTCTATCTCTCTCCTCCCTCTCTCCCTCCCACTCTATCTGAAGATAAATGCAAAAATGTTCTCGGGTGAGGATAAAAAAAAAAAGTCAAGACCCAAGATAAGAAGGTAAACTATTATTGGGGAATAAATATGAAAATGGTAAACAAAGTCAGCATTCAGCTTAACTCACCACCACAAAATCTCCCAGCAAGGCTGCAGGACACAGGGGTCTTACCAGGCACAGGTTTTAGCAGACAATTATATTTCTAGTCTCCACAGGGAACTGGCAAAGGACCCTCTGCATGGTGCAGTGTCGTCGAGGACAGTGCTGGGCCTCAGACCATGAGCTCCTCTGGAAGGCACAGGCCACAGCACCGAGCCAAACACCACACAAAGCACCTGCGCGATCAATGTTTCTGCTTGTTTCCTGGGATGTTCAGGACACAGTCTGATGCCCAGAGCAGCAGACACCAGTGATCTCAGGGAAAACCTCAGTACACGCACCGTCTTCCACCCCAGCACTTACATGAAGGTCTGGTGCGACCACGAGCTGACAGGGCTGCTGGAGGTGCACTGAACTGGAATGTGCAGCTTGAGCAAAACCCTGCGCTCTCTCGGTATCTGGATTTGGAAGGCTCCCTGGTTCTACTTCAAGGGGAAAGAGGAGACAATGGAATCGGAGCTCTGAAATCCATATGTGGAAAACCCAAGTCCCCCTGAAGATTCCCAGACCTGCGAGGCATTAGGCATCGCTGGGACCTCGCAATCTCACAGTCCCCGAGGACAAGTGAGGAGCGTGTGCATACATGGGAGGTGGCTCATGGGGCAGACCTCCATCCACAGCGGAAGGACACTCCACAGAGCAGAGACACTCTTCTCTGGTGCCCTCCTGACTTCTGTCCCCCAGGTACCCTGGATGTCTGAAGCCCTTTGTAACATACGGCTGCCCCTACATCTGAGTCCCTCCAAGTAACCTATGGTCCCACATGACCTCACCTACATCCCAACTTTGCTTCAATCAAAACACCCACTGACAGAGACGACAGTTCCCCGTAAGGAGGAAAGAAATGTCATGATTTGCAATTTCCATCCCACTCCTGGTCGGAAAACCGGGATTAGCAATGTGTACACTCCTTCACATGACAGCAGTGGTCCATGACTTTGATATTACCAGTCATGAAGAATGCTAACTTCTACTCTTTTCCACTAAACACCAGAAAAATCAAAGCTCAAGCTCTTTAATTATATTTTACTCTCTGTAAGTCTATAACATCACATTGTAATAAGTACTGTTATAATGAAGGGTAATGAAAATCATATACATATTTAAGCAATATGAGTAAGTTACTATACACACAATGAAAAAACATTCGTTCATGATTTAGGGATGATCTTGACAAAATGTGACTCAGAAGTATTTGGCTGTTTTACAGGGAAAGGTGTATGAGGAAAGGTGTAGTGGTATACATGGTGACGGCCTCGCACCCTAGGGAATTGGTGTGACTTAGTGTCGACCTCAGTCTTACAAAGGCACAGTGTCTACATACTACATGTGATACACCGTATCTCTCTATATAAACAAGTGATATTACTATATTTAGGTATAAATGTAGTATTTGTATTTTATTTGTACACATAACTGTGCATATGTACATTTATGCACAACACGTTCATATTGTATGTATTTGTATGTGAGCTCCATGTGTAAATACACTCTACATCCACATCACGCACACTGTAAGCGCATGTGGAGCAGACATAGTAACAACGTGTACGGTCTGCAGAGGGCCCTGGAGACCTGGCAGAGACACGCCCAGGGTAAGAACATTGCCTTGGCAGTTACACTGCCGGCTCAGGTTGAACCCTATCTGTGCCATTTACTGACTGTCCAATGCTGGACAAATCCCTTACCTTCTGCTCGTGGCTTCCTCTACTACAGACTATGGGTGAGAACAGCACCGCTTTCACAGCAGCTCTGGGGACTGAGTGGAGTATGCGGGGTGGGGCGTTCCTAACCAAGCTTGGCGCCTGGGGGATATTTAATAAATAGTTAGCTACCATTACCATCATTTGTAGTCGATGCTCTTTTCATGGATCCCACTCCTGTGACTGTGCACAGCCCTTTCATACGCTTTGGAGAGGGAAAGGAAGGCTTTGATGGGCTTGGCCCAAAGGCACGCAGGTGGCTCTTGGCAGTTCTAGGATGGACCTCCTGGCACTTGGTAGCTGTTTTAAATAAATTTGTTTTGAAGGGACAACGAGCACAGATTTATGAAGCTGGAGCTATTTCAGCAGACCCCTCCTCTGGACGCATGGTGCAATGGTGCATGTTTCTTTAAACAGTCGCCATTGAGAAGACAACCCACAGAGCTTTCCAGGAGACAGAGACTGATTGTATTCTAAGGAGAGGCTCTAGCATGGAAGGGGGATGCAGAGTGTGGTTTGCTCTGGGCTCCAGTTCAGAGGCAGCTGGTCTCCTAGGGCGCCAGCTGCAGATGCCACAGGTGCTTACGGCTCAGCAACCACAGTGCCATTGGGACACACTAGCACAAAAGTGCCCTACATCTAAATCATGGTCTATGGCGCTTCTATTTCTGCCCTACGAGCAAGACCCAAAGTTCTCCTTAGCTGAGGATGCCAAGGAAGCAAGCAGCTGTAGACAGGGCCTGTGACACGTGGGGGTCTGTGAGGGGGTGGCAGTGGGGAGACCTGGGTGTGTGAAGGTTGTGGGACTGGGCTGCATTCAAAAGCTGCTGCTGAGGGATGGCAGCTGGTACTACAGGCCCTTCCACCTGAGCGTTGCTGATTCTGAAGATCCAGACCATCAGAAACATGGTCCTAGGGATCCACAGTCTCAACAAGTACACAGCTGAATACAATGACACTGGGTACCCGAGACAGACAGGGTGGTGGCAGGAGAGTGAGAGCCGGTGGAGATCAAGTTCTAGGACCGAGAGCAGGTGGACCCACCCCTGGAGTGAGCCACCCTGTTACAGACTCCATCTGAAAGGGCACTGAGATCGATGGTCTCACATTCTCTCTGCCGTGGACCACAGGACCCACACAGCACACATCTCACTTTACAGCACCAAACCCGAGCACCAGGAATGAAGTCCTTTGTCCTAATATGGAGCTGTAGGTGCCAAGTGCCCATTGTCTATGTATTTGTGCCTTGATTCTTCCTGTACCTGGGTTTTGTGTTTCCTTCCACCTAGTAAGTCATCTCCAGATTCATCCATCTAGTGAACTAATCTTTTAAGGTCCAGTCTGGAGTCACCTTCCTCTTCAAAGACATCTTTGACCCCTCTAATCAGAGTTACAGTTTCTTCTGTGTCCACTTACATCATCTCCCCCAGACCTCTGCTGATCCGGGGCCAAGGAGTACGCTCTCGAATAGAGGAAGGACAGGCGCAGTCCTGCCCTGGCAGGGGCCTGGGGGGCCACGCCTTCTGTTTGCTCAGTCTGTGGGTTCTGTGAGGGCATCACCACAGCTTATTCATTTGTGCATTTCCAGAGCCTGGAAGAGTTCCTAGCACAAAATACATCTCAAGAGTGTTGAATAAATGAGAAACGGATGAAAAAATGATTAATACACATTTACCCCTTGGTATCTGAGACAGAAAAAGGGTGCTGTCATCAAAGCCTTTTCTTGGAGTAATTTTTTGTCATATTTTATTCTAATGCTACCTTATGAATATTTATATTCAGCTTGGAACAGACTTGGATTAACGACTGAAATGTGAGGACTACTTGGAATTCGTAATTAGTGTCAGAGTCAGATCTCTAAGTAAGATGCACTCTGTGCTGCTGGGCACAGCAGCCTGCTCCAGGCAGTGTCCTGGCCACTCACCCACTGTGTCACCTTGGGAGTCACTTAAGTGCTCTGACCTTCCCTGCCCGACCCCACAGTGGGAAGAGGAACCACTCAGATTCACAGTGTCTGGGGACCGCAGTGAGTGCCTAGTGCTGGCGCACATGCCAGGGTGCAGTCTTGACTGCTTTCATCGTACCAGCTTGACACAGGCAGGTGGTTAACCACACCCTCCAGAGTCCTGTGCCTCCCCGCAACATGAATGCTGACAGTGCTCTTGGGAGCTGCCCGAACACCTGAGTGTTTGCATCCCAGTCTCTCATCAAGAACAATGAACTGACAGCTGGAGCAGCTCACCCTTGATGATGGAGATCATGCGGAACAGCCTGGTACCTGTGGCCTTCTACAAAGGAATCACTTCTAGAGACAGGAGCCTTCCAAAGGCTGAGTTTTAAGAAATTAAACAGAAACTGTATCTTCATTCTCAGTACAAATTTCATAGAACTTTATAGTTAACATTCTTTTTTTTTTTTTTTAACTGATTTGAGAGAGAGAGAGGAAGGGAGAGGGGGAGAGAGAGAGAAACACTGATGAGAGAGAACATCGATTGGCTGCCTCCTGCATGCCCCCCACTGGGTACTTGGCTCAAAACCCGGGCATGTGCCCTGACTGGGAATCGAACTGGCGACCTCTTAATGAATGGGTTGGCACTCAACCACTGAGCCACACTGGCCGTGCTATCATTCTTATATAATCACTTATTGTCCATCAGACCAGGCTTAGAAAAAACTATGTAATAAAATCTGAATCTTTTTTTCAAATTGAAAAAAAGAATGAGTTATGGTAGGGTCCATGTTCAAATTGGATTGGGAAATTCACGACTATAAAGTATAAAAACCTCTGTTTCTATTTCATTAAGAAACTTTGCCATATGATCTATAGATTCAATGCAATCCTCATCAAAATCCCAACGTCAATTTTGTGGGAACAGAAAGACCCACCCTAAAAGTCATATGGAATATCAAGGGACTGGCCCCAAAGCCAAAACGGTCTTGGAGAAGAGCAAAGTTGGAGGTCGTACATTTCCTGGTTTCAAAACTTGCTACAAGGCCATGCTAATCAAAACTGTGGTGTTGGCATAAAAACAGGCATATGAACAATGGAGCAGAACAGAGAGCCTACAAATGAAACCCTTGCATATATGGCCAAATGATTTTCGACAAGGGCGCCAAGACCATTCAACAGGGAAAGGGACAGTCTTCTCAACAAATGGTGCTGACAAAACTGGGTTCTACATACAAAGAATGAAGTTTCACCCTTAACTTACACCATGTAAGATACAGAAACTAAAAATTAACTCAGAATAGACTATACTGTGTTGTAAGAGTAAAAGTGTGAAGAAAAGGCAGGGGACAGTCCCCCGGCACTGGCTTGGGCGACGCCTGCTGACTAGGACACCAGAAGCACAGGCAGCAACGGAACCGGGGTGAATGGGCTCCCCCAAGTCAGCACTGCGGTGGGAGAGAATGTCTGCCAATCACATGTCTGAGGAGGGTTACTATCCAGAATATGTAAACAGCCCTTACCACTCAACAACAACGACAAAACAGCTCAGTTAAGGCAAAGGACTTGAGCAGAAAGTTGTCCAAAGAGACAGAAATGGCCAAAGCAAGTGAAAAGATGCTCCACATCACTGATCATTAGGGAAATGCGAAACAACCACGAGGTACCAGTTCACAACCATCAGGGTAGCTATTGAAAACAAACGAAACAGAAAACAAGTGTTGGTGAGGGTGTGAAGAGCTGGAAGCCTTGCACCCTGTTGGTGAGATGCACAGCGGTACAGCCACTATGGAAAACAGGATGGCAGTTCTTTAAAAATCAAAAACAGAACCAGCACATGGACAAGCAATTCCACTTCTAGGTACACACTCAGGACTGAAAGCAGGATCTGCACACTCATGTTCCCAGCAGAAGTCTTCAAAATAGATAAACAACACTGTGGTCCACCCAGACCATGGGATACTATCCAGCCTTAAAGAGGAAGGAGCCCTGGCCGGTTTGGCTCGGCGGTTAGAGCGTTGGCCTGCGGTCCAGAGAGACCCGGGTTCGGTTCCCGCTAAGGTCATGTACCTTGGTTGCGGTTTGTCCCCGGCCCTGGTTGGTCGTGCAGGTGGCAGCCACTCGATGTGGCCCTTTCACGTCGATGTTTCTCTCTCTCTCTCTCCCTCCTACTCTATCTGAACAAAAAATGAAGTGTCCTCGGGTGAGGATTAAAAAAAAAAGAGGAAGGACATCCTGTCACACACAGCACCAAGGGTGAACCTTGAAGATGTACTAAGTAAAAGAAGGCAGCCACAGAAACACAAACATTGTGATTCCACTCATGGGAGCTCCCTGGGGTGCTCAGAGTCATGGAGACAGAAAGTGGAATGGAGGTTGCCAGGAAATGGGGGGGAAGGGAATATGGAGGGACTGCTTAATGGGGAAGAAGGACAGTGGAAGATACAGGCGTTCTGGAGATGGATAGTGGTGATGGCCACACAGCTACCACCGCACCACACACGTGAAAACGACTGAAAGGAACGTTTTATGTTACTCATGCTCTACTACCATTTAAACAATTCTGAAAAGAAAAACCTTAACAACCTGAAGTTTTGCAAGGAGCATGGCTCCCAAGATCCACAGCAGCACCAAGGTGGGGTTACCAACAGTACTGACAGTGGCCCAGGAGGACCTTGGGCTATGCAAACGAGGCCCTAATTAAAAACCTGATTCATTCCCTTAAAGACGAAGTGTCCCTAAACAGGACTAAGTGGGAAACAGAGCTGATCTGTACAACTGCCAAAGTGGGAGCAGACCCACGACAGCAGCCATGAAATTATTTCTGGGTGATGTGAGGGGAATCACAGAAGCTACCCGAGTCTATGCTTAGAAAGGATCACAAAACCTGACCTGATGTTGAGTTTGTTTATTCAAAGGAAGGGACACTGTGTTCTTTGGCAAATAAAAAACCTGCATTCACAAACCCATCTTTATGTTTTTTAGAGGTAAACAGACCAGACCTGCGTCTGCACAAAAGCCTAGAGCAGGACACAGGACCATTACCTTTACATGTCTCCTCGGGCAGCCATACGTCTGTGGGATCCACTAGGACTTTTCTTGATGGGATGTTGTTGATAATTTGAGAGATATAAACACTTGATTGAATTTGACAGCTACATTTTTTTTCTCTTCCACCAGATAGGGGTCACTCTAGAGAAAAATAAAAAGGCAGAGAAATGAGGTTGATATTCATCATGAAACAAAATTCCTACATGCACTTGAAGATAGCGGGGTCGGGATAAGCAGGCGAGTGCACAGACCCAGGCAGATGCTACAGGAAGACAGCAGAGATACACCTCGCATCACACCAGTTCATCTCCGATAAATGACTCATCATAGGAGACTCCTTTAGAAAACTAAATTACTGTTTGTGATGTAAAAACTACACAAAACTGAAAGCAAATTCTTACAAAACTATGTGTAAGAGTTATTTTTGTGATTGAGTCTAAAAGGTATTACGGCAATGTGACATATTTAGAGGCAAATTAGAGAAGCAGATATATGTGTCTGTACATATAGGCACAGCTTCTATCCCCAGCAGGTGGTCGTGTGGGTTTTGTCTTTGTCCTTCTCCACCATAAAGACAGCAGGTACGCTGCAGTTCTTTCCATCTAGAAGACTTTACAAGTGCATGTTAGTTGCTAATTAAAAAAGAAAACTACAACTTCTCAATAATTTAAATTATTATTTGTTCTAACTATAAAGCAATACCCAGATATAGTGTTTAAAATAGGCCTTAAACATAATCTATCGTTAATGTTTATATAGTGGGCACAGTTATTTTTAATACGTTCTGAGATGTTACTAAATTGGCTAAGAATGGTTGGGATGGTATTCAATATAGTGGTTTTATGAAAATGCATGTTAATTCTCACCATATGAAGAACATCAAATAGACACATTTAAATAAAACTTATAAATGAACCAACATAAAGCAAAATAATTAAGTGACTGAGAAAACACGAATAGGATCGAATGCTGAAGAACAGAGTCACTCCATTTGACACACTGCCAACACTGTTACCAAAAAAAAAAAAAATCACACTTTTGTAAAATGTTATTAAATTAATTCACACAGTGCCGTACTCATCTGGTAACCCCAGAAATGCACCTCTACTGCTTTAAGCATTCTATAGTGTTTTCTACAAGGACCACAGGAGTCGTCGACAGTGGGGGATCCCTGTGGTTCTTGGAGACAGCACAGGGAAAGACTTGGCGACACAGATGCTCACCCCGAGGGGCAGGCTAGTGGACACAATGATGGCATGCTCCATATCCCGAGCACACGTTTTAGTCAGGGAGCTGAAATGCCCTGCCCATTTCCCACGTGGAGCACTGCCCTGCCCATCTCTTCACGGAGGCTGCTCCTCCAAATGTCACGTCTCTGTTCTCCCATCCTCGAGCGACAGGGTGATGGGTTCCTTTCCTAGTTTCCCTTCTGCTCACCCACAGACACGGGACACCTGCCCTCTGATGGAAGAAAGCCCACTAGGGGAACTGCTAGGGGGATCTGTTCTCTAGGCACTTTCCTCTGGAGTTACCGAGGAGCTGTAGATAAAGAAGTCATGGCCAAGTGGATCATAGGCTAAACAAAGGGCATATGATGCTTCTTACAAACATATACACATCTCCTGATTTAAGACAACTGGTATGTAAATACAAATTTCTTTTTTAAAGTAGCATTTAGAAAAATAGAATGAAATACACTGAGCTGATCCCTCTTCACAAAACACCTTCCACTGTGTATGAACGTACAGAACAATGCCTGAGTTCCCTCAGCGAGCGGTCCTACCAGACATCACCTGCCCCAGTTCAGGTGCAGAGAAAGGGATCTGTACCAGTGGTTCTGGCTGCTCCCAGTTTTCTGTCACATGTGCTGCTTGTGACCACCTATAGAATCCCCAGGATGGGCTCCTAAAAGAAGTGTTTAGTGGGGAGCTTAGTTACAGATACAAACACACTAGCCAGGTGGGAGCACCTTCGAAGACTCAGTCTACACTGTCCTCAGCTGGAGCTGGACTGACACCTTCCTCCCACTACCGTCCTTCAGGTAACACACTGGGCTTTTTATGGCATTTGTCATAGGAAACTACGCTACATGTCTTTTCTTTTAGACTTTTTGTTTTCAGATTCACATGCAGCTGTAAGAAATAACAGATCCCATGTACCGTCAAACCTGGTACCCCCAGTAACACTGTCTTGCAAAGCTGCAGCTCATCATCACAACAGGATGCTAACAGGTTCACTCATTGACCTGGTTCAGGTGTTCCAGTTCTGCCTGTACTCCTCTGTGTGTGTGTGTGTGTGTGTGTGTGTGTGTGTGTAATCTAAATGATTATCACTTGTTGAGTCCATGTGTCCACCACCACAGGGGTCCCTCGTGTCACCTTTACAACCACATACACTTTTCCTCCTGCAACTTCTAATCTTTCCTCATTTCTATAATTTGCCACTTCAAGAATGTTCTATAATACAGGGACCAGACTGCTGGTTGCCGGAGGCGGGGGAAGGCAGAGGGAGTCGAAAGGTGTGAACCTCCAGTTATAAAATAAGCAAGTCCTGGGATGTGGTGTAGAGCATGGTGACTGTGGTCAACCATACTGTGCTGTATATTTGAAAGTTACTAAGAGTAGACCTTAAAAGTTCTCATCACAAGAAAAACAATTTTTAACTACATGAGGTGATGGGTGGGCACTGACAACACTTACTGGGGTGATCATTTCACAATATGTACAAATGTTGAATCATGTGTGAAATGAATATAATGTTATATGTTGATCATATCTCAATAAAAATTAAAATGTTCTATAGATGCAACCGTATATTCTGTAACCTTTGGGCATGGCAATTTTCATTCAGCCTAATTCTCTGAAGATCCTTCCAGGCTGTTGTGTCTTGATGGCTGCTCCCCCTTCACTGCTGAGTGGGACTCCAGGGTGCGGCTGCCCAGTTTCTACCATTCACCTGCTAAAGGACACCAGGGTCGTTTGCAGGCTTGGGCTACTACGGATAGAGCTGCCCCTAATGTGTGTTGTCACTATGTTCTATGTCAGCTGTGCTGACAGGTATGGGTTTAATTTGCATTTTCCTCAGGGTGATGAGGTTAAACATCTTTTCATATGCTTACTTGTTGTATGTCTGTGCATCTTGTTTGGTGAAATGTCTGTCCATGCCTTTGCCCATTTTCTAAGTTCTTTTTTTTTAAAACTGTTGAATTTAGAGAGTTCATTGTATATTCTAGATACTACTTGTTTGTTGAATATTTTTCCCAGTTTGTTTCTTGTCTTTTCACCGTCTTAGGGTATATTGCATAACAAAGGTTTTAGTTTTGATGAAGTCCAGTTTATCAATTTTCCTTTCTGGGTCATTTGTTTGTATGTTTATACAACTATTTTCTGTCTTCCTCCACTGAAAAATGACACTGCATTGTGGCAGAGATGGTGCTAAGTTATTTCTAACACTGGAAGCCTAGAACAATGTCTGGCACACAACAGACACTGAGCAAGCAGGTGGGACGAGTGAATGGACAAATGTATACTTAGTCTTAGATCCGTGTGTTACTAATGGTTGTATTACCACATTCATTTTATCTTTATTAATATTCACAATATAAGAAAAACTGACTCTGACTTTTCTCATTTAACAAGGATGTACTATTTAAATTGCTTTAGGTCATGTAGTAAATAAAAAGCAGTATTTGTCCCCAAATTCAAGAATGAGTGATTATTTTATGTTTAGTTTTTAGACTGATAATATGTTAAGGGATGGATTACAATTTCATAATATATCTTGTCACAAAAACTAGACATAAGTGACTTTTTGTTTAAAATGTCTGCACCAAGGCTAAAGAAAATCAAACCTACTCTTTCCCTTCCCTCTCCCCTCCCTCCTTTGTTTCCTCCTTTTGCTTTTTCTCTAAATCTGTTTCTCAATGATGAGGTAGGAAAGAACGTCCCAGGCTGATACATGTAAGTACTTCTCCATGTAATTATAACCGGGGCTATCTTTATTTTCACTATGTTAAACACCTATTCTGACATAATTTTCACTCTATTGTTTTTTCTTTTATCTTCTTAAACGCCAGAGAAATAGGTGATCTGTAATACAAGAGATCGGGTCCTGTGAATGTAAGTTACAGAGCTGGTGGAGATCATTTCCAGGCAAATGCACTCCTTGTTCATTTGTATTTCCAGTGTTTCTCAAGCTTCCAGTTTCTACTAATGGCTCGTTATGAGCACAAGGCTCCGATGCCTGGCTCTCATTAAAGAACGTTCACACTGCTCAGGGGCCATGTCAGCCTCACAGCCAAAGGGGAAAGAGCTGAGGGACAGGCTCTGAGTACCCCCACTATCCTCCAGTTTCTGGCCGAACCACCCACCAACTGGAATCCCATGTGGAGCCCCTCAAAGCGGTTCTGCTGGAAACAAGAATGGAGTCAGTTTACCAGTTTCAGACACAGACATTGAAACAGCTGTGACTGGGGCCTCTGCCAACATGGACTCCGGACTCCCTGCTCCAACCTACAACCCCTGGGGAACTGGTTGCTGCTTAGGAACAGCTATCACCAAGGGTGTCAGCAAAGGCATGGCTGCCTGAGGGAAGGCCACAGGAGAGCATCCCCTCTCCTCTCCTGCTCATATGGCCCCAGACTTCTTGTGGTCTGCCAGGCTACAATGATCAGCCTCAAGATGAACAACAGGAAGCATCAATTTTTTAAAAATTTAGTATGTATTTCATCAAAGTTATACATGTACAGAGTTTAAGGGTCAAATAGCTGCATATGGTCTGTTAGGAAAAACAGTGCTTCTCAAATATCACCCCTTCCATTTCCAGCTCCCCAGAGGGAGAGACTCGCACCTCTTCCAGCCATTTCTTTTGGCCTTTACCTCCAAATCCCTGAACAAGTGAGCCTCTCGCTGCTCCTGAGCCCCGTCCCACCAAGAAGCACCCATCCAGGCACTCCCCTCACTGAGCACAGGCTGTGGCGTCCTAACGCCCACCTTCCCACTCCACCTCACCCTTCCTGCCCCCAAGACAGTTACAGGGGACACTCCATCAGACTGCTCATCGATGCTCTGTTGTCACCACAGTGAAAGCTCTGCGACAGGGACCCCACGTTTTCTCACTGACACTGTGCTGGGTGCCCGCACCCCGAGGAGTTCGAACTGCCCCACTCTGCCAGCTCTAGTGTCCTCTCAGCGCCAGCGGGCACAGCAGGTGTCAATGTGGGGCCCTGGGGACATTTCAGGACAGCTGTCCCGTGCTGCATCTGGCCTCGTTCACACTGGGGTCCCCTTAGGATTTCAGAACAACCCCCTTCACCAGTACCCCAGGGTGTCTGGCCATCCATCTGCTGTTTACTGCATCATAGATGAAGACATTATCCCATAGCTTCCTAACGAAAGGTCTTGGGAGATCATTTTTCGACCATTTCTTTAATGTTTGAGTAAAACATATAGGTTGGGGTAATTCTCCTTCAGACGTCCGAAGGCTTCACTCTGCTATCTCCCCACTGTGAGGATTCTCCGTACCCCTTTCCCTAGATGCCCAGACCCACGTTACTGGAACTCCACTCCCAGTGCTCCGAGATTTCCGGTAAGGGTGGGCATGCGGATCTGTGTCCATCCATCGCTGCGGGCCCTCGATGCTTCATGGGCGTTCTCATCACTTCTTTCTTCAGTGTTTCCTTTCTGCCTGTGTTCCCTGTCTGCTCACACCTGGGCATCTGTTATGCAGATGGCAGTCTGACTGGACAGGCGCTCAGCTTCCGCTGTTAGCTCTGTCTCTTCGTCGCAATCGGGTAGCCTCAGTTTCTCCTTCTCACCCTTGCAGTGAGACATTCAAAACCTAAATCTTATGCTCATATTTTTACTTCCAAGTCATCTCTTGGCTACTTGAATCATCTTCTCCCTCCTCTACCTGAAAGTCTTAGTTGTTGTTGTTAAGTGTAATGGTTTCTTTCCATAGCTCTGAGGAGGTTAGTGTGGCTGCTTTTTTCTTCTGGTTTAGTTTCTGTTTCCTCCCATTTGCTTCTTTTCTGTATGTTTGTTTTGGTCTTTCTTACCAGAGGATTTGCCAGGCATCTGGAGGTCCTTGACTGTCAGCTTAGACCTGCTGGGGCAGCACTAGACAGTCTCCTGGGAGCCGGTCAACATGGGGTGGCTGCTGGACTCTGGGGCTCTGCACAGCTGCTTCGACGGGTTGGGAGGTGCCCACATCAGCCCCAGGCGGTGAGGATACACTGAGCCGGACAGCAATGGGACCTCACTCTCCCACTCCTGAGCCATATGTTCTTGGCAAGTTACTGCATGTCTCTCGATACCATGTTCCCGGTTTGTGAAGTGGTGATGAGTGATTGGTTAGCTACTCGTTCATGGCCCTTACTGTCCTGTCCTTTCTAGGCCACTCCACACTACAGAAATGTAATTTAAGGCTGGTTCTTTTTCCATTTTTGGTGATTTGCAAAATCTGGCTTTACTCAGTCACCTTTTGCCCTCTCGCTTATATTTAGTTTATATTTTAGGACAGAGATTTCACATATGTATTTATTAGCATAATAACAATCCTCCTAACAAATTGATGGTTGCCAGATGGGAGGGGGTTGGGGGGTTGGGTTAAAAGGTGAAGGGAGTAAGAAGTACAGATTGGTAGTTACAAACAGTCACGGGGATGTAAAGTACAACATAGGGTAGAGGGTCAATAATATTGTAATAACTATGCCTGGTGACAGGTGGGTAGTAGACTCATCAAGGGGATCACTTTATAAATTATATGTGTATCTAACTGCTAAGCTAAACACCTGAAATTAATATAAAATAATACTAGACCAACTGTAACTGAAAAAATAAAAATAATCCTCCTTACATCAACTTCAATTGAGTTTTTTTTTATTAAAAACTCCCACATATGTATTTTTTGCATAATCATAGTTACAGTAGTTGACAATTTTTAGACCATAGGTCTATAGTTGGGACCAACCAAGTGTAAACTCAACTTTAATTTTCAGTTGGAGCACATGAAGTACTTTTATGCATTTTAGGGACAAACCTATTATCATCACAAAGAGCACAACAGGGATGTCAAGAGGATGTTATCATCACATTCCTCAGAGACTATAAATGTCCGTGTTCAGAGCGGAGACGTGAACATATCGTTAGGGCAGTTTTTTGTCTTTCAACACAATAATACATATAATCCTGAATAACAATTTTTTCCTTCATTCACAATTTTTATTTCTTGCAACTAACTTTTGTATCTTCAAAGTTGATCTGTCTTTTAAAAAATTAATACTCCTTACCTATCAAACAATCCATCCCCCCAAGTAGAACAAAACCAGAGCAGAGTAATCTAGGGCAGCTGGAACAGGCCCTCCATGGTCCTGACCAAGGCTCCTCAGCCCACCACTCTCACATGCCCAGCAGAAGGGCAGCACCTCACGCTCACCTGAATCAACCCCAAGCTCTGGCCCAGGTGAGCGATCAAGCAAATGCCATGGGAATGGTGGAACAAAGTCGGTCACTGGCTTCCAAGTCTGAGGACCTTAAGACACTTTAGACGGAACCAATGACATTATGGAACACCCAAAATGGTAATAGGATCCATGCAGACAGATACAGACATGTCCTTTTTGGTAAAATAAGTACATTTCAGAGAAGCTTGTTGAAAAGTAATTTTTTTCAATTAAATGATTTTCCCATTACCTTTCATTATAAAGTATGAGATGATTTAGATGAAAATATTTGGCTGTTGGATTTAATAAAATCAAAATTAAGAAAAAAATGTACTTCTAAAACCTCATCAAATTACAGTAACAGCTACAATATTCAAATAAACGGTTAACAAAAATTCTTTTTAACAATTAAAATCATTAAATGCATATTTACTTACTTCAAGACATAAATGATTTAATCATTCAAATAAAATGTAAAACTCCTAATGGGAGAAAAAAGAATAAGAATAACTGGAAAGGTATATATTGCTTCTTACTGAAAAGATCAAACACAGTAGTAATGACAATAATTCCGAAACAAGTATCTGTAGGCCTCATGCAACACCAAGACCCCAAAGGAACACATCGCAGACTCTGACAAACCCACAGTGTAACTCATCTGAAGTGTTCCTTTAAAGAAGACAACTAAAATAGCTTGCTATACCAGATTTTAAAACATGATTTATAGCAACAATTATCAATCAAGTGACTGGGTTAAAAATAAGAAAAGTTGACCAGTGGCTTGGAATAGTGATTCTAAATTAAGTACTTAAGATCCAAATAACCAAAGCAACAACCATACTGTACCAGCGACCTACAATGAATTTATTGTCAACCAAGACTTCAAATCTTTATTAAATATGGTATCAGCTACCCAAATTTTTCCCATTCTCTGTTTTGTTAAAGGATAACTTTCAAAATCAGGTGAAACCATGATTCTCATATGAACAGAAAATAAACACACATTAAAGATTTTTTAAAACTCATTATCTAATGAGGGAACCAAGCAGATGTTACTACCATTCAAAGGAAGATTCCAAAAACAGACACACGTACAGATTAAGACTATGGAAATGAATTTTCAAATAATGCAAAACTGGCAATCCACAGTGTCAGCTGAACTCCCAACAACAACATTTATTTTCGAGTCTAGGACAAGAATTCTGCGTGGCTACAGGTTGTCCACAATCTCGATCACTATAAGACAGTGCAAGGCAACAAAAGGGCAGTCTCCACGGAATTGGGACTGGAGAATCCGGGAGGATGTGCCTACACAACACACAGTTTGCTTTTGAAGCACTCATTTTTCTCTACAGTTTGCACAGCTATTACTCTTTTGTTCTGAACTGAAGAGTTTTACACCTGTTTTTACTGATCCCATACTGACAGAAATAGCCTATCATAATCCCCATCCCTCCCAGCTTTGTGCACACACATATTCAGTCAGGGTGCTATCAATGCCATTGTCCAAACCATTGCTTTTTTTTGACAACTTGAACAGGACAGAAAAGCAAAGCACATACATCTCAACCACAGAGATGAGAATCTTTCTTTAAACTGAAGAAGTAGAAGTGGTCATCTGTGATCATGGAGACAGAGAAGCATCGTTCTTTCACAGAGCAACATGAGATGACAAACACAGGTCTGCTGTCCAGGGACTTGTCCTCCGTGCGGTGACTCAGTGGTCCAGACTGCACCTCCATTGCAACATGAGGCCTGGTGGAGGGTGCACCATGAAACCATATGCCATGTCCACAGCCTCTCTGTTTCCGGTGCCAAGATGAAGAAGCCTGCTTACCCCGCCTCCAGTCCCTGCAAGTTTCTGTTCACCCAAGAGTGAGCCCTTGTACCATCTGACAACCCCTTCCCTGGGTGAGCTCACTGTTGTGTAACCGAACACCATGTTTAGAGAAATGGTAAAGAAAACTGGCTTCTGAGGTAAGTCTGTGGTGAAGGAGGAGCCCAAGTGTGGAGTCTAAATGGACTCATCCCCAGCAGCATATCTGCCTTGTCTTCCCATCTAAAATACAGTCCATCTGCCTGGCAGGAATTTAATATCCGGCTGATGTCTGAGAGTGACTCATTAGCGTGGACCCTGAACTAGGCATTTCCCTTCCTCTGTGACTGTACTGACAGGCTCCTTCAGAACGTGATTCTCCACTGAATGTGAAACAAAGAACTCTTATTACATGACTATTTATGGGTCTGGGTAATTGTGCTGTGGTGGGAACACTGGAAAATTCCCTGCGCTCCATGTCCATCTCCACGAGGGAGCTCAAGGCCTTCAAGGTGACATGTGACAGTGGAAGCCAGCTCCTGACCCAGATGCCGAGCTGTGGAAAATCCCTTCCAGCAGCAGCAGCTGGGGTGTCGGCGGGCTCCACAGACAGCCAAGCTGCCAGCCCTGACGTTGCCGTGGCTCCGCCATGCAGTGTGGTGTTCGCTGTGCTGGAGGAGCCCACTCGAAGCTATTTTTCTCCAACTTACCTTTGATCCTGAGCTATTTGCATATTGTTAGGAGCTCAGAGGTAGAAAAAAGCACTTGTGTAAATGACCCTTGAGAGCTCTCTGCTTGGGCATTCTTGTGATGGAGACACAAGATTCCTGAGCCCTGATGGCGCCCCGTTTCCTGCAGCGTTCACGTGAGATAGCCTTCCCACACAGACCAGTCCATGGGTCATGCTCACCACTAGTCTACGGAGAAAGTCACCGAAGTCTCTCCAGATACAAGGACGAGCAAAGGTGCTCTCATTGACATCAACATGGGAAGTGAGGTTAGCACAGCTTTCATTCCCTGCTTTGGACTTCAGTGGTTCCTAGACTAGTGAGTTGGATTGGGAGAAAAATATTAACAGCTGAAAAGCAAGCAGGAGAGCAGTATGCCACAGGGTGGAATAGTGGGGGCAGACTTTCTCTTTCATCTTGCATTCACACATCCATTTTCATCTGTCTATTTCCTTATCTATCACAATCTCTCTGTATCTTTCTAGCTCTCGATCACCTCTCTAGCTGTCTATTATCTATCTCAAACTTTCTACCTACCTACCACTGACTAATTCAATAAACAATTATAGGCTGACAGAGGCACTGCCCAAGATGTTCAAGGCTTGCTGAGGAAAAACAATAAAAACAAAAAGAAACTGGCAAACTGATGTGAGTATCCATACAACTGGATTTCTATGTACCTCCTCCAATCACTTCCCTAGTCTCACATTTAGTCTGTTTTTATTTGTTTTGCTTTTGGAATCTGGTTTGGTTTGATCATAAAAGTAATCAGAATAAGCAACTGGTTACAGTGGTTCTTTTCAGGTTCTGAACCAGGAATATCTGAAAATTGACACCACAAATCCACTTAACAATAGAGGACATTTTCATTCCAGTGATAGTAAAGGCTGGTTTTGCAGATATCCCTGGGAAAGATAACACATCACAAACACACAGTCAGATATGAACTGCCGACGACTAGACCCCACCATGGAACGGTGAAGGACGGACACATCCCCAGTAGTGAGGACTGCTGGGCACATCAGGATGTGCTGCTGGGCGAGGAAGGGAAACAGGTGCGTCAAAGGGAGGAGGAGCCCCAGAGGCAGAAGCCACAGATGAGGGACTTGAATGCCGGAAGCAGCCCTGCTCTTCATATGGTGAGAGCGGCCCCACCTACAGTTACTGAGGCAAACACAGGATTGGAGTACACCAGCTTCCTGGGCACCCAATGCCCTCTGGAACCTCCTCTAGCCACGGACTTGACATTCAAAAGTCAGTGTTTCATGGTGACAGAAGTGCCGGAGTTGGAGACAGTGCATCCATCTCCCTCTCTAATTTCTCCTGGCCCAAGCAGGTGACCTGTGAGATGGTCTAACGCCAAGTTCCTTGGTTTACCATGAGAGTTTTCTGAATTACCAACACTACACCAGTGCACAGTGCTAAGTACCGAGAGGAGCTTTGCCACGTCCTGATAAGGAAGAGAAACTCACTCATTTCTTCATTGCCTCATTGGGAAAAGTGACTTCCTGGGAGATGTGACAGGCTTCAGAGATGACCGAGCTCCTTTATTTAAGTCCACAGATGATGCCTGTGTCTGTGCAGGGCAATGGTGGAGACAGGGACCCAGCACGGGCAGCTGTGGACTGGTTCTCACACTGCTGCCTCCTCACTCTGACCTTGCAGGTTTCAGCTTCCTAAAGGCTCTATTTTCTCCTCTTTCCTTTTCTCAAGCTGGACTGCCTCTGACCAACACTTCCACCTAGGCTGTGTTTCTTACACCTTTGGCCCTTCAGCCCTTCAGAGAGCCTCTTGAAACAGAGTAACAACAGAATTTAGCTTGCAGTCACTAGGCTGACTGGGGGGATAATCTTTACATAGCATTTGGCTTAGTGTCTGGCACATGGTTAGCCGTAAATAAGACTACTAATCCCTGGATATAGTAGGTGTTCAATAAGCATTTTTGAATGAATAAATGAATACTAGTTTTTAAAAAGGCCTCACATTTCATGTCTGAGAAATCTTGCAAAAACTACTAGACTTTAATTCTAATTCCTGGCTCAGTGTTCTTTTCACTAGAATGTTTCATCTTTGTATTTGTTTAATTGAATTGAAACAAATGTAAAAAGAATGGCAAAGGCAATCCGACAATAACATGGGGGTGTGCAGCCTTTTTCTTTTCTTGGATCACTTAAGAATGAAAACTCACCTGGGTGGGGGTTGTGTTCGGCATAAGAGCAGCCCCTCACCCATCAACTACCCAATCCTAACAAGGCAAAAGCAAGTGGGGAACCTCAGAGGCGGAGAGCAAAGAAAGTGGCCAGGACCCCAGGGAGCAGTGGCTGCAGGGCAGGAAGAATGCCCAGCCTGGGTCTGGGGACCAAGAAGGCTGCATGTGGCCCTCTGGGAGCTCAGTGAGTCACTGAGCAATCTCTGCACTAACGGCTCGCCTAGCCGTGCTGTCACTGTAGACCCTTCCTCCATCTCCGAGGCCGCCTGCTCTGCCTCCTGGCGGTATCCCCAGCTCTACACTGGATGACTGCTGCTGTCCAAGACCACTGGTGAGGCCACGGCATAGGAGAAGGGAGAGAAAGTGGTAGCCTTTGTCACACATAGTAGAATGAACACCTCAGAGTCACAGCTCCCATTCACTTCACAAAGAGTGATTTTGAAAGGAGAACAGAACCTAACAACGTCAGATCAATAATCACATAGAATATGAACTCCAAAGATGGAGCCACTGCCTTGGGTAGACAGGTATACGTTTTATTAACTTGCACTGCTGAACAACAAAAATTCCATAATGACTGCAAAGAGAGGTCCAGGTTCTCCTACTGTCTTAGATTATAAATGATTTGGCATTTCATTATAACACACAACAGTCAGGAAAATAGGGTAATAGCCCCTGCTGAAAATGTATTTTGTTACTGGAGATTTTTTTTCGTTTTTCTCAAACGAGGCTGTGATAGGACTGGATGTACATAGGACCATAAGCTTATAACTCTTAGATAAGTCCATGCTTGTTTTGTACTGGAAACGTAAAATCAACCTACTAAGAAAACCCATTCTGTGCATTTTAAAGGGCAACTCGCTTACAGGTATCAGGTCAGGAAACTAGATCTGTGAGATGCAAGGGTACATTTGTCTGTTCATGTGCCACATTGTTCCACCATTACAAATGGGAATTAAGCATATAGTAAGGAATGAGAATAGAAGCATATGTTGCTGTTTTCTAGATCATTTAAATTAAAATAATACCACTAGATGAGCTTACAATTTCATACTTGTCTTTCCTGCTCTGAAGATCATTAAACAAGAAAGAGGCCCTGACTGGAGTCTGCAGACCACAGGCGTCAGAAGAGGAGGAGCAGGCAGGGTACTGGGCGCAGAGCTCTCTGTCCTACAGGGCCTCAGTCAGGACACCTGCAATGGGGTCACTCTTGCCAAGTGTTAGAGATCATGTTTGAACATGTAATACACACACGTGCTGTGTGTTAAAGGATAGGAGGGAAGGACCACGACAGGTTGCCATGGAGCTTCCATTGCTCGTGCTGGCAATGCTGATTCCCCTTGTCTGCACAGTCCACACACCTCGTTTCCTTAAAAGCCTACTTCACTTACAACTCCAGTGCTTATGGATTGGTGTTTTGTTTTGTTTTTAAGAAGAATGGCTTTAAAAGAGTTAAGGTGTAGGATGTGAGGGCAATCTGGCTGCGACATCTGTCACCCCACTGATCGCCAGGGTTGATTCGGCTGATCTGGCTGGCTAGGCGGGTGTCCCCCTCCTCCCTCACCGATCCATGTGCGTCCCTCCCGAAGCTGCGCGCTCGGTCGAAGAGGACGACCTCCCCCCCAGAGGAGAGGACCGGTCTTCAGTCAAGGGTATACGAGTAGCTGCGCTCCCCTGCTAGAACCTCCAAACAAGCTCTCAAGAGTTAAGGTGTATCCTGGCTTAAATTACAGAATTTATTCCAAGGATATAATCTCATAAAAAACAAGAACTTGCAGTCACTCAGCTAGGGAGTTGGGAGCTTAGAGGACTCAGGTGAAATAGTCTAGACTATTCTTTGAAGCAGGCGTTTTTGTTGTTGTTTGTACATGAAAATAAAATAAATGTTCAGGCCTTATTTCATCCCCTCTGATCCTCCGGTCTCGTTCATCTTTCAGATCCCAGACTCTGGTTTCTTGTCTGCAGTCCTATCTCTTGCTACATGTCTGTTCACACTCCGGACCCAGCCCTCTCCACTGTTCCCTTCTACCTCTGCTCATTTGTCCACTGTCTGCCCACTGAAGGATTTGTCAGAGCCCACCAATCTGCCCTCTTCCAAGCGGGATGTGTTGGGCAACTATGGTTCCCCTGGAGGCGCAGCTTTAGCTGGTAGATGTCACTTGGTCCCAGTCTCTCAACTCCTAGTCTTGCTTTTATTGACACTGCTTCTTGACCAGCATTCCACAGAAGCTGTGCTTCATGGTTCCTCTGACCCTTTGGGATACATATTTTAATTCTTATCATTTTGTCACACACTGATGGCTACGGTACACAGTGACTCACAGTATAGCCCCTCCCAATCCCTACACACTCCACACAGAAATCCATCACAGCAGCCTCACTGCTGGCAGCAGAGGGTGGGCACTGTCTTCTGTGGAGAAAGACCCAGGGCTCCATTTCCCCTGCATCTGGGTGTGTGAGGCAAAAAGACATGCATTTCCACTTCTTCACATCCCTCAAGAAACCCAGGAACTCACAGATTATTCATAGTGTTATATCACAGCGCAAATTCAGAGATGTCCTGTAGTCTCTTAAAACTACCTAAAACTCATTGGCTTCCCTTTCTTTAAATGACAGGTGTTTTGGAAAGTGGACACTTGAGTGTTCTCACCCCACATCTTCCTTTTGGGATACTTCTTCCCCCTCCTCCATACCTGCCCCAAACCCTGTCCCTTTCCCCACAGCCTTGCCTCACTCCCACGCCCCACTCAATTCCAACTGAAGCTTTGGAATATCCACACCGGCTGGGAATATGTGCTGTTAACACAGCCATGGGAACCATGCAGAACCTGCTGTGTGGAATGCTATCTGTCCCCAATGGCCGCCTCACACCTAAGCTTACATGAGCCCAGGGACCACAGAAGGCCCCTCCTTTCAAATTAAGTACCAGCATTTCCCTCACACCGCAGTTTGGGTGGTTTGGAGAGAGTATGGCACAGTGACGAATATAGCTCTACAACCCCAGTGCCGCAAATACTGCTCTCTCTCCCAACATAAAGCAATCTTGTCAGTGCTCTAAATTGTTACTGTGCATTTCCCTTTTCGTTAAGGGAAAGTTTAATGAAATGACACCTCTTATTCTAAATGTCCACAGCAGGTCAGGGAGGACACAGCTACTTTCAGGTCAGACATGCCTGAGATGTGCAGTGCCAGGGGGAGATGGGAGAAGGACCCCCCATCCCGATCATTCGCTGTGTGCCCTCCAACCTTAGCACCCGGATGGGAAAGTCCTTCCCCCAAAGAAAGGAGGCCCAGGACCTGAAGCTGCTCCTCAAGGTCACACAGGTCAGAGTCTGACTGGCAGGGGAGACATTTAAAGCTGGGCTCTGCCTTGCTGGAACAGTTAGGGTGTCCTGGGGCACCCTGTAGTCCAGACAGACCCTCTGACTCATCACCCACCTCACTAGCTGTGTGAAAAACAAGTCAAGGTGTTTAAGTAGCAGGGGTTAGAGAAAGGTGTTTAAGTAGTCTTGGATTTTTCATATTTAAGATCCTTCTGACAGAAAGTGTGTTATTATTTCTCCACAATAAAAAGACAAGAGCATTACATGATAAACCCACCTGTTCTATGGGTTCTGAGTTGGGTTATTTTTTAGAATATTTGACCCAGGTTCTTCTTGGGACCATGGAACACAGGAACAAATCTAAATTGCTGCAGTTATGTAACAAAGGTTAAATCATGACCATGGTCACTGTCAACAAGAGGGCCCTTGCCTGAGGACTCACTCACCTGTCCAGTGTCCCTGACCAGGTGCCCTTTGCTCTGGGCTACAAAGTGAGGCTGCAGGTCACATCAATAACTTCACTGGGCTCTGGGGAGACATGCACTCCAGGGCTGGGAAGTGGGTGGAGTTGGGAAACCCACACAAAAGGTACGGGTGTAGTTCCAGGTTTCTCTTTGACACATGGGAGACTCCAGCTAGTATCTGCTTCAAGAAAAACTTCTCTGCTGAAAAAGTGTTTGAAGATGACTGTTTGCCAAGTATTGACATTGGTGTGCTGGACTCCACAAGAGAGGGATAGTCACTTTTACTTGTTGGGTGTCCCCTTTCTCATACCTGGTGAAGGGGGGGGCCTACCATCTTCAAGCAAAACTGACTGCAGCCTATGACAAAAGCTGTGCACAGCACATACCTGAAGGCTCTGGCTCTGTGACCCTTGGATGGAAACACCCTGGTAAAGCACCTTGGAGGTCGGCTTATGATTGAAAGGCTTTGTGCAAATGCAGTCATCCCAGGTCAATACATATGGCTCTGCGTTGACCAGATAAGACAAAGTGAGCCCTCGGTGAAGCTTTTCTAAGCCCTTCCACAGCAGCCCCCAGAGCTATAGCATCTTCATCTCTAGAAAGACAGAACTGACCTTCACCTCAATCCTTTGTGACTTGGAGTGAATGGCAGGGAACAGGAAGGCAGGCATTGCAGAGACCCTGCACAGGAATGCGGAAGGGCTAATCCAAGTGTCAGCACTCCACATGCTTCCCCCTGGGACCTGGTCAAGGCTGCTTGTCTCTAAAAGTGGTGCTGACGGCAGTTCCCACTAGATACCACTTTACCTGCCGGTGCAGATGTGAAAGCCATGTGGCTTCAAGAGCAGCATTTGGACACAAGTTATTATTTCTATCTTAGAGCCATCACGCTAGCTCCTTGTAAACGTCTGCAAGCCACTGAAGGGAGCACCCAGTGCAATGTGGCAAAGCCATGCACAGACACGCGAGGGAGGCAAAGAGGAGGCAAGGGCCTCTCCACCAGCACCCAATCAGACCACCAGAGCGTCCTGGTGAACATTTTCCTAGACTAATAACATGACCTTAGTACTCACAACTGCTGCACACACACTGGTGACGGACATAACCTAATTCCAGCTCCACAGAGAAGTCAGTGCACACAATTCAAACGGTACATGAGAGGCACAGTACGTGTTCCTGATCATCCACAAATGAGGTATCTGTTAGTTTGCACAGGAAGTGCTTCCTACTTGACTCCCCACCCTGCACTGGGACAGGAGCTCATGGCCCCATCTGCTCTGGTCCCTAAATCTGCTCTCTTCTAGCCTGTTCTGGCCCAGAGATGATTCTCTTCTTCCCAGTGCGCTGACAGGGCTGTCCAACCTCCAGCCCAGCCACTGCAATGGAAACAATAACAACATCAAGGCAAGAGGCAGCTGGGGGATCAGCTCCTTCGACAGGCCATGGACAGAGGTGGGAGGAGGCTCTCCAGGCAGAGCTGAGGTGCTGCAGGTATCCCCGCTCCTTCTCTCTCCCCTGGGTCCCTCTGCACACAGTCTCCTGTTCTCTTACTTTTTATTCCTTTTTTCCACTTTTTCCTCTATCATTTTTCCACTTTTTTCTCCATTCTTTCTCAACTCTCACTCCATTAACTGATTCCTTATTAAAGAACGCATAGATTTAGCTTGTGAGAAATTTCTTGAGAAAACTTTCACTTCTTGCTCTAAAAACTAGTTTTTCATTATTGTTATTTTTTTTTGTTAATCCTCACCCAAGGATAGTTTCTTCCATTGATCTTTTAGAGAGAGTGGAGGGAACGGAGGGAAGGAGAGAGAGGAAGAAACATCAATGCGAGACACATTGATTGGCTGCCTCCTGCACAACCCCGACTGGAGCCAGAAATCACACTGAACCTGCCACCCACGTATGTACCCTTGACCAGAATTGAACCCGAGACCCTTCGGTTCGAGGGCTGATACTCTAACTGCTGATCCAAACTGGCCAGGACTAAAAACTGGTTTTAGTACAATCTTAATTACAATTAAAAAACACAGCCCTAGCCGGGTGGCTTAGTTCATCTGAGCATTGTCCTGTACCCCAAACGGTTGCGGGTTCAATCCCTGGCTGGGGTGTGTATGGGAGGCAACCAATACATGTTTCTCCCTCACATTGATGTTTCTCTCTCTCTCTCTCTCTCTCTCAAACCACTAAACATATACTCAGGTGAGGACTTTAAAAAGTATTTATAGCCCAGCTGGTGTGGCTCAGTGGTTGAGCATCACCCATGCACCAAGAGGTGGCTGGTTCGAGTCCCAGTCAGGGCACATGCCCAGGTTGCGGGCCCAATCCTGACTGGGGGGCATGCAGGAGGCGGCCAATCGATGTTCTCTCTCATCGATGTTTCTATCTCTCTTTCCCTCTCCCTTCCTCTCTCTCTCAAATCAATAAAGAAAAAAAATTTTTTTAAAGCCAGTTTCTCAGCCTCTGCTGGGTTCTGGGGTTTTGTTTTTTTAAAATAAAAATAAATAAATAAAAGTATTTATGCATATGAAAAGGATGGTATAGATAAATACCAAAATGGCAACAATGGTTATTTCTAGGAGAGATCTTTTTACCCTTTGTTTATTGTTGCTTTGAAAATCTTACATAATTAGATATATAGTTTTCAAACTAATACAAATAAAATATATAAATCTAACTCCTTGTATAAGTCTCTAAACAAAACAAGAAAAATGAATGTGCCTTGGGTTCCATATGCTTTGCATCCCATTATCTGAAAGTGAGGTCTGGTTCCCAGGACACAACCCTGCCTGTCCTCCAGGGGCAGCACTGAGGCAAGGACAGTTAGGCTCCCTGCAGCTCCAGGGGGATCTTTGTACTCAGGGACCTCAGACTTTCGAGGGAAAGTATTCAGGAACCCAAATGTGCATCTTTTTTGCATGATTCACTCTGTAATGGGACTAAGTGGAACCAATGTTTTTTGGATTCTAGTGGGAGCTGCAAGCAACACAGTTAAGTCACTCAGGACATCTGAACAGCACACTCCACAACCAGTATGTACAATTGTGACACTCAAGCACTTCCCAGTGAACGAAATGCCCACATCACAGAACATAATGCACCCTAACTGGCACCTTGTTAGGAACTGTTTCAGCAGGAGGGCTACATGCAGATTGACACTACGTATCGACAGATTCCCTTTTCTCGATGACTACATTTCAGACACACCCCCAAAGCAATTAAATACAGTATCCATAATAAAATACTCACCCATCTTGGATATTATCATTTCAAATATGTTTCTATTTATGATCATGTGTGTTCAGTCCATAGGAAAACATTCTTATCCAAAGATGTTTCCATATTGAACTACATACACATACTTGTATGAAAAGTCACAATCCAGAAATGGCTGCCCTTGAGTGCATGCCATCATTGTCGGGGACAGTTTTCCTGACAACCAATCAATGTTCCTCAGGTTTGTGTGTTCCACTTGCAACATTAAACATATCTGCAGTCTCCTGGTTGATGAGCATCTGAGGAGCAGTAACAAGGCCCACAACCGACAAAGGGAACTGATCATTGCCCTCCACAGGGCTCCACAGCGAGGTGCTTCACACCACCACCCACAGCATTCCTGTAGCTCCCTGGATGGGGCAGGACAGCCCACAGGCCATGTACGAGGGCGGCAGTTGCATCCCGAGTCTCAGTCATCTGTAATGGGGCAAAGCTCCCTGGAAGAACAGCAGCCTGCAGAGCCAGTGTGCACACATGATGAGGGATGTGAGGAGCTCTTTCTGGCTCTAGAACAGGGTCAGCTCAGACAGCAGGTTTGGTAAAGAGGAAAAACAGTGACAGAAACATACAGTGACCTCATCAGACAAGGTCTTTGGCACGAAATGTTGCTCCCGCCTGGTGGCTGAGTGTGCACTGCCCTATAAACTGCCTGCTCTGGCCAGCAGTCCAGGTTCTCCCTACAACCTGAAGTCCAGAAATTCTTCTCTCTAGCCAAGAGAGTCATCTGGGAGAACTGAGGTGCCCACATCATTATTCTGACATCCTTAGTAAGATAAAGATTTGGAGAAAAACTATGCCCTTTAGCCACTATGCACAATAGTGTGTCCTGCTCTACATCCTGAGTGACAACCAGTGCACTCGACAGGAATGGGCAGTTTGTGGTTCACACGCCACCTAAGCTGTTGGATAAACGAACAAGTGGGGTCTGTGCATTATAGTTTGGGACAGGGGTCCACAGAATATGAATGCTGCCAGCAGGTAAACTATTGGACCCGGAGTGATTTTTTAAAAATGTTATTTATTGAATTTAGAGAAAGTGAGGAAGGGGTAGAGGGAGAGAGGGTGAGAGAGAGAGAGAGAGAGAGAAACACTGATTTGTTGTTCCACTTATTTATGCATTCTCTGGTTGATTCTTGTTATGTGCCGACTGGTGCAAGCTTGGTGTATCAGAATGATGCTTTAACTCACTGAACTACCTGGCCAGGGTGCACCCAGAGTGATTTTTTAAATATTTAGGCCCAGATGAAGGAAAAAGAACCCTAAAGAACAGAGAGAAGGATGGAAGCAGAGGCAGGAATCTGGGTGGGAAGTGACTAGTGCGTCAGGAGCTCCCTGGATTGTGGCTCCTGCGGCCGCCTCCGCTGGACCGTCTCCTGGCCTCTGCTGAGTCTTGGAGGAAGAATCAAATGGCCTAGGGCTCTAGACCTGCTCCTACTGACCCATCTGATTATCACCCACACACTTCGAGCCTTGTGAATGTTCCAACTCCCGTGTTTCTTGCTCCAGGAGGAAAGGACTAGATCCGTTGACTAGGCTTCGAGGCTTAGCAACATTTAAACCAGGAATCCAGCCCTTGGTGTTACACATTTTAGTGCTACTTCTGAAGTTAATTCAAAGTGCAATGTCAGGAAAAATTCTGAGCTTTCCCTATGGGGTTAGGGAAGTTATGCTGAGCCATCTGCCTGGTGCAGTGCAGACTGCTTCCCAGCTATGGGTGCTGGAAGGACTCAGACTTCTGAGTGTCTTTCCCCATGTCACAGGGTTTCGTGAATAATATATAAAGTGATGGATGTAAAGTCTTAACTCCATGCTTGGAATTGCACTAAAAAAGTTGTAGCTATTATGACTATCAACTCTGTTGACCAAACTACAAACACATTAATCAAATTTCCACAATTCCAATTGTCATCAGATTTTCCACCTACAGACATTTCAGAAACCAATCTAAGACTCAGAACAGCAGTAAACGGGGAAACGAGGAGAACTCACTCTTACAAGGTTGGATGCCCATAGGTTTTAAATAATTAGAGCAAAGCCCATGTAGATGAACCAGTTTAATTGATATCAATTTATTTTATAAATTATCAATTCATGGAGGGAATGTTAAACAGCATCACTTGATCTGAGTCAATGAACTCAGACATTTCACAAAAATTCCTAAAGCACTCAAAAGATACAGACCTAATTAAGATGCATATGAAAAGCCTGCAAAAAAGAACAATAAAAATTTAACTTTGAACCCTTGATGTCATCTTCTAATGTGATGAAAAAGTCTTTGTAACACACACCATGTTGCATGGTCACAGGGCTCAGAGATGCAAGCAGAATAATGTCCCCCAAAGACACCGATGCCCAAACCCTGAGCCTGGGTGTCTGTCACCTCACTTGGCATGTGACTAAGGATCTAGAGATGCAGTTTTTCCAGATTACCCAGCTGAGTCCAATGTGATCAAGCACAGGATCTTTGTAGGAGGAAGGGAAGCAGGAGGTCAGAGTCAGAGAGAGGTGGGGAGGTGCCAGTGTGAAGACGGAGGAAGGGACCAGGAAGAGAAGGGTGCAGACACCTGGAAGCTGGGAAGTCAGAACACAGATCCTCCCCTAGAGTCTCCAGGAGGAACCGGCCCTGCTGATACCGATTAGCCCCGTGAGACTCAGTTTGGACTTCTGACCTACAGAACTGTAAGGTGATCAACTTCGCTTGTTTAATCAATGTAATTTGTTAAATCAGCCTAGGAAACAAGGAAAGGATCCATGGCTTCTCAAGTGCTTAGTCTAGCCACACCCACCTGAGGGCAAACTATTTATTTTTGTGTGACTCTACTGAAGGAGAGCAAGGAAGAGAAGTGACAACGATAATTAACTCGGCCGATTCCAGGAAACAGAACGACATCCCACAGGAGCAGAAACCTTCAAGTGCCACAGCGATGACTCTCTGGGTCTGCGGGGTCTCCCTGCTTCAGGCCTGTTTCCTTTCCAGAGGTGAGTGAGCCTGGCCAGGGGCAGTGGAGCTGGAATGGGTTGAACTCCAAGCTGTGCGCAGTGAAACTTTCATATCACAGAGAAAGAAGATGCTTCTTAGCTGTGAAATCTGTGAAACAAGTTTCTCGACCCACGTGAGGAGACTTTTCTTCTTGGCTGCCAGACAGCTCTGGTGCTGATTAGATCAAAACCAGGGCTGATTGCTGAGCGCCTCCTGTGTGCAGCTACTGCACTGGGCCCCACCTTCCTGCTCACTCTAACAACAGATCACTACCCGTACTAGTTCTCTCTGTGAAGTGGCGCACATGCCCAGGTGGACACCAGAGTGGACTCTTGCGTCGGGGAGGGCTGGACACATTAAAATTTTAAACCTCAATTTGCTTCTGCATGTGAATGCTGCTTAATTTTACTGATTGCTTACTTATAAGGAGCCAAAGTATCTAAGCTTTTTGTCATTTAAGCTACACCTCAAGTGTGTGAAGGTAGCTCATGGTTTTTCTTTGTTTTTTTTTAATCCTCACCTGAGGACATCTTTTCATTTTTTGTTCAGATAGAGTGGGAGGGAGAGAGAGGAAGAGAGAGAGAGAGAGAAACATCGACGTGAAAGGGGCACATCGAGTGGCTGCCACCCACATGACCAACCAGGGCCGGGGACAAACTGCAACCGAGGTACATGCCCCCAGCGGGAACCGAACCCGGGTCTCTCTGTACCGCAGGCCAACGCTCTAACCGCTGAGCCAAACCAGCCAGGGCTAGCTCACGGTTTTTTAAGAAGAACATGGAGCAAGAGTGTGGCTTGACTGAAAGTTCCTGAATCACCAGTGAACGCTTATTTGACTCAGGCAATTCCAGAGACTTCTTCATAAGGATTCTTGGCATAACCTTGTAAACAAATCAGGCTGAGTGATTTATCCACAGCATCTTTCCCAGTCACTTTTTCTGAGGCTGTCCTCTAAAACAGCGGTTCTCAACCTGTGGGTTGTGACCCCTTTGGGGGTCGAACGACCCTTTCACAGGAGTCGCCTAAGACACAACAGTAGCAAAATTACAGTTATGAAGTAGCAACGAAAATAATTTTATGGTTGGGGGTCACCACAACATGAGGAACTGTATTAAACGGTCGCATTAGGAAGGTTGAGAACCACTGCTCTAAAAGAAAATGCACACAGTACAAAAACTTGAAGTACTGTAAATGTTAATCTTAGCACTATTTATAATTAAAAAAACAGGGAATCTAATGCTTAAGATTAGAAAATAGTTAAGTTAGGGTAATTTTACTAAATAAAATATTTTCCAGACTCTTAAATGTTTATATAGTACTTTTACTGCCATGAGAAAGGAACATACTACAAAACGAACCATAAAAGCCTGTTAAATGTTAATATATATGTTAAATGCTATTATCTGTAACAGTATGATTAGAGATTATTTTAATTTTTCTCTTATAATTTTATTTTCAATAATTTGCTTATAATAACCCTATATTCTTGTTGTCCTCAAAGAGACCATGTAAACTAATTTCAAATGCACCCAAAACAGATGCACACGTTACTTGCTCCAGGCTCTGCCCTCCCCACGGTTGCTCCTGCCCTTGCATTGGCCATCCCTCCTCCCAAAGCTCTTCCAGGGTCTCCTCCATGGATGTCTATCCCACCGTGGCATGGCGGAGGCCCACACCATGCCTCCAACCCCACAAAAAGCCTGTCATTGGGTTGTGCCCCCAATATTTCAGCCCCCATCCCTCCAAACAAGCATCCTCACATTTTCTTCTTATGAAGTTTGGTTATTACAAAGAGTACATTCAGGAGAAACTTAGACATTGAAGGAAATACGTAAGTCAACCAACCACAAAGACTGCATTTTCATTAATGGTGGAAAAACATTTATACCACTAGATTAGCCCAAGCTACTGGTAAACAACTGATCCAATGATAAAAGATACATTATGAAGGTCTGAAAGCAGTAATATACCCATTTTCAAGAAGGTCATATTATTACAGAAAATTTACCCATGACCAATTGAAGAGCTTCTTTTGAAGCTAATAAGGATTGGCCAATTAAGTATGGGAACATTGAAAAAATCCATTTAATGTAATGGTGAACACAGTATGTCATCAATGAATACAAAATATCAAATGAGATTTGCCTAAAGTTACCCCACTTCTAGCCACGGACAAAATCTACACTAAAATGCAGTCCTTCTTGTTACCAGACACTTTATTCCTATTGTCTTTTGCTCAAATGGCTGAGAGAAAAATGATTTCCCAACCCACATCATGCCTCAATTGACCTTTCTGGCTTTCTCACTTACTGTCTGATGGAGGTGCCTCAGCCCTCACCCACCTCCATCACCCCACTCTGTGACTATTTCACTCTTATCCCAGCCCCTACTGCAGTTTCCAGGTGAGCAATCACCCCTTACAGGGCCTGTTTCTGAACCCCACTAATTTCTCAGCCATCTGACCTCACAGCCCTTATTGATGAGTCCACGCTGCTCTGTAAGAACTAGTCATTTGCCTTCCGGGATTCTCTTCAGTTCTGCAATCCTGGGGTCCGTACAAACTCCTTTTGGGAAACATGGGGATTCTTATTTTAATTTTACAATTGAATTATAAATCTTTGAGGGTAGACTGGATGGGAGATGCAAGGAGGAAGGACAGAGCTGAAGACGGGTCATATTCCTGGCTCCATCACTAGCACACCAATGGCAGTATCCTCTAGGCAAAGAGAAATGTCCCTCTTCCTCCTGTTCATCCCCCAAGAGGACTTCTGGGTGTGCTCTTTGGGGTGTCTAGCCACTTCCAAAATCCCCTCCCTCTCTTTTATTCCCTCTTCTGGCTAAATCTTTCTAGAACATTCTGCCACCTAAGAAATGTGTGTGTGTGTGTGTGTGTGTGTGTGTGTGTGTGTGTGTGTGTTTCAGATCATTCTGTCCTTCAGGCCAAAATTGTTAAGGCTCATGTCCTAAATCTTCATTTGAAAGGTGGTCAAAAAAATGTTTAAACGAAATTCCCATGCTTTACTTCAGAAGGCGATTTTTCTGCAAAATTTGAGGGTCAATCAGAGAGAAGAATATATAAAAATAACCTAGCCTGTGCCATCATGGCACCTCTGAACAAGGAGGAGAAAAAGGGAAGCAAGTAGACTGCCGGCTAGGACAGGTATGATCAGAAGCAGCGCCCCTGCCGCCCTTAGCTCTACGCTCCAGTCCTTGCTGGTGCATCTGGGCCTTGCTCCCACAAAACACACTTTCCACTTCCCAGCCCGAACGCCAAAGTTAGACATTAACTGACAGGGCAGGGTATGCTGGCACTCCACGTAACAACTCTGCCATGAAGGTGCTGAGGAGAGTGCTAGAGTCTTTCTTAATTCTTTGACTTTTGACTTAAGTCAGCATATGAAATTTCTGGGTAATAGTCAAAACGGAGCACTGCACAGTGGGGAATCTTTCTATAATGGTATTACCCGGCATCACCAACTGATACACTGTCACATCTAGTGCTCTGTGGAGGAAAGAGAGATGCAGTTAAAAGGACGAATTGGGAATGTGTTTGTAAAAAAAAAACAGTGCCCAAAGTGCACATGAAGAACACGCAGGGTAGCAGAAGAGAAGTGAATCAGAGGCTAACCCTGAGAAGAGGAAGCAGCCCACACTCACGGGAGGAAGCAGGAGCCTCACACAACCAGACTCGGAAAGAGCTCCCCCATCACCAGTCTTCTCACACAGGCCTTGGTCTCAGGCTGCAAATTAATTCATCTAAGTCTTAGTTACACATCCTCTCAGGTGAAAAGATTACACAGTCCAGGGTAAGATTTCCAAATATAACGACACTGACATACAACACACTATATGCACATACAAAACAACACTATGTATAAAAAACAATGAAAATGGAAAACTCCATATAAGAAGTGTAGAAGGAGATGGAGGCCATGTCCTTGCCTACTTCACAGAACCGTGGACTGTGTGTCCCAAATCGTATGTCATGGTACCACTTGCTAATGTTTAGACCCATACATATGATTTTGCATCTATTTGTCCAAATGCACAAAACAGATCATGGGATTTTGTATTAGATCAGTAAATTCAGGGGAAAGTCCTCAGTTCTGCAGTCTGTAGTGCAGGGTTTCAGTCCCTCTCCTCCAAAGGCCTGGCGAGGAAGTGCAGTCCTGGGAGGGGAAATAACTTCTGGAGCAGCTGCCGCAGCTCTGGGAGCACAGGGTGGCTGTGTCAGTGAGACCCCACGGTGACCAGCACATGTTCCAAGGCACTGCACTGTGCAGCAGAGTGCCTCCATGCCCCAGCTTCCCTCTGGGCAAACTAGTGCTTGCGATAGCCCACAGAGCTCTGCCACCAAATGAATCGACACACAGCACCTCCAAGAGCAATTGCTGGCACTTAGATCGATGAACCTCAACTACTATTCCTATTCATATTCTGTTACTTTGTCTTAAACGCCCACAGGAGTGATACAGATATGGGAATATAAAGTAATACTGCACAATGAGATTCTTATTGTTTTCTAGTGAAAATGCTTACTGGCATCTCCTGTTTCCCTTTTTAGTCACAAAATTTAGTTATCATTACAAAAATCACAGCTTCTTCCTTCTGCCCAAGGAAGTCGCCCTCCACCAGCTAGCCCTGGCCTGAACTTCCCCAGCACTCTCCTCTCTTCCTCCTGGTCCCCAGCCTCTGGCTCTCAGGACATGATTAATATACCTTTTCTTTTCCTCTTCCCTAGTCTACACATCCCACATCCTCCTCTACTTCTACATTTCCAATTTAACTATTAAAACTATGCTTTTTAACCTTTCTTCTTATAGGAAAGATTTAAGGCGACTTAAAAGATGTAAACAATTTGATCATCTGGGCCAAGAGAAGTGACAGCCTGTACATCGAAAAGAGGGCCAGCTGAAGTGTTACAAAGTTGTGAACACCCTTTCCTTTACCAAAGGTATGTTAATTCATGGCAAAACCATGGCTTACTCCCTGATATGTTTCTGTAGCTGTGGACACGCATAAGACACAAAGATATATCAAGGCAAAAGGTCAGTGTGTTTTCTAAAGAGAAAGCCCTCTAGCGTGTCCACCTGTAAGATTACTATTAAGTACCTCTTTTAACTCTCTCAAACTACCTCCGGCCAAAGACAAAACACAGGAGTGGACGGAAGAAGGATCCAAACACAGATGTAAAGGAAGTGTCCTAAATGCTGATGAGCCTGCCTGAGGGAGATTTGACCTTCAGAGATGGGAGGCCAAACTGGCCTGCAGGCCCTAGGCCACCATGACCAGCTTGAAAGATCGTATCTCAAAGGTAAAGTTAATGACCCAACAGGCACATTCGGATTTCTTAGGAACATGACAATGGGGTTGGATCATGGGATTGGCACACTACAGCCAGCAGTCAAATCTGGTGCCCTTGGTTATGTATATAAAGTCTGCAGAGCACAACCACGCCCATCCAATCACATATTGTCTAGGCTCTTAGTGCTACAACAGCAGAGTTGAGTAGCTGCAACGGGAACCATATGACCCAAAGTCGAAAGTATTTACTATCTGACTACAGATAAAGCATGCCAACTTCTTTTTCTGTCGCTCTTTAACAGAGTAGAGAACATGGCACAAAGGGTACAGAGAGACCAAGTTCCGGACAATAAGCAGCATTCGTGATCTGCATGACAGTGCAAAATGCACTTTAAAAAGCAAGAGAGGCCCTGACTCTTTTGGCTCAGCAATTGGAGCGTTGACCCACAGACCAAAGAATCTCGGGTTCAATTCCAGTCAAGGGCATGTACCTAGGTTGTGGTTCAGTCCCCAGCCCTGGTTGGGGTTGTACGGGGAAGCAATCAATTGATATGTCTCTCTCACATTGATGTTTCTCTCTCTCCCTCCCACTCTATCTGAAGATAAATGGAAAAATATCCTCCGGTGAGGATTAAAAAAAAAAGACAAGAGAGAAGTAAATGCACTCTTTGGTCAGGTGATGCTGACATGAACAGCCAAAGATGTATAAGAACCAAAGGCATAGCACCCATATCAATGGTCACACTAGGCTATGGGTCAGATGTGGAGGAAGAGCAGAGAGGAGGAAATGCCTGCAGTTAGTGTCTGTTCATGGTGTGTGTGTGTGTGTGTGTGTGTGTGTGTGCGCGTGCATGTGCAAATGCCACCTCTATATCCACACAGATGCACACACTCACAAACATGCAGTTACACAGGCACATGTGGCCACCTCCCCAGCATTACTGAAGAGCAGTGGTTTCACCTTGCTTCACCTGCAGAGATTATTAAAACTATGACCAGTCCCGCCCCAGAGTTTCTGATTCTGCAGATTTGGTGTGGGGCCCAGACTCTGCTTTTCTAACAAGATCCCAGGTGCTGCTGCTGCTGCTGCTGCTGATCAGGGAACCCCTGAAAACACTGCTTCAGAGAATCGTCACTGTGAAGAAATGAATAAACTTCCCCAATACTTCCTACAGGACGGAAATCACTCAAGAGAAAAGCAGTCCCTGCACTTTGCTCTGATGGCTTTGAATCTGGGGCTCATATTTGGAATGACTGTTCATTTCCCTGTTCATGGCATCTTCATACGCTCAGCTGTCTCTCTGGGTTGAGGTCACACAACCTCTTACTTCCCACTCTTCCACTGCTCTAAGGATGACCATCTCTGGGGCAGTCCCCTGGAGTCTCCCACAGTTGTTGTGTGTATAAGACATACCCTATATTTTAAGTTCAGGCCATCCCAAACTCACACTCCAGTTTGGTGACAGTCATTCTAGCTCTTTCAGCATCAGACAGAAAAGTTAAACATAGCAAATAAAGTGTCTGAGAAACAAAAACAAGACTCTATGGCTGGCCTAACCCTAGACTAAAAGGTCCTTAGGAGGTTTCTATGAAACATACTGTTGGTATTATTTACAAAAGCTGCCATATAAGCAAACACTGAATGAAGATGTCAAGAGGACTATTTAAGAAAAATATATACAATGTGGTTCTTCTTTTAACACATTCCTTGTTTCCAAATTCCTTTTAAAAAGTTAAAATGTAAGCTAAAAATTCCGAATATTACTTAGAGTAAAAACACCTGGATCTGGGTATTCTCTCCACCCTTCAGACACTGCAGAGGTTTTCAGTCCCATGATGGCTAAGACAAGGAAATCCGGGAGGAACAGCCACATAAGCAGCACCTTGCCCGGTCAGCAGGGTTTCTGAGTTACCAAGTGGTCGTTACACAGCGACTGTCCTGGTAAGATTCCTCTGTTCCTCTCCTTGCAAATTAGGAATCTGGAAGATTCACAGCTTGGAGAAGCCAAGCCAGACATGTACTCTCTCTGCTCTCTTCATAAGTAAACAGAGAGGTTGGCCTTAAGAAACTTAACATCCTTCACAGGCCTATTCTTCTATGTCCACGCCCATGGCCATGGCCCTCTCTGTCTTCAAAGATACAGTGAGTGACACACTGTGAAAAGTCCTGCAGGTACATTTAGCAGACACATACAGATGGTAAGAGTATGGGTCTGCATGTAACATTAGGGCATATGATGACAGATCCAGGATTTCTGTGACATGAAAACAACAACATATAAACCCATTGAACTAGGATTTCTTTCTACCTTGTACTCATACTTTATTTACTGTTGTTACATAATTTTATTTCTTCAGAAAACAAACCACTCTCTTTGGATGCACCTGCAAAGTATGTTCCAAAAGATCAAACTTTTGAGCACTGATAAAAATAGAAGTGTGGTCTCTCCGTTTCAGCGCGGCTGCAGGTCCCATCGGGTCCTACACAGAGTCCAGGACATTTCTCAAACGCAACATTTCATTTTATTCGAAACGATCTGCAGTTCAGTTCCTCGGGATAGTTCCCTTTGGCCGAATCTGCCTTCGCAAAGTGAAAATTAAAAGCCTTATTTCAAAGGTTGAAGGGACTTGAGCTGACTGGCGTCCAAGGCTCTGCAGCAGAACCAGCGGAGAAGCAGGAGCTCATCTTCTTATCCATGCTGTTCTCATAGATAAAATTTAGATTCCAAAATGGCGGTGGAGTGAATGGAAGCTACACAGACCATCTCCCAGGACCAAACTGGAATTACTACTAAAACAAAGACAAATCATCGGGAAAAGGCAACAAAAAAAGCAGCTTGCGAGGACCATATAACCAGGGACACTGAATCGATCCTGGTAGGATTGCGGAGGCGCGAGAGGGGGCTGGGAGCCCATGGGCAGCAGTGGCCTTAGCTGTGAGCAGCGCCGGCCCTCGGGGTTAAAGCCCGAGCCGGCTCCACAGCGCAGAGGGCCGGGACAGAGCGCTAAATAGCCACAGCCACTCACCTGGGCTCCGGCAGAGGGAGGGCAGACTGGACTGGAACTGTGTGGGGACACTCGGGATTTGGAGGGTGCTCAGAGCTTTTGCTGAGTTGCAGCCACACAGGACTGTGGCCTGGCCATCTTACTCCATCCCAGGGCTCTCGGGAGAGGCGGTTGCCCCTCCCTCGGAGATCCAGCCACACCATTGAAATGCAAACTGAGGCTCCTTAACTACTAGCATCTGCCCTAGCCTCTGGAAATCCTCTCACACTGAACACTGAGGGAGGTTTTCATTCAACTGAAAACCCAAGGCTCCTCAAGCAACCACAATTAATAGCCTCTAGGCAAAAAGATAGAGGATAACTTAACCTTTGCTGGGCTTGCAAATATACCCTGGAAAGTAAGACTCCACGGTGGTGTTTAACTTGGGTCCTTCTACGCACATCCAAGCCCAGTAGAGGGAGCCACAAACAACAGAACACCAACATCCACAGGAAAATTTGGCAGGCTCCAAAAACCACTGAGATAGCCAAAATGGTAAAACAAAGAAACAGATCCCAAATGAAAGAACAAGAGACCTCTATCTAAGATGAGATAAATGAAACGGAGTTAAGCAAGTTAACAGAGCTAGAATTCAGAGCCATGATCTTGAGGAAGCTCAAAAGCATGAGTAAGGACATCAACACAATGAGCAAAGACATAGAAATACTGAAAACCAACCAAGTGGAAATTAAGAAGCAGCAAGAAGAAATTAAGAATGACATAGCAGAAATGAAGAACACATTGGAAGAACTAAACAGCAGAGTAGAGGAAGCTGAGGACCGGATCAGTGAATTAGAAGACAGGGTAGAAAAAATCAACCAATCAGAAAACCAAAAGGAAAAAACAGGAAGACAGCTTAAGAGAACTGTGGGACAACTGGAAACGTAATAATATTCACTTCATTGGAGTCCCCGAAGAAGAAGAAAATGAGCAAGTGTTAAAGAATATATTTGAAGAAATAGTGACAGAAAACTTCCCTAATTTGGTGAAGAAAGAAGGCATTCAAGTTCAAGAAGCACAGAGTCCCAAGTAAGAAGAACCCAAACAGGCCCACACCAAGACACATAGTAATTAAAATGCCAAAAATTAAAGACAAAGAGAGAATCCTAAAGGCAGCAAGAGATAAGCAACAGGTTACCTACAAAGGAACCCCCATAAGGCTATCATCTGACTTCTCAACAGAAACACTACAGGCCAAAAGGGAATGGCATGAAGTAATCAAGGTCATGAAAAACAAGGATCTGAATCCAAGACTACTCTACCCAGCAAGGCTGTCATTCAAAATAGAAGGTCAAATAAAGAGCTTCTCAGACAAAAAAAGGCTAAGGGAATACATTAGCACCAAACCAGCACTGCAAGAACTGTTAAAAGGACTGCTGTAATTAGTAGAAGAAATAGGAAGGAAAGTAGAACCACACTAAACGAAAATGGCAATAAATAAGTACATATCAATAATCACCTTAAATGTAAATGGATTGAGTGCTCCGATAAAAAGACACAGAGTAGCGGATTGGATAAGAAAGCATGACCCATATATATGTTGTTTACAAGAGACCCACCTCACAACAAAAGACTCACATAGGCTGAAAGTGAAGGGATGGAAAAAAATCTTCCAAGCAAATGGAAAGGAAAAAAAAGCTGGGGTAGCAATACTCATATCTGATAAAATAGATTTCAAAATGAAAGCCATAACTAGAGACAAAGAAGGCCACTACATAATATTGAAAGGATCTATCCAACAGGAAGATATAACCTTGGTAAACATATAAGCACCCAATATAGGAGCACCAAAATATATTTAAAATCTTCTGGAGGACTTCAAAGGAGAAATTGACAGCAATACAATCATAGCAGGGGACTTCAACACCCCATTGACATCACTGGATAGATCCTCTAGACAAAAAATTAACAAGGAAACAGAGACTCTAAACAAAGCACTAGACCAAATGGATTTAATAGATATTTACAGAGAATTACACCCCAAAATGACAGAATTCACATTCTTCTCAAGTGCACATGGGACATTCTCAAAGATAGACCACATGTTAGGACACAAACAAATCTCTACAAGTTCAAGAAGATTGAAATCATATTAAGCATCTTCTCAGATCACAGTGGCATGAAACTAGAAATCAATTGCAACAAGAACATGCAAAGACATATGAAGACATGGAGACTAAATAGCATGTTATTAAACAATGAATGGGTTAACGAGGAGATCAAGGAAGAAATTAAAAACTTCCTGGAAACCAATGAAAATGAACACACAAAACCACAAAATCTATGGGATGCAGCAAAAGCAGTTCTGAGAGGGAAGTTCATAGCACTACAGGCCTACCTCAAGAAACAAGAAAAATTTCTAATAGACTATCTAACCTCACAACTTAAAGAACTAGAAAGCAAACAAAAAGAAAACCCCAGAGCAAGTAGAAGGAAGGAAATAGTAAAGATCAGAGCAGAAATAAATGACATAGAGACCAGGAAAACAATTCAAAGGATCAATGAAACCAAGAGCTGGTTTTTTGAAAAGATAAACAAGATTGATGGACCCTTAGCTAGACTCACCAAGAAACAAAGACAGAGAACCCAGATACACAAAATCAGAAATGAAAGAGAAGTAACAACCGACACCACAGAAATACAAAGGATTGTTAGCAAATACTATGAACATTTATATGGCAACAAATTCGACAATCTAAGTGAAATGGACAAATTTCTAGAAACACATAGTCTCCCAAAACTGGACCGGGAAGAGATAGAAAACTTGAACAGACCAATAACAGCTAAGGAAATTGAAGATGTAATCAAGACTCTCCCAGCAAACAAAAGCCCAGGCCCGGATGGCTTCACAGGGGAGTTTTACCGAACATTCAAAGAACTAACACCCATTCTCCTCAAATTATTTCTAAAAATTCAAGAAGGAAAACTTCCAAACTCGTTTTATGAGGCCAGCATAATCCTAATTCCAAAACCGGAAAAAGACACTACAAAGAAAGAAAACTACACGCCAATATCCCAGATGAACGTAGATGCCCAAATCCTGAACAAAATACTAGCAAATCGGATCCAGCAATACATCAAAAAAATTATTCACCATGACCAAGTGGGATTCATCCCGGGGATGCAAGGCTGGTACAATATTCGCAAATCAATAAATGTGATACACCACATAAACAAAATGAAAGATAAAAACCACATGATCATATTAATAGATGCTGAAAAAGCATTCGACAAAGTCCAGCACCCATTTCTGATAAAAACACTCAGCAATTTGGGAACAGAGGGATCATATCTTGATATAATAAAGGCCATATATGAAAGACCTACAGCCAACAGCATACTCAATGGGCAAAAACTAAAAACATTTCACTTAAGAACAGGAACAAGACAGGGATGCCCACTTTCGCCACTCTTATTTAACATAGTACTGGAAGTCTTAGCCACAGCAATCAGACGTGAAGAAAAAATAAAAGGAATCAAAATTGGAAAGGAGGAAGTGAAACTGTCATTATTTGCGGACGACGTGATATTATATATGGAAAACCCTAAAGACTCCATTAAAAATCTACTAGACTTAATAAATGAATTTGGCAAAGTAGCAGAATACAAAATTAACGCCAAGAAATCGATGGCATTCTTATACACCAATGATGAACTCACAGAAAGAGAAACTAAAAAAACAATTCCATTTACCATCACAGCAAAAAAATTATGATACCTAGGAATAAACTTAACCAAAGAAGCAAAGGATCTATTTGCAGAAAACTAGGACATTGAAAAAAGAAATAGAGGAAGATATAAAAAAGTGGAAGCACATACCTTGTTCATGGATTGGAAGAATTAACTTCATTAAAATGTCCATATTACACAAAGCAATCTATAGATTCAATGCAATCCTCATCAAAATACCAGTGACATATTTCACAGAACTAGAACAAATATTTCAAAAGTTCATATGGAACCAAAACAGACCCCGAATAGCCACAGCAATCTTGAAAAAGAAGAACAAAGTAGGTGGGATCACAATACCAGGTATCAGGTTATACTACAGAGCTACTGTAATCAAAACAGCCTGGTACTGGCACAAGAACAGGCATATAGACCAGTGGAACAGAACAGAGAATCCGGAAATTGACCCAAGACATTATGCTCAACTAATATTTGACAAAGGTGTCAAGAGCATACAATGGAGTGAAGACAGCCTCTTTAATAAATGGTGTTGGGAAAATTGGACAGCTACATGCAAAAAAATGAAACTAGACCATCAACTTACACCATACACAAGAATAAACTCAAAATGGATAAAAGACTTAAATGTGACTCGTGAATCCATAAAAATCCTAGAAGAAAATATAGGCAACAAAATTTCGGACATCATACACAGCAGAATCTTCACTGATACATCACCTAAGGCAACAGAAACAAAGGGAAAAATGAACACATGGGACTACATCAAACTCAAAAGCTTCTGCACAGCAAAAGAAACAACCATCAAAACAGATAGGGAACCTACTCTATGGGAGAGCATAATTGCCAATGATACATCAGATAAGGGGTTAATCTCTAAAATATATAGAGTGCTCATACAACTCAACAAAAGGAAGACAAAGAACCCAATTAAAAAATGGGCAGAGGAACTAAATAGACACCTCTCCAAAAAGGACATACAAATGGCCAAGAGACATATGAAGAAATGCTCAACATCACTAGTCATCAGAGAGATGCAAATTAAAACAACAGTGAGGTATCACCTCACACCTGTCAGAATGGCCGCCATCAACAAAGCATCAAACAACAAGTGTTGGCGAGGGTGTGGAGAAAAGGGGACTCTAGTACACTGCTGGTGGGAATGCAGACTGGTGCAGCCACTGTGGAAAACACTATGGTGTTAACTCAAAATTTTAAAAATTGAATTGCCATTTGACCCAGTGATCCCACTTCTAGGAATATACCCTAAGAAGCCTGAAACACCAACCAGAAAGAATACATGTACCCCCATGTTCATAGCAGCACTATTTACAATAGCTAAGATCTGGAAACAGCCCAAGTGTCCATCAGTGGATGAATGGATAAAAAAGCTGTGGTACATATACACAATGGAGTACTATGCAGCTGTAAGAAAGAAAGATCTCTTATCCTTTGCGACGACATGGAGGGACCTCGAGAGTATTATCCTAAGTGAAACAAGCCAAGCAGAGAAAGACAATATCACATGATCTCACTTATTTGTGGAATATAATGAACATAACAGTCTGACGAACAGGGTAGACCCAGAGATGTGGAAGTAGGGTACAGACTGACATTTTCCATCAACTTTTTAATGAATATATTTGAAAAAACCGCGATAGAGTGAAGCCACAAAAGTCGAAGCGCTAAGTGGCCAGGGACGACTGTATATAAATAAAGAATCCTACTTCACAGAAATTCATTTATCGTGGTAGAGTCTGGAAATGATTAACCACGATAAACGAGGGCCAACTGTATATAATCTTATTACTTGATGATTCACTCTAAAGTGTTCTTTCAAAAGGTTAAGAAACAAGAAAACACCCTAAAAGTGGAAATTAAGTCTTTTGAAAATCTCTGGATCATTTTAATCAATGGAAAAATCCATATTCTGTTGTCATCCCTACACCAAAAATACTGTGGATTTGATTCCTGATCAGGGCACATACCTAGGTTGCAGACACAATCCCTGGTAGAGGTGCATACGGGAGGCATCCAATTGATGTTTCTCTCTCTCTCTCTCTCTCTCTCTCTCTCTCTCTCTGTCCCCCCTTCCTCTCTTTTTAAAATCAGTAAGCATATCCTCAGGTGAAGATTTAAGAAATCCATATTCTTTTTTTTTACATTTATCTTCAGATAGAGTGGGAGGGAGAGAGAGAAACATCGATGTGAGAGAGACACATCGAATGGTTGCCACCCACATGACCCCAACCGGGGCCTGGGACAAACTGCAACCGAGGTATGTGTGATTCTCTGGTCCATGGGCGGACACTCTAACCGCTGAGCCAAATCAGCCAGGGCTAAAAATCCATATTCTGACCAACCACTAACCTTATGGGAAACACGGCTAGTATTGACCATCTCAATGAAGTGCTGATCTGGGAAGAGCGGGGCTCCTAGAAGCGGGATGGGTTGTCTGCGTGCTGTCTCTGCACCTCCCTAGCTGAATGTGCTAGGTCCAGTTCTCTTACATTTCTGAGTTCATGTATTTTATCAAAAAAGAAAAAAAAAGGGATGTTAGTAATATTGTCTAGGGATATTGTGAAGAAAAAATAACCTAGCCTATGAGGAAAATGTTTGGAAATAGTCAAGTACCATCATGTGGCTCCCACTCCCACTCAGTTCCCCTCAGACAGATAGGTGCTGGCAGCAGAGCCCCAAGGCTACAGGTCATCCGTAGCCCATGTGGGCACAGCCTCCCTCCCTCTCAAGAAGGTTCCACACCTATGCCTTTCTTTGATACTTTCCAATCTACTTAACTAGCAGGAGGCTCTACCACAGAAAAGAACAGGATTTATAATTACAGTCATTAGGGCTCACACCTGGCTCCTTAACAGACACGTGATCTAGTAAATTATAGTCTAGCTCTGTGCTTCAGTGACCACCAAAAAAATGGGCATTCAAGTAAGGACTGAATGAGAGAAAGTTTATGAGTCAAACACTGACCATTTAAAACCACAGACTTAAGTGTGTGCTACTGTACAGCAGCTCTGGGATGTCCTACTGTATCTCAAATGAAAATGATAGGTTCATCAAATAGTCATCACTTCTAACCAGAAATCAAATGCTATGATCATGACCTACCATTATCTCCCAGCTTCCAGAATCAGTCCTGCTTCTAATTTTGAATGACTGCTAAGAGAACCATCAAGTGCTCCAGCCTCAGCCCTCTGCATCCCAGTGGAAGTGCTTCAGAATGTCTTTGTTTCTATCTTACACCTTTCCATCTTACAGAAACTTAATTTGCTGTAGAGTCATTTTTTTACATTTCACCCAAAATCTGATCTATTCAAGTTTCCTAAAAGAAATGCCTCTGGGCTCCCCTCCTTCTCCTGTTATGCATTTGTTTTGTTTTTGTTCTGTAGTTGAACGGACACACATCCCCCTCTATATGGCATGACCCCTGCAGAGCACCTTCAGACCAGAAAGGAGATGGGCACCAGGTCCTCAACTTGACCCCTGAAGAAAGACTGGTTCTGCTTTGTTGTGTCATTTGAACATCTGTGACAATGACCCTACCACTTCCCTTAGGAAATTCTGCCAAATTCTAAAATGCACTACTCTCAGGAGCCTTTCCTTGATATCCTGTTACAATATCCCTTTCTAAAATTCCAGCCCATTATCCTAAGAACTAATTTTGCTTCTTAGCTGCATGGATTTAGGTTATTCAGACAAATGGAAGATGATGAAATCCTCTCCCAGAAACTCTTGCCTAGGCAACGTTTGGTTGTTCCATGCACTCATGTCATCACTCTTCACTGTTTATTTACTTATTTTGTCCAAAACATTTGGTCTCCAACTGTTATTTCGATTTTTTTAACATGGCTCCTTGCAATTCGTCCCCATTTCATTGTTCTTGGACGTCAGAGAATCATAACAGAAGACTGTATTTATAATGCACTTACACACATTTGTCTTTTGATATTTTTGTTCATTTTCACTATAAATCTGATTACGGTCTTTTAGACAAATCAGAAATGACAAAGAAATATCACAAGTTAGAAACATAACTATATCATCTCCTAATGTTAAATAGAAACACCGTCATTTGAAAGGAACAGAGCAGATAATTAACAAGCACCTGGAAGACCCACTGCATCAGTCCTCTCTCCTAGTTAAGTATGAAATGGAATCATCCCCCACTGCTAACTCTTCAAAACTGTTATCAGTGGGGTGCTGGCTGTGGGCAGCTTCAGATTTGGCTAGTTAGGCAGACAGCAGAATTAGATACACAGCATATTTATGTAGAAGTAAAGTATAAATAAATAAATGAGAGTTTAGCTACATAATACAGTTATGGAGATCTTTAAAACTATTAAACTTTATGCTTGGCTGGTGTGGCCCAGGGGTTGAGTACTGACCCATGCACCAAGAGGTCACTGGTTCAATTCCTGGTCAGGGCACATGCCCAAGTTGTGGGCCCCAATCTCCAGTGGGGGGCATGCAGAAGGCACCTATATCGATGTTCTCTCTCATCGATGTCTCTCTCTCTCTCTCCCTCTCCCTTCCTCTCTCTCTAAAATCAATAAAGGAAAATTATTTTTTTTTAAATAATAAAACTATTAAAGTTTCAGGGAGTAGCTTGATTATGGTACACTGCTGGTAAGACAAGTCTGAATTAAAACCTCTTCAGGAAATGTGTGCTGGATAGTATCATGGTCTTTCCTGAGCCAGCCAGAAAGAAGAGCATGCACTGATAACGTTCTTCATTCCCTCAAAAAATGAAACCAATTCCAAAAATTCACATAAAACAAACTGAAATGAGTTAAGTTCAACTAGACTGTCTCACAGCCCTTGTAAAATATCCTAGCCAATATCTGTTTCTTTCAAGGGTGGTTCTGAGCAATCCTGTGACCCACCAAAGATCGGGTCACCCTTCAACGATGGGGACAAAGGCTGTAGGCACTGTGATTTTTGTGTTTTGGTGGCTTTCACTGTTGAATTCCAACACCTAGAACAGTGTGTAGCACACAGTAGGCACTGAATGAAATTTTGTGTGTGGAAAGAATGAAGGAATGAAAAAAGGAAGGAAGGAAGGGAAGACAAATGTTCTTTGAATGAACGACTCCAGGGATTCAGATGTTTCTCACATCCTCTGATTTTCTTAAATTCTTTATAAACTAATTTTAGTTTTTTTAGTTAATTCTCACCTGAGGATATTTTTCAATTGATTTTTAGATAGAGTAGAAGGGAAGGAGGGAGAGAGAGAGAGAGAAACGCCAATGTGAGAAAGACACACCAATTGGTTGCTTCCCACATGACCCCGACAGGGGCTGGGGATCAAACCTGCAATCCACGTACTTGCCCTCGACCGGGAAATGAACCAAGACCCTTTGGTCTGCAGGCCGATGCTCTAACCACTGAGTCACACTGGCCAGAGCTAATTTTGTTTTAATATCCTGTCAAATAAAACTTCTCATTAATAATTACAATAGTTGCAACTGTAATATTTGATCTGATTGTCTTTGATGCTGATGTGAATTTTTCTAGCAAACCAAATAACCAAATAATATCTGACCAAATCCAACTAAAGACACTTTTTGTTCAATAGACAGCATTTTTCTCCTTCATAGATTATGTTATGGGCAGTGGTGTTTTTATGTTCAGTGACTTGGAAAAGATTCTCATGTCATGCCTACATGGCAGGCACAGATACATACATCATACGTAATATATAATTTATCTCAATTGAGAAAAAAATAGCAAAGTAAACAAAATTATTTTTCTCAAAAGGCAAAATAAAAAGCACAAATAAGTTTTAAAATATAAAACACACTAAACTTGGAACTTCTAAATGAGAACTATTGCTGCCTTTGGAGAGGGTAAATTTAATTCTTCCCTGAATGACCAAATGTAACTTCTTTTTCCAGTTAACTGATTACTGTTCCCACAAATAGTCCCTCTTCTAGTATTTAAGAAAACAGTATGTTTATGACACATTGAAAATGGAAGAGAGCCCTGGCTGGGTGGCTCAGCTGATTGGAGCGTCATCCTGTGCACCAAAAGGTTGTGGATTCGATTCCTGGTTGGGGTGCATACAGGAGGCAACCCATCAATGTCTCTCTCTCTCTCCCTCCCCACCCCTTCCTCTCTCTGTAAAATCAATTTTTTAAAAAACATATTCTCAGGTGAGGATTAAAAAACAAGAAAATGACTTTGACTCCAGCCTGCAGTGCACACCCTGTCCTAGTCTTACTGCACATTCTCCTTCCACAGCTCCCAGGAAGCAGGGGTCACACCCACGCAACCTGATCCCAGCATGTGCTTCAAGTGGCAGGAGTCTCCCCAGGAAGAACCAGTCCGTGCATGAGGTCTGTGGTGCAGGTGAACTTGTGTATGTGGTGTGAACTATGTTTCTAAAAGGCCCTGTGCCTGCAGATATTAAGCAGCTCACTGGATTCGTCTAACAAAACAGTACCAGGAACGCCTGGTCAGTGTGGCTCAGTGGATTGAGCAACGTCCCATGGACTGGGAGGTCCCAGTTCAATTCCTGGTCAGAACACATGTCTGGGTTGCAGGCTCGATTCCCAGTAGGGGGTGTACAGGAGGCAACCTGTCGATGTTCCTCTCTCACATTGATATCTCTCTCTCTCTCTCCCTAAAAAAATAAATAAAAAACATATATGAAAAACAAAAAAAACAGTACTAGGAATGACTATCACCACCCTCCCTGTGCTTTACATAGCCGAGAGCAGCTCACATTCCAGAACCTGGTAGGTGGCAGAGGAGAGACACCCCCTCCCCACACACACACACACACCCTTTCATTTGAGCCCTGAGGTTAACTTAGTCCTCTGTTTGTGAAAGAGCTCCCAGAGCTCTCAAACACCCCAACTCCAGGAGGCTGCACGTTGGGGGGACGGCGTGTGCTTGCTGGGTGTCAGGCACAATGCTCTCCCTGAGTGCACTCTGTACAATGTGCTCTTGCAACAACTTTATGAATCTTATATCCTGTCTCTTACTTGAAAAAATTGGCGTCAAGAAGTTGAACTTGATTGGCCAGACCCCTGGCTAGTAGGCAGTAGGGCAAGGATTTGAACCCAGACCTGAATCAGAAGCTTGAGTTCATTCCAGTGCAGCATCTGGATTCAGTCCCTGCCTGGCCTGCTGACACTGTGTGCTCATTCCATGTTTCTGGAGCTCGAACCCACACAGCCTGACCAGCAAGGCCTGTGCGCTCCTTCTGGCAGATCACGTTGAGACCCAGTCTCTGTGCTGCCCGCTCTCTGCACCACAGCCTGAAACCCAGCCCGTATGTCCAAGGCTTGATACCTTTCTCTTCATCCACATATAGATACCATCCTGTGGCAACAACAGAAATACTATGCTCTGAGCCTTCCAACCCCACCTTCCCAAAACTTCTTTGTATGTTACTTTTTACATAGGGTTGGAAGTTGAAAAACCAGGCCATAGCCCTGTACTCTTATAACCTAATAAGGCATTACATCTACTGTAGTTATTTCCAGGGACTTAACTCCAGATTCCTTACCACACTGACCTGTGACCATAAAGAGCATGGTCTCATTTCCCTGCGTGAATGGCTCATGTCTGCTGAGGACCATGCCTCCAGTAACCCTAACAGAGTGGGGTGCCGGGATGATCTGGTGAAGCCAGGCCTTGAATGTCACTGAAAGGTCAGTGCTGCAATTGAGTGAAGGTGGTAGTGAATCATGAAACCTCTGGAGAAACTTGGCTGTCTCTGATGAGGGCACAGAGAATCACATACAGCAAAACCCAGTTTGGCAAACTTTTCTTTCAAGGCATCTCTGATGTGCAAGATACCAGACCAGACACTAAAGGGAACAAAACTAGAGAGACAAGAGGGAAAAGCATGACATTTGGAAGCACTCAGACTTGCATTCAAATTCCTGCTCTATCACTTAATAGTCATAAAATCTTGGGCAACTAAAATTTGGTTTCATTTGAAAATGGGAATAATAACTTCCACCTTTTGAAGTTGTCATCAGAGTTACATGAGACTCTGTGACTGAAACAGTAGCATGTTGCCTGGGGGAAGGAAACTCCACAGCAGGAGCAGCTGCTGTGTCATGAGGCAGAGGCTTTGGGCTCCAGGAGGCACGCCCAGCAGCACTCAAGGCAGCCAGCAGACAGCAGGCAGAGCATGGCTGCTGCGTGCAGCTGGGGCCAGATGACCACAGACAGCACAGGTCAGCACCTGGAGAAGCTCATCATTCAGGTGGATGGCTTCACACCCGTACAGCTATGAGCACATTACTTAATCTTTTAGTAAAGCTGCCTTATCTGTAAACTACTGGTACAAAGGGTGCATACTTCATAGGGTGTGGTGAGCATTAAATTTAAAAATCCTAAGACCTAGAGAGAAAGCAATCAATGCATTTAGCTTCTGATCATGATGACAAAGTCAAGGAAGGGAAGGACATTGAGGGGTAGGGAATGAGACCTTAATGAAGCACTGAAGAAGACAATGGAGAGTCTGCAGTTGATGACGGGGAGTGGTGCATTAAGCAACCTAAGTGGGACTGGATGGTGGGTGTGACTCAAGTGGGTGACAGAAATAGGGGACGCAGCTCCAGGCATGTGTTTGCTGAGGTCTGATGAGAATTTCACATACTAAGTGACCAACAGCTCAGCTCAGACCTCAACACCCTTATTACATTTCAGAAATCATTCTAAGAGCTTTACCAGCAGCTTCTCATTCAACCCTCACAGAGCTCTACAGGTTTTATAGATTAGTAAAGGGATTCTCAGGGAACTCATAGAACTTGGCGAAGCTCACAGTTAATACATGGCAGAGCAAGGCCTGAAACTTAGATTTGTCTGAGCTTGTGCTTTCCCTAAAGTATGACACTGCTCCCTGCCCCGGGAATAATTCTCCCAGGTGCAATGAAAGCTGATGGAACCTCATCAGGAGGAATTCTGGGTGGTTTCACATGTTAGGACTTCAATATCTACACCAACTATGCAACAATGATGACAGCACCTAAAACCCTACAAGGCTTTGCTGGGTTGTATCTGGAACCCAAAGGTGCAGTAGTAAGAGCACTGCTAGTGTGGGGTAGGCGAGGGGCCAGACCCTGAACCATAGCTCTGCATGCTGCATGATCCTGTGGCTGAGACCTACAAGGATATTTAGGATGGCATGGGGGCATGGGGGGGGGGAGCACAGCTAGAGAGAATAAAACAGCATAGGAAGAGTGCCTTAAGGAACAGGTAAGACTTTGTCCTGCCACCATAGAGAAGGAGAGTAATCCAGGTGGGGAGATTATGAACCAGGAAAAGAAGACTAAGGAAAGGTGTGCAGGTAATGTTGGAAGAACAGTGACTGCCCAGGTACAGCTGATGGCTGGGGAGGTCGTTTTTCGAAAGATCAAGTTGGGAGCAACACCCACATGATTATTACAAAGCTCCTGCTCGCTTACATCAGCTGGCCCTCACTGAATACAGAAACACCTGTGGGGGCCTTTGCCTGGCAGCACTGGTCATCTGCACTGGAAGCCTGTGCGTTACTTGTTATTGCCATCATTTCAGGTGGGGAAACTGAAACTCAGAGGTTACATGCTTTCCAAGGCTTCCAAACAGGAAGACAGCAAGCTGGGTTTGAATCCACAGGGATGGCTTAAAGTGCCTGCTTTACATTCCGTTTTAGAAGAAAAAAATGGAAAGCCTTATAAGGAAGTAGATATGACACTAGACCATATTGCAAGAAACAAGGTGGGAAGGGGACCAAGGACAAAATCTCCCCAGTTAGAAGAAACAGAATCTATATGTGACTTTGAAAGGCCCTGGGAGGCAGCAGCAACCCTGGGGTCTCACCCGACAGGCTGGATGCACAGCAACAATTTGGACTAAACCCAAAGAAGAGATTTAGTGGCAGGAGGTTGAGTGTGGTTGGCATGTGCTGAGCTGGAGGTGTCCATGGGCATCTAAGTAGAAATATCCTGAAAGGGGTGAGTGTGAGTGTTTGGCAGACAGGGAGATGAGCTTTGGCTATAAAGGTGAGAGTTAAATCATGGAATAAACACCAGCCCTAAAGCAAGTCCCTACATGAGAAGAGGACCAAGGACAGAGCCTTCAAAACAGCACCCTACACTCCCACCACACCCTTCAAATCCCTTCACATTTATGAATCCAATACTTGCTCTGAATATGTGACTTGAACATTCATTTAAAATTGGGCTTTCCAATTAATATTAATAAGGGTGGAGATAGGGGGCAGGTGATGGGAATTCCAACATGTTAGAAAGAGATTTATGAAATATAATGCAGAGTTTAAAATGAAGTCATTTTCAACTTCCCAGAAGGTGGCCATACACATTTGATTCATGCATAGACCTACTTTGGGTGGAAGAATTTTATTGTCTCAACTCCAAATAATCAACTTCTCTGGCACTATTAACTAGGAATAAAAAGTATGGGTAAAAAAATCCACTTTCAAAATACAGAAATTTAATTTCCATACATGTTAGTGTAAAGAATAAGTGAGGTGCCCTGGCCAGTGAGGCTTGCTTGTTTGGAACATCATCCCATACACCACAATATGGCAGGTTCGATTCTCGGTCAGAGCTCATACCCGGATTTCGGATTTGATCCCTGGTGGGGGCATGTGCAGGCAACTGATCGATGTTTCTCTCTCTCTCTCTCTCTTCCCCTTCCCACCTTCCTCTCTGTAAAAAATAAAATAAAATAAAAAAGAATCCGTGAGGTGAGTGGAATGATCACTAAGAAAGGTGACAGAAAGAAAAGAAGGAGCAGGGAAAACTGAGCGGGAACACCTCTGACTGAAACACAGAATGTACTATTTAAGGTCCAGTTTACCATATGTAGACCAAGTCATAGCCTAGGAAAATGATTTGTGAATTTCTTATCTTGAAAAACAGGCAGAGGCATTAAAAATCACTGTGTAGCCCTGGCTGGTTTGGCTCAGTGGTTAGCGCGTCGGCCTGCGGTCCAGAGAGACCTGGGTTCGGTTCCGGCTAGGGGCATGTACCTCGGTTGCAGTTTGTCCCCAGCCCTGGTTGGTCATGAGGGTGGTGGCCACTCAATGTGTCCCTTTCACGTCGATGTTTCTCTCTCTCTCTCTCTCTCTCTCTCTCTCTCTCTCTCTCTCTCTGTCTTCCTCTCTCCCTCTCACTCTATCTGAACAAAAAATGAAAAAAAAAAAAAATGTCCTCGGGTGAGGATAAAAAAAAAAAAAAAATCACTGTGTAGACCGGCCGGTGTGGCTCAGTGGTTGAGCATCAGTCAGGCCTGCACCAAGAGGCCACCGGTTCGATTCCTGGTCAGGGTACATGCCCAGGTCATGGGCCCAATCCCCAGTGGGGGGCATGAAGGAGGTGACCAATCGATGTTCTCTCTCATGTTTCTCTCTCTCTCTCCCTCTCCCTTCCTCTCTAAAATCAACAAAGAAAAATATATTTAAATAAAAAATCTAACTTTCCCAACAAATTCCCCAATTTCTAAAAAAAAAAAGAAGAAAGAAAAAAATCACTGTGTAACACTAAACAATTAGAAAAAAGTTTGTAAATCATATGGTGAATAATACACTGACAATGGAGACTGGTGGCAAGTCCAACTGGAAAACCGTACCAGAATATCCTGAAGAGGAATCCTCTTTTTCATTTTTTAAAAAAATTTTATTATTTTTTGTCATCTTTATTGATTTATTGGGGTGACAATGGTTAATAAAATCATGTAAGTTTCAAGTATACAAGTCTATAATACATCATCTGTGTATTGTATTATGTGTTCACCACCCAAAGTCAAGTCTCCTTCTGCCACCATTTATCCCCCCTTTACCCTCTTCCACTTGCCCGACCTCCTTTCCCTCTGGAAATCACCAGTTGTCGTCTGTGTCTATGAGTTCTTCTTTAGCTTAATCCCGTGACCTTTTCATCATTCCTTTCTGATACAGACCCTTCTCTTACTGGTGGCATCAGCCTTGAGCCCCTCTCACAATACTTTCACATCCCCTCTGCCTCTAAATCAGGCATCATATGTTTAAGGAATTCTCACTCAGTTAATTATTAGCCTAAGTAAAAGTAATTATGAAGATAAATCTGTAGGGAAGAGAGAAAACAAATAGCCTGTTCACAAGGCAAACAGAAATGGCTAACTCCTGAGTTCCTCCTAGAACAGGCCTCCTTTCATCGACACTATATGTAGTGCTTAAACATAAGGACGATGAAGTAATTCTTGGCTGCTGTGTCTCTCATCAGCCAGGACCAAAGTCTCGGGCTCAGTGACCAGTGTTAGCTCTGCTGTGTCCAGCGACATGATGTCACCCAACAAGCACCATGCAGTGCTTCCCAACTAGCTGCAGGTGACAGATGAGATGTAAAACAATAATCTGATCCGATTATCTTTGATGTGTTATTTTGTAGAAAAACAGTAAGAATCATTCCTGGAAAAATGATCATGCACTTGACTGTCCATCAACACCAGTGGCATGGGCATTCTAAACCTGTACTCTCACCCTGCACTCACCCAGATCTGGGTGGGCCACAAAGAGTTGGTGGCCCTGTTCCAGGGTTGAAGATCACCCTCCAAGTGGTGCTGCCACAAATTCTCTGCATCTCCTCCCTGCCCCACAAAATGAGGAACACGCCTCCCATCTCTTAGCAGGTGTGCAGGTTAGCAAGCTTGTGAATGGGAACGCTTTGTATTCAGGCCGGCTTCATGCCACTGCCATTGCCAGCTGCTTCTCTGCTTGCTCCTCTCTCATTTCTTCTTCTTTTTTTTTTTGTATCCTCACCCGAGGACATTTTTCCATTTTTTGTTCAGATGGAGTGGGAGGGAGGGAGAGGAAGAGAGAGAGAGAGAGAGAAACATCGACGTGAAAGGGACACATCGAGTGGCTGCCTCCCGCACGACCCAACCAGGGGCCGGGGACAAACTGCAACCGAAGTACATGCCCTTAGCGGGAACCAAACCCGGGCCTCTCTGGACCACAGGCCGACGCTCTAACCGCTGAGCCAAACCGGCCAGGGCCCTCTCTCATTTCTCACTTGAACTATCTGCAGCTCTTTTGCCTGCAAACTGTCATCAAGATCGAGGCAGATTCACCTGTTCGAAGCCAAGCGCTGCCATGTCTGACCTATGCTCAACAGTCTCCAGCTACAGCTGGGAACCATTCCCCATGTGTGAGTGAGTTCTGACCGCTCACCTGGCACTCAGAGCTATTCAACATGTTGGTCCCGCGCACCTATCTGTCGTCTTTCTCTTCCATTCTCTGTCCCCATACTCCAGCACACTAAACCATATTTGTGGTTTCTGGTACGCCCCAATCTTCATCATGCTCTGCAGTACCTTCAGCCCAAATGTCCCTCCTCCAATAAGGAAGGCAGAATCTCAGTTGGACCATTTGCATGAACTGGATCCTCTTTGCTTCTCAGCCAGAATTATCTCTTGCTGCCCCAAGTCATACAGTCCTTTATCAATTTGTCCACAGGCATGATGGCCTTCAATCCATACTAGAAATCACATATCCTTATACATATGTATGTACCTGTTGGAAATCTGTGTGTGTGTGTGTGTGTGTGTGTGTGTGTGTACAGATGGCAACAAACTGAGAGCTTCCTGTATTTGCTCCACCACATTTCTTCAGTTGTTAGCATGGAGCCTTATATATTCACATACAACTATTTATTCCCTCTGAAAGCACATGTTTGAGTCCCGACCATGTGCAGACATAGGGATGGAATGAAGAGGAAGGGAAAGGAAAGACCTGTCATTTAATCATAGATCAGTCACACTGAGGTCAGACAAAAAGGCGACAAACGGCAGAGAAAAATTACACCAGTCTCCTTAATTGGTACTCAGTACGTGCAAGCATTCTTTCACACAGCACTAAAGGGACACGACAGACAACAGGCAATCAAGCAAAGCCTTTCATAAAGAAAATACGGCAGGCCTCTGGATGCCCTGGAGCCACAGCCAGCTCCACCAGGACTCAAGGCCACACACCCTCCAGGCCAGTTCAAAGGGTGCAGAGACAGAACAGAGTGCACCACACAGCCCTGAGTGTCATGTTAATAATGACCTTCCTCTTTTTAAAATTATCTGAAGCTTGGCCCATTTCATTTTTCTTTCCTTCCTGGTCATTTTGTTGACTTTATTATGTCGGTTAGAATACACAAACTCCTTACCAATGCCAAGAATGCCACAGCTATTCCTCCCTTCCTGCTTCCCAAGAGAATGATGCAGAGAGCAGCCATGTGGGTGGGCCGCCTTGCTTACAGACCCTGTGCCTCCATGTGCATGTGCATGTGTGTGTGTCTGTTGCTCCCAGACCATTGTGTCTCATCTTTAAGTAAATCATGCCCAGCTCCTCGGCACTTGTGCCATCAGGCTCAGCCTCCTTTACCGCAGGCATCTTTGGGCTTTGGGCCAGATCCCACCATCCCCCCATGACTGTGTCACCATCTCTCTAGTCCCAGGCCTCTCCTCTAATGTGCTCACTCTTCTCCCTTCCTCAGTCACACACTTCCACAGTCCTACTTCAAACTTCATTCATACCAACAGCTGTATCTTTGCTATGGTCTCCATTTCCAGCATCCCATGCCTAGCTATTGCCATTTGTCTTTCCTCCTCTGCCCCAATGCATCTCTCAAGCCCCTTCTCCCTGGGACTGCCAGGTTGCTGGCCTTCCTGCCCCATCAGTGTCTCTCACTTCTATCACTCCTTGCTAGGTTACTGTGTCCTCTCTGCTCAAAGCTCTCCTTTCTCTACCATTCTGCTCTTCACTGATGACCAATGAACACTTGAGCCCTGGAGAAATCAGCACCTACGGCTGGCTGCCTTCCATCCTGACACCGCCAATGGATGCTTCTCTCTGTGGCCACCGCTCCGCTTTTGTGCTGGGTTCCTCTCTCTCCCCTGCTCTGCAGCCCTCCGATCTTCATGCTCACAGGCTAGGTTATTTTTCTTCTTTAAAAAGAAAAACAGAGCCCTGGCCGGTTTTGCTCAGTGGTTAGAGCGTCGGTCCTTGGACCAATGAGTCATGGGTTCAATTCCAGTCAAGGGCACGTACCTCGTTTGCGGTTCATCCCCGGCCCTGGTAGGGTCGTGTGGAAGGCAACCAGTCGATGTGGCTCTATCACATTGATGTTTCTGTCTGTCTGTCTCTCTCTCTCTCCCTCTTTCCCACTCTATCTGATAATAAGCAAAAGAATATCCTAGGGTGAGGAATAAAAAAAAGAAAAGAAAAAGAAAAACAGAAACCTCAAAGGGAGGGTGGGAAGAGATAAACCAAAGAACTTATATGCATATATGCATAATCAATGGACACAGACAACAATAGGGTAAAGGTGGGGTGGGAGCAGGGAGGAGGGCGTCAAGAGGGGAAAAGGAGGGACATCTGTAACAAAAAAATAAATAAATTTTAATAAATAAAAAGAAAAACAGTGCAAACCAACCTCAGTGCCATCTGTATCCCCTTCCAGCTGTGTCCCTATCACCTGTCACCAACGTGACCGAACTCCTACAGAAGGCAATTCATACTCACTGTCCCCAACCCCTCCTTTTCCTCTCCTCTCCCACCAGCAGCTTCATCTCTATCATCACTGCTGTGGTCAAGCATGGCAATGACCTGGAAATGACCTAATCAGGGTGATGCTCGGTACTCTCCATTCAACCATCTGCAGCATTCAACACAGTTTTTCTCTTCACCCTGATTTGGTCTGCCCTCCACCCCCACACCGCCTGGCAAAGCCCTTTAGCTGGGAACTTGTGCACTCACAGTCCCCAGACTAGAAGTGCCATGCAGCTCAGGTTCTGGACCACTTGTCTCCTATGAGCTCACTCCTTGGACTTAACTGCCATCTGTACTTCAATAATTACAAACGTTCATCTCTAGAACCAGTGTCTTTTCTGAATTGCATATTCAGCTCCGTACTTGATTTCTTCATTCAATACAGATGGGCATCTTGACTTAACCCATCTAAAATGAACCTCCTGGCTTCCTTTCCAAGTCCACTCCATTCTGCTCAGGCAAAATCTCTGAAGTCAGCTTTGATGCCTCTCTTTTCTCACGGACCCTGACCAGTCAATCAGCAAATCCTATTGCTCTTCATTGTAAGCGTCCCCAACCACATCTTCCATCTCCACCAGGACCACCCTAGTCCGAATTAGTATCACCTCTGGCCTATGTTACCACAGCAGCCTCCACGCTCACTTTCCTTCCCACACTCACCTCTCCTTTCCACCTGCAACCAGAGTGATCCTCTTAAAATGCCAACCACTTAGATCACCTTTCTGCCCAGAAATTCCTGGTAGCTTCCATCACACAGCAGAGGCCAAAGCCCTCACTCTGGCCACATGCACACCCCTAATGGTTTGCTTCCATCCTGGCCCATTTACTGTTTCTTGCATCTGCAGCCATGGCCCAGCCTCTAGGCTTTGCAGCACTCCTCTCCCTGCCTGGCACACTCCTGCCCCCGACACAGCAGGCCCACTCTCCTACTGCTTTCTAAACTCGGCCTAGAGTCACCTATTAGCTAGACCCTGCCAAACTACCATATTCAAAATAGTGTCTTCCTCCCCCGACCCCCAGCTCTTACCTTTCCTGTCCCGCTTCGGTTTTCTTCACAGACTTATCCTCACCTAATGTCATATACATATATGTTTGTTTACTTGTCTATTGTCTGTCCTCTCAACATACTCACACTCTCTATAAAGGCAGAGGTTTTATTTTCTACTCTGTTCTTGGAGTTAATGTGATCATTAATTTTTTTCAAGCATAGGAATGAATTATGTAAAATGATAATATTCAGTCATTGAGGGACAAGCTAAATACTAAATGAAAGGAAACAAACAGTGAGAAGAGGGATTTCACATAAGGATTAAAATACATGCACAGATGACTGGTCAATAAAATGTTTGGAAACAACAGAGAACAATATGGAAAATGGACTGCCATAGAGACCCTCCTGGTCCCATTATACTCCTACAACAGCTGGGGCTATATCATTGTACAGATATGTAAGTATGCCAGAGAGAGTGACGTTTTCATCAGAAAGTTCCATCTCCCCTGAAGCGGTCCTCCTAAGGCTCAGCCCTCTTCCTGGCATGTTAGACCTGGAACCAGTGTCTGGAGGAGGCAGCAAGCCACCTGAGTCTGAACAGGGCCCACAGCCAACGTGCTGGTCTGTAACCTGCCCCAAGGGAAGGTAAGGGGCACCTTCAGGCCCACAGTGTTCTGAGGAGCCGTGTCAGAGGGTGGCACCAAACCCTTCACTCCAGTTTGCTGCAAGTTTGAAAAATCACTAAGGAGTGAATTGGGTTTTAACCAAAGAAAACACTGGATGAGACAACTGCTGTCACTGCTCTGTGATCATCGAGCTGTGGGACTCCCATAGAGTGCTGCTTCTCACCACCCACAAGGGTGTGACTGGGTGGAAACCTGTAGTCATGTTCTTTTTGGTATTTTAAACCTTTTGCCTCTCTCATTAAAATAAAAAATATGATATAGAGTCCTCTTGAAACATTAACCAAGTAACTATGAAATAAGTGTAGAGAAATGACATTCATTGTATGTTCATATGAAGGGAAAGGGAAAGGAGGAAGGGAGGAAAACATACATTCAAAGTGCTCAAATGTCATAATTTAATTATAATGTAAACTTGATTCTCTTCCAAAAATTTTTAGGTGAATCAGGGAAAGGAGCATTTTTAAATACTGTTAAAATGTGAAAACCATTAGCTTTTACTTTCAGTAATCCCAAATTGTATTTATATTCTAGGAGATTTGGGTTTGATGTGATTTCTGAGACTAACGGGAGTAGTCTGAAAAAGAAGGTCTAGTGTGATTAAAGTTTATGTTTAAAATACACAGGAAACATTAACACTGGCTGTAAAATTGCAGTACAGGATGTCTTTAATAGTGTCATTTTGCATATACATTTTTAAAAGTCTCCTTACAACCACAGTCTCACAAAACTCCTGAAGCATACCACGGTGACACAGGGAAAAAAGATAAATATATCTTTATGTGCGAACACCACAATCCATGGGCAGACTCAAGCCAGAGCCCTCAGCTGGGTCGAGAGTCGCTCCATCAGCCAGTGTGGCCTCCATGTGGAGAGCTGTAACGCCTACTCTGTGCCCCATGAGGGCTGCAACCAGGAAAGCTGATCACAATGCAAGGAGACAGTTCAGTACTGTCCCAGGAATAGGAAAGGTGCTATGAAAGAACAACAGGGCATCAGTGCACTGGAACAGGGTGGTGATGTGACTGGGGAGCACTGGAGGGGTGTCACCATGACTAGACATTTAAGCCTAGCCTTCAAGAATGACTGGGGTTCCACTGGGCTGACTTGTTTGGAAAAAGAATCAAAGGAAGGTATTGTAGTAAGTGTGTGTATGTGTGTGTGTGTGTGTGTGTGTGTGTGTGTATTTGGGTCTGTGGCATGTGTGCATGTGTATGTGTGATGAGTTGTGTGGCATGTCTGCAGGCATGTGCACGTACATGTGAGTATGCACCTGTGTGGACATTTATGGTGTGTGTGTATTATACAGCGGAGATGTGAAGGTGAACTGTGTGTTTGGGAACGTCAAGCAACTGGAGCCATGTTACGCAGGAATTCCATTTGAAAGTGCTGGGTGACCCTAAACAGAACACAGTGAATTTCTTTTGGCCCTACTCTGCGTTCTGTGGCTTCTGCACTGTGAGCTACCTGTGGTCATAGGGTGCTGATCTCCCACCTGTGTGATGCTCCAAGCATCAGGACCCCCATAGGGACACTCGTTGGTCCAGCTATTTTGAACGAGAACAGCGAAGCCCGCAGGAGTTGAGTGGTGCCCTTGAGGCCACAGAGCTGAGACACGGGCTCAGACACAGGACCAGTGTGCTTCCTGCTGCACGGAGATGACGTCAGGGAAGCCCAGACACTGCTCTGGGAGTTCTTCTCCACCTCTCCTCCTTATTTCAATTGTCCCATAAATATTCTCCACTCACAAACTTAATGCCCTTCTCTTTTGACTGGAATATAAATTCCAAACAACTTAGCATGGGATCATGTCCTTCATACCCTCATCTCAGCCAATTTTCCACATCTATCTTCCACACGTCATCAGCACACTCCCCACACCATCACGCTTCAATCCTCATATCCCCAGTAGAAAGAGCTCTCTGCCTGGGCAGAGCCCTACTTGTTCTTCAGCACATTCCCAAGTGATGCCGGTCCCCATCCTCTGCCACTGACCTCCCCTCTCCAGCTGATAGCTCGTGCCCCCACTGTGGCTTCTGCTAGCTCAGGCAGATTTTACGCATTTGTGTGCTGGTGCCCAGGGACCCAAGCCTGGGGTTTCATACACAGCAGTGTCTAACACACAGTGGGAGCTCAGCATCTGTATGTTGAAGAAATACAAAATCTTTCAGGCTTCCTTTGGAAATACGAATACTTCTCTTCGTTAAGGTTTATCTATAATTAAAGTTAGGAAAATGTGACCACTGTGCCAGAAAGCCATATAGTGTGTGACCTGAAAGCAGCACGCACTGCATTGTCCACAGACCGCCTTCACACGTGGCTCTCAGAGACCTCACCCCCCTACACACACACACTGCACTGTCCACAGACTGCCTTCACACCCGGCTCTCAGAGCCCTCACCCCCCCACACATACACACACTGCATTTAACACCCCCTTCCAGATACCAGGAGGCTGCCCTTCACCTCTGATAGTATCCACTAATCAACTATGAGCAGGTAACCAATCCAGTACCGCTATAATTTAGCTGAGATATAGGTTATTGGTGCCTGATTGAGGTTTTTCTATTCCTCCTAGCAGAATTATTTAACTTCTTAGAATACAGATGAGGTAGTTTTTGAAATTTACAAATGTATCAGGTTAATTTAAAAAGCCATGTGACAACTAAATCTGAGGACAGCAGATTCGAGGAGTAAAAGGAATCAAGGAGAACACACCAGTGATCAGTGTTGTTTGTTAATTTCCACAATCTCTTGCTCATCTTGACATCTTCCTATTCTAAGTGCTCCTAATGCTGGTGACCTTATGCAATGATAGCATGAGCCATAGAAGAGTTTGGGAAGGCAACATGTCACATGACCAATCCTTCATCTTAGAAGGAAGTCCATTGAATCCCATCCTCTCCACAGATATGTGCAATGAATGCTATTTCCAGTCCACATTTTCCCGTTCTCACCTCTTCTTCATGACTACTTCCTTTCTCTATCAGAGGCTCAAGCCTGTTTAATCCTTGTCCTTCGAGGAGCCTCCAGCTCTGCTCACTGAAATGAACACCCAAATGACAGGAGCTCTTGTCATTTGTTGACAGCACCAAGCACTCACTGGTTCTGTCTGCTCTCACCTCACCTGCGGAACCCTGAGGGACATTCCAGAATGCTCGGTCTTTGCTCACTTCCTGCCCCCTCAGCTGGCACAGCGATCTGTACAGCACAGCTGCTCACACACACCTTCGGGAACCACTTCCGCCATCTTTCACCACCTGGAATGGTGACTGGATTCCCACAGGTTGTACACGAAATCCCAAATCAGAGGGAAGGAGAAAACAGGCCTCACATAGAGAAAAGATGGCAAGAATGGAGACAATAATGAATATCCACTGTTGTATATACCTTCATGTTTCTAAAACCTTTATTTTGTTTAACAGCAAAACTGGATTCTTTAGAAAATAAAATTGTCCAAATTCCCTATATTGAGTCCTTTCTTTGAACAGCTATGAGTTAGGATTTAAATAATGTAAAAAAAAAGAGAGCATTGTAGGATTCATTATGAAACTGTAAAGTTACTATCTCTCAAGTGTTATATAAGGGTAGAATATAAGCGGCTATTCAACAATTGTCTTTATAGAAAAATGCAGTTATTTACCTTTTGCAACAGCAAATGAAAGAAAAGGCAATTAAATGCTCAAGATACAGTCAGTGTTGTGGCTAATCTGTCTAGTCTATTAAGCTGTAATGTTTTGAAGAAAAAAATCAAACATATTTGTAGCAAATTTTAAAAGCCCACTTTATAGCATGTCTCTAAATACCTTTAGAAATATATTCAATGTTACAAGTCACAAAAAGTCACTAATTATTAAATCAATTCTGCTTTTGATTTTAAAATAGAAAAGGTAACTATTAATTCCAAAATTCTTTTCATATACAAAATTAAAAGCTTTTTCTACAACAATTGCTAATATAAGATACTCCAAGTGGAAAATAAATGCAAAATTCCACCTCTACAGTTAAGGAATGACAGAGACCATGAGTAGGGGCCCTGCTACCCATTAGGCACCCTGGTGGTTCATGTGACAACTTATGTCGTCTCCACAAGGATCCTAGAGTCCAGACTCATCATCCATATTTTACAGATGAAGAAACTGAGGCATAGAGAAGAACTTTACCCCAGTTCTCAGAGGTAAGAGGTTGGATTATTCCCACCAGTCTGGTACTACAGGTGCCTCTTCAGTTAGTATGTTATGCAACTTACCATTCATTGAGACATTTTAATGTGAAAAACTTGAAACAAATATAAAAGTGGACAGAAAAGTATACCCATCAATCAGTTACATTTGGCCAATGTAATACCATCCAATAATTATTTCTATATTATTTTGAAGGAAAGTCCAGAGATCATATAATTTTATCCAGAAATCTTTCAGTATGCACCTATGAATTATAAGAATTTCATTTTTAGAGAGTCATGATACTATTTGCATGCCTAAAAAATTAGCAATAATTCCTTAATGCCATGTAGTTGATACTTTAAATAGGTCAAATAGTTGATGCTTTAAATTCTAATGTATGAGGTCCCAACCTTTAGTTGGATGAAATGTATTTTCTGGCTGTATTTAGTAGCTGAGTTTCATGTAAAGAAAACACTTAAGGATGGTGAGGGAAATTTAAGGGATAAAGTGCCACCTTGAGGCAGAGAGCCAGGTCATGCAGAAGGAAGACACATGCCACCACCTAGGACCTTGCTAACGCAAGAGGACATCTCTCCTGTTCTTATTCTAATCTCATCACGTGTCCCCTTGGCCTGCTCTTGTTGCCATGACTCCTTACATAGCCTTGGGAAGCACAGGGCTGTGCCCGCCACTCAATGAGGCATACGGTTCCCCAGAGGCCATCCCTGAGTTCCCTATCCCTCAATCCCAGCATTGCTGTGACTGAGGTGTCAGCTGAAGGAGACAGCTCTGGATCATCTCAGCTGTCATCTTTGACCCCAGCCACTTAAAACTGATTGTTAAGATAAAGGAAGCTATCTCTAGAGTGGACCTTTGTTTTCAGGCCTCATCATTTAATATTTCTTAGTATCTTCACAGTTGTGACACTGTAGGCCCCACTATGGGTTTCTAGTCTGGGCACAGATGACAAACTCCCTTCATTCTATGGCTGAAATGTTTTAGGGCTAAGAGTATTTACTTACCCTATATTTCAGGGCTATGGCTGAATGGGACTCAATCTAAACAAAATGTGGAGGAAAATAATGTCTCTTCCATATCAAAACTCACATTTTATTGTCATGATTGAATATTCAACACAAAAGCAGAAGAAGAGAGAGAAAGACAGAGGTAGGAGGACAGGAGGAGGAGCAGGGAAGGAGGCAGAGAAGGAGAGAGGGAGGGAGGAAGGCAGGGAACGAGGGAGGCAAACTTCTACTGGCCCCTTTTCCATGGCCAGGTTCCATTTCCCATTCATTTAATTATACCTCCAAGTTTATTAGCTGAATGGTTTCGAGCTGAATAAAAGCCTTTAATGTTATGTCCCTTTGGCTGGTCTATGTTTATGAGGGCTTTTTACATATATCCCCAAATTGACAGACACTGGACACTAGGCACTGATATTTTCTTCCCTCACTTCTGCTAATCAGAGAATATAAGCTGTGGAGATTAAAGTAGACAGCTGCTATTAACTGGCTGTACTTACAATGCTTACCTATTAAGGAAGAAGAGACCAGCACGTAGCATAAAGTCAAGAATGGGCATAAGAGGTATGGTAAATTTTACGGATTTTGAAATCGATAAAATGCAAAAAGTAGTAAGAATAAGTTAAAGGAAAGGGGAAAATAAAGAAATAATACAATCATTCATAAAATTTAAAAGACAATATTAGTGAACAACCAAACACATTCGTGAACTACAGAGAAGGTACTAGTTTTCCTAAAAAGGTCCTCGTACAGAAGGATGTCAACCATACACACTCATGGTCATATGTGTGGTTCACCACGTTTATGGATTAATATGCTTTTTGTTGTTTCTATATTTTTATATATCAAAGTTGCTCTTGTAGGTAAGTATTTACCTCTAAGAGAACCAAGTGTTCCAGAAACTACTTGCAGTTCAGAGGTTGGAGTACAAAAGTCTTTTACCCCCACCACTGCCCACAGAGCAGTCCAGAGGTGGACAGCTAAGAATCAGGTGACTTCAATCCTGGCTCTGACTCTTCCATTTGACCTTGTGTACAGATGGGCAGCAATGAAAGAACTAGGAAAGATCACCAAGAGCACAGATGTGTCATCAAAGGCCAAGACTAAGACCACCCACACCCTCATCTTCCCAATTACTCTGTACGAAGGTGAAAACTGGACAGAGAAGAAAGCTGACAGGAAAAATTCTGATTCATTTGCAATATGGTGTTAGAGAAGAGCTCTATGGAGACCCTGGACCGCCAGAAACACAAACAATTGTCCCGAGAGCAAATTAATCCGGAAATATCGCTGGAGACAGAAGACAAAATGGAAGCTGTCCTACTCTGGGCACATCATGAGAAGACAAAGTTCTCCGGAAAAGACAGTAATGCTAGAAAAACAGAAGACAGCAGGAAAAGAGGGGACCAAATATGACATGGATTGACTCCATAGGAGAAGCCATAGGCTGAGTCTACAGGAGCCAAGCAGGGCTGTGAGGACAGGACACCATGGACGTCACTCATTCACAGGTCTCCAGGAGTGCAGCTGACTCAGTGGCACATGACACATACGTTCCACAATCTTCTTTTTCAGCTTTCTCTCTTTGATATATGAATGATGATATTTCCTACCTTGGACAGCTGTCAGCTTCACAGACACATTCTACCACAAAAACGTGCACAACTGTGACCACACATATGCTACATGTGTGAAAGTAATCTTCCCACAACCTGAGCAGCATCAGAACTATGTGACCTAGAGCCCAGGTCCCCAAACACAAGATTCCAACCTACAATTTGGAGTTAGAGTCCCCACAGAGATTACGGTAGCCTTCATTGTATAATGAAGTAACCGTGGCCTAATGAAATGAAGTGGCTTGCTGAACATGGCAGATACAGGACAGATATCCTAGGCTCCTCCATTTTTATTTCAGTTATATTTTATACCAGGTGTACATACCATGGCAAGGCTTCTAGTGTCACAATCTCTAATAGTTTGGGGAGAGTGACTTTCGTTTGCATTTTAACAAAATCACTGGTAATCTGTACAAAGGTGGGGGACATCTCTGTCTTCATGGTCAATTGGGGGAAATGCTCCAACTAGCCCATGAGTGTTATAAAAAATTGAGGTAAAACTTGTTACTTTATAGAAATTTATCAGGCTTAGTATAGTAGCTGTTTAATTACCTTTTTTTTGTTTTGTTTTGTTTTGTTTTTTTAATCCTCACCCAAGGACACCCTTCCATTTTTTGTTCAGACAGAGTGGGAAGGAGAGAGAGGAAGAGAAAGAGAGAAACATCGATGCAAAAGGGACACATCGAGTGGCTGCCTCCCGCGCGACCCAACCAGGGGCCAGGGACAAACTGCAACCGAGGCACGCGCCCCCAGCGGGAACTGAACCCGGGTCTCTCTGGACCACAGGCCGACGCTCCAACCGCTGAGCCAAACCGGCCAGGGCTGTTTAATTACCTTCAATAGGGTAAGTCATTTGGCTTATATATTTATAAAAATATAACTACTATCAAATATTTAAAATGCTGTTCTATGAAATAGAAATTAGCCCTTAGCAGCTAGAACAGTTTCTGATCCTAGCAGATTCTTAAAATATATCCCTTGAATTGGACTAAGTTGAACGGATCTCATTCTAAATCTCTCCAGAGGATAAAATTAGGAATAATTGGCATATAATATAGTCATAATTTCACATCAAAAATATTATGAATATTTGAACCATTAACACAAAACAACAATGGAATGGGCTGCCTTGCTGGGTAGTAGGCTATTCATTTCTGGAAATAGTCAAGAAGTAAAAAAAAAAAAAAACCTCTCCTTTTCACAGTTAGGTGGGGTGGAGGCCAGAAGTGTTTGTACAGTACATCCTGCGGTACCATATAAAGAACATGATATAATCTTTCTCTAATGACTGTGGGTCTTGAAATACTCAGGGTTAGGCGTCAAGAATAATTATGATCACCGTATTAAATGGCTAATAATGAGATTATATTTTAAAGCAAATTTGTTATCTATAGTGCTTTTCGTACTATATATCTAGTAGTCAATGTAAGTTTAGATTCTTTTACTAAAGGGTGAATACTCAAAATCATGGGCCACCTTCTATCCACTTACACATCAACAGTGTCTAGCTAACATCTCACACACAGTAAGTACTTCATATGCTGAATTAATATCTGAACAAGTGAATGGAAAATGTCTGATTTGGAACGAAGTTTTTGGGAATTCATAATATATACTGAAATAAAATGTTAGTCTTTTAACCTTCATGCTATGAGGTTACTTTTTCTTCAAGTCTAGCTCAGGAAGCTATAATGGAATGGCAGCCCACTCAAACCCAAAGGCCAGCTGCTGTGCTGAGAGTCACAGGATGAGACTCAAGAATGGAGGAGCATTCTGAAAGAACTCTCATCCTCAAAGGCTGAGCATGCACATATTCTGTGACCTGGCCACTGTACTATAATTTATGTTATGGAAACAATTAACAGTGTAAAAAGTTTTAGGTAAAATGCTCGTCATTAAAACCTTTTTTATAAAGCAAAATTTTAAAAAGCCAACTGATAAAATTACAATAGCTCTTTTAGATATATTTTTGCATAGCTATAAAGTGGAATACTACATACCATGAAAAGTGATGTTACAGAAATGTACTTATTGATATAGAAATATATGCATGATGAATAAAGTACAAAAAGAATAAAGAATGAATGTATGGTAGGATCCATCTTAATTTAAAATTATATGTGCAAAGAAAACAATTGTGAAGAATTTTAAACCAATGTATTAATGGCAGTTATCACTGAATTCTGGTATTTCTAGTGTTTTAATTTTTTATTATATATGTAAACATAAGCACTCTAATATTCTAATTTTTCTACAGTGGGCATATACTAATTATGTAAATGAAACTGAAGTTAAAAAACCTCTCTGGCAGTTCAAAACCAGTGGGATTGACAACATTCAGGAGAAAAGTTTCTGATGCTGTTACCACTGAAAAGTGAAGGAGAATTAGATGATAGTGCCTTGAAAAATGTGCAATTTTTGGACAATTAAAAATTAACTGTGTAGTAAATAAAGAACATTAGGCCCAAGAGATTGGTTTATTTCTCCTCGTCTCTATGGGGATTAACTTCATTTTACTCAGAAGTGCAGCATTTCCCAGTCCCACCTACTCATCACTAGAAGAGAAAGAGGTCCAGAAAGGTCATGTGTAGAACAGGGACAGAGGTCTCCAACATACTACACACCGGTCAAGGTAATGCTACTTGTTAATAGAGATGAAAAACAATGAAATTACATCTCAAGACAGATTTTAAAAGGATACAAATGGCTGCCTAGGATGTGCCGCCATAGAAAAAGGAAACTGTGATGTCAAAAAGGACTGCAATTCCAGGTGAATTTTTTGAAATTGGTGTGACCTGGGCCAGCAGTCCATCTCCTTCAGCCCTGGTGTCCTCAGTCTATAGGGGGAGGAAGGGGATATTTCCTTTTGAAGGACACAGTGAGGACTGAAAAGATAGTGAGTAGGAACTTGCACCAGTGGCCCTGACACAAAGTGAACACATAGAGCCAAACATCATTAACAACTGGCCTCTCTGTGAATAAATCATTAGTAAACATCATTAACAATTGGCCTCTCCATGAATAAATCATTAGTAAAGGGAAATACTAGAAAAGAAAAACAGATTTTAAAAAATATCTCTTTTGCCCCTCTATACTCTGAGTCTGTCCCAGGCTCCATCTGATGGACAAAGGAAAGGCCAGGATGCATGGGTTATACACAAAGGCTCATTCGGTACTACCCACCAATCAGTTTTTAGTGTTTGTATGAGGCCCCAATTGAAAAATCTGAGTGGAAGTGTCTGAAATCCATAAGGAACCATATAAATATCAGGAATTAAAAAAAAAAAAGTTAAAAACACTGTGTAGAGATATAAATATGATTTTGAGTTAAGGCTCTTAGCTTGATTTGGTTTCTGAAATATTCAGATTACATACAACACTTCATCAGGGTAAACAGATAAGAAAAAGTCATAGTTGATGTATCAGCTTAATGTGCATATTTAATAAACTAAACAATAAAGTAAAATCGAAGCATCTAAGCATCAAAACAAGAAATATTGGTAGAAAAGAACCCTTTCTCAATTGGCCTAATTCAACATCAGGCATCACAGCATTCTGAGTTCTACCTGTTTTCAGGTAACCTTTACAGTCCTAACATAAGTACAAGGCCCCATCAGTATTTACATACCGCATTCTGTGACTCTTCAAATGTCACTGTGGATAAGACAAATGTCCAGGTGTCATCTGCATGCGTCTCAGCCTCAGCCTCCGCAGGAGCTGCTCTGCACGTAAGAAAGGACAGAAGAAGTGGTTAGTGGACCTAAGAGCATCCCCTTGACTTAATGGGAATGGACGGCTCCCCAATGTGGGAGCTATTCTCCTTAAGCCAGTGAAGGCTGTGCAGACGGGCACTGCACTCACTGCATTTCAACTGAAAAATAGTCCTGGAGCTACACACCCGCTATGTCTCCTCAAAGCTGTAGTGCGTTGGAAATTAAGTCTGCTCTTTAATAAAAATTACAGAACAAGGTCAGGTGTGTGAAACTTGAGTCAGTCCCTAGGTCTCTGACCTACAAGGACCACCAACAAAGGGAGATGAGTCAGAGTGAGCTCAAATGCCCAGGACACGAGTGGCCTGCTTGTCAGGTAGAAATCACTGGTGTCCACAGGAGGTTCTGGACTACTGGAGAAAGCACTCCAGAATCAAACATGGATTTCAAAATCAGGCTGCTTACCTAAGGCATGTCAGGACTAAGAAAGATGGGAAGAGGAAGGAAAGACGTTTCTGATATTTCCTATTTTCTAGGTTTTATAGGGAAAACCGGGGTAATTGAAGAAAAGGAAAAGAATTCCTTTGGAACACAAGTTCAACTTTTTCTAACCGCCAACCATATTCATTCCAATTTTAGCAGTTCTGTGGGAGGATAAATGAAACATGAAATTCTATGCTTTCCACTTTGCATATATTTCTTACCTCCACCTGGAATGCCCTCTTTCTCTGGGTCTTCAGAGCCTGCCCAGTCACACTTTCATTTTGTGTGATGGTAGTGAAAAGAGTAAGAATCTTCCTATTAAGAATAGCACAAACAACAACTACCATTACTGAATATCTAACTGAGAAGCCAAATTCTATTAGATACTGTGAGCTCATTATCTCATTTAATCCTCAAAAATAGGAAATATAATTGTCACATTATATTGGCTCAAGATGTTAGGTAGCTCACTGAGACACAGAGCTAGAACATGGTGAATAGGACTCAGACCAACTCATGACGGCCCTTCAATTTCTCAGACCTTCCAACACTTAAACGCTCCATTGTTTTCGAAGAAAACATCTAACCCTTGTGAACATGCTCTGGTTCACATGCAGAAATATACCCTTTTGCAGACACTCGATGACTCTCCCAGGACAATATAATCATTATTAAAATGTGGAGACCATTTTAGATCATTCAGAATCAAATTAAATATACGTACACTTTTAAAAGAAGTAATGCAGATATCAAGTTTCTGATGATTTCTAATAAATGGGGGAAATAAAACAAAGAACTCATTAGAAGATACTTCTGAGAATTTCAGGCCTTGGAACCTTACTTTATAACTGAAAATGACAGTAAGTCTAGTTTCTACTTGGATTAGAGTGTGCTTGCCTATTACAAGTAAGAAATAAAGGTCTCAACGGTTTAGGTGGCCCAAATGGTTCCCTGCACACAGGCAGAGCAGGCAAGGCCATCTGTGGTGACATGACACAGCAAACACAGTGCCTCGGTGCTGGCATTGGACAGGTTGGCCCCAGCACCTACAGCCTTGCTTTTCCTCCCTCATTTGAATGGTTTTATCTGCAGTATGGGGAGAAGGGTGCGTAAGACATTGAGGGCAGAAAGGGAAGGGGCTAATCAGAAAAATGGACTTGGTGTCAAAAACAAGAGAAGTTTATGGCAAACAAACAGAATTCATGCTCATGTAATCAAGTAGGAAAGAGACTTACAGATAGAGCTTTGTGTGTACGTGTATGTGTGTACACATGCACACTTATGTCAGCTAAAATGGTCACTGCTTTCATTTTCATCTTGGCTCTTATGCAAAATACTAGGCTTATGATCTGTACAGATTTCTGACTTCGCAATTAAGCTTTAGTTACCAGTAAGTTTGGGAAGTTGGTCTTTAAATTTATGTAAATATTCTACTTAACTAATAGTTATTTCATATAGCCCTTTAAACCAATAAAATAATAGTTATTTATACATCAATATCACCACTTCTAAACATAAGAAAAGTGATAAACTTTCCATGGAAATAATAACAGCAATGCAACTACTTTATAAACCAGGCTAAGTCTATGACTCAGTATTAATTTTGGAAACTAATATACTGGAGATGCAAGTCCAGTGACATCAGCACCCAGGCTTGCCTTCAAGGACCCTCTGGGACATACACACAGCACTAGAACACTGGTTTGTCCTCTTCCATAGCCTCCCAGAACAGAAATCAGATTTCTCCTTAAATATATGATTTGGTCTCATTTTAAAACTGATAGCTTCTTAAATCAAAATTAGTTAATAACAAAGCTTATTTTCTCTAAGATAATTAAAAAATGTCCCACCCTTTGATATAAGCTCTATGCTTATTCTTTTGTTTTTATGCAGGTGTCTGTGGCTCTTGGGGAGAGAGGCAGGTTGAGATTCTTTATTCCCTGAGGGAGCCCATGGGGATACTTCTCTGGGCAGATAGAATCCTCCTCTGACAACAGAGTGAGACGGAACATCAAAAAGGGTGACTCTTTGGTTCCTGAACCCTAAGAAAACCCTGGTAAGTGCCACTGCCTGGCTAATGAGGGCATATTCTATTTCATGCTGGTAGGCTGGTTGGACCTTTCTTGCATATTATAGCCTTAAAGTCTGTTTATATACTCCTGTTTACTTATATGCCTATTTCTTAGGCTTATTCTGTTTCTCACACACACTTCAAGTATGACAGTAGTATAGTTAGTTGCTCATAGTCCTAATTTTTAAAAAACGCACTATTTGTTTTTTTTCCCAGGCCAGGTAGTTTAATCTAGTGAGCTAATTTCCATATACACTTTACGAAAATTTTGGACTAAGAGAGGTAAATACAAAATATCTTCAAATATATGAACACATAGCAATAGCCTATGGCAACAACTATCAAACAGTCCTAACAACCAGCTAGCTGCTGTGTTAACTTGGGCAGGCATCCTTTTGTTAAGACTGGACTAAGAGGATGTCTTGAGCCATTGCCTGGTGCTCTGCGATGGAAATTTAGTTCACTGGTACTGCCAAAGGAATGCAAGCAGGCTAATGTGAAGAGAACTGAAAATCCTCTCCAAATGGAGTGAGCAGATGACAGACATTTAAAAGCATTTGATATCTGAGAAATTATGTGACTTTCTTAGCACTGTCTGAGATGAAAAATGAGACTTCTTTGTAGATCCAATTAACTGCCTACAGAGTCAGCAATCCCCAAACCCCAAGCTCACCTGCGTCACGGCATAAACACAGCCTCACTCTAACCCCAATGCCAACAGGGTCCCAGGAGGTAGGTCCCAGGAGGTGGAGGAAGGAAGGGAGGGCATACAGTGAAAGGAAATTTGCTCCCTGGGGAAGACCTCTCCAAATCAGGTTTAGGATCTCCAGTGGGAGTCAGGGTATTTTTGTTCTGACAAAGACTTGGCAACCCACCATCACCATCATGCATGAGTATCATGATGACAGCCACCCAATCACGAATTACAGTACACAGGCAAAAAAGCTCCTCTGCTCACCCTGGAATCCCTTTCTTGGACTCATTTCCTCAAAAGTAAAAGAAGAACCTTTGAAAACTTGTCTTCAAATCATGTTCTTTACCTCGGAGTGCACCCAGCTCATATCCAACCCCAGACTGAACAAATGTTCATATGTGCCCAGGAGGCAAGCCAAGGCAGGCTTGAGCTGGGCAGGTCTAGAGCCCTGGCTTCTACTTGATCTGCCTTCATTTTTTAAAAAGGGTTGCTATGCACATCCTCTGACAGAGAGGGAGGAAAACAGGGCAGTTCTCAGCCCTGGATGATTATTAAAATCCCCTGGGAAACTCTTAAAATACACTGAGGTCCACCTGCAGAGACTGGGATTTAATTGGTCTGAAGAGAACCCCAGCCATCAGTTCTTTTTCTTTTGTAAATTGGGAATAACATTGGTTAATAAAAATTTCAGGTGTACAACTTTATATAACACAACATGTGTATATGCTATTGTGTGCTCATCACCCAAAGTCTAGCTTTCTTCCATGACCATATATTTGATCTCTTTTAATCCTCTTAAAAAACTCCCGAAGTGATCCTAACACGCAGCCAGGGCTAAGAACCAGTGACTCAAAAGAAAGGCTCAATCGAGCTCAAACACTAGATCTGAAACAGTGTCCTGCCACTTCCTGGCGGTAGGAACTTCACAATTCACCTAGCTCCTCCATCAGTGGAATAAACAGAGATAAAGTAATAAGACACCTGGTGCAGTCACCTTACAGGGCTAAGGTGGAAATCAACATGGAAATATAAGAAAAAGGCCGGGTTAAAAAAATACAGCTCTGTATAAGTTCTATTTTTACTTAAGGAAAACTCTGAGAAATAAAACTCAAAACTATGGACAAGGCACAGAAGCAACATAAGTGAGAATGACCAAAACTCAGAAAAAAAAATGGCATGTTCTTGGGTTTTGGCACAAAGCCGTGGTGGGTTTTCCATTTCTTGACTACGAAACCAGCGATTTCTCATTTGAGCTTAAATCTCTTCATAAGATGGAAGAAAGTATCCTGGACTCAGGGCAGTGAGATACATAAGCCATAATTTTACACATTGGAACTGAAATCAGAAGACCCCAGAGCCCAAGATTCAGAAGATTTAATCCAGCAGCCACTTACTCCCTGCAAAAGGATGACACAGGTGACTCTGGAGCATGAGAGGCAGGGCACTGAGCCAAGGGAAGACAGCAGGTCCTTGTCTAACCAAGGTCACCTCACAGACAGACGCAACAACAAAGGGTGGTACAGTCGCTAATGGAGCAGGAAGGAGGCTGCGCTGTTCGCACAAAGACTTAGTGCCCCAGTCTTGCACCGTTACAACCGTCCACACACTGCGGGCAGGTGTGGCAGGTCTCCGTAGGCCTGCTGTGCCATGACCGGTGCGGGGAGGCTCTCCCTCCCAACCCAGGAGCCTCCGTGGGACTAGATGATTCCAGACACCCCGTTTGGGAAGGGCCCTAACATCACTGGCACGTGGTGTATTTAATAATTCCCCGTGTTTTGTAAGCAGTCTTCCAGCTTCTACTGGAGTTTCTCTGGACACGTCAGAAAGCGCGCTGCTGAGCCCCAGAGGAGCAGGACGCACTGGCGATCCGGGGGCAGTGCAGAGAGCCCAGGGGCTCCTTGGGAGGCTGGGCCTGGGCGGTGGCTGCGACCTTTCCCCTGCGGGCGTGGGGCCTAGCAGGAGAGACAGCCAAAGCAGGCGAGGAACGCCATGCCAGCACCTCATGTGGGCGCCCCACTCCCCCGCCACGGCACCCCACGTGGGCACCCCCTGTCCCCACGACGGCACCCCACGTGGGCACCCCCCGTCCCCACAACGGCACCCCACTTCCCCATGACGGCACCGAGAGCACCGGCTCCACCCGCGGCCTTCCTGCCCAGGAGTCGCCCGGTGTGTCCTGCGGGGCCTGCAGCCCAAATGTCCGAGCGAAAACGCGGAAAGTCAGGGAACTCGCAAGGCGCACCTGCGCCTCAGACTCCACCACACACAGAACTTTCTGGAAACTGCAGCTGCCCGCACCAAACTGGCCCTGACTTCCGGTCTGAGTCCAACCCACATGTGGCCTTCCGCGCGAGGGCGGGACATCAAGTCAGGACCCACTAGCGACCCGGTGGGCGGGGACAGGCCTGGTGAAGCTGGTCACCCTCAGGGGCAGGGGGCGGCGGGCCCAGAGCACCGCAGTCAGGAGCCCCAGCCCGCAGGCCCAGGGCGGAGGGGCGGCCTGGCCCTGCCCAGGGAAGCACTCACTGCGAGGCCCTGTGGGGCATCGAGCCCGCCGCCAGGAAGGGACGCGCACTTCGGTCCTGGGGCTCATGAGGGCGCGCGCAGTGGACACACGGGCCTAGGTCTCTCCGCCGCTCGGCGGGCTCTTCGCTCTTCCCTCGTCGTCGCTGAGGTTGCTCTGGCACTTGGCACTTCCGGGGCGCAGATGTCACTTCCGGTGGGCGGGCGCCAGGCCTCCCAGAAGCAGGGGTGTGTGCAGAGAGGCGCCAAGAGGCGTCCTCGGCCACACTGGAGGGGGCTGGGCGGTGCTAGGCCTCTAGGCCACATGGAGGCAGCGTGTCAGCGGAGGGAGCCCAGCCCCAGCAGGACGCTCTCCCGCGGTCCTTGCACAGGCGACGCCAAAGCGGGAGGTGCGCTGGCTTGGACCGAGGCGTGTAAGGTCGGCCTGGGGCACAGCAGATAAGTCGAGCTTGTCACTGAACTTTCTCCAGGGCCAGCGACCAAGGCTTTCCCCCGCGGGCGTGGGGCAGGGTGGGAGAGACAGCCAAAGCGGGCGAGGAACACCACACCAGCACCTCACATGGGCGCCCCACTTCACCACGACGGCACCCCACGTGGGCACCCCCGTCCCCACGATGGCACCCCAGGTGGGCACCCCCCCCATGCCCACCACGGCACCCCACTCCCCCACGACAGCACCGAGAGCACCGGCTCCACCCGCGGCCTTCCTGCCGGGAGTCGCCCGGTGCATTCTCGGGCGGGGCCTGCAGCCCAAATGTCGGAGCGAAAACACGGGAAGTCAGGGAACTCGCGAGGCGCACCCAGGCCTCAGACTCGGCCACACACGGAACTTTCTGGAAACTGCAGCTGCCCTCACAATACTAGCCCTAACTTCCGGTCCGAGTCCAGCCCACATGCAGCCTTCAGTGCGGTGGCGGGACATCCAGTCAGGACCCATGAGCGACCCGGTGGGCGGGGCCGGGCCTGGTGAAGCGGGTCGCCCTCAGGGGCAGGGGGCGGTGGGCCCAGAGAACCGCAGTCAGGAGCCCCAGCCCGCAGGCCAGGGCGGAGGGGTGGCCTGGCACTGCCCGGGCAGCACTCACCGCGAGGCTGCGAGGCCATGTGGGGTGTCCAGCCGGCCGCCGGGAGGCGGGGACGCGCTTCGGTCCTCGGGCTCATGAGGGCGCGCGCAGCAGGCACAGGGGCCTAGATCTCTCCGCTGCTCCCCCGGGATCTTCGCTCTTCCCTCGTCATCGCTGAGGTGGCTCTGGCACTTGGCACTTCCGGGGGCGCGGACGTCACTTCCGGTGGGCGGGCGCCACTTCCGGTGGGCGGGCGCCAGGCCTCCCGGAAGCAGTGGTGTGTGCGGAGAGGCGCCGCGAGGATGCGTGCGTGTTCGGCCACACTGGAGGGGGCGGGGGCAGTGCTAGGCCCGGAGGCCACATGGAGGCGGCGTGTCAGCGGAGGGAGCCCAGCCCCAGCAGGACGCTCTCCCGCGGTCCTTGCACAGGCGACGCCAAAGCGGGAGGTGGGCTGGCTTGGACCGAGGCGTGTGAGGTCGGCCTGGGGCACAGCAGATAAGTCGAGCTTGTCACCGAACTTTCTCCAGGGTCAGCGACCGAAGGCGGGGCGCTCTGATGGAGGCTGTGTTCCCCCTGATACGCGAACCTGGGAGAGAAGAGGAAAGGGACGCGGCCTCTATACCAGGAATTACCTCCGCTTCGCAAGTGAGGCCGCATTGCCTTACACAGGCTTCGGGTTCTACCTTATTATTCGGGAGAGTGACGGTCTCTACACCCATAATCCACCATTCCTCAAATGGAACCTGATGCTCACTTCCCCATTTACCTTGCAGGGGAAAGCAACTAATAAGTCTAGTTGAAACAGCATCTGCACCCCCCTCTGCTGGGGATAGTATAGGATCTATGTCACTATGTCTGTATCAATACCTACAACTATATCTCCAAATACAGTCCCTGTCCTCCCAGCAGCTAACGTTCCGGGTACAGAAGTCATCGTCGTCCATGAACTAGATCAGCTAAATGCAATTAGAAAGGATGTACCTCCCTCTTAGGCAGTGATCTCCCCATCATGGTAAGTATTCAAGCAGAACCTGGATCAGCAGATGAGTACCCGGCAGGCGGGTTTTAGGGAGAATTCCTGAATTAGGAGACATGCTGGGCTGTATGAAATCTATGACACATCTTTCTCTGTCAGATGAGTCTATGATATCACAAGTGCTGAGGTCTTTGGAGCAGATATATAAGGAAATCATACACTGGGCAGGAGTCAGGTGCACGGCTCTGAAGCCTGAGTATGAATCAGACGAGAAGATAAGAGGAGGACATTCTACACAGCAATTGGAGTCATGCTGCATTGCAGACCAGGATGATGGCAATCCACGGTGAACACTAAGTATCTTGAAAACTGTTTTATCATCCATTTGGTAAATTATGTGCAGTGAGACCACAAACATCAGATAGTTTCTTCTGCTGTCCAGCCACTGCAAGAGGCTTACCCAGGACATGGATGCCTTGCATTATGGGGGAAGGAAAGCCTGCCAAATGTGCATGTTGCCAGAGAGAAGGAGTAGGAGAGACAGTGACAGAGAGAGACAGAGTGACAGAGACAAAAAGAGAAAAAGACACAGACAGAAACAAACTTTCTGTCTTCAACATCAGTTGCAAAAGGGCAACAACCCAAATACATAGATAGAGTCAAGAAATTCAGGAGCAGAGTTACATTTTTTTTTATCCTCACCCAAGGACATTTTTCCATTTTTTGTTCAGACAGAGTGGGAGGGAGAGAGAAAGAGAAACATCGACATGAAAGGGATACATCGAATGGCTGCCTCCCGCACAACCGAACCAGGGCCGGGGACCAACTGCAACCGAGGTACGTGCCCTTAGCGGGAACCGAACCCGGGTCTCTCTGGACCGCAGGCCGACGCTCTAACCGCTGAGCCAAACTGGCCAGGGCCAGAGTTACATTTTAAAAAACCCAGTAGCTGCGTAGCATAATTATAGAAAATAGAGAAATTTTTATTCTGTTTTTCCAGGAGGTGCCTATAACCAAGCCAGAATCAGTCAAAAGGAACCTTAAGTGATTAAGAATCTTTGATATAAAAGTCACCTGAAATATAAGTAAATGATCTCTCACTGCTCCTGAAACAAAAGCTGTTTGAGAGGAAAGAGGAAATGGTGCCTTTTAAAGCAAATGGAAGAAAAAGTTACTCAGAAGAGATCAATTCTACAATAAAGAATGCTTGTCCTGTTTAGTAAATTATCCCTGTTCCCATGTAGATGATTTTTTAAAAGGAAAAGGACATGATTCATGATAAATATTTCCATTTTGAGGGTTGTCCCCCTTAATTTAAGGAAATTAAAAATAAAAAAGATTTGTGATAAATATTGGGGTGCTTTTTTGAGTATAGATGGTACGTGATTTTTTTTCATGTAAATATTTCAGCAGTGATACAGACATTTTATTTTTTCTAGAAATGCTGTCTCAGTGACATCATTAACTCCAGGAGAAAAGGGGGAGGAGGAATGGGAGTAGAAAAGAGGCTTGTAGGACCCATCAATGTCAAGGTGAGGAGATCAGCAGGGACAAAAGTACAGAGACAAATGCTTCATGTGCTGTCTCCCCATGCCCAAGGGTGTGGCTTGGTGTTTCACACTATGGAAGGAAGCCCATGGCTGGCCTCAGTCTGAAGGAACCCACAATCAGTGGCATCAGGAAGGAGCTTTATCTCTTCATGGGCAGGTCATTAAGAGGCTAGAGTATCGTCATGCCTAACCCAGTGTGTGCTGGGCTTCTAACCTCACCGGAGCTCCTCAGACCATAACCATCAGCCTACTGCAAAGGAAAACAACTTCCCTTGCTTAAGTGGGGACAACCAGCATCAGAGGAGCCAGGGCCCCTTCTCAGGCTTGCTCCCATCAATCTGGAGGACCCTTTAGGGCCAATTAGAACAACGTGCAGTATGGACACTTAGGGCAGATCAGTAATAATGCAAATATCTGCTTCCCTGCAAGTTCAGCTAAGCACAGTGTGCACACCTGTATCCAATGCACAGTAGTTCTGCGGGTTTTCTCTGCATCTCTGCTTCCCACAGGCATGTCAGTGAAGTAACAAAAGCCCCAGTGTCCTAGAAATGCCTCCCAAGTCATTTTTCCTGCGAGGCTCAAGGAAGCAGCATTTTGAAATTTGTATTTGAATCCTCTTAACTACAGGGTGACATGACAGGGGCACCTTGTCTGGGACAAACATTAAACTGCATGGAATGCCTGGACATCAGGTACAAACCTGGACAGTAACAGTATACCACAGCATATGGCCACCTGGCATAGTGCTTTGGACAGGGCAGAATCTACCAGTCCATTATCAGTGAAAAAGTCTCCCACCAAGCACATGATTTTCCACACAGGGGTCATGGCATTCCTGTTCATTTCCCCCTGGAGACAGGTTTTAAAATTCATAACATTCAGGCACTTTCACATCTTTCCACCCTCCCCTCCCACCACGCCAGCAGCCACGTGCACCACTCAGTGTGCACAAAGACATTAGCTCCAGGGAGGGTTTCAGGAATTTCTCAAGAAAAACAAATGCATCCTTTTATAGGGAATGAAACATTTTCCTCCTCCTCCTCCCTATTACCATATGAGCACTTTCCCAGCAAAGAAAGAAGGCCAGAAAAATAAAGTCAATGCCTTTAAGAGCCTTCTAAGGTAAGAAAAATGAGCCCCAAGTTTTAGTAAAGCAGAGCTATTCTGAGAAATCATGACCAAAACCAATGTCATGAAGCTTTTCACCATTTTTCTTCTACAAGTTTTACAGTTTTGGGTCTTACATTTAAGTCTTTAATTTATTTTGAGTCGATTTCATATATGGTATAAGACAAGGATCCAATTTCATTCTCTTGCATGAGGCTATCCAGTTTTCCCAACAATATTTATTGCAGAAACTATCTTTTCCCCAATGAGTATTCTTGTAACCCTTGTCAAAAATCTGTATGCCTGGGTTTTCCTGGGCACTCTCTTCTGTTCCACTGCTCTAGATGTCTGTCTATGCCATTACCATACTGCTTTGATTTCTATAGCTTTGAAAGATATTTTTAAATCAGGAAATGTAATGTTCTTCTTTCTCAAGATCACTTTGGCTCTATAGGGTATTTTGTGGTTCCATATGAATTTTAGGATTGTTTGTTCTATTACTGTAAAAAATGCCACTGGGATTTTGATAGAGATTGCATTGAATCTTTAGATTGCTTTGTGTAGTATGAACATCTTAACAATATTAAGCCACAAAAGCAAAGTGGGGCTACATCAAACTAAAACATCTGCACATCAAAGGCAACACAGTGAAAAGGCAACTTATAGAATGGGAGAAAAATATTTGCAAACATGTATCTTATCTGGGGTTAATATTTAAAATATATAAGGAACTCCTACCACTTACGAGCAGAAAAACCCAAATAACTGAATTAAAAACTGGGCAAAGGACTTGAATAGACATTTCTCCAAAGAAGACATATAAATGGATGACAGGTATATGAAAAGAGGTCTAACAGCACTAATCATCAGAGATGCAAATTAAAATCACGAGATACCACCTCACACTTGTCAGAATGGCTACCATCAATAAATCAACAAACAACAAGTGTTGGCAACAATGTGGAGAAAAGGGTACTCTAGTACACTGTTGATGAGATTATAAGTCTGTGTAGCCACTCCGGAAAACAGTATGGAGAGTCCTCAAAAAATTAAAAAGAGAGTTACCATGGGAACCTGCAATTTCACTTTCCAGTATTTACAGAACAGAATTATAACCGTGAGCTCAAAGAGATACCTGCACTTCTATGTTCACTGCAGCATTACTCACAACAGCCAAGATATGGAGACACGTAAATGTCCATGGATGGATGAAAAGGAAATATGGTATGTATGCACAATGAAATATTATTCAGACTTAAAAAGCAAAAGAAAATTCTACCATTAGTCACAACCTGGAAGAACCTGTAGGGTATTTGGCTAAGTGAAATAAGCCTGACAAAGAAAGACAAATACAGCATGATTGCGCTTATATGAGGAATCTCCAGTAGGCAAACTCTAGAAACAGAGAGTAGAGTGTGGGTACCAGGGGCTGGCGTGAGGGAGTGCTGTCCATAGTTCAGTTCTGCAAGATGCATACGTCTGGAGACCTACTGTGCAACAGATTTCTCTAGATAACAATACTCTGTTGCACACTTGAAAATTAAAGAGGCGAATCTCATGTTAAGTGTTGTTAACAAAATAATAGTAAAAAACGCCAAACCTATTCTACCCGCCCCCACAAGGCACTAAGCATTTCAGTGAGCTGCATTCTTCCTTGTGTCCACTTCGGGGTCCGTGTCCACACGGCCTCCCGGTTCTGAGGTGAGGACCCAAGAGGAAAGCTCGGGTAGGCTGGAGAACTCTGGAAGGAAAACTAAGGAAGCAAATACTCAGAATATTCTCAGCATATTTAGTCCCTCAAGTATCCTAGTAATTAGTAATTATGAGCTGTGAGGACCAGATTTATCTTTGATTAGGCCCAGCTTTTAATTCTGGCTGGAAATGTAAACAGACACTCTCGTCTTCCAAACCAGCTGGCACACACATGTTTTGGTAACTATTATGTGCCTACCGGTGACCAGCTACAGCAGGACATGCTAGGAGAATTGAGATCTTGTGCTCAAAGGTCTCAGCTCTTTTTGAGGAGACAAAATAGAGGGATAAAAATAACAGTGAAAACCTGTGTAATAAACAATCAGATGTGAGATAATTCAATGCAGCTTAAATAGAAACACTCCTTGTGGGGTGGGATTTACCAGGGAAAGCCTCCTGAAGGGGATAGGTTTTAATTTTAAGAATGCCTTTGCAGTAATAATTTGCCAGCTGCAATGAAGAAACAAACCATAATAGTATAACATTTTGTAAACTTTCTTTCAAATTAAAGGCTTTCCTTTAAAAAAAAAAAAGAGAGAGAGAGTGAGAGAAAGAGAGAGAGAGAGAGAGAGAGAGCGCCAAAATCCTTGATGTGATAAATACTCCTCCGTGTTCCAAAAATGAGTATCTTAGATTCAGTTATCGATATTAAAATCTCAGTTCTGGGAGGGGTAGAAGAAGGCAATGGGTATTCAGGGAAATGGGGGTGTTTATGAGGATGCTATCATCAGTCATACTATTGTTCTAAAAATCATAACACGGAACCAGAACACACACTATGTCACGTGCGGCCGCCCTGACCTGTGAAGTCAGTCATACTGTACACGTGTGCAGGGGTAGGCAATGACTTCTTACTCTGGTCAGGATAACTGTGTGTTTATTAAAAAGGGCCATGGCTTGTTCAAGACACCACGAGCACTGGGCTCCTCTCCAGAGACCTGACACGGCACATCTTACTGAGGCAGAACAGCCATGGACATGTGGAAATCATGGCTACACTAGGTGACAGATGCAGCAAGAATGTCCTCATAAGGCATCTCTGCCTGCATGTTACCAAGAGGGACCCCTTGTTGAGCAAGAGGAGAGACCTCAGGCCGTACCTCTGGGCTTGCCAGTCAGGAATCCTCAGGTCTGGGTGGGAGCTGGCTGCGGGGCAGGAGGCTGTGTCTGTGATCTGGAAGCATGAATGTCCACCAGTGGGCTTCAGAGCTGGAATGTAAGGGGAGTGGGAGGGAGGAGGCGGTGCCAGGGGTCTGCACTGGAGAAGGGAGGTCTCCCTTTCATCCCAGACGTGGAAAACTGCCTGCTGTAACCACTGTACTTCCCCTGCCTGTTAAGTAAATACTGCTACGGTACTTCTTTCAAAGGAAACAGTTGTCAGCGGAAGTGGAAACTTCAGACATCCGAATAGTTTGTCATCTGCTTCTCTTTAGCTTTGCTGAATACTGACTCATCGACCCCTTTAAACCTGGTAGAGCCTCCCTCACACGCAGACCAGACAGGCTCCTTCAGGATGGTTTTGTAAACAGCTGACCCCATCACAGCCTCTCCCCACATTGTCACAACCTTTCCCTCGTCAGATTCCTCAGATTCCTAAATCATATTTCGGCTCTACATGACTTTTCATCAGCTTGCTGAGGCAGTGAATCCTTTTAATTAACTTTGAAGCAAAGGGAAGAAATCGATAGCGTTTGGCATGTCAGTGACTTTGGAGGGACGCTGGGCAATCTCACCTGCCCGAGGTCAGTGTGTTATGATGAACCACTGGGGCGGTCAGTACACTTTCCGACTGGAGGACAACATGAAAGGGGAGCAAATAAACTCGGGAAGTCAAATTCTTTTATGGAAATGTTCCTTCTTCGTGTACACCAATTATGGGCAAATTGCTGGGAGTAAAATTGATATGGTGTGTTTCAAATAGTCATATAAATATATAAAATGCACACAATTGTTTGTTTACATGTGAGTATAGGTATTTACCTTCTGATTGCCTGTGGGATTCCTGTTATTTATTATAGAACATCTGACAACCCTAATTTCTTTGTTTCGTAAGGAATTACTCAAGTCAAGCGGTGCACTGCTTTCAACAGTCAGCACTCACGACTGTGAAATCAGTTGCGGGTAATACGAGATTGTCCACAAACCACTCCTGGCAAAGTCACCCATTAGTGAGAGTGTGCCGTTCCCCCAGGGACTTACTAAGTCACCTGCACCCAGGCAGAACAATATGCCATCAACGAAGCATATCTTTCCAAATAACAGTCAACTATTCTTTCCTCAGTAAGGCGACGATTGAAAAGACTCTTGCACATTCAGAGTTGTCTGAGCTCTGGTGGGGGCGAGGAAGGGAGCTGAACGTCCTCAAATATATGCAGTTGTTCTCAGAACACTCATAGACAGTGGACTTTCTGTGAGTTTCATTTTCCTCCCTACACAGCCTAGAGCAGTTACCTATCTATGGATCTTACAGTAATCAGAGCAACGACTGCCGGAGCCAGGCCAGGCCTTCTGTTCCAGGGACACTGTGCGCGCTGACTGGTCACGCTCCGATTCCCCAGGACACCTGCTGTTCTCACTGTCCTGGAAGAGCGTCCAGTCACGGTCACAGGACTGGACCGGGCACCGAGTCTCTTTTCCGGCCAATCCGAAGGCCACATGGAAAGCATCTGCATGCCCCCTTGGCATTCGCAGCCCTGTGTCTATGAGCTCTGCCCTCGGCACAGCTCCGAAGCCCCTCTTGCTGCCCTTTTCCCTTTCCTGTTTCCTAGTCTGCCCACCCACGTCTCTTTTTGCCTTTCTTTGTCTCATTCTCTCTATATATCAGAACACTTGATTTCAAACAGACATGTTGAAAACTCTTTTTAAATTCCAATATGCCCCACTTCACATATGTAGGTGGGTAAATTTATTCTTCATCACTTTATTAGCAAATATCCAACTCATATGTTTGAGCCCTACTCTGGTAGGTACTGTCCCAGCACTTAGTTACAGAGGAGAATAAAACAAAAATGGAAGGATTGGTGACATAGACATTGTAAAGTGTTCCTTTCGTTGAAGTTAGCTATGGAAACATCATGGAGCTCCACCACAGTGCCCAAATATTTACTTCATGTGAACACGAGCAAATAAAAAAATGTAAATATGTATCATGCGCCCTGAAGCTTTGTCCTGTTGATACAAAAATAAATAAAAATGGCCCTGGCCGGTTTGGCTCAGCGGTTAGAGCGTTGGCCTGTGGACCAAAGAGTCTCAGGTTCAATTCCAGTCAAGGGCACATACCTCAGTTGTGGTTCTGTCTCCAGCCCTGGTCGGGGTTGAGCAAGAGGCAACCAATTGATGTGTCTCTTTCACATAGATGTTTCTCTCTCCCTCCCACTCTATCTGAAGATAAATGGGAAAATATCCTCAGGTGAGAATTGAAATAAATAAATAATAAAATAAAAATAAAAACGGTTTGACGTGTCAGGCTCTCAAATGACCCTCTGTCCAGTCCAAAAATTATATTCATAATATGTTAACACTACTTCCATCTATCACCTTTAAAATATATTAATAAAGCACATTTCACAACTATTGCAGAAAACACACACACACACAAAGGGAAAACTAAATGGCTGCACCATTATTTCCACAAATATAAAGCATGGCAGAACATTGAAACAGAAAATAATTCTGCACACAGGTATCAGTCAGACTTGAGGTTGCGATTTTCGTAGACTGGATAAATGAGTGACTACTGAACTTATTCGTCCGTAAGTGTTGTCTAAATATTCAGAACGTTTTGCACCAATGGATAAAAACAAGCCCACAGAAGTAGTCTTGGTTTGTTCCTCCTTGTGAGTTTGTTCATCTACAGAAGGTGAGCTTCAGAAACATGGGGCCACTTTTCTTTGAAATGGGGAGGGGGGAGGGTGCTTTGCTTCTATTTTTGCCAGACTTCAAGACAAACTTGATGGAGATGTCAAACTGCAATGACTATGCCTGCCACTAAACATGCTGATTTATGCACGTTCCTGTCGCTGATGTCTGCTCGCAATGAACAATGAGTTCTTCCCTCCCTGGAAAGACAGACAGCTTTGTGTGCTCAGATGGCTGGGACTGAACAAAAAGTGGAAACCTGATCCAATACTGTAACTTTTAAAGAATGTAAATGGGCTCTTTTGTCTCATCTAAAACTTTGCTAAAACCAAAATTATTAATTAGATTATAGACATGGTGATATGCGATCATTGTTTGATGTGTGAAAAGAGTCCTTGAGAAAGGGACCAGTCAATGGCTTTAAAGAATTGGATTTTTGTTTTAACGCAAAAGCAAAATCACTTCTGACTTTCGGGAATATTCATGAATGTCCATGAATTATAATCAGCATTGAGTCCCTTTTGGGTAAGTACATGTCTTTGTTTTTATTTACTCAATAAATTATTCAACTTACATTTACTCAGCATCTACTGTTGGCCAGAGAGTGAGCAGTTGGGCTCCATCCTTAATTTTAGGTTAAATATGATTTTAAAAAATGAAAAAAGAATAGTCATCATCATAGTAATAATTTCACAAAATTATCTTATTTTTATCCTTCCAGTAACCTTGAGAAACATAATGTCTTTGTATAAAGCTTGGTTTTAAAGGTGGAGATATAATGTCAGATATAAGATGACTTGTCAAAAATGTGGACAAGCCAAAGCTAAAACGGCAAGAGTCTGGTTGCTTTGTCCGCACTTTCAGGTGAACCCGGTAATTCTGTGTTCTCCCCCTGGAGCACATTTTCTTCACGCTCACCATCCTTACATCACTTCTTTCATGCCCTCAAGATACTTCTCCATTCTCAGCACAGACTTGTTTACCAAAATGTGTTAAAGATCAAAGTAGTCAAAGCTTGAAAATCCAATGCTACTGTTTCTTAAGGAATATCACCACCTTTAGTCGGGCTTGGATTGGGATGAAGGACCCCAGCCACTAGCTATAGGTCACTAGGCCCTGGGATGTATTTCAGCTGCAGGAATGCATGTGGGTGCTTTGTGGACTGTGTCGGGGTGGTTCCTAACTGGCCACGCTGGAGAGGAGCATGCACCCAACAGGAGTCTATGTTGAGAGCAAGATACGTACTCTGGACACCAAGAGGAGACTTTAAAAACCAAACCAGGCCAGCTTGTCTGAAAACGAACAAAGTTCACAGCTGTATGAGTAATGAACACTATCCCCAATGAAAATGATATTTGTTGCTTTACTTCTCAGGAGAACAAGGTATGAAATAAGATATCCCCTTCATGAACTCCCCTGAGCACTGTTGCCCACGGAGGGGATGCCTCACATTGAGCTACACCAGGATCCCAGCTCGTACACAGTCGCCCTGGCTACGGGCAGGATCCACAAGCCAGGGTTCCTCTTTCAGCTTTCTCATCGGTGGTATCTCTTGGACACTCTTTTATCCATGGACAAAAATTTGAACTGAGAGGATATAAAAGCAGGAAACAAAAAGACACCCAAAGGAAAACTAAGATGTCGTAGCCAAATTGAATGGAACAAAATATTCATGATACAAACAATGCATATCCTAAATCAGCCTAATAATCAAACAAGTATCTACTGAACACCTTTGATGTGTGTGAGCCACGGGAAAATCCACGAGGTAGAAATTAATACCTTTAGGGCGTAAGGCACATTCCTAAGGAGATACAACCTAGTTTGGGGTAGGAAGTGGACACATTCATTAATAAGTGTCCCAGAAGTTTAGGTGGCTGGAACCCCGGCCAGTGAGTGGTACAGACAACACTAGCTATTGGAGTGACAGGAGGGAGAGCTGAGCAGTAGCCTGGAGGTTAACAGGAAGAGGGCGACTTAAATCTCAGCCGCCACGGTGCTCTCCCAAAGTCTTAGCTGTGCTTTTCGTACTAATGATCTTCCTCATCCTCCTCGATGTTCCTGAATCATGAGCACTAAGTCCCCTTTCTCCTCTTCTATTTGTAATCTCTCAGTCCTGTTGGCCCACTCCCAGTGAAGGAGTCTCGTGGAGCAGACTAGCTCTGTGTGCCTGGGTCACCGGTGGGCTCGCAGGCCTGGCAGAGTTTATTCTGCGACACTTGAAATGCAGACGTGTGTTGGGGAAGAGGTACAATTGAAGGTGGAGGTTGCATACCTCCATCACGAACCCCTGAGCCAGCTATAAAACCACCACCGCTAAAGCAGAGCATGGGTAGAGAATAAAAAGGAGACTGCAAATTCTAGTTAAAACTGTAGGCGGCCCGGCCGGTGTGGCTCAGGAGATGGAGCATCTTCCCATGGACTGAGAGGTCCCGGTTCTATTCCAGGTCAGGGCACATGCCCGGGTTGTGGGCTCAAAACCCCAGTAGGGGGCGTACAGGAGGCAGCCAATTAATGTTTCTCTCTCACAGGGATGTTTCTATCTGTCTCTCTCCCTTCCTCTCTCTCTAAAATAATCAATAAAAAACATATTTAAGCACAGCCGGTGTGGCTCAGGGGTTGAGTGTCGACCCATGCACCAAGAGGTCGCCAGTTCGATTCCCGGTCAGGGCACATGCCCAGGTTGTGGGCTCGATCCCCAGTGGGGGGCATGCAGGAGGCGGCCAGTCGATGTTCTCTCTCATCGATGTTTCTATCTTTCTCTCCCTCTCCCTTCCTCTCTCTCTAAAATCAATAAAGAAAAATAAATAAATAAAAACATATTTAAAAAAAAAAAGCTGCAGGCAGAGTGTGTGAAGAATACGGCTCACACAGGCCTCATTACCGGCCACAACCGTTCCATTCACCCCCACATTAGAAGGCTAAGAGGGATCCCTGAAACCAACTTTTGGTTTAAAATATGCATAAATGAAGTACACTTTCTAAATATTTATCCCCCACTCCCAATAAATTTAACCCAGCATAGCCACACTATGTAAATTGCAAAATAATGTTTAGTTTTTGAAATTATCATAAAACATGGAGGATTCTTCATCGTCATTGAACAGACTCTTCACTGCGGGAGATGAGCTCGTCAGGATGTCTGGGGCGCCTGTTTCTGGACGATGACTGGGGCCCAGTGTTTGTCTGCCTCACTCAAGTTCTCAATGCTCCCTTCTTTTCAGAGTCAGAGTGGTGACACCCCCGAGCCTGGATGAGAGGACGTCAAAGGCTCCCCGTCTCTGAGAGTGCGTGCCTCCCAGAATTCTGAGTCTCAAACTCCCCCCTTCATCCTAGTTCCTGCTTAGGGGGAGGAAGAAACCAGGAAAAGGCAAAACTTTTCCCTCCGGAAGGAGTTCACCCCAGCATCCCTCTGAGTGCCCATCGATCACTGTGAATGACAGCTGGGAGTCGGAGTGGTCAAGGGTCCTTCTCAGTTGCTTGAAGTCGAGCGGCAGATACACAACTATTTATTTTTAAGTGGCATCGAATGGTCTGAATGAGATAGAATTCACCTGTCACATAGTAGATGAAGGAAAATAATGTGGAAGGCCAAGGCTCTCAGGTTGGAGTTGGGACTTCTGACTTAGGACATTTTATTCGGGCAGTTTAGGGGCAACGTCCTTTCACAGGAAGTCCTTCTCCTTCGGTGGTCAGGGACATGGCAGGGCACGTGCCTCCGTTCACGCATCCTGAGCACCCTGTGAGCTGCTTTCCATGAAAGGACGACACGCTTGTTTCCAAATATGAACGCTCATGGCCTAACACAGACCAAAATGAAATGATCCCCACTCTTGGGATAAAGACGCTCACTCTGAACCAGAACATAACATCTGGGACGTATAAGGTCCCCACAAAAGGTGGTGTCGTGGTCATTCCCACAGTCGTAAAGAAGGGGCCACGGGCAATCTCTCCCACGGTCTCTCTTCCATCAGCTGAGAGTGACTGGGCACCAGCCACGCCCCGCGTTGGGACAGGAGCAGACACTCCTGAGGAGCCGTGTTCCATGGCCTCCTGGGGGAGCTTCCACTGTTACATAAACAACCAGAAATGCAAGGCGGCCAGCGACAAGCACCATAGCGATGTACTGCAGAGGTGCAGGTGAAAGGATTGCATTCCCTCCAGAAGGAATTAGAAGGCTTTGTGGGAAAGTGAACTGAACCAGTCTCCAAGGGTGGACAGTGACAGCGTGTGTGTGCACAGACAGGGCAGGACAGGGCAGTGGGAGGCAATGGTGCAAACAGCCCAGCACCGTGAACAGGGGACAGTCAAGTCGTCACTGCAGTGAGCATCTGAAGTTGACGAGGACAGAGCAACGTGAAAAGCAGACGAGCGTGGGTGGGGATGACCTCACACTGAGGGTTTGAGTTTGCAGGACATAGGAAGACCCTGTTGCTGTGTGAACACAGAAATGCCAGAGCTGTGCTTGACACAATTAACCTGCAAACAGAATGTGAAGTGTGTGCCTGTGTGGGCAGGGAAGTCTGGGGGGGCACTTAGGCTACTGTCCCGGTCCAGCAGAAAGATAATGACAGTCTCCTCAGAGCAGCGGGAGAGGAGTGAGGGATGAAACAGTTGGGAGAGCTATTTTAGCAACAGAATTGGCAGGAAGTAGCCCCTGATTGGCTGCCAGGTTAATTATCCCAAAGAATAGCTCTGGCCCTGACTGGTTTGGCTCAGCGGTTAGAGCATCGGCCCGCGGACCAGAGAGTCTTGGGTTCGGTTCCCGCTAAGAGCACGTACCTCGGTTGCAGTTTGTTCCCGGCCGCGGTTGGGGTCGTGTGGGTGGCAACCACTCGATGTGTCTCTCTCATGTCGATGTTTCTCTCTGTCTCTTCCTCCCTCTGTCCCTCCTGCTCTATCTGAAGATAAATGCAAAAATGTCCTCAGGTGAGGAATAAAAAACAAACAAACAAAAGAATAGCTCTGGTCTTGTCACTCAGCTGCACACAAACTTTCCGTTACTTCCCATTATCTGGAGAACAAAGTCACACTCTGCCATGCAGAGACGCTGGTAAGCACGACACTGGGACCTCTGGGACTGGCCGGCCCATGCTTCAGGCCTGTTCTGCACCACGCCTCTGCAAATGTCCACTCTCTCAGCCAGAGGGTCCCTCAGCCACCCCTGAAGGGTTTTCTCACCTCATTTTCCCCTCCTGCATTTTCCCCTCTTGTAGAGTTGTCTATTGAATCCTCCTTCCCCTTCAAGGTTTGTCTCAAATACACCTTCCCATGTCGTTCCTCCCAGCCCGGCCCAACTGTAGCTCCCTCCCTTGAGAAAACCCTAACATGTAATTTATGGTTCCTTCCCACTTGCACCAAATCCCGCACCATATTGTAGTCATTTATAAATCTGTCTTTTCTTCTCTATGGGTCTACAAAATTTCTGAGAGCAGAGGGTGGAGTCGACTCACCTTCTTGGAACCCACAGCATCTACTGTGGCAAAGAGCATTGAAGGAGAGGGCGACAGAATAATTTATGGACTGTCAACTGGGCTCACAGCAAAACCCCTCTACCCAAAGCCAAAACACAAACCGAGCAAATAAAAAGTAGAAGCAGAAACTTCCTACTGCGTCCAATCTGTGGACACACCACACCCACTGGGTCAAACCCTGAAATGCTGACACCTGTCTCACAGCTCCTACTAACACCTCCCACGCTCAGGCCCCTGGTCCGAACATGGCCATCAGGACCAGATTTCGAGACGACAGAGGCCAAGGGAGGACTTCAGATTTTCATAAGATCACACAGGAATCCAAAAAGGCAGCTGACTGCAGATCCCAGCTGATAGGCCATGAGCTCCACGACATTTATCATATGACAGCTTCCCCCAGACCACATCGCACATGCCTGTGCCCAGCCTATGCCCTCCGTGCTGATGCGTCTAGACACGGACGTGGCCCGGTCGCCTGGATCAGGTTGCTGCTCTGCCTCATCTGATAAGCATTTGCAGGCTCTCCTATGGAACTCAGGAAGGGACCGCAAGATGTAGGTGCACAGTGATGCTGATCTCCATGGGGACAGGAGAGAGCTCAGAGCCACCTTCCTTTGGTTGGGTGAAGTACCAGGTGATGTCATCTAGGGAATGAGGGCACACCTGCTGTGTCCCACAACTTGGGGGCCCACTCAGGCTGCAGTCATGCGAATGGAGAGGCTAGCATGGAGCGTGCTGAAGGGAGGCCAGGCCCCCCAGCACCCTTGCTCCTGCCGGGCCTGGCCCTGGGCAGGAGCAGGAACGTGTAGAGAAGCATAATGAGCCCTCTTCCCTCACCCAGAATGAACCCGGTCGTGTTAAACACCCAGTGTGCGCCTCCTTTGGTGCGGGTGCTGAGATCCCCGTTAAGGTGTTGCGTGGTAAAAGGATTTGAGAGCAGACATACTCTCCCTAGAAAGCTTGAGTCTTTGGCCTGGGGTTCCTTAACCGAGTCAGCCCAGCCACGTGGTATGCAGCAGCTTTAACTGATTAATGAGTGTGCACCAACTTTTTGGGGTTCCAAGTGCATCTCCTTGCAGTGGCTGGTCCTCAGTGAGCTCATGTCTCAGCCTGGGATGTGTAAACATCACGGTGCTCAGTGACAAGGACTGCAGCATCTGTGTGTGAGACACTGCCTGGGGCAACGAGCTCAGAGGTGAGAGGGGAGACTGCACTCCAGGGCGCTGCTGCAGAGGCGGCCTTGCCCACTGGGGCTCGGAAAGGGGGCTCAGGATGGGATCCCACAGAAAACGCGAGCACGGGGCGAGGGCTAGCACTCCATCTGTAAAATCACCCGGAGTGGTGTGTGCGCCCTGACCACCCCTTTCCTGTCTGTGCCCACCATGTCAGGGCCAGATGCTCACTTTCCCACTGCTACTACCTTTGGTGTCTGGCCCATTGTTCCTGCCCCTTGACGCCAAGGACCAGAACTGCAAATGAGTACCCCCTCCCGCCTCCCCCCAAGAACATAGCACTTCTGAGGCTCACTGTGGATTTTCACTACTGGTAGCTTTTTTTGAGAGTTTCATCCCATTATTCATTCTTCCTATTTTTAGATCCTGAAGAGATAGAGACAAAGCCTGTATTCGGTTAGCCAAGGACAGAGAAAACTGTTCATTACATCAAGGGCATTTCCCCAAACGCCGTGGATGGCCTGTCAGGACACGCCCGACACTGAGAAACTGGACAAGAAGAGCTTCTGGCCAGAGCAGGCTGAGGGGAAGAGGAGGAGGATGGAGGGAGAGGGGAGAGAACATTTCTCGGTTACTTGGCGCGTCAGCGAAGGGTCCAGGGGCCATTGTTCGACAAGAACGAACGAACCAGAAGCAACAGAAACCGGTGGCCGGGGCCCTGAGAAGGAAAACAAAGGGATGGGGTAGCAACCAACTTAGAACAAGATCAATTACTTACATCTTTACATCCCTCTCAGAGCATACATGTGCTGAGGTTCACATTCTACTTTTCCAACCCTCAACACATTGGCAAAGAAAGGGGGAAGGAAGTAATAGGCTTTTATTCAGTGTCTTCGGCTCAGTAACAGCAATTTCATAAAACACAAAGCTGACAGCCCAGGCCGGGTGGTTTGGTTGGTTGGAGCGTTGTCCTGTATACCAAAGGGCTGTGGGTTCGATTCCCAGTCAGGGCACATACCTAGGTTGTGGGTTCAATCCCTGTTTGGGGCGTATACGGGAGGCAACCAATCAATGTCTCTCTCTCTTTCTCTCTCTAAAAATTAATGAAAAGATATCCTCAGGTGAGGATTAAAAAAAAAAAAGCAAAGCAGATGAAATTTAGCCCGTTACTTTCTGAAAAATCTCAGTTGATATAAAAATGAAACTCTGGCCCTGGCCGGTTTGGCACAGCAGTTAGAGTGTCGGCCTGCGGTCCAGAGAGACCCGGGTTCGGTTCCCGCTAAGGGCACATACCTCGGTTGCGGTTTGTCCCCAGCCCCTGGTTGGGTCGTGCAGGAGGCGGCCACTTGATGTGTCCCTTTCACATCGATGTTTCTCTCTCTCTCTCTTCCTCTCTCTCCCTCCCACTCTGTCTGAACAAAAAATGGAAAAATGTCCTCGGGTGAGGATGCAAAAAAAAAAAAAAATGAAACTCTGGAAAGTGAGCACAATCAAGGGTGCACAGGCCCTTTGCACGTGCTCTTTCCAGTCTGGCTGCTCAACTGCTGGGAGGTGGTCACAGCAGTCATTTTAGGATGAGCTCTCTGGAGAGGGCCTGAAGCTTGGCAGAAACAATGCCTGGCTAATGTCAGTGGGGTCGGAGAGCAGGCAATAAACCTGATGTTCTGAATAAGGCTTTACCTAAGCACTGTTTATGTGTATAAATTAGTTTAAAGTAACTATTTTGGGGGAACATTAGGAATTGTGTAAGAAAGTGGAAGGTTGGATATTTTTCCTCAAAGAGCCAGTAGAGGAAAATATACCCTTTCTGAGGTCACAGCTGACCTTGGAGCACCCTAAGTGAGGACGATGCCATCATTACTTTGTGAACATCGAGGGGTGTGGGTGTGTAACACGGTGGTGTCAGTCTATCTTGAAACCAAGTAAGTGAGGAATATCACCTATTTTTACTTTTAGGGGTATTATACATTCTCTGTGCCATGTTGAAATTTGGTCTTACGTAGAAGAGTGAGCTATTGCTCAGTGGAAAGCCATGATGAAGACTGAACTGAAGGGCTGACCTACCCTCACACATGATTTTATAAACACGTTTGGGCTCAGTCCTTACTGTGGGCTGGCACTCATGACACGTGTATCTCTGTCACATGCCTCTTTGTGGAAAAAAAGGAATCCCTAGGGTGCATTTCCAGAGCAAATAGCTGTTCCCACTATTTTCTTAATATTTTTAACGATTTTATGAGAAAACATATAAAATTATTTATGAATATTAGCAGGTAAAATATCTTTAATGTTTTTGTTAATCATTCAGTCAAAATAATATACCCCTAGATTGACACATATTTAGATCACAGAATGAAATGACATGTATTCTTGAAAACATTTTTTAAAAGCAAACTGTTAATAGTTCCCAAAATGGAACTGCCTCTCCCTAACCTATATGCACAACTCCCCGGAGGCCACTTGAAACCATGCACAGGCCAGGGACAATGTAAGAGAATGAGCGACCCCCACACGTGGATGTCACGCGGTAATGACAGTTCAGACACCACATTTATTTACTACACTTACCATGGTTACATTAACACACATCCAAACAACACCCGTTTCCCAGAATCAGCCCAAGCCCTCCTGTTCGTGACTCTTCCGGCACCTGCCTGCAGGAGGGGGTGGTCTTTCTGTCCCAGGTACTCCGCGCAAGGACAGCAGGTAACCACAAGGAGCACACACCCTTTCTTCTGGCACCTTCATTGCCCTTGAGAACATGTTTGCTTTTTTGTCGCTAACTAACCTTTTTGATATTTATATTTTGTGTTCTCAACTAGATTTTCAGTTCCTAAGGGCAAGGTGTAGGCCTCATGCCTAGCTTAATGCTTGCCCCACAGACATCCCATTAATAAGTGCTGGGTCTTTCTAAAGCCATTGTCATTGGCCAATGCAGGCCAATGTCACAGACGCAGAGAACCGCCAAGTACGCTCTCTCCCAACAGAAGCTTTGCCCTTGGGGGTGTTTTCTGAAATAACATGTATCTTTAATAACATGAGTTCTTTAACAGGCTGTTTTGTCTTTTTATGATTATTGAAATAATAATAATACCCACAAACCCATAGATTCCTGTGGGCTCCACATGATACAATCCGTGAGCAAGGCGTTCAGGGTAATACGTTTGTTAACCATGTGATGGTCCTTCTTTCTGTTATGGCATTTTCCTGGTAGTCTATTCTCATTTGTTTCTCAGTATAACGTATAAATTGTTTGCACTTGCATAAAAAAGAATAAGAGTACTTATCACTTAACATGACTGAACTTTGGATCTTCCAAAGTATGGTTTTACTGGTTGGTATGAGGAATATCCGAATCGTATTTATTTTAAACATATCTTTTATTGTTTCTGAATTTTCTCTTGTTAATCTCCTTTCCACTTCGCTCTCCATTCTTTTGTTTCTCCCTCTACCCCCTTCACCCACACCTGTGATCACAGTTACCTTTCTCCTACTGCGCCTCTCCATTGGTTTGGGTGTGAGAAGCAGTTCCCAGTTCTTAAAAGTTCCACACTTGGCATTTCGAGCTCTTGAAAGAGTGGATGGTTTTATTAAATAAAATATCTTCATTTAACTTTTCCCAAAGGAGCCTCCTTGGTAACAGCAAGCTGAGAAGGCTGCTGTGACTCAGGTGAGAAGTCCGTGTCTCCGGTGTGCACAGAGGGAGCTGCCTGATCTCGCCCATGGGCATGATTCTGTCTTACTCCTCTTCCCCATGATGGGCTCAACATTCTTCTCTACTTTGCTGCCATATTTCAAGGACAAGATTCAGCTCACTCATTTGAATGGGTGGAGACAACATATAATTGGTTCTTGTGTAAAGCGCAGTGGTTGTTTGTACCCATGAGATCTTGTTTGTCACTTTGCTTTAGGCTACCACAAGTAGGAACGGATGGTGTAACAGATTTTAACTGCTAAAAATGTTAGCTGCTCAAACTTTCTATTAACCTGTCATAGCCTGGCTGTTAACTACTGTCTAAATACTGCTTCCCAAAGAGGAGGTGAACGTGAAGCCCCTGGGGATAGTCTTTAAGCATCAGGCTTAGTGATACCAGTTCCACTCACTTTATTTGCCTCTGTCGTGGCAGGTAAAGAAGACCCAGTACAATCAGGTCAAGTTGAGAGAAACAAACCAGCAGTAACAGAGTCATCACAGCACACAGCTCGTGAATTCTATCAGGACAACTCACCCACTATAGGTGCCATAACAGAATACTTGTCTACAGTAAAATAAAATCATCGTCACAAAATAAATAAAATCAGGAAAGGAAAGAGCTTAAGAGACAGTTTCTGGCTGCATGTCCGAGTTTCATATACCATCCGGCGGTGTTACTACATGATCAAGAGGAGCTGGGTTCGACAACTTGCATGTTAATTCAGCTGACCTTAGTCATTAGACCCATTGATCAAAACTAGCACATCCCCTAATTTCTCCGGGCTGCTGGTGTTAGGCTCTTCTCTGCAAAACAACCCCACACAAGGAGCAAGGTGCTGCCCTCTGGCAGGGCACTGCCCACAGCAACAGCTCTGCAAGACGGGCCCTGCTTGGGGCAGGTACAGAGCCATATAATGTGAGAATTGGGACGGAGACACCATGGAACTCATTCCCCATTTTAAGTGAGGATTCTGAGACATGGAGAGCTGAACGCAAATGAAGGTCCTTCCACCCTCGATGCTTTCACGTGGGCTTTCTGTCACTGTCTGTTGCATATGGGTGAAAAACCTCACTTAGAAAAGAAAAAGGACAAGAAAGGGAAAAAGACAACTAACGTGTATACTAGGAGGTGAAAATACCCATTTAGCAGTTGATGCAAAAGAGACGTTTCCAGCATCCTTGGTCATTCTTAGGACGAGGGGGATTAGAACCTGTGGCCCGTGTGCAGTCTCACTGATATGATCAAACAGCCAGAGTGCTTCAGACTCTGAACGGTCCCCACAATCAGCAAAGGAATTCACTGATGGTCCTCCTGTTCCTGCCCTTTGTTAACTGAAATTTCAGAAGCAGGAGCAAGTAGGAATGCTAACGCAAGCTGAAAAGTTAGAGTCCACGGGGTCATTGGGGCACGTTCCCATTGAGGAGAACTGAAATGGGAGGAAGGTCAAGGACAAAGGGCCATGTTGGACAGGAGGGAGGGTGTGGAGATAGTGTATTGAATATACAGGGTGGGACAAAAGTAGGTTTGCAGTGTTCGTATGGAAAATAATACAGTGATTAATACATAATAATATAAGAATAAACTTTGTGTTTTGTGTACTCACAACTGTAAACCTATTTTTGCCCTACCCTGGACATATACCCATTTTTCTAATGTTGAATGCCCAACCAGCATGGCTAACACCTCAGTAATACCTTTGAAACTACAACAAATGATTCAATCCACATGTGTGGCCTTGAAGATGTGAAGAACCAAATGGAAATATCATTGGCTGTACTTCTCCTTAGGGACATTCTGCACCTAACCCCTGGGTTGTTGATATCCACACTTCAGAATACCTATCATAGACTGAGTATATTTTCTAACATATTCAAAACTTAACATACATGAATGTTATGCATTATAAATGAGGAGCTACCGGTAACCTCACAGATTCGGTGGTCGTCCCTGTCATAGAGACCCCTTTGGTCAGATACTGTTTTGATCACTAAGTCTAAAACTAGATGAACAGGTGGCTAGGCTGGTTTGTAAACAGGTGTGTTGACTTGTCCTTGGGGAACAGATACAACATTACTTGTCTTGCACTAAGGGTGTGGGTCTTTTAGGGAAAAGGATTGTTTTGAGCTAACAAAAAACCCAGTAACAGCATATTAGTTATAAAAAAGAAAAAAACCATTGGGACCATTCTTGTTCTCAGAACTGTGAAAGGGACCATAAAATATACTGGTAGATTTGTAACACAAATGTCATGGAAAACTCCAAGTGTTGATTCTGTACCAAATATGCCACGTGAACCAAAGAATACATCACAAATTAGTCCGAAATTTATCTGAGCAGACAATTAAGACTTCCTTCTCCGTCACTTATAAGCACCTAGCGTCAATCAGCACTTGCTTCTTTATGAAATCCCAGATTTCCATTTCGAAGCAAAGACTTGCAGCTTTTTGGTGCCTGAACTGCATAAACTCCCAGACTCTGAGAGACTACAAGATGCTAATTCTCATCTGACTTTCCTTTTACAGGATTTAACCTCAAAATTCTTAATTCTGAGTAGATAGGTATGTTCAGCCAGCTCTAACTCATAGAAATGTTGGCAGAGTCATCTGAATGGTCTGAAATGCATGACCAGTTTTCAATTTGAATTCTCCTCTTTCTTCTGATGTCTCTTCAGCCAATGGCGAGTCTGTGGATGACTAAGGCGCTGCCCCTGTGAGTTGCATCCTGGAGGCTGCTAATGTCACATGCTGAAGTCAGAGGTGGGTGATTGGATCCAGGGATCTTCTTGTTCGCTGTGAGGCTGGCCCTTAGTCAGAAATCTAGGGCTAAGCCGTGCCAAATGCAGGCGCTCTCTTGTTGATCTCTGGGATCAGCAGCTTTGAAATGTTCAGAAATTGCAAAACAGACACTTGACAAAACAACATCCCTTCCTCGTAAGAGAGTTTTGTTTACTGTCTCACGCATTCACAGGCAAGCAGACTTGTTTCAGTGGCAACGGCATACAAGAGGGGACACAGGGAAAACATGTACACAGGGAAAACGTGTACACAGGGAAACCAAACCCTCCCAGAGTGTGCATTTTCAACTCTAGATTCCACAAGAAGGGAATACACTCAAACCATATATTTAATTAACTGGAATACGATTATACAATGCCATGCCATTGAGGGCCAGTTCTCTGAATGACCACCGGGATCCCTAAAGCATTAATCATCAAGAAAGGGACATCAGTGTTTACCTTACTCTGATTAAGTCAGGAATGGTTTAATCTATTGTAAAATGTCTGCAAGAAAAAGTAGGTCTAGGGAAATTTGTGATTACCCTTTATCGGAAATCTATATGTTTAAAAATAAGTATATATTTCTATGTATTGGATGGATATAGATAATACGTAGTATTATATATGTGCGATGTAACATATATGTTAAACATGTTTAATGTAATATGTAAAATATTAACTATAGTACATATATTTACATTTACATGTTAATTTACATGTACATTTAAATATATGTTTACATATGATCTATAAATATAAGCATATATGTATATATAGGGTGGGGCAAAAGTAGATTTACAGTGGTTCATATGAGAAAAGGAATGCAGGTCATGATTATTACAATGGCTTTACTAACTGTGTTTTGTGTACTCACAACCGTAAACCTACTTTTGCCTACCCCTGTATATATACACTCTGACTCATTGTGGGCCAAAAATCACTCTGTCTCTTTTGGCTCTGCACATAGTAGGTGCTCGATACATGCGTGTTGTGTGAAGAATGAAGGAGGAGCTATTCCTTTCACTTTCATCACTCGCTTTGATTTTTTCTTCGTGGAGAACATGGTGAGGGGAGCCCCTGGGCTGCCCATCGCTGCTACTGACTCCAGCCAGACTGTCCCTGGGCTCTTCTCCAATGCAGAATCCAGACACAATCAATACATTTGCAAGCAGGGTCCCAGGGCGGAGAGCAAAAGAGAGAATCACAACCCAGTCATTAGAAGTCCCAAGGGGAAGACATTTCCCTGATCTTGAACCCTGAGTGAAAAAGGCACCCAGACATGAGTGGTCTTGGGGTCTTCTGCGGTCAAGGCTCATGGGTGGGGTTCTCTGCTTCTCGGGCACACTGGGCTTGGGGAAGCGCTCAGACAATGAGGGGAAGCAGAGCTTAATTCTTAACATCACTTGGTCACACCACATTGGCCATAGGGACACTACAATCAGGCATAACATTTTATTCCTCTGATAATATACTCCAAACCCTGAATACAGCCAGTGAAGAAAGGAATTTCCCTTAATAAAAAAAACAAAAACAGGAACAAAACCAGTTAGTCTTGGAGAGAAACTGCACAGCCCTATTCTGGCAATAACCACCACTCCCTCCAAACTATAGGATATGCAGGCAAACAAAAATCTGAATCCAGAAAATACAAATAACTATGAGCTATCACATCGACCAATGAGGAGTCAAAACCACAGAAATCTCAAGGTAACTGGCCAGTTGTGCTAGATGTCCAACCTGCCAGTGGTCTGTTTCGTGAAGGAAGCCAGTAAGCCTGTCTGCAGAGAAGGTTATACAGATGAAGCCAGCCCACCACCCCTCCTACGCACCCCAGGACAATCTCACCCTCACCGTCCCTCAGCGTCATAATGATTTCCCCTCTTTCCTGAAACTGGTGATGAGCCATCCTTTCCTGGCCAGATGACAAACAGCTGGATCAATGCTAAAGGACCCCACATCCGTGGTCTTCCATCCCTTTTTAATCAACTTCCTAATTAAAAAATGCCAGGCTGGCATGAGGTATGGAGAGAGTAGGCTTGGGATATTTCATAAAATAGCATCCCCTAATCCTGGGGTTGTTGAAAATCTGTGTTCTTTCAGCTGTTTATGAGTTTTTTGGGTGCAGAGATAGAATCAATTTGCTTGCGCCTGGGCCTCAAGACATATTAAATTTATCCTGAAGGAAACTGGTTTCTGAAAAGCTCCTGCCCAGATGCTTTAGGCAGGTGGGAGTTCCAGTGAACCAGAGGGTCCACGAGCAGATGCAGCGTTGATTTCTGAGTGTTCACAACCTAGCAGACGGCTCCAGAGCAGACCTGATTTGATGGCTCTCGATGGGGTGCCCTGCAGACTCGATTATTTCCACAACCAGTCTGGCTAGCATTGTTCCATGGCGACAATGCTCTGTGCTGTCAGCTTCTGTTCAGATGGCACAGGCTAGTGGAAAACACGTCCCAGGCAGGGGAGATCAGGGGAAATGTAAAGTCAGTCTCGAAGAACTGCCCATCCCTTTCCGGGCTGAGTGATGTGGGAGCCTCTGGAATCAAGAGTAATGCTGACTTAAAGAAACCACTCTGTTGAGTGCCCCTTAAAATACATGATGAGCCGGGGTTGAGATAACAGCATAAAGATACCACTCACAACAGGGTTTGAGCTAGAAACCCTATAACGAAAATCTTTGTCAATGTGCTAAAAAGAGTCCCCACCCCACATGTTATTAATGTGTGAGTCGTCTGATTCAGAGACCTAAGCCTGACAGTTCACGCTTAAAAATACCTCAAGCAAATGTCCAATCATCTTGAGGTAATTTTCTTTACAATAATCTGAGTGCACTGTCTAAGCAGTTACCTTCAGTAGGGCAGTTGCTGTGTGACGTTGAGTCTTCAAGTTCCTTTCCACTATATTACCAAGGGCACAAATGTCCCCAAGGCAGGCTACATGGAGCACATATCAGCAGTGGTTCCAATCCTGTCAGCTGACACAGCCTTTTCACTTGCATTTGGAAAACACATGTAGACAAGCACTCACAAAACCTTTAAAGAGATAAATTGCACTACTCCTAATGGGGCAGAAATACATCCTGGTATAGAATTTCAAAGAAATAAGGTCAAACAGCCTTTTGAAAGGAAAATATTTACACCCATCTTCATTCACAATCCTGGCAGCCCCGCTAAGGGAGCTGCTGGCCCACCCTTGGCACGGAGCAGACCTCGGAGCTGGGGGACCTCCAGACGCCGACCACTCTTCCCAGGGAGACCGCGGTGTCTCCCTTCAGAGCAGTATTCTGGCATCTCATGGATTGCCTAAACATTTGCTGTGAAAGCCTGTTTTCCCTTCCAAAGTTCATCTTCAACCTTGGAGCTAAACTAAAAAGTAATAATAATAATAATTTCCTTAGAAATCACATTTTCAGTCAGGTCGACATCACCATGTTCCTAACTCTGGGACCTTTCATTGTCTTGGAAGGCAAGCAAGCCCTTATCCACTCCACAGTGCCTGAGAACTCAGGTGACAGAGTGTGGCATCAGGTAGCTCCGTCAAGTGGAAGCTAATGTGACATAATTTTGGCCCTTAAAAAAAAGCTGGGCTCTACCTCTGAGGCGGGTGGCACAAAGGAAGCGAGGCAGGTAACATGAAAGGCTCCCTCCTCTTGGAAATGACACACAGGCTGGTATTTTGTCCCAGGAAACTTATAACTCATCATAAACTGAAAGGAGTTATTTTAATCAGAGAGCTTAGCTCAACTCTAAAAGGAAATACAGCAATGAAAAAATAATGAAACTATTACTTTTCCCTAGACAACACTGCACAAATCTGAGAACATTTTGGTATTTAATATTGTTTAGGTTAAAAAACTCAATTTTTTTTTCATTTTAAAATTTTAAAATAAAACAGGCTAGATATATGTACTTATGCATTGATATAAAAATGAAGAAGTCACCTATTATGAAAAAAAAAAAAAAAAGCTCAAGTGCATGTTTGGAAACTTGGGGTATGAGGGAGAAAATGATCAAAACCAAGTGTCACAAGCTTCACACAAAGGGTTAATGTGTTTTGCAATATCTTTTGTTTGAGGTTTAGGTTCATTGAGGTAGGGTTTTTTTGTTTGTTTGTTTTCTCTTTTGCAAAGGCATAGTATTTTTAAACAGAAAAATGACCCTCCAAAAAGTTGCATTTTCTGTCAAATATTCACTATCATTGTGTATAGCCAACAGCTCACGTAAAGCAACTCTTTAAAAAAAAAAAATAAGAAGCCTAAAAATGCAAGCATAATAAACTCAAGTGATTTACAGAGTTCAGGAAACTGGAAGTAGGCAAGTAATAATTGATACCTAATTTCTACCTTAAAAGCAGATGAAATAATTAGGTCAATTAAAATGAAAACCTTACCTTTAAGGAGAAGAATTACGAGAGCAGGAGAGAACTATGTAGCAGCGAATTCCCCGAGATGGAAGTATATTGACTCAACACTGAAACACCACAATGCACTACCACTGTCACAGAATTATATAAGAAATGTATGTCACTGATGACAATCGAAAATTGGGACTCCACCAGGCTTCACACTTATTTTTCAACCCCCAGGACTGCTCTGTAGAAACAGTGTCCATTTTTCCTACAAGAACAGAAAGTACTAGGGTTGTGCTAATTTTCCTATTTCCTATCTGTGGAGCCTACAGATCAATAGAAACTTCTGTTCAATTTTCACAATCTCCAGTAATTTGCTGGTTAAATTAGCCAAAAGCTTCTTCCAGCTAGGAAAAATACATATAGGTCAAAACTAATTATGCCTGGGCTTTTACTGAAACAACATTTGCTAATTTTACTGGTCTGGGTACACTGTTCCAGAAAATATTAATTAAACACACTGAATAATGGCTGCTGTAAATTTCTGAAAACAGTAATCTCTAAACAGTCAATTTTCACTTCAGACTCAGGCATGGAAGGATGGAGGAATCTCTGCCCCAAACCAGCAGCCAAGGACTGTTCTTTCGTTACCGACCACACGGAGTTGAACTTTGCTCCACTTTGGGGAGCAGAGCCCACGCTCTGGAATAACAAGGGCATATTTACCTGGAGGGAACAGCAAGGAGACACCAGAAGAACCGCACAGCCAAGTCGTCCAGGGGGAACACCAGCGCCTCAGACCCCGGCTCTGGGCTAGGCCAGCATGGCAGCCCTCCCCCGGGCAGCCACCCCGCCTTCCCTCTTAGGGACTCACCCAGAAATGCTCCAGCCTGCTCCAGGACTACAGAACTCTTCTAAGGCTTTTGAACGCCCACCATTGGTCCTCCATTCATCCCATCAACTTCCCACTGCACATCCCCTCTACCTGCGCTCAGACACCGGGCCACTGCTCATCTGTATGCTAATTATTTTGCCACATGGACAAAAGTAATAATGCTTTCCGACAGGAAACTAACAGACCTGAAGTCCAAGATGGAAATTAATAAGTTGACATCACTAAGCCACAGGGGGGCGGGGCATGCGTGCTGGAGCTGGGCGGCCAGGCAGCTGCAGAGGAGGGCCAGCCCTGCGCAAGCATGGGGCGGGTTCCCCGGGAGACCACAGCCCTGCAGCAGCAGCAGCAGCTCACTGCTGGCTCACCTGTCTCAGGCTGCATCCTCTACGCTCTACAAAACACATCCCTTTCCCCAAATCCTAGTCTGGGAGGGAACTTCATCGCTGAGCTAGATATTTTTCAAGGTATGGCTGTGGATTGAACCGGTAATTGCTAGCCTTCCTGTTTATTAAGCTTGAAATGCAGTCAGGCAAGGTTGGGGATGCATGGTGTAGGATTCTTACATTGTACCCACAGGCCCCTAAATCTCTGGAGCAGAATGTGTCATGTGCAGGGCTGTATTTAATGGAATAGATGAGAATGGTAAATAGCAGAGGCAGGCTGTTAACAGCTACTGGCTAGGCAGCACATCTAAAAATACCCCCCCCCATCCTTGATGTTATGGTAAATTCATGCTGTGGCCAAAGAAACCTCACAAAGTCCGCGAACCTACAATGTTTTACCTGGTACTGCTGTCTAGCTTCAGAACAGAACAAAAAGAGATTCCCAACCTGCCCTGCCTGGCTCGGAGCCAGGGAACAGTTACACAGGAGTTAACACGAACCAACTGAAAATCTCCTCTGGGTGCCAACCACACTATGTTCTGTTTCCCTGGGAGCTTCTTTTACTATTTGTTTTAAAACAAAAGACACAGAACGATTTCCCTCCGAAAGTTAAAACATCATCAACCTTTTAGCATTGTTTGAAGGAAAAAGAACATCAGAAAAAGTTTCATCTGAAAAGGCGAGACCAAATTAGATTTCAAAGATACAAAAGGGAACATAGGTGTACGACTTTCATTAGCGTTTTTCCGGTTAAAAAGAAGCGCTGATTTTACAAATGGCTCCTGGAATCAGGCAATAACTGTTTTCCTCCAGTGGTGGCGATGCCGTGCACTCCGCAAACCTCTCTTGGAACACTCACCACATTGAAAGGCCACATTAAATCACACAGGCTGCTTAGCACCTCCCACCCTCCCCCTGGACGCACAGACTCCTGTTTAATAACAAGTCCAGGCGGAATGCAGACCGCCGGGTGCTCCCGGCGATACACACTGAAGAGCAGCTCCCTGGAAGAAAGAGTCCATTTTTGGCTCATTTGTACACCCAACCACGCAATTTTAAGAAATGTTATAATGTGTCACCAAATAAGAGCCGAAGATAGGCAGCTATGCGTTTAAGTTCCCAAGAGAGCTTTCAGAAGAACTGGAATGGCAACGACCAGATAAACCATATGCAACATTTAAATAAGAGGAAAGGTACCTTTATGCAGAGGAGTTGGTGGCCACCAAACAAAATCCTGTTCCACGGTCTGGGTCTGTTTCTTCACACAAGCAGGGCTATTTCTGCCCCGGAGAAGTCATCGCACGTGTTAATCCCCTTTCCCCACACATTTGCACTCCATCCACCCCTGTGCTCCAGGGCCAGCGGTGGCAGCTGTCTGGGCACAGGGAGAGCCGCCACCAGTGACAAACCACAGGGGCTGTCCACGGAACACAGCACTGACTGGTGTCCGTGGGGTGGGGGTGGTGCAGGAGTCCAAAGTTACCAAGAACACCTGGTTCTAGCTTCAAAGGTAGTTCCTCTGAAGCTCGAGCCTCTAGCCTGATGTGCTGAGCCCAAACATCCTGGTTACTACAGAGGTGACAATACCACCCGCGCCATCCAGTGCTGTTAGAGATCACTGCAGTCTGAGAGCCAGCCACGCTCAGAGAGTACCCTGTGCCATCCGGTCCTCTCACAGCACAATACCCCTTCCACTTAGGCTAAAATATTTCCCTCCCCCTCCTAACTTCTCCAGTAATCACCACATGGGGAGCAGGGATTTTCTTTAAAAAGATACAGTTTGCCCTGGCCGGTTTGCTCAGCGGTTAGAGCGTCGGCCTGTGGTACAGAGAGACCCGGGTTCGGTTCTCGCTGGGGGCATGTACTTCGGTTGCAGTTTGTCCCCGGCCCTGGTTGGTCGTGCGGGTGGGGGCCACTCGATGTGTCCCTTTCACGTCGATGTTTCTCTCTCTCTCTCTTCCTCTCTCTCCCTCCCACTCTATCTGAACAAAAGAAGAAAAAATGTCCTCGGGTGAGGATAAAAAAAATAAAAATAAAAAATAAATAAAAAAATAAAAAGATACAGTTTAAGAAAATTTTCTAACAGAATAGCCCAATACAGCAATGCTTGTCAGTATTTCTTCACATAATAAACAAGCATTTATGCATCCTCTCCAGTTTTATAACACCTGGCTTACATTTTCTCTGCCATCTCTGAATATTTCTACAGATGCCCTGAGGACTCATAGTGATGTCAAAGCTCAAAACAGTTTCATTGTGAAAACAGGCATAGAAAAATCATTCTGTATGCTTGAACAATGCAGGTGTGAGAGCCACGGAGGGAGGCAAAGAGACAGACCAGAGTTAAAGAGAGAAGACATAAGAGAGAGGGAGAGGGAGAGGGAGAGGGAGAGGGAGAGGGAGAGGGAGAGGGAGAGGGAGAGGGAGAGGGAGAGGGAGAGGGAGAGGGAGAGGGAGAGGGAGGGAGAGGGAGAGGGAGAGGGAGAGGGAGAGGGAGAGGGAGAGAGAGAGAGAGAGAGAGAGAGAGAGAGAGAGAGAGAGAGAGAGAGAGAAGACAGGACAAAAAGCATACTCCAAACTGAAACCATGTTGCAGTGAAACAGCCTACTGATGGAAACACGTATAGCTACTACCTTAAATAATCTGATATCAGAAACATCATACAATTACAACAAGAATACTTTAGTATTATGCCTTGTACAAGTTATAGTCATTATGGGCAATATTTCTAATTTGAGGGGGTATGCTAATTTAAAATATTTAATTTTTATATCAGACACACATGATATTTGGATGTGATTTAACCCCTACAACTTCAAAATAAAAAAATTAGAACGTTTACTTTTTTCATTTTCCCTCCAGATTACATAGATGTATTTAGTATTTTACGTTCTTCTTGCTTGTACAGACAACATTCAAGAACTCTGAAGAGCATTTGTTCAGATCTTTAGTACTGGCCAGGTACGAAGCAACAACTTTATTTATTTTGGAAAAAATAGATGTATTTAATAGATTCTGATTTGTTTTTCTTAATGATGCTAATGATTGTAAACATTCATCTGTAGCCCACAGTAAAACTTATAGAGTATTTGTTATTGATTAGTTTGTGTATGTTGATGTAATTATTTATGTGGAAAATATAAAGTAGGAGCTAAATTTTGAATGTGAGTGATAAGTACAGCAAATTATAGTCTAGGGTACTTATGTGCACCTGCTTCAAAATAATTCACTAAACACATTTGTTTACTGCCCTTCATTTTCAAAATCCCATTGCAAGACAGAAAAAACAGAAAAATGAGAAAGAAGTCAGGGCTAGAGAGAGGAATTTCATCAATGGATCAGAAATTGGAGGATTTTACATAAGTTATAAAATAGATGGCATCTGATTGATCACAAAATCAAATATGCATTTATTCATATTTATTGAATATTATTATATGGTAATATTATGTCAGGCACTAGTGATGGGTTTTAGGTGACAGTGATAAATAAACATGACAGATGCTGCCAGGGTCCAGCCTCAGCCTCAGCAGGTCCAGGGGTTCCCAAAGGTATAGATGGAGTCGGCGAGAGAGAGAGAGAGAGAGAGAGAGAGAGAGAGAGAGAGAGAGAGCGACGTGGGAGACAGAAAATACTTGATCTTTCTTCTTTTGCTTAGTCTTAATGCTTTTGCTTCTGCTTCTGCCTCCAACTAGCAGAACTTTTATTATTTATATAGATCCACAGGTTACATTGTTTCCCCCAAAACTTTTAGGCAAATAAGTACAGACATTCTTTTGGTTGTTTACCCAACTCTTATGTATATTACATGTTAATTACTAACTATTTTCACCCTTCACACAGACATCCTCTTAAAACTCCTGACCTTTCCTCCTATCTAAGATCTTTCTAAGCTTTCACATTTCTATCCTAAATCTTCATTATTATACACTGGTTTCTCTTCAGATCGCATAAATCTTTCACCTTTTGCTAAATCTTCATTATTTTCTTGCTTTTCTTCCTGCAATCTTTTCTAACATCTACATCATTAGTCATCTACATGTTACTTCTATAATAATTTCTAACAGACAGCTAACAGATAGACAGAGAAAGCAAAGATTAGTCTCCTTCAGTTGCCATCCTGCATTTTTATTTTCCCATTTACTTCATATCTTCAGTCACTGTTCTTCGTGATTCCTGCCATGCAGTGAATCCACCTCTCCAGGGACAATGTCAAACCATGGAGCTCACCCGGGACTGTGTCAAACCATGCTGGTTGCTGTTCCAGTGACACTGCTCCCAACAAGATGCTATCTACCTTTATGGAACTCAGGTTGATATCAGAGGGGTGTACTACTGTTTCCACTGGAGAAATTTAGGAAAACCCCCAAAGTTCGGATCAATAATAACAGGCTCTGAGATGGTTGATATAGTCAACAGTTGAAAGATATCCAGAGGTGGGCTAATCACTGAGCAGATACAGCTTTTAAATTTTAGGCTACAATTGGCAAAAAACACCTTTATAATATGGGTGTGTGTGTGTGTTGAGAGGAGTTTGTCTCTGAAGACTCTTGGTTTGAACATTGGTGCCAAAGAGCAAAACAAAACAGTAGTTACTCCAGATTACTGTTGTACTTGAAGCATACACTAAAGGCATCCTGCTCATTCACCACAACTCTATATTTTTAGTCAGAATACATTTACTGCCTTGGTAGTTCTGAAGAAACCTATCAATGGATTAGCAAGACTCTCCACATGTTTGAGGAAAAGTTGGATCCTGGAAGAGAGGTACCAAGTTGAGCAAAGAGACCAATAATCCTCTGAAAAAATTGTTAATGCAGAAAACAGAAGTATACTTAAGGATGATATATTTTTAAATATTCTTGGAGACAAAAACTGACCATGTATTTGGGTATGAAGCATATCTTCATTTTCAAAATCTGTATAACTCAGAGGTTAGGGTCTTTGATCATATAATAAAACTGAAATCAACTAACAGAAAGAATAGCTTAAAAATACCTAAATATTTGGAAATTTAAAGGTACTTTTCTGAGTGTCTTGTGACTGAAAGGAAATATCAAAACTGAAATTACAAACAATTAGTAATGACCCATAATGAAAATTTACATATCAAAATGTTTGAATTGATGACACTGATGCAGAGAGCATTTTATAATTTATTAGGAAATAGGAGGACGGCAAATAAATTAACATTTATTTTGAGAATTTTTTTAAATGTGAGCAATTAATATGGATAAAATGGACATTAAATTAAATAAATGTAACAGTAAGAACATTATACTTAATTAAACCAAAAACAAATTTACTTTGAAAAAAATGAAAACAAAACAAACAAATCTGATTAAGAAACAATAAAGAAATACAAACAATATTAGAATTGAAAAATGGAAACTGCTACAGATAATGAAGATTATAAAATTGTAAGAATGTTCAGAAAGAGAAAGGCAAATACCATGTGATTTCACTTATATGTGGAATCTTGAAAAACAAACAAACAATGCAAAAACTCATGGATCCAGAGAACAGATCAGTGGTTACCAGAGAGGAAGGGAGTTGGAAGGTAGGCAAAAAAAGGTGAAGGGGGTCAACCGCATGTCATGGATAGTAACTAGATTTGGGGGGCTGATCACTTTATAGTATATACAGAAGTCAATTTATAATGTGCACCTAAAATTTATGTAATAAAAAATAAAAAATTATAAGATGCTGTGTATAATTTTATATTGTAAATAAAAATGTGTTGAAACAGATAATTTATTCAAGTTATATATAAGTTGGCAAAATTTAACCAATAAGAGATAAGACAATACCATAAAATTCAAAAGGTCATAGTTTTTAAATATAAAAGCACTAGGCTCAGATGGTTTTATGGCTGCATTCTGTTTTCTAGGATTAGGAGTCTCATGTTATTTAAAACCTTTTTTTAAATAAGGAAAAGATAAAATAGGCTTTTCTGTTTATTTCATGAAATGACTAGTACTAAAATATTAGCAACAAAAATGATACAAAGGATTGATCTAGCTTAATAACATAGATACAGAAATCCTAAATAAAATTTGAAAAAGCAAGTGTAGAATGTGCTAAAAATTATGATTAAAGAGTACAAGAGAGATGTATATTATCATGTTAATTGATTGGAGAAGAAAAGCAATGTTATTTGAGTGTATGATAAAAAAAAAAGGTGTGCAATATATTTTAATTGCTGTCCTAAAAATTCTTAAGAAGCTAAGGTCATCCTAGTTCTTGGCCCTGCACCGCACTGCAGCCCTAGCACTGACAAGTGCCCCTCTGTGTGGGATTTCTTCCTGCACAAAGATGTGGCCGCCTGAGCCCCAGGCAGAGAGCAGGGCTGGGAGGTGAGGAAGCCTGTCTGTCTGGGCCCAGCGCACTCAGCCATATCTCTTTGCAGGCAACCTCCTGCACCTGGGCTCCCTCAGCCCCAGAGTGTTAGAGGAGGAGAGGGATGGGTTTGTGAATTTGCTCACCCAGATGCTGTGCTACTGTCAGAAGTACGTGTCCCAGAAGAAATCCAACCTGACCCACTGGCACCCTGTCCTTGACTGGTTCTCCCAATCTGTGGACTATGGCCTTAACGAGTCAATGCCCTTGATCACCAAACAGCTGCAGTTCCTGTGGGGGGTGCCTCTGATCCGGATCTTCTTCAGTGACATCCTGAGCAAGAAGCTGCTGGAGGGCCAGGAGCCAGCGGCTCACGTGCAGCCGGCCTCCCCACACAGCGTGCTTCCCGTGAAGAATCTCCTGAAGCGCGTGTTTCAGAAGTCTGCGTCAGTGCGGAATATTCTCAAGCCTGTGGGGGGTAAACGTGTCGACTCTGCAGAAGTACAGAAGGTTTTCAACCTCTGTCCTCTACCAGACCTCTCTGACAACTCTGACCCAGATCCGGCTGCAGATACTCACAGGGATCTCAAACCTAGTGTGCTCTTCCAAGAACTGGACAAGGACAGAAAACGGGCCCAGCTGATCCTGCAGTACATCCCTCATGTCATTCCTCATAAAAACAGAGTTCTCCTGTTCCGAAACATGGTGACCAAGGAGGAGGAGAAACGGGGGCTTGTGGAAACCAGCTCCGCCTCGCCGCACTCACTCACATCACTATCCGGCTCCCGGATGCTGGAGGACGGCTAGCAGCTCTGGCAGCTCTCCCAGCACGCCACGAAGGGAGCGATCCGCGTGAAGTTTGTCAGTGACCTCGGGGTGGACGAGGCAGGGATTGATCAAGACGGTGTTTTCAAGGAGTTCTTGGAAGAGATCATCAAGAGGGTATTTGACCCGGCACTCAACCTGTTCAAGACAACCAGTGGGGACGAGAGACTCTACCCTTCACCCACACCTTACATTCATGAGAATTGCCTGCAGCTCTTTGAGTTTGTGGGCAAAATGCTGGGGAAGGCCGTGTAGGAGGGAATCGTGGTGGACGTGCCCTTCGCATCCTTCTTCCTGAGCCAGCTGCTCGGGCACCCCACAGTGTCTTCTACAGCTCAGTGGACGAACTGCCTTCCCTGGACTCCGAGTTCTATAAAAACCTCACTTCCATGAGCGCTACGACGGGGACATGGCCGACCTGGGCCTGACGCTTTCGTATGATGAGGACGTCATGGGTCAGCTTGTTTGCCATGAACTGATTCCTGGAGAGAAGACCATTCCTGTTACAAATGAAAATAAAATTAGCTACATCCATCTGATGGCACATTTTCGAATGCACACTCAAATAAAAAACCAGACAGCTGCCCTCATTAGCGGATTCCGTTCTATCATCAAACCCGAGTGGAACCGGATGTTCTCAACCCCTGAGCTGCAGCGTCTCATCTCCGGTGACAATGCTGAGATTGATCTGGAAGATTTAAAGAAGCACACAGTGTACTACGGTGGTTTTCCTGGAAGTCACAGGGTCATTATCTGGCTCTGGGATATTCTGGCCTCCGACTTCATGCCCAACGAGAGAGCCATGTTTCTGAAGTTCGTGACCAGCTGCTCCAGGCCCCGCTCCTGGGATATGCCTCCTTTCTCCGTTCGCTGCATGGAAGTGTCGGACGATCAGGACACTGGGGACACCCTGGGCAGCGTCCTCCGGGGCTTCTTCACCATCTGCAAACGGGAGCCAGGCGGCCGTCTGCCCACCTCCTCCACCTGCTTTAACCTGCTCAAGCTGCCCAACTGCAGCAAGAAGAGCGTCCTCCGGGAGAAGCTGCGCTACACCATCAGCACCAACACGGGCTTTGAGCTGTCCTAGCTCCCAGTCCTGGCCGCCTGTCCTCACAGACACCCTGCCTACCAGAGACCTTCCGCTCCCGGAGGCAGCGTTCCCAGGGAGTGTGACCAACCTGCCTGATAACAGTGGCCACAGACTCTCTCTATAGCCATGAGACTCCCCCTGTGGCCTCAAGAACTTTGGATGCACATGATGACTCTACAAAACATTCTCCAGGTGACACTAACGGGAAGGGGTGTCCGAAATAAACCTCCAGATTCCGCCAGCGTCGGTCCTTTTCCCTACATCCCCGTGGCCTGCAGCCCAGGCCTGTGATTGCAGACGGGCTTCTCTTTTTGACAGTTTGGTCTTTTGTGAGTCTGTATTTCCTTCCCTTTCTGAGTGAGCTGTGCATGAACAAGGCCCAGGCTCTGCAAGGCTCCTGAGTGGTTGGTTCCCTGGAGTGGGCCTGTGTGTGCAAAGCCGAGTACGTGTGCGACACTCCCCTTTCTGAAAGCTCTACTCAGGTAAGGCCTTCCCAAGCCTCTATGCACCCAACCAAGTCTCTGCCTCCCTCCCATCCTCAGCAGCCTCTCTCCAGACAGCCACGTCCACCTGCTCCCCAGGGAAACAGGCACCTGCTTGGGAGGCCACGAGCATAGGAAGCCACGTGGCAGCTCCCCTCCCCTACTTTTGAATCAGATGCTCTGAGTCCTCAGCAGGCCACACTGGCAGGGAGCCTCCACTGGCTGGTCCCCGAATGTGCGTTCACACTGGCATCCTGGGTTTGCCAGAAAAAACCTGTCAGCCCTAAGAGCAGCTCCGTTTGTAGAAGGCACTGGCTGTTACCAAAGCCTGCTGACTCCCAAGGAGCAGCTGCCTCTCTCCTGCTTGTTTGTGCCTGTTATCTAGGAGGGAGCAAACACTAGCAGAGCCCTGTCCCATCTGGGCATGGCTTTATGCATAGAGTGTAAAATCCCAAGAAACTTGGGTCTCGCACCCACTCTTCCCCAGCACAGGGAACCCAGAAGACCTTTGCACTGACTCAGCTCATGAGGCTCAGGAAATCACGGCCCTCTGGGTTGGTTTTCTTCGTTGTTTTTTTACTCTATTCTCTCTTTCAAACCATTGTGCTCCTCTGTCCTCATTCTTTACCTTCATCATGAGAACTTGACTCTAGATCCAGGGAATTGAGGCAAAGGCCGTACTAGTGGTCTGTGTTGACAACCATCCACCCTCGCCCAACTCCTCACACCCCTTCAGTCTCCCTACCACAGAGACAGAAGCCAGACTAGAAGCCAGGAGTGCCTGGTCCCCTCTGCTCTGTGCAGTGGCTTAGGGCTTGTAGCTCCCATCCAAGCAGTAAAGCACCTTCCAGCAAGAATATTCACGTTGGCAGATACGTGGGCAGGAAAGACCTGTCTCCGTGGCTTCCGTCTGAGGGTTTCTGCTGGGTGCCAGTGTCCTGTCTGTGTTCGCCTGGCTGTGTCTGCCCTGGCTGCTGCAGAACGGCTTGTGTTTTACCTGGATGCAAAGACAAGGAGTTTAAAGACAGACAGGAATTTACTGTTTACGATTTGGTAGTATCCTCTGATTCTGTGGGTTTGCCACTTTAAGTGCTCAATTCCCTTGAAGATCTCTTTTGCGCGCGTGTGTGTACACTGAGCAGGTTTGCACATTTGTGCTGGGCTACACATTCGTCAGCCTGCACAGAGAAACGTGATCCCATCCGGACTTTTACCACCCGAGAATCATCCTGCGTGGGAATGGGGGGAGATTGGTTTCTAAACATCAACTCTAGGTTTCTGTCGATGAGGAGGGGCCATTTGTCATTTCATTCACACTCTCCAGCAGCTGGAAATATTGCACTATCTGAAACACTAAGTCTGCTTTTATAGCTGGTGTTCAGTGACACCTGGATGGCTCTTGATGGCTCTAAAACGTTGTAGGTTTTTAAATAAATAATACAATAAGAATGTGTGGGGTTTTTTGTTTGTTTTCACAGATCACTTGTGGGTTAAAGCATGATCAGAGGCTTCATTAAATTTGTACTTCAAAACACACAAAAAATAAAATAAAAATCCTAAGAAGCTAGAATAAAAATTTTCATTTCTTAAGGATAGCTATTAGGATCTCATTTATATTAGAAAGAAGATGTGTAATATCCTGTTTCTGTGCAGCAGGAATTTGGAGGTTCTGAGCAATGTGATTAAAAAGAAAAAGAAGGGAGTTATATACAAGTTAATAGAAAGGGCAGAATTATAATTTTAGCAGATGATATGATTGTTTACCAGAAAATTCAAGAAAAAAGTTTATTATATCTGTACCATATAAGATAAATGCATAAAAATCAGTAGCTTTCTTTTATTATAGGGTTTATTTACAGTTCCTTCAAAACCCATTAAATATTTTATCCTGACAAGAAACATAACATAATGTATATATACACACATATGTATATGTGTCTGCGTAGAAAACGTCACTGAAGGATGTAAAAGAGGAGCTGAGTAAAATAAAAAGAAAAATAGCATAATCCATTTGGGAAATATTTAGTATTATAACAGTATCAATTTATTCCCCAAATGTATCAATTCAGTACAACTCCAATAAAGACTTGTTATGAAAATCAAGAAGTTGATTTTAAACTTGAGTTTAAAAAGAAATGAATCAGATTATTTTCTTATATTAAAGAAAAAGTTCCAAACAGGTAAAGGTCTGAAAAAAAAATTCAAAGTGTTAGATAAAGTCAATAGACTACCTTTAAAATCGTAGTTTGGGGATGGGACTCTCTAATCAAAGCACAATGCAGAAAACTATAGATTAAAAGATACGGCTACATTGCCTTGGCCAGTTTGGCTCAGCGCTTGGAGCCATCAGTCTGAGGACTGAAGGGTTGAGGGTTCAATTTCTGGTCAAGGGCACATGCCTGGGTAACAGGGTTGATACCAGGCCCTGGTATAGGTGGTGCAGGAGGCAACAAATCGATGTGTCTCTCTCACATTAACGTTTCTCTCTCACTCTCTCTTTCTCTCCCTCTCTCCTTTCCACTCTATCTAAAAGGCAATGGAAAAATATATATCCTTGAGCGAGGATTAAAAAAAATAATAAATAAAAGATAGGGCTACATTAATTTTATAAATTACTGTATCACTTAATTAAAAGACAAGGGCATTAAAATAAATGTTTGAAATGACATAACTAAAAGTTAGTATACATGACATCCGTATTCTACAAATGAAAAATATATGCAAAGATCATGAGTAGTCAATTCACTAAAGAAATAAAAATAAAAAAGTCTTTCAAAACTTTCTCTTCTAGTCCAAAATGTAAATTAAAACAAGGCATGACTTTTTTTGTCCACCAGATTTGTAAAAATTAACAATCTTTATATTACTCATTGTTGCAAAGGCTGTGGCAAAAAAGATAATCATATTCACTGATGGGCGTATAAATAGATAATAGCTTTTTAGAGGGCAATTTCTTAGTGGTAAAGCATGTAAATCTTACAGTTTCACTTTTAAGAATTTAGTCTACATGTAATGAAAGATAATAGGTACAAGAGTTTTATTGGAGCATTATTTTTTATCAATAAAAGATAGGAAACAACTAATGTCTGGAGTAGAGAAATGGTTTAATAAATTGTTATGCTTAGATAAAAATTGGAAATCTATAAACAGCCATTAAACTGAATGCGCTGCCTGGCCTATTTTGAAAATGTCTATGATATATTAAGTGAATGAAAACAATTTCAGAAAATTATTTACTATTTTTATATAAAGATCATGTGTTTAAATACATACACATATAGTCATGGAATTGTTAACTAACACTGGTTAGTTATAGGAAGTAGCAGTGGGACTTGAGGAATTAGGAGGCATATTTTTATTTGCTTATTCATCTGTTTGTTTTTATTTTTTTACATTTTTATATTATCCCCAAAAGAGTAAAGTTAATTATATAGATTCAATCCATTTGAATAAGTGTGTTGAAGTGTCAGGGAAAGAACTGTGTTAAAAAATAAGATGAAAACCTAGAATACAGGTATAGTGTCAGCATTTTGAATCTTAGGCATTATTCTCTTGTAAAAATTTACAATGAGAAGTAAATTTGATACTGTTTCATTCAGTTTTCATACAGTCTTGGAGTTTTAAAACATTAAGATCAAGGACTCCATGTCTGCAGTCCACCTTTGCAAGGTTAGCAGAAACACAGTATATAGCACCATCATTTGTGAAGGTAACTAGACTTTTTTTGGTTGGTTGGTTGGTTTGAAAGAGCAATACATTTTCAGTTATTAAAATGAGAACTGTCAATATCTGATATCTTTTGTGGACTTACTGATTTTGTCCCATTTTTCTACTTATGATAAAGGATGAATATCCCTTGTAATCCTAACTACAACTCTTCTGGTTGCCAAACGTGTCTCTCCACTGGCCTGTTAGACATCTCCCTCTGTTTTTTTTCTCCCTACCAACCTATATACATGCTTATAAATAGCACCCACTCAAACTAGAAGCCTGCTGATCAACTTTGATGTGTTCATCTTCTGTTACCTCCCCCATCCATTAATCACTAAGTCCTGTTGATCACAAAAATCCTGTTGATCCAATCCAGCCTCCTAAATATTTCTTAAATCTCTCTTTTTCATCCCCTCCCAGTTCTATTGCACAGATAGACTATTAGAGTAATCCAGGCAAGAAATGGTTATAGACTCTCATGTAGTATCCATGCCTTTTAGTTGTACTACCTTCAGTTAAGCCTCCAGACTGCCACCCACCTCTGTCTAAAATGTATTATATGTAATAATTGTATTCCTCTGCTTTATTGTCACCTGCTGTGATACACAGGGGACAAATTATCATTTGTCCTCTGTTTACCATATTTTTTGTTCTCATCTCTCAATGTATCACCCCCTCTGTACCTCTGCCCTCCTCCTCTCTTGGCATTTTCAAGTCCTGTCATACTAGATTGCTTGCAGTTCTTCAGCACCCAAAGCTGTTTTTTTATGCCTCTGTCAGATTGTCCATGATGTTTGTTCTCTGTGGCTTACGTATCCAATTCTCTGAAAGGCCTTTCTTGACTTCTTTAGGTAGCATTTATTTTACCACCATACCTAGTACTTCTAACATAATATCAAAACTTTATGTATCTCTTTCCAATAGACAGAGAGCATTAAGATCATTGTTCATTCATCTTTACATCTTCAGAACTTTCACAGCGCAAATTATATGAAATGTGCTCAATAAACATTTAATATGTAAATGAGATTTTCCTGTAGTTCATTTAAAGGAGCATGAACATTAAGCCATTAGATCCCTAAGTAAACCTGTTTTCAGTATAGTATTCTTATAGAAAGTTTCTTTGTATTAATTGATTGATACAGGTATAGGATCCAATGTTAGTTTCCTAGCCATTGATTAAGTAACTTATTACTGAGTTTTAATAAAATTTGTCACACTGGCAATACAATTTAAAATTAAAGAATTTCAATGAATTTTTTGTGTGTGAGTGGTCAGAATATTTCTGGGGAGTGTTATTACCTATATAGTCAGTCAATACTGTTGTGTTATTTATATATTTAGAGATTTCTTTTGTGGGGCAGGGTATCAGATACTGAGACTTTAGACAAACTCACAAAAACCAAAAACATCCCTGAAGCTCACCAGGATGCATTTAAAACTGGTTTTGCAGAGGGTTTTCTGAAAGCTCGAGCACTAACAGAAAAAACCAAGGGTAAGCTAATTAGACCTTCATGTTTGAAGAGAGTTTCTGAAAGGAAGTCATAGTCCCACCTTTAAGTGATTATGAATAACTTTTCTACTAATTATCCAACTTTCCATTGGTTATATTGTATTATATTTATAACTGAAGCTGTGTAGAGATGGAAATATCTGCTGGCATTTTCCTTTTCTCAACTGAGAAACCAAAGTCAAGCCTTTATGAAATTTTTGGTAACAGGGTATTGAATGGAAATCATGGCACTTATGCAAAAGAACACCAGGTTTCAAAATCGCATGTGACGAAAAATGATTATCATCAGTAACCTTATGTTTTCATTTCATTGAGCTGTCGTTTCTCATTGGTATCATTGGAATCAAGGCTTTTTCTTTTCCAGATTCTCTCGCTGCTGTTTGGCATTTGTGGACTCTTAAAAAATCCATTTTTATCTGGTAAAGGCTTTTTTAATTTATCTGACTTATTTAATCTTGAAAAAATCTTTTACGTGCTCATTTCTTTTTCATAGTCAGTCTACTTAAGACATAGAGAAAGAAAACATTGATGCTTATAGTTTTAGGACCTAGGCCTTTCATTCTCAGATTGGGTCACTTTGAGATTTTTTTTGCACTGAAGTAGAAAAAATTTAATCTGTTATGATTGTGTACCATCTTCCATGTGAGAGGGCTGGTATATTTACATTGATTTGTGGATTACAAGAAAAGTTTCTTCAGGCACTGTACAAATTCAATTTTTATGCATTTTGAGAAAATAATTAATGTTTTGTGAAAGTTCCAAGGATTGTGTTAGAGTGAAATGTTATTTCAACTTCTGGTAGTGGTTGGTATCCTAGATTTTAATTCTCACCCGAGGATGTGTTCCTTTTAATTTTGTTGATTTTTCTTGTTGTTGTTGTTTTAAAGCTGCAGAGAGAAACATCGATGTGAGAAACATTGATCAGTTGCCTCCCATACACGCCCTGACTGGGGACTGAACCTGCAACCTAGGTATATGCCCTGACTAGGAATCAAACCAGCAACTTTTGGTGTACGGGATGATGCTCCAACCAGCTGAGCCACCCAGCCAGCAGGGCTATACCTGTCCAATTATTAAATTTAAAAAATGTAACAGAATTTTATAATAGCAGTACAAAGTGAAAGAGTTGTCTGTTTTAAAGACAAATTAATAAGTTGAATTAAAAATTACTATATATAAAATTAAATATGTTTGTATAGTTTTTCAGTTTGCTAGTCTAAAAAGAAGTAATAAGAGATTTAAGTGGTTCAAATTGCTTTTTCAACTATTTAATTTTTACTCTCTTTGTGATTATATTGAGAGAGAAAAACGGATGTACAATTAAGAACATCAGTTGACTTGGATCAGTACTTCATGCTACAACTTGCATGTAGCTTGAGATATTTTAAAAGATTTTTGTGGCATGAAACCTGAGATGATGTTTTAACATCCAGGAATAGCTTTTATATCTAGCTTCACCATCTCAAGTTTCCTTCTATTTTCAAAAAAAGAACCAGTATAGGGATGATAGAGTGATGTTGGTGGGTTGTCAGAGGGATGGCGTGAGCTGTGCTTCTTCTTTTTGTTTGTTTTAATTGCTGTCTTACATTAAGCAAAACATATAGTATGAAATGCACTACCTTTGGGTACTTACTCTAATTTTTTATCAGGTCCAAGTGCTTCTGCTGTAAATGTATGTGGATTATTTATTAGGTCCATCTATAATATATAGAGCCTTAAAAAGTAATTTAGTGGGTGAAACCAATTAGTGTCTCTTCTAGAATTACTGTTTTAAATCTGCTCTCCTGTCTTGTATGTTCTTGATATGTTAAGCGTTTCTTGTTTATCCTATATTTTTGCCTACTCATTTTTTGACTTTTATATTTCGGTCTATCCTAAAGACAGTATTTTTTACTTATTCTGAAGAAACTAGAAATTGCTCAGTTTATGCATTTATTTCTGTCCAGTGTGGAGGTTTACCTGAGGGAGAGAGGTTTAAGAAAGCTTTTTCTTCCCCGTAGTTGATCTCAAATATTTTACTATCCTACCAAACTTTTACTGTCTTTCTTATACTTAATGATGTCATTACTGATAAATCACCTAAGGCCGAATAATAACAGTTGTCAGGGGAAGAAAGGCTGTTTGAAAAGTGAAAGTGTTAACCTTCACCTTTTCTTTTTCTTTAACGCCAGTGCCAGTTTTGTATGCTAGGTTAAGGTAAAATATTTCAAAGGGTAGATCCCTGGCCAGTTGTATCAGGATAACTGAAGGCGATTGTTAAAAGTGCAAACTCTATGGCGCCCTTTTCCTAAATCTGCAAACCCGGAGTTCTATGCCATGGCCTGAGAACCTTCATTAACACTTATTTCAAGTTGTTTAAACATACTGGAGTTTGAGAACCATTGGTTTAAGATTTCTGTCATTAGATATTACAAGGGGAAGAGGAATATAATTCTTAGTTTTAATTGGAAAGTACAAAGATGTCTTTTTTTTTTTTTAATCATCACCTGAGGATATTTTTCCATCTATTTTCAGACAGATTTGGGAGGGAGGGAGAGAGAGGGAAACATCAATGTGAGAGAGATGCATCTGTTGGCTGCCTCCTGCCGGGAACAAATCCACAATCAAGGTATGTGCCCCTGATCAGAATCGAACCCTCAACTCTTTGATATGCAGGCTCATGCTCTAACCACTGGGCCAAACCAGCCAGGGCCAAAGATGTCTTTTTAATGTGAGTCATTCAGGGAACACCTTGAATATTGTCTAGAAATCCAGAAGACCTACTATCTACTCCTCACTCTGATTTAATGTATGTGAAATTAAATATATAATTTTTCTGGGCTTTGCTTTCCTGCATTTCAAAAAATACGGTTGTTGGAATTTTATGAATCTGTCAAACATATAAACATTTTCTTTCCTTTAGTCCATTTCCAGACAACAATAGGGCTTGATTCTGCAGCAGATCCTGTCCAGATGAAAAATGTCACCTTTGAGCATGTTAAAGAGGTAAGTTAAAAAGTTTACCTTGATTTCTTCAACATTAACTATCTAAGGTCAATATTTTATTCTGAAGGTGTGGATACTAGAAATATGTATATTGGTTTCTGCCCCCAGTTCCTGGCACAGAGCTCCTAAAACTCATAATTTCCTACGTGATGAGAGCGCTGGGAGCATCTTTTGTTCAACTATTTGGTCTTTTGACCACTGTTCCTGACACAAGAGTTTCTAAATCCCCTGGAATTTCCTCGATGAACGGAACTGTCTTTTGTTCCAATGAGGTGTCTCTTGGTGGGCTTCTGGATAGCTTTAGGATGGGGGCTGGATGGCAGAAAAACCAGGCCTTTATTAGAAGCTTGGGACTTCAAGCCCCACCTCACATTGTCTGGAGAGGAGAGAGGGGTGGAAATGGAGTTAATGATTGTATTTACGTGATGAAGCCTCCATAAAAATCCTAATAGTTCGGGTTCAGGAAGCTTCCAGGTAAACACGTGGTGGTGCTGGAAGAGTAGTGCATCCAGAGAGGGCATGGAAACTCTTATCGATCTTTGTAACTTTAGTGTCTGATCTATATCGCTAGTGAACAGAATGGATGAATGCTGGTTCATAGGCCGTTAATTAAATTATGAGTTTGACAAATATTTAATAGTGTCTTCTCAGTGCCAGTCCTTGTTTTAGTTACTGATATAGAAGAACTAAAACAAATCTCTGACCTCATGGAGTTTTAATTCTAACAGGAATCGGACAAGAGTATGGTATAGAAAGAAGTAATAGATGTTAAGTGATAAAGGATTATGGTGAAAAATAGAGCAGGGTGTAAAGACAATTAGAAGTTCTGGGATAAAAGTCACAATTTTATTCTATTATTTTTAAAATTTTTATTTATCAAATTACAGTTTACAATCAATATTATTTTGTATTACTTTCAGATGTATAGCATAGTGGTTAGACCTTCCCCTGATATTTCCAGCACCCACCCGACACCTTGCATTGTTATTACAACATTGTTGACAATATTCCTTATGCTGTGCTGTGTATCCCCATGATTCTTTTGTGACTGTCAATTTGTACTTCTTAATCCCTTTACCTTTTCCCCCAGTCCCCTAACTCTCCTCCCCTCTGGCAACCAGCAGTCTTTTCTCTGTATCTATGAGTCTGTTTCAATTTTGTTTGTTCATTTATTTTGCTCTTTAGATTCCACATATAAGTAAAATCATATGCTATTTATCTTTCTCTGTTTGCCTTATTTCACTTAGCATAATACCCTCTAGGTCTATTCATGCTGTTGCAAATAGTAAGATTTCATTCTTTTTTACGACTGAGAAATGTTCCATCATATATATATATCAGCTTTTTATATCCACTCATCTATTGGTGGGCACTTGGGTTGCTTCCATATCTTGGCTATTGTAAATAATGCAGCGATAGACATGAGGGTGTATATATTCTTTCAACTAAACAGTTTCGATTTCTTCAGATATCCAGAAGTGGAAATGCTGGGTCATAAGACAGTCCCATTTTCAATTTTTCGAGGAACCTCGATACTGTTTTCCACAGTGGTTGCACCAGTCTGCATTCCCACCAACAGTGCAAGAGGGTTCCCTTTTCTCCACGTCCTCACCATCACTTGTTGTTTGTTGATTTGTTGTTGATAGCCATTCTGACAGATGTGAGGTGATACCTCATTGTGGGTTAATTTGCATTTTCAATGATTAGTGACATTGAACATTTTTTAATTTATCTATTGGCAATCTGTATGTCCTCTTTGGAGAAGCAGCTGTTCAGGTCCTCTGCCCATTTTTTTAAATTGGATTGTTTTTCTGGTGTTGAGTTGTATGAGTTTTTAATAAATTTGGATATTAACCTATTATCATGGGATTAACTGAATGTTCTTCCATTCAGTAGGTTTTCTTTTCATTTTGTTGATGGTTTCCGTTGGTGGACAAAAACTTTTTAGTTTGCTGTAGTCCTATTTGTTTATTTTTTCTTTAGTTTCCCTTTTCAGAGGAGATATATTAGAAAAAACACTGCTGTGAGAAATGTCCGAGATTTTAGTGTCTGTGTTATTTTCTAGGAGTTTTATGGTTTTAAGTCATACCTTTAACTCTTTTTTTTTTTTTTTTAGATTTAGAAGAGAGAGGTTCAACCGAGTAACTTTTATTCACACAGTCTTTAGGGAAGACAAGCAAAAGTCCCAACACCCCAAACACTGCCTTTTCTTCCTGGACCTGGTTTAAATAGTTTCTATCTACTCAAGTTGACTCTAAGGCCTGGACTCTAGGGGATCCTGTTGTCTAACACAGGCAGAGACACTGTTGTCCAGGCCTCGGCCTCCAGTCTTACGATGGGCTGGTGGAGTATTGTTTCATCAGCTGCTCATGACAGGGATTGCAAACTCGCTCAGGCTTGATACTTGAAGGAAGAGGCAGTTCGTTTGTCGAACAGGCATTGCAGAAGGTCCTCTGCAGTTCTTACATACACTCTTTGTTAGGCTGCCACCTTCCTGGCACAGCTGGCACACCTGTGGCTCTTCAGAGCGCAGCGGCCGATCCTGCTCATCCACAGGGGGGACTGCAGCCTGTGGCTTTCTTCCAGGGGCTGTTTTAGTTTAACATTTTCCTCTTGAATTTTGTGCTTCCCATCCGTTTTGGGTTCTGGCTTCTGGGAACCCCTTCCTGGGCTGCTCCTGTTGCTCTGTAACCTTCTTTCTCTTTCCTGTTTTAGTTCTAACTCCAGCTGGTTGCGCTGCCTGGTGACGCTTCCACTTCCAGCTGCAGGCTGTTGATCTTGTCCCCGAGGTCCTGCTTGAAGAGCCGGTTGTCCAGTTCAGCAGACTGGTGGCCTCGCTCAGCCTGGCACAATCTCTGTTCAAGTTGTTTAATGGTAGCAGCCATCCGGTTCGTCTTCTCTTCCAAGCAACTGTTTAGTTTACTTTTCTGTTTTACTCCTAAATCTGAACTCTGCAGCTTAAAGGCAAGTTCATGCTTCAGAGCCCTGAGGTCGTCCAGCTGCTGCCGCAGACACACCAGGGTGTCCTGCTTCTCACAGACATCCTTCTCCAGCATCTTCGTGGCCCACTCCATCTCCTGTCTCCTGCTGATCTGGATCTCCAGTTCTTTCTCAACATCCAGTCGTAATTGTGTCTCCTCCTTTAAATGCTTTCTTGCTTCACTTAGTGCTTGCCCTTCTGAAGTTCTGTCTTGCTTAGGACCCTTCTGATTGGATTCCAGTATGTAGGAGCTTTCCTCTTTAACTCGCTCCATTTCTTCTTGCAAGGTAATAATCCTGTTGTTTGCAACTGCAAGTTCCTCTGTCAGTTTAGTGTTGGATTTGTCTAATGCATCCACTTTTGCCTGAAGGTTGGTTGCAGTAGCATTCAGATGTCTGTTGAGTTCTTCTACATAGTTCTTCTGGTCCAGAATTGCAGTAATCTGGCCATCTCCTTCACTACCTTTACTGCTGTTCCCATCCTTGAGATACATTGAAAAGTCTATAACTCCAACCTGAGAGTCCAAATCTTCTCCTTTCATGCAGAAATTGGCATCAATCACTTTCAGACCCACCAAAAGACCAGCAATTATGGCTCCCTCTTCTTCCATCATGAGGGCATTTGGTTCATAGAATTCGCTGAGAAGTTCCTTTTTATTGATCAAAGCTTTCATATATTCCGAAAGTTTCTTTTGCATTAATGCCAATCGAAGCCAGGCTCTTCCTCTGCCTATTGGTGTCTTAAGTCCTGGGAGATCTTTAACACTTGCTGTTATCTCTGCAGCTCCTGGAACAAGCTTTTCTACCAGTTCTAGAGGCCCCCAGAAGGATTTATTTTGTCCAAGAAAAGTTTTCTTAGCTTTCAAGCCATGTTTCAGGCAGTGCTCCATCACCACGAAGAACTGCTGGAGAGGTGCGTAGTCAGAGTCCAGCTCCTCCCCAGGTTCAGGGCTGATTCAATCCAGCCCTTGATACTCAGCTTGGCGTGTTCATCAGGGTCATGCGCTCTTAGCCACGAGATGATTAGGATGGTGCTTGCCTCCGCCGCCCAGGTAGCTCAGCAGCAGGAAGGGCAGCGGGGAGCACGGCGACGGCGGGGTCCTCCAGGCGCGCTGCTGCTGTGGCGCCTCCATCGCCGGGTAGAGCAGGAAGAAGGGGGCGGCCACCTGCGAGCCGGGTCCGACTGCCCGCCGGGGAGCCCAGCAGCGGCGCCGCCTCGCCCTCCTGGTCCGCGCCCCCGGTCCAGGCTCCACTTGGCTCCTCCAGCAGCTGCTCCCCACCCGTCGCGGACTCCTCGCTGTAACTTTTTTCCCCCTTAATTCTTGTATGTGGTGTATGATGGTGATCAAGTATCTTTTTTTTTTTTTCATTGTAGCTGGCCAATTTTCCCAACATCATTTATTGGATAGTCTGTCTTTACCTCATCGTATGTTCTAGCTTCCTTTGTCAAATATTACTTGACTGTATAGGTGTGGGTTTATTTCTGAGCTCTCTATGCTGTTTCGTTGATTTTTATGTCTATTTTTGGACTCCTTCAACCAATTGCCCAGGCAGTCAAACTCTTTACTAAAGAACCCCTACAACCCCTAACATCCTCCACAACAATATTCATCATAGCACCTATCCTAGCCCTCACACTAGCACTAACAATATGAATCCCCCTTCCTATACCATATCCCCTAATCAATATAAATTTAGGTATCCTATTCATATTAGCCATATCAAGCCTAGCTGTATATGCCATCCTATGATCAGGATGAGCCTCAAATTCAAAATATGCACTAATTGGAGCCCTTCGAGCAGTAGCACAAACAATTTCATACGAAGTAACACTAGCTATTATCCTATTATCAGTCTTACTCATAAGCGGTTCCTTCACACTATCCACACTTATCGTAACTCAAGAATATATATGATTAATTTTTCCCTCATGACCCCTAGCCATAATATGATTCATTTCAACACTAGCCGAGACCAACCGCGCTCCCTTTGACCTAACAGAAGGGGAATCAGAATTAGTCTCAGGCTTCAATGTAGAATATGCTGGAGGCCCCTTCGCATTATTTTTCCTCGCAGAATATGCCAACATCATTATAATAAATGTCTTAACAACAACCCTCTTTCTAGGAGCCTACCACAACCCAATACTACCAGAACTATACACAATCAATTTCACAATCAAAACACTACTTCTAACAACCACTTTCCTATGAGTACGAGCATCCTATCCACGATTCCGCTACGACCAATTAATGCATCTCCTATGAAAAAACTTCTTACCACTTACACTAGCCTTATGCATGTGACATGTATCAATACCTATTATTACAGCGGGCATCCCCCCACAAACATAAGAAATATGTCTGACAAAAGAGTTACTTTGATAGAGTAAATAATAGGAGTTTAAGCCTCCTTATTTCTAGAATTATAGGAATTGAACCTACTCCTAAGAATTCAAAAATCTTCGTGCTACCATTTTTTTCCATTTTTTGTTCAGATAGAGTGGGAGGGAGAGAGAGGAAGAGAGAGAGAGAGAGAAACATCGACGCGAAAGGGACACATCGAGTGGCTGCCACCCGCACGACCAACCAGGGCCGGGGACAAACTGCAATCGAGGTACATGCCCTTAGCGGGAACCGAACCTGGGTCTCTCTGTACCGCAGGCTGACGCTCTAACCGCTGAGCCAAACTGGCCAGGGCTCGTGCTACCATTTTACACTATATTCTAGTAAGGTCAGCTAATTAAGCTATCGGGCCCATACCCCGAAAATGTTGGTTTATATTCTTCCCGTACTAATAAATCCCCTAATTATATCCATCATTATAGCAACCATCATCCTAGGCACTCTCATTGTCATAACAAGCTCACACTGACTTATAATTTGAATCGGATTCTAAATAAATATACTAGCTATTATCCCAATTCTAATAAAACAACATAACCCACGATCTACAGAAGCTGCTACTAAATATTTTTTCACACAAGCTACTGCTTCAATACTATTAATACTAGCAGTTGTTATTAACTTGATATACTCAGGCCAGTGAACCGTCATAAAGCCATTCAACCCAACAGCATCTATTATCATAACACTAGCATTAACCATAAAACTAGGACTCGCTCCATTCCACTTTTGAGTTCCAGAAGTTACCCAAGGTATTCCACTATCCTCTGGCCTAATCCTACTAACATGACAAAAACTAGCCCCCCTAACAGTCCTATACACAATCTCACCCACCATCAATCTAAACATACTATTAACAACATCACTACTATCTATCACAATTGGAGGATGAGGAGGACTAAATCAAACTCAATTACGCAAAATTATAGCCTACTCATCAATTGCCCACATAGGATGAATAACTGCTATCCTAATCTATAACCCCACAATAACACTACTAAATCTAGTAATTTCTATTTTGATAACAACGACTATATTTATACTGTTTATAGCCAACTCAACTACAACAACACTATCCCTATCACATATATGAAACAAAACACCATTAATTACCACAATCACACTAGTCACCCTATTATCCCTAGGAGGACTTCCACCACTAACTGGATTTATGCCTAAATGAATAATCATTCAAGAAATAACAAAAAACAGCAACATTATTCTACCTACAACTATAGCAATTACAGCACTACTAAATCTATTTTTCTACATATGATTAACATATGCCACATCCCTCACAATATTTCCCACTACCAATAACATAAAAATCAAATGACAGTTCGAAAACCCAAAACGCCTAAATCTACTCACACCAATAATCGTAATATCAACACTCACACTACCCCTAACACCAATAATAGTAATCTTATACTAAGAGTTTAGGTTAAATAAGACCAAGAGCCTTCAAAGCTCTAAGTAAACAACTAATGTTTAACTCTTGAAATTAAGGACTGCAAGACTCTATCTTACATCAACTGAATGCAAATCAATTACTTTTATTAAGCTAAGCCCTTACTAGATTGATGGGCTTCAAACCCATGAAACTTTAGTTAACAGCTAAATACCCTAATCAACTGGCTTCAATCTACTTCTCCCGCCGCGAAAGAAAAAAGGCGGGAGAAGCCCCGGCAGGATTGAAGCTGCTTCTTTGAATTTGCAATTCAATGTGTTATACACTACAGAGCTTGGCAAGAAGAGGACTCAAACCTCTATCTTCAGATTTACAGTCTAATGCTTTATCAGCCACCTTACCTATGTTCATAAACCGTTGATTATTCTCAACAAACCACAAAGACATCGGCACCTTGTATCTTCTATTTGGTGCTTGAGCGGGGATACTAGGAACTGCCCTAAATCTTCTTATCCGAGCTGAATTAGGTCAGCCGGGAGCTCTCTTAGGAGATGATCAGATCTATAACGTAATCGTTACTGCCCATGCCTTTGTAATAATTTTCTTTATAGTAATACCTATTGTAATTGGAGGATTTGGAAACTGATTAGTCCCTCTGATAATTGGTGCTCCAGATATAGCTTTCCCACAAATAAATAATATAAGTTTCTGACTATTACCTCCATCATTTCTATTACTACTGGCCTCTTCCATAGTAGAAGCTGGGGCCGGAACTGGTTGAACAGTTTATCCTCCGCTAGCCGGAAATTTAGCCCACGCCGGAGCCTCTGTTGATTTAACTATTTTCTCTTTACATTTAGCTGGTGTTTCATCAATTCTAGGCGCTATTAACTTTATTACAACTATTATTAACATAAAACCACCCGCTCTTTCCCAATATCAGACTCCCTTATTTGTTTGATCAGTCCTAATTACAGCCGTATTGCTCCTGCTATCTCTACCAGTACTTGCAGCAGGAATTACAATATTATTAACAGACCGAAACTTAAATACCACTTTCTTTGACCCTGCTGGAGGAGGAGACCCTATCTTATATCAACATTTATTCTGATTCTTCGGACACCCCAAAGTATATATTTTAATTTTACCTGGTTTCGGGATCATCTCACATATTGTAACTTATTATTCAGGAAAAAAAGAACCTTTCAGATATATAGGAATAGTATGAGCTATAATGTCTATTGGATTCCTAGGATTTATCGTCTGAGCTCACCATATGTTCACAGTAGGTATAGATGTAGACACACGAGCTTACTTTACATCCGCCACTATAATTATTGCCATCCCTACCGGAGTTAAAGTATTCAGCTGATTAGCAACTCTCCATGGAGGTAACATTAAATGATCTCCAGCTATATTATGAGCCTTAGGTTTCATTTTCCTTTTTACAGTAGGGGGGCTGACTGGCATTGTTCTCACTAATTCATCTTTAGATATCGTATTACACGATACTTATTATGTAGTAGCTCACTTTCACTATGTCCTTTCTATAGCAGCAGTATTTGCTATTATAGGCGGATTCGTGCACTGATTCCCACTATTTTCTGGCTATACACTTTAGCACAACCTGAGCTAAAATTCATTTCCTAATTATATTTGTAGGAGTTAATATAACTTTCTTCCCACAACACTTTCTAGGTCTATCTGGCATGCCTCGACGTTATTCTGATTATCCAGATGCCTACACAACCTGAAACACTGTTTCATCCATAGGCTCATTCATTTCACTAACTGCCGTTATACTTATAGTATTTATAGTTTGAGAAGCTTTCGCATCAAAACGAGAAGTACTCGTAGTAGAATTACCAACAACAAATCTAGAATGATTGCACGGATGTCCTCCACCTTATCACACATTCGAAGAGCCCACATACGTAAATCCCAAATAAGAAAGGAAGGAATCAAACCCCCTTAAATTGGTTTCAAGCCAACATCATAACCATTATGTCTTTCTCTACAAATGAGATATTAGTAAAATTTACATAACTTTGTCAAAGTTAAATTATAGGTGAAAACCCTATATGTCTCTATGGCTTATCCTTTCCAGCTAGGCTTTCAAGACGCTACATCCCCTATTATAGAAGAACTCCTCCACTTCCATGACCATACCTTAATAATCGTATTCCTTATTAGCTCATTAGTACTATATATTATCTCACTAATACTAACTACTCGCCTAACCCACACCAGTACTATGGATGCACAAGAAGTAGAGACAATTTGAACAATCTTACCGGCTATCATTTTAATCATGATCGCACTACCTTCACTACGAATTCTTTACATAATAGATGAAATCAACAACCCTACTATAACTATCAAAACAATAGGACACCAATGATACTGAAGCTACGAATATACAGACTATGAGGACCTTAACTTTGATTCATATATAATTCCTACCTCTGACCTAAAGCCTGGAGAAATACTCCTACTGGAAGTAGACAATCGAGTAGTACTACCTATAGAAATAACAATTCGAATACTAATTTCATCCGAAGACGTACTTCACTCATGAGCTGTACCTTCACTTGGATTAAAAACGGATGCAATTCCAGGACGCCTAAATCAAACAACCCTCTTATCCACACGACCAGGACTTTATTACGGGCAATGCTCTGAAATCTGTGGATCTAACCATAGTTTTATACCAATTGTACTTGAAATAGTCCCATTAAAAACTTTTGAAAAATGATCCTCATCAATACTTTAAACTCATTAAGAAGCTAAGCAGCGCTAACCTTTTAAGTTAGAGATTGGGAGTGTAGATCTCCTCTTAATGACATGCCTCAGCTCGACACATCAACATGATTCATTACTATCCTATCAATAATTCTAACATTTTTCATTATTATACAACTAAAAATTTCAAAACACTTATATCATGCAAATCCTGAGCCAATATCTGTAAAATCACTAAAACACTCAACTCCCTGAAACACTAAATGAACGAAAATTTGTTTGCCTCATTCATTACCCCTATGATAATAGGTCTACCTATTGTTATCTTAATCATCATATTCCCAACAATTCTATTTCCATCAACTACACGCCTAATCAACAACCGTGTTATCGCTATCCAACAATGACTTATCCACTTAACATCAAAACAAATAATAACTATTCACAACCAAAAAGGCCAAACATGAACCCTCATATTAATATCATTAATTATATTTATTGGTTCAACAAACCTTCTAGGCCTACTCCCACACTCATTTACCCCAACCACACAACTCTCAATAAACCTAGGAATAGCCATCCCTTTATGAGCAGGAACTGTAATTCTAGGCTTCCGACATAAAACAAAAGCATCACTAGCACATTTCCTTCCCCAAGGAACACCATTACCTTTAATTCCTATGCTAGTAATCATTGAAACAATTAGCTTATTTATTCAACCAATAGCCCTAGCAGTACGATTAACACCTAACATTACTGCAGGCCATCTACTTATTCACTTAATGGGAGGAGCTATCCTTGCCCTAATAAGTATTAGCATAACAACAGCTCTAATTACATTTATTATCCTTGTACTACTAACTATTCTAGAATTAGCAGTTGCCCTCATCCAAGCTTATGTCTTTACTTTACTAGTCAGCCTATACCTACATGATAATGCCTAATGACCCACCAAACACACGCCTATCACATAGTAAACCCCAGTCTTTGACCACTAACAGGGGCTCTATCGGCCCTATTAATAACATCAGGATTAGTCATATGATTTCACTTTAACTCCTCCCTATTATTTTCCATCGGATTACTTACTAATACCCTAACTATATATCAATGATGACGAGATATCATCCGAGAAAGCACTTTCCAAGGTCACCACACACCAACTGTCCAAAAAGGACTTCGATATGGAATAATCTTATTCATCTTATCAAAAGTACTATTCTTCTCAGGCTTCTTCTGAGCCTTCTACCACTCAAGCCTAGCCCCCACTCCAGAACTTGGAGGTTATTGACCCCCAGCAGGCATCAACACATTAAACCCACTAGAAGTACCCCTTCTAAACACATCTGTACTTCTAGCCTCTGGAGTCTCCATCACATGAGCTCATCATAGCTTAATAGAAGGAAATCGAAAACATATAATCCAAGCCCTATTTATTACAATCTGCTTAGGGCTATACTTTACACTTCTTCAAGCCTCCGAATATTATGAAACATCATTTACCATCTCCGATGGTGTTTATGGCTCAACTTTCTTTATAGCTACAGGCTTCCACGGCCTACATGTAATTATTGGGTCTACTTTCCTAATTGTATGTCTTCTGCGACAACTAAAATTCCATTTTACATCTAACCACCATTTCGGCTTCGAAGCAGCTGCTTGATACTGGCATTTTGTAGACGTAGTATGACTTTTCCTCTACGTATCTATTTATTGATGAGGCTCATATTCTTTTAGTATTAATTAGTACAACTGACTTCCAATCAGTTAGCTTCGGTAAAACCCCGAAAAAGAATAATTAACATAGCAATCACACTACTTATTAACACCCTCCCAGCATCCCTTCTCGTTTTAATTGCATTCTGACTACCACAAACTAATGTATATAACGAAAAAGCAAGTCCCTACGAATGCGGATTTGACCCTATAGGATCAGCACGCCTGCCTTTCTCAATAAAATTCTTCTTAGTCGCCATCACATTTCTACTCTTCGACCTAGAAATTGTTCTTCTTCTACCTCTCCCATGAGCCTCCCAAACTAATCACCTAAAAACAATACTCATTATAGCCTTAGTACTTATTCTACTACTAATTATTAGCCTAACTTACGAATGAACTCAAAAAGGACTAGAATGATCCGAATAATGGTAGTTAGTTTAAACAAAACAAGTGATTTTGACTCACCAGATCATGATAATATTCATAACTACCAAATGTCTATAACCTACGTCAACATCCTACTAGCATTCACTATCTCTCTAATAGGGTTACTCATATATCGATCCCATATAATATCATCCCTTCTATGCCTTGAAGGTATAATACTATCCCTATTCGTTCTTATATCTATAATAATTCTCACAACCCATATAACCCTAGCCAGCATGATTCCAATTATCCTACTAGTATTTGCAGCTTGCGAAGCTGCCCTGGGCTTGTCTCTACTAGTAATAGTATCAAACACCTATGCAGTCGACTATGTACAAAATCTAAACCTACTCCAATGCTAAAAATTATTATCCCAACAATAATACTTATCCCCCTAACATGACTTTCAAAAAGTAATATAATCTGAATTAATTCTACCACATATAGCCTAGCAATTAGCCTCATATGCCTCCCTCTCTTAAATCAATTTAATGACAACAGCCTTAATACCTCTATAATATTCTTTTCAGATGCTCTATCTACACCTATTAATATTGACAATATGACTCCTACCATTAATAATTATCGCTAGCCAATTCCACCTCACTAAAGAATCCCTAACACGCAAAAAATTATATATTACTATACTTATACTATTACAAGTATTTTTAATTATAACATTCTCAGCAACAGAACTAATCTTCTTCTATATCTTATTTGAAGCTACCCTTGTTCCCACACTAATTATCATCACCCGATGAGGCGGCCAAACAGAACGTCTCAATGCAGGAATTTACTTCTTATTCTATACACTTGTTGGATCACTACCATTACTAGTAGCCCTTACATACATTCAAAATAATATAGGCTCATTAAATTTTCTGCTCGTACAATACTGAATTAAACCACTAACAGACAACTGAGCCAACTCCCTACTATGACTAGCATGCATCCTAGCTTTTATAGTTAAAATACCATTATATGGCCTCCACCTATGGCTGCCTAAAGCCCATGTTGAAGCCCCAATCGCAGGCTCAATAGTACTAGCAGCCGTACTACTAAAGCTAGGAGGATATGGCATAACGCGTATCACCATCTTATTAAATCCATTAACTACCATAATAGCCTATCCCTTCCTAATATTATCATTATGAGGAATAATTATAACTAGCTCAATCTGCTTACGCCAAACAGATCTTAAGTCTCTTATCGCATACTCATCAGTTAGCCACATAGCACTAGTCATCGTAGCCATTCGTATCCAAACCCCCTGAAGCTATATAGGAGCTACAGCATTAATAATTGCACATGGACTCACCTCATCTCTATTATTCTGCTTAGCCAATTCAAATTATGAACGAATTCACAGTCGAACACTAATCCTAGCCCGAGGTTTACAAACTATCCTCCCATTAATAGCCGCTTGATGACTCATTGCAAGCCTCGCTAATCTAGCATTACCACCATCCATCAACTTAATCGGAGAACTATTCGTAGTTCTATCAACATTCTCTTGATCAAACTTCTCTATTATTCTAATAGGACTAAACATCATTATTACAGCTCTATACTCACTGTATATATTAATTATAACTCAACGAGGAAAACATACACATCATATCAACAACATTAAACCCTCTTATACACGAGAAAATACATTAATAACCCTCCACCTAATGCCCCTCTTACTATTATCGATTAACCCAAAAATCATTTTGGGTATTACATACTGTAAATATAGTTTAATAAAAACATTAGATTGTGAATCTAACGATAGAGACTTAAACCTCTTATTTACCGAAAAAGACTGCAAGAACTGCTAACTCATTGCTTCCGTATCTAACAGTACGGCTTTTTTAACTTTTAAAGGATAGAAGTTATCCATTGGTCTTAGGAACCAAAGAATTGGTGCAACTCCAAATAAAAGTAATAAACCTATTCTCTATTTCAATGATTCTATCACTAACAATATTAATTTTGCCAATTATAATAACAATTCCTAACACACAAAAACATATCTCATACCCTGACTATGTAAAAACCATAACCTCCTACTCCTTCATCTTTAGTCTAATCCCAGCCCTCATATTCATTTATTCTGGCCAAGAAGCAATGATCTCTAACTGACACTGAATAACAATCCAAACTATAGAACTATCAATAAGCTTCAAACTAGATTACTTCTCACTTATATTTATACCAGTAGCACTATTCGTTACATGATCAATTATAGAGTTCTCAATGTGATATATACACTCAGATCCAAACATCGACCGCTTCTTCAAATATCTATTAATATTTTTAATTACAATACTTATCTTAGTTACCGCCAACAACCTATTCCAACTATTCATCGGCTGGGAAGGCGTAGGCATTATATCTTTTCTACTCATCGGGTGATGATATGGTCGCGCAGACGCCAACACTGCAGCATTACAAGCAATTCTTTATAACCGCATCGGAGATACTGGGTTTATCCTAGCTATAGCATGATTCCTAATACATAATAATTCTTGAGAATTACAACAAATCTTCATATTAAATTCAGAAAATACCAATTTCCCACTAATAGGACTACTTCTACTGCTACAGGAAAATCAGCCCAATTCGGCCTACACCCATGACTCCCTTCAGCTATAGAAGGCCCAACACCCGTCTCAGCATTACTTCATTCAAGCACAATGGTCGTAGCAGGAGTCTTCCTATTAATCCGATTTTATCCCCTAACAGAAAACAATCTATTAATTCAAACCCTAATTCTATGCTTAGGAGCAATTACAACACTCTTTACAGCAATCTGCGCTCTAACCCAAAATGATATTAAAAAGATTGTAGCCTTCTCAACCTCAAGCCAATTAGGCCTAATAATAGTTACAATTGGAATTAACCAGCCACATCTAGCCTTCTTACATATCTGCACCCACGCATTCTTTAAAGCCATGTTATTTATATGCTCCGGATCCATTATCCACAGCTTAGGCGATGAACAGGACATTCAAAAAATAGGAGGCCTCTTCAAAACACTGCCATTCACCACCACTGCTTTAATTATTGGAAGTTTAGCCCTAACAGGAATACCATTCCTAACAGGATTCTACTCCAAAGACTTAATCATCGAAACCGCCAACACGTCGTATACCAACGCCTGAGCCCTATTAATCACTCTCGTAGCCACATCCCTAACTGCTGTCTATAGCACCCGCATCATCTTCTTCGTATTACTAGGTCAACCACGCTTTCCTACCCTCATTCTAATTAATGAAAACAACCCTATACTTATTAACTCAATTAAACGCCTCCTAATCGGAAGCATTTTTGCAGGATTTCTACTAACTAACAATATTAACCCAACTTCCCTCCCACAAATAACCATACCTACATACCTAAAACTAACAGCCCTATTCGTTACAATTATAGGATTTATTATAGCCCTAGAACTTAATATAGCCACCTATAATCTAAAACATAACCCTCCTACATCCTTATTCAAATTCTCTAACTCCCTGGGCTATTTCCCTACACTTATTCACCGAATTCAACCTTTCACAAACCTACTAGCAAGTCAAAAATATGCCTCCCTATTACTAGACCTAATCTGACTAGAAAACCTATTACCAAAACTCATTTCCCACTCACAATCAAATATATCAGCTCTAATCTCAAGCCAAAAAGGACTAATTAAATTATACTTTTTATCCTTCTTAATTACACTAGCTCTCAGCCTTGCTATCTTTAATTTCCACGAGTAATTTCCATGATAACAACAACCCTCATGAACAAAGATCACCCAGTGATCGCCACCAATCAAGTTCCATAACTATGTAAAGCAGCAACCCCTACAGCCTCTTTGCTAAAAAATCCAGAATCACCACTATCATAAATTACCCAATCTCCTATTCCATTAAACTCAAAAATAATCTCTAACTTTTCATCCTTTAATAAACTAACAACAAGTAAAACTTCCATAACTAACCCAATCAAGAAAGACCCTAAAACTGTCTTATTAGACACTCAAACCTCCAGATATTGCTCAGTAGCCATCGCAGTAGTATAACCAAAACAACAAGTATTCCTCCAAGATAAATAAAAAATACTATTAAACCTAAAAAAGACCCATCAAAATTTATAACAATACCACAACCTACCCCACCACTAATAATTAAACCAACTCCCCCATAAATCGGTGAAATCTTTGAAGAAAATCCCACAAAACCAACCACGAAAAATACACTTAAAATAAACATAATATATGTCATCATTATTCCTACATGGTCTAACTCCATGGCCTATGACATGAAAAATCATCGTTGTATACTCAACTATAAGAACTATAATGACCAACATCCGAAAATCTCACCCCCTAATCAAAATTATCAATGATGCATTTATTGATTTACCAGCCCCATCAAACATCTCTTCTTGATGAAATTTCGGCTCTCTCTTAGGAGTCTGCCTTGCCGTTCAAATCTTAACAGGACTTTTCCTAGCAATACACTACACATCAGATACCGCCACCGCATTTAACTCAGTCACACATATTTGCCGAGACGTAAACTATGGCTGATTATTACGCTACCTACACGCCAACGGAGCCTCAATATTCTTTATCTGCCTATACCTTCACGTAGGACGTGGACTCTACTACGGATCTTATACCTACACAGAAACATGAAATGTCGGAATTACTCTCCTATTCGCTGTAATAGCCACTGCTTTCATAGGTTATGTATTACCATGAGGGCAAATATCTTTCTGAGGGGCCACAGTCATCACCAACCTATTATCCGCAATCCCCTATATTGGAACTGACCTTGTTGAATGAATCTGAGGGGGATTCTCAGTAGATAAAGCCACCCTAACCCGATTTTTCGCTTTCCACTTCTTACTCCCTTTCATTATTGCAGCTATAGCAATAGTACATCTCCTATTCCTCCACGAAACAGGATCAAACAATCCTACAGGAATCCCATCCAACTCAGACATAATCCCATTCCACCCTTACTATACAATTAAAGATACCCTCGGATTTTTACTAATACTAGCAGCACTACTTATATTAGTACTATTCTCCCCTGACCTATTAGGAGACCCTGATAATTACACCCCAGCCAACCCTCTTAATACCCCTCCACATATTAAGCCAGAGTGATATTTCTTATTCGCCTATGCAATCTTACGATCAATTCCAAATAAATTAGGAGGTGTTCTAGCCCTAGTTTTATCCATCCTTATCCTCATAATCGTCCCAATCCTTCACACCTCTAAACAACGAAGCATAACCTTCCGACCTCTCAGCCAATGCCTATTCTGACTATTAGTAGCAGATCTATTAACCCTCACATGAATTGGGTAACTTGTTCCGTTGATCAATATTATTGGATCAATAAATGATTTTGTTGCTTTGACTAGTAAGTCTAGGCTAAAATCACTCGGAAGTTGTTTTGTGTTCCGAGGTCACCCCAACCTAAATTGTTAGTTTATATAAGAAAATATGTTGTTCCTTGATGGTTTATAGTTTTTTCTTATAAACTAATTAATTAAAGCTCCATAGGGTCTTCTCGTCTTATTTGTGTATTCCCGCCTCTTCACGGGAAGGTCAATTTCATAGATTAAAAATAAGAGACAGTAAAACCCTCGTGGGGCCATTCATACCAGTCCTTATTTAGAGAACAAGTGATTATGCTACCTTTGCACGGTCAGGATACCACGGCCGTTAAACTAATGTCACTGGGCAGGCAGTGCCTCTAATACTGTGAATGCTAGAGGTGATGTTTTTGGTAAACAGGCGGGGTTTGTGTTTGCCGAGTTCCTATTACTTTTTTTAATCTTTCCCTTGTAGCATTCCTGTGTTGGGTTAACAGTGTGTTGTATAAGTGTTTTATTTATTAATTATATTATGGTCTGTTAACTATCAGTGATTTATTCGTTCTGATATACACGTATACAGGGAGAACAGACTTCTTATTACTCATATTAACAGTATTGTTTCTATATATAAATAGAATAATCCAGTATAAATTTAGGAGTTGAATAATTATTATTGGTATTATGTTGTGGTGGAATTATTGAGCTTGAACGCTTTCTTAATTGATGGCTGCTTTTAGGCCAACTATGGTAGTTTTAATTATTACTCTCTAATAAAGGTTGTTTCCTGTATCTAAAAGGCTGTACCCTTTTAGACTATTCTTTAAATTTACATTAAAATTATGTGGTTTTTTGGTAAATTTAAATTAGAACTTAAATTCTGTTTTTGGATAACCAGCTATCACCGGGCTCGATAGGCTTATCACCTCTACCTATAAGTCTTCTCACTATTTTGCTACATAGATGAGTTTGCTCTGGGGGCTGCTCGTAGGTAGCTCGTCCGGTTTCGGGAATATTAACTTAAATTCTTTTTGCTAATTTGGTCTAGTTAAATCATTATGCAAAAGGTAAAAGGTGTAATCTTTGCTTTTTTTGTACTTTGATTCATTCTTTCATTGTTCCCTTGCGGTACTTTCTCTATACTGCCAAGTTAAATTTCTATCACCTATACTTTTAAGGGTATTAAATGTTTTGTTTTATTTTTTATGATTAGTTGTATTAGGATAATGATTGGACTAATATTAATTCAAAGTGGTCATTTTGATGTGAAATCTTCTAGGTGTAAACTAGATGCTTTGGTTTAAGCTACACTTTGAGTTATCCAAGAGCACTTTCCAGTACGCTTACCTTGTTATGACTTATCTCCTCTCATAGGCTTTATTTTAAATTATATGTCATTGATATTGTTAGCAGTATTTGAGGAGGGTGACGGGCGGTGTGTGCGTGCTTCATGGCCTTATTCAGTTAAGCTCTCTATTCTTAACTTACTACTAAATCCACCTTTAATCTCTGATTTCACAGAGATATTCGTAAATTATCCTATGGTAGGAAATGTAGCCCATTTCTTCCCAACTCATTAGCTACACCTTGACCTAACGTTTTTATGTGCAATGTTTGTGCTTACTATAATTCCTTTTTAGGGTTTGCTGAAGATGGCGGTATATAGGCTGAATTAAGCAAGGGTTGGTGAGGTTTATCGGGGTTTATCGATTATTGAACAGGCTCCTCTAGATGGATATAAAGCACCGCCAAGTCCTTTGAGTTTTAAGCTTCTGCTAGTAGTACTCTGGCGAATAATTTTGTTTGTTAAATTTTTTGGGTTTACGGCTAAGCATAGTGGGGTATCTAATCCCAGTTTGGGTCTTAGCTGTCATGTATTCAGATATTTTAAAGTCACTTTCGTTGTTTATTTTATGATAGCTGGGGCTTTTTACAGCTTAGCTAGTATTTATCTTTATTTTGTTTGTTTTCTTAAACACGCTTTACGCCGAGTATCTATTAGTTTGGGTTAATCGTATGACCGCGGTGGCTGGCACGAAATTTACCAACCCTAGAATATTAGTATAACTTAGTCAAACTTTCGTTTATGGCTTAATTTTTATCACTGCTGTTTCCCGTGGGGGTGTGTTTAAGCAAGGCGTTATGAGCTACTTGTTAGTGTGCTTGATGCCTGCTCCTTTTTATCATAATCTTGATTTAGAGGGCATTCTCACTGGGGCGTGGATACTTGCATGTGTAAGTTTACTAACAACTAATAGAAAGGCTAGGACCAAACCTATGTGTTTATGGAGTTAATAAAACTCATCTAGGCATTTTCAGTGCCTTGCTTTGTAGTTAAGCTACATTAACTTTTAATAGTGGGATGGAGTAATGTGCGCGGAAATCTCGTAGGATCTAGAAGGATAGCTGTCTAAGGAAAGCTGATTCATTAAAGTAAGAGACTTCTATCAGGGGGTATCATTTTGAGTAGATATAGTCAAGCTGAGCTTGTGATGTTATTATGTGTGGTCTTGTTTTTGGGGTTTGGCAAGATATTAATACATAGTACTAGGGCTTAACGGGGGGTAGGGGGGTTTGTTTAGGCTACTTTATGGGCTGATAGATAGTCGCGTATGCGTATGCGTGTGGGTATGCGTGTGGGTATGCGTATTGTTGGTTGTCTTATATGTCCTGGAACCATTAATCAAATAGCCCTTTAGTAGGGTCTGTATGTCACGTCCCATTTGTTTTATGCACGTCTTCATTAACTATCCTGGATCATTAATTAAACATTCCGTCTCGCTCATTATGTGGGTGGAGGATGTACATTAATAGGCTCGCCAACATGTTATGCGCCGGGTTAGGGCCTTTGACGGCCATAGCTGAGTCGAGGCATCCCCAAAATTTAAAAAATACCAAGGGCATTACACCTCAGTTATGCCGCGGCATGGGCTGATTAGTCCCGATTCCATTGAGATGTCTTATTTAAGGGCAGGTAAATGGGCGATAACGCATTCCTATGGCCCTGAGGTAAGAACCAGATGCCCTTTACGACCCAAGTTAGAAACCCCCAAGTTAAATGGGCCCGGGGCGAGAAGGGTGACACGTATTGGGCGGGTTGCTGGTTTCACGGAGGTTGGTAGATTAAGAGACTATCTGATACTTGAGTGGATATCCATGTTCTCTAGCATGGTTTATGACTGTAATGGTCTATGTACGATTAATAAACCAAATGTACTATGTACTTTCCACGATTTAATGTACTTGCTTATATTAATGTGCTGTACAATTTAATGTACTGTTATACATACAATGTACTATGTCCTTGGGTAATTTATGATACTGGTGATTCTGGATTTTTTAGCAAAGAGGCTGTAGGGGTTGCTGCTTTATATAGTTATGGAACTTGATTGGTGGCGATCACTGGGTGATCTTTGTTCATGGGGGTTGTTGTTATCATGGAAATTACTCGTGGAAATTAAAGATAGCAAGGCTGAGAGCTAGGGTAATTAAGAAGGATAAAAAGTATAATTTAATTAGTCCTTTTTGGCTTGAGATTAGAGCTGATATATTTGATTGTGAGTGGGAAATGAGTTTTGGTAATAGGTTTTCTAGTCAGATTAGGTCTAGTAATAGGGAGGCATATTTTTGACTTGCTAGTAGGTTTGTGAAAGGTTGAATTCGGTGAATAATTGTAGGGAAATAGCCCAGGGAGTTAGAGAATTTGAATAAGGATGTAGGAGGGTTATGTTTTAGATTATAGGTGGCTATATTAAGTTCTAGGGCTATAATAAATCCTATAATTGTAACGAATAGGGCTGTTAGTTTTAGGTATGTAGGTATGGTTATTTGTGGGAGGGAAGTTGGGTTAATATTGTTAGTTAGTAGAAATCCTGCAAAAATGCTTCCGATTAGGAGGCGTTTAATTGAGTTAATAAGTATAGGGTTGTTTTCATTAATTAGAATGAGGGTAGGAAAGCGTGGTTGACCTAGTAATACGAAGAAGATGATGCGGGTGCTATAGACAGCAGTTAGGGATGTGGCTACGAGAGTGATTAATAGGGCTCAGGCGTTGGTATACGACGTGTTGGCGGTTTCGATGATTAAGTCTTTGGAGTAGAATCCTGTTAGGAATGGTATTCCTGTTAGGGCTAAACTTCCAATAATTAAAGCAGTGGTGGTGAATGGCAGTGTTTTGAAGAGGCCTCCTATTTTTCGAATGTCCTGTTCATCGCCTAAGCTGTGGATAATGGATCCGGAGCATATAAATAACATGGCTTTAAAGAATGCGTGGGTGCAGATATGTAAGAAGGCTAGATGTGGCTGGTTAATTCCAATTGTAACTATTATTAGGCCTAATTGGCTTGAGGTTGAGAAGGCTACAATCTTTTTAATATCATTTTGGGTTAGAGCGCAGATTGCTGTAAAGAGTGTTGTAATTACTCCTAAGCATAGAATTAGGGTTTGAATTAATAGATTGTTTTCTGTTAGGGGATAAAATCGGATTAATAGGAAGACTCCTGCTACGACCATTGTGCTTGAATGTAGTAATGCTGAGACGGGTGTTGGGCCTTCTATAGCTGAAGGGAGTCATGGGTGTAGGCCGAATTGGGCTGATTTTCCTGTAGCAGTAGAAGTAGTCCTATTAGTGGGAAATTGGTATTTTCTGAATTTAATATGAAGATTTGTTGTAATTCTCAAGAATTATTATGTATTAGGAATCATGCTATAGCTAGGATAAACCCAGTATCTCCGATGCGGTTATAAAGAATTGCTTGTAATGCTGCAGTGTTGGCGTCTGCGCGACCATATCATCACCCGATGAGTAGAAAAGATATAATGCCTACGCCTTCCCAGCCGATGAATAGTTGGAATAGGTTGTTGGCGGTAACTAAGATAAGTATTGTAATTAAAAATATTAATAGATATTTGAAGAAGCGGTCGATGTTTGGATCTGAGTGTATATATCACATTGAGAACTCTATAATTGATCATGTAACGAATAGTGCTACTGGTATAAATATAAGTGAGAAGTAATCTAGTTTGAAGCTTATTGATAGTTCTATAGTTTGGATTGTTATTCAGTGTCAGTTAGAGATCATTGCTTCTTGGCCAGAATAAAGGAATATGAGGGCTGGGATTAGACTAAAGATGAAGGAGTAGGAGGTTATGGTTTTTACATAGTCAGGGTATGAGATATGTTTTTGTGTGTTAGGAATTGTTATTATAATTGGCAAAATTAATATTGTTAGTGATAGAATCATTGAAATAGAGAATAGGTTTATTACTTTTATTTGGAGTTGCACCAATTCTTTGGTTCCTAAGACCAATGGATAACTTCTATCCTTTAAAAGTTAAAAAAGCCGTACTGTTAGATACGGAAGCAATGAGTTAGCAGTTCTTGCAGTCTTTTTCGGTAAATAAGAGGTTTAAGTCTCTATTGTTAGATTCACAATCTAATGTTTTTATTAAACTATATTTACAGTATGTAATACCCAAAATGATTTTTGGGTTAATCGATAATAGTAAGAGGGGCATTAGGTGGAGGGTTATTAATGTATTTTCTCGTGTATAAGAGGGTTTAATGTTGTTGATATGATGTGTATGTTTTCCTCGTTGAGTTATAATTAATATATACAGTGAGTATAGAGCTGTAATAATGATGTTTAGTCCTATTAGAATAATAGAGAAGTTTGATCAAGAGAATGTTGATAGAACTACGAATAGTTCTCCGATTAAGTTGATGGATGGTGGTAATGCTAGATTAGCGAGGCTTGCAATGAGTCATCAAGCGGCTATTAATGGGAGGATAGTTTGTAAACCTCGGGCTAGGATTAGTGTTCGACTGTGAATTCGTTCATAATTTGAATTGGCTAAGCAGAATAATAGAGATGAGGTGAGTCCATGTGCAATTATTAATGCTGTAGCTCCTATATAGCTTCAGGGGGTTTGGATAAGAATGGCTACGATGACTAGTGCTATGTGGCTAACTGATGAGTATGCGATAAGAGACTTAAGATCTGTTTGGCGTAAGCAGATTGAGCTAGTTATAATTATTCCTCATAATGATAATATTAGGAAGGGATAGGCTATTATGGTAGTTAATGGATTTAATAAGATGGTGATACGCGTTATGCCATATCCTCCTAGCTTTAGTAGTACGGCTGCTAGTACTATTGAGCCTGCGATTGGGGCTTCAACATGGGCTTTAGGCAGCCATAGGTGGAGGCCATATAATGGTATTTTAACTATAAAAGCTAGGATGCATGCTAGTCATAGTAGGGAGTTGGCTCAGTTGTCTGTTAGTGGTTTAATTCAGTATTGTACGAGCAGAAAATTTAATGAGCCTATATTATTTTGAATGTATGTAAGGGCTACTAGTAATGGTAGTGATCCGACAAGTGTATAGAATAAGAAGTAAATTCCTGCATTGAGACGTTCTGTTTGGCCGCCTCATCGGGTGATGATAATTAGTGTGGGAACAAGGGAAGCTTCAAATAAGATATAGAAGAAGATTAGTTCTGTTGCTGAGAATGTTATAATTAAAAATACTTGTAATAGTATAAGTATAGTAATATATAATTTTTTGCGTGTTAAGTATTCTTTAGTGAGGTGGAATTGGCTAGCGATAATTATTAATGGTAGGAGTCATATTGTCAATATTAATAGAGGTGTAGATAGAGCATCTGAAAAGAATATTATAGAGGTATTAAGGCTGTTGTCATTAAATTGATTTAAGAGAGGGAGGCATATGAGGCTAATTGCTAGGCTATATGTGGTAGAATTAATTCAGATTATATTACTTTTTGAAAGTCATGTTAGGGGGATAAGTATTATTGTTGGGATAATAATTTTTAGCATTGGAGTAGGTTTAGATTTTGTACATAGTCGACTGCATAGGTGTTTGATACTATTACTAGTAGAGACAAGCCCAGGGCAGCTTCGCAAGCTGCAAATACTAGTAGGATAATTGGAATCATGCTGGCTAGGGTTATATGGGTTGTGAGAATTATTATAGATATAAGAACGAATAGGGATAGTATTATACCTTCAAGGCATAGAAGGGATGATATTATATGGGATCGATATATGAGTAACCCTATTAGAGAGATAGTGAATGCTAGTAGGATGTTGACGTAGGTTATAGACATTTGGTAGTTATGAATATTATCATGATCTGGTGAGTCAAAATCACTTGTTTTGTTTAAACTAACTACCATTATTCGGATCATTCTAGTCCTTTTTGAGTTCATTCGTAAGTTAGGCTAATAATTAGTAGTAGAATAAGTACTAAGGCTATAATGAGTATTATTTTTAGGTGATTAGTTTGGGAGGCTCATGGGAGAGGTAGAAGAAGAGCAATTTCTAGGTCGAAGAGTAGAAATGTGATGGCGACTAAGAAGAATTTTATTGAGAAAGGCAGGCGTGCTGATCCTATAGGGTCAAATCCGCATTCGTAGGGACTTGCTTTTTCGTTATATACATTAGTTTGTGGTAGTCAGAATGCAATTAAAACGAGAAGGGATGCTGGGAGGGTGTTAATAAGTAGTGTGATTGCTATGTTAATTATTCTTTTTCGGGGTTTTACCGAAGCTAACTGATTGGAAGTCAGTTGTACTAATTAATACTAAAAGAATATGAGCCTCATCAATAAATAGATACGTAGAGGAAAAGTCATACTACATCTACAAAATGCCAGTATCAAGCAGCTGCTTCGAAGCCGAAATGGTGGTTAGATGTAAAATGGAATTTTAGTTGTTGCAGAAGACATACAATTAGGAAAGTAGACCCAATAATTACATGTAGGCCGTGGAAGCCTGTAGCTATAAAGAAAGTTGAGCCATAAACACCATCGGAGATGGTAAATGATGTTTCATAATATTCGGAGGCTTGAAGAAGTGTAAAGTATAGCCCTAAACAGATTGTAATAAATAGGGCTTGGATTATATGTTTTCGATTTCCTTCTATTAAGCTATGATGAGCTCATGTGATGGAGACTCCAGAGGCTAGAAGTACAGATGTGTTTAGAAGGGGTACTTCTAGTGGGTTTAATGTGTTGATGCCTGCTGGGGGTCAATAACCTCCAAGTTCTGGAGTGGGGGCTAGGCTTGAGTGGTAGAAGGCTCAGAAGAAGCCTGAGAAGAATAGTACTTCTGATAAGATGAATAAGATTATTGTTTGTTTGTTTTGCCATTGCCATGCTGTTTTTTTTAAAAAATATGTTTTTATTGATTTTTCAGAGAGAAGAAGGGAGAGAAAGAGAAAGATAGAAACATTGATGAGAAAGAAACATGGATAGGCTGTCTCCTGCACACCCCCTATTGGGGATCAAGCCCACAACCTGGCCATGTGCCCTGACTAGGAATGAACTGATGACCTCTTGGTGCATGGGACGACACTCAGCCAACTGAGCCACACCAGCTGGGCCATTACCATGCTGTTTTGATTACGGTAGCCTTGTTGTATAGTTTGATATCAGGAAGGGTGATATTCCAACTTTGTTCTTAAAATTGCTGTGACTATTTAGGGTCTTTTATGGTTCTATATAAATTTTGGGAGTATTTGTTCTAGTTCTGTGAAATATGGCATTGGTGTATTGATAGGAACTGTGTTGAATCTATTATTTGCTTTGGGTAGTATGGATGTTTTATTGATGTTAATTCTTCCTATCCATGAGCCTGGTATATGTTTCCATTGATTTGTCTCTTCTTCAGTTTCTTCTTTCTTTCTTTCTTTTTTTTAAGGGATGAAGAGGACGAGAGAGAAACATCCATGTGAGAGAGAAACATTGATTGTCTGTTTCCTGTACATGCCTCAACTGGGGAGTCAGCCTGCAACCTGGGTATGGACCATGACTGGGAATTAAACTCGTGACATTTTGGTCCACAGGAGGATGCTTCAACAACCTAAGCCACACTGGCAAGGGCACTTTCTTTCTTAAATATCTTATAATTTTGTTAGTATAGGTCTTTTACGTCCTTGGTTAAATTTATTTGTAGGTATTTTTTTAATGCAGTTGTAAATGGGGGGTTGTTTTATTTTTTCTTTTCTTTTTTTATTCTTACTTGAAGATATTTTTTCCATTGATTTTTAGAGAGAGTGTAAGGGAGGGAGGGAGAGAATTGGAAAGCGGAGAAAGAGAAAAAGAGAAACATCAATTTGAGAGAGACACATCAATTGGTTGCCTCCTGCATGTGCCCTAACTGGGGCAGGGTATAGAACCTGCCACCCTTAACCAGGAATCGAAACCGTGACTTTCGGTGTGCTGGCCAACACTCTCACCGCTGAGCAACAGTGGCCCAGGTGAGATTGTGTTCTTAGTTTCCCTTTCTGATAGTTCATTATTGGTGTATAAAAATGCAAATGATTTCTGAATATTTATTTTGTATCCTGCTACTTTACTGAATTCATTTATCAGTTCTAGTAGTTATTTTGGTGGAGCCTTTAAGGTTCTCTATATACATTATTATGTCATTTACAAATAATTACAGTTATACTTCTTCCTTTCCAATTTGGATGCCTTGTATTTCTTCTTCTTTGATTGCTGTGGCTATATTGAATAAGAGTGGTGAAAGTGGACATCCCTGTCTTGTTCCTGATCTTAAGGGAAACACTTTCAGTCTGGCCAGTGTGGTTCAGTGGTTGAGCATTGACCCATGCACCAAGAGGTCGCCAGTTCAATTCCCAGTCAGGACACATGCCCAGGTTGTGGGCCCGATCCCCAGTGGGGAGCATGCAGGAGGCGGCCAATTGATGTTCTCTCTCATCGATGTTTCTATCTCTCTCTCCCTCTCCCTTCCTCTCTCTCTCTAAACTCAAAAAAGGAAAAAAATAAAAATAAAAAAATAAAGGAAAACAATTTCAGTTTTTCCCTGTTGAGTATGATGTTAACTGTAGGTTTGTCATATATGGCCTTAATTATGTTGAGGTATGTTCCCTCTATTCCCACTTTGCTGGGAAGATTTTGTCATAAATGGGTGCTGGGTTTTGTCAAATGTTTGTTCTGCATTTATTGCTGTGATCACATGATTTTTATCCTTCATTTCATTTATGTGATGTATCATATTACTTGATTTGTGGATATTATACCAACCTTGCATCCTAGGAGTAAATCTCACTTGATCATGGTGTATAATCTTTTTATGTATTGCTGAATTTGGTTTACTAATATACTTTTGAGAATTTCTGCATCTGTGTTCATCAGGGATATTGACCTATCATTTTCCTTCTTTGTAGTGTCTTTTTCTGGTTTTGGAATCAGGATAATGCTGGCCTCATAAGGTGGCTTGAGAATCTTCCTCCTGAATTTATTTTACAATAATTTGAGAAGGATAGGTGTTAGTTCTTCTTTGAATATTTGGTAAAATTCATCCATGAAGCCACCTGGCGTATACTTTTTTTTTTTTTTAATTTCTTATTTTTGTTTGTTTGTTTTTAAACTTTTTTTTTTTTTTTTTATCCTCACCGGAGGACATTTTTCCATTTTTTGTTCAGATAGAGTGGGAGGGAGAGAGAGGAAGAGAGAGAGAGAGAGAGAGAGAGAGAGAGAGAGAGAGAGAGAGAGAGAGAGAGAGAGAAACATCGATGTGAAAGGGACACGTCGAGTGGCTGCCTCCCTCATGACCCAACCAGGGGCCAGGGACAAACTGCAACCGAGGTATGTGCCCTTAGCAGGAACCGAACCCGGGTCTCCCCTGACCGCAGGCCTACACTCTAACCGCTGAGCCAAACCGGCCAGGGCTTTTTTAATTTCTTGATTTGAGAAAGAGAGGGGGGGGGAAAGAAGAGAGAGAGAAACATTGATTTATTGTTCCACGTATTCATGCATTCATTGGTTGATTCTCGTGTGTGCCCTAACTGGGGATTGAACCTGCAGCCTTGATGTACAAGGACAATGCTCTAACCACTGAGCTACCTGGCCAGGGTTAGAACCATTGTTTTGGAGGTCTCTCCTCCCCCCAAAAATCTATACATTGGCTTCTTTTGCATCTTTAAATGTCACAAATAAGTCTGAGGAATCATTCGGCATCTTGCTGTTTCTGTAGATAGACAATTTAGATCTTATTCATCAGCCTGCTTAACTGTTCCTTTTTCAGAAATAGATACCATCCAAATTTTTTCTGATATCCTTGTTTTTAACTATTGTCACTCGCTGAATCAAAGAAGCTGAATTTGATACAAATTCAATGTTATGTCTATCAAGAATTAACTCATTTTCTTGGACTTGAGATACTGAACAAACAACACCTGACCTCATCTGAAACCTGCAGATGTACATTTCTCCTACGAATTTTCTCATTTCAACAAGAGAAACACTCTGTTAAATAACGACATTGATGAGGAAGTGAGCATACACAGACCTCACCTGGTAACAGAAGTCCAGTATAATAGCCTTGATCATGTTCTGTACAGGACTGCAGTTAGTGTGAATGATGGCCAGTTGCTTTCTATTTTCGCACCATTTATCAACCTGGAGCCTCTTTTTCTTTCTAAGGAGACTGTGTTCTTTATTGATATGATTGAAGTTCCTCTGCAGGGTGCCTCTGAGGCTCTTCACAGTTACTGTGTATCCTTTCAGAGTGATGTCAACATTTTCCAGACTGTCAACGGTCTGATTGCTGAGAATGGTCTTCATCCTCGCAGTAGATGAGATAAGGAAGTGTTGGGAATTTTTTGATTACTGCTTTGATTTTGTTGGCTTAATTGGTCTGTTCAGATTTTCAGATTTCTTCACTTCATTCTTGGGAGCTTGTATGTTTCTAGGAATTTCCCCATTACTTCCAGACTGTTTAATTTGTCGGCATAACATTTTTCATAGTGTTTTCTTATAGTCCTTTTTATTTCTGTGGTATCAGTTATTTTTCTTTTCTTTTTCTTAAAATTTTTTTCTTATTGTTTAGAGAGAGAGGAAGGGAGAGGGAGAGAGAAATGGAAACATCGATGAGAGAGAACATCGATTGCTGCCTCCTGCATGCCCCCCACTGGGGATTTGGCCCACAACCTGGGCTTGTGCCCTGATTGGGAATCGAACTGGTGACCTCTTGGTGCATGGGTCGATGCTCAACCCCTGAGCCACACTGGCAGGGCTTTTTCTTTTCTTTTTGATTTTATTTATTAGGTTCTCTTTTTTCTTGATGAGTCTCATGAGTGGTTTATCAATCTTGTTTATCTTTTTAAAGAACCAGCTTATGGTTTCATTGATCTTTTTTTAAAGATTCTAATACATTTATTTCTGCTCTGATCCTAGTTATTTTCTTTCTTCTACTCAGTTTGGGCTTTATTTGTTGTCCTTTTTCTAGTTCTTTAGGTGTAAGGTTAGATTTTTAATAAGAGATTTTCCATGTTTCATGAGGTAGGCCTATAATGCTATGAATTTCCTCTTTAGGACTGCTTTCACTGTGTCCCATAGATTTTGATTTTTTGCTTTCTCATTTGTTTCAAGTTACCTTTTAACTTCTTTCTTGATCTCATTGTTAATCCACTCATTGTTTAGTAACATGTTATTTAATAGCCTTCATGTGTTTTTCAGTTTATTTTATTTTTTCATGTATTTGGTTTCTAGTTTCATACCATTAGGGTTGGAGAAGATGCTTGAAATTATTTCAGTCTTCTTAAATTTATTGAGGCTTGTTTTATGGTCTAACATGCGGTCTTTCCTGGAAAATGTTCCATGTGCATTTGCAAAAAAAAAGTGTATCCTGTAATTTTAGGGTGTAATGCTCTGAAAATATCAATTGATCTGGTCTAGTGTGTCATTTTAAGTTCATTGTTTCCTTATTGATTTGCGGGGTGGGGGGGAGGTTGAGAAGATCTATCCACTGATGTCAATGTGTTGTTAAAGTCCCCTATATGACTATCTTGCTGTTGATCTCTCCTTTTATGTCCATCAATATTTGCTTTATATATTTAGGGACTCCTACATTGGGTGCATAAATTTTTACAAGGATTATTTCCTCTTGGATTGATTTTGTTTTTAATCATTATGTAATGACCTTCTTTGTCTCTTGTTATGGACTTTGCTTTAAAGTCTGTTTTGTCTGATACAAGTATTGCTACTCTGGGCGTTTTGGGGTTTTATTTGCATGAAGTATCTTTTTCCATCCCTTTACTTTCAATCTGTGTGTGTTTTTTGTTCTGAGGTTGATCTCTTATACATAGCATATGTATGGGTCCTGTTTTCTTACCCATTCAGCTACTCTGTGTCTTTTGATTGGCACACATATTCCATTTACATTTAAAGTGATTTTTAACAGGTACATACTTATTGCCTTTTTAGTCTTTATAATTATGTTCCTCTCTTTCATCTTACAGAAGTCCCTTTAACATTTCTTGTTTGTGATGAACTCCTTCAGATTTTTCTTGTTGGAAAAACTGTTTATTTCTCCTTCCATTTTAAATGATAACCTTGCTGAGTACAGTAGTCTTGGATGTAGGTCTTTGCTTCTCATCACTTTGAATATTTTGTGCCAAACCCTTCTGGCCTGAAATATTTCTGGTGAGAAATTAGCTGCCAGTCTTATGGGAGTTCCCTTGTAGGTAACTGTCTTTCATTGCTGCTTTTGAGATTCTCTCTTTATCTTTAACGATTGCCGTTTTAATTATGGAGTGTCTTGGTGTGGGCCTGTTTGCGTTCATCTTGTTTGGAACTCTCTGTGCTTCCTGAACTTGTGACTTTTTCCTTCACCAGGTTAGGAAATTTTTCAGTTATTATTTCTTCAAATAGGTTTTCAATCTCTTGCTCTCTCTCTCCTCCATTTGCCTTCCACCAGGAGGTGTTTTGGGGTGTGAGCCAGAAGGTCCTTTTCTATTTGTCTCCTTGCAGGGCGAAATTTGGGAACACAGGCATAAGCAAAGGAGCAGGCCTGGGGGAACAGTGGGGACCTTGGGACAGCAGGAAGAGGACACCTGCTTAAATAACCTCTCAGTTCTTTTTCCTTAGTAAGTGTTAAGGCTGCAGTCTCTGGGTAAGCGGGGTGGGGAGGTGAGGAAGGGAGGGACCATATGGTGGTGGTGCCTGCCCGCCGCCCAGGAGCAGGCACCGCAGAGCAGGGGAAAATCCCAAGCACAGTTCAGATCCTATCTGTAGCACATTCACTCTATGTTCTGTTTTTGTTAATCAAACACAGCCTGCTATATAAAAATGGCCAACAGTGATTGAGTGCCTGTAGCTAGACTTTCTTGCCTCTCCCTTTCTGTTAATTCTATTTGGAGTGGCTCTTCCAGCTGCCATTTCCCACTCAGGGGCTCCATTTCTGGGTTTAATGAGTCAACCAAGAGTGGCTTCCTGGACCCTTATATCTTTGGCAACCATAAATGTTGACTCTTTACATATAAGAAAAGGGATGTGGAGAAAGGACAGCCCAGTCAAGACACCCTTCGGGGGTCCAGAGGGTTATTCCTTGAGTCTCAGGACACATCTCTGTTCTGTTCCCTGAGGCATCTCCCTCACCTCTTGCCAGAGCCCAGCTGCGTGTCTGGTGCAGACAATTCCAGGTGGCAGTGGGACCGGAGCCTGGCTCCCAGAACTGCTCCAGTCAGCTCCAGGGCGGCCTGAGATCTCAAGTCTTGATACAGGAATGCAGTCTGTCTTGCTTCCAGCACATCCATGGTTCCCCATGGGTTTGCTGTGTGTCCCACGACAGACATCTTTCTGCTGGAATGGGCTAGGTTAGGGAATGACTGCAGAGGGCAATCCCCATCTTTCAGACACTTTCCCCTCTCAGCAGGTGCCTCTGCAGAGCTCCAAGGCATAGGACATAGGGGTCAAGCTCAGGTCCAGCAGAGCCTGAGAAGTCCATACCCTGGCCATGCACCCCTCCCCTGGCCCCAGCATCAGGGCTGGTCTCCAGTAGTGCCTAACTTTCCTTGGAGATATGCTTGGTGAGGCTCCCCATAGTGACTCTGGCTGCCGTCATGTGTGTGGGTATCAAACACACCCTAGTGACAAAGCTCTGCTCAGATTCACAGAGGCAGGAGCCTTCCTATGCCCCCACCCCAATGAATCAGAGCAGCACCTGCTTCCTCCTCTCGCCTCCCCCTGAACTTATCTCAAGGTGTCAGCGAAGAGGTGGGGTGGTCCCTATGTCTGTCTGACTTTGGTGCCTGGCACCCTGTAAGTGCTTAAGAAAATGCCTGCTGAATGGACAACTCACTCTTAGACCCCACGAGTGGCAGCCTGCCTTCCTCTGTAATGTTAGATCAGTGTTTCTCAACCCTCCTCCCCATTCCCACCCTCCCCTAGGGAGCATTTTAAAGACCCCTTCCTTCTATCCAAGAACCTGCTCCAGACTCCCTTCTCCCCTTGAGAATGAATGCATTAGATGCCGAAGGAAGGGCCATTCTACAACCTAGGCTGAAACTTTCGGCCCTACACACAGGGGGACTGCTAGAGACAGCCCCCCCCCCCCAGGCTGGGGGCTCTTCAAGGGAGGACCTGGGTGTTACTTCTTACTTCTCTTTAAGCTACAAGCCGTCTTCCACACTGTCCTGTCCCCACCCCATCCTTCTTCCATGTTCTCTCCTCAGCAAGGTGGGTGCCTCAGTAACTGTTTGTTAAATGAATGAAATAATGACTCTTAGGCTCTTGGCAGGGTGAGCTTAGCACAGTAGGTGCTCAGCCAATCTCTGTCCAATCAGGAATGAATGAATGAACCCCTCTCTTTTTCTTTCTCACCCCCAAACTCCAATCCATCCAGGCTGAGCCACTCCTGAGTATGGGGACCCTGAAGCTGAGGTGGTGACTACCCATCTTCCCTACCAGATGGCGGAGCCTCAGGTGAAAAGAGTTGTCAAGGAATCCCCAGCGCCCAGCACACAGGAGGCACTCAACAGAAGCTTGTTGAGTTAATGAATGACTCAATAAAATCCACTAGTGGGAAGCTCCTCTCCTGCCTCAGGGTAGAGTGAATGAGCGAGTGACAGACACTGCCCCCTTCCACCTCCCCTAACACTCCCTCCTCCAGGATTCCGCAAGGCAGCGAGAAACCTGGCCTCCCCCAGAATGCCTGACCCCCACCCGCCCCACCTCCCCTCACCTAGGCAGAGAAGGTCCCGCACTTGGCATCCCAGTGCCCCCTCGGGAAAATCACAAGCTGGTCGCGCACCATGACCATGGCAAGCACTCTCCACGCCCCGCCCTCAGGTGCACCTAGGTCCTCTGTCACCCCAGCCACCCTCCTGGGCAGATTTTGGGGTCCCCGCGGGGGAGCCCCGCGCTGTCCCGGAGCCCGAGTTTGCGGGCGCGGGGCCTGTCGGCGGCTTGCTGGCGCCAGCGAGGCTGCAGGCGCCAAGTTCGCACCTCAAGTTGCCGTCGCGGGGTCCCGGACTCGGAGTCCGGCTGCAGCTCGCGTCCCTCGCGCTGCCAGCGGGCCCGTGGACCCAGGGGACAAGGGGCTGGTGGCCTCCCGGGGCTCCCCTAACGCCTCCTGGAGCCGCGGGCAAACTTCGACCCTCGGGCCTGGCTCAGCTCCCGCACTCGGACCCAGGGCCGCCCGCCTCTGCCTCGCGGTCCCCGCCAGGCTCCGAGTGCGCCGGGAGGGAGTGCCGCGGCAGCCACCCACGGAGGGAGCCGGCGGAGGGAGGGACTGAGCGCGGGGCGGGGAGAGGGGCGGTGGCAGGGAGCGGCGCCCGCCTCGCCCCGCAGCCCGAGCGGGGCAGCAGGCACACGCGCCAGCGTTGGGGCATCCGCTCGCGGCTGCTCACCACGGACGGACTGTGCTCCCCGCGGCCCCTTCCCGACTCTGTCCCTGGCTCCACGCGCGCAGTGCCCCTGCCCCTCCGCCTCCTCTTTCCCCGGCCCTCCCGCGCTGGCCGCCCGCGTGGTTCCCGCGCTCCACTGCCGCGGGGCTGCTGGCGCCCAACCTCACGGGGTCGCGCGTGCCTTCCCGCCGTTCTAGTGCGCTGCTGGTCCTGGACCCCTTGCGTCACTGCTGAAGGGTCTCTACCGGCCACGTAACGTCCCCACTGTGCCCGGGCTGCGCGCTCCATGTGCTTTTCTTTGGAGTTCAAGTGCGCCCTTGCCTTTGGGCCCCTCATGCCACTGTGGGCCAGGGACAGCAGGCATCTTGCAGCCTCAACTTCTTAGAGACAGCACGTGCTGGGCCAGGTGCCTTTCCCTCCAGATCCACATGAGCCACCATCTCAGAGTCTGCCTGGCCCAGAGGTCCCTGGGTACTGGGGCCCCAGGGTACCGCACCCGGTGCACAGGCAGAGGCTGGGAGCAACCCCTGGCCTCAGAATTGGTAGGAGTGGTTCTTTTGCTGGGATTTGGGTTGGACCCGAGAGGGCGTCACAGCAGAACCAGCCTCTTTTAAAAAAATGTATTGATTAATTTTAAAAAGAGGAAGGGGCTAAGGGGAGAGGGGGGAGGGAGGGAGAGAGACAGAGAATAGGATTTGTCCATGCCGTTTTACCCATCCATGCATTCATGCATTCATTGGTTGACTCTTGTATGTGCCTTGACTGGTCATCAAACCCACAACCCTGGCATATCTGGACGATGCTCTAACCAGCTGAGCTACCCAGCCAGGGTCAGAACCAGCCTCTTAAGGTTTCTTGCCTCACACCCTCCTTTCCTCTTTCCTTCTGGTCTCTACAGCCTTGTCTCATCAGAGAACCAAGAAAGGATGTGAAGAAACCTGGCTGTGGGCCCCCCTGTGGCCTTCTCCTTAAAGGTGGGGAGCAGGCTCCTGAGTGGTGGGTGTCCACTTTTTCTGGGATTTCATGAAGAGGGTTAGAGTGTTCACTCATTTGGCAAAGCTTGGCTCATGGTGCCCTGGAGGGGATCACACCTACCCCCAAGAACTCACCTTCTGTTGGGGAAGGGGCAAAACCAGGAACACTACTGACCCGCAGAACAGGGTGGGGGTACAGAGTGAGGGGAGAGAGACCACTTTAGATAGACCTCTGAGGAAGCTCTGGGAGATCTGGGAACAGCTTTCCAGGTGGGTGGAACAGCAAAGGTGATGGCCCTGAAGCAGAGAGGGAGTCACATCTGAGGACAGCAGGGACACCAGAGAGAGGGACTGGGGAGGGTGTGTAGGAGAGGAGGTCCCTGCCGCGAGGGCCTTGGCGGTCAGGTGGTCCCTGAAGTACACTTTGAGAAACAGCTCTGTGTGAAGGATCAGGCAGCCTCTGCCTTCCTCTCACATCTGAAATTTAATGTCTATATAGTTTTTCCTTTCTCATTGTCTGTCTCCCCACTAGACATCAAGCTCCATCAGGGCCAGGCTGTGCTACCTTCCCAGCACCTTCCACACTGCCTGGCACAGCTAGACCAGGCTTCTGAAATACTTGTTGGGGGAACGCTGAGGACCATGACCCTGATCAGGGCCAGGGATGGAACCGCAACCCATGGATCTGCTCCTGATGGAGACTAGAACCTGAGACCCCTGTGCTGAGGTCCTCCAGGGGATAAGTCATCCTACTTCTTTCCTTCATGCCATAAAAACTCACACTGGATATTAATTTCCAAGCCAAACTGCAAAACCTCTGCCTAGTGTCCAAATTTTTCCTCTACCTTATTTTAAAATGAAAAGGACAATAATTCGGAGGGAAAGTTATTATTATTATTTTTTGTAACGTGCCCCTAGAGGGTTGAACAGGGGCTCTCTGGTACACAGGCTGATGCTCCAACCGCTGAGCCAAACTGGCCAGGGCGGGAGGGAAAGTTATTTTTTAAGAAGTTATCTGAAAGTTTTAAAGGAAGAAAATGCAAATTCTCACTCACATGACTGGCATTTAATCTACAGTGCCCAGAAATGCCCCAGGAATGCCTTGGAGTTGGTCAGGCTCCTGGACCTGGCAGACAGGCAGCGGTTCATACCTGTTCCTCATGGGACCTTGTAGCAATTTTCTGGGCAGGAAATCAGTCAAATGTGATGAAACCCAGCGCCAGGAAGGAGAGCCACTGCCCCAAACCCCTGAGGAGCTGGGTCAAGTGCGGAGATAAGCAGCGGTGGGGACCCCGGGGAACAGGGTCCAAGTTGGGGTGGGGGTGCGCGTTCCCAGGGAACTTTGGGTTGGGCCTGGGACCCCAGGGGCTTGACACATGGTGAGGTGACACAGGGGTCCCGGCTGCAGCTCGCAGTGCTCTTAGGCCAGCTGGCAGAGCTTACTTCCAGGGCTCTGCGGGGCCTTGGCAGGGGTGGGGGCAGGGTGTGGGGCGACGTGGGGGGGACCGGCTGGGAAGGTGAGGCATTGCACCAGGCTGCACCGGGCTGAGGTCCGCTACCTCACTACCTCGGGAGGAAGTGGTGTCAGCCCTGCCCATCCTTGGGCGCGCAGACCTGCAGTGCTCCCTGTGCTGCTTTGCATAGGAGGTGCAAGCGGGCGCCTGCTTGGAGACACCCACGGAGAAACGGAGATAGAAAAGGACTGCGAATGATCTGGGCTATCTGTCCTACTCCTGGAATTTGTGCCTCATTTCCTCTTAATTGACCCTTCTACACTACAACCTTGACAACCTTGAAGAAAAGAGGTGTTTGTTTTGTTTTTTAAATTCTGGTAAAAGTTGTGCCTTCCAGTCTCATTCCTCCCTTACTTGCGCTGTGCGCCCCCTTCTCTCAGGAGTGTCCCCTGGCGAATTGACCCTTTGTTGTTGCCTGGATATATGAGTGGCTAAGGGGTTTGGGGCCAGAGCCCATGATCCCTCAAAAGCCCAAGAATGCAATTTCTTTCTAAACTGTCTTCCTACGGATTTACTTCAGCCTTTCCTGTACTTCCTCTCTCTGGGGAGTTGTGCAAGAGCCTGTTCCCTGGCCCTGTGCACCCCGCTGGCAGGACACGCAGCACCAGAGTGGGGAGGAGAGCAGAAGGCCTGTTCTGCCCACATGCGGGATGGGGCCATGCCCTCTGCTCCAGTTCAGCTGCCTCTGTGGGAAATCCGGGAGTGGGTGGGGGGACTGGGGTAGGGGTGGGGCCTGGCACGCTCCGCCAAGGCCTTTTCTAAACTAACCGACTGGCAACCCTCCCACCCTCAAAGCTTAACCACACTCAGATGGTCAGATGGCAGGCCAGGCTGTGGCTGTCACACACTGCTGGTTGAAATACAAATTGGTAATGGTATGAGCCCTGGGGGTGGTGGGTGGAGATGGTATTAGGCAATGGCTATTTAATTTACATATACATTACCCTTTGACCCAGATGTCTCACTTCTAAGAGTGTACTGCAAAGGTTCATAGGTGAAAAGAAGTAATGCATGTGCACCAGGCCTTCCTTGGCTGCCCTATTTGTAAGAGCCAAAGACTGACTGGAAATAACCCCTTGACCACTGGGAGAGGAGTCTCCTGAGAGAAAGTGGGGAAATCTGAAAATATAGAAGTTAAATTCAATTACGATTTCTAAATAGGGTTGGATGAACTTTGTCTTCCCCTATACAGCTGTCTTCAAGTGTTTTTATGTGGGGAGGTGGTGGAGACATAAATATATAAAAATATAAATTAGAGATATAAATTAGTTAGGTGATTTCAGATAGTTCAGTCATTTATTTAATGAGAAACTATTAAGCTCCTACTGTTCTAAGAACAATGAAAATAAATAGTGAAGAAAATAATTACGTCTCTCATGGATGGTACATTCTAGTTGGGAGAAAATAGACAATAAACAAATATTTAACAGGTCAAATGTGAACAGAAAAGTGGCCACATACTAAACCTGACAAGCTCAGGGGAGGCCTGCATGGCTGGCCTTACAAACTCAGACAACTAAAGTAACCACACAGTGTTATCGGAGGAAGTGGGTTATCCCCTTCCCCACAGGGTGCTTGAGGTTTGGTCCTTATGCTATCTCGAGAAGAAGAATTTTCTGAGACTCACAAGGAAGGATGAGTGATTTTTATTTGCATGGAATTACACCCCTGGATTTGCAAAGTCCCATTTCCCTTAAGTCAGTCCTGGAAAATGTAAAGCTGGGGATTCAGCAGAGCTAGAAGCAAAGCCAGTGTCCAGAGTTTCCATTCCATGGTGGAGCTGAGTCTGGCATAGCATCAGGCTAGATGCAGTCCATTAGTCCATTGTGTGTGGGGTCCACATGGCTGTGGGCCATGTGAGCAGATGCAAGAGTGTGAGAGTCCCGCAGGCCAGGAGCACTAACCAAATGAGAGCAAGAGAGAGAGAGAGAACTCCTTTGTTTAGGAGTTTAAGTATCTCAAATCTTCCCATGCTTGCAGTGGCCATGCCTACTCTGGCCAGTGACCTGTGCCCAGGTGTGACTGACAGGCAAGTACCTTCCCTATTTCACCCAGACTTTACTGGGCATGCATCTATTCTTCCCCTGTCCAGTCCCTTCCCTCAGCCATCCGCAGAGAATACACCTGGGGAGTGTTAAATTGCAGTTTCCTGGCAAAGCTGCACAAATGACATGCTTATAAAATTTGTTCTTTCCTTTGCTCCTTTCCAGTTATTTATAACTGGGTTTATTACTGCAGTATCACTGAGGCAAAAAGAAGCAGACCATTCAATGGATGAAAACAGAAACTCCAAAACAAAAAACATAACCTGAGAATTTAATGGACAGTAAAGTGCCAATTTAAACTAGGGGAGAAAAGGAGGTTTGCGCCATATGAATAGCCATTAAAAAAAAGTGTTCTTAAATGTTAACAGCATGCTCCAAAAAAATCTTGAATTGATTAAAGATTTATTTGGGGGTGAGGACAAAATGGGGCCACATGCTAACCTGACAAGCTCAGGGAAGCCCGGTGTGTAACCACACAGAGACCTAGAGTAACCACAAAGGATTGTCCGAAATTAAAACTTTTTAACTAAAAGCAGTTTATGGCAGGTAGTCATGTCCTAGGCTAGAATCTTCCCTGAAAAAAGTCAATCTTTACCTTAACTGAGCCTGTCTGTTGCTTTTTGCATGCATACATACCTTTGGAATGTCAGGGTAACCTTTTTTCCAGACCTCTCAGGGCGCAACCAATGCATCAGGGCAGAAACCATAAATCCTTTCACTGTTATGTTAATTGTTGACTTAACTATCCTGTACCCACACATGTAAAAATGTATGTCGATCATTTTAGTTTTCACACAAGCCCAGAGGTTTCCCCCACTTTGCTTTCTCTCACCTCCCTAATCTATCATCAACGGATTTCTTGTAACCCACTTCACGTCTTCTCTTTCAATTGAAACATATAAACAAGGTACAAAAACTGCCATTCTCTGCCTCTGCCCTGGCTGGTTTGGCACAGTGGTTGGAGCGTCGGCCCCCAGACCATAGAGTCTCAGGTTCAATTCCAGTCAAGGGCATGTACCTTGGTTGAGGTTTGGTCCTTGGCCCTGGTCGAGGTACTGAGGGAGGCAGCAAATCGATGTGTCTCTCTCATCTCTCTCTCTCTTTTTCCCACTCTATCTGGAGATAAATGGAAACATTTCCTCGGGCTGGTCAGTGTGGCTCAGTGGTTGAGCGTCCACCCATGCACCAAGAGGTCGCTGGTTCGATTCCCGGTCAGGGCAAATGCCCAGGTTGTGGGCCCGATCGCCAGTGTGGGGCATGCAGGAGGTGGCCAATCAATGTTCACTCTCATCAATGTTTCTATCTCTCTCTCCCTCTCCCTTCCTCTCTCTCTAAAAATCAATAAAGAAAAACAAATTAAAAAAAGAAAAAGAAAAATGTCCTTGGGTGAGGATTAAAAACAAACAAACAAACAAACAAAAAAACCCCTGCCATTCTCTCAAGCATTATCTCAGTCCTTTGAGATTTTGTGTCTTGGCAATTGTTGACAGCTTGGCTCGAAAAAACTCACAACGATTCCCTATAGGTTTGGATGTTTCTTACATTGACAAGGGAAATAAAACGTAAGTGTAAGAGGTAGGCCAAAGGGGGCGGATTAAGAGGCATGTGGAAATGTGCTTGCATCTGGAGAACCTGCACTGGTGTCTCATAAATTTGCACTTGCAGACACATATTGCCACAATCTCTGAAACCATGAAAACATCCTGTTGTTGCATCTGCTAAATTCCCTGGAGATTACTGGGGTCCAGAGGGACATGGAAGAGAAACTGAGGCACAGGGAGATGTAGAGGTTTTATTTAAGGGGAGTTTTCTGGGGGACAAGATCTTGAGCATCTTGAAGTTCCACACCGCCCTAGCACCCATCTTAGGCAAGACTGCTTTTTCACTGGGGTGACTGTAACATTGCAAGCCCCTGGAAACACTGGGCGAACTCCCAGGGATGTTTGTACAGAACCCACATCTGCCCACAGACTTGGGCCTGGCACCTGCGCTCTGGGTACCCTTGGGCCCCGAGGCATCTGTGCGCATGCTCAGTGATGTGGGCGCCGTTGCTTGGTTACAATGATTCTGGGCGGGAGATTCTAAACCGCCAAACTGCCCTGCTGGAACGTTGTGGCGGTGAGGTGGTTGGCTGCAGGGAGTATTGGGCTCCAGGCAGGAAAAGCAGTCAGGCTTCTCTGAAGTCCGGCTCTCTGCATTGGAGGACATGTTTTCCTTTTTGAGGAGGCTGAACAGGGCGCCGAACGTCCACCCCTCGGGCTTTGGGAATAGCCTGAGAGGCGGACAGGAACCGGAACGAGACAGTGGGGGACGGATCCACCTCGCTGCCGTAGTGGGCCACACATGGAAAGTGCAACAGGTTCTCTATTTCCGGCCAGCTGGCCTGGATGAAAGGGACCCGAATAGCAGGTAATAGGACTGGAGGCTGGCGGCCGGGTGGGCCAGGAGGAGGCGGGTGGACCTGGGAGAAGCGCTCCCTGCCCGGGCTCAGCAGGGGCAGCCCAGTCCTCCTGCCACCCGGGGCGGCTGCCTCCCTCCAGGCCCCACAGCACCTCCCGGGTAAGGGGTCAAGAGCTCAGGCCCACTTCATAAGCACCAAAAACAAAAACATAGGGACCCACTCCGAATTCCCCTTACAGAGCACTTTCCTCACAATTTTAAAGTGATTTAACTACATATCAGTAATGTATATACAACACTTTATATTTGATGTTCACATGTTTATACCGTAATGTTACATAGTATAGAAAAGTGCATAATGAGACAGATAACTCCCATAACGGATCAACTTCTGGGCTACAGGTTCTTTGCATAAACTCCAGTAACCATTATATATCAGAGTACATGTTTGTTCTTTATATATATATATCTCAATTTATATACATACATATATATATATATCTCAATTTATATATATACATATATATCTCTATTTAGTTTTTAAAAGTTAATTAATTTTTGTTACAGATGTTTCCTTTTTCCCCCATTGAGAACCCTCCTTCACCCCCCCACCCCAGCATTGTTGTCTATGTTCATTGATTTTGCTTATATGTATATAATTTCTTTAGTTTATCTCTTCCCTCCCTCCCCCCCTACTTCCATGTCTCTGGGTCTATTTTGTTCATCCCATTATTTTGTTCACTATATTCCACAAATAAGTGAGATCATGTGATATTTGTCTTTCTCTCATTGGCTAATTTACTTAGCATAATGCTCTCCAGGTCCTTCCATGCCATCTCAAAGGATAAGAGATCTTTCTTTCTTACAGCTGCATAGTATTCCATTGTGTAAATATACAGCTTTTTAATCCATTCATCTATTGATGGACACTTAGGCTGTTTCCAGATCTTAGCAATTGTAAATAGTGCTGCTATGAACATAGGGGTACTTATATTCTTTCTGATTGGTGTTTCAGGCTTCTTAGGATATATTCCTAGAAGTGGGATCACTGGGTCAAATGGCAGTTCAATTTTTAATTTTTTGCGGAAACACCAAATTGTTTTCCATAGTGGCTGCACCAGTCTGCATTCACACAAGCAGTGTATTAGAGTCCCCTTTCCTCCCCACCCTTGCCAGCACTTGTTTGATGATGTGTTGATGGCAGCCATTCTGGCAGGTGTGAGGTGATACCTCATAGTTGCTTTAATTTGCATCTCTCTGATGATTAGTGACATTGAGCATTTTTTTTCATATGTCTCTTGGCCATTTATATGTCCTGTTTGAAGACCTGTCTATTTAGGTCTTCTGCCCAATCTTTAAAAAAATAATTAATATTTCTTTATTGATTTCAGAGAGAGAAGAAGGGAGAGGGAGAGAGACAGAAACATCTATGAGAGAGCACATCAATAGGCCGCCTCCTGCATGCCCTCTACTGGGGATTGGGCCCACAACCTGGGCATGTGCCCTGACTGGGAATCCACCTGGTGACCTCTTGGTGTCTGGGTCCACACTCAACCAGTGAATCACACACCGGCTGGCTTCTGCCCATTTTTTAATTGGAGTCTTTGTCTTTCTTTTGTTGAGGTGTATGAGTACTTTATATATTTTGGAAATTATCCCCTTATCTGATGTATCATTGGCAATTATGCTCTCCCATAGAGTGGGTTCCCTATCTGTTTTGATGTTTGTTTCTTTTGCTGTGCAGAAGGTTTTTAGCTTGATATAGTCCCATGTGTTCATTTTTTCCTTTGTTTCTGTTGCCTTAGGTGATATATCAGTGAAAATTCTGCTGCGTATGATGTCTGAAATTTTGTTGCCTACATTTTCTTCTAGGATTTTTATGGATTCACGAGTCACATTTAAGTCTTTTATCCATTTTGAGTTTATTCTTGTGTATGGTGTAAGTTGGTGGTGTAGTTTCAATTTTTTGCATGTAGCTGTCCAATTTTCCCAACACTATTTATTAAAGAAGCTGTGTTTACTCCATTGTATGCTCTTGTCTCCTTTATCAAACATTAATGGAGCATAATGTCTTGGGCCAAGTTCTGGGTTCTCCACTCTGTTCCATTGATCTATATGCCTATTCTTGTGCCAGTACCAGGCTGTTTTTATTACAGTGGTTTGTAGTATAACCTGATATCTGGTATTGTGATCCCTCCTACTTTATTCTTCTTTTTCAAGATTGCTGTGGTTATTCGGGATCTTTTATGGTTCTATGTAAACTTTTGGAGTATTTGTTCTAGTTCTGTGAAATATGTCATTGCTGTTTTAATGGGGATTGCATTGAATCTATAGATTGCTTTGGGTAGTATGAACATTTTAATGATGTTAATTCTTCCAATCCATGAACAAGGTATATGCTTCCACTTTTTTTATATCTTCCTCTGTTTCTTTTTGCAGTGTCCTGTAGTTGTTTGGGAAAAGATCCTTTATTTCTTGGGTTAAGTTTATTCCTAGGTATAGGAATTTTTCTTTTTGCTGCAATTGTAAAGGGGATTGTTTTTAGTTTCTCTTTCTGTGAGTTCATTGTTGGTGTATAAGAATGCGGTCTATTTCTTGATGTTAATTTTGTGTCCTGCTACTTTGCCAAATTCATTTATTAAATCTAGTAGATTTTTGATGGAGTCTTTAGGGTTTTCTATGTACAGTATCATGTCATCTGCAAATAATGAGAGTTTCACTTCCTTCTTTCCAGTTTGGATCCCTTTTATTTTTCCTTCTTGTCTAATTGCTGTGGCTAAGACTCCCAGTACTATGTTAAATAAGAGTGGTGAAAGTAGGCATCACTGTCTTGTTCCTGTTCTTAAGGGAAATGCTTTTAGTTTTTGCCCACTGAGTGTGATGTTGGCTGTAGGTTTTTCATATATGGCCTTTATTATGTCGAGATATGATCCCTCTATTTCCACATCGCTTAGCATTTTTTTCAGAAATGGGTGCTGGATTTTGTCAAATGCTTTTTCAGCATCTATTGCTATGATCATACAGTATTTATCTTTCATTTTGTTTATGTGGTGTATCACATTTATTGATTTCTGAATATTATGCCATCCTTGCATCCCTGGGATGAATTCTATTTGGTCATGGTGAATAAATTTTTAATGTATTTCTGGATCAGATTTGCTAATATTTTGTTAAGAATTTTGGCATCTGTGTTCATCAGGGATATTGGGCTGTAGTTTTCTTTTTTTTGTAGTGTCTTTATCTGGTTTTGGAATTAGAATTATGCTAGCCTCATAAAAAGAGTTTGGAAGTCTTCCTTCTTCTTGGATTTTTGGAATAGTTTGAGGAGAATTGGAGTTAGTTCTTCCTTTAATGTTCGGTAAGATTCACCCATTAAGTCGTCCGGGCCTGGGCTTTTGTTTGCTGGAAGTTTCTTGATTACATCTTCAATTTCCTTAGTTGTTATTGGTCTGTTTAAGTTTTCTATCTCTTTCTGGTTCAGTTTTGGGAGACTGTGTGATTCTAGAAATTTATCCATCTTGCCTAGATTGTCCAATTTGTTGGTGTATAATTATTCATAGTATTCTTTAAGGATCCTTTGTATTTCTGTGGTGTCAGTTGTTACTTCTCTTTTGTTTTTGATTTGGTTTATTTGGGTCCTCTGTCTTTGTTTTGGTGAGTGTGACTAAGGGTCCATCAATCTTGTTTATCTTTTTAAAGAATCAGCTTTTTGTTTCATTGATCTTTTGAATTGTTTTATTTAGTGTCTATGTCTATTAGTTCTGCTCTGACCTTTACTATTTCTTTCCTTCTACTTGCTTTGGGTTTTACTTTTTGTTTACTTTCTAGTTCTTTAAATTGTAAGGTTATATAGTCAATTAGGAATTTTTCTTGTTTCTTGAGGTAGGCCTGTAGTGCTATAAACTTCCCTCTCAGGACTGCCTTCGCTGCATCCCATAGATTTTGTGTTGTTGTATGTTCATTTTCACTGGTTTCCAGGAATTTTTAAATTTCTTCCTTGATCTCCTTGGTAACCCTATCGTTGTTTAATAACACGCTATTTAGGCTTCATGTGTTTAAATGGTTTTGATTGTTTTTATTGTAATTGATTTCTAGTTTCATGCCATTGTGATCTGAGAAGATGCTTGATATGATTTCAATATTCTTTAACTCATAGAGACTTAGTTGTGTTCTAACATGTGGTCTAAATCTGAAAATGTCCCATGTGCACTTAAGATGAATGTGAATTCTTTAGTTTTGGGATGTAATTCTCTGTAGATATCTATTAAATTCATTTAATCTAATGCATCATTTAGATTCTCTGTTTCCTTGTTAATTTTTTGTCTAGAGGATCTATCCAGTGATGTCAGCAGGTGTTAAAGTCCCCTGCTATGATTGTATTGCTGTCAATTTCTCCTTTGAAGTCCTCTAGAAGTTTTTTACTGTATTTTGGTGCTCCTATATTGGGTGCATATAAATTTACCAAGGTTATATCCTCCTATTGCATAGATCCTTTCAAAATTGTGTAGTGTCCTTCTTTGTTTCTAGTTTTGGCCTTCATTTTGAAGTCTATTTTATCAGATATGAGTATTGCTACCCAAGATGTTTTTTCCTTTCCGTGCTTGGAAGATTTTTTTCCATCCCTTCATTTTCAACCTATGTGAGTCTTTTGTTGTGAGGTGGGTCTCTTGTAAACACTATATATATAAGTCATGCTTCCTTATCCATTCAGCTACTCTGTGTCTTTTGATGGAAGTATTAATCCATTTACGTCAAAAGGTATTATTGATATGTACTTATTTATTACCATTTTAATTTATTATGGTTGTGTTTCCCTTCCTATTTCTTTTACTTATTACAGCAGTCCTTTTAATATTTCTTGCAGTGCTGGTTTGGTGCTAATATATTCCCTTAGCCTTTTTTTTCCCCTTTTTTTTGTCTGGGAAGCTTTTTATGTCACGTTCTATTTTGAATGATAGCCTTGCTGGATAGTGTGGTCTTGGATTCAGATTCTTATTTTTCATTACCTTGATTACTTCATGCCATTCCCTTCTAGCCAATAGTGTTTGTGTAGAGAAGTCAGCTGATAGCCTTATGGTTGTTTTTTTGTTTGTTTGTTTTGTTTTTCTGTAGGTAACCTGCTTATCTCTTGCTGCCTTTAGGATTCTCTCTTTGTCTTTAATTTTTGTTGTTATGTGTCTTGATGTGGGCCTGTTTTAGTTTCTTCTTATATGGGGGCTCTCTGTTCTTGTTGAACTTGTATGCCTTTTTCCTTCACCGCGTTAGGAAAGTTTTCTCTCACTATTTCTTCAAATGTATTCTCTAACCCTTGCTCATTTTCTTCTTTTTCTAGAACTTCTATGATGTGGATGTTGTTACGTTTCACATTGTCTCACAGTTCTCTTAAGCTGTTCTGTTTTTTAATTGTTTTTTCTTTTTTGGTTCTCTGGGTGATTTTTTTCTACCCTGTCTTCTAATTCACTGATACGATCCTTGGCTTCCTCTAGACTCTGCTGGTTATTCCTTCCAATGTGTTCTTTATTACTGCTATGTCATTCTTCATTTCGTCTTGATGGTTTTTCATTTCCACTTGGTTAATTTTCAATGTTTCTGTGTCTTTTCTCATGATGTTGAGCTCTTTACTCATGTTGTAGAGCTTCTCATTATCATTACTCTGAACTCTACCTCTGATAACTTCCTTAATTGTATTTCATTTATCTCTTCTTCTATAGAATTATCTGGTTCTTTCATTTGGGATTTGTTTCTTTGTTTCACCATTTTGGTGGTCTCAGCGGGTTTTGGAGCCTGCCAAATGTTCCCTGTGGGTGTTGGTGTTCTGCTGATTGTGGCTCCCTCTGCTGGATTTGGATGAGTGTGGGAGGACCCATGTTTAATACCACTGTCAAGTCTTACCTTCCTGGGTTGATTTGTAGGCCAAGGAAAGGTTTGGTTATCCTTTAGCTTTTGCAGGCTATTATTCTCAGTTACTTGATGAGCCTTGAATTGTAGCCCTCAGCTGAATGAAACAATCCCTCGGGGGTACAGGGTAAGAGTATTTCCAGTGGGTGAGGCAATTGCTTGCTGGCAGGCTCTAGTTGTCAAAGAGACTCAATTTGCATTTCTCTGGCCTGGCCTAGTGGTGTTAAATTCCTGAGCAAGGAGTTGTTTCTTCTCCCCTGGGCTCTGGGAAGGGTCTCTTTGAGCAAAATGGCCACTGTCCCATGAGGGAGTGATTCAGCACAAAACTCCCAGTGTCTTCCCTTCCTGCTCTCTCCTGAGCCAGGAGCCCCACACTCTCTCCACACAGTTCCAGTCCAGTCTGCCTTCCCTGTGCTGGAGCCCAAGTTGAGTGACTATAGCTGATTTAGTGCTCTGGCCCTTCAGTGACCTGAGTGCTCACAGCTAAAACAGCCCTCACACGCTGTCCGTTGGCTCCCATCCTGCCCTCTCACACCTCCACAGATCCTACCAGGCTTGATTTGTTTTCCTCATTCCATCCCTGGGTATAAGGGTTCTCTCCAGTTGCTTTTTTGTTGTTTTTTTTTCCTAATTATTTGTCTTTATTTTAGTTGTAATTCCAGTTTTGTCCTGGGAGATGGTCTGTGTAGCTTCCATTCACTCCACTGCCATTTCTCTTCTCTGCATGTCTGTCCTTTATTGAGGGACCTCAGAAGGAACTTTGAAGTGGGAAGATGGCCATGGTGTTGAATAGGAAGACTCAGTTTCTCAAAATGTGTGCTCTACCTATGTTTATCAATTTTAAAAACCAAATAAATATGGTTTTAGATTTTTTGAGTTACATGTTATCTTTTATTGTTGTGGTGAAATTAAGAAAATGTTTGTATAGTAGACAAAGATTTACCCTTCTAGATGTCAACATGTGCTATAAATTTCCACAATATGTTTACTAATAGCTGAAAAGACAGATAAATGATTGAAACAGAATGAAAATCTCCAAACACCCCAAATATCATGTTCATAAGAAAAGGTGAATTACAAATCATGGAGAAATACTTGTTAAGTATTTGGAGAAAACTAGCTAGATTTTTTATCTCCTCCAAGTAAATTCCTGATTAAAACTTTTAAATATATAAAGTGAGAAAAGTACCAGGAGAAAACACAAATACCTCTTTATATATATTTTATGTTGATAAAAACTTCAAAAACAAGATTTCTGGAGGTTGATTGAGCAATAGAAAAAAGTCATACCCTCTATCAGAGGGTACATTAGCAAAATAAACTGTACTTGCAAAATATTTACAATGTATGTGTATCAGAGAAAAAGTATATCTTCATTTTGCAGAGAAGTCTTTGAAATATAGAAAAAAACTCTAATTAGAAAGTAGGCAAAGTACTTTTTGCATATCTATAAGTGACCAATTGACAAAAGAAAAAATATTTAGTGTCCCTGGTAAGAAAAGGAATTTAAGTTAAAGGACAGTGAAATATTGTTTTTCATCCACAAAGTTTGTGAAGATGACCAGCGATTGTACTTACACTACTGCTGCCTAAGTTGCTTTTGATTTTTGAAATAAGCAATTTGGTGCTGAGTACCACAGTAATAATAATAATTTATATATATATTCCCTGTACCCATCAATTCTATTTACACTGAAATATCTTTATGAAATAGTTAAATTACATACAATTTATTTTTCTCACCACTGCTTAAAATAGCAGTGTAGTAAGAAGAAAGTAATCAATTTGATTATATGCAAACAGACTATAATCTTACATTAGCTGAAAATATGTGCAAAATGTGATAACATTTATTTCTGAGCATTTGTGTTATAAATGTATTATAAATGAAAATTTCCTTTAAAAAATCTGATTTCTACAATGAACATGTACAGAAATTTTAATGAATATTATTATGAATGAAAAAACCCTAGGGAAGGGCACTAATGTGAATCTTGAGTAGATAAAATTGATTTCTCACTTTTTGTTGCCTTTTTTTTTACATTCTTCTGAGGATTGGTATCTTCTGACACCTTTTAGCTTCTTCAGAAGTAAAGGGAATACATTTTTAAAGTTTTTCTTAAAAATTTGAAATGACTACAAATGTGCCCAATTTTCTCCCTTTTGGCCCCCTCCACCCAGCCACCTTCAATCTTTACCACATTGTTGTCTGTGTCCATGAGCTATGCATCTGTGCATATATGTTCCGGGGCTAATCTCTTCCAGTCCTGCCCAACTCACTCTCCCTGAGATCTGTCAATCTGTTCCATGTATCCATGCCTCTGGTCCTATTTTGTTTGTCTGTCAGTTTATTTTTTTCATTAGATTCCATATGAAAGTGAGATCATATGGTAATTGCCTTGTCTTGCATATTTCATTAGCATAATAATCTCCAGGTCTGTCCATCCTGTTGCAAAGAGTAAGAGTTTCTTGTTTTTAACAAATGTATAGTATTTTATTGAGTAAATGTACTACATGTTTTTTTAAATCTACTTATCTACTGATGGGCACGTTGGCTGTTTTTTGTTTTTTGTTTTTATCCTCACCCAAGGATATTTTTTTCCATAGATTTCTAGAGAGAGGGTGAAATGGAGGGAGGGATGGGGGAGAGAGAGAGAGAGAGAGAGAGAGAGAGAGAGAGAAACATGGATGTAAGAGAGACCACAATCGGTTGGCTCCCACACGTGCCCTGTCTAGGGCCAGGGATAAAACCTGCAGGCCAGGTTCATGCTTTTGACTGGAATCAAGCCCATGACCCTTCAGTCCACAGGCTGATGCTGAGCAAACCACTGAGCAAAGCTGTCCAGGGCCACTTTGGCTGCTTTTTGTCTGGGCCTGTAGAGTATATGTATATATCTAATTATACAGATATGTTTTTTACTTTATCTAGCTTTTTATAGATATGTAAGTGATTATAGATGAATCATTTTAGCTGTATGCTTACAAAAATAAAAAAAATAAATAATAGCTCCCTGGCCAGTGTGGCTCAGTTTGTTGGAGCAAGTTCTCATACATTGAAAGGTGGGTTTAATTCCTGGTCAGGGCACATATCCAGGTTAAGTATTCCATCCCTGGCCCAGGTATCTATGGGAGGCAACAGATTGATGTTTATCCCTCACCATGTTTCTCTCTCTCTCTCTCTCTCTCTTTCTCCTTTTCTCCCTTCCTGTCTCTCTAAAATCAACTAAGAAAGAACATAACTTTTTTTTTAAGTTAAAAAATTATTACTTTTTGTGTTGATAGTATTACAAATGTCTCCCACTTTCTCCCTTTTGACCCCTTCCTCCCAAATGGTGCCCCACCCTGGATTTCCCCAGACTATTGTCTGTGCTCACTGATTATGCATATATACATACAGGTTCTTTGGTTAATCTCTTCCTGCCCACCCCACCTTTACCTAGGATCTGTTATTCTGTTCTGTGCATCCATACCTCTGGACCTATTTTTGTTTGTTTATTTTGTTCATCAGATTCCACATATAAGTGAGATCATGTGATATTTGCTTTTCTACAACTGGCTTATTTATTTAATTATTTTTTAAATTTATCTTTATTGTTGAAAGTATTACAGATGTCCCTCATTTTTTCCCCCATTGACACCCTCCTCCCGACTCCTGCCCCCCTGGCTTATTTATTTAAATAATAATAATAATAATAGCAAATATAAGTGAGTATTACTCTTGTGGAAGTATCATTTTACTTTATCAAAGTTTTCATTAAAATATTGAACTCTCCCACTGTGTTTATCCATTCTTTCAATGAAGTATAACCTGAATGCCTATTATGTAGCAGACATGTTCTACTCAGGACCCTTTTAATCAACCTCTCAGGCCTTTTTCATCCTCAAAATCTTCACGGTGCCCAGTACAAGCAAAATGAGATATTCAAAATTGAAATATTAAGACCTAATCACAGATGAAGGTTTTTCTCCCTCCTTTCAAACAAAAGTATTTCTGAAGGTAGAAAATTGTAAAAGATAACTTTACGTGCCCTTTTGAAAATGTATAATAGTATTAAATACCAATATTGATCATTGGGAATATCTGATTTCCATACAATCTATAAATTAAATATTGAACCAAATGAGCCATCCTATTCATTTGTATTCTGAGTTTCCTTTGGGAGAGAGGGAGGAAGAGAGAGAGAGAAACATCGATGTGAGAGAGACACATCGAGTGGTTGCCACCCACACGACCCCAACTGGGGCAGGGGCAAACTGCAACCGAGTTACGTGCTCTTAGCGGGAACAGAACCTGCGACTCTCCAGTCCACGGGCCAACGCTCTAACCGCTGAGCCAAATCGGCCAGAACAAGACTAACGTTAAAAAAAAAGAAATTCTTAGTTTGCTTTTTTAGTCCTCTTTTCCCTCATAAGCCTTTTAAGAACTGAAATGTATTTAAATGCCAAGCATTAGAATAGAACTGCAAGAGATCTGTTGTATTTATCATTATTTCACTTAATGTAAGGCATCATGGATGGTATGATGCTAGTATTTTATGTATCAATAAGAATTTTTTTTAAATGTTTTTATTGATTTTTTTAGAGAGAGTAGAAGGGAGAGAGGGAAACATCAGTGTGAGAGAGAAACAACGATAAGCTGCCTCCTGCACGCCCCCTACTGGGCATCGAGCCCACATCCCGGGAATGTGCCCTGACTGGGAATTGAACCGGAACCTCTCAGTCTGTGGGATGATGCTCAATCCACTGAGCCACACCTGCCAAGCTCAATAAGCATTTTAAAAAATAAAATGCTGCCAATCACAGTTGTAAGATATTCTGAATTAAAAAATGGATTCCACTGTTAGAGATGTTAAAGTGTGAGAAAATAAGCTTCTTAGAGTCATTGAACTACTGTGTTCTCCTGACCCTAAAACATGTCTGCAATGTAAGTATAGTGATATCATTGTACTTAATTGAAATGTTATCTTTGTCAAGTCATAGTAATAGCAATAATGATACTAATATTATCTCACAATTATTGAGCTGTTATTTTGTGCTAGGAACTGGAATAAACACTTTGCATAGAATCTCATTTAAGCAAAGAAGAGTATCCTGTGAGATAACTATTTTTTATATCACTCTTTTTGATGAGAAAATTGAGGCACAGAAAGACCAAGTGATAGCTAGTAAGTGACAGTTAAAATAGGATCAGACCCAAGTTGAATTCCCAGGTCAACCTCTCTGTATTGAGATAGACTGCTCCTTCATTAATGTGGTGAGTAACAAGAACTAATAAATATTGTGCTGTCTTCAGAAGAAAGCTAAATATTTGTTTTGAAGGCACAGGGATAACATTTAATGTTTACAATTAAATGAACAATTGTACGTGTTGAGACAGTGCACTCCAAGTTCCTAAAGAGTCCTCTCACTTTCACAGGACTGCTCTGCATTTCGCCTGTGATTATGGCCATAAGAAAGTGGTACGTCTCCTACTGAAGAGAAAATGCCTGTTGGACCCCTGTGACATTGATAACAAGACACCTCTAATTCACGTATGCAGTAGCTATCTTTGTCAACATGGGATGGAGTTGATTTAATTACTTGGAATAAAAGTGAATTTATCTCATTTAACTATCAGTTATTGGTGATACTTGGGGAATGTTTATTTTGAATTCCTAGAATTTACAGTCTATTTCTTGGCATAATACTCACAGGCAGTGGAATACCAGCAATTGAAATGTGCAACTATTCTCCTGGACAATGGCGCAGATCCAAACATAGCAGACATCGATGGCAACACTGCTCTCCACCATGCTGTCCGTGTTGACATGGCTATCGTGGAAAAGCTGCTTTCATGCGGTGCAAATATGGAAGCGAAAAACAAGGTATAGATCAAGTCACTTTTTACAAAATATTTGGAATACATGTTTTTACTTTAGTTACAAGTATTTTCTTTCTCATATACATGTACTGAACCAATATATGAGTCACTGTCACCATAAAAACGACTCCAATGCCAAGTCAGGGAGAGCTGGAGAAATGTGGTGTCTGCAGAAAGGGCAAAGCCCAGTCCCCCAGCTACCCTTCCACCCCAGAAGGAAGAACTTCCTCTTGGTGCCTGGGAGTGGGTGATAGGCTCAGAGCCCCAAAGGACTGAAGGCCTGGGGGAGTGAAGCGATCTTGGGGGCTGGCTGCTGTGCAGGTGGGGGCTTAGGAACTGGGTGCTGCTGGGGATGGGAGGAGGGAAGACCTAGCCCCCAGCAGGGGGAGCTGGGTCAGTGCCAGTGGGAAGGGGAAGCAGCAGTCTGCAGGCAATGAAATAATGATGGTACACCAGGACAGATGCTGTGATAGGAACAAAGATTCTTGGAACCAGTACTGTAACTGTTTGACTGTTTGGAGAATGATGTTGCAGTTACTCTGTTGAAGAGGGAGAGGAGGGAATTTTTTTTCTTTTTTTTTTTTCTTCGTGCTTTTTTTTTTTTTAGAGAGATAGGAAGCAAGAGGGAGAGATGAAAACATCGATGAAGGAGATCACCGATTGGCTGCCTCCTGCATGCCCCCCACTGGGGATTGAGCCCACAACCTGGACATGTGCCCTGACTGGGAATTGAACCGGTGGGCAGCCTCTTGGTGTATGGGTTGATGCTCAACCACTGAGCCACACTGGCTGGGCTAGAGGGAGGAGGGCATTTTAAAGGGAAGGAACACCCAGTGACTGAATAGGGCTGAGAAGAAAGGGGTTACTTTTTATTTACTTTCTATTTTATATGTTTAAGTTAAGAGGATCTTTTATAAGTTTTAAAATTCAGTTTGGATATGTGTAATTTTATAAATCCAAAATTGTTTTTGCTGCTTTACAGGACGGGCTCACACCACTTGCTCTTGCTCAACTTAAAAACAAAAAGAAAATTGTGTCATTATTACTAGATAGTGGAGCAGCTCTACCTACAGTTGATGAGATGGAGAGGTATGGTTCAATTTTTGTAAACCTTAGTACTGTTCTAGAATGGTAACAACCACTCAAGTCAGAAGGATGAAATTAATAAGAAGAGGATTAACTTATAATTATATAGTGAAAAACATCAATACATATTAAGTTAAGTAGGAAAGCAATTATTCTGACAGGCCAACTGGAACAGTATACTGCAGGATTCCTATTCAATTATAATATTGACTGATGTCATTTGCAATATGATCTTTTCCATCATATGATTTTATATTATCTAGAGGGGTTTCATATAGTAGTTTTATATTGTATGGACTCTGTTAGTTTACTTTATGATACAATAAAGGACTTTCTTAGTTTTTTAAACCTTTACTTTGTATATAGATTTTCTTTAAATATGTATGTTAAGCACAAATAGAAGTTGACGTTGTTTTTGGATGCTTCTTTGCTTTAAATGGCTTTCTTTGACAATTACTGATGTTGTTAGGTTATCCGTCAGTGACTGTGAATAACTGCTACCAGATAGAGTGGGCTCGTCAGTTTTTATTCTTTGTTATTTCTAGTATATTTTGATGTTTTTATTTTTAATTGGTATGGGTAGAAGGAAGAAAGGTAACTTTAATTGAATAAACATTTCCTTTAATGAAGACAAGTCACAGGTGTGTGATAAAGAAAAAAGAGATGGGCTTTTAATTCACACGAGCCTGGGTTTAATGCCTAGCTTTCCTGCTTGCCCGGTGTGTGACCTTGGGAACATTGCTTATCATTTCCAAATGTTTCCTGATATGAAAAGGAAGATAATAATATACCCTTCAAGGGTCATTATGTGTAAAATTATCTAGCATTTAATTTAGTGCCCAGCACATGCTTATCTGCATCAAAACACTATGACTCTTATCACAATTATTATTAATATTATTGTTTTAAGCTGGCCACATACCTTTTACTTACTTGACCTCTGGCTGTCTTTGAAATACAATATATCAGACTAAGAATGAAACAAAAAATTCTTCATTTAATCTTCACCCCCTTCAGATTGGTGACTTCAGCATAGTTTCTTATCTGTTAGAGGACTTTAAATTAGCATCTTCTACTATGCAATAGCTAAGTGGGACAAGAGGCTTCCTTTCTGTCTCTTCATTTAAACCTTGGAGATAATTTACAAAGATGAACACTTCAGCGTGTACATTGTCAGTTCTACACAAACAGGGTATTAACTTGGTAAGGAGATCAAATTAGCTTTATATAAGTAATGTAACTGAAGTTCCTGAGGGTGAAGTTCTGTCTGTGTTGTATATGCAGCCCTCATGCTCGCTGTAAATGATGAGTCCACAGATACAGTCAGGCTGCTTCTTCAGCAAGGCACTGATGTCTTTTCTCAAGATAACTATGGGTGGACTGCATAAGAATATGCTTTTGTTAGTGTTCTTGTTGTTTTTTAATCCTCACCCGAGGATACTATTCCATTTATCTTCAGATAGAGTGAGAGGGGTAGAGAGACAGAGAGAGGGGGAGAAAGAGAGAGAGAAACACCGATGTGAGAGAGATACATTCATTAATTGCCCCCTGCAGGACCCTAAACAGGGCCGGGGACTGAATGGCAACCATGGTACGTATCCTTGACCGGAATCAAACTGAAATTCTTTGGTCTGTGGGCCCACACTCTAACTGCTGAGCCAAACCGGCCAGGGTTGTTAGTGGTTTTAAGAAAATGTTGGTTATCACTAAACAGGCTTAAAATAATTGACTGTTACTTTTCATATAACAGGTAAGATTTTATAGTTTGGTTCAGGCAGTTTGGGAATGGCAGTGAGGTATGTCATCAGTCTGAAAACAAGCAAAAGGCTTAACTAGTTAGAAGTAACAATGCACCAGATTCTTTTTCTCTGAACTTTTAAGATCTTTATCTTTAGTGGTCCTAAAGTTATGTATTTCATTCCAAGTAGAACCCCTATGCATGAGGTTACAAATAAAGTCCCATCTCTGATTTTTCTAACCAGTTATTTGGGGTCATTCAGTGTAAACTTTAGCAGAAAAAAATCTGTATTTTCTGGGGACTATCTCCTATACTCTCTGCCCTGAATTTTTCAAGAACCTGAAGAATTCCCTAAGGCCAAGGGAGACAATCTTCTTTCATAAGTCAGATAGAGAGGATAAAAAGGACATTCTAATCTTTCTATTGTTTCCATTGATTCTGTTGCTCCAGAGTTGCTGTTGAAACTGGTCATGATTGATCTTTGCTCCCAGGTTGCCTGTGCTGATCTAGGTTCCTGAGTCTTCATGTTGATTCACATTTGGACTTGAAAGTTAATGCTTTTTTTAGTTTACATACCTATGCTTGTAAGTCAGCCACTATTCCAATGACCAGCACCCTGTCCTGGCAGCTGGGCCCTCTAGCTTTAGCCACCCACAGCCTTCTCCCCACACTGGCATCTGAGCCCAGACCTTCGAGGATGAGTTACCATTTGAGCATCTGTTTGTTTCACTCTGCTAGCAGGTGTCAGTTGGAATCATTGTAAGCTGAGAGAGGGGTTCAAATAATGCTGTCGGAAAAGATCAGACTTTCCTTTCTGCTTTTGTACCAGATCTGCACCCCAAGATCACTTTATATCCTGTAGAACATCTTGGTTTAGGTAGTGGAAGTTCCCATATCGCCTTTCCCAGAGGAGAAGGCACCAACTTGCCTGAGATTCCATAATTAAGGTTGGCCCAAGTGATCCCTTTGCCATAATAATGAAACTTTCCCAAGTGACTTGAATTTACCTGAGGTTTCAAAATATTTTAAATTATGGCTCATAAGGAGGTCAGTCAACAGAAAGTTCTGAATCAAAAGTAGGTTATTGGGCATTAGGCTTGCTAAGGCCCATCCATGACTCATCAGTATCCACGTGAGACAAGTGTATCTTCAAGCCTGTTGGGAGTGGACAGGGAGATGAAGCATCATCTTCATAAAGATCTGCAGGTTCATAGTCTGAGTAGGTAGAGAAGGGACAGCGGTAGTCCAGGCCAGGTCCTGACATCTGTTCATTTTCTGCCATTCGTATGATTAGCTACAAAAATCTGGGAGCATTTTGTTATCTAACTTCATGAGCTAATATATTTATAAATAAGTTTAGTTGCAAGTTATATAATAGCGGAGATATATTGAGTTACAAATCACAAATAAAGAACAGCTACTAACCAAAATCAATAACATTTTCTGAAAACTGCAACATTTGAACATTAGGATCTGTGAGAAACCCACATTGGGGTTTATTTGGGGTTCCAAAATAGTTTGAACAAATAAAGTTCATGAACAGATTTTTCCTTTGCCTTACTGATTCTCTTAGCATCTCTTTTTGCTATATTATCTCATTTAATTGTCCTGACATCCTTTTCAAATAAGGCAGTAAGATTCTTTTTTTGTACTTGTTTGCTGTTACTCTTCACCCAAGGGTATTTTTCAATTGATTTTTTAGATAGAGTGGGAGAGAGAGAGAGAGAGAGAGAGAGAGAGAGAGAGAGAGAGAGATTTAAGAGAGACACATTGATTGGTTGCCTAGGGCATAACCCTGACCTGGGCCAGGGATTGAATTCCTAACCCAGGTACATTTTCTTGGCCAGTAATCTACCCCCAAACCTTTTGTCTGTAGCTGATGCTCTAACTCTGAGCCAAACTGACCAGCACAAGGGTCTTATTTTGTAGAGGTGGACTTTGAACCAAAGACAAGTGACTTGTTGGAGAAGAAATAGCTGTTGGTTATAGAACTAGGATGTCTGAGTTCAAGACACTTGCCATTATGTCAATCTAACTACAATTATTTCACTGAACTATACTGCCCTCAATTCATGAGAGAGACAGAAACAAAGAGAAACATCAATGTGATAGAGCTACATGGACTGGTTGCCTCCTGCAGGACCCGACCAGTGCCAGGGACAAATTGCAACCAAGGTACTTGTCCTTGACCAGAATCGAACCCGAGAGTTATTGGTTCGTGAGTCGATGCTCTAACCACTGAGCCAAACAGTCCAGGGCACGTTACTTGATTTTAAAATACATGCTTAATTAAAAGTCTGTAGAACTTACAAATTTGAAGTGTATTGTGTAATTATAGTTTTAATATTAGCTCTAATAGTATCTGAAATATTCTAAGAATTTAAGACATTTGGAAATATTTTTTATATTAATATTGAGATAGTAATATTATGTATCAACATTTTTTATATACAGCAATCAACAACAAACTTCTGAAAATGAAGAAGGAAGGAGACCTGAAACTTCTTCTGAAAGGAGAAATCTTGGTAAGACTTCTGATAGTGAATTACTCTTGTTGGCTCTACTGTAGATAAAGTAAGAGGAAGGAAGTTTTGGTAATGAAAGAGCAGTGAGAACAAACAAACAAACAATGTGTAAGTTGTATGTATAGTTTTCTTAATTTCTTTCTTGATAGAATAGTAGCCAGTATTATTTAAATAGTTAATTGTAGTTCATTTAAAATCTGGGGCACTATTGTGGAAAAAGAAGTTTGTTTATTTAGCTATGACCCCTAAAGTCCTGTATGATACCTTTATGTAAAAAAGAAAAATGATTTTAAGTTAAGATGTTGTATGTTTCATCTATAATCACATTATAAAAATAGGACGTATTATAAAAATGGATGTGTTGTTTAGTTTTTACAACAAACGTATTATATTTAGTAAATGAGCACTTGTTATGGCATAGTGATTGGTCTCACTGAAAAAATAACTAAAACAAGGAATTCAACAGTATGTTCCTGGTACCATAAGCAAATGGCAAACAATAAGAGCTACAAACTTAGCCAGTGTGCAGCAATAACAATGACATTGTTTTTCAAAGATATCTACCAGAAGTACAGATGTCAGAAAGGCAATGCCTGTTGAGAAGCATAGGTTATTTTACATGTTGTTATGCCAACAAGGTCTCACTATTATCAACCTCATTCCTCAGAAATCAAAACAGAATGAGATACGTTGACTACATGAGAACAAGATATTTCCTTCTGTTTGTTGGATAATTGTCATGACACTGTAATTTCTTTAGAACAAGATGCTCTGTTTGCATTGGTCAAAAGATAATCATAATAAATATTCATAAAGCCCAACTCAGGACTCAACAAATAATCATAAAAGTACAAAAATGTTTCACAATAACGAAAATGCCACTGTGCTACCCAGATGTAGCACCTAGTTCATTGTGCAACATGGACTTAGTAGACTTTTACTGAAGAACTTCTGTCGGTTGGTTTTGCAACTTTTAGGAAACACAAAGATGAAATTGGGTTTTGACCTTGAAGGTGCTTATAATATAAAGCTGTCCCCGGTTTATTTCTGTGGGTTTTTTTTTAAACAGAATTTTCAGAAAAAATTTCAAAATTCAGTCATTCATTTGTACACTTAATGGTTTGCTATTGAACTCTCAACTGTCTTTTAGGTTCTAAGTGATATTCTGATGTTGCAAAATTCAAACATTTTAAACACCCCGTCCCTGCCCTCCAAGAGCTTGTTATTATCATTGTCATTTTTATTATTTACTGTACTTTATTCAGTGCTTACTAGGTGCCAGAACAACCTAGATGCTTAAAATTATCATTATTTATTTGGTTTTATTGGTGTATAATATGTGCTAGACACTTTAGGTCCATGATGAGAATTAGAGTTTTAAAAATGTGGGTGAGGCCTTGACCAGGTCGCTCAGTTAGTTAAAGCCTTGTCCAGTATTGCCCAGGTAGTGGGTTTGATCCTGGTCAGGGCACATAGCAGAATCAACCAATGAATGCATGAACAGGTGGAGCAATAAGTCAATGTTTCTCTCTTCCCTCTCTTTGTTTCTTTCCCTGTCTCTTTCTCAAATGCACTTAAAAAAGATTTAAAAGATTTATGAGTCAGATTTAAAGTAAGCATGCAGACCGTGAAGCAGTTTGCCAGGTAAAAGGGCTGAAGGGTGATGTTTGGCAGGAGGAACATCTATGGAGATTAGACATTTGGCAGCAGGAGCAGCAGTACAAGGGCTGAGATGTACATAAACTTTGTGGGATCTATGAGCAGTTCAGTTTTGATGGTGCAAAATGTGTGCTATGGGAATGGTTGATGATGAGGTGAATACCTAGCTAAGGCAAGCTTATGAAAGTCTTTAGGACTACAGAAGGAATAGATCTTATCCTTTAGGCCTTGGGAAATTTATCAGAAAGAATGCTTTTAGCTGCAGATAATATGTGAATTAACAGTGGCCAAAACAATAGGAACCAGGATTGTTCTGATATTTCAGTGATGTCATCAGGATCCCAGGTGTCCCTTTTTCAGTAGGAGGTTGTCAGTGCTTATGTCTCCTTTCTGGGTCAGCTGATTATTGATGGCTCCAAAGCATCACATTCTCAGCTGACAATATATAAAGGAAGGAAGGACTGCTTTTTCTTGTGGGTTTCTTGAAAAAAAATTTTTTAAAGTGTAGTTGGCACACAATATATTGTTTTCAGGTGTACAATATAGTGATTTGACATTTATATACCTTATGATGTGATCACCATGATAAGTGTAGTAACTGTTTATCACTGTACGAAATTATTATGATATTGACACACTCTCTGTGCTGTACACTACATCCTTGTGGTTTATATGTTTTATACCTGGAAGTTGGCACTTCTTAATTCACATCCTATCTCATCCATCTCAACTCACTACCCTCTGGCGAAAAACAGTTTATTGTCTGAATTATGGAATCTGTTTCTGTTTTGTTGTTTTAGATTCCATATATAAATGAGATAATATGGTATTTGTCTTTCTCTGTCTCATTTTATGTAGCATAACACCCTCTTGGTCCATCCATGTTGCTATAAATGTCAGGATTTCATTCTTTTTTATGTCTGAGTAATATTTTGTTCTGTATGTACAGGGTATCCTTAAAAGTTGTGTGCACACTTTAACAGCTGATAGCTCAATTGATGTTTCTTTCTTTTCAGATTTAACCCATTGGGACTTATAATTATTCAAAGTGTGTACACATCTTTTCAGGACATCTTGTTTATGCATTTATCTATCGAAGGACACCTATGTTGCTTCCACATCTCAGCCAGTGTAAATCATGCTGCAATAGGAAGAAAAGTGCGAGGCTTGCGGTAGACTTCCCCTGACATTTCATAGACTTGGGTTACATCACATGCTCAATCCTAAATCAGCTAGGGGTAAACTAGATTCTGTGTTTAGCTTAGTATAATCATTTCTCTTCTCGAAGCTGGGGAGATGCCACCTTCTTTGTGTATGAGGACAGGAAATGTCCAAATACAGTTGTGGTTCTCCTGCAGGAATGAAGACTAAGGTAGGGAGCCAGCAATATTTACTGCAGGGATTTGTTGGAGAATTTTGAACAGAAGAGTAACAAGATTAGATTTAATGAGGGCTCACTGGTTGTGGTATGAAGCAGGGATCAGGAAGCGTTTCCTGTAAAGGGCCTGATTTTAGGCCATGTGGTCTGTCATGTCTCCTCAAGCCTGCCTTGTAGTGTGAAAGCAGTCACAGACAATATGTAAGTGAACAGGCATAACTGAGTGCCAATGAGACTTTATTTACAAAACCAGATGGCAGGTTGGTTTGGCCTGTGGGCCCTGGTTTGCTGCCCCCTCATGTAGAGGATTGATAGAAGGAAACCACATAAAAAGACTGGGAGACAAAGGAAGCTTTTGCCTCCTTGGATTAACATCATTCCATTATGAAGTTTTCACCCAAAAGCTGAATTCATTCAATTTAAATGTTGGTGTTTTTCTAGGCCTATGTTTCTCATTTATTTTGCTTTAAAAGTCTTATTAATTTAAGAGGGAACAGTAACAGTTCGTGGTATTTTCTCCCTTGTGAAGACATCTGTTAAGAGCCATGTTTGATGAGGGCAATTGACAGTAGCAAAATAAAGTAGAGACAGACAGAGGTCTAGGTGATATGGTTTAGTGATGATTGAATGTGAAAAGTTAGCAGGGAGAGAGGAATCTAAGATGGCACATAGGTTGCCAGGTTGTGCACTGGCATTTAAACTGGACATGAAGAATAGGACTTCATCAGATGAATAGGGAAAAGCCACAGTTACCAGGGAAGACCAGTTTTCTTCCATACATGTTGAGATTGGTGGCATGTTCATGGATAATTAATCTACATTTTAGATACAATTTATTTGACTCTTTGACTTTTCCTATCAACAACTGCCTTTAATAGGTGAGTCATGGTTTTAGCCTAATAAGAAATTAAGAAAAAGTTTAGGAACAAATTAAAAGATCTCTGTAGTCACTAGGACACATACTTTATATGGTAATCACAATTTTCAGTAGTTATCCCAAGTACTTGATTGATTCTTGAATATTGTAAAAAGGCAATAAACCCTGCTTAGTTGGAGAAAATTGTCAGTGTGATGTCTTCATTTTCTTTATAGAAACTTCCATACTCTAGTACATGTTGTCAATCATTAGGATTCTGTATTTTCTACTCTGAGTAATTGTCATTGTTGCTTGTTTCACATTATTTTCTGACATCATTCTTTCATTTATCCCTTGACCTTTGTTCAATTAGATACAGATCTACAGGAATCTCCAAAAAAAGCATCAAGAAAAACAAATACCAAGAAAGGTATTCTATGAAATTACTTTCTGACTAATCGTGTATAGCACATCAACCGAAATAATAAAAATTTCCCATGATGCAATTTTGTTAGAGGTTCCTAAACCCACACCTAGGTTTCCTTGTTCACTAGAAGGATGTCCAGGACTCAGCATATAGTTTTACTCACAGCTGTGATTTATTACAGTGAAAGGACCAAAGCACAATCAGCAGAGAAGAGGTTTGTGTGACTAAGGGTGGAGGAAACCAGGCTCAAGCTTCCAAGAGTCCTCTCCCTGTGGAGTTACCAGGATGTGCTTAATTATTAGTGTGAAATTCTGACAACATACCTGAAATGTCATCTACCAGTACCAGAGACTCCTTAGGCTCAGTGCCAAGGATTTTATGGGATGCTAGTCACATAGGCACCTTCCCCATAGTGTGTACCAAAATTCTAGACTCCCAGAAGGAGAGAAGTGTTCAGCATGAACCCCATTGGTTGTACAAACTGCTTAGGCCAGTGAGCCACTCTTATCAGCCAGGGCATGGTGGAAACCCTCTCACAATTCAGGTTTTCAGACACCGACCAAGGACTAGCCATTTAAAGCAGGCCTGTCTAAGGATAGCAGTCTTAGGCCTGCTGTATGAAATTTTCCTACATGACAGTTAGTTCCCTAAGTGAATATTTGGCATTGACTTAAAATTTTATTTTAAAAGCAAGTAATATGATAATAAAACATGGTACTGATTTCAGTTGCATCATCCTTAATTCATTGCAGTGCTAGTTACCTTTGTGACTGTTAATGAGTATTTAACAGGTATTTATACATAAATTACTAGGGAAGAATTAGGTAATTATGATCTTTCCTTTTTATCCAATGAATGTTTGAAGATAATTTTTAGATAAACATCAGCATAATGATTTGTTTCAAATTAGAATAAAAAATGTCCTTTTAATTGTATGGATTATTCACTTTTGATTTACATTGCACTAAATCCATTTATAATTATAAAGCAAGATGTTCAATCATATCTATCAGTTATTTTCTTGCCCTGGTAAACAATGAAAATTATTTGCTTTATTATGTCTTTTCACATGCTTCATGCAATTGCAGGGATAATACCCATATTCTGATACTTGGATCTTTATCTTAATTTTCAAGGTTACTATGACATTAATATGTTGATATGTGGTAATAGCAGTTTCAATGGGTACCTTTTTCAAAAATTAATAAGACTTATTTTTTTTACAGCAGTTTTAGTTTCCCAGCAAAATTGAGCGGAAGTACAGAGAGTTCCCTTCAACCCCACATCCCCATACACACACAGCCTCCCTCATTTTTGTCATTCTGCACCAGAGAGGTACATTTATTACAATGGATGGACCTGCATTGTCTCATCATTATCACCCGAGTCCACAGTTTACACTAAGGTTCACTCTGGATGTTGTACCTTCTATGGGTGTTGACAAATGTGTGGTGACACGTATACACCATTACAGTACCATATGGAATCATTTCACTGCCCTAAAAATCCTCTGTGCTCTGCTCATTCATCCCTCCCTCTCCCTAACCCCTGGAAACCACTGATATGTTTACTGTCTCCATAGTTTCACCTTTTCCTGAATGTTGTATAGTTGCAATCATACAGTGGGTATCTTTTTGAATGTTGAAAAAAATTAAAATTCCAAGGTAATTGAATGTAGTTATCCAGTAAGTTCTTTCTCCTTTGTGGTTTGTTGTTTTCTGTCATCAGCATAGGATCTGATGTCATATGCTCTACAAGTTTAAAGGGGATGATTTCCATAGGCATTTGCCACATGACGGGGAGGGTTGAGGAAAATGCCCTCATGCACTACTGCAGAGCACTAACTGTTTGGACCATCCTGCTGTATGAGGTGGGTCCAGAAAGGCTCCAGCAATGGAAGGAGACAGTCTCAAGGGCTTACACTTGATACAACTGGAGTCACAAAGTCTTTCATACTTATCTTGCAATTGGAAATAGGGCCAGAAAGAGTCTGTTTCCTATGTTTTGCTGTGCCTATCGACCAACCTTCCTCGTGATAGAGCGTTTCCTAAACTGGCTGGTCTTCACTGAAGAGCTGGAGAAGTTGTGTTGTGTTACAGCAAAATAAGCATACTGTTCTAACTGCTGTTAATGGAAGGAGTCCAGAAAAATCATGCTATTTAAATTTGACATTGTTAGTTTACGATACTGCTTCTACTAATGATACCATCTTCTGTCTGTCTGATGGTGTTTGGTTAGGATTATGATCATCGTAAATAGTAGGTCCCTTGTAGGCTTCAAATTTTGATAAATCCCATCTTCTTTTAACTTGGCATTTGATATATTTAAAATGAGAAAGTAAATGTTCGTAAGCTATTAATGGCCTATAAATGATATCATTAATATTCACTGTAGTATAGTCTTCAGGTGTGGTCAAAGGAATACTTTCTAACAAAGCTTTAGTCCAGTACTTTTTAAGTTCTGTATAGTTCTATTGTTGATTTAAATGTATTTTACTTTTTTCTTTAATAGCGGATGAGAGCTCTGAAGAAGACTCTCTAAGGAGGTAGGATTTTATGGACACTTAAAAATTATATGTTAACTAAGGGAATGCAGAGAAAAGAAACTAGCATTTCTAGTATTCTTCTGTGTGCTAGACCCTATATTACGTAGTTAACATGTGTTAAGTAGTCATCACAATAGTTTTGCAAAGTAGCTGTGTTATTATAGCCTACATTTTATTAATTAGGCAACTGTGGTTCGGGGAGGTAGATTGACCCATGATTCCATCTGACCCCTGATTTGAATATCTACCTGCTTGGCTCCCAGATCTATTCTGTTGCCCTCAACATACACAGATAAAGTTCCCATGTAGCACTGGCATCTAGATACAGATGCAAGTCAAATCAACTCAGAAAGTCAAATCTAAGTGTGTGCTAACTCAGACTTAGAGTTTTTCTGAGAAGCCCAGTTAGTGTAAGCATATGTCTTCTTATACTTGACAATTGCAGTGGTAAATAGTACCTTGTTTTTAGCTATGGCCACAGAACCCAGTTTTTACCTAAGCAAGGCCTAATCAGGCAAGTGTTTTACGTAATGATATCAATTCTTCCTGAAATGAATTATGTATCTGTAAGTAAAGAATATCTATGTACAGACCCTGTTATTTTAATTAAATTCAGCATCTATTTAGAGGATATTTTAAATTATTTTCTCTATTTACTGACTTTTCAGTCTGGTTTTCCCTTCAGGCAAGTACCTTTGCCTAGTTGTATCAGGTTATGTTTTTGTCCTTTTTTCTTCTTCCATGACTTTTTATTGATATTTTAAATGTCCTTCTCTGTGTTTGTTGGTGTTTCTCCCACTGTGTTATTTTATTTCACTTCTGCCAGCTACGTGTTTTCCATTTTTCTATAGACGGTATCAAAGGCACATAGAATTTCCGGAGTTTAAAGAATCCTAACAATTATTTAATCAAAACACCCTCCAGTACTTCAACCTGTGTTTCATGTGCTGGCCAAGTGGTTGTTCCCATGGAGAATCTGAAACTCAGAGAGATGAAAGTGACTCATTGGGATATAAGTAGTGGAGAGAAGATGTAAATTCAGGTTTCTAAGTGTGATACTCTCCCTCCATTACCATCCTGTAGTTGAGTCTTTTAATAATACAAAAATGGGGAGTGGGTGTAATGAGCACAGTGGAAAGAGGATAAGAGTGGAATTAGCAGGGGGACCCAAGTCTAAACAATGGGTTTTGGGACAGAAATCAGAGTTTTCGAACAGAGATGAGATGATTGGGGTTTATGACAAGTTAAAGATAAGTTATAAGAAGGAAGGCCACAGGATGTTGAAAGTTGTCTAGAAAGGCAGATTGAAATAAGGGCCTCAGGGGAGTCCCGAAGAGGTTGCTCTTCTTTTGTTTAATTGGAATAACTAGCAAAATTTAAGGTTTCTATAGAAAGATGTTAAAATAATTTGAGCCATTGGAAAGATTCTTTTTTTTTTTTTTTTTTAATTTCAGAGAGGACTGTGGTATGATCTACTTGATCTCTGACTTCCAAAGTGGGTCTTAGGTCCCCTTGAGTCCTAGGGGACTGGAGATTGCTGAGCTACAAATTTGCCTTACAAATTTGAAGTGTATGCTATAATTAAAGTTTTAATATTAGCTCTAACAGTTTCTGATATATTTTTATAATTTACTATATTTAACTTAGGTCCCTTGAGTCCTAGGGGACTGGAGATTGCTGAACTACATAGACCTAGGGCCCAAGGCAGGTGTCTTCTCACCTCTGCCTCTTTCCCCCATTGGCTGATGTCCTTCCCATGTGCATGGAGGGCTGTGCAGGTGCAGGACTGGCTGTCAAATCAGTGATGGAGTTGGGTAGTTGGTAGCACACCTATGTTATGAGTGGATCACTGTGACTCCAGTTAGTTTGCTACTGGGAGCAGGGGAATAGAGCTCCTAGTCTTGGTCATTTGAGACCATCCTTGTTTCAGGAGTCTGTGCCTTCAGAAGCTGGAGATTTCAGGGTCGGAGCCTGTCACGGAGCCTGCCGAAGGGTGATCTGGGTGTGGGAATGCTAACAACATAAATTTGTTTTTTGACATTTGGACACTTAACTTTGGACCATTTCAGGGAACTTCCTGTATGGTTTTAGGATAAAAGAAAGGAATGGGTTCTCCTTAATAAGTGGTTTTCATGTTAAAAACCAAGACTGCCATTTTTGACATAGATTAGTCTTTGAACCAGGGACAGACGATGGGGAAGGGACAGTGTATCTTTCTACCTTGATTGAAGTCATCAGATTTGTTCAAGTTCAGGGAACAAAAGTTATGTTTGGCATTAATTGGTGAAAACAAATTAATCTCAGGCAGAGGGTGTCTTCATTAAATAGTTCATAGGTTGGGAGAGGTGGTGGCGGATATAGATAACTTAAAGCATTTTTGAACAGAGCCGAATTTGAATTATATCAAGAATCTTCATTTCATGTACAGATACTTGTTCTTCATTTAAATTTTTTGTTGCTTTTTTTAAAGAAATGATCTCACTCATTTTTGCTGTTTGTTTTACTCTAATGACTTTTCAGCAACCCTGGCCTTGATAATTCACGGGATCTATCAGATCATGAAGACTGCAAGGTAAAGTGCTCTCTTGTGAAATTAATTTTCCTGCTCTGAATTTAATTTTGTGCAGCACTTTTAAAATTTCATAGTGTCCTATCTGTCATTGTTTTATTTTTGTAATGGAAAAATTCGTCTTTTTTTTTAATCTTCAGCCAAGGATATGTTTTTTATTTTTCATTCATTTTAGAGAGAGAGGAACGGAGAGGAAGAGAGAGAGATAGACACACTGTGCAAGACAAACATTGATCGGTTGCCTCCAGATTCACCCCAACCTGGATCGACCCTGAAACCTGTTTATGCATCCTGATTGGAATTAAAACCTGTGACTCTTCATTCTCCATCAAATGAGCCACACTGACCACGGCAGAAAGATTTTCTATTTTATTCTGTGATTCCTTTTATATTCAAGCTTCACAAGAAGTGAATCCTTAGAGACATAAATCAGACAAGTGTTTGCTAAAGACTGTGATAGGGGGAATGGGGAGTTACTATTTCAAGAAAAGGGGGCTTTCTTCTGCACTGAGAGTGAGACAGAGAAAGAAGGAGAGAGAAAGAAGCATCGATGTGTTGTTCCACTTATTTATGCATTCATTGGTTGCTTCTCATATGTGCCTTGACAAGACATTGAACCCAGAAACTTGGTGTATTGTGATGAGACTAACCAAATGAGCTACCCCACCAGGGCCTTTTTTGTTTGCATTTTCAGGAAATATTTTTTAAATCTCTTTACTTTCAGTCTGTGTGTATCTTTTGTTGAGATGGGTCTCTTGTAGACAGCACATGTAGGAATCCTGTTTTCTTATCCACTCATCTACTCTACATCTTTTGATCACAGCATTGAAGTCATTTACATTTAAAGTGATTATTGATAGCCCTGTCTGGATTGGGGCCTAAACTGTTAGAGCATCAGCCTGCGGATGAGGGTCAAAGGGTCATGGGTTTGATTCCCAGTCAAGGTCTTGTATCTGGCTTGCAGGTTCCATCCTCTGCCCTCATTGGGGTCATGTTGGAGGCAACCAATCGATGTGTCTCTCTCTCTCTCGTTGATATTTCTCTCTCTCTATGTCTCTCTCCTTGTCCCTCTCTCCCTTCTGCTCTATCTAAAAATTAATAGAAAAATATGCTATGGAGAGAATTAACAAAAACCAAAAAATTCAAGTGATTATTGATATGAATGCACGTACTGCTATTTTATTGTTTACAATGATTTCCCCTGCCCTTTTTCTTTTTCTTTTTTTTATATAGAAGTCTCTGTAACATTTCCTCTAATACTAGCTTGTTGGTATGAACTCCTTTAGCATACTTGGCAAGCTCTTTATTTCTTCTTCAGTGTTAAATGATAGCCTTGCCGTGTAGAGTGTTCTTGGTTGTAGGTCCTTCTTTTTCATCACTTGGAACATTTTGTGCCAGTCCCTACCTACTTGAAATATTTCTCTTGAGAAAGCATCTGACAGTCTATTAAGAGTTCCCTTGTAGGTTACTATCTGTTTTTCTTTTGCTGCTTTTAAGATTTCTATTTTGTCTTTATCCTTTTCCATTTTAATTATAAAGTGTCTTGGTGTGCATCTCTTTGGGTTCATCTTGTTTAGGAATCTCGTTGCATCCTGCACTTATTTGTCTATTTTCTTCACCAGGTTAGGGCTGTTTTCAGTCATTATTTCTTCAAATAGGTTCTCAATTTTTTGCTATCTTTTCTCCTGGTACTCCTATAATGTAGTGATTGCTATGCATTGTGTTGTCCCAGAATTACAAAGTAGCCAAATTAAAAAAATTTTGTTGTTGTTGTTGTTGCTCCAATTGGATGTTTCCTGCTGTCTTGTCTTCTAAATCAATTATTTTTTTCTCTGCTTCATCAAATCTGCTTTTGATTCCTTCTAGTGTATTCTTCATTTCAGATCTTTTAGTTTTCATTTATGACTGGTTTTTTAAAATGTTTTCTTTGTCCTTTTCTATACTTGCTGTCTCTTTGTTGAAGTTCTCACTACGTACCCTGAGCACTCTTGCAACCATTCTCTTGAACTATGTATGTGGTACATATGTTGCCTCTATTTCATTTATTTCTATATCATGAGATTTCTCCTGTTCTTTCATTTAGGGCATGTTTCTTTGTGTCCCCATTTTGCCACCACTTTGTATTTGTTTCTGTGTATTGGGTAGATCTGCTATGCCTCCCTGTCTTTGTACAATAGCCTTATGTATTAGGTGTCTTCTGGGGCTTAGTGGCACAATCTTTCTGATCTCCTGAGCTAGGTGCTCTAAGAATGTCACTTGAGTATGTTATGTAAGCCCTCTTTATATAGAATCTTGATTACTGATGGCCTGTCTATGGATGGGGTTGATCCTCAGGCTGGCTGACCACACTATACGAGCTACTGTTCAAAGGCTGACCCATGTCGAGTAATTCATGCCAGCATGGTCTGGTGCCTGCCAAGATCTTTGGGTGTTTTGCTTGTGGAGCTAATTGGGTTATGCTCTGAAGCTCCCCACTGGATGTGTTGGTTTTGAGGCTTCTGGGGAGGGACTCTGGTGCAAGTCAATGTGAGGCTCTGCCTTTGACTTCCCTTGGGCTACCTGTGTGGACCTACAAAGCCATGCAGTGTTTCTGACTGCCTCTGCAGGGCCTGGGTGCATCTGGGAGGGGCCAAGCTGCACACCAGTGCCTCTGTCCACCAGCACTGAGTCTATGGGGCAGGTGAGAAAAAGCTCAAGTCACTCTGAGATGCACCTCCGCCTGGCACCTTTCTGTTGGGGTCAGTCACTGAAAGAGTTCCCATTGGTATGTGAGTTGCATGAGGTAAGTGACTCATCAGGTAGGTGGAGTGGTATTCACCAGATTGATACAGATTCAAACTCAGCTTCATTGCTGAGTGTGAGGACACTCAGCAAACGTCCCAGGTTATACCAATGTGACCCACCACACACCACGAACCCGTGGACCTTTTCAGTTGCATGGGGCTGCAGGAAGTCATTGGGTATGGCCAGCAGAATTAATCAGGCCCCCAAACACCAAGATTTGACTGTGTGAAGGAAGGGCTCTGCACCTGAATGTTGACCTCAGTTAGACCTGCAAAGGAAATATGGTCCCCACCCCAAAGCCACACAATTCAGTCTCTGACACCCCCTGAGTCTCTCCAGACCTCCTCAAAACACTTCCACGAACACCATGAGCTCAGACAGCTGACTCCTTTGTAGTGTGTATCTCCACAGGATGGGTGACATAAAGTCAGGACAGTGTAGCTAGTGCATTTCCCAGGCAGATGCCACAATGAGGGGAGTGCTTGACTCAGAAATCATGGCTTCTGTGCCCATTGTGGTAGAGGGCCTCAGCACAGGGGGTGGGACACAGAGGCCATTCCTTCAGCTCTGTCTCTGGAGCCACACAATGTAGTCTCTTCTCACATGACTCCAGTCCACTTTGAGCCACCCTTTCTCCACAGGCTCAGGGTGTGTGGTATGAGTGATATTTGTGTGCTGGCCCTTTAAGAAAACTCTTGTGTGTCTAGCAAATTCTCCTCTCTTCCTGGAGGATAGAATCCTGGCTAATTTTCACAGCCACATGTTATGTGGGCTCCTCTTCCTGGCTCTGGTGCTCAGGGCTGGGGAACTATGTTTGGGGCTGAGACCCCACGCTCCTCCAGAGAGACCTTTGCAGCTGAGATATTCCTCAGCATTCTCAACCACCACAAGTGGGTGCAGGGCCAGCCCTTTTTGAATCTCTATCCTTCCTACCAGTCTAGCTGCGGCTTCTTCTGTAGATCCTTGGTTTCAAGACTAGTGTTCAGCTAGTCTTCATTTGGTTATTTAGGTTGGTAGCTGTATAATTTAGTTGTAATTCCAATTAGTCCAAGGAGGACATGTGACTTTCACCTCCTTTACCTCCATCTTGGATCACCCCCTAAAAAATTTCTGAAATGCACTGTAGAGGCTCACTATTTAGGATACGATGAGGTAAAATGCAGGGTAGGGGCTCAGTGTGTAGATATGGGGAGGTGAAATATTTCAAGTGAGGATGCCTTTGTAACAATTAAATTCAGCTACTAATTTATTTTTAATAGATTTAACATCTAATGAATTGTTTTGTTCCTATAGTGACAAAATTAGGTTTGAGGGTTCATGCTTTTCTTTTAGTTTAGAACAAGGCAAGTTTTTTTTTTTACTGTTTAGTTACAATACAATGATTTGGGACTGGCTAAGTATAGATTAAAGATTCTAACAGTTAAATTTTATCTATATTCTAATTTTTCTCTTCCCATACTTGATTACTTAAGGATGAAGTTATTTCAAAAACATGTATGCCGACAGCAAAGACATCTGAAAATCAAAGCAAGCAAATTCATCTGCCACCTTTGCATCTGGAAAAACAATCTCAAGAATCAGAAATACATAGGGCATGTGACAGAGAAGATATATCTGAACAGTCAGGAGATTCTTCTGTGCAAAATTATGATAACAAGGAGAGCAAACAAGAGAGATTAGAAGAGAAGAAGTTAAAACTTGGCAGAGAAGACTTAAAGCAGAAGTGTCATGAATTTCGTGGAAAATTCAAGTGTGATGATAAACCCAAACCCCCAAATGTTGTTCCTTTTCATTCACGCACTTGGTCCTCAGAAGACTCTACTTGGTCATCTAATTCTAAGGTTTGTTTAGGTGAAAAGACATTACACTCGGAAAATGATCACAAACCAGACACTGAACATGTTTTAAACAAAAAGGAGGAGAGTTTTCATGATGATACAGAAAATAAAATAGTATGGACCCCAGTAGTTCCATTTGAAGTGAAGGAAGATGAAGAGTTTGATATGGAGATGACAGAAAGTATGAACCCAAATACCACTAACTGGAAATTAGGCATCAGACATGCCCCTCAGTCTAGTGATCTGAAAAGCCATCTTGATTTGCGGCTTGCCCACGACAATGAAACAAAGCACATTCCAATAAAAAGCCAGGATGCTTCTGCTGTTACAAGTATTTGTAAGGAAACAAAGCGAAATCAAGACTCATTCCAGAAGCCATTAAATGGACATAATTACAATGCTAGTAACTGTGAAAGTGTGGAATCTAACTTAGAAGATTGGAGTTTCTCTTTACCATGTAGTGTCGAAACACCTGAAGTACATGCAAATGAAAAATTACAGCAACATATGCAAAGGGTTCGGAATAACGCAGACATGCGCAGAGCAGAGCTTCTGGCTTTGAGCAAAGAGAAAGTGCAACTTCAAAAAGAGGTAGAAGTTCTTTTGCTGCTACTCTTTTGTTTTTTTTTTTAAATCAATTATGTGATCCATTCTGATTTTCCACTTCTGAGAAAAGTTTGTGTGTAAAATGAGATTGTCTAAATATGTAACTCTGTATATAAATAGGTTCTGTCAACTAAATAATAGGAGTTTAAAAAACATTCTTATGTTTGTTCTTAAATTAACTTAAGCTTCTCTGTCAGGCTGACCTATGAACTGGGAAACTAATTTAGCTTTGTACCATATGAACCTTTGAATCAGTGAAAAGTATATAGGAAATTGCTTGAAAATGTAATAAGCACCAGAATTTTGTTAGTTTTTTTTTTAAGTCCATTGGCCTAAATATAAATTACCTCTTGTAAACAATAAAATAGAAGTGAGCCATGACTGAGAGAAGGGATATAAACAACTATACCCAGCAAAACTCATCTATTTTTGAGGTATAGTGTGGGTAATCTTCTATGGTTTACTCAAAACCTTGGAACTTAGAATTCCAACATGATCACATTGAGATATTTTTATTTATTTTATTTTATTCTTTAGTTACAATTTACACTCAATATTATTTTGTATCAGTTTCACATGGTTAGATAGTCATATACTTTACAACGTGGTCCTGCTGATATTTGCCATACCCACCTGAGCTGTACATAATCATTGCAATATTATTTTGAAATAAATTGTATTCTGGGAATATAACACAAAAGTACACAAATCATGCCTTGGCCGGTTTGGCTCAGTAGTTAGAGTGTCAGCCCATGGACCAGAGAGTCCCAGTTTGGTTCCTGCTAAGGGCACGTGCCTCGGTTGCAGTTTGTCTCTGGCCCCGGTTGAGGTCATACGGGTGGCAACAAGTCAATGTGTCTCTCTCACATCAATGTTTCTCTTTCTCTTTTCCCCTCTCTTCCTCTTGCTCTGTCTGAATATAAATGCAAAGGTGTCCTCCAGTGAGGATTAAAAAAAAAAGAAGAAAAAGAAATATTTTAATAACATATATACTAACACATATATGTACTCTTTTATCACCACCCTCAGATGTTTTTGTTCAGTCAAATCTTTTCATTATGTTGTTCAATCAGTACAGTTCTGCCATAAAAACTGAAACAGTGCTAGGCTGGTGTAGCTCAGTGGATTGAGCATCAGTCCCATGGACTGAGAGGTCCTGGTTTGATTCCTAGTCAGGGCACATGCCCGAGTTGTGGGCCCAATCCCCAATAGGGGGCGTACAGGAGGCAGCTAATGGATGTTTTTCTCTCACATCAATGTTTCTATCTTTCTCTCTCTTCCTTTCTCTCCAAAAAATCAATAAAAACATATTTAAAAAACAAAACAAAACTGAAACTGCTATGGCCAGTTTTCCCAGTGGTTAGAGCGTCAGTCTCTGGACCAAAGAGTCTCAGGTTTGATTTTGGTCAAGGGCACATACCTCTGTTGTATTTGGGTCCCTGGATCTGGTTGGGTCATGTGGGAGGCAGCCAATCGATGTGTCTCTCTCACATTGATGTTTCTCTCTCTCTCTCTCTCTCTCTCTCCCTCCGTCCTCCCACTCTATCTAAAAAAATCTGTGGAACAGTATCCTCAGGTGAGGATTAAAGAAAAAACAAACACCCCTGAAATCTTACTATTTACAACAGCATGGATGGACCTAGAGGGTATTATGCTAAGTGAGATAAGTCAGACAGAGAAATATAAATACCATATGATTTCACTTATATGTGGAATGTAAAGAACAAAATAGACAAACTAAGAAATTTAAAACAGACTCAGAGATAACAGAGATCTGACTGATGGGTGCCAGAGGGGGGGTATTGGGGGACTGGGTAAAAAGGAGAGATATTAAGAAGTACAAATAGGTAGTTACAGAATAGTCACAGGATGTAAAATACAACATAGGGGATGTGGTCAATAATAATGCAATAACTATGTATGGTGCCAGGTGGGTGCTTGAAATATCGGAGAAATTAACTTTTTGAAGTATCTTATTATCTAACCACTACTGCACAACTGTAGCTAATACAAATAATATTGAATTAAACTGTAATTGAAAGATTAATATTAAAAAAGATAGACTACCTTCCAAAAATACAACCATGGTAATTATCATTTTGACATGTATGATTTTATCATATAGGTCACGTAAATTATTTGTAATAAAATCAGTATTTCTTTCTAAAGGAGAAAACTGAGTTTTGAGGTGCATTGATTGTAAACATAGAAAAAAATTGAAATATTATTCTCCTTCAAAAGGAAATGTGGGTGAGCCCTGCCATTACACTAAGGCACAGAATTACTTTCCAAAAGTCATACTTAATTTATCTGATTAATTGGATGATTTTCTGTTTATTTATCTGATTCAGCCTTATAGAATTGTATCATTTTTTTCCCTCATAAAATGCTAGGTAGTGCATCTTTATGATCTTTGGACAGATCATTTAACCTTGGTTTTATTTTTGTTATAAGTAAATATGGAGCTACGGTAAGTAGATAATTACTTCCATATCATCTCACTCTACGATTTTATAGTTATTGTATGTGAAATTTGGGGAGCATTGCTCATTTTCCAGAATTGTGCATTAACTGATAATTCATTGGTTTCCTCTGCTTCAGTGTTGTAGTAAACTTAGGTTCATATATTTTATGAAAGCCAACACGTTTTTGATACCTTCAAAGGTCTTAAAGAAAAAATAATTGTTAAAGGCACCAGGGGAAAGAACAGCTTTGTGCAGAAAGAGGAACACTTCCTAAAGCACAATGTCACGTCCTCTGACTCTCTGTGTAATGCAAAACCCAGGTGGAGAAGACAGAAGAGGACACGTGTTGTGTCTTTTCTTTTTATTTCTCTGTCTGTGCTAGAGAAAGGGGGTGGGGCTGGAGAAACGTGTCCACAGAAAGGGCAAAGCCATGTCTCCCAGCTACCCTTCCACCCCAGAAGGAAGAACTTCCTCTTTTTTTTTCTAATCCTCACCTGAGGATATTTTTCTACTTATCTTCAGATAGAGTAGGTGCAGGGGCAGAGAGAGAAGGGGAGAGGGAGAGAGAAATAGAGGAAACATTGATGTGAGAGGGACACATCAACTAGTTGCCTACCACATGACCCAGACCAGGACGACCCCGACCATGGCAGGGGATGAACCCTAGGTAAGTGCCTTTGACCAGAATAGAACCCAAGACTCTTTGGTTCTCGGGCCATCGCTCTAATCACTAAGCCAAACTGGCCTGGGTGGAAGAACTTCCTCTTGGTGCCTGGGAGTGGGTGATAGGCTCAGAGCCCACAAAGGACTAAAGGCCTGGGGGAGTGAAGCGATGGTGGGGGCTGGCAGCTGTGCAGGTGGGGGCTTAGGAACTGGGTGCTGCTGGGGATGGGGGGAGGGAAGACCTAGCCCCCAGCAGAAGGAACTGTGTGAGGGCAAGTGGGAAGGGGAAGCAGCAGTCCACAGGCAATGAAATAACGACAATACACCAGGACAGATGCTGTGATAGGAACAAAGATTCTTGGAACCAGTACTGTAACTGTTTGACTGTTTGGAGAATGATGTTGCAGTTCATCTGTTGAAGAGGGAGAGGAGGGCATTTTAAAGGGAAGGAGCGCCCAGTGACTGCACAGGGCTGAGAAGAAAGGGGCTACTTTTTATTTACTTTCTATTTTATAAGTTTAAGTTCAGAGGATCTTTTATAAGTTTTAAAATCAGTTTGGATATATGTAATTTTATAAATCAAACATTGTTTTTTCTGCTTTACAGGACAAGCTCACACCACTGTCACTTGCTCAAAATGAAAACCAAGAGCAAACGGCGGAGTTTTTAGTAAAGAGAAAAGCAAGTACACTTGCCGTGGATGAGATGGAGAGGTACGGTTCATGTTTTGTAGACCTTAGTGCTGTTCAAGAGTGGAAACAATCCCTCAAGTCAGAAGGATTAAATTAATAAGATAATTGAATTGTGAAAATATCAACACATCCTTAGTTAGTTAAAAAGTAATTATTCTGACGGGGCAACTGGAAGAACAGTATAGTGTCGGATTCATATTTATAATATTGACTGATGTCATTTGCAGTATGATATTGTTCATCATATGATTTTATATTATCTAAAGGGTTTTCATAGTAGTTTTATATTGTATGGATTCTAACTGTTAATTTACTTTATGATACAATAGTGGAGTTCATCTTAGTTTTTTTAACCTTTACTTTGTATATAGTTTGTCTTAAAATATGCATGTTAAACCTAAATAGAACTTGATTTTGTCTTTGGATGTCTCTCTGCTTTAAACGGCTTCTTTGACGATTACCGATGTTGTTAGTTTATCCCTCAGTGACTGTTACCAGATAGAGTGGGCTTGTCAGTTCTTATTATTTCTAATTTCTAGTATATTATATTTTGATGTTTTAATTTTGTATTGGTATGGGTAGAAGGAAGAAAGGTAACTTTAATTAAATAAACATTTCCTTTAATGAAGACAAGTCACAGGTGAGTGATAAAGAAAAAGAGATGGGCTTTTAATTCACATGAGACTGGGTTTAACTCCTAGCTTTCCTGCTTGCCCGGTGTGTGACCTTGGGAACATTACTTATCATTTTCAAATATGTTTCCTGATATTGAAAGGAAAATAATAATATATCCTTTAAGTGTGATTGAAAGATTATGTAGCCTTTAATTTAGTGCTTAGCACATGCTTATCTGCATCAATAGCACTAACTATAACTATTATCATAATTATTATTAATATTATTGTTTTAAGCCACCACATACCTTTTACTTACCTGATCTCTAGCTGACTTTGAAATACAATATATGAGACTAAGGATGAAATAGGAAATTCTTCTTTTATATCTTCACCTCTTCAGATTGGTGACCTCAGCATACTTTCTTATCCATTAGAGGACTTTCAATCAGCAACTTCTACTACGCAATACCCAAGTGGGACATGAGGCTTCCTTTTTGTCCCTTCATTTAAACCTTGGAGTTAATTTAAAAAGATGAACACTTCAGCGTGTACATTGTCAGTTCTACACAAACAGGGTATTAACTTGGCAAGGAGATCGAGTTAGCTGTTACTTAAATAATGTAACTAAAGTTCCTGAGGGTGAAGTTCTGTCTGTGTTGTATATGCAGCCCTCATGCTCGCTGTAAATGAGGAGTCCACAGATACAGTCAGGCTGCTTTTTCAGCAAGGCACTGATGTCTTTTCTCAAGATAAGTATGTGTAGACTGCAGAAGAATATGCTTTTGTTAGTTGTTTTAATAAAATGCTAGTTATCACTAAATAGGTTTAAATTAATTTCACTGTTACTTTTTATGTAACAGGTGAGATTTTGTAGTTTGGCTCAGGCAGTTTGGGAATGGCAGTGACTTAGTCTATGTCACCAGTCAGAAACCAAGCCAAAGGCTAGACTCGTTAGAAGAGGCAATGTGCCAGATTCTTAATCTCTGAACTTTTAAGATCTTTATCATTAGTGATCATAATGCTATCCATTTCATTCCAAGTAGAACCCCTATACATGGGGTTATGAATAAAGCCACATCTCTGATTTTTCTAACTAGTTATTTCAGGTCTTTAAGTGTTCACTTTAGCAGAAAAGTCTGTATTTTCTGGGGGGTATGTCCTATACTCTCCACCTGAATTTTTCAAGAACCTGAAGGATTCCCCAAGGTCAAAGGAAACAATCTTCTTTCATAAGTCAGGTGAAGAGGTAAAAAAGGACATTCTAATCTTTCTGTTGTTTCCATTGATTCTATTGCTGCAGAGTTGCTATTGAAACTGGTCCTATAATCATGATTGATCTTTGCTCCCAGGTTGCCTGTGCTGACCCAGGTTCCTGAGTGTTCATGTTGATTCACATTTGGACTTGAAAGTTAATGCTTTTTTAGTTTACATACCTATGTTTGTAAGCTCAGCCACTATTCCTATGACCAGCACCCTGTTCTGGCAACTGGGGCCCCTAGCTTTAGCCACCCACAGCCTTCTCCCCACACTGGCATCTGAGCCCAGACCTTCGAGGATGAGTTACCATTTGAGCATCTGTTTGTTTTACTCTGCTAGCGAGTGTCAGTTGGAACCATTCTAAGCTGATGGAGGGGTTCAAATAATGCTGTCGGAAAAGGTCAGACTTTCCTTTCTCCTTTGTTACCAGATCTGCACCCCAAAGTCATTTTATATCATGTAAAACATCTTGGTTTAGGTAGTGGAAGGTCCCATGTCACCTTTCCCAGGGGAGAAGGCACCAACTTGCCTGAGATTCCATAATTAAGGTTGGCCCAAGTGATCTCTTTGCCATAATAATGAAACTTTCCCAAAAGACTTGAATTTACCTGAGGTTTCAAAATATTTTAAATTATGGCTCCCATGGAAGCCAGTGACAGGAAAGCTCTGAATCAAAAGTAGGTTATTGGGCATTAGGCTTGCTAAGGCCCATCCATGACTCATCAGTATCCACGTGAAACAAGTGTATCTTCAAGCCTGTTGGGAGTGGACAGGGAGACCAAGCATCATCTTCATAATGATGTGCAGTTTCACAGTCTGCGTAGGTAGAGAAGGGATAGCGGTAGTCCACACCAGGTCCTGACATGTTAGTTATCTGCATTCATATGATTAGCTTCAAGACTGGCTGTCAAATCAAAAATCTGGGAGCATTTTGTTATCTAACTTCATGAGGTAATATATTTATAAATAAATTTAATCGCAAGTTATATAATAGCTGAGATACGTTGAGTTACTAATCACAAAGAGAGAAAAGCTACTAACCAAAATCAATAACATTTTCTGAAAACTGCAACATTTGAACATTAGGATCTGTGAGAAACCCACATTGGGGTTTATTTGGGGTTCCAAAATAGTTTCAACAAATAACGTTCATGAACAGATCTTTCCTTTGCCTTACTGTTTCTCTGAGCATCTCTTTTTGCTGTTTTATCTCATTTAATTGTCCTAACAACCTTTTCAAATAAGGTAGTAAGATTCTTTTTGTTGTTGTTGTTAATCCTCTCCAAACTATATTTTTCCAGTAATTTTTGATATAGAGTGGAAGGGAAGGAGGGAGGGAGAAAGAGTAAGAGAGAGAGAGAGAGAGAGAGAGAGAGAGAGAGAGAGAAAGTGAGAGCATCACACTGACTGGTTTTCTCCTGCTCAACCCTGACCTGGGCTGGAGATTGAACCTGCAATCCAGGTACATTTTCTTAACCAGGAATCAAACTCAAGACCCTTTTGTCCATAAGCTGAGGCTCTAACCGCAGAGCTAAATCAGCCAGCACAAGAGTCTCCTTTTGTTGAGGCAGGCTTTGAGCCAAAGAACAGTGATTTGTTGGAGGAGAAATAGCTGTTGGTTATAGAACCAGGATGTCTGAGTTCAAGACACTGCCATTATGGCAACCTAACTCCAATTAATTCACTGAACTATTCTGCCCTCAATTCATGATTGTTTCATGTGACTTGATTTTAAATTACATGCTTAATAAAAAGTTTGTAGAACTTACAAATTTGAAGTGTATGCTATAATTAAAGTTTTAATATTAGCTCTAACAGTTTCTGATATATTTTTATAATTTACTATATTTAACTTAGGTCCCTTGAGTCCTAGGGGACTGGAGATTGCTGAACTACATAGACCTAGGGCCCAAGGCAGGTGTCTTCTCACCTCTGCCTCTTTCCCCCATTGGCTGATGTCCTTCCCATGTGCATGGAGGGCTGTGCAGGTGCAGGACTGGCTGTCAAATCAGTGATGGAGTTGGGTAGTTGGTAGCACACCTATGTTATGAGTGGATCACTGAGACTCCAGTTAGTTTGCTACTGGGAGCAGGGGAATAGAGCTCCTAGTCTTGGTCATTTGAGCCCATCCTTGTTTCAGGAGTCTGTGCCTTCAGAAGCTGGAGATTTCAGGGTCGGAGCCTGTCACGGAGCCTGCAGAAGGGTGATCTGGGTGTGGGAATGCTAACAACATAAATTTGTTTTTTGACATTTGGACACTTAACTTTGGACCATTTCAGGGAACTTCCTGTATGGTTTTAGGATAAAAGAAAGGAATGTGTTCTCCTTAATAAGTGGTTTTCATGTTGAAAACCAAGACTGCCATTTTTGACATAGATTAGTCTTTGAACCAGGGACAGACGATGGGGAAGGGACAGTGTATCTTTCTACCTTGATTGAAGTCATCAGATTTGTTCAAGTTCAGGGAACAAAAGTTATGTTTGGCATTAATTGGTGAAAACAAATTAATCTCAGGCAGAGGGTGTCTTCATTAAATAGTTCATAGGTTGGGAGAGGTGGTGGCGGATATAGATAACTTAAAGCAATTTTGAACAGAGCCGAATTTGAATTATATCAAGAATCTTCATTTCATGTACAGATACTTGTTCTTCATTTAAATTTTTTGTTGCTTTTTTTAAAGAAATGATCTCACTCATTTTTGCTGTTTGTTTTACTCTAATGACTTTTCAGCAACCCTGGCCTTGATAATTCACGGGATCTATCAGATCATGAAGACTGCAAGGTAAAGTGCTCTCTTGTGAAATTAATTTTCCTGCTCTGAATTTAATTTTGTGCAGCACTTTTAAAATTTCATAGTGTCCTATCTGTCATTGTTTTATATTTGTAATGGAAAAATTAGTCTTTTTTTTTATTAATCCTCAACCAAAGATATGTTTTTTTTATTTTTCATTGATTTTAGATAGAGAGGAACGGAGAGGGAGAGAGAGAGATAGACACACTGTGCAAGACAAACATTGATCGGTTGCCTCCAGATTCACCCCAACCTGGATCGACCCGGCAACCTATTTATGCATCCTGATTGGGATTAAAACCTGTGACTCTTCAGTACAGTGGGTCATGCTCCATCAAATGAGCCACACTGACCAGGGCAGAAAGATTTTCTATTTTATTCTGTGATTCCTTTTATATTCAAGTTTCACAAGAAGTGAATCCTTAGAGACATAAATCAGATAAGTGTTTGCTAAGGACTGTGATGGGGGAATGGGGAGTTACTATTTCATGGGAAGGGGGCTTTCTTCTGGAGTGAGAGTGAGACAGAGAGAGAAGGAGAGTGAAAGAAGCATCGATGTGTTGTTCCACTTATTTATGCATTCATTGGTTGCTTCTCATATGTGCCTTGACAAGACATTGAACCCAGAAACTTGGTGTATTGTGACGAAACTAACCAAATGAGCTACCCCACCAGGGCCTTTTTTGTTTGCATTTTCAGGAAATATTTTTTAAATCTCTTTACTTTCAGTCTGTGTGTATCTTTTGTTGAGATGAGTTTCTTGTAGACAGCACATGTAGGAATCCTGTTTTCTTATCCACTCATCTACTCTACATCTTTTGATCACAGCATTGAAGTCATTTACATTTAAAGTGATTATTGATAGCCCTGTCTGGATTGGGGCCTAAACTGTTAGAGCATCAGCCTGCGGATGAGGGTCAAAGGGTCATGGGTTTGATTCCCAGTCAAGGTCTTGTATCTGGGTTGCAGGTTCCATCCTCTGCCCTCATTGGGGTCATGTTGGAGGCAACCAATCGATGTGGTTCTCTCTCATTGATATTTCTCCCTCTATGTCTCTCTTTCTCCCTCTCCCTTCCTCCCTTCTGCTCTATCTAGAAATCAATGGAAAAATATGTTTTGGAGAGACTTAAGAAAAACACAAAGTTCAAGTGATTATTGATATGAATGCACGTATTGCTATTTTATTGTTTACTATTATGTCCCCTGCCCTTTTTCGTTTTTTTGTTTATATAGAGGTCTCTGTACCATTTCCTCTCATACTGGCTTGTTGGTGATGAACTCCTTTAGCATACTTGGCAAGCTCTTTATTTCTCCTTCAGTGTTAAATGATAGCCTTGCCGTGTAGAGTGTTCTTGGTTGTAGGTCCTTCTTTTTCATCACTTGGAACATTTTGTGCCAGTCCCTACCTACTTGAAATATTTCTCTTGAGAAAGCACCTGACGGTCTATTTAGAGTTCCCTTGAAGGTTATTTGTTTTTCTTTTGCTGCTTTTAAGATTTCTATTTTGTTTTTATCCTTTTCCATTTTAATTATAAAGTGTCTTGGTGTGCACCTCTTTGGGTTCATTATGTTTGGGACTCTCTTTGCATCCTGCACTTGTATGTCTATTTTCTTCACCAGGTTAGGGAAATTTTCAGTCATTATTTCTTCAAATAGGTTCTCAATTTTTTGCTATCTTTTCTCCTTCTGGTACTCCTATAATGTGGATATTGATATACTTTTTGTTGTCCCAGAATTCCAAAGTAGCCACATCAAAAAAATTTTGTTGTTGTTGTTGCTCCAATTGGATGTTTCCTGCTGTCTTGTCTTCTAAATCAATTATTCCTTTCTCTGCTTCATCGAATCTGCTTTTGATTCCTTCTAGTGTATTCTTCATTTCAGATATTTTATTTTTATTTATTACTGGTTCTTTTTCATGTTTTTGTTGTTGTTGTTGTTGTTCTTTTCTATACTTGCTATCTCTTTGTTGAAGTTCTCACTATGTACACTGAGCACCCTTGTAACCATTCTCCTGAACTATGTATCTGGTCCACATATTGCATCTATTTCATTTAGTTCTATTTCTTGAGATTTCTCCTGTTCTTTCATTTAGGGCATGTTTCTTTGTGTCCCCATTTTGCCACCACTTTGTATTTGTTTCTGTGTACTGGGTAGATCTGCTATGCCTCCCTGTCTTTGTACAATAGCCTTATATATTAGGTGTCTTCTGGGGCTTAGTGGCACAATCTTTTTGATCTCCTGAGCTAGGTGCTCTAGAAATGTCACTTGAGTGTGTTATGTAAGCCCTCTTTATATAGAATCTTGATTACTGTTGGCCTGTCTGTGGATGGGGTTGATCCTCAGGCTGGCTGACCACAGTATATGAGCTGATTTTCAAAGGCTGACCCATGTCGAGTAATTCATGCCAGCATGGTCTGGTGCCTGCCAAGATCTTTGGGTGTTTTGCTTGTGGAGCTAATTGGGTCATGCTCTGAAGCCCCCTCACGGGATGTGTTGGTTTTGGGGCTTCTGGGAGGGACTCTGGTAAGTCAATGTGAGGCTCTGCCTTTGACTTCCCTTGGGCTACCTGTGTGGACCTACAAAGCCATGTAGTGTTTCTGACTACCTCTGCGGGGCCTTGGTGCATCTGGGAGGGGCCAAGCTGCACACCAGTGCCTCTGTCCACCAGCACCGAGTCTGTGTAGCAGATGAGCAAAAAGCTCAAGTCACTCTGAGATGCACCTCCGCCTGGCACCATTCTGTTGGGGTCAGTCACTGAAAGAGTTCCCATTGGTATGTGAGTTGCATGAGGTAAGTGACTCATCAGGTAGGTGGAGTGGTATTCACCAGATTGATACAGATTCAAACTCAGCTTCATTGCTGAGTGTGAGGACACTCAGCAAACGTCCCAGGTTATACCAATGTGACCCACCACACACCATGAACCCGTGGACCTTTTCAGTTGGATGGGGCTGCAGGAAGTCATTGGGTATGGCCAGCAGAATTAATCAGGCCCCCAAACACCAAGATTTGGATGTGTGAAGGGAGGATTCTGCATCTGAATGTTGACCTCAGTTAGACCTGCAAAGGAAATATGGTCCCCACCCCAAAGCCACACAATTCAGTCTCTGACACCCCCTGAGTCTCTCCAGACCTCCTCAAGACACTTCCACGAGCACAATGAGCTCAGACAGTTGACTCCTTTGTAGTGTGTATCTCCACAGGATGGGTGACATAAAGTCAGGACAGTGTAGCTAGTGCATTTCCCAGGCAGATGCCACAATGAGGGGAGTGCTTGACCCAGAAATCATGGCTTCTGTGGCCATTGTGGTAGAGGGCCTCAGCACAGGGGGTGGGACACAGAGGCCATTCCTTCAGCTCTGTCTCCGGAGCCACACAATGTAGTCTCTTCTCACATGACTCCAGTCCACTTTGAGCCACCCTTTCTCCACAGGCTCAGGGTGTGTGGTATGAGTGATATTTGTGTGCTGGCCCTTTAAGAAAACTCTTGTGTGTCTAGCAAATTCTCATCTCTTCCTGGAGGATAGAATCCTGGCTAATTTTCACAGCCACATGTTATGTGGGCTCCTCTTCCTGGCTCTGGTGCTCAGGGCTGGGGAACTATGTTTGGGGCTGAGACCCCACGCTCCTCCAGAGAGACCTTTGCAGCTGAGATATTCCTCAGCATTCTCAACCACCACAAGTGGGTGCAGGGCCAGCCCTTTTTGAATCTCTATCCTTCCTACCAGTCTAGCTGCGGCTTCTTCTGTAGATCCTTGGTTTCAAGACTAGTGTTCAGCTAGTCTTCATTTGGTTATTTAGGTTGGTAGCTGTATAATTTAGTTGTAATTCCAATTAGTCCAGGGAGGACGTGTGACTTTCACCTCCTTTACCTCCATCTTGGATCACCCCCTAAAAAATTTCTGAAATGCACTGTAGAGGCTCACTATTTAGGATACGATGAGGTAAAATGCAGGGTAGGGGCTCAGTGTGTAGATATGGTGAGGTGAAATATTTCAAGTGAGGATGCCTTTGTAACAATTAAATTCAGCTACTAATTTATTTTTAATAGATTTAACATCTAATGAATTGTTTTGTTCCTATAGTGACAAAATTAGGTTTGAGGGTTCATGCTTTTCTTTTAGTTTAGAACAAGGCAAGTTTTTTTTTTTACTGTTTAGTTACAATACAATGATTTGGGACTGGCTAAGTATAGATTAAAGATTCTAACAGTTAAATTTTATCTATATTCTAATTTTTCTCTTCCCATACTTGATTACTTAAGGATGAAGTTATTTCAAAAACATGTATGCCGACAGCAAAGACATCTGAAAATCAAAGCAAGCAAATTCATCTGCCACCTTTGCATCTGGAAAAACAATCTCAAGAATCAGAAATACATAGGGCATGTGACAGAGAAGATATATCTGAACAGTCAGGAGATTCTTCTGTGCAAAATTATGATAACAAGGAGAGCAAACAAGAGAGATTAGAAGAGAAGAAGTTAAAACTTGGCAGAGAAGACTTAAAGCAGAAGTGTCATGAATTTCGTGGAAAATTCAAGTGTGATGATAAACCCAAACCCCCAAATGTTGTTCCTTTTCATTCACGCACTTGGTCCTCAGAAGACTCTACTTGGTCATCTAATTCTAAGGTTTGTTTAGGTGAAAAGACATTACACTCGGAAAATGATCACAAACCAGACACTGAACATGTTTTAAACAAAAAGGAGGAGAGTTTTCATGATGATACAGAAAATAAAATAGTATGGACCCCAGTAGTTCCATTTGAAGTGAAGGAAGATGAAGAGTTTGATATGGAGATGACAGAAAGTATGAACCCAAATACCACTAACTGGAAATTAGGCATCAGACATGCCCCTCAGTCTAGTGATCTGAAAAGCCATCTTGATTTGCGGCTTGCCCACGACAATGAAACAAAGCACATTCCAATAAAAAGCCAGGATGCTTCTGCTGTTACAAGTATTTGTAAGGAAACAAAGCGAAATCAAGACTCATTCCAGAAGCCATTAAATGGACATAATTACAATGCTAGTAACTGTGAAAGTGTGGAATCTAACTTAGAAGATTGGAGTTTCTCTTTACCATGTAGTGTCGAAATACCCGAGGTACATGCAAATGAAAAATTACAGCAACATATGCAAAGGGTTCGGAATAACGCAGACATGCGCAGAGCAGAGCTTCTGGCTTTGAGCAAAGAGAAAGTGCAACTTCAAAAAGAGGTAGAAGTTCTTTTGCTGCTACTCTTTTTTTTTTTTTTTTTTTTAATCAATTATCTGATCCATTCTGATTTTCCATTTCTGAGAAGTTTGTGTGTAAATAGAGATTGTCTAAATGTGTAATTGTGTATATAAATAGGTTCTGTCAACTAAATAATAGGAGTTTAAAAAACATTCTTATGTTTGTTCTTAAATTAACTTAAGCTTCTCTGTCAGGCTGACCTATGAACTGGGAAACTAATTTAGCTTTGTACCATATGAACCTTTGAATCAGTGAAAAGTATATAGGAAATTGCTTGAAAATGTAATAAGCACCAGAATTTTGTTAGTTTTTTTTTTTAAGTCCATTGGCCTAAATATAAATTACCTCCTGTAAACAATAAAATAGAAGTGAGCCATGACTGAGAGAAGGGATATAAACAACTATACCCAGCAAAACTCATCTATTTTTGAGGTATAGTGTGGGTAATCTTCTATGGTTTACTCAAAACCTTGGAACTTAGAATTCCAACATGATCACATTGAGATATTTTTATTTATTTTATTTTATTCTTTAGTTACAATTTACACTCAATATTATTTTGTATCAGTTTCACATGGTTAGATAGTCATATACTTTACAACGTGGTCCTGCTGATATTTGCCATACCCACCTGAGCTGTACATAATCATTGCAATATTATTTTGAAATAAATTGTATTCTGGGAATATAACACAAAAGTACACAAATTATGCCTTGGCCGGTTTGGCTCAGTAGTTAGAGTGTCAGCCCATGGACCAGAGAGTCCCAGTTTGGTTCCCGCTAAGGGCACGTGCCTCGGTTGCAGTTTGTCTCTGGCCCTGGTTGAGGTCGTATGGGTGGCAACCAGTCGATGTGTCTCTCTCACATCAATGTTTCTCTTTCTCTTTTCCCCTCTCTTCCTCTTGCTCTGTCTGAAGATAAATGCAAAGGTGTCCTCCAGTGAGGATTAAAAAAAAGAAGAAGAAAAAGAAATATTTTAATAACATATATACTAACACATATATGTACTCTTTTATCACCAACCTCAGATGCTTTTGTTCAGTCAAATCTTTTCATTATGTTGTTCAATAAGTACAGTTCTGCCATAAAAACTGAAACAGTGCTAGGCTGGTGTAGCTCAGTGGATTGAGCGTCAGTCCCATGGACTGAGAGGTCCTGGTTTGATTCCTAGTCAGGGCACATGCCCGGGTTGTGGGCCCAATCCCCGATATGGGGCGTACAGGAGGCAGCTGATGGATGTTTTTCTCTCACATCAATGTTTCTATCTTTCTCTCTCTTCCTTTCTCTCCAAAAAATCAATAAAAACATATTTAAAAAACAAAACAAAACTGAAACTGCTATGGCCAGTTTTCCCAGTGGTTAGAGCGTCAGTCTCTGGACCAAAGAGTCTCAGGTTTGATTTTGGTCAAGGGGACATACTTCTGTTGTATTTGGGTCCCTGGATCTGGTTGGGTCATGTGGGAGGCAGCCAATCGATGTGTCTCTCTCACATTGATGTTTCTCTCTCTCTCTCTCTCTCTCTCTCCCTCCGTCCTCCCACTCTATCTAAAAAAAATCTGTGGAACAGTATCCTCAGGTGAGGATTAAAAAAAAACAAACACCCCTGAAATCTTACTATTTGCGACAGCATGGATGGACCTAGAGGGTATTATGCTAAGTGAGATAAGTCAGACAGAGAAAGATAAATACCATATGATTTCACTTATATGTGGAATGTAAAGAGCAAAATAGACAAACTAAGAAATTTAAAACAGACTCAGAGATAACAGAGATCTGACTGATGGGTGCCAGAGGGGGGGTATTGGGGGACTGGGTAAAAAGGAGAGATATTAAGAAGTACAAATAGGTAGTTACAGAATAGTCACGGGATGTAAAATACAACATAGGGGATGTGGTCAATAATAATGCAATTACTATGTATGGTGCCAGGTGGGAGCTTGAAATATCGGAGAAATTAACTTTTTGAAGTATCTTATTATCTAACCACTACTGCACAACTGTAGCTAATACAAATAATATTGAATTAAACTGTAATTGAAAGATTAATATTAAAAAAGATAGACTACCTTCCAAAAATAAAAGCATGGTAATTATCATTTTGACATGTATGATTTTATCATATAGGTCACGTAAATTATTTGTAATAAAATCAGTATTTCTTTCTAAAGGAGGAAACTGAGTTTTGAGGTGTATTGATTGTAAACATAGAAAAAAATTGAAATATTATTCTCCTTCAAAAGGAAATGTGGATGAGCCCTGCCATTACACTAAGGCACAGAATTACTTTCCAAAAGTCATACTTAATTTATCTGATTAATTGGATGAAATTTTCTGTTTATTTATCTGATTCAGCCTTATAGAATTGTATCATTTTTTTCCCTCATAAAATGCTAGGTAATGCATCTTTATGATCTTTGGACAGATCATTTAACCTTGGTTTTATTTTTGTTATAAGTAAATATGGAGCTACGGTAAGTAGATAATTACTTCCATATCATCTCACTCTACAATTTTATAGTTATTGTATGTGAAATTTGGGGAGCATTACTCATTTTCCAGAATTGTGCATTAACTGATAATTCATCGGTTTCACTCTGCTTCAGTGTTGTGGTAAACTTAGGTTCATATATTTTATGAAAGCCAACACGTTTTTGATACCTTCAAAGGTCTTAAAGAAAAAATAATTGTTAAAGGCACCAGGGGAAAGAACAGCTTTGTGCAGAAAGAGGAACACTTCCTATAGCACAATGTCATGTCCTCTGACTCTGTGTAATGCAAAACCCAGGTGGGGAAGAGAGAAGAGGACACATGTTGTGTCTTTTCTTTTTATTTCTCTGTCTGTGCTAGAGAAAGGGGGTGGGGCTGGAGAAACGTGTCCACAGAAAGGGCAAAGCCATGTCTCCCAGCTACCCTTCCACCCCAGAAGGAAGAACTTCCTCTTTTTTTTTCTAATCCTCACCTGAGGATATTTTTCTATTTATCTTCAGATAGAGTAGGTGCAGGGGCAGAGAGAGAAGGGGAGAGGGAGAGAGAAATAGAGGAAACATTGATGTGAGAGGGACACATCAACTAGTTGCCTCCCTCATGACCCAGACCAGGACGACACCGACCAGGGCTGGGGATGAACCCTAAGGAAGTGCCCTTGACCAGAATTGAACCCAAGACTCTTTGGTTCTCGGGCCATCGCTCTAATCACTAAGCCAAACTGGCCTGGGTGGAAGAACTTCCTCTTGGTGCCTGGGAGTGGGTGATAGGCTCAGAGACCACGGAGGACTGAAGAACTGGGAGAGTGAAACAATGGTGGGGGCTGGCGGCTGTGCAGGTGGGGGCTTAGGAACTGGGTGCTGCTGGGGATGGGGGGAGGCCAGACCTAGCCCCCAGCAGAAGGAACTGTGTGAGGGCAAGTGGGATGGGAAGCAGCAGTCCACAAGCAATGAAATAATGACAGTACACCAGGACAGATGCTGTTATAGGAACAAAGATTCTTGGAACCAGTACTGTAACTGTTTGACTGTTTGGAGAATGATGTTGCAGTTCATCTGTTGAAGAGGGAGAGGAGGGCATTTTAAAGGGAAGGAGTGCCCAGGGACTGCACAGGGCTGAGAAGAAAGGGGCTACTTTTTATTTACTTTCTATTTTATATGTGTAAGTTCAGAGGATCTTTTATAAGTTTTAAAATCAGTTTGGATATATGTAGTTTTATAAATCAAACGTTTTTTCTGCTTTACAGGACAAGCTCACACCACTGTTACTTGCTCAAAATGAAAACCAAGAGCAAACGGCAGAGTTTTTAGTAAAGAGAAAAGCAAGTACACTTGCCGTGGATGAGATGGAGAGGTACGGTTCATGTTTTGTAGACCTTAGTGCTGTTCGAGAGTGGAAACAATCCCTCAAGTCAGAAGGATTAAATTAATAAGAGAATTGAATTGTGAAAATATCAACACATCCTTAGTTAGTTAAAAAGTAATTATTCTGATGAGTCAACTGGAAGAACAGTATACTGTCGGATTCATATTTATAATATTGACTGATGTCATTTGCAGTATGATATTGTTCATCATATGATTTTATATTATCTAAAGGGTTTTCATAGTAGTTTTATATTGTATGGACTCTAACTGTTAATTTACTTTATGATACAATAGTGGAGTTCATCTTTCTTAGTTTTTTTAACCTTTACTTTGTATATAGTTTGTCTTAAAATATGCATGTTAAACCTAAATAGAACTTGATTTTGTCTTTGGATGTCTCTCTGCTTTAAACGGCTTCTTTGACGATTACCGATGTTGTTAGTTTATCCCTCAGTGACTGTTACCAGATAGAGTGGGCTTGTCAGTTCTTATTATTTCTAATTTCTAGTATATTATATTTTGATGTTTTAATTTTGTATTGGTATGGGTAGAAGGAAGAAAGGTAACTTTAATTAAATAAACATTTCCTTTAATGAAGACTAGTCACAGGTGAGTGATAAAGAAAAAGAGATGGGCTTTTATTCACACGAGACTGGGTTTAACTCCTAGCTTTCCTGCTTGCCCGGTGTGTGACCTTGGGAACATTACTTATCATTTTCAAATATGTTTCCTGATATTGAAAGGAAAATAATAATATATCCTTTAAGTGTGATTGAAAGATTATGTAGCCTTTAATTTAGTGCTTAGCACATGCTTATCTGCATCAATAGCACTAACTAAGACTATTATCATAATTATTATTAATATTATTGTTTTAAGCCACCACATACCTTTTACTTACCTGATCTCTAGCTGACTTTGAAATACAATATATGAGACTAAGGATGAAATGGGAAATTCTTCTTTTATATCTTCACCTCTTCAGACTGGTGACCTCAGCATACTTATCCATTAGAGGACTTTCAATTAGCAACTTCTACTACACAATACCCAAGTGGGACATGAGGCTTCCTTTTTGTCCCTTCATTTAAACCTTGGAGTTAATTTAAAAAGATGAACACTTCAGCGTGTACATTGTCAGTTCTACACAAACAGGGTATTAACTTGGCAAGGATATCGAGTTAGCTGTTACTTAAATAATGTAACTAAAGTTCCTGAGGGTGAAGTTCTGTCTGTGTTGTATATGCAGCCCTCATGCTCGCTGTAAATGAGGAGTCCACAGATACAGTCAGGCTGCTTCTTCAGCAAGGCACTGATGTCTTTTCTCAAGATAACTATGTGTAGACTGCAGAAGAATATGCTTTTGTTAGTTGTTTTAATAAAATGCTAGTTATCACTAAATAGGTTTAAAATAATTTCACTGTTACTTTTTATGTAACAGGTGAGATTTTGTAGTTTGGCTCAGGCAGTTTGGGAATGGCAGTGACTTAGTCTGTGTCACCAGTCAGAAACCAAGCCAAAGGCTAGACTCGTTAGAAGTGGCAATGTGCCAGATTCTTAATCTCTGAACTTTTAAGATCTTTATCATTAGTGATCATAATGCTATCCATTTTATTCCAAGTAGAACCCCTATACATGGGGTTATGAATAAAGCCACATCTCTGATTTTTCTAACTAGTTATTTCAGGTCTTTAAGTGTTCACTTTAGCAGAAAAGTCTGTATTTTCTGGGGGGTATGTCCTATACTCTCCACCTGAATTTTTCAAGAAACTGGAGGATTCCCCAAGGCCAAAGGAAACAATCTTCTTTCATAAGTCAGGTGAAGAGGTAAAAAAGGACATTCTAATCTTTCTGTTGTTTCCATTGATTCTATTGCTGCAGAGTTGTTATTGAAACTGGTCCTATAATCATGATTGATCTTTGCTCCCAGGTTGCCTGTGCTGACCCAGGTTCCTGAGTGTTCATGTTGATTCACATTTGGACTTGAAACTTAATGCTTTTTTAGTTTACATACCTATGTTTGTAAGCTCAGCCACTATTCCTATGACCAGCACCCTGTTCTGGCAACTGGGGCCCCTAGCTTTAGCCACCCACAGCCTTCTCCCCACACTGGCATCTGAGCCCAGACCTTCGAGGATGAGTTACCATTTGAGCATCTGTTTGTTTTACTCTGCTAGCGAGTGTCAGTTGGAACCATTCTAAGCTGACGGAGGGGTTCAAATAATGCTGTCGGAAAAGGTCAGACTTTCGTTTCTCCTTTGTTACCAGATCTGCACCCCAAAGTCATTTTATATCATGTAGAACATCTTGGTTTAGGTAGTGGAAGGTCCCATGTCACCTTTCCCAGGGGAGAAGGCACCAACTTGCCTGAGATTCCATAATTAAGGTTGGCCCAAGTGATCTCTTTGCCATAATAATGAAACTTTCCCAAAAGACTTGAATTTACCTGAGGTTTCAAAATATTTTAAATTATGGCTCCCATGGAAGCCAGTGACAGGAAAGCTCTGAATCAAAAGTAGGTTATTGGGCATTAGGCTTGCTAAGGCCCATCCATGACTCATCAGTATCCACGTGAAACAAGTGTATCTTCAAGCCTGTTGGGAGTGGACAGGGAGACCAAGCATCATCTTCATAATGATGTGCAGTTTCACAGTCTGCGTAGGTAGAGAAGGGATAGCGGTAGTCCAGGCCAGGTCCTGACATGTTAGTTATCTGCATTCATATGATTAGCTTCAAGACTGGCTGTCAAATCAAAAATCTGGGAGCATTTTGTTATCTAACTTCATGAGGTAATATATTTATAAATAAATTTAATCGCAAGTTATATAATAGCTGAGATACGTTGAGTTACTAATCACAAAGAGAGAAAAGCTACTAACCAAAATCAATAACATTTTCTGAAAACTGCAACATTTGAACATTAGGATCTGTGAGAAACCCACATTGGGGTTTATTTGGGGTTCCAAAATAGTTTCAACAAATAACGTTCATGAACAGATCTTTCCTTTGCCTTACTGTTTCTCTGAGCATCTCTTTTTGCTGTTTTATCTCATTTAATTGTCCTAAGAACCTTTTCAAATAAGGTAGTAAGATTCTTTTTGTTGTTGTTGTTAATCCTCTCCAAACTATATTTTTCCAGTAATTTTTGATATAGAGTGGAAGGGAAGGAGGGAGGGAGAAAGAGTAAGAGAGAAAGACAGAGAGAAAGAGAGAGAGAGAGAGAGAAAGTGAGAGCATCACACTGACTGGTTTTCTCCTGCTCAACCCTGACCTGGGCTGGAGATTGAACCTGCAATCCAGGTACATTTTCTTAACCAGGAATCAAACTCAAGACCCTTTTGTCCATAAGCTGAGGCTCTAACCGCAGAGCTAAATCAGCCAGCACAAGAGTCTCCTTTTGTTGAGGCAGGCTTTGAGCCAAAGAACAGTGATTTGTTGGAGGAGAAATAGCTGTTGGTTATAGAACCAGGATGTCTGAGTTCAAGACACTGCCATTATGGCAACCTAACTCCAATTAATTCACTGAACTATTCTGCCCTCAATTCATGATTGTTTCATGTGACTTGATTTTAAATTACATGCTTAATAAAAAGTTTGTAGAACTTACAAATTTGAAGTGTATGCTATAATTAAAGTTTTAATATTAGCTCTAACAGTTTCTGATATATTTTTATAATTTACTATATTTAACTTAGGTCCCTTGAGTCCTAGGGGACTGGAGATTGCTGAACTACATAGACCTAGGGCCCAAGGCAGGTGTCTTCTCACCTCTGCCTCTTTCCCCCATTGGCTGATGTCCTTCCCATGTGCATGGAGGGCTGTGCAGGTGCAGGACTGGCTGTCAAATCAGTGATGGAGTTGGGTAGTTGGTAGCACACCTATGTTATGAGTGGATCACTGAGACTCCAGTTAGTTTGCTACTGGGAGCAGGGGAATAGAGCTCCTAGTCTTGGTCATTTGAGCCCATCCTTGTTTCAGGAGTCTGTGCCTTCAGAAGCTGGAGATTTCAGGGTCGGAGCCTGTCACGGAGCCTGCCGAAGGGTGATCTGGGTGTGGGAATGCTAACAACATAAATTTGTTTTTTGACATTTTGGACACTTAACTTTGGACCATTTCAGGGAACTTCCTGTATGGTTTTAGGATAAAAGAAAGGAATGTGTTCTCCTTAATAAGTGGTTTTCATGTTGAAAACCAAGACTGCCATTTTTGACATAGATTAGTCTTTGAACCAGGGACAGACGATGGGGAAGGGACAGTGTATCTTTCTACCTTGATTGAAGTCATCAGATTTGTTCAAGTTCAGGGAACAAAAGTTATGTTTGGCATTAATTGGTGAAAACAAATTAATCTCAGGCAGAGGGTGTCTTCATTAAATAGTTCATAGGTTGGGAGAGGTGGTGGCGGATATAGATAACTTAAAGCAATTTTGAACAGAGCCGAATTTGAATTATATCAAGAATCTTCATTTCATGTACAGATACTTGTTCTTCATTTAAATTTTTTGTTGCTTTTTTTAAAGAAATGATCTCACTCATTTTTGCTGTTTGTTTTACTCTAATGACTTTTCAGCAACCCTGGCCTTGATAATTCACGGGATCTATCAGATCATGAAGACTGCAAGGTAAAGTGCTCTCTTGTGAAATTAATTTTCCTGCTCTGAATTTAATTTTGTGCAGCACTTTTAAAATTTCATAGTGTCCTATCTGTCATTGTTTTATTTTTGTAATGGAAAAATTCGTCTTTTTTTTTATTAATCCTCAACCAAAGATATGTTTTTTTTATTTTTCATTGATTTTAGATAGAGAGGAACGGAGAGGGAGAGAGAGAGATAGACACACTGTGCAAGACAAACATTGATCGGTTGCCTCCAGATTCACCCCAACCTGGATCGACCCGGCAACCTATTTATGCATCCTGATTGGGATTAAAACCTGTGACTCTTCAGTACAGTGGGTCATGCTCCATCAAATGAGCCACACTGACCAGGGCAGAAAGATTTTCTATTTTATTCTGTGATTCCTTTTATATTCAAGTTTCACAAGAAGTGAATCCTTAGAGACATAAATCAGATAAGTGTTTGCTAAGGACTGTGATGGGGGAATGGGGAGTTACTATTTCATGGGAAGGGGGCTTTCTTCTGGAGTGAGAGTGAGACAGAGAGAGAAGGAGAGTGAAAGAAGCATCGATGTGTTGTTCCACTTATTTATGCATTCATTGGTTGCTTCTCATATGTGCCTTGACAAGACATTGAACCCAGAAACTTGGTGTATTGTGACGAAACTAACCAAATGAGCTACCCCACCAGGGCCTTTTTTGTTTGCATTTTCAGGAAATATTTTTTAAATCTCTTTACTTTCAGTCTGTGTGTATCTTTTGTTGAGATGAGTTTCTTGTAGACAGCACATGTAGGAATCCTGTTTTCTTATCCACTCATCTACTCTACATCTTTTGATCACAGCATTGAAGTCATTTACATTTAAAGTGATTATTGATAGCCCTGTCTGGATTGGGGCCTAAACTGTTAGAGCATCAGCCTGCGGATGAGGGTCAAAGGGTCATGGGTTTGATTCCCAGTCAAGGTCTTGTATCTGGGTTGCAGGTTCCATCCTCTGCCCTCATTGGGGTCATGTTGGAGGCAACCAATCGATGTGTTTCTCTCTCATTGATATTTCTCCCTCTATGTCTCTCTTTCTCCCTCTCCCTTCCTCCCTTCTGCTCTATCTAGAAATCAATGGAAAAATATGTTTTGGAGAGACTTAAGAAAAACACAAAGTTCAAGTGATTATTGATATGAATGCACGTATTGCTATTTTATTGTTTACTATTATGTCCCCTGCCCTTTTTCGTTTTTTTGTTTATATAGAGGTCTCTGTACCATTTCCTCTCATACTGGCTTGTTGGTGATGAACTCCTTTAGCATACTTGGCAAGCTCTTTATTTCTCCTTCAGTGTTAAATGATAGCCTTGCCGTGTAGAGTGTTCTTGGTTGTAGGTCCTTCTTTTTCATCACTTGGAACATTTTGTGCCAGTCCCTACCTACTTGAAATATTTCTCTTGAGAAAGCACCTGACGGTCTATTTAGAGTTCCCTTGAAGGTTATTTGTTTTTCTTTTGCTGCTTTTAAGATTTCTATTTTGTTTTTATCCTTTTCCATTTTAATTATAAAGTGTCTTGGTGTGCACCTCTTTGGGTTCATTATGTTTGGGACTCTCTTTGCATCCTGCACTTGTATGTCTATTTTCTTCACCAGGTTAGGGAAATTTTCAGTCATTATTTCTTCAAATAGGTTCTCAATTTTTTGCTATCTTTTCTCCTTCTGGTACTCCTATAATGTGGATATTGATATACTTTTTGTTGTCCCAGAATTCCAAAGTAGCCACATCAAAAAAATTTTGTTGTTGTTGTTGCTCCAATTGGATGTTTCCTGCTGTCTTGTCTTCTAAATCAATTATTCCTTTCTCTGCTTCATCGAATCTGCTTTTGATTCCTTCTAGTGTATTCTTCATTTCAGATATTTTATTTTTATTTATTACTGGTTCTTTTTCATGTTTTTGTTGTTGTTGTTGTTGTTCTTTTCTATACTTGCTATCTCTTTGTTGAAGTTCTCACTATGTACACTGAGCACCCTTGTAACCATTCTCCTGAACTATGTATCTGGTCCACATATTGCATCTATTTCATTTAGTTCTATTTCTTGAGATTTCTCCTGTTCTTTCATTTAGGGCATGTTTCTTTGTGTCCCCATTTTGCCACCACTTTGTATTTGTTTCTGTGTACTGGGTAGATCTGCTATGCCTCCCTGTCTTTGTACAATAGCCTTATATATTAGGTGTCTTCTGGGGCTTAGTGGCACAATCTTTTTGATCTCCTGAGCTAGGTGCTCTAGAAATGTCACTTGAGTGTGTTATGTAAGCCCTCTTTATATAGAATCTTGATTACTGTTGGCCTGTCTGTGGATGGGGTTGATCCTCAGGCTGGCTGACCACAGTATATGAGCTGATTTTCAAAGGCTGACCCATGTCGAGTAATTCATGCCAGCATGGTCTGGTGCCTGCCAAGATCTTTGGGTGTTTTGCTTGTGGAGCTAATTGGGTCATGCTCTGAAGCCCCCTCACGGGATGTGTTGGTTTTGGGGCTTCTGGGAGGGACTCTGGTAAGTCAATGTGAGGCTCTGCCTTTGACTTCCCTTGGGCTACCTGTGTGGACCTACAAAGCCATGTAGTGTTTCTGACTACCTCTGCGGGGCCTTGGTGCATCTGGGAGGGGCCAAGCTGCACACCAGTGCCTCTGTCCACCAGCACCGAGTCTGTGTAGCAGATGAGCAAAAAGCTCAAGTCACTCTGAGATGCACCTCCGCCTGGCACCATTCTGTTGGGGTCAGTCACTGAAAGAGTTCCCATTGGTATGTGAGTTGCATGAGGTAAGTGACTCATCAGGTAGGTGGAGTGGTATTCACCAGATTGATACAGATTCAAACTCAGCTTCATTGCTGAGTGTGAGGACACTCAGCAAACGTCCCAGGTTATACCAATGTGACCCACCACACACCATGAACCCGTGGACCTTTTCAGTTGGATGGGGCTGCAGGAAGTCATTGGGTATGGCCAGCAGAATTAATCAGGCCCCCAAACACCAAGATTTGACTGTGTGAAGGAAGGGCTCTGCACCTGAATGTTGACCTCAGTTAGACCTGCAAAGGAAATATGGTCCCCACCCCAAAGCCACACAATTCAGTCTCTGACACCCCCTGAGTCTCTCCAGACCTCCTCAAGACACTTCCACGAGCACAATGAGCTCAGACAGTTGACTCCTTTGTAGTGTGTATCTCCACAGGATGGGTGACATAAAGTCAGGACAGTGTAGCTAGTGCATTTCCCAGGCAGATGCCACAATGAGGGGAGTGCTTGACCCAGAAATCATGGCTTCTGTGGCCATTGTGGTAGAGGGCCTCAGCACAGGGGGTGGGACACAGAGGCCATTCCTTCAGCTCTGTCTCCGGAGCCACACAATGTAGTCTCTTCTCACATGACTCCAGTCCACTTTGAGCCACCCTTTCTCCACAGGCTCAGGGTGTGTGGTATGAGTGATATTTGTGTGCTGGCCCTTTAAGAAAACTCTTGTGTGTCTAGCAAATTCTCCTCTCTTCATGGAGGATAGAATCCTGGCTAATTTTCACAGCCACATGTTATGTGGGCTCCTCTTCCTGGCTCTGGTGCTCAGGGCTGGGGAACTATGTTTGGGGCTGAGACCCCACGCTCCTCCAGAGAGACCTTTGCAGCTGAGATATTCCTCAGCATTCTCAACCACCACAAGTGGGTGCAGGGCCAGCCCTTTTTGAATCTCTATCCTTCCTACCAGTCTAGCTGCGGCTTCTTCTGTAGATCCTTGGTTTCAAGACTAGTGTTCAGCTAGTCTTCATTTGGTTATTTAGGTTGGTAGCTGTATAATTTAGTTGTAATTCCAATTAGTCCAGGGAGGACGTGTGACTTTCACCTCCTTTACCTCCATCTTGGATCACCCCCTAAAAAATTTCTGAAATGCACTGTAGAGGCTCACTATTTAGGATACGATGAGGTAAAATGCAGGGTAGGGGCTCAGTGTGTAGATATGGTGAGGTGAAATATTTCAAGTGAGGATGCCTTTGTAACAATTAAATTCAGCTACTAATTTATTTTTAATAGATTTAACATCTAATGAATTGTTTTGTTCCTATAGTGACAAAATTAGGTTTGAGGGTTCATGCTTTTCTTTTAGTTTAGACCAAGGCAAGTTCTTTTTTACTGTTTAGTTACAATACAATGATTTGGGACTGGCTAAGTATAGATTAAAGATTCTAACAGTTAAATTTTATCTATATTCTAATTTTTCTCTTCCCATACTTGATTACTTAAGGATGAAGTTATTTCAAAAACATGTATGCCGACAGCAAAGACATCTGAAAATCAAAGCAAGCAAATTCATCTGCCACCTTTGCATCTGGAAAAACAATCTCAAGAATCAGAAATACATAGGGCATGTGACAGAGAAGATATATCTGAACAGTCAGGAGATTCTTCTGTGCAAAATTATGATAACAAGGAGAGCAAACAAGAGAGATTAGAAGAGAAGAAGTTAAAACTTGGCAGAGAAGACTTAAAGCAGAAGTGTCATGAATTTCGTGGAAAATTCAAGTGTGATGATAAACCCAAACCCCCAAATGTTGTTCCTTTTCATTCACGCACTTGGTCCTCAGAAGACTCTACTTGGTCATCTAATTCTAAGGTTTGTTTAGGTGAAAAGACATTACACTCGGAAAATGATCACAAACCAGACACTGAACGTGTTTTAAACAAAAAGGAGGAGACTTTTCATGATGATACAGAAAATAAAATAGTATGGACCCCAGTAGTTCCATTTGAAGTGAAGGAAGATGAAGAGTTTGATATGGAGATGACAGAAAGTATGAACCCAAATACCACTAACTGGAAATTAGGCATCAGACATGCCCCTCAGTCTAGTGATCTGAAAAGCCATCTTGATTTGCGGCTTGCCCACGGCAATGAAACAAAGCACATTCCAATAAAAAGCCAGGATGCTTCTGCTGTTACAAGTATTTGTAAGGAAACAAAGCCAAATCAAGACTCATTCCAGAAGCCATTAAATGGACATAATTACAATGCTAGTAACTGTGAAAGTGTGGAATCTAACTTAGAAGATTGGAGTTTCTCTTTACCATGTAGTGTCGAAATACCCGAGGTACATGCAAATGAAAAATTACAGCAACATATGCAAAGGGTTCGGAATAACGCAGACATGCGCAGAGCAGAGCTTCTGGCTTTGAGCAAAGAGAAAGTGCAACTTCAAAAAGAGGTAGAAGTTCTTTTGCTGCTACTCTTTTTTTTTTTTTTTTTTAAATCAATTATCTGATCCATTCTGATTTTCCATTTCTGAGAAGTTTGTGTGTAAATAGAGATTGTCTAAATGTGTAATTGTGTATATAAATAGGTTCTGTCAACTAAATAATAGGAGTTTAAAAAACATTCTTATGTTTGTTCTTAAATTAACTTAAGCTTCTCTGTCAGGCTGACCTATGAACTGGGAAACTAATTTAGCTTTGTACCATATGAACCTTTGAATCAGTGAAAAGTATATAGGAAATTGCTTGAAAATGTAATAAGCACCAGAATTTTGTTAGTTTTTTTTTTTAAGTCCATTGGCCTAAATATAAATTACCTCCTGTAAACAATAAAATAGAAGTGAGCCATGACTGAGAGAAGGGATATAAACAACTATACCCAGCAAAACTCATCTATTTTTGAGGTATAGTGTGGGTAATCTTCTATGGTTTACTCAAAACCTTGGAACTTAGAATTCCAACATGATCACATTGAGATATTTTTATTTATTTTATTTTATTCTTTAGTTACAATTTACACTCAATATTATTTTGTATCAGTTTCACATGGTTAGATAGTCATATACTTTACAACGTGGTCCTGCTGATATTTGCCATACCCACCTGAGCTGTACATAATCATTGCAATATTATTTTGAAATAAATTGTATTCTGGGAATATAACACAAAAGTACACAAATCATGCCTTGGCCGGTTTGGCTCAGTAGTTAGAGTGTCAGCCCATGGACCAGAGAGTCCCAGTTTGGTTCCCGCTAAGGGCACGTGCCTCGGTTGCAGTTTGTCTCTGGCCCCGGTTGAGGTCGTATGGGTGGCAACCAGTCGATGTGTCTCTCTCACATCAATGTTTCTCTTTCTCTTTTCCCCTCTCTTCCTCTTGCTCTGTCTGAAGATAAATGCAAAGGTGTCCTCCAGTGAGGATTAAAAAAAAAAAGAAGAAAAAGAAATATTTTAATAACATATATACTAACACATATATGTACTCTTTTATCACCACCCTCAGATGTTTTTGTTCAGTCAAATCTTTTCATTATGTTGTTCAATAAGTACAGTTCTGCCATAAAAACTGAAACAGTGCTAGGCTGGTGTAGCTCAGTGGATTGAGCGTCAGTCCCATGGACTGAGAGGTCCTGGTTCGATTCCTAGTCAGGGCACATGCCCGGGTTGTGGGCCCAATCCCCGATATGGGGCGTACAGGAGGCAGCTGATGGATGTTTTTCTCTCACATCAATGTTTCTATCTTTCTCTCTCTTCCTTTCTCTCCAAAAAATCAATAAAAACATATTTAAAAAACAAAACAAAACTGAAACTGCTATGGCCAGTTTTCCCAGTGGTTAGAGCGTCAGTCTCTGGACCAAAGAGTCTCAGGTTTGATTTTGGTCAAGGGGACATACTTCTGTTGTATTTGGGTCCCTGGATCTGGTTGGGTCATGTGGGAGGCAGCCAATCGATGTGTCTCTCTCACATTGATGTTTCTCTCTCTCTCTCTCTCTCTCTCTCCCTCCGTCCTCCCACTCTATCTAAAAAAAATCTGTGGAACAGTATCCTCAGGTGAGGATTAAAAAAAAACAAACACCCCTGAAATCTTACTATTTGCGACAGCATGGATGGACCTAGAGGGTATTATGCTAAGTGAGATAAGTCAGACAGAGAAAGATAAATACCATATGATTTCACTTATATGTGGAATGTAAAGAGCAAAATAGACAAACTAAGAAATTTAAAACAGACTCAGAGATAACAGAGATCTGACTGATGGGTGCCAGAGGGGGGGTATTGGGGGACTGGGTAAAAAGGAGAGATATTAAGAAGTACAAATAGGTAGTTACAGAATAGTCACGGGATGTAAAATACAACATAGGGGATGTGGTCAATAATAATGCAATTACTATGTATGGTGCCAGGTGGGAGCTTGAAATATCGGAGAAATTAACTTTTTGAAGTATCTTATTATCTAACCACTACTGCACAACTGTAGCTAATACAAATAATATTGAATTAAACTGTAATTGAAAGATTAATATTAAAAAAGATAGACTACCTTCCAAAAATAAAAGCATGGTAATTATCATTTTGACATGTATGATTTTATCATATAGGTCACGTAAATTATTTGTAATAAAATCAGTATTTCTTTCTAAAGGAGGAAACTGAGTTTTGAGGTGTATTGATTGTAAACATAGAAAAAAATTGAAATATTATTCTCCTTCAAAAGGAAATGTGGATGAGCCCTGCCATTACACTAAGGCACAGAATTACTTTCCAAAAGTCATACTTAATTTATCTGATTAATTGGATGAAATTTTCTGTTTATTTATCTGATTCAGCCTTATAGAATTGTATCATTTTTTTCCCTCATAAAATGCTAGGTAATGCATCTTTATGATCTTTGGACAGATCATTTAACCTTGGTTTTATTTTTGTTATAAGTAAATATGGAGCTACGGTAAGTAGATAATTACTTCCATATCATCTCACTCTACAATTTTATAGTTATTGTATGTGAAATTTGGGGAGCATTACTCATTTTCCAGAATTGTGCATTAACTGATAATTCATCGGTTTCACTCTGCTTCAGTGTTGTGGTAAACTTAGGTTCATATATTTTATGAAAGCCAACACGTTTTTGATACCTTCAAAGGTCTTAAAGAAAAAATAATTGTTAAAGGCACCAGGGGAAAGAACAGCTTTGTGCAGAAAGAGGAACACTTCCTATAGCACAATGTCATGTCCTCTGACTCTGTGTAATGCAAAACCCAGGTGGGGAAGAGAGAAGAGGACACATGTTGTGTCTTTTCTTTTTATTTCTCTGTCTGTGCTAGAGAAAGGGGGTGGGGCTGGAGAAACGTGTCCACAGAAAGGGCAAAGCCATGTCTCCCAGCTACCCTTCCACCCCAGAAGGAAGAACTTCCTCTTTTTTTTTCTAATCCTCACCTGAGGATATTTTTCTATTTATCTTCAGATAGAGTAGGTGCAGGGGCAGAGAGAGAAGGGGAGAGGGAGAGAGAAATAGAGGAAACATTGATGTGAGAGGGACACATCAACTAGTTGCCTCCCACATGACCCAGACCAGGACGACACCGACCAGGGCTGGGGATGAACCCTAAGGAAGTGCCCTTGACCAGAATTGAACCCAAGACTCTTTGGTTCTCGGGCCATCGCTCTAATCACTAAGCCAAACTGACCTGGGTGGAAGAACTTCCTCTTGGTGCCTGGGAGTGGGTGATAGGCTCAGAGACCACGGAGGACTGAAGAACTGGGGGAGTGAAACAATGGTGGGGGCTGGCGGCTGTGCAGGTGGGGGCTTAGGAACTGGGTGCTGCTGGGGATGGGGGGAGGCCAGACCTAGCCCCCAGCAGAAGGAACTGTGTGAGGGCAAGTGGGAAGGGGAAGCAGCAGTCCACAAGCAATGAAATAATGACAGTACACCAGGACAGATGCTGTTATAGGAACAAAGATTCTTGGAACCAGTACTGTAACTGTTTGACTGTTTGGAGAATGATGTTGCAGTTCATCTGTTGAAGAGGGAGAGGAGGGCATTTTAAAGGGAAGGAGTGCCCAGGGACTGCACAGGGCTGAGAAGAAAGGGGCTACTTTTTATTTACTTTCTATTTTATATGTGTAAGTTCAGAGGATCTTTTATAAGTTTTAAAATCAGTTTGGATATATGTAGTTTTATAAATCAAACGTTTTTTCTGCTTTACAGGACAAGCTCACACCACTGTCACTTGCTCAAAATGAAAACCAAGAGCAAACGGCAGAGTTTTTAGTAAAGAGAAAAGCAAGTACACTTGCCGTGGATGAGATGGAGAGGTACGGTTCATGTTTTGTAGACCTTAGTGCTGTTCGAGAGTGGAAACAATCCCTCAAGTCAGAAGGATTAAATTAATAAGAGAATTGAATTGTGAAAATATCAACACATCCTTAGTTAGTTAAAAAGTAATTATTCTGACGAGTCAACTGGAAGAACAGTATACTGTCGGATTCATATTTATAATATTGACTGATGTCATTTGCAGTATGATATTGTTCATCATATGATTTTATATTATCTAGAGGGTTTTCATAGTAGTTTTATATTGTATGGACTCTAACTGTTAATTTACTTTATGATACAATAGTGGAGTTCATCTTTCTTAGTTTTTTTAACCTTTACTTTGTATATAGTTTGTCTTAAAATATGCATGTTAAACCTAAATAGAACTTGATTTTGTCTTTGGATGTCTCTCTGCTTTAAACGGCTTCTTTGACGATTACCGATGTTGTTAGTTTATCCCTCAGTGACTGTTACCAGATAGAGTGGGCTTGTCAGTTCTTATTATTTCTAATTTCTAGTATATTATATTTTGATGTTTTAATTTTGTATTGGTATGGGTAGAAGGAAGAAAGGTAACTTTAATTAAATAAACATTTCCTTTAATGAAGACAAGTCACAGGTGAGTGATAAAGAAAAAGAGATGGGCTTTTATTCACACGAGACTGGGTTTAACTCCTAGCTTTCCTGCTTGCCCGGTGTGTGACCTTGGGAACATTACTTATCATTTTCAAATATGTTTCCTGATATTGAAAGGAAAATAATAATATATCCTTTAAGTGTGATTGAAAGATTATGTAGCCTTTAATTTAGTGCTTAGCACATGCTTATCTGCATCAATAGCACTAACTATAACTATTATCATAATTATTATTAATATTATTGTTTTAAGCCACCACATACCTTTTACTTACCTGATCTCTAGCTGACTTTGAAATACAATATATGAGACTAAGGATGAAATAGGAAATTCTTCTTTTATATCTTCACCTCTTCAGACTGGTGACCTCAGCATACTTATCCATTAGAGGACTTTCAATTAGCAACTTCTACTACGCAATACCCAAGTGGGACATGAGGCTTCCTTTTTGTCCCTTCATTTAAACCTTGGAGTTAATTTAAAAAGATGAACACTTCAGCGTGTACATTGTCAGTTCTACACAAACAGGGTATTAACTTGGCAAGGAGATCGAGTTAGCTGTTACTTAAATAATGTAACTAAAGTTCCTGAGGGTGAAGTTCTGTCTGTGTTGTATATGCAGCCCTCATGCTCGCTGTAAATGATGAGTCCACAGATACAGTCAGGCTGCTTCTTCAGCAAGGCACTGATGTCTTTTCTCAAGATAACTATGTGTAGACTGCAGAAGAATATGCTTTTGTTAGTTGTTTTAATAAAATGCTAGTTATCACTAAATAGGTTTAAAATAATTTCACTGTTACTTTTTATGTAACAGGTGAGATTTTGTAGTTTGGCTCAGGCAGTTTGGGAATGGCAGTGACTTAGTCTGTGTCACCAGTCAGAAACCAAGCCAAAGGCTAGACTCGTTAGAAGTGGCAATGTGCCAGATTCTTAATCTCTGAACTTTTAAGATCTTTATCATTAGTGATCATAATGCTATCCATTTTATTCCAAGTAGAACCCCTATACATGGGGTTATGAATAAAGCCACATCTCTGATTTTTCTAACTAGTTATTTCAGGTCTTTAAGTGTTCACTTTAGCAGAAAAGTCTGTATTTTCTGGGGGGTATGTCCTATACTCTCCACCTGAATTTTTCAAGAAACTGGAGGATTCCCCAAGGCCAAAGGAAACAATCTTCTTTCATAAGTCAGGTGAAGAGGTAAAAAAGGACATTCTAATCTTTCTGTTGTTTCCATTGATTCTATTGCTGCAGAGTTGCTATTGAAACTGGTCCTATAATCATGATTGATCTTTGCTCCCAGGTTGCCTGTGCTGACCCAGGTTCCTGAGTGTTCATGTTGATTCACATTTGGACTTGAAAGTTAATGCTTTTTTAGTTTACATACCTATGTTTGTAAGCTCAGCCACTATTCCTATGACCAGCACCCTGTTCTGGCAACTGGGGCCCCTAGCTTTAGCCACCCACAGCCTTCTCCCCACACTGGCATCTGAGCCCAGACCTTCGAGGATGAGTTACCATTTGAGCATCTGTTTGTTTTACTCTGCTAGCGAGTGTCAGTTGGAACCATTCTAAGCTGACGGAGGGGTTCAAATAATGCTGTCGGAAAAGGTCAGACTTTCGTTTCTCCTTTGTTACCAGATCTGCACCCCAAAGTCATTTTATATCATGTAGAACATCTTGGTTTAGGTAGTGGAAGGTCCCATATCGCCTTTCCCAGGGGAGAAGGCACCAACTTGCCTGAGATTCCATAATTAAGGTTGGCCCAAGTGATCTCTTTGCCATAATAATGAAACTTTCCCAAGTGACTTGAATTTACCTGAGGTTTCAAAATATTTTAAATTATGGCTCCCATGGAAGCCAGTGACAGGAAAGCTCTGAATCAAAAGTAGGTTATTGGGCATTAGGCTTGCTAAGGCCCATCCATGACTCATCAGTATCCACGTGAAACAAGTGTATCTTCAAGCCTGTTGGGAGTGGACAGGGAGACCAAGCATCATCTTCATAATGATGTGCAGTTTCACAGTCTGAGTAGGTAGAGAAGGGATAGCGGTAGTCCAGGCCAGGTCCTGACATGTTAGTTATCTGCATTCATATGATTAGCTTCAAGACTGGCTGTCAAATCAAAAATCTGGGAGCATTTTGTTATCTAACTTCATGAGGTAATATATTTATAAATAAATTTAATCGCAAGTTATATAATAGCTGAGATACGTTGAGTTACTAATCACAAAGAGAGAAAAGCTACTAACCAAAATCAATAACATTTTCTGAAAACTGCAACATTTGAACATTAGGATCTGTGAGAAACCCACATTGGGGTTTATTTGGGGTTCCAAAATAGTTTCAACAAATAACGTTCATGAACAGATCTTTCCTTTGCCTTACTGTTTCTCTGAGCATCTCTTTTTGCTGTATTATCTCATTTAATTGTCCTAACAACCTTTTCAAATAAGGTAGTAAGATTCTTTTTGTTGTTGTTGTTAATCCTCTCCAAACTATATTTTTCCAGTGATTTTTGATATAGAGTGGAAGGGAAGGAGGGAGGGAGAAAGAGTAAGAGAGAAAGACAGAGAGAAAGAGAGAGAGAGAGAGAAAGTGAGAGCATCACATTGACTGGTTTTCTCCTGCTCAACCCTGACCTGGGCTGGAGATTGAACCTGCAATCCAGGTACATTTTCTTAACCAGGAATCAAACTCAAGACCCTTTTGTCCATAAGCCGAGGCTCTAACCGCAGAGCTAAATCAGCCAGCACAAGAGTCTCCTTTTGTTGAGGCAGACTTTGAGCCAAAGAACAGTGATTTGTTGGAGGAGAAATAGCTGTTGGTTATAGAACCAGGATGTCTGAGTTCAAGACACTGCCATTATGGCAACCTAACTCCAATTAATTCACTGAACTATTCTGCCCTCAATTCATGATTGTTTCATGTGACTTGATTTTAAATTACATGCTTAATAAAAAGTTTGTAGAACTTACAAATTTGAAGTGTATGCTATAATTAAAGTTTTAATATTAGCTCTAACAGTATCTGATATATTTTTAGAATTTACTATATTTAACTTAGGTCCCTTGAGTCCTAGGGGACTGGAGATTGCTGAACTACATAGACCTAGGGCCCAAGGCAGGTGTCTTCTCACCTCTGCCTCTTTCCCCCATTGGCTGATGTCCTTCCCATGTGCATGGAGGGCTGTGCAGGTGCAGGACTGGCTGTCAAATCAGTGATGGAGTTGGGTAGTTGGTAGCACACCTATGTTATGAGTGGATCACTGAGACTCCAGTTAGTTTGCTACTGGGAGCAGGGGAATAGAGCTCCTAGTCTTGGTCATTTGAGCCCATCCTTGTTTCAGGAGTCTGTGCCTTCAGAAGCTGGAGATTTCAGGGTCGGAGCCTGTCACGGAGCCTGCAGAAGGGTGATCTGGGTATGGGAATGCTAACAACATAAATTTGTTTTTTGACATTTGGACACTTAACTTTGGACCATTTCAGGGAACTTCCTGTATGGTTTTAGGATAAAAGAAAGGAATGTGTTCTCCTTAATAAGTGGTTTTCATGTTGAAAACCAAGACTGCCATTTTTGACATAGATTAGTCTTTGAACCAGGGACAGACGATGGGGAAGGGACAGTGTATCTTTCTACCTTGATTGAAGTCATCAGATTTGTTCAAGTTCAGGGAACAAAAGTTATGTTTGGCATTAATTGGTGAAAACAAATTAATCTCAGGCAGAGGGTGTCTTCATTAAATAGTTCATAGGTTGGGAGAGGTGGTGGCGGATATAGATAACTTAAAGCATTTTTGAACAGAGCCGAATTTGAATTATATCAAGAATCTTCATTTCATGTACAGATACTTGTTCTTCATTTAAATTTTTTGTTGCTTTTTTTAAAGAAATGATCTCACTCATTTTTGCTGTTTGTTTTACTCTAATGACTTTTCAGCAACCCTGGCCTTGATAATTCACGGGATCTATCAGATCATGAAGACTGCAAGGTAAAGTGCTCTCTTGTGAAATTAATTTTCCTGCTCTGAATTTAATTTTGTGCAGCACTTTTAAAATTTCATAGTGTCCTATCTGTCATTGTTTTATTTTTGTAATGGAAAAATTCGTCTTTTTTTTTATTAATCCTCAACCAAAGATATGTTTTTTTTATTTTTCATTGATTTTAGATAGAGAGGAACGGAGAGGGAGAGAGAGAGATAGACACATTGTGCAAGACAAACATTGATCGGTTGCCTCCAGATTCACCCCAACCTGGATCGACCCGGCAACCTATTTATGCATCCTGATTGGGATTAAAACCTGTGACTCTTCAGTACAGTGGGTCATGCTCCATCAAATGAGCCACACTGACCAGGGCAGAAAGATTTTCTATTTTATTCTGTGATTCCTTTTATATTCAAGTTTCACAAGAAGTGAATCCTTAGAGACATAAATCAGATAAGTGTTTGCTAAGGACTGTGATGGGGGAATGGGGAGTTACTATTTCATGGGAAGGGGGCTTTCTTCTGGAGTGAGAGTGAGACAGAGAGAGAAGGAGAGTGAAAGAAGCATCGATGTGTTGTTCCACTTATTTATGCATTCATTGGTTGCTTCTCATATGTGCCTTGACAAGACATTGAACCCAGAAACTTGGTGTATTGTGACGAGACTAACCAAATGAGCTACCCCACCAGGGCCTTTTTTGTTTGCATTTTCAGGAAATATTTTTTAAATCTCTTTACTTTCAGTCTGTGTGTATCTTTTGTTGAGATGGGTCTCTTGTAGACAGCACATGTAGGAATCCTGTTTTCTTATCCACTCATCTACTCTACATCTTTTGATCACAGCATTGAAGTCATTTACATTTAAAGTGATTATTGATAGCCCTGTCTGGATTGGGGCCTAAACTGTTAGAGCATCAGCCTGCGGATGAGGGTCAAAGGGTCATGGGTTTGATTCCCAGTCAAGGTCTTGTATCTGGGTTGCAGGTTCCATCCTCTGCCCTCATTGGGGTCATGTTGGAGGCAACCAATCGATGTGGTTCTCTCTCATTGATATTTCTCCCTCTATGTCTCTCTTTCTCCCTCTCCCTTCCTCCCTTCTGCTCTATCTAGAAATCAATGGAAAAATATGTTTTGGAGAGACTTAAGAAAAACACAAAGTTCAAGTGATTATTGATATGAATGCACGTATTGCTATTTTATTGTTTACTATTATGTCCCCTGCCCTTTTTCGTTTTTTTGTTTATATAGAGGTCTCTGTACCATTTCCTCTCATACTGGCTTGTTGGTGATGAACTCCTTTAGCATACTTGGCAAGCTCTTTATTTCTCCTTCAGTGTTAAATGATAGCCTTGCCGTGTAGAGTGTTCTTGGTTGTAGGTCCTTCTTTTTCATCACTTGGAACATTTTGTGCCAGTCCCTACCTACTTGAAATATTTCTCTTGAGAAAGCACCTGACGGTCTATTTAGAGTTCCCTTGAAGGTTATTTGTTTTTCTTTTGCTGCTTTTAAGATTTCTATTTTGTTTTTATCCTTTTCCATTTTAATTATAAAGTGTCTTGGTGTGCACCTCTTTGGGTTCATTATGTTTGGGACTCTCTTTGCATCCTGCACTTGTATGTCTATTTTCTTCACCAGGTTAGGGAAATTTTCAGTCATTATTTCTTCAAATAGGTTCTCAATTTTTTGCTATCTTTTCTCCTTCTGGTACTCCTATAATGTGGATATTGCTATACTTTTTGTTGTCCCAGAATTCCAAAGTAGCCACATTAAAAAAATTTTGTTGTTGTTGTTGTTGCTCCAATTGGATGTTTCCTGCTGTCTTGTCTTCTAAATCAATTATTCTTTTCTCTGCTTCATCGAATCTGCTTTTGATTCCTTCTAGTGTATTCTTCATTTCAGATATTTTATTTTTATTTATTACTGGTTCTTTTTCATGTTTTTGTTGTTGTTGTTGTTCTTTTCTATACTTGCTATCTCTTTGTTGAAGTTCTCACTATGTACACTGAGCACCCTTGTAACCATTCTCCTGAACTATGTATCTGGTCCATATATTGCATCTATTTCATTTAGTTCTATTTCTTGAGATTTCTCCTGTTCTTTCATTTAGGGCATGTTTCTTTGTGTCCCCATTTTGCCACCACTTTGTATTTGTTTCTGTGTATTGGGTAGATCTGCTATGCCTCCCTGTCTTTGTACAATAGCCTTATGTATTAGGTGTCTTCTGGGGCTTAGTGGCACAATCTTTCTGATCTCCTGAGCTAGGTGCTCTAGAAATGTCACTTGAGTGTGTTATGTAAGCCCTCTTTATATAGAATCTTGATTACTGTTGGCCTGTCTGTGGATGGGGTTGATCCTCAGGCTGGCTGACCACAGTATATGAGCTGATTTTCAAAGGCTGACCCATGTCGAGTAATTCATTCCAGCATGGTCTGGTGCCTGCCAAGATCTTTGGGTGTTTTGCTTGTGGAGCTAATTGGGTCATGCTCTGAAGCCCCCTCACGGGATGTGTTGGTTTTGGGGCTTCTGGGAGGGACTCTGGTAAGTCAATGTGAGGCTCTGCCTTTGACTTCCCTTGGGCTACCTGTGTGGACCTACAAAGCCATGTAGTGTTTCTGACTGCCTCTGCGGGGCCTGGGTGCATCTGGGAGGGGCCAAGCTGCACACCAGTGCCTCTGTCCACCAGCACCGAGTCTGTGTAGCAGATGAGCAAAAAGCTCAAGTCACTCTGAGATGCACCTCCGCCTGGCACCATTCTGTTGGGGTCAGTCACTGAAAGAGTTCCCATTGGTATGTGAGTTGCATGAGGTAAGTGACTCATCAGGTAGGTGGAGTGGTATTCACCAGATTGATACAGATTCAAACTCAGCTTCATTGCTGAGTGTGAGGACACTCAGCAAACGTCCCAGGTTATACCAATGTGACCCACCACACACCACGAACCCGTGGACCTTTTCAGTTGGATGGGGCTGCAGGAAGTCATTGGGTATGGCCAGCAGAATTAATCAGGCCCCCAAACACCAAGATTTGGATGTGTGAAGGGAGGATTCTGCATCTGAATGTTGACCTCAGTTAGACCTGCAAGGGAAATATGGTCCCCACCCCAAAGCCACACAATTCAGTCTCTGACACCCCCTGAGTCTCTCCAGACCTCCTCAAGACACTTCCACGAGCACAATGAGCTCAGACAGTTGACTCCTTTGTAGTGTGTATCTCCACAGGATGGGTGACATAAAGTCAGGACAGTGTAGCTAGTGCATTTCCCAGGCAGATGCCACAATGAGGGGAGTGCTTGACCCAGAAATCATGGCTTCTGTGGCCATTGTGGTAGAGGGCCTCAGCACAGGGGGTGGGACACAGAGGCCATTCCTTCAGCTCTGTCTCCGGAGCCACACAATGTAGTCTCTTCTCACATGACTCCAGTCCACTTTGAGCCACCGAGAAAGGAAGAGGAAAAAGAAAAAGAGGGAAAGAGAAGGAGGAAGAGAAGAAAAGAGAAGAAGAGGAAGAGAAGAAAAGAGAGAGATTCTCTTCCTGGAGGATAGAATCCTGGCTAATTTTCACAGCCACATGTTATGTGGGCTCCTCTTCCTGGCTCTGGTGCTCAGGGCTGGGGAACTATGTTTGGGGCTGAGACCCCACGCTCCTCCAGAGAGACCTTTGCAGCTGAGATATTCCTCAGCATTCTCAACCACCACAAGTGGGTGCAGGGCCAGCCCTTTTTGAATCTCTATCCTTCCTACCAGTCTAGCTGCGGCTTCTTCTGTAGATCCTTGGTTTCAAGACTAGTGTTCAGCTAGTCTTCATTTGGTTATTTAGGTTGGTAGCTGTATAATTTAGTTGTAATTCCAATTAGTCCAAGGAGGACGTGTGACTTTCACCTCCTTTACCTCCATCTTGGATCACCCCCTAAAAAATTTCTGAAATGCACTGTAGAGGCTCACTATTTAGGATACGATGAGGTAAAATGCAGGGTAGGGGCTCAGTGTGTAGATATGGTGAGGTGAAATATTTCAAGTGAGGATGCCTTTGTAACAATTAAATTCAGCTACTAATTTATTTTTAATAGATTTAACATCTAATGAATTGTTTTGTTCCTATAGTGACAAAATTAGGTTTGAGGGTTCATGCTTTTCTTTTAGTTTAGACCAAGGCAAGTTTTTTTTTACTGTTTAGTTACAATACAATGATTTGGGACTGGCTAAGTATAGATTAAAGATTCTAACAGTTAAATTTTATCTATATTCTAATTTTTCTCTTCCCATACTTGATTACTTAAGGATGAAGTTATTTCAAAAACATGTATGCCGACAGCAAAGACATCTGAAAATCAAAGCAAGCAAATTCATCTGCCACCTTTGCATCTGGAAAAACAATCTCAAGAATCAGAAATACATAGGGCATGTGACAGAGAAGATATATCTGAACAGTCAGGAGATTCTTCTGTGCAAAATTATGATAACAAGGAGAGCAAACAAGAGAGATTAGAAGAGAAGAAGTTAAAACTTGGCAGAGAAGACTTAAAGCAGAAGTGTCATGAATTTCGTGGAAAATTCAAGTGTGATGATAAACCCAAACCCCCAAATGTTGTTCCTTTTCATTCACGCACTTGGTCCTCAGAAGACTCTACTTGGTCATCTAATTCTAAGGTTTGTTTAGGTGAAAAGACATTACACTCGGAAAATGATCACAAACCAGACACTGAACATGTTTTAAACAAAAAGGAGGAGAGTTCTTGTGATGATACAGAAGATACACAAATAAGGAACCCAATGGTTTCATTTGAAGTGAAAGAAGACCAAGAATTTGATATGCAGATGACAGAAAATATGAACCCAAATACCACTAACTGGAAATTAGGCCTCAGACATGCCCCTCAGTCTAGTGATCTGAAAAGCCATCTTGATTTGCGGCTTGCCCAGGGCAATGGAACAAAGCACATGATTCCAATAAAAAGCCAGGATGCTTCTGCTGTTACAAGTATTTGTAAGGAAACAAAGCCAAATCAAGAGTCATTCCAGAAGCCATTAAGTGGACATAATTACAATGCTAGTAACTGTGAAAGTGTGGAATCTAACTTAGAAGATTGGAGTTCCTCTTTACCATGTCGTGACGGAACACCCAAAGTACATGCAAATGAAAAATTACAGCAACATATGCAAAGGGTTCGGAATAACGCAGACATGCGCAGAGCAGAGCTTCTGGCTTTGAGCAAAGAGAAAGTGCAACTTCAAAAAGAGGTAGAAGTTCTTTTGCTGCTACTCTTTTTTTTTTTTTTTAAATCAATTATCTGATCCATTCTGAGTTTCCACTTCTGAGAAAAGTTTGTGTGTAAAATGAGATTGTCTAAATATGTAACTGTGTATATAAATAGGTTCTGTCAACTAAATAATAGGAGTTTAAAAAATCATTCTTATCTTTGTTCTTAAATTAACTTAAGCTTCTCTGTCAGGCTGACCTATGAACTGGGAAACTAATTTATCTTTGTACCATATGAACTTCTGAATCGGTGAAAAGTATATAGGAAATTGCTTGAAAATGTAATAAGCACAAGAATTTTTTTTTTAAGTCCATTGGCTTAAATATAAATTGCCTTCTATAAATAATAAAATGGAAGGGAGCCATGACTGAGAGAAGGGATATAAACAACTATACCTAACGAAACTCATCTACTTTTGAGCTATAGTGTGAGTAATCTTCTATGGTTTCCTCAAAACTTTGGAACTCAGAATTTCAACATGATCACATTGAGATATTTTTATTTATTGTATTTTATTCTTTAGGTACAGTTTGCACTCAATATTATTTTGTATCAGTTTCACGTGGTTAGATAATCACATACATTACAAAGTGGTCCAGCTGATATTGGCCGTACCCACCTGAGCTGTACATAATCATTACAATATTATTGAAAAATTTAATAACATATATACTAACACATATATATTCTTTTATCACCACCCTCAGATGTTTTCATTCAGTCAAATCTTTACTCTATGTTGTTCAATAAAGTATGGTTCTGCCATAAAAAACTGAAACAGTGCCGGGCTGGTGTAGCTCAGTGGATTGTGCATCAGTCCCACGGACTGAGAGGTCCTGGTTCAATTCCTAGTCAGGGCACATGCCCGGGTTGTGGGCCTATCCTTAATAGGGGGTGTACAGGAGGCAGCTGATGGATGTTTCTCTCTCACACCAGTGTTTCTATTTTTCTCTCCCTTCCATTCTCTCTAAAAAATCAATAAAATCATATTTAAAAAACAAAACAAAACTGAAACTGCTCTGGCCAGTTTTCCCAGTGGTTAGAGTTTCGGTCCATGGACCAAAGAGTCTCAGGTTTGATTTTGGTCAAGGGCACATAACTCTGTTGCATTTGGGTCCCTGGATCCGGTTGGGTCATGCAGGAGGGAGGCAGCCAATCGATGTGCCTCTCTCACATTGATGTTTCTCTCTCTCTCTCTCTCTCTCTCTCTCTCTCTCTCTCTCTCTCTCTCACTTTCTCTATCTCCCTCTTTCCTCCCAGTGTATCCAAAAAACTCTGTGGAACAGTATCCTCAGGTGAGGACTAAAATAAAAGAAAAACAAAAACAAAAAACCCTGAAATCTTACTATTTGTGACAGCATGGATGGACCCAGAGGGTATTATGCTAAGTGAGATAAGTCAGACAGAGAAAGACAAATATCATAAGATTTCACTTATATGTGGAATGTAAAGAGCAAAATAGACAAACTGAGCAATTTAAAACAGACTCGGCGATAACAGACATCTGACTGATGGGTGCCAGAGAGGTGAGATTGGGGGACTGGGTTAAAAGGAGAGATATTAAGAAGTACAAATAGGTAGTTACAGAATAGTCATGGGTTGTAAATTACAACATAGGGGATGTGGTCAATAATAATGGAATAACTATGTATGGTGCCAGGGGAGTAGTTGAAATATCAGAGGAATTAACTAATATTGAATGCAAACTGTAATTGAAAGATTAAACTAATATTAAAAAGGATAGACTAACTTCCAAAAATAAAAGCATGGTAATTATCATTTTGACATGTATGATTTTATCATATAGGTCACGTAAATTATTTGTAATAAAATCAGTATTTCTTTCTAAAGGAGGAAACAGAGTTTTAAGGTGCATTGAGTGTAAACATAGAAAAAAATTGAAATATTATTCTCCTTCAAAAGGAAATGTGGATGAGCCCTGCCATTACACTAAGACACTGAAGTACTCTCCAAAAGTCATACTTAATTTATCTGATTAATTGGATGAAATTTTCTGTTTATTTATCTGATTCAGCCTTATAGAATTGTATCATTTTTTCCCCTCATAAAATGCTAGGTAATGCATCTTTATGATCTTTGGACAGATCATTTAACCTTGGTTTTATTTTTGTTATAAGTAAATATGGAGGTACGGTAAGTAGATAATTACTTCCATATCGTCTCACTCTATGACTTTATAGTTATTGGATGTGAAATTTGGGGAGCATTGCTCATTTTCCAGAATTGTGCATTAACTGATAATTCATTGGTTTCCTCTGCTTCAGTGTTGTGGTAAACTTAGGTTCATATATTTTATGAAAGCCAACACGTTTTTGATACCCTCAAAGGTCTTAATGAAAAAATAATTGTTAAAGGCACCAGGGGAAAGAACAGCTTTGTGCAGAAAGAGGAACACTTCCTGTAGCACAATGTCATGTTCTCTGACACTCTGTGCAATGCAAAACCCAGGTGGGGAACACAAAAGAGGACAAGTGTTTTGTCTTCTTTTTATTTCTCTCTGTGCTAGAGAAAGGAGGTGGGGCTGGAGAAACTTGGTGTCCACAGAAAGGGCAAAGCCATGTCTCCCAGCTACCCGTCCACCCCAGAAGGAAGAACTTCCTCTTTTTTTTCTAATCCTCACCTGAGGATATTTTTCTATTTATCTTCAGATAGAGTGGGAGGAGGGGCAGAGAGAGAGAGAAAGAGGGAGAGAGAGAGAAACATTGATGTGAAAGGGACACATCAACTAGTTGCCTCCTGCACCACCCAGACCAGAACAAACCCGACCAGGGCAGGGGATGAACTAAGGGCAGGTGCCCTTGATGGGAATTGAACCCAAGACTCTTTTGTTCTCTGACCATCGCTCTAATCACTAAGCTAAACTGGCCTGGGTGGAAGAACTTCCTCTTGGTGCCTGGGAGTGGGTGACAGGCTCAGAGCCCACAAAGGACTGAAGGCCTGGGGGAGTGAAGCGATGGTGGGGGCTGGCAGCTGTGCAGGTGGGGGCTTAGAAACTGGGTGCTGCTGGGATGCGTGGGAGGAGGAGACCTAGCCCCCAGCAGGGGGAGCTGGTTGAGGACAAGTGGGAAGGGGGAGCAGCAGTCTGCAGGCAATGAAATAATGACAGTACACCAGGACAGATGCTGTGATAGGAACAAAGATTCTTGGAACCAGTACTGTAACTGTTTGACTGTTTGGAGAATGATGTTGCAGTTACTCTGTTGAAGAGGGAGAGGAGGGCATTTTAAAGGGAAGGAGTGCCCAGTGACTGCACAGGGCTGAGAAGAAAGGGGCTACTTTATATTTACTTTCTATTTTATATGTTTAAGTTCAGAGGATCTTTTATAAGTTTTAAAATCAGTTTGGATATATGTAATTTTATAAATCAAACATTGTTTTTTCTGCTTTACAGGACAAGCTCACACCACTGTCACTTGCTCAAAATGAAAACCAAGAGCAAAAGGCGGAGTTTTTAGTAAAGAGAAAAGCAAGTACACTTGCCGTGGATGAGATGGAGAGGTACGGTTCATGTTTTGTAGACCTTAGTGCTGTTCAAGAGTGGAAACAATCCCTCAAGTCAGAAGGATTAAATTAATGAGAATTGACTTGTGAAAATATCACCATATCACTAGTTAGTTAAAAAGTAATTATTCTGACGGGGCAACTGGAAGAACAGTATAGTGTCAGATTCATATTTATAATATTGACTGATGTCATTTGTAATATGATATTTTTCACCATATGATTTTATATTATCTAAAGGGTTTTCATAGCAGTTTTATATTGTATGGACTTTGTTAATTTACTTTATGATACAATAGTGGACTTCATCTCTTAGTTTTTTTAACCTTTACTTTGTATATAGTTTGTCTTAAAATATGCATGTTAAACCTAAATAGATCTTGATTTTGTCTTTGGATAACTTTCTGCTTTAAACAGCTTCTTTGATGGTTGCCAATGTTGTTAGGTTATCCCTCAGTGACTGTTACCAGATAGAGTGGGCTCGTCACTTATTATTTCTAATTTTTAATATATTTGGATGTTTTTATTTTTTATTGGTACGTGTAGAAGGAACAAAGGTAACTTTAATTGAATAAACATTTCCTTTAATGAAGACAAGTCACAAGTGAGTGATAAAGAAAAAAAACATGGGCTTTTAATTCACACGAGCCTGGGATTAATGCCTAGCTTTCCTGCTTGCCCGGTGTGTGACCTTGGGAACATTACTTATCATTTCCAAATATGTTTCCTGATATGAAAAATAAGATAATAATATATCCTTCAAGTGTGATTGTAAGATTACCTAGCCTTTAATTTAGTGCTTAGCACATGCTTATCTGCATCAATAGCACTAACTAAGACTATTATCATAATTATTATTAATATTATTGTTTTAAGACACCATATACCTTTTACTTACCTGATCTCTAGCTGACTTTGAAATACAATATATGAGACTAAGGATGAAATAGGAACTTCTTCTTTTATACCTTCACCTCTTCAGATTGGTGACCTCAGCATACTTTCTTATCCATTAGAGGACTTTCAATTAGCAACTTCTACTACACAATACCCAAGTGGGACATGAGGCTTCCTTTTTGTCCCTTCATTTAAACCTTGGAGTTAATTTAAAAAGATGAACACTTCAGCGTGTACATTGTCAGTTCTACACAAACAGGATATTAACTTGGGAAGGAGATCGAGTTAGCTGTTACTTAAATAATGTAACTAAAGTTCCTGAGGGTGAAGTTCTGTCTGTGTTGTATATGCAGCCCTCATGCTCGCTGTAAATGATGAGTCCACAGATACAGTCAGGCTGCTTCTTCAGCAAGGCACTGATGTCTTTTCTCAAGATAAGTATGTGTAGACTGCAGAAGAATATGCTTTTGTTAGTTGTTTTAATAAAATGCTAGTTATCACTAAATAGGTTTAAAATAATTTCACTGTTACTTTTTATGTAACAGGTGAGATTTTGTAGTTTGGCTCAGGCAGTTTGGGAATGGCAGTGACTTAGTCTATGTCACCAGTCAGATACCAAGCCAAAGGCTAGACTCGTTAGAAGTGGCAATGTGCCAGATTCTTAATCTTTGAACTTTTAAGATCTTTATCATTAGTGATCATAATGCTATGCATTTCATTCCAAGTAGAACCCCTATGCATGGGGTTATGAATAAAGCCACATCTCTGATTTTTCTAACTAGTTATTTCAGGTCTTTAAGTGTTCACTTTAGCAGAAAAGTCTGTATTTTCTGGGGGGTATGTCCAATACTCTCCACCTGAATTTTTCAAGAACCTGAAGGATTCCCTAAGGCCAAGGGAGACAGTCTTCTTTCATAAGTCAGGTGGAGAGGTGAAAAAGGACATTCTAATCTTTCTGTTGTTTCCATTGATTCTATTGCTGCAGAGTTGCTATTGAAACTGGTCCTATAATCATGATTGATCTTTGCTCCCAGGTTGCCTGTGCTGACCCAGGTTCCTGAGTCTTCATGTTGATTCACATTTGGACTTGAAACTTAATGCTTTTTTTAGTTTACATACCTATGTTAGTAAGCTCAGCCACTATTCCTATGACCAGCACCCTGTTCTGGCAACTGGGGCCCCTAGCTTTAGCCACCCACAGCCTTCTCCCCACTCTAATGGATAAGAAAGTATGCTGAGGTCACACTGGCATCTGAGCCCAGACCTTCGAGATGAGTTACCATTTGAGCATCTGTTTGTTTTACTCTGCTAGCGAGTGTCAGTTGGAACCATTCTAAGCTGACGGAGGGGTTCAAATAATGCTGTCGGAAAAGATCAGACTTTCCTTTCTCCTTTGTTACCAGATCTGCACCCCAAAGTCACTTTATATCCTGTAGAACATCTTGGTTTAAGTAGTGGAAGGTCCCATATCGCCTTTCCCAGGGGAGAAGGCATCAACTTGCCTGAGATTCCATAATTAAGGTTGGCCCAGGTGAACTCTTTGCCATAATAATGAAACTTTCCCAAGTGACTTGAATTTACCTGAGGTTTCAAAATATTTTAAATTATGGCTCCCATGGAAGCCAGTGACAGGAAAGCTCTGAATCAAAAGTAGGTTATTGGGCATTAGGCTTGCTAAGGCCCATCCATGACTCATCAGTATCCACGTGAGACAAGTGTATCTTCAAGCCTGTTGGGAGTGGACAGGGAGACCAAGCATCATCTTCATAATGATGTGCAGGTCCACAGTCTGAGTAGGTAGAGAAGGGATAGCGGTAGTCCACGCCAGGTCCTGACATGTTAGTTATCTGCCATTCATATGATTAGCTTCAAGACTGGCTGTCAAATCAAAAATCTGGGAGCATTTTGTTATCTAACTTCATGAGGTAATATATTTATAAATAAATTTAATCGCAAGTTATATAATAGCTGAGATACGTTGAGTTACTAATCACAAAGAGAGAAAAACTACTAACCAAAATCAATAACATTTTCTGAAAACTGCAACATTTGAACATTAGGATCTGTGAGAAACCCACATTGGGGTTTATTTGGGGTTCCAAAATAGTTTCAACAAATAACGTTCATGAACAGATCTTTCCTTTGCCTTACTGTTTCTCTGAGCATCTCTTTTTTGCTTTATTATCTCATTTAATTGTCCTAAGAACCTTTTCAAATAAGGTAGTAAGATTCTTTTTGTTGTTGTTGTTAATCCTCTCCAAACTATATTTTTCCAGTGATTTTTGATATAGAGTGGAAGGGAGGGAGGGAGGGAAAGAGAGTGAGAGAGAGAGAGAGAGAAGTGAGAGCATAATATTGATTGGTTTCCTCCTGCTCAACCCTGACCTGGCTGGAGATTGAACCTGCAATCCAGGTACATTTTCTTGATCAGGAATCAAACTCAAGACCCTTTTGTTCATAAGCTGTGGCTCTAACCCCAGAGCTAAACCAGCCAGCACAAGAGTCTCATTTTGTAGAGGCAGACTTTGAGCCAAAGAACAGTGACTTGTTGGAAGAGAAATAGCTGTTGGTTATAGAACCAGGATGTCTGAGTTCAAGACACTGCCATTATGGCAACTTAACTCCAATTAACTCACTAAACTATACTGCCCTCAATTCATGACTGTTTCACGTAACTTGATTTTAAATTACATGCTTAATAAAAAGTTTGTAGAACTTACAAATTTGAAGTGTATGCTATAAAGTTTTAATATTAACTCTAACAGTATCTGATATATTTTTAGAATTTACTATATTTAACTTACGTCCCTTGAGTCCTAGGGGACTGGAGATTGCTGAACTACATAAACCTAGGGCCCAAGGCAGGTGTCTTCTCACCTCTGCCTCTTTCCCCCATTGGCTGATGTCCTTCCCATGTGCATGGAGGGCTGTGCAGGGGCAGGACTGGCTGTCAAATCAGTGATGGAGTTGGGCAGTTGTTAGCACACCTATGTTATGAGTGGATCACCGAGACTCCAGTTAGTTTGCTATCTGAGAGCAGGGGAATAGAGCTCCTAGTTTTGGTCATTTGAGCCCATCCTTGTTTCAGGAGTCTGTGCCTTCAGAAGCTGGAGGTTTCAGGGTCAGAGCCTGTCAGGGAGCCTGCCGAAGGGTGATCTGGGTGTGGGAATGCTAACAACATAAATTTGTTTTTTGACATTTGGACACTTAACTTTGAACCATTTCAGGGAACTTCCTGTATGGTTTTAGGATAAAAGAAAGGAATGTGTTCTCCTTAATAAGTGGTTTTCATGTTAAAAACCAAGACTGCCATTTTTGACATAGATTAGTCTTTGAACCAGGGACAGACGATGGGGAAGGGACAGTGTATCTTTTTACCTTGATTGAAGTTATCAGATTTGTTCAAGTTCAGGGAACAAAAGTTATGTCAGGCATTAATTGGTGAAAACAAATTAATCTCAGGCAGAGGGTGTCTTCATTAAATAGTTCATAGGTTGGGAGACTTGGTGGCAGGAATAGATAACTGAAAGCATTTTTTAAACAGAAGCCCATTTGAATCATATCAAGAATCTTCATTTCGTGTACAGATACTTCTTCTTCATTTAAGTTTTATGTTGCTTTTTTTAAAAGAAATGATCTCACTCATTTTTGTTGTATATTTTACTCTAATGACTTTTCAGCAACCCTGGCCTTGATAATTCATGGGATCTATCAGATCATGAAGACTGCAAGGTAAAGTGCTCTCTTGTGAAATTAATTTTCCTGCTCTGAATTTAATTTTGTGCAGCACTTTTAAAATATCATAGTGTCCTACCTCTCATTTTGTTATTTTTGTATTGGAAAATTAGTCTTCTTTTTTTTTTTAATCTCAACTGATGAGATATATATATATATATATATATATATATATATATATATATATATGAGATATATATATATATATATATATATATATATGAGATATATATATATATATATATATATATATATATATATGAGATATATGAATATATATATATATTCAATTAATTTTACCAAGTGGTGAAAGAAAAAGCAAACAGAGAGAAAGAGAAACATCAGTTTGTTCCACTTATTTGTGTATTTATTAGTTGCATTTTGTATGTGCCCTGAGGAGATATTGGACCTGCAGATTGGGTGCACTGGGATGACACTCTAACCAACTGAGCTACCCAGCCAGAACCATATTTGTTTGCATTTTCAGAAAATATTTTTTCCCTTCAGTTTATATGTATCTTTTGCTGATGTGGGTCTACTGTAGAGAGCACATTTAGATGTCTTGTTTTCTTTTCTTTTTTTTGTTATCCTCACCCAAGGACATTGTTGGATTTTATCTTCAGATAGAGCGGGAGTGAGAGAGGGAGGAAGAGAGAAAGTGAAATAACAATGTGAAAGAGACACATTGACTGGTTGCCACCCACACAACCCCAACCGGGGCTGGGGACAAACTGCAACCGAGGTACGTGCCCTTAGCTGGAACCAAACCTGGGACTCTCTGGTCTGTGGGCCGATGCTCTTACTGCTGAGTTAAACTGGCCTGGGCTATGTCTTGTTTTCTTATCCATTGATTTACTCTTTTTATCAAATCATTTAAGTTATTTACATTGAAAGTGATTCTCAACAGCTTGGCCAAAATTGGCTCAGAGGTTAGAGTGTTGGCACTCGGACCAAAGGGTCACTGGATTGATTTTCAGTCAAGAGTGCATACCTGGGTTGCAGGTTAATCCCTGGCCCAGGTCAGGGTTGTGTTGGAGCCAACCAATTGATGTGTTTCTCTCACATTGATGTCTCTCTTTCTCCCCCACCTCCTTTCAACTCATTTGTTAAGGGTAGTTAGAGTTATTAATCTCTTATTTAATGTATTCTGGGTTTGTGGTAATTAAAAAAAAGCACTTTCCAATTTTGAAACTCTTAAAAATTCTCTTGTGACTTCTTTTTCACTTAAAAAAACTTCACCTTTTATTAAATTTTTGATGTTTGGAATTTAGGTTTATATGAAGTTAGAGGTTTGTATCCAACTAAGTTATTTCCAGAGACATATGCACTTATTGCAACCTTTTAGAAATTACATAAATATATAGATTATTCTTTTATTTCAAAGGATATCATGATATGTCATTTGAATGAGTGTTAGGTAAAAGTCTCCTTTGTTTTACTTAGGTTTCTGATCATTATGAAAAAAAAGAATATCTGTTGCATGAAAATCACATGTTAAAGGATGAAAATGCCAAGCTAAGACTGGGAAAAGGCACAGTAAAAAATCAGAACCAGAAAATGGAAAAAAAACACTTTGAAAACATTAAAATTGTCAAAGAAAAGAATGACCATCTTCACAAGACAATAAAACATGATGAGGAAATATTAACGGAAACAACATTTCAACATAATGGACAGCTTAATGTTCCAACAGCTGAGATTACAATGCTAAACTTGAAACTGGAGAATGAAAAACGTAACAGAGAAAGACTGGAAACTGAAGTTGAATCATACAAGTCTAGGCTGGCTACTGCTATACAGGATCATGAGCGATATCGGGCATCACAAAGAGACCTACAACTTGCTTTCAAGAGAGAAAGAGATAAATGGTTTCGTTTACGGGACAAAATGAATTTTGACATGTCTAACCTAAAAGATAACAATGAGAGTCTTTGTCAAGAACTTTCTGAAGCTGAAAGTAAATTCAGTAGCCTAGAAATTGAGCTTAATCACACAAGAGATGATCTCAGAGAAAGAACATTGGTTTTAGAAGGTGTACAAAGAGACCTGAGCCAAACACAGTGTGAAAAGAAGGAAATGGAACACATGTATCAAAAGGAACAAGATAAACTGCATAAATACATTGTGAAGCAGAGGTCCTTACAGGAGAAGTTATCTCAACGACAAAGCGAAAATAAGTTGCGTCAACAGCAACTGGATGCTGCTCACAACAAAGCTGACGATAAAGAAAAGACAGTAATTAATACCCAAGATCAGTTCCAGGATATCATAAAAGCACTACAAACCGAAAATGAAAAACAAGGTCTTATGCTAAATGAAAGAAATAAGGAGTTAACCAATGAATGTAATCATTTAAGAGAAATAATATATCAGTATGAAAATGACAAAGCAGAAGGAGATGTAAGTATTCAAATTGATAAATAGATTTCAAATTTCCTAAAAGAAAATTCAAAGTAATATATGATGATGGCTAAATGTTGAATCTGGTTGAATATTAAAAATATATAGATTATAAATGTGTTTGCTCTATCAGCTTAAAGGCAGACATTGTATCTAGCAAATGAATGTTACACGTGAGAGATGCTTTGAGTAAAGACATTGTGTTGCCTGTGAAATTTTAAGAGGTTAAGTTATAGATTGTTAATACATATAGATTGCCATTACTAATTTAGTCTTATACGATACAATAATAATTTTAATCTTTCTGTCACCACATGTTAATACCGTTAGGAAGCAGGTAAATGGAAATGCTCATAGCTAAAGTGAGTATTTTGAAATTAAGATTTAATTAAGTGGTTGTCTTGACAGTTAATTTCAGATTTTTCAGATGTACTGAAGTGTAGATGCTGTATCTCATAGTACTTTTCCTTCAGTGGCTTCTGATACATTTTAGTTGGTTTAACGTCATTTTTATTCATGTCAATTTGAATTAAATTTTGAAATATCTCAGTCACAAGTGATATATTCATATGACCTCTCAACTCTTTTAAAGGCATCTACTTTTCATTAAATCATCATTTGGGACAAACGTGATGAATTTTAGCAAAACTGTGCTTGATTTTATCTTTCTACTATTTACAGTTATCTTTGAATATTTTTACAAATTAATTTGTTTGTATTTATTATTTCAAAGCCAATTCCTATCATTTGGAGATGTTTGTCCAATACAGAGAGAATTGGAGCTCTCTGTGATTGATTAATGTGGCATTGGATCTCCATTTCAGACTAGTGAGGGGTGGCAGAATTTATGTGTAGCAGGGAAGGAGGTCAAGGCCAGGTTACCTAGGGTCCTGAAAGCCATTGGAATGACTTCACTTTTCTTCTAAGATTGGGATCTATTTCAAGGATTTGAGAGGGTATTGAATATGTGAGGAACTCTGAAGTTAATTGAAGCATTTAACTATCTCCTTAATCAAGTATAGAGAAGAGTATTGAATATGTGAGGTACTCTGATGTTAATTGAAGCCTCTGATAAAAGAAAAAAGAAAGAAAATGTTCCAGAATGGTGAATTTACTACCACTTGATCCACCTACAAACCCATTTGTCTTTGAGATGTCAGTAGATTGATAAGCTTTGAGATTCCCAAGGTGGGTAATTAGAGTGTGGCTGAATCAGTTGTCTTAGTAACCTAATACTGATTAGGCAGGAGGGTTACATTTTTTGTGTCTTTAACCTAAATAAGCAATCAGGAATTTGTCCATGTGAGAAAAAGAAAGTGAATTGATGTATGTGTTGATATTTTTCCAGTGATATATTATGTTAATAATATATGATTCTATCAAAGTACAAATAGGGTGGGGCAAAAGCATGTTAACAGTTGTTCATATAAAGAATAATACAATAATTAATAAATAACAATACAAGAATAAACTCTGTTTCATGTACTCACAACTGTAAACATTTTTTTGCCCCATTATATATTTGAAGTTACATTATATTAACATAATTTAATAATAACGTGATTTATAAAATTGGTAACAAAAACATCTTACTAGGCATTTGTGAGTCAACTTCAACAAGAACTGGCTGATGCCCTAAGAAAACAGTCTGTGTTAGAGGCTTCACTGGAGGTAACATCACGTTATCATGTGAGTTTAGAAGATGAGACACAGGATTTAAAAAAGAAACTAGATGAAAACAGAAGTCAAGTATGTATGAAATTTAACATGTCACCAGTTAATCTATAGATGGTTAAATATAAAGTGTTTAATCAGTATTTTAAAACATATTCAGAGTTGTGCATTTCACTATCTCCTTAATCAAGTATATTTTTATTACTCCAAAAACAAACTCCATGTCTCTTACCTGTCCCTACCAGCTCCTCATCTCACCCTGCACTGGGCCACAACCAGTCTACTTGTTGACTCTATAGACTTGCTATTCTGGATATTATATATTTACACCATCCTACAACATGCAGTCCTTTTTGACTGGCTTCTTTCACTTAATGTCACATTTTATTTTTATTTTTATATCCTCACTCAAGGACATTTCTTCATTTATCTTTAGATAGAGTGGGAGTGAGAGAGGGAGAAGAAAGAGAGAGAAACATCGATGTGAGAGAGACACATGGAGTGCTTTCCTCCCACATGACCCCAACCGGGGCTGGGGACTAACTACAACCAAAGTATGTGCCCTTAGTGGGAACCAAACCTGAGTCTCTCTGGTCCACAGGCCGACACTCTAACTACTGAGCCAAAATGGCCAGGGATTAATGTCACAATTTAAAGTTTTATCTATATTATAGCACATATCAATATTTTATTTATTTATTTATTTATTTATTTATTTATATTGGTGAACAATACTTTATTGTGTGGCTCAACCATGTATCCATTCATTAGTTGATGGAACTTTGTGTTCTTTTCACTTTGGGGCTGTTAATAATTCTACTATGAACATTAGTTTACAAGTCATTGTGTGAATATCTGTTTTAATTTCCCTGTCATTGGATTATGTCCTCTGAGATAACTGGGCTGATTTCAGCATCTCTCGGCCTTTGCTCATGCTGCCCATGCTGTCTTTTCAGTTTCTATTTCTCTTGCCTGATCCTGCATCTATTTGAAACTGGCTCCCAATCTCTCCTTCTCAATGAAGAGTTCTCTGAGTGTTCTAACTCTCATTGACCTCGTTCTTCTCAGCACTCGTCATCTCCTCTCTGCAGAACAATTTAGCCCTTAATTTTACATTGTTTTAATTTTTTCACAAGAGGTACTCTTGTCTTTCTAAGTACAAATTTGTCTGTGGGGCATGTTATTTGATGTGATGGTACCTATCTTTGTATAAATTGAAAATACTTGAGATTAACTATTGTTAGGATGAAATTAAATACTTTATATCACTGGTTGACTAGGGATTCAAACCCAGATCAACACAGTGTTGAGGTGAAGAGTCTGACCTGGCCAGAATAAGATAGCTCTAGCCTTCTCAAGCCTTCAAAGAGCATAGTTAAGTATGCACGTGCAAAGAACTTCAGTGAAGTAGAATAGTATAAATGGGAGAGTGAAGAAAGACCAAGACAGAATATAAAAGAAAAATTAGAATAATTCAATCTATTTTTACAGGTCAATTTATCAATCTTTAATATGCTTTGTTTCATTTTACTTCAAATTACAGTTTGGCGATATGCATTGTATGTGTTTCCCCTACTTCCCTTAGTAGCAGCTTGTAGACTTCAGGAAGGAGGGTGGTATTTGTTTCTCCTTTCAATATTTCAGTTTCCATCATTATTACTAAATTGATCTTTCAGAATGATTCTTACTAAGGGATCATTTTATTTTTAAGATCAGTTGATGTAAAACAAGACTATTATAATAAAATGTAAAAATTGTGGTTTAAGAATTATAACATTATCAAGTTATATTGTTCAGTTTTTAAAATTTTAAGTTGATTCTATTATTCTTTGAATGATCAGAATGCATGAGTACTAATAAAAGAAAGATTTTATGCTAGGCAAAATAAGCAAATCAGAGAAAGAGAAATACCATATAATCTCACTAATGTGTGGAATCTAATGAACAAATAAAGTGACAAACAAAATAGCACCAGAGGCATGGATACATGGAACAGACAGACAAATGTCAGTCTGGCCGGTTTGGTTCAGTGGTTGGAGTATCGGCCTGTGGACATCAGAGCTGCAAGTTGGATTCCAGTCAAGGGCACATGCCTGGGTTGCAGGTTTGAACTCTGGCTCCCCGCTCTCTATCTCTCTCCATTTCTCCCTTTCTCCTTCAACTCTATCTAAAAATCAATGGGAAAATATCCTCAGATGAGGATTAACAAAAATAATTAAATTGATTATTGATAGGAATGTACTTATTGCTATTTCATTGTTTATAATTATGTGCCCTGTCTTTTGCCTTTTTCCTTATATAGAAGTCTCTGTAACATTTCCTCTAATACTGGCTTGTTGGTGATTGCCTCCTTTAGCTTACCTGGGAAGCTCTTTATTTCTCCTTCAATTTTAAGTGATAGCCTTGCTGGGTAGAGTAGTGTTGGTTGTATGTTCTTTTTTTTATCATCAGTTTGAATATTTTATGCCAATTTTTACCAGCATGAAATGTTTCTGTTGAGAAAGTATCTGACATTCTTTTATTAGTTCCCTATAGGTAACTATATGTTTTTCTCTTCCTGCTTTTAAGATTTCCTCTTTGTCTTTAAGTTTTGTTCTTTTAATTATGAAGTGTCTTGGTAAGGGCCTCTTTGGGTTCATCTTGTTTGGGACTCTCTTTGCATTCTGTGCTTGTGTGTTTGTTATTTTTTACCACATCAAGAATGTTTTCAGTCATTATTTCTTCAAATATATTCTCAATTTTTATTCTTTTTCTCCTTCTGGAAACCCTCTAATATGGATGTTGCTGTGCTTTGCGTTGTCCCCGAATTCCCTTAAACTAGACATATTAAAAAAATGTTTTTTGCTGCTCTAATTGGTTGTTTCCTGCTACCTCATCTTCTGAATCAATGATTTTGTTCTCTGCTTCATCAAATCTGCTCTTGATTCCTTCTAGTGTATTCTTTATTTCAGGTATTGTATTCTTCATTTCTGACTGTTTTTTGTTAATCGTTTCTTTGTCCTTTTTCATACCTGCTGTCTCTGTTGAAGTTCTCACTATGTTCCTTGAGCATCCTTATAACCATTGTCTTGAAATCTGTATCTGGTATATATTTTGCCTCCATTTCATTTATTTCTTTTTCTGGAGATTTCTTCTGTTCTTTTATTTGGGGCATGTTTCTTTGTATCCCCATTTTGGCTACATCTCTATATTTGTTTCTGTGTATTGGGGTAGATCTGCTATGCCTCCCTGTCTTTGTAAAATGGTCTTATGTATTAGGTGTCTTGTAGGGCTTGGTGGCACAATCTTTCTGATTACATGAGCTAGGTGCTCTAGGAATGTCATTTGAGTGTGTTATGTGAGCCCTCCTTATATAGAGTCTTGATTACTCTTGGCCTGTCTGTGCATGGGGTTGATCCTCAGTCTGTGTGACCACACTATATGAGCTGCTGTTCAAAGGCTGACCCATGTTGAGTAATTCATGCCAGCATGGTCTGGTGCCTGCCAAGATCTTTTGGGTGTTTTGCTTGTGGAGATAATTGGGTCATGCTCTGAAGCCCCCCACTGAGTGTGTTGGTTTGGGGTTTCTTGGGGGGGAATCCAGTCCAAGTCAATGTGAGGCTCTGCCTTTGACTTCCTTTGGGCTACCTGTGTGGAGCTTCAAAGTCATGCAGTGTTTCTGACTGCCTCTGCTGAGCCTGGGTTCACCTAGGAGGGGCCAAGCTGCACATCAATGCCTCTGTCCACCACCACCAAGCCTGTGGGACAAGTGAGCCAAAAGCCCAAGTCGCTCCAAGATCCACCTTTGTCTGCAAGCTTCCTGTTGTGGTCACTTACTGAATGAGCTCCCATTGGTATGTGAGTTGCATAAGGTAAGTGAGTCATCAGGTAGGTGCGAGTGGTATTCACCAGATTGATACAGATTCATATTCATATTCAGCTTCATTGCTGGGTGTGAGGCCACTCAGCAAGAAGTCCCAGGGTATACCAATGTCAACTACCACCCACTGTGTTCCCGTGGACCTCTGTGGTTGGGTGGGGCTACAGGGAGTCATTAGGCTAAGGCCAGCAGAATTAATCAGGCCCCAAAACACCAAGATTTGGCTGTGTGGAGGAAGGGCTCTGCACCTGAATGTTGGCCTCAGTTAGACCTGCAACGGAAAAATCACCTCCACCCCAAAGCCACACAATTCAGTCTCTAACACCCCCTGAGTTTCTCCAGACCTCCTCAAGAGACTTCCACGAAAGTCTGCACCATGAGCTCAGACAGCTGACCTCTTTGTAGTGTGTAGCTTCACAGGGTGGGTGACATGGAGTCAGGATGGTATAGCTAGTGTCCCCCAGGCTGATGCCATAATGAGGGAAGTGCTTGAGCTAGGAATCATGGCGTCTATGGGCATTGTATGAGAGGGGCTCAGCACAGGGTGGAACCCAGAGGCCATTTCTTCAGCTCTCTCCCCAGGGCCACACAAGGCAGTTTGTCCTCACATGACTCCAGTCCACTTTGAGCCACCCTTCATAGGCTCAGGGTGAGTGGTGGAAATGATACTTGTATGCTGGAGTCCAATGTTTCTAGCAGAGTCCCACCTCTTTATCGAAGAAGAGCCCAATGGTAAAATTAATGAAAACCCAAAAGATTTTTTTAATTAATAAAGTAATAATAATATCCTGAATATGAAACTTTCATCAAAGGTTGAAGAAGAAAATAAGAAGCAGAAAACTCATAAAAAAGAAGTAGAAGGAAACATATATTATGTAGCTGCTGCTGACAGTGATGGATTTATTCAACAAACAAAGAGTACCCAAACAGATAACCAACAATATCCTATGGAGAATAAATATTCTGATAGGTAAGCTTATAGCAATACTTACTATTAGGTAATTGTTATTTCCCCATAAAACAAATGCTAATTTGAGGCAGCCTCCAAACCCTGCCGAGGTGAATTGTGCTGCATGCTTTGTTACGGGTTAGGCTTGAGAGTCAGCCAGGCTGAGGGCCAATCCCATGCACAGACAATCCAATAGCAATCAATGCTCATTTACAAGAATAGGGTACACACATGTACAAGGGACATTATTAGAGCACCCAGGTCTGGTGATCAGGGAGACTGTGCCTCTGGCATTCACAAGTCACCTACTACAAAAGGATCGCCCTACCAAGGCTGGGAATCATAGCAGATCTACATAACACAGAGAAAGAAACTCAAATAGGCAGCCAAATGGGAAGAGAAAAAACAATCCCCAAATAAAAGAACAACATAATTTTCCAGAAGATGAGCTAAATGAAATGGAGATAAGCAGTTTATCAGATATAGAGTTTAGAGTAATGGTTATAAGAATGTTCAACAGCATGAAAAAAGATATGGAAACTATGAAAAACAACCAGTTGGAAATGAAGAATGATATAGAAAATAAAGACCAGGAATCAAACTGGCCACCTTTTGGTGTATGGAATGATACTCCAACCACCTGAGCCACCTGGCCAGGACTAACCAAATATTTTCTGTTTAAAAGTTGCCTTCCATTAGCTATATTCCAAATTAAAACTATTTCATATTCTTTAATTACAGACTCACTTTTCAAGTTTTGGTCGAGAGGAATTGTTTAATAATTGTTCTCAGGTAGATCCTCTCTCTCTTTTTTTTAGATTATTAGAGTTAACCAGGACAGTTATTTGCATAACCAATATATATAGTCTTCACCAAGGGATATGTTCATATTGATTTGAGAGAGAGAGAGAGAAAGAGAGAGAGAGAGAGAGAGAGATGTGAGAGAAACATCCATCAGTTGCCTCCTGGTATGCGCCCCATGTGGGAATGAACCCACAACCCAGGTATGTGCCCTGATGGAGAATCAAACCTACAAACTTTTGTTGCACAGGATGATGCTCCAACCAACTGAGCCACCCAGCCAGAGTATTTTTGTACATTTATGAAGGTATATAAAAATGATATTCTTATGCATGCATTTACTCCATTAAAAAATTATAATTTTGTGTTGGTAAATCTAGCTTTTTATATTAAGATTAGATATTAGGCTAAAAGTATACAATAGTTACCAAATAATTTTATTATCAATGAAAAGCATAACTAATTAGATTATTACCATATATAAATTATATATATATATATATATATATATATATTTATACACACACACACATAAATAATGACGTGGTTATTCTATTTCTTTGAATTTGTAAATTTTATCCAGCTTTATTTAGATATAATTTACATATAACACTTTATATGCTCAAGGTATACAGTATGTACATTTGAAACACTTTCATGTTGGTAACTGATTACCACTGGAGCGTATGTTCACATTTCCATTACCTCACATAATTACCAATTCTTTTTTTGTGGTGAGAACATTTTGATCTATTTCCATAGGAACTTTCAAGTATACAGTACAGTATTGTTAACTATAATTGCCATGCTGTACATTAGATCCCCAGAACTCATCATCTTATAACTGGAAGTTTGTACCCTTTGACCAACATCTGCCCATTTCCCCATGCCCTCAGCTGCTGGCTACCATCACTGTACTCTCTGATTTTGTAACTTTGGTCATTTTAGATTCCACATATAAGTAAGATCATAAAGTATTTGTCTTTCTCAGTGTGACTTATTTTTACTTTCTATAATGCCCTCAAGATTTATACACATGGGCATGTGTGGTAGGATTTCCTTCTTTCTTATGCCTGAGGAAATTTTATTGTATATATTTGTGTGTGTGCACATAAATGTGTGGTGTGTATACAGACAAATACTATATATATATAGTATATATATACTATAACCCTAACCCTAACCCTAATATATATATATTTCCGTACACACATACATACATATACACACCACATCTTCTCTATGTTCATCTATTGAAGAACACTTAGTTGTATATCTTGGCTACTGTGAATAATGCTGCAGTGAACAGGGGAGTGCAGCTATCTCTTTGAGGTGGTGAAAAAAATGTATAACTGTCTATAAATGTTTGTTAGGTCCATTTGGTCTAATGTTTGGTTCAAGTTTAACATTTCCTTGTTGATTTTGTGTCTAGATCTATTCATTGTTGAAAGTGGAGTATCGATGCCCCCTGCTATTATTGTATTACTGTCTATTTCTACCTTTAGTTCTGTTAGTATTTGCTTAATATTTTTAGGGGAACCAATGTTGGGTGCATACATATTTACAATTGTTATATCTTCTTTATGAAGTGATTCCCTCATCATTATATAAAGACCTTCCTTGTATTTTGTTACAGTTTTTGTCTTAAAGTCTGTTTTGTCTGATATGAATATAGCTACAGCTGTTCTCTTTTGGTTTCCACTTGCAAGGAATATGTTGTCCATCCCTTAACACTGAGCCTATAAGTATCTTTAAGAATAAATACAGCCCTGACTAGTGTGGCTTAGTTGGTTGGAATGCGATCCCATATGCCAAAAGGTTGTGGGTTCAATTCCTGGTCAAGGCATATGCCTAGGTTGTGGGTTTGATCCCTGCTCGAAGGCAACCAATCGATGGTCTTTCTCACATTAATGTTTCTCCCTCACTCTCTCTGCCCCCTCCCCCAAAATCAATGAGTAAATCCTTGGGTGAGGATTTAAAAAATTTAAATAAATGAATTGTGTCTCTTGTAGGCAGCATATAATTGGGTGGGTCTTGTTATTTAATCCATGAAGATATTTTTTGCCTTTTTTTCCTTTTTATTGAATTAATTGGTGTGACACTGGTTAACAAAATTATACAAGTTCCAGGTACACAATCTACAACACATCATCTGTACACTGATATATTGTGTTCACCATCCCTAGTCATTCTATATCTTTTGATTGGAGAATTTATCCATTTACAAATAATTATTGACAGGTAATGACTTACTAATGCTATCTTATTGTTTTCTGGCTGTTTTATAGTTAGTCCCATTGTTCCATTCTTTCCCTTCACTGTCTTCCTTTGTGGATTGAAAATTTTTCATAACATGTTTTGATTCCTTCTCTTTATCTTTTGTGAATCTGCTGGAGGTTTTTGCTTTGCGGTTACCATGAGGTTTACATAAAACATCATATAAATATAACAGTCTATTTTATGTTAATCACAACTTTGGTTATGTTTAATTACAGATTTATTTTAAAAGAAGATAAAGAGAAGAGACAAAAACCTGATCTGTTATATGAAGAAGAGACGGAGCAGTTAAGAAATAAAGAACAGTATACCAAAGAAGTTGAAATAAACCCACAACTTGAAACCACTGTTAGAACACAAGAGATGAAAATGAAGATTGTAAGAGAGAATTTCAATCAGATAAATTTATCTTTGATAAAAATGTCTTACTTTTAATAGTATTTCATCTACATTTATAATATTCCTTCAATTTAATGTACATTATTACATTTCAAAACAAACCAAAAATATTATCTAATTCAAAATGTGAACTGTGACATTTATGACTGAAATGATTAATTTATTACTATCCTTGGCATCTATATAGATACTCAGCATATGTTTTCTAAATGAGGAAATGGAAAATAAATTGAGCTTAACCAAAATAAATGTTAATTTTGGCTTTTTAAAATGTTAACATATTGGCTAAATTGCCTTGACACTTATGGCAGTAGTCAAATGTCCATAAAGAAATTTTATTTTATAATGTATTTTTGCTATATGACAAATTTAGCTATCACTAAAATTAATATTTGAATTTTTCATGCAGGATAATGAACCTTGTGCTTAAAAAGGCTACTTCTTTTTAACAGTTTTAAGGTTCTGCTCTTAAGCTTTGGACTTTTTAAAAATGGTGTGAGACCAAAAACTAAGTGAATGTGTTGTAGAAGAGCAAAATGACACTCAGAGGCAACTTTCTCAAGAACAGAATTCCATCTGGTAATATCCTAGAATATTACCAGAGGTAATTCTGACCAAACACCTTTGCAAACAAAAGGAGACAGAAATTGTTAGGGCTTGGCCAGTGCTGCCGGCTGTGAAAGAATTCCTAAAGAAGGAGAGATGCAGTGAGGAAATATATTTTACTTTCCAGTGGAGGAAAGAGCCAGGTATTGATAGGCAATAGAGGGCAGGGAAGAAAGAGTGGCTTGCACTTTTAAAGAGCAAGCTGTTGCTGTTGCTAAGCAACAAAGAAGGGAGGGACTGTGTTAAGTTAGCCAGATGCTGAGAGTTGTCTTGAAAAAGTTAGTTTGTTTGCTTTCCAGGAGACAGTCAGGTGTACTGAGGACCTGTCTTATTCACATTTTTCCCAAGCCTGTGAAACAACCTTAGAAAAAAAGTTATAAAGAGTTCAAAAGGGAGAGGCCTGTCTGAAGGGGAGAGGGGAAGGGAAGGGAGAGGAGGAGGAGTGAATTATCCTGAAGTTGTTAAAACAGCAGGGAGGAAGGAGAGGGGTGGGAGAAGGCAACCTTGAGTGTAGCCTTATCATATCCCACTTTTGAACAGAGGAGCTATTGGAATCAAAGGAGCCAACAGTCTCTGGGTTTAATTACCATAAATTGTGGAAAGGCCACAACAAAGCAAATGAGAGGTCTGTTTTCCATCCTTACAGAAATAGAAAACAAACTCTGAGGTATTTTATTTAGTCATTTTCAAATGCATTGAGTATTTATTTGTGTATATATATTTAGAAAACCAATACTGTACATGTGGAAATATTTTAAAAGCAGATCTGTGTGTGTAGGGGTGGCATTTTGGGCCCATTGGATAAAATGGTATTCTTAATTCAAATCCTTTTGTCTCCAACAGTCAAGTAGTGACATTCACAATGGCTTCATCCTAAGGGGAGGCTTTTAATATTTTCCATAGAAATTGATGAGTTTTCTATCATCTCAAAGGCATTGCTACTAACAACAGATGTTTCTGTTTTTGGAAGTGATTTCATTTCCTTGATATATTAATTGAGAGGTTAGTTTTCACTTCCACTGATGGTAATGAGAGAAAGGAGAGCTGCTTCAGAGATTATATTTTAGATGTCATTCTTCTATTTCGAGGAAAGTAACAATTTGTTCTTAGTAGTATCCCATTTTTTTTTATCCTCACCTGAGGACATTTTTTCATTTTTTGTTCAAACAGAGTAGGAGGGAGAGAGAGGAAGAGAGAGAGAGAGAAACATCAATGTGAAAGGGCCACATCGAGTGGCTGCCACCCGCACGACCAACCAGGGCCGGGGACAAACTGCAACCGAGGTACATGGCCTTAGCGGGAACTGAACCTGGATCTCTCCGGACCACAGGCCGATGCTCTAACCACTGAGCCAAACCAGCCAGGGCAGTAGTATCCCATTTTAATGCAAGGAGCTTTTGAAGAGAAAAACTTGCCTTAATATATTCTTAGTGATAATTTATTAATAAGTATTTTATTCCTAGTAAAGTGTATTTTCCCCCATTTCACATTTATCACTACTTTTAACATCATGAAGAAGAAATAAAAGTTATTGTAGCAACAAATAATCTCATGATTCTCTAAGAAGAGCTCTACAAATTGTATCTTCTTTCCCACTTGTGTTTTGAAATATATGGCTTCTGCTGTGTTCTGTATTCACACTGGAGGAGAGCTGATTGGTACAAGAGCACAGACTGTGGTCAGAAGACCTGGGGGAAATCCTGAAATTGCTTATCTTCTTAACCTCTCAGTTCCAGATTGTGATAACTGAATGAGTTCATTGATGTACAGTATGTAGAAATGCTTAGGACAATGCCTAGATTATCAGTTATTAGTAGAGTTAGTTTTTATAACTGACTATGAAAGTATTAGAAAAGTAGAATACCTATGAGATATTTTTGGGGAAAAAAGAATTTTAGGAAATTTAGTCTATCCTAATATGTGCAGGGTTAATACTCTTACTGTGGGTTATCTGTATGTTCAGACAGTAAACTTGATTGTTATGGGTAGAGTTATTAATCTTTTATTTAATGTGTTCCATGTTTGTGGTGATTCAGAAAAAGCCTTTCCAATTCTGAGACTCTTAAAATTTTTCTTGTGATTTCTTTTTCACTTTAAAAAATAATTCATCTTATATTAAATTTTGGAATTTATGCTTGTATAAAGTTAGAGGTTGGGATCCAACTCTGTTTTTTCCAGATAGATATACAATTATTGCAACCTTTTAAAATTATAAACATATATGTTATTCTTTAATTTCAGAGGATATCATAATATGTAATTTCAATGAATATTAGGTAAAAAGTCTCCTTTGTTTTACTTAGATTTCTGAGAGTTATGAAAAAGAATATCTGTTGCGTGAAAATCACATGTTAAAAAATGAAAATGCCAAGCTAAGACTGGAAATAGACACAGTAAAAAATCAGAACCAGGAAATGGAAAAAAAGTATTGTGAAGACATTAAAATTATCATAGAAAAGAATGACCATCTTAACGAGACAATACAACTGATTGAGGAAATATTAAAAGAAACAATACTTGAACATAATGAACAGCTTGGTGCTCTGATAGTTGAGAAGGCATTGCTAAACTTTGACCTGGGGAATGAAAAAGAAAACAGAGAAAGACTGGAAACTCAAGTTGAATCATACAAGTCTAGGCTGGCTACTGCTCTACAGGATCATGAGCGATGTCGGGCATCACAAAGAGACCTACAACTTGCTTTCAAGAGAGAAAGAGATAAATGGTTTCGTTTACGGGACAAAATGAATTTTGATATGTCTAACCTGAAAGATAACAATGAGAGTCTTTGTCAAGAACTTTCTGAAGCTGAAAGTAAATTCAGTAGCTTAAAAATTGAGCTTAATCACACAAGAGATGATCTCAGAGAAAGGACATTGGTTTTAGAAGATGTACAAGGAGACCTAAGCCAAACACAAGGTCAAAAGAAGGAAATGGAACGCATGTATCAAAAGGAACAAGATGAACTGCATAAATATGTTGGAAAGCAGGGATCCTTAGAGGAGAAGTTATCTCACCTACAAAATGAAAATATGTTGCTTCGACAGCAACTGGATGCTGCTCACAACAAAGCTGATGATAAAGCAATGACAACAATTGATATCCAAGATCAGCTTCAGGATATCATAAATATACTACAAACCAAATGTGAAAAACAAGGTCTTATGTTGAATGAAAGAAATAATGAATGTAGTAACTTACATGAAAGAATATATCAGTATGAAAATGACAAAGCAGAAAGAGATGTAAGTATCCAAACTGAGAAATAGATTTCAAATTACCTAAAAGAAAATTCAAAGTAATATATGATGATGGCTAAACGTTGAATCTGGTTGAATATTAAAAATATATAGATTATAAATGTGTTTACTCTATCAGCTTAAAAGCAGACATTGCATCCAGCAAATTAACATTAGACCTGAGAGGTTCTTTGTTTTGAGTAAAGACATTGTGTTGCCTGTGAAATTTTAAGAGTTTAAGTTATAGATAGTTAATAGATATAGATTGCTATTACTAATTTAGTCTTATACGATACAATAATAATTTTAATCATTCTGTCACCACATGTTAATTTCATTAGGAAGCAGATAAATGGAAATGCTCATGCCTAAAGAGAACATTTTGAAATTAAGATTTAATTAAGTGGTTGTCTTGACAGTTCATTTCAGATTTTTCAGATGAACTGAAGTGTAGATGCTGTATCTCATAGTACCTTTCCTTCAGTGGCTTCTGATACATTTTAGTTGGTATAATGTTATTTTTATTCATGTCAATTTGAATTAAATTTGGAAATATTTCAGTCTCAAGTAATATATTTATATGACCCCTCAACTCTTTTAAAGGCATCTACTTTTCATTAAATCATCATTTGGGACAAATTTGATGAATTTTAGCAAAACTGTACTTGATTTCATTTTTCCACTATTTACAGTTTTCTATCAAAATTTTTACAAATAATTTGCTCTTATTTCTCATTTCAAAGCCAATTTCTATCATTTGGAGATAAGTTTGGCCAATACAGAGGGAATTGGAACTCTCTGTGGTTTATTAATGTGGCATTGGATCTCCATTTCAGACTAGTGAGGGGTGGCAGGGAAGGAGGTCAAGGCCAGGTTACCTAGGGTCCTGAAAGCCATTGGAATGACTTCACTTTTCTTCTAAGATAGGGATCTATTGGAAGGATTTGAGAGGGTATTGAATATGTGAGGAACTCTGAAGTTAATTGAAGCCTCTAATATAAAAAAAAGAGAGAGACAGAGAGAGAGCCCAACTGGTGTGGCTCAGTGGTTGAGCATCGACCCATGCACCAAGAGGTCACTGGTTCAATTCCCGGTCAGGACACATGCCCAGATTGTGGACCAAATCTTCAGTGGGTGGCATGCAGGAGGCAGTCAATCAATGTTCTCTCTCATCAATGTGTTTGTCTCTCTCTTCCTATCCCTTCCTCTCTCTGAAATCAATAAAGAAAAAAAAAGAGAGAGAAAATGTTTCACAGTGTTGAATTTATTACCATTTAATCTGCCTATAGACCCATTTCTCTTTGAGATGTCAGTAGATTGATAAACTTTGAAATTCACGAAGGGGGTAATTAGAGTGGGGCTGGATGAGTTGTCTAAGAAACCTAATACTGATTAGGCAAGAGGGTTACATTTTCTGTGGCTTTAACCTCAGTAGGCAATCAGGAATTTGTCCACCTGAGGAAAAGAAGGTGAATTGATGTATGTGGTGATATTTTTCCAGTTATATAATATGTTAATAATATATGACTCTATTAAAGTATAAACAGGGTGGGGCAAAAGCATCTTTATAGTTGTTCATATAAAGAATAATACAATAATTAATAAATAACAATATAAGAATAAATTGTTTCATGTACTCACAAGTCTAAACCTTCTTTTGCCCCATCCTGTATGTGAATTTATATATATATTTTATCTTCACCCGAGGACATTTTTTGCATTTATCTTCAGATAGAGCAGGAGGGAGAAAGGGGAGAAGAGAGAGAGAGAAACATCGATGTGAGAGAGACACATCGACTGGTTGCCACCCATACGACCCCAACCGGGGCCAGGGACAAACTGCACCTGAGGTACGTACCCTTAGTGGGATCTGAACCTGGGACTCTCTGGTCTGCAGGCCAATGCTCTAACCACTTAGCAAAACTGGCCAAGGCTGAAGTTATATTTTATTAATATAATTTAATAATAACAAGATTTATAAAACCAATAACAGAAATATCTTAATAGGCAGTTGTGGCACAACTTCAACAAGAACTGGCTGATGCCCTAAAAAAACAATCTTCGTTAGAGGCTTCGCTGGATGTTACGTCACGTCATTGCATGAATTTAGAAGATGAAACACAGGATTTAAAGAGGAAATTAGATGAAAACAAAAGTCAAGTATGTATGAAATTTAACATGTCATCAGTTATCTATAGCTGGTTAAATATAAAGTGTTTTAGGGTACTAATTTTCATGGGCAGCTTTCTTTTGTATTTTCATTGTGATTAATTCCCTATTATTTTATTAACTTTATAATGCATTTATTTCTTAAACCCTGGCTTTGTTTTGCCCTTTGTATTTTGTTTTTTCTTATAATATTTACCTTACAGGAAGTTGAGAATTATGCATCATTCTCCATAGAAGTCCAGAGACTTACTTTTCTTTTTTCTTTTTTTAAACTTATCTTTATTGTTGTATGTATTACTGATGTCCTTTTTTTCCCCTTGACTCCCTCCTCCTCAATCCCACCGCGCTCCTGATTTCCCCACACTATTGTCTGTGTCTATGGGTTATGCATATATGCATATAAGTTTTTTGGACTCTCTCTTCCTGCCCCACCTCCCCCCTTCCCTTTGAGGTTCATCAGTCTAACAACCAATTTGTACTTCCTACTCCCTTCATCTTTTTTACCCAACACCCCTCCCATTTGGTAACCAACAAAAGTTCTCTGTATCTATGAGTGTGTTTCTGTTCTGCTTGCTCATTTTGATTGTAGAAGCCATTGTTGATAGATACAGTTGGCCCTCATTTATCGCAGTTAATCAGTTCCAGACTTTACTGCGATAAATGAATTTCTGTGAAGTAGGATTCTTTATTTATATACAGTCGTCCCTCGTCACTTTGCGCTTCAACTTTCACAGCTTCACTCTATCACGGTTTAGTGTTTAGAAAACTGCGATACAGTGAAGCCACGAAAGTCGAAGCACAAAATGGCAAGGGATGACTGTATGCATTTATTGCCATTTTGTCCATATTTTTGTTATTCTTCTTCAAGAAGACCCATCAACATTTCATATAATATTGGTTTGGTGGTGATGAACTCCTTTAGCTTTTTTTTGTCTGGGAAACTCTTTATATGGCCATCGATTCTAAATGATAGCTTTGCAGGATAGAGTAATCTTGGTTGTAGGTCCTTGCTTTTCATCACTTTAAATATTTCTTGCCACGCCCTCCTGGCCTGCAAAGTTTCTTTTGAGAAATTGGCTGACAGCCTTATGGAAGCTCCGTTGTAGGTAACTAACTGCTTTTCTCTTGCTGCTTTTAAGATTCTCTCTTTGTATTTAACCTTTGGCATTTTGATGATGGTGTGTCTTGGTGTGCACCTCTTTGGATTCATCTTATTTGGGACTCTCTGTACTACCTGGACTTGTACATCTGTTTCCTTCACTAAGTTAGGGAAGTTTTTTGTCATTATTTTTTCAAATAGATTTTCAATTTCTTGCTCTCTCTCTTCTCCTTCTGGCACTCCCATGATGCAAATGTTGGTATGCTTGAAGTTATCCCACAAGCTTCTTATACTATCCTCATTAAAAAAAATTTTTTTTTCTTTTTGCTGTTCTGATTGGGTGTTTTTTGCTTCCTTATAGCCCAAATTGATGGCTTGCTTCTTGGCTTCACCTACTCTACTATTGATTCCCTGTAAATTTTTCTTTATTTCAGTTAGTGCATCCTTAATTTCTGACTGGTCCTTTATTATGATCTAGAGGCCCTTACTAAGTTTATTAAGTGTACTTATAAGCAGTGTTTTGAACTCTGCACACCTTAGATTGCTTATCTCCATTTCATTTATAGTCATCCCTCGTTTATTGTGGTTAATCCATTCCGGACTCTAGCAGTTGCACCTGGTGTTGAAGGATTCCTGGGGTGCTCGAATACACAGGCCTACAGTCCATATGTACAGTAATTTTAATTTTAATTGTAATACAGGGATGTATAATTGACACAGACAAGCGAGTGCACGCTGTATCATTTTAACTGTCTCAATCAACTTTTTAATGACTATATTTGAAAAAACCGCAATAGAGTGAAGCCGCGAAAGTTGAAGTGTGAAGTGGTGAGGGACGACTGTAGTTCTTTCCGTGGAGTTTTGTTCTGTTCTTTCATTTGGGACATGTTTCTTTTTCTCCTCATTTTGGCTGCTAATACATGTTTCTATGTATTAGGTAGAGTTACTATGTCTCCTAGCTTCCTAGAGTAGCCTGTTGTAGTAGGTGTCCTATAGGGTCCAGTGGCACAGCCTCCCTGATCACCCAGCTGGGCCCTTGAGGTTCCTCCTCCTTGTGTGGACTTTACACCCTTCTGTTGTAATTGAGTCTTCTTGGCACGTCAATGGGAGCGATTTACTCAGGCTGATCAGCTGCAAGGACTGGCTGTGCCCACTGACCACTGACCTCTGACTACCTTGGAGGATCAGCTGTGCAGGGGCCCACCACACAGAGCAAGACTTACTTCAACAGTTCTCTGGAACCCCCTGAGTCCATTCCTTGAGTGTGTCACTTGTGGAGGTGGTTGGGTGGTGGTGCTTTGATGTTTGAAGCTGTCTACTGGGTGTGCTGGCTCTGGGGCAAGGTCAGGTGCTGTCTCTTTTCTACCTAGAGCCACCGGGCATAAGCTACAAAGTGATCTGCCAATGGCTACTTCTTGTGCTGGGCTCAGAGGTGCCCAGGCAAAGCCAAGCTGTGAACCAAGCCTGGCTGCTTCTAGTGCCAGGCCTAGGGCCACTTAGGGAGTGGTATGGGGCTTGCTGATGCTACTTGTTTGAGAGAATTTAGGAAAATCTGAAGCAGTAGCCAAGAAAAGCCAATCCTATGGTAAAGACATTGGAAACAACTTGGGTGGGCCTGAAAGATGGTTGGGGCAGGGCCTCAGGGAATCACCAGGGAAGGGCAAACAGTGTGAGCCAGGTTGCTGGAGTCCCAGATATGGTGGCCATCTGCCTGCCCTGTGTGGGACAGGTTCACCAAAAGAACAACAGCCTCTGCCAGAACATCTGTTCAGGAGAAAGCCACCTCTCCAGCCCTTGTCCTGAGGCCAAACAGCTCAAGTTCTTCCCTGTATGTCTCTGGTGCCCCTCAAGCTGCCTCCCCTCTGAGCTTAGAGGGAGCAAGTCTAAGTAAGTCCACATGTGGCCCCTTTAAGAGGAACTGCCTAGGGCTCTAGCAGCCTCAGCCTCCCTTAGCCACAGTTCCCGCTGGTTTTACAACCAGAATTTATGGGGACTTCTCTTCCTGGCACTGGAACCCTGAGCTGGGTGCCTGGTGTGGGACAAGGACCCCTCACTCCTCAGGGAGGACCTTCTCAACCGAGGTGTCCCTCCTGATTTTTATCTGCCACATGTGGGTGTGGGGCCAGCCCATCTGTGCCTCCACCCCTCCTACCAGTCTTGGTGTGGCTGCTTCTTTAATTTTGTAGTTGTAGGACTTCTGTTCAGCTCGATTGCAGGCAGTTCTGAATGATGGTTGTGTTGTAGTTTAGTTGTAATTTTGATGTGGTTGTGAGAGGAGGTGATACCGTGTTACCTACACCACCATCATGATCAGAAGTCTCCTATATTTTATTTTTAAAAGGCAGATAATTTATAATCTGACACATAGGAAAAACTTTTGCATTATAAGAGAAAAACAAGACAGAGAATGCTGGTCAACATCCTAAGGGTGGAGGTGTCCCCAAGATCAGAAATAACACTAGTACACTCAAAGTAACACAATAAGAATCAACATGAAATGTACAAGACTAGCTATCTTCAAAGGTAATCCATACCAAGTCATGATTTATGAGCGTGTGGTTGAGGATATTGTCTATGAGGAACTAGAAGGGAGAAAGAAAAGTACAGATGACCTCAATAAAGAGTCAAGGCTGGAAATATTGATTAGGGAATATGGTTTGAAGTGTTGAGATTTCAGGACTCTGAGAGAATTTAGAAAAAGGAATAGACTGCTCTCTCTCTATGAGTCTGTATCTCTTTTGCTTTGTAGTTCAGTTTGTTCTTTAAATTCCCCATATGAGTGAAATCATATGGTACTTCTCTACTGGTGGTGGTAGAGGGGTGTTGGGGGAATGTAGGGATTGAGCAAAAAAAGAGAACATATGGACATTGACAACAGTGTGGTGATTGTGGAGTTCAGGTGGAGGTGGAAGAGGGCATAAGGGGATAAATGGTGATGAAATGAAAAAAAGAAGTTTAGTAGAAAACTGTAAAAAAAAAACCAACAACAACGCTATAAGCCTGGGTGATGAACCTATGGGAGTGGGGTCAGTATAATCTTCTATCTTCTTTTGTTTGTGTTAGAAATTTTCTATAATAAAAGGTCAAAAAATAAAAATAAAGAAAAGATTGTCTTCGGTGACCAATGTCTCTACCCGCTGCTTGACTGGAGCTCCCCAGTTCCTTCTTTAGAGTACTCCTCCTTTGCACATGTTTGGGATTTGATACTATCAGCTTTGATCTTATCAGCTTTCTTTCTTTTAGGGAATTCCTTAGTTTGATCCTATTATAGTTCTGTCTTTTAGAAATTCCTCATAATTTCAGTTGTACTGGTTATATACTTATTTTCGTGTGCTAAGTATACAATTTCCCACCCATATCTTTAGCTTAAGTATTTAAAACAAAGACCATCAAATTACAAATGAGGTATTGAATTTCTTAAACTTGTGATGTCTCCCCTCAACTCCAGTGTAGTTCTAGCCCATGGCATTCAACAAAGTGAAGAAAATTAAGTATGCTACCACTTTCTTCCCCCAAAACAAACAAAAATAAAAATAAATAAAAGAAGGAAAATAAAGAGTCAAGGACTGTACATTAGGGTTACTGTTTAGAAATGAATAGTGGGACTTCCGGTCAAATGGCAGTGCAAGTAAATGTGGTACTCACCTCCTCCCACAACCACATCAAAATGACAAGTAAACTACAGAACAACCATCCTTCAGAACTGCCTGAAATCGAGCTGAATGGAAGCCTACAACTACAAAATTAAAGAAGCAGCCACATCAAGACTGGTTAGAGGGGCGGAGGTGCAGACGGGCTTTTCCCACACCCACATGTGGTGGATAAAAATCAGGAGGGACACCTCAGCTGTGAAGGTCCTCCCTGAGGAGTGAGGGGTCCCCATCCCACACCATTCAGCCAGCTCAGGGTTCCAGTGCCAGGAAGAGAAGCCCCCATAACTTCTGGCTGGAAAAACCAGCGGGAACTGAGGCTGAGGGAGGCTGAGGCTTCTGGAGCCCCAGGCAGCTTCTCTTAAAGGGCCCATGTGTGGACTTATTTGGACTCATACCTTCCAGGCTCCAGCATGGGGGAGGCAGCTTGAGGGGCACCAGAGACATACAGGGTGGAACTGAGTTGTTTGGCATTGTAACAGCAGCTGGAGGGGCAGCTTTCTCCTGGACAGACTTGCTGTCAGAGGTTGTTGGTCTTTTGGTGAGCCCTTCCCTGGGGCAGCAAATGGTCACCATATCTGGGACTCCAGCAACCTGGCTCACACTGCTTGCCCCACCTTGGTGATTCCCTGAGGCCCCTCACCACCCAACTTTCAGCCCCACCCACACTGTCTCCAAAGTCTTTACTAAAGGATTAACCTGTCTTGGATCCTGCTTCAGATTTTTCTAAACTCTCTCAAACAAGCAGCATCTGGTCTCAGCGAGCCCCACACCTCTCCAGGTCCCAGGCCTGGCACTAGAAGCAGCCAGCCTTGGTTCACAGCTTGGCTTTTCCTGGGCATCCCCAAGACCAGCACAAGAAGCAGTCATCAGCAGATCACTTTGTAGCTTATGCCGGGTGGCCCTGCATAGAACACAGGCATTGGCTGACCTTGCCCCAGAGCCAGCACACCCAGTGGACAGCTTCAGACCATATCAAAACACCACCACCCAGCCACCTCCACAAGTGACACCCTCAATGGGTGGACTAAGTGGGTACCAGAGCCCTGATGAAGTAAGTCTTGCTCTGTGTGGTGGGCCCCTACACAGCTGATCCTCCAAGTTAGTCAGAGACCAGTGGTTAGTGGGCACAGTCAGTCCTTGTAGCTGATCAGCCTGAGTACATCCCTCCCATTGACATGCTAACAGCAATCAAGACTCAATTACAACAAGAAGGTATACAGTCCACATGAGGGGTGCACCTGGAGGGTCCAGCTGGGGTGATCAGGGAAGCATGCCACTGGATCTACAGGACACCTACTATAATAGGCTACCCTATGAAGCCTAGGAGACATAGCAACTCTGCCTAATACATAGAAACAATCGCAGGGAATCAGCCAAAATGAGGAGACAAAGAAACATGCCCTAAATGAAAGAAAAGAAAAAAACTCCAGGAAAGGAATTAAACAAAATGCAGATAAGCAATCAGTCAGATGCAGAGCTCAAAACACTGGTTATGAGGATGCTCAAGGAAGTTAGTGAGAACTTCAAGGAACTTAAGAACTCCAAGGAACTTAGTGAGAACATCAACAACATAAAACAGGACCAGTCAGAAATGAAGGATGCACTAACTGAAGCAAAGAATAGTTTACAGAGAATCAATAGTAGAGTAGGTAAAGCCAAGAAGCAAACCATCAATTTGGATATAAGGAAGCAAAAAACACCCAATCAGAACAGCAAAAAAAAAAAAGAATCCAAAAAAATGAGGATAGTGTAAGGAACCTCTGGGACAACTTCAAGCATGCCAAATTTTGTATCATGGGGGTGCCAGAAGGAGAAGGGATAGAGCAAGAAATTGAAAACCTATTTGAAAAAATGATGATAGAAAACTTCCCTAACTTGGTGAAGGAAACAAACATACAAGTCTAGGTAGCACAGAGAATCCCAAAAAAGATGAACCCAAAGAGGTGCACATCAAGACACATTGTCATCAAAATGCCAAAGTTAAATACAAAGAGAGAATCTTAAAAGCAGCAAGAGAGAAAGCAGTTAGTTACCTACAATGTAGCTCCCATAAGGCTTTTAGCCGATTTCTCTTTAAAAATTTTTTTTTTAATTTCTTTTTTGATTTTAGAGACAGAGGAAAGGAGAGGGAGAGAGAGATAGAAACATCGATGAGAGAGAACATTGATTGGATGCCTCCTGCATGCCCCCTCTGGGGATTTGACCCACAACCAGGGCATGTGCCCTGACTGGGAATCAAACCCATGACCACTTGGTGCATAAGTCTATGCTCAACCACTGAGCCACACCAACCAAGCTATTTGCTGAATTCTCAAAAGAAATTTTGCAGGCCAATGAGTGGCATGAGATATTCAAAGTGATGAAAAGCAAGGACCTTCAACCAAGATTACTCTATTCTGCAAAGCTATCATTTAGAATCAATGGCCATATAAAGAGTTTCCCAGTCAAGAAAAAGCTAAAGGAGTTCAGCACCACCAAACCTGTGTTACATGAAATGTTGAAGGGTCTTCTTGAAGGAGAAGAACAAAAATATGAACGATAAAATGGCAATTAATACATATCTATCAACAATTGAATCTACAAACAAAATGAGCAAGCAGAACAGAAACAGACTCATAGATACAGAGAACTTTTGGTTGCTTGCCAGATGGGTGGGGGCAGGAGGACTGGGTGACAAAGATGAAGAAATTAAGAAGTACAAATTGGTTGTCAGACTGATGAACCTCAAAGGGAAGGGGGGAGTGAGGGCAGGAAGATATAAACCAAAGAACTTTTGTGCATATATGCATAACCAGTGGACACTGACAATAGTGTGGGGAAGGCAGGAGGGGAGTGGAATTGGGGAGGAGGGAGTCAGTGGGGGAAAAAGGGGGGGAACATCTGTAATACATTCAGCAATAAAAATATGTTTATTAAAAAACAGAAATGAATTGTGGTTAGAGGAGCAGAGGGAGGGTGTGTGTGTGGTCATTGTTATCAGTTGCTGCTGCTAAGTAATAGTGGGATAAGGACTAAAAAAGATGCTCAAACATTTTTTTAGTGCAATTATAGGATTGAAGGTCAGATTCTTATGTAAAAGAAGAGAATACGGGCTGAAAATATGAATATGTAGATAAGACCTTGCATTAAAGAATATTAGAGTTTAATGGAAGGGGAGAACAAGATGATAGAAAAAGCTACAAGAATCAAGTAAAAGTTATGTTTTTATATAATATAGAGAAGACAAACTTCATTTAATAGAAAAGGAGAAATTGAAACCTATGGAAGAAAGCTTACAGAGAATGAGAGTCTTATTTTAAATTTATCTTTATTGTTGAAAGTATTATAGATGCCCCCCATCTGATCTTAAAGTCAGATTATCATCATAAGGTCACAGGGATGGCATGGGAGTTTTTCAAAGATTATTTTAGTGAGATGTGATTTAATAGAACGTGGAATATCTTGAACTATTGATGAAAATATTTCTAGGGCATCTTTAGAAACTAAAGTGTCAATATAGCCACTCACATAAAAAAGTTTTTTTAACACTTAGTATTTTATATGAAAAAAAACTCTGGTTTAACAAATTTTGACAATTTAAATTCCAGAAAAAATTGGTGAAAATGTAAAGTCAATTTAAGCTACTGTAATAAGTCATTATTTTTGAAATCTGTCCTTATTGACATTTTATAAACCTCTCCGCACATATCATTTATGAACTCATGAGAAATAATATTTTTAAGAAGAGTGAGTCTCTCTAGATATTAAAAAATAATTTTCTTTAAAGCTTTTTCAGTATCAGGATGAAAATGAAAAATTAAAGAAATGCGTTCTGTCAGAATTAACTCTGGAATATAACTTGGGTCAAGAAATAAAGAAAAACAATGAATTAAAAGAAGAGGTTACCAGGTAAGATTTTAATATTACAGATCATTTCTACCATTTTAACTGTCATTTATTTTACTTTATTAAAACCAAAATACAAATTAATTTCTATCTGTAATATTCATAATTAATCAAATTATCTTATATAAAAATTTACTTGAAAAACTCACAGCACAATCTGAAACTGTTTTGAGTGCCAACATATTATACTTACTCTTTGTTGATTCCTAAAATCATAATGAGGATGCCTTTTGCATCTTCCTGTCAACTGCACTTTTCATGTCTACCTTGAATTTTTATTTCTGCAAGATATCTTTGCTCTCTCTGGTGCTCTTTCCTTCATTTAGTAGTGTGCTTCAGCATTCAAATAATGTAATATCTAAAAACTTATCCATGTCATTGTTTAACAACATCAAAAATGATCTTGATTTGATTTCTGTTTCTTTCTCCTTTTTCAGTTATAAAATATATCACACACAAAAATGTCTGTATGACTTATAAAGAAGCAGCTGCATAATCATGTTTATACCACCCATAAAAATTAATGGCGTCTTTCCCAATGTCTGGGAAGCCCCCACATGGCTTCCTTTCTGTTTATTTGCTGAGAACTTAAGTTTGTTCTCTGATTCTCATCAGTGATTTTCCTCTCATTTAGCTTTCTCTGCATTGCTTTGTATCCCTTTCATGTTGTTAACATTGTGCTAGCAAAGATCTTTTCTTAAAAGTCTTCAAGAAATTGTTACACATTATCTCTCTGATTTCCCTTCTAAAGCCCTGCCCCTGTCCAAATTTCCCTTCAACTCAGACTTCAAAGATTTTTCTTTTCTATTGCTCTTTCTATTTTGAATGATGTCCTTGATCTTTTTTGTTGGTACTTTTCTTCTCTTCTTGTAGACTGTTGTCAGTAGGGACCAAAAGATCTTTCTGTGTTGTTTGAAGACATTCACATATAATTGTGCTTTTCTTCTTCACCTGATATTTAATAACAAATTGATGTTTTATATTAACGCACTAATATGAATATTAATAGTAACTTCTAAGACCTGCATATAGTTATAATATGTCATGAGTTTTCTTCATCTTATTTACATAAGATGATAATTTAGATAGAATGTTTTCAAACAATATTAGATTGGAACAAATGAGAGGACAATAATTTATAGATTAGTTTATTTTATATGATAGAACATACTATCTGTTTAAATCATTATTAAATACTTAGTCTTAAAGAACTTGACGTACTCATTCTGTCCATTTCTGCAGATTGACGAAGCTGTTAGAAATGAAACAAAGCAAGTTAACTGAACAGGAAAATGAAGAGTTCAGTTTCCCTAGACATTTAAAGCCAAATCAAACATATATGGATGTTCAGGTAATTTTAAATCAGTTTTGGGACCCCAAAATCACCTAATTTGGGGAGATATATATTATTCAATGCTTTGAAATGTGAAATAATAGATTTTTCTATTAATATTATAGGCTTGATATCAGTGAAAAAACAGCTTTTTTCTTTGTCACTTTTCTATGAAAAGGGCACACTGTTAGCTCTCCTATGTCCTGAATCCTGGCAAGAAGCATACCACTGCTGGACCCTAGTCACCAGCCCCAAATTTTTAAAAAATTTATTTTTGGGAACAGCTTTATTGAGATATAATGAACATACCATGCAGTTAACTTATTTGAAGTGTACAATTCAGTGGCTTTTTGTATATTTAAAGTTATACAGTGATCATCACAGATAAATTTTAGAACAATTTCATCACCCTAAAAAGTAACCCTGTGCCCTTTAGTAACCACCCTGTGCTGGTATCCACTCCCCAGTCTTTCTAGGGATCCACTACTGGACTCTCGGTCTGTATAGATTTGTCTGTTCTGCACATTTCACACCAATGGAATCACACAATATGTGGTCCTTCATGACTGGCTTTATTATTCAGCATAATGTTTTCAAGATACATCTGTTTTGTAGCATGTATCACTAGTACTTTATTTCTGTTTATTGCTGAGTAACATTTTATGTATGTAAAAAAAAATTCACATTTTTTAATCTATTCGTCATTTGATGGACTTTTGCACTGTTTCCATTTTTTGGCATTGTTGATAATGCTGCTATGAACACTGATGTCCAAGTTTTCATGTAAACATGTTTTCATTCTCTTGGGAATATATTTATAAATGGAATTGCTGGGTCATATCTGTAACCTTTTGAGAAACTGCCTGACTGTTTTCCAAAGTGGCTGCACCATTTTGCATTTTCACAGTGGATGAGGGTTCCAATTTCTTCACATTCTTGCCAACACTTGTCATTACCTGTCTTTTGATTGTAGCCATCCTACTGGGCATGAAGTGGCATCTTATTGTGATTTGCCATTTTCTAATGACTAGTGATGCTGACCATCTTTTGACATGCTTATTATCCATGTGTACCTCTTCTTTGAAAACTGTCTATTCAATTCCTTTGCCCATTTTTAATTGGATTGTGTTTTTATTTTGAATTGTAAGAATTCTCTATATATCCTAGATACAAATCCCTTACTATATAAAGGATTTTCAATGATTTCTTCCTTTCAGTAGCTCACCTTTTCACTTTCCTGAAGATGCTTTGTAAAGCACAGAAGTTTTTCATTTTGATGAAGTCCAGTTAATCTATTTTTGACCTTTGGTTTCACATCTAAGAAAAATGTCCACATCACATACATCTCTGTTTTCTTCTAAGAGTCTTTATAGGTTTAGCTTTTACCCTTTGAGTTGATTTTTATGTATGATATGACGTAGAGGTCTAACTGTATTCATTTGCACGTGGATCCAGTGTCCCAGTGCCATTTGTTAAAAAGACTATTCATGTCTGATTTAATTGTTTGGCACCCTTGTCAGAAAGCACTTGACCATAAAGGTGAGGGTTTTATGAGAACTCTTTCCCAGTCATCTTGCATGTCACCAATTGTTTTATGTAATAATAAAATGTCAGTGTAGTGGAATCTTTTTAATTCTACTTTTGTGGAGATTTTTGCTTGTTGATAAAGCCTGTGGCCAGCTTATGATTTAGTAACTCTGTGACATGATGGGAAAGTAGGCTGACAGAGATAATGTCCATTCCTTTCTCCTCCACTCAAACCTTTCTCTCTAGTCTCTAACCCAGGGCTGCCCACTTCACTCCCATTTCCATTAAATCCTGGTGACAGGATCTGCTGACTCAGCCATTTACTTCATTGTGCTTAACTCATCATTCATACACTCACTGGTAGATTCCACTGTCCCCTTTCCTCTTTGGAAATATCTCAGTTTGAAATCTCAGAATTTTAAAGCCAATGTGCTATGGAGAAACACTGTGGTATAACATAAAGATGAGGTGGTCTCACCTTCCCATACCAACAAGCGTGAAGTAAGTAGAGGGGAGATTGTGTTTAAAGAGAGCCAAAGGACACTACAGTTGTTTTACTACTGAGGTTTATTTTTTTATTTTTATTTTTTTTCCATTTTTTGTTCAGATAGAGTGGGAGGGAGAGAGAGGAACAGAGAGAAAGAGAAACATTGACATGAAAGGTACACATCGAGTGGCTGCCTCCCGCACAACCCAACCAGGGCCGGGGACAAACCGCAACGGAGATACGTGCCCTTAGCGGGAACCGAACCCGGGACTCTCTGGACCGCAGGCTGAAGCTCTAACTGCTGAGCCAAACCGGCCAGGGCTACTACTGAGGTTTAAAGTGATTTCCTAATGTTTTCTGTGTTCTCACCGAGGAAAGGAAAACTCAGTGTAAGCATGGAATGCGTCTCCATGGCCCCTGGCTGCTTCCTGTCAGCCCCTGTTCTGTCCTCTTCATGGGAAATGGCCTGTGCCTGCAGTTCTCCTCAGCCTGCTCCCGCCCTGCAGAGCCTCTCAGACCACAGGCTCTGCCATGTGCTGTCCTGTCTCCTTTAGTCCAAGCGAGCAAGCAGGGCTTTTGCTACTACAGTTCTCTTCAGAGCTTTGAGTTTCCCGTGAACTTTATCGGGGTTCAGGCTGTTAGAAAAGCCACCCTCACAACTGTTTTCAGATCAGCTCCTTACCTTGGGCTCCCGGGGCTGCTGTAGGACAGGGCCTCTAAATCCGTACATTCTGGAAACCCTTAAAGGAATTTGAAGCACCACATCAATCTTTCTGTGGACTTAAGGGTTTCATAGTCTCGGTTTCAACCTTACACCATGCTTTCCTGGAAGCACCGTGGATGTGAGGTTATCCCAGAAGCCATTTATTTATTTTAGAATTATTTGACAATTGGGCTGTGGGAGAAGCTATCACTGGGAAATGGATATTAGAAACCAAAAGTCCTGGTTCTTTTATATTTAATAGTCTTTCTTTAGCTTATCTTTCTCATCAATTTTACTTTGAGCTGCTTCATAGCGAGACCCCCTTTCATCCTGGGTCAGTGTTGTTTTGTTCACTTGCCCAAAGCCCTTGCTGTCGGCCTCTTCAGGGCCATCTGGGCCCCACTCACCGTCTCTGGGAGGCCCTTTGGGTTTCATTCTCATTCTTCTCTACTTTATTTCAGCTTCCACCTACCTTCTGTTCAAAGGCCCTTCAACACATGTGCGGGTTTTTTTTTTTTTTTTTTCATTTTTAGTGTCAGCACTCTATTTTTAACATCAGTATCTGTGGCAGTTACTGATTGCTGCTAAAGAAACCACCTCCCAACCCAGTAGCTCAAAATAGCGTTTACTTTGTTCACAAGTCTGCAGTGAGGCCAGCTCATTTCTTTCCCCCTGGGCGTCAGCTGGGGTGACTTGACCCTGGGAACCGGAATCATCTCAAGGCTTCTCCATGCACCTGCTGCAGCGGGCTTTTGGTGGGATGTTCACCAGGGCAGTCTCAGCTGGACACCTATACAAGGACTGACTATGTGGCCTGGGCTGCTTCATGTTCCCAATATGATGGCTGAGTTCCCAGGGGAGCTTCCCTAGAGAGAGACAGACAGATGGAACTGTATCACCCAGACACAGAAGTCACTGGCAGTTCCACCACGTCCCATTCCCTAGAAACCTGTTACTTTCTAAGGCCAGCGCCTGTTTCATGGGGAAGAGCCACAGAACTTATAGACATGTTTCAAAAACTCCACATCCTTCACCTTTTCTTACCAAATAATCATTATATCTAAAGGAAAGTAGTTCTTCCCAAGTCATTATCACTGAAATTCCAGAAAGATTGCAGTCATTGATGACATTGTTGTTTTTGTTTAATATGTTCCCTTATTTTGTGGGAAGAAATGGAGAATTTCAAGATAATACTATTGATTTAAGCCCCTCCTTTTTTGGTTCTAAATAATGTAGGGCTCATCTTGCTAAAGGTATACAGTGACAGATGTGATTTTTCCATAACCCTGGGAATCATTTCTTTTTGGAATGTAAGTCAAATTAGCACCAAACATTTGTAGTTCAGTAAAAGGCTTATGGCATTAGAATCCATATTTATAAGATTCGTTTATTAGAGTCTCATTTTGAAAGTCTTATTTTGGGAGGCATTTGTGGACTCAGTCCTAAATACCTCAATATTATATCCCTAAAACTTTTTTAAAAATTATGAAGGGTTGCCCTTGCTGGCATGGTTCAGTGGTTAGAGTGTCGACCCACACACCGAAAGGTCAAGGGTTTATTTCCCAGTCCAGGGCACTGTACCTGGGTTGCATATGACCCCAGCCCCAGTCGATCCCAGGCCCTAGTTGGGAATGTGTGGGAGGCAACCAATTGATGTGTCTCTCTCACTTTGATGTTTCTCTGTCTCTTCTCTCTCCTTCTCCCCACTCCTTTCCACTCTGCTTATAAAAAAATCAATGGAAAAAATATCCTCAGGTGAGGATTAATAGCAATAAATTGTGGAGAGTTACGATGGGGAAAGAGGTAAGAGACTTTACACTACTAAAAGGTGACGTATACTCATTTTATGGAGGAAAGACATGAAACAATCATAAAAAAAAGAGTATAAAGTCAAGTGCAGACATTATGTGGCAAAGACAATGACAGGAAATATATATTTGTAACTCTTGGCTGTTTTAACTTTGGTTTTGATTCTGAGTAATTCAAAATCCCACATACGAAGACTCTACCACTGTACAGATAACATTTTATTGCAACCGAATTCATTTCAAAATTTGATACAGGTGTTGAGTTGAACTATTCTCAGTCTACACCTTCTTAACCAACCTATATTACTTTACTCATGCAGATTGATGACCTTACAGCAAAACTAGAAGCAGCATCTTACAAATGTCTATGCCTGGATGAAGAAAATAAATTTCTCCAACAGGAGTTGCTATCACTGAAAGCAATACAAGAGAAATGTGAAAAACTAGAGAATGAAAACCAGAAGTGGAAACAGGAAGTAGTAAATCTCAAAAGACATATGCAAATGAATATGGTAGAATTCAGTGAAGTAGAACAGTATCAATGGACTATTGATAAAAGAATAAGACAGTATAGACAAGAAGTATTAGAAGATGATCTATTTATACAGGTGACTTGACTGATCTTTAATGCATTTTATTTTATTTCACTGCAAATTATAGTTTGGAGATATACAGTGTGTGCGTTACCCCTACTTCCCTTAATAGCAGTTTGTAGACTTCAGGAAGGATGGTGGCATTTCTTTCTCCTTTCAGTATTTCAGTTTCCATCATTATTACTAAATTGATCTTTCAAAATGATTCTTACTAAAGGATCATTTTATTTTTAAGACCAGTTGATGTAAAACGAGACTACTAGAAAGAAAAGTAAAAATTGTGATTTAAAAATTATACCATTATCAAGTTATATTGTTCAATTTTTTAAATTTAAATTGACTCTATTATTCTTTGAATGATCAGAATGCATAAGTACTAATAAAAGAAAGATTTTATGCTAAGCAAAATGAGCAAGCACCACATGATCTCACTAATATGTGGAATCTAATGAACAAAATAAATTGACAAACCAAATAGCACCAGAGGCATGGATACATGGAACAGACAGATAAATGTCAGAGGGGAGGGGGTGGGGGGACTGGAGAAAGGAAGGTGAATGGATTAGCTAGATAACATACATGCATAGCCACAGACACAGACAACAATGTGGTGATGGCTAAGGTGGGGGTAGGGGCTGGGTAGAGAGGGGCAAAGGGAGAGAATGAGGACATCTACAATAGGGTCAACAATATAAAATTAAAATTAAAAAGGGAAAGATTTAACTTATAATTTAGATTTAATTTAGTTGACATTAATAATATTTTTAAAACTTCAGCTTATTTTCATGTATAAAGCTACTCTCTGAATTGTTGACTCAAAACTAAAGGAAACGAATATAGTTGTTCAGATTATACTTATTTTGAAAATGTATCCTTATTTGCTTTAGACACAAACATTATCTCAAGCATGTCTAGACCCATTAAGAGAGAATCACAATACTTCCACTACTCTGTTGGAACTCAGAGTGAAAGAACTGGAATTTGAACTCTCCAGAATGAAAATGTCTCAGGATTATACATTGGAAAAATATAAGCAACTCCACCTAGACGAAACAGAGTGTAGAAAGTCATTGACAATGAAACTAAACAAGTAAGTCAAAACACAGAATCAGAGAAAATACATTTACTTCATTAATTAGTTTCTAAAGCATAACTTTTATCGAGCTCGGTTCATGAGATTGGTAGGAAGTGGAAGCTAACTAAGTAGTATAATTTTGGGAAATGATGTTAGAAAATGAACTTATGTTTCAAATGTTTGCTCAGGACAGTTTGCATCTCTCCCCCATTTTTGGTTTTACATGACTTTATTTTTTCCCCCTTAATATTTTTATAGACTTAACCTGATCTACTAGTCCTTAAGCTAAGTGTTTTTGAAGCTTTATAATTTAGACAGCCATATTATTATAGAATTCATTGTTGTGTTTACCTTAAATAGAAATATTAATGAGTTTATTTTTTGGAAGATAACAAACCCAAAGGGTTAAGTACTGGGAACATTCTGGCACTTGGCGAATTTACTTTCTTGATTGTGATCTTTGTTATTATCACTAGAGGGCACCTTGAGAAAATGATCTTTTACAGTTTTTCTACCTCACATGGAGACAGCCACATTAAATAGGGAAAGATTAACATAGGGGTGAAGGGCAGTATAACTGACAAAGTGGCCAAAAATAAGAAGGTGGTCTGCCCGAGGGGTGCCTTGGTAACAGTGTCATAAGCTGATTGCCTCTAGAGCTGTGTTTGTTCATTTTGATCACCAACTAGACTATCTTTTCTCCCTTAGAAGTTGTTGCTCTAAATTATGCCTCGGTGCAAAATGGTTACAATCTCCAAGGTATTGAGTATATTGTACAAGGGTGGTGGAAGCAAATGCTTGACAATGTCTTTGAGGGACTTTTTAAAATCTCTAAACTAAATATGGTTCATTAAACATGTCCAAGAGCATCCTCAAGAATCTTGTAAGTACAGTCCTTCCAGAAGGCAGCAAGTATTACCTGTTACTCTGTATATGTCACTGATTCCCATTTCTCTCCCTACCTACTTTGAATTACTTGTTAGTTAGGACCCTCTAGAAACATACATACTTCTTTAAGGCAATTTAGAACCTAGACTTGTATATGGTAGGTCTGCTCCAACACATTTGCATTGTTAAAATGCTGTTTAATGGGAAATTCCATTTACTACTGTGGCTACTTAAAAAAATGCTAGTCACTTAGGAAAAAATAAAACACTAAGCATTTGTTGTTTCCGATCTTCACAGGACAAATGAGCAGCTGGCAGATGTCCGCATGGAACTTCTCCTAAAGGAACAAGAAAACAGATTCTTATGCAGGAGGCTTGAACATGATGCCAGTCCTAGACACGCCTGGTTTTGAAAATCTTCATAATACAATAATTAGTTTTATTTCTGAGCTCACTGAGTTGCCCTTTGAGTTTCCTTGAATCTCGTAGAGTTTCTTCATGACTGCTGTTTTGATTTCTCTTTTCATTCATCACAGCCATCATTTGAGTTTCCTTCTGGAGAACTCACTCTCTTTCTGCATCAGTGTTGCCTTGGGGTCCATGTGGCTTGATGGGCCGTTCCTCCGCTGGCGGATTTGAAGTAGTGAACACTTTTCTTACTTAGAAACATTTTGCTTTCCACAATTCAGCAGGTTGATAATTTGAGATCTTTTGTTTTTCAGGAGATGGTGTAATAGTGTAGTTTTTGTTTTCCCTTTCCTGTACTACTTAAGTTTAGGGAGGGGGCTGCAGTGAGTTAAACATGTGGGAGGCTTAGCCTTGGACATGGGAGTGGCGGCCGTGTGACCTTTGCCCATGTGACTGGGTGCTGGTCTGTATCCGGGTCACCCGGGTCTCAGGGCACCGTGGCAGGGGGATGTGGCCAGTGGAGGGAGCCAGTTTGTGAGCCTGCTGAGCTGCTGCCTCATTCCCCCTGGCCCCTGGGAGCACTGAGCTGTGCTCAGGAGGCTGGAGACTTGTCTCTGCTGCTGCCACTGGTGTGCGGTGGTGTGAGCACTGCTGCAGCTGTGGGGGAGGGGGGGCTGGATGTGGGGTAGGGAATGCTGCTGGGTGTTCCCTCCACTGGTCTGTGGTGTGGGGGCTGCACCCTGACTCCTCAACCACTACTGTGTGCTGGGGCTGTATGTCCAGCCTTGCTGCAGCGATGGGCCTGTTCCTGCTCTTCCCCCATCCTGCCTCTCCTGCACAGTCCAGTAGGCCCACCTTCCAGGGCACTGGGGTGTGGACCTCTTAGTGTGCCGAGCAGAGGAGCCTTTGTTGTGTTCTGGATGTCTGACAGGTTGTAGATTTCAGGGCAGATACAAAGGGGTGTCTCACTTCACCCTGATGCTGATGTCACTCACTAAATACCCATTGCAATCAGTGCACGTTGGTTGATGGTTTTGATGGTGTTTTTATGGTCTTAATGCAGAGAAAAATAGCAAGACCTGTGCTCAATGACGCTTCAACCTTGTTTTTTCATTTGGCTTCATTACAACACATCATAGAAGAGCAAAGCTAAGGATATTTAGACAGCATTTTGGCCAGATAAGGTCTAATTGCTTCAAAGTTGTGAAACTGGACTACTGGGTACAAAAAGAACATGAATGTCAAATACTTCTGTGAATTGTTAAGCAAGATACAAACCTACAATGTTCTTGATGGGTCTCACCAGAAAAGTCAGGTACTGTCCTATTTTACAAGATGAAGATGAAAGTGTGTAGATGCAGAAGCAACACAAGAGACGATTTTTGTGGAAATTTTTTCTTTTAATTTTATTTTGGGAGGAAAGGTATTTATATTTTTAGTATTTTAGATAAATTGAAAAAATAATTTATTTTAAACTCAGTGTTGGTTCCAAGGTATACATAGTCCCCTTGTGGGGCATTGGTTCGCCAAATCACGCTAAACTCAGTAAGACAGTAAAAAAGCACCGCTCTGTCAAGACACAGAGAGAGCTCACAACATCCCTGCAGAATGCCTGCAAAGACTTGTTATTCAGTTGTTGTTTACAGAATTCTTAGACTTGTGGAAAGAAGGTGCCTTCCAGAGTTGCTGGGAGTTTAATTATTGCTACTAGGAGAACATAAAATCATTCTGTGGGAGGTGGTAACATGCTGCCTAAAATGATAGAAAGGGGTGGGTTTGGGACGGGGCATTACAAATCAACAGACTTCTACAGATGTTTAAGGTGTGATTCCGGAGAGTAAAATGTTAAATGTAGCATTAATATTGAATTTGTTTACCAATCCCCTTTATTTGCAAAGTTTTAACATTTTGGACTATTCCACTGTGATGTTCTATCTAACTCAGCATTGTTTTTCCAACTTTAAGGACAAAAATTATAATACAGTATGTGCTTTTAGTTTTCTCCATTTTCAGAATATTTACATTTGTTGCCTCTCTCACCATTACATGAAGGCTAACCTTGGCCACTTTTTTTTTTCTTTATTGATTTTAGAGAGAGAGGAAGGGAGAGGGAGAGAGAGACAGCAACATCAATGAGAGAGAACATCAATTGGCTGCCTCCTGCATGTCCCCCAATGAGGATTTGGCCCACAAACTGGGCATGTGCCCTGACCGGGAGTTGAACCTGAGACACTTCATTCTGTGGGCCAACAATCTAACTGCTAAGCCAAACTATCCAGGGCATTTGTCTCTTTCTTTTTTTAACCCTCACCTGAGAATATGTTTTTTTATTTTTTTATTTTTTATTAATTTACTTTTGTTACAGATGTTTCTCCTTTTTCCCCCATTGACACCCTCCTCCCCCACCCTCCCTGCCCCGTCCCCAGTTTTGTTGTCTATGTCCATTGGTTATGAGTACATGCGTACAAGTTCTGTGGTTCATCGCTCCCCTCCCCCATCCCCTCTTCTGGCAATTGTCAATCTGTACCCTACTTTCACGTCTCTGGGACTACCCTGTTCCTCAGACTGTTATGTTCATTATATTCCAGAAATAAGTGAGATCATATGATATTTGTCTTTCTCTGCTTGGCTTGTTTTGCTTAGAATAATAGTTTCCAGGTCCCTCCATGTCGTCTCAAAAGATAAGAGATCTTTCTTTCTTACAGCTGCATAGTACTCCATTGTGTATATATACCATAGCTTTTTTATCCATTCGTCTACTGATGGACACTTGGGCTGTTTTCAGATCTTAGCTATTGTAAATAGCGCTGCTATGAACATGGGGGTACATATATTCTTTCTGATTGGTGTTTCAGGCTTCTTAGGGTATGTTTTTTAAATAGAGTTTTAGAGAGAGAGGATGGGAGAGAGAGAGAAACATTGATATGAGAGAGAAACATTGGACGGTTGTCTTCCAACTGGGGATGAAGCCAGCACCCTTTGGTATACAGGACGACACTCCAACCAACTGAGCCACATGGCCAGAGACTAGTTAGATTTTCTTGCACATAGAATTTTTTCCTAAGAACTGAAAACTTAAAATTTTATTCCAGATAATTTTATAACAGATGAAATTTTTCTAGTTTCAAAATTTTTATGTTCAAGTATTTTTCAGTATTTGTGTTTCTAACATAATTTATGGCATGATAGTTCTCAATCATTGTTCTTTAAATCTGTGTTGAGAAGAAAGGCTCAATTTTACATTGATTGATTTTGGACTTTTGATCTATTTCTGGCACTTTCAGAAAATATTAGAATTCTAATGATGTATTCAAGAAAAAATTTAAATATTTCTCAAAGGTGTATTCAGTTTAGCACCTCTTTGTATACAAATACATGAAAGCTAAAACTGTTAATGTTCCGACGACTTTAACCGTGCATGTGGCAGACAGAGCATGTGTCTCAGCAGAATGTGGTCACATCGCCCGACTGAAAACAGGCCTGTGTTCACATCTCCTAGGCAGTGCCTTCTCCTCTGCATTTCACCTCTGATCAAACCGTCACAGCAGTTGTGCTAGTTTCTCATAAGGCAGAGATGAGTTTAATAAACATGTTTATTGTATCAGTTACATGCTCTAATTGCTCATGTCCCCACACTTAGACAGTTGTCCATAGACATTTTATCTTTTGAAGGATATAGATAATTGCTCAACTTCTTCCTATTCTTTTCTTCATTCATATTCTTTGCACTTAATTTTTCAGCTCCTTGATCAACACATTTTTCCTCATGTCTTTGCAGCAAAATACATGTTTCTAATATTTATGAACTGACCAGCGTATTTCCTTCACACATTAACCTATTTACATTTGGATAATGAATTGCAATGCTTTAAATGGGCAAATGTACTTGACTTTATTGCATTTTATATTTCATTTATTTCTATAACATTTAAAATCAGAACATAACATTTTAACTTAAAAGTAGCAATAGTTACTGAAGATATATTAAATTTGGAAATGTGTGTGTGTGTGTGTGTGTGTGTGTGTGTGTGCAGTTTGTATGTGTTTATACAATGGGTATCAAAAAGAGAATGCAACATTATTTTTCAGCCTGTAATTCAAACATAATTTAATGGTACCCTTTCAATCAGTACTGTTGAATGAATGAACATATACTTGTATTTGTTGTGCTTTGCTGTTGGTATTGACTTCACTGTAATTCTTTAAAATGTAACTTTTCCCCTCTTTAAAGTGGGTGTTGTTTTGGACAATGTTCATTAAATATAAAGTCAAAGAAGAAGAAAACATTTCCATAAGTGTTGTGTGGTCATCTTTCTTGTTGGAGCTGTGGTGGGGTAGGAGTCAAATGACACCCTCCTCCCCTTCTGAGACTGGAACACAGGATCAGGCAGATGGAGATGAAGTTCCTAGCCTGGTTACTAACACATCAGAAGGAATTGGAGGATTCATTGGCCTTGGGAATACTTACCACAAATTAGCACCTCTACCCTCAGTAGTAAGTGGAGGAAACACATGCTTGACCCCTGTCCCAGGGAAGGCTGCTTTCTGCAGAGATGCAGGAGACCCAAATTCATGTTACTGTGGGCAGACACATCTTTTCCAAAAAAAGATCTGGAACCAGATCTTAGTTTCTTCTCTTAAATTCACCCATCAGGTAAATCTCTCATCTCATGAGGAAGGTAAAATCTAAGTCCTCAGATCAAGACTAGCAGACAGAGAAATGAAAGTACTCCTACAATTTCTGATGAGGTTTAAATTAAAATTAAATTCAGGTCTTTTTTCCAAGTAAGGATGAAAGAAGTTGGACAGAAGTATGCTAGGTGGTAAAGAGAAATCTGTTTTGTGTTTTAAATTTTGCTATAGATAACCCATAACATGGACAATACATTTCTTGATTGCTTTGTTAAATTAGGCTTTATTTGGGGAAATAAATTGTTCTTTTAAGGAAAAATTTCCTCAATTTCAGCTTGCTTGGTTTAACTAAAGGTTTTCTTCAAAGTTCTTGTCCAGTTAAAAAAAATTGCACTTTATAAATTGAGTGGATTGACTGCTACTAATAGGAGTTATGATATTAATTTCTGTGCCTTGATTTTTATTCATAACTTTAAAACACAATTTAGTTAAAAAGTTACTATTTTCCACCTCACACCTAAACATAAATGAGCTACATGACAAGGTTTTACATATTCATTTTCTCTGAGCGATAGTGAAAAATCTATGTATCTTTCCTGAATGTGAGGAAGTAGCTGGAGCAGAACCCTAGGCTCAGTAAGAAGGCCGAATGCCCATTTGCAGCCTGCAGGTAACTGGTTGTGTGACCTCAGGACACCTATAACCTCTTTGAGCCTTTGTTGCCTCTTATGTAAAATTAGGGACTTGAACAAAATCAGTGATTTTCATAACTTAAAATTTTTTCAAAGACTAGAATTAAAAATTTTTTTTTTGCATGAAACTGTATTATATGAAACAGAGAGAAGTAGAGCCATCTAGCTGAAGGAGGGATGGAGACTCTGAGGCTCTGCAACCCTACAGGTGTCCCCGGGGAAACTTAGATTCCTATGGGACATAGTTTGAGAACTACCAGTTATAAGAAAAATTCTTCTAATTATAAATCCTTTGAATTTAATGTTGCTCATGTATTGTTTTTATGTGAATAATTTTCTCACCTTTCTATATTTTTGATAAATGAAAAAATAGAAATAAAATTGCAGATCTGTTCTCCTTCTTAATGTTTGACTTCAAGCTCCTTCCACTGTCTGAACGTGATTCTCACCTAGAAATAAACATAAACATCACAGAACTAAATATTTAAGAAAAGAGCTTTTGGGGGAAAAGATAATATTACATTGGTAGTTTCTTAATTCAGATTGTGTACAAATGTGCTTTACATTATATATATTGTTTATTAATTGTAACATAAAATTGATTCATTCAGTAAAGGCCTCTATCTTTATCTGGTATTGTTATTGATTGTACAAGGCCTGTACAGTAATGTTGTCACATTATCCATTTCATAGGCCTATCGTGCTATTGTTAAATGTGAGGGAGAACTGTCTCTGAACATACTGGGGAGCATCCTAGCCAACAAATTGGTCTTCACACCTAAAATTTGTAAAGGCATTGGGTGTTATATTATCATTATCACCACAGTGTTTTATAAAGCTCAGCATAATGTTTTAAACCCTGTTTCTTTATTGATTTTTTTTTTTAGAGAGAGAGGAAGGGAGAGGGAGAGAGAGATAGAAACATTGATGAGAGAGAACATTGATTGGCCGCCTCCTACATGTCCCCAACTGGGGGATCGGGCCCACAACATGGGCATGTGTCCTGACCTGGAATCGAACTGGAAACCTCTTGGTTCATGGGTCGATGCTCAACCACTGAGCCACACTGGCCGGGCAAACCCTGTTTCAAGCATTTAGTGAGAGGATACCTTTTAAGAGAAAGGTTTAAGTAAGAACACTCTAGATTGGAACACATGATATAATTTGAAATATTCTCATTCATTTCACAATGAAGAAGACTAGAATTATAATTAGTTGAATGCTTCCAAATTTAGCCCTAACTTCTAGAAAGAAATGTTTCAGTCATAATACAGACAGCAAAATAATTGCACATTTTTTTTTGCCAGCAAAATTTTCCCAGCACCTTATGACAGTGCAGCTCTCATCACTTTAGGATGAAAAATTAATAGCATAGAACATATCTTGAGATTTTAACTTTCTAAAAGTATAAGAAAACTCATTTTAAGGAAAAAATTATTTTAAGTGAATAAAACCCTAAACTTTTATAAAGAACAGTTTTTCTAAATAGCAAAGTAATGCATTCAGTGTGAAATATGACTTGACTTGTTTGAGCCTCTTTAAACCAAAGGGATCAAACAGAAAACTTCTGAAGTTATGTTTATCCAACAGACCAATATTAATTATACCTTTTATCAGATTAATCTAAATAGCATTACATACATGTTTTCTATTATCTAAACTTAAAATAATAGAAATTGATTCATAATATTTATGTGATTATTTTTCTATAACACAATCCCCAAGTTAGGTCTAGTCTCTAAAATATTATTTAAAGGATACATTTCATAAGCTATTTATCATTCCTATAATAATGTCTCTTGTTTAACTGAAATAGTATAAATAATATTTGACATTTCAGATGTGGCAGGAATTTGAAAAAAACCTGGAGAACTGAAAGAAGGTATGTAGCCAAAATGTGTTAATTAAAATTTGATGGTATTGATTTCAGAAATACACTGTAAACAGTAATTGGCACTCATTTCCATGTTTGGATAACAGATAATGCAATATCTGTTTTCTTATACATAGCGAATGAAAAATGTGAAAGCTTAAACATAAGGAAGAATATACTTATTCTTCATCTATTCCTCATGTTCCATAGATTTGTAAAAATCTCAAAAGTCCATGTCTTTGACTTTTTTTGTTTTTTAATCCTCACTGGAGGATATGTTTTTACTGATTTTAGGAAGAGGAAGGGGGAGACAGAGAGAGAGAGAGAGAGAGATCAATTGGAAAGAGAAACGTTGATTGGTTGCTTTCTGTTCGTGTCCCCATCAGGGGTAGAACCAGATACCTAGGTGTGTGCCCTGACTGGGAATCAAACTCGAAACCTTTTGTTGCCTGGAGGATGCTCCACCTGAGCCGCCCAGCCAGGGCTCATGTAACTCTTTATTGCTGGCTATCCCCTTCCTTTCCTCTGCCATGCCCATGGGACCATCAAGCTGCACACTGAGTGTTGTGAAAACCTGGGCTTCATCCACTTCTCACGTTTTTGCTAGTGATGTACTTGGTGAAGCAGTTACAGCTCATACAGCTATCACCCGAGGGGTGACATTAAGATGTCCAGGCATTGACTTCGTCACTGGTTTACCTTTTACCCTCAGAAAAAATCTCCAGATTCCTTTACATGTAGTAAAAATACCAAAATCCATTTAATTCAGGCCAAATAATTCAGCCTTATCTCTAGGTGCTGCTTCCCCTGCTCTGCCCCTTTGCTGCGGCATCTGGGCAGACTAGACTGCTTCTCGCTCCACAAGAGTTCTTCCTCCCCTCTAGCCCTGGCATCTGCTGCATTTCTCTCTGGCACACATTTTCCTTGTCCTTCAGGTGTCAACGTACACATCACCTCCACCGAACCCCACAACATTGACACAAACCTGGGATGTCCCTTCTGTGTGCTCCAGTAGTGCCCTGATTTATTTTTGTCGTGGTGCCCGTGACTCTGAGTGGAAACTGCCTGTTCATGTCTTTTCAGTGTATAGTGTATGGTTGTTGAGGGCTCGGTTGTGTCATTTTCATCTTATAGCTCCAGTGCTTGTCATATCCCCTGAGCACATGGTTGTTGAATAGATGAATGAACTTCCAGAAAACTGGAAGCTCTGATACTTAGCTACAGTAGCAATAATTCAGTGAGCCCCATGGGCTAATTGTATAATACTTCACAGTAATCTTGTCTTGTGTGTTGTAGTCCTATATAGATATTTCCATTCTTCTTAACACTTATACTTAGTTGTAGTTGAGACAAAGATTATAATTCTTTCTTTTTCTTTCCAGATGCTGCTGAATTTGAATCCGAATCTTATAGAGCTGATCCTGTAGGATCAGTTGGTCACTGAAATTCATATCAAGGTCTACTTTTGAAAACGTCACGAGAATATGCACAGATTTTGAAGAACAAGTATATGATCTGAAACATAAATAGTAAATATTTATTTACTGGACTGTTGATATACATTTTAATAATTGTCTTCCATTACACATATGACATGTGAGATCTTTATTAAAGAAAAATATTTTTGGATCATATGTGTGTGATGAAAATTTATATAGTATTTTAAAGTACGTTTCCTGACATCTAAATTTTAAGCAGATTTTGTAAATAAAAGACAGCACTATTGAGTTTTACATGATCAAACTGCCCAAATACCACCTGTTTAAACCATCCCCAAACAACCAAATTGTCATTCATACTTCAGTGGTGGTAATTAATAGCTTTTTTTATATATTCCAATTTTATCAGTACATTTGGTCCTAAAGATTTAAACATCATTTTGTATCTGCTGCCATGGCTACCATCACTGTTTGGGTGCATTAGAATTGTGATAGTGCCACAGATTTATCCCATGTAACTTTAGACACTGATTAAAAATCTTTCTTCATGGGAAAATAAAGTTTGCTTAAGGCTTTTCCTCTTTTCTATTTTATTTTTTACAAATAGTCTTAAAATTAGAGAAAGTTCCAAGTTTTAGTACAAAGAACTCTCTCCCCTGAACCATTGGAGAGTAAATTGCAGACATTGTGCCCCCATCCTGATTCCACTAGTGTGGATTCCCTCCCAGTCAGTACATTCACTTGCCCACCACACCACGTTCACAATCAGAAATTCACACAAGAACATTCTGTTCCTTCATCCTTGTATTCTTTTTCATTTTTGCCCTTGTCTGTAGTATCTGTTAGAGCAAAAAGATCCATGGATTACATTTGGTTCTCATGTCTCTTTGTCTCCTTCAGTCTTGAACAGATCCTTAGTCTTTTCTTGGACTTTCATGACCTTAAATCTTTTGAAGAGTAAGTTCCAGTAATGTAGAGTGTCCTTCAGTGTGGACTTCTCTGGGGTTTCCTTAGGATAAGATTCAGATTATACATTTTTAGCAAGAGCCTCACAGGTGCAGTCCTGTGTTCTTCTAACTGCATCCTGTGGTGTGACCTACAGTTAGATTTGCCATTCTTGGTGGTGGTAATGTCTGCTAATGCTGGTCTGTCTGCTACAATTATGTGAAGGAAGTTCCCTTATAATACTAGTTACCTGAGATTTATCATAAATGAATGTTGAATTTTCCTCGAAGCTAATTTTGCATCTATTAAAAAATCTTTTTTAAATTAGTGAATGTGGGCCCTGGCTAGGTAGCTCAGTTGGTGAGAGCAGCATCTCTGTATGCCAAGTTTATGGGTTTGATTCCTGGTCAGGGCACACACAAGAATCAACCAATAAATGCATAAATAAGTGGAACAAATAGATGTTTCTCTCTCTCTCTTTCTCTCTCTCTATCCCTTTCTCTCTCTAAAATCAATTTTTAAAAGTTTGTTAATGTGAATTACATTATTTGCACCTGTTAAACCAATCTTACATTTCTCAGATAAAGTGAACTAGGTTATGATTTTTTGTTGTTGTTGTTGGTTTGTTTTATATATTGCTATTTTTTCCCCCTCTATTCCTTGGACATTTCAGTATTCAGGACAATGCTCCAACCAACTGAGCCACACCGGCCAGGGCTAATTTTGTCTTGTATTTTTAAAAAGCACTAGACATGCCCTGGCTGGTTTAGCTCGGCAGTTAGAACATTGGCCCACTCATTGGACCAATGAGTCTCAGGTTCGATTCTGGTCAAGGGCACGTACCTTGGTTTCGGTTCGTCCTGGCCCTGGTCAGGTTGTGCGGGAGACAACCAGTCGATGTGTCTCTCTCACATCAATGTCTCTCTCTCTCTTTCTCTCTCCCTTCCTCCCACTATATCTGATGATAAATGGAAAAATATCCTTGGGTGAGGATTAAAAAACAAAACAAAACCAAAAAAAATCACTAGACATTTTTATAGCTCTTTGTGATGTGTTGATGTTCATTTTAATTTACTACATATTTAACTCTTTCCTTCCTCTGTTTTTTTCTTACATCTCAGAACATCCATTGGGACATTTTTTCTTCTGTTGGTAGTATACAATCTCTAGAATTTTCATCAGTGAGAACTGCTGGGTAATGAATCTGTTTAAAAATGTTTTTGTTTCTTTTACTCTGGGCACATATTTTCACCACATAGAGAATTCTAGGCCGGTAGCTATTGTCTTCGATCAAATGGAAGATGTCGTTCTGCTGCCTTTTGCCTTCCATAACTGCTCTTGAGAACTTGGCCTTCCACCTGTTCCTTCTGCAAATGTAATTTATCCCATGCCCTGCCCCTGTTCCCCATAGTCTTTGGTTACTTTGAAGACTTCTCCATTTGTTTTGGGTTTATATATCATGAACAAAATAACATGCAGGGGCTGGGGCTCTTGTAGGGCTGGGCCATAGCAGTTTGCCGTGTGCTATTCGATGCCATGTGATCGTGGCAACTTTTTTTCTTTCTACGCTCTCATGATTCCAGGCAAACCCTTTACACCTTAGGCGATGTGAGATGTTGACATTGGTGGATCACTGTAATCACGGCCACTTTGATGACAGGGAAGTGTCTGTTTTTATGTAGCCAGTGTGACAGACGCTGGTCTTAAGCTAATGGTGGGCGGCCATGTGACTATAAGGAGCTGGCTTCAGAATTTAGATTACACTTGGTGAGGGTGTGGAGAAAAGAGGACTCTAGTACACTGCTGGTGGGAATGCAGACTGGTGCAGCCACTGTGGAAAACACTATGGTGTTACCTCAAAAAGTTAAAAATTGAACTGCCATTTGACCCAGTGATCCCACTTCTAGGAATATACCCTAAGAAACCTGAAACACCAATCAGAAAGAATATATGTACCCCTATGTTCATAGCAACACTATTTACAATAGCTAAGATCTGGAAACAATCCAAGTGTCCATCAATAGATGAGTGGATAAAAAAGCTGTGGTACATGTACACAATGGAATACTATGCAGCTATAAGAAAGAAAGATCTCTTATCGTTTGAGATGACATGGAAGGACCTGGAGGGTATTATGCTAAGCGAAATAAGCCGAGAGAGAAAGACAAATATCACATGATCTCACTTATTTGTGGAATATAATGAACTAAACAAACTGATGAACAAAATTGACCCAGAGACACAGAGGTGGGTACAGACTGACAAGCCTCAGAGGAGGGGGGGTTACAGGGGGAGAGATAGACTGTAGAACTTATATGCATGTATGCATGACCAATGGACATGGACAACAGGGCTAGGGATGAGGCAGGGGGGATGGGGAGGAGGGTTTCAATGGGGGAAAAAGGAGAAACATCTGTAACAAAAACAAATTAATAAAAAAAAAACTAATTCATCAGACTAAATCATCGTGGAATTGGGAGGTGATTGAACATGGATAGCAAAAGAAGAGAAGGAGAGAGTAAAGATAAGTGATGATGATTTTGGAGGAGACTCTGCTGGCCTTCACCTTTGTGAGAATTTCTGAAGGTGGTCCTTCCTGCAGGTGGAAAGAGCCATGTCCCAGGAGAGGGGTCCGGACTGCAGAGAGTGGGCTGGATTTCAGTCCAGCGCCCCTGTGACTAGGTATTCTCATCCAGGCCACCACCTGTCAACCTTGCTGGGTGGTCCAAAGTGGGAACCACATGGTCCTCTCAGGCTCAGTACTTGGGGTTATTTCATTTGCTATCTTTTTAAGTTGTCTAGAAGGAAGAGTGCATATTTATCTTGAAAACTTATTCTGTGAGTACAGTGTTTAAACAAGAAAAGGTGAGTGTATCAGGTGTAATGACAACAGTGAGGAAGAGAAAGTAACACTTGAGCAAATTCTGTAGACTGATTTTCAGGAAGAGATCCGAGCACATTCCTGTGTCCTCGACAGCTAGTTACATTTGGGCACATAATAGACACTTAGGAAATGTATGGGAGATAACTGAGGAAAGGATAGGATATTGGGAAAGGGGGAAAATAAAAACGGAGGTTCTGGATACCAAGGATTCAGAGATTTGGTCCCAGTCGCTGGGATTTCCCCATCTCATCAAGGAGAAAGGATCACTGGTGAATTAGTAGTTGGTACAAAACTAATTATTTGCATTCTCCTTGGAAAACTTGAAGCATCCTCTTCCCATGAACAGAGGTAATTAAAAAAAACCCACAATTCTATTCTACTTTTGAGCAAACCCAGAGAGTGTCCCTGCTTAGCACTGGAAGTGAGGTTCTTGTGAGATTTACCTGAGAAGAGTAAGAAACCAAGAAAAAGCCCTAAAATTCTGGGGTGTTTAGGAAGAGAAGAGAGAAAAACAAACTGATTTTTATTATTTTTTTTTCTTTATTGATTTTAGAGAGAGAGGAAGGGAGAGGGAGAGAGAGATAGAAACATCAATGAGAGAGAACATCGATTAGCCACCTCCTGCATGCCCCACACTAGGGATCAGCCCACAACCTGGGCATGTGCCCTGATGGGGAATCGAACTGGTGACCTTTTGGTGTATGGGTCGACACTCAACCACTGAACCACACCAGCCAGACCTGATTTTTATTATGTTTGAAGTCAATTCCATCATGAATGGTAAGGATCAGGTCAATACTTATCCAACAAATCTCAAATACTGAAGGGAAATTTTAAAAAATATGTTGTTGTTTTTTTTATTTCAGAGAGAGGAATGGAGAAGGAGAGAGAGATAGAAACATCCATGTGAGAGAGAAACATTGATCGTCTGCCTCCTGCACGCCCCCTACTGGGGATTGAGCCCACAACTGGGGCCTGTGCCCTGACCGGGAATTGAACCAGTGACCTCTTGGTGCTTGGGTCGACGCTCAACCACTGAGCCACACAGGCCAGGATTAAAGGGAATTTTGGAATAACTAGAGTTTAGACAAAGCTGGTGGGGTTCCCTAACCCCAAACACAGACTCCATGTCTTAAAGCAGAAGAGCATGGCCATAGGTTCACCACCTGAAAGCACAGCTGAACTTCTTTTCCCAGTGGGCACTGCGATGCTAGCAGACAGGGTTTTCACAAGGAAAAGAAATCAGAGCACTTTTTTTTTCTTCCAAGAAGAGAATGGAATGACTGCTTAGGATAGTAAGATGTTCTCGCTTAGGGTGCAAGGCAGCCAGGAGGCATGGAAAGTAGCGACTGAGAATCCCATGACTAAATTCTTAAAAAGTGTGAAATGATTAATTTCACAGTAGGCTTTTCTTGTTCTTTGGCAAAAGTTGGTGAATGTACTGACTGCTGGTTAATATAGACTTTCCCTTATTTGTTTATATTATTCTTTCAAGCTTTCCACCAAGCTCTTCAAACAGTACCTCTAAGAAAAGCTTTCAACATGAGTGGGAGACACAGCTGAGCACCTTGCCATAGTATTCTGTGGGTTGTGTTATCACACTCAGTTATTAAATTTGCTTTTCTTCCCACTTAATGTCTTTTTCCTCTGAAAGAGAGAAAGCAAAACAAAAAAGTCCTAAAATCACTTTTGTTACTTTTAGTTTATAAATTACAGTAAAAAGGGAAAGCCTTTCTTTAATGCTTTGGCTAAGATTAGGCATTTTATTGTCGTAATAATTATATTCTGGTGTTAAATTAACTTTTACACAATATCCCGCAATCCAAGAAGCAGACGGCAAGGCAACCACATTGCACATCTTATTTCATTTTTCATGAGTAAGAAGAATCAGTCCCTTTCAAACCCTGAGTAGGTTATATTGATGGCTCTAATTATTTTAGGGCCTGGCTTGTTTTTCACTTACATGTACACGTGGAATTTAAAGTAACTTTTGAACGCCTGGAATGTATTTATTTTCCGTGGCTTTTCCATTAATGCCAAGACAATGGCTTCTAGAGTTGATGTCATCTACTTCTTCCTACTTCACTGGCTGCTCTCATGCCATGTAATAGTCCAACTGCTGGCACTTTAAATCTCACTTTGTTTTATCTTAAACCTAATCTGATTAAGTGACCCAGTTCATCATGCTTGTTTTAATTCAGTCACGGTAATAAACTGCAAAAAACTGGGATAATGTGCTTTCAGCTTGTAGCTTTATTGGTGTGATTCAGTCTTACAGATTAGGATATTAAAAGCGTAAATTAGCAAGGGGCTATTACTTAGACAATTCTTTGTTTACATTTAGGCACAATACAAAGATTTTTAAAAACCACAATCGATTGGTTGGTTGGTTGGGTGGTTGGTTGGTTGGTTGGTTTCCTTCCTTTCTATTGTTCCCAGAGTGCTACAATTTTGGTTCCGTCCATGTGTACAATGACGGTGGGAAATATGTCAAATACAAGGTTATCTGTGAACCGTGGAACTTTGGATTGATTAAGAATCTAGAGAGACCCTGCCTTCATGAAAGTTATAATTTTTAGAGAAAATGATAGAGAGAAATAGAAATATAAAAATAATAATGCTATACAAGATAATGTACATTAAGTACTAAGTTACAAATGTTTTGAGTTCAGAAGAGACAGAATTTAAGAGCTAGGAGGAACTTCAGATTCACCTAATCCCACTCCCTTATTTTCTAGAGAAAAACCAGAGGTCCAGAAAGGTTAAAAGAATGGCCTAGCTGCCCAGTTGGTGTGGCTCAGTGGTTGAGCATCGACCCATGCTTCAGGAGGTCACCGGTTTGATTCCTGGCCAGGGCACATGCCCAGGTTGTGGGCCCGATCCCCAGTGGGGACATGCTGGAGGCGGCCAATCGATCTTCTCTCTCATTGATGTTTCTATCTCTCTCTCCTTTTCCTTTCTTCTCTATATAAAATCAATAAAGAAAAAATAAAACTAAAAAAAAAAAAAAAAAGGATTGCCTAAGGTCTTTCAGTTTATGTGTAGCACCGTCAAAGCCAGATACAACATCCACTAACTCCCAGCCCAGTACTTTCGGTCCCATCCCTGCCTTCCACACCTCCAGAGGGAAGTCAGGGAAGTCTTCATAGCTGACATGGGATTTGAGCTGGGTTTTGAGAACCCATTTTCAGGACTTCCAGGAAGGATTGTGCAGGCTGAGCACTGTGCATCTCTAGGTACCATTCTGGGGACTCTGATGACCACCTCCCACAGGGGAAGACATTCTAACAAAAGGTGGGATTTATACAGGCAGAAAACATGAAGTGCTGGTGTGGTGAGATGCTTTCACTACCCCTGGCTCTACTGTCTCCTGGCTGTGTTTCTGTTTGGGTAGACTACCTTAGCACGGGGCACCCTGAGGGATGATTTAGCAAATCAACCGGACATCAATTCAGGGATTGGCCACTTCAAGAGCCCTTGGCATTGCCAAAAGCTTGACTAAGGCTTAAATACTGGTTCCCCTGCTTACTGTATGTGTGATCTTGGGTAAGTCATTTAACCTCTCTGAGTTCAAAGAAAATAATAGCACCCACTTCACAGGGTTGTTGTGAAAATTAAATGAGATCATGTTTATAAAGCAATTACCAGAGCACCTAGTCTATGGTAAGTGTCTTAGTCCATTCAAGCTGCTATAACAAAGCACCATAGACTGGGTGGCTTAAACAACAAACATTTATTTCTCACAATTCTGGAGCCTGGGAAGTCCAAGATCAAGGTGCAGTAGAGTCAGTGTCTGGTTCATAGACAGCTGTCCTCTCCCTGGGTCCTGACATGGCTGAAGGGACGAGGGAGCTCTCTGGAGTCTCTTTGATAAGGACACTGATCCCCTTCATGAGGGCTCCACCCTCCACACCTAATGACTTCCCCAAAGGCCTCACTTCCAATACTATCACCTTAAGGATTAGGTTTCAACAGATGGATTGGGGGTGAGGAGCACAGACATTCAGTCTGTAGCAGTAAGTGTGAAACGCCTGTTTACTCTTTTACTCACCAGAGCTGTGATCCACCCCAGATTTGTGAACTTAGTCTTTGGTTTGCCCTGAGCGATCCCTCCGAGGCCCTGGGGGAAATCTCCACGTTTTCTTCACGCAAAGCATGTACCTGGGCCATTGTGAAAAATGCATTCATGAGCGAAGCCTTTCTGGCATCCCTGCCTCAGTGACCACAAAGCACCGTGCCATTCATTCAAATGGCATTAAGTCAGTTACAAAGTTCAGATTTTAAATGCCTTCTCTAAAAACAGCTCACCATGTTGCCTACAAGGAGCATCCACCACAGAATCACCCAGAGTCATCCTCCTGCTCTCCTGCTCTGATTCCAAGGCATCCTCATGTGCTTGCAGGCTATATATATATATATTTCTTTTCCTGGTATCCAGTGTCTAGAGAAGAAGAGCTGGCTGAGCTTGTGGCTGGCAGCACAAAGACTAAATGATTTCCAGTATCAGGAGAGCAGATCTGTTCTTCCATTAAGGGAGAAATAAGATCCTTGGCTGCTGGGAGCTCAGAGCTGACATCTGATACAGGTGGGGGTGGGGGAGGGCACGTAGGTGAAGCGGGGAGGACAGCTGGAGCAGTTCCACCGCTCGCTGGAAGCAGGGGGTCTAAAGAGGAAAAGGGTCCTGATGTGCTGTCTCTTATAATGAATATTCTCAAAGGCTTTCTTCCTAGAGCTGCCCACACAAAGGCCTCAGTGCCTCTGAATTAAGGTGCTGATGCTGCTGAGCAGCGCTTGTCAGTGGGGTCCCATAGGGAAGGCGAGGGGTGGCCCTGCAGAGACCGGCCGCCCCCTTTCTCCTCCTGGGGGAGGAACACCAATTTGGAGCTATCCTGGGGCATTTCTTCAGCTCCAAAAAAGATGTATTGTCTAAAAGCATCAAAGGGAATGTCTGTTAATACCCTCGGCATCATTTTGGAGCTTGATTCCGCTTCATTATCCCACCTAGATTTCCACCAAAGAGAGGCGAGGAAAATCCTGCGGCCCAGGCCCCGGTGCTGAAGCATCACTGAGATCGAGTCCAGCTTCTAAGCATTTCACATTTAAATATTCCTCCTGGCAGCCTGTCTACAGCTTCCATTTGGAATTGGATTATAATGTGTTGTAATGTCTGACAGCTTTTTAAGTCACTTAATTTGACTCATCCTTGTGATTCTTACTTCAATGTCAGAGCCCAGCTCCAAACATTTTGTGGTCTTGGGAACATCAAAATTCATAATCCAGCCTGGTCCATAGCAGACACTCCGTTGTCATCTTCTCCGTCAGAGGTGGTGGGTAAAGCTGCAGGGGAACCCACAGTAAGTAGAATACAAGCTTTGCACCCTAAAGATCTTATCGTGGCAGAGAGAGGAGGGGGCACTTAAGAGGAGTAGTAAGTGGCCCTTTACAAACAATATGCACAATTTGGTCTGATTCCTACTGCAGCTCTTTAGAAATATTTATGGACCTCAGTTTCCTTGTCTGTGAAATAGAGATTGATCTCATTTTGTTTTTTTTCCTTTATTGATTTTAGAGAGAGAGGAAGGGAAACAGAGATAGAAATATTGATGAGAGAGAACATCGATTGGCCACCTCCTGCATGCCCCCCACTGGGGATTGGGCCCACAACCTGGGCATGTTCCCTGACCAGGAATCGAACCGGTGACCTCTTGGTGCATGGGTCGATGCTCAACCACTGAGCCACACCAGCTGGTCTAGAGATTGAGCTCTTAAGGGGCTCTTGTAATAACACTAATTAAATGCAGAGGCCCCAAACCAGACTGTGTGAGTTCAAATCCTGGACCGCTGCTCATATCTACCTGATCTAAGTACTAACTCTGGAACCCTGAGCAAGTTACCTAACTTCTCCACACTTCCATGTTCTCGCCTGTGCAATGGGGCTTACAACAGCACCCATATCAGGGTTGTTGGAAGGATTAAATGACCAAAGTCCTTAGAATACATTTGGCACAGTGTAAGCTCTTGATAAAAATTAGCTACTGATATCATTCTTATTCTCAAACATTATAAATTAACTTATTTCACTACTATTACTGATGAACCAGGAAGTATGGCTGGAATAGGAGCCCAGTTCATCTAAGCTAAAAATCCCATTTTCTTTTTCCTCTACAGTAACACTGCCCTAAAATATAAACAACCGTGCTACAAGGCCCAACGTAAGTGTCGTGTTTTAAAGGCGTGCAGACCTCCTTAGGCTGGGACCCTGACTTCACCATCTGCGTTTCTCTACCACTTACACAGAGGCTGGCGCATGGTGGATGCTCAGTCGGTGGTGAGAACAACACTGTTGAATATGAGCACATATAAGCAGGCAGGACGTCCCATGGCATGGCCAGGGAGGCCTGTAGTTAAGGGGCTGTACTAGTTTGCTAGGGCTGTAACAAATTGCCACAAACTTGGTGCCTTAAAACAACTGAAATCTATTGTCACAGATCTGGAGGCCAGAAGTGTGTATAATACTATAGGGTAGAAAACGTTTTCCTCTACCCCCTTCGGTTCCATGCCTGGGGCCCTGAAAATTAAATGGAGGAAAGATAGATTAACAGGAGAAAAGTCATCCACGTTTTATTTCGTGTGGTTTGGGGAGCACGTGGGGTGGGGACACTCAGGGCAGCGGCTCTTTTCCATCTACCCTGGAAGTGTTTCCGTGTTTTATGGTGTGGTTCCCTCTTGTGAACCTAAATGTCAGCCCTGCTCGGGCCTCAGTTTCCAACTTATGAAAGGAAAGTTGTGTGTTCAGAGATGACCTGGAGTCCTTCTGGCCCTCACATTCCTAGCCTGTAGGCAGAGGACAGATAGGCCTACTGGGGAAACAGGCCAGGGTGGGGAGTGGTTGGGGGAGCAAGTGACTTCCCTTCAGCCCAGTGAGGCAGTTCCCAGAGGCACCCCTTCGACCCCAGGCAGTATGTGTTACAATGAGCTTCAGGCTGTCAGGAGTAACTAGAAAAGGCCTTCGCCCTCCTGTTGTGTCCTCGCCATTGATAAAGTGGGAATGTAGAGTACAGACGTGAGTGGTGTGGGCACGTCTGTGAGCATGTTAGTGACATTTTCTATTATGGAAGTGACATCCCTCGTCCCTCACCGGAGTCTCAGGGTAGCCGAGAGCCATGGGCAGCCAGATCAGATTTGATTCCTTCAGCAGTCGTGACCAGAGCCTTTACCTATGACCTCCCCCAAGAGCATGCATTATTTAAACAACAACTTCATGTTATTATAGTAAGGTGAGGTTTGTATTGTCTTCCTCAGATTACAAAGGTAATATCTGCTCATTGTAGAACAATAAAAATTCAAGCAATAAAGAAAAAAATAAAAATCACTAGTATTACTGGCATACTGATAATCATGTCTGCTTCCTAGTCTTGACTCTCTCTTGTGTGTGTGTGTTTTCTGTCAGTGCTAACAGGAGGGCCCCCCTGCCAGTGTTCGGCATTGTGCTAAGAACTTACAAGGCTTATTTCACTGAACCCTTACAAAAACCTAAAGTGAGGGAGTACCATAATTAATAGCATTTTACAAGTATGGAGACCGAGGCCTTCGTCAAGTTCACATTTCATATATGGACTTATATTATGCATTTGACACTTAACATAATAACATGAGCATATTCCATGATATTAAATATTCTTTGAAAGAATGAGCTTTAATAGTTGCATAACATTCCAGCATGTAAATGTATTCTTCATCTAACCATGTCTTAAAACAAAGGCTATAATAATATATATATAACATGTCATTGAACATTCCAGGTCCCCTGTCTGGCTCTTCAGCATTATAAATAACACAAATGTTTGTGGGATATCTGATTGGGTCTTTAGGTTAGTTCCCCAGAAGTAGAGGTATTAGGTCAAAGATTGTGAATAACTATTTTTAAAATATAATTTTTATTTTTCAATTATAGTAAACATACAATATTGTATTAGTTTCAGGTGTACAACATAGTGATTAGGCATTTATATAACTTATGAAGTAATCACCCTGATAAATCTAGTACCCATATGCCACTGTACATAGTTATTATAATATTATTTACTGTAATCCCTATGCTGTACTTTATATCCCTGTGACTATCCTGTAACTACCAATTTGTACTTCTTACTCCCTTCACCTTTGTCACCATCTCTCCAACCCCCCTCACATGTGGCAACCATCAAAATGTTCTCTGTATCAATGACTTGGTTTCTGTTTTGTTTATTCATTTATTTTGTTTTTTAGATTCCACATATAAGTGAAATCATATGGCATTTGTCTTTCTCTGTTTGACTTATTTCACTCAGCAGAATACACTCTAGGTCCATCTGTGTTGTTGCAGATGGCAAAATTTCATTCTTGTTCATGGCTGAGTAATATCCTATTGTATATATGCACCACTTCTTCTTTATCCATTCATCTGCTGATGGACACTTAGGTTGCTTCCATAGCTGTGCTATTGTAAATAATGCTGCAATGAACATATGGGTTCAGGTATCTTTTTGAATTAGGATTTTGGTTTCTTTGATAAATACCCAGAAGTGGAATTACTGGGTCCTTCTTTTTCTTTTATTATAGCCTTTGTTTTAAATCTATTTTGTCTGATATAAGTATCACTGTCCCAGTTTTTTCCCCAATTTCATTTTCATGCCTTTCAAGATATTTCATGGAAATATCTTTTTCCATGCCTTTATTTGCAGTCTGTGTGTCTTCTATCTAAAGTGAGCCTCTTGTACGTAGCATATGTGGGGCCTTCTTTTCTTATTCATTCAGCCACCCTATGTCTTTTGATTAGAGTATTTAATCCATGTACAGTTAAAGTAATTGTTGACAGATATGTAGTTATTGCCATTTTATTATTCATATTTTTAATTTTTTAAATTTTTCTTCTTAAAGAGGTCCCTTTAACATTTCTTATAATACTGGGTTAATGGTGATGAACTCCTTTAGCTTTTTCTTATCAGGGAAGATCTTTATTTGTCCTTTGATTCTAAATTATAGCTTTGCTGGATAGAGTAATCTTGGTTGTAGGTCCTTGCTTTTCATCACTTTGAATATTTTATGCCAATCCCTTCTGGCCTGAAGTGTTTCTGTTGAAAATCAGCTGACAGTCTGATGGGACCTTGTAGGTAATTAACTGCTTTTCTCTTGCTGCCTTTAAGATTCTCTCTTTGTCTTTAAACTTTGGTATTTTAATTATGATGTGTCTTGATGTGGGCCTCTTTGGGTTCATCTTGTTTGGGACTCTCTGTGCTTTCTGGGCTTGTAGGTCTATTTCCCTAACCAGGTTAGGGAGGTTTCTGTCATTATTTCTTCAAACAGGTTTTCAGTTCTTTGCTCTTTCTCTTCTCCGTTTGGTACCCCTATGATGCAAATGTTAATATACTTGATGTTGTCCCAAAGGCCTCTTAAACTATCCTCATTTTTATTTGGATTCTTTTTTCTTTTTGCTGTTCTGTTTGGGTATTTTCTGCTACTTTGCCTTTCAAGTCCTTGATTTGATCTTCTGTTTCCCCTAAATCCTCTGATTCCCTGTAAATTATTCTTCATTTCAGTTAGTGTATTCTTCATTTCTGACTAGTTCTTTTTATGTTTTCTATTTCCATTCTTATATTTCTTATATCTTTGTTGAAGTTCTCACTGAGATCATTGAGCCTCCTTATAACCAGTGTTTTGAAGTCTGCATTTAGTAGATTGCTTGTCTCCATTTTGTTTAATTCTTTTTCTGAAGTTTTGTTCTGTTCTTTAATTTGGAACATGTTTCTTTGTCTCCTTGTTTTGGCCACCTTCCTGTATTTGTTTCTACATATTAGGTAGAGCTGCTACATCTATCTGTCTTGGTAGAGTGGCCTTATGTATTAGGATCCAGTGGCACAGTCTCTCTGGTCACTTGATGTGTGTGCTCCATGTGTGTCCTCTGTGTGGGTTGTGCATACCCTCCTATTGTAGTTGAGCCTCGAGTGATGTTGGTACCTCAATAGGAGGGATTGACCCTCAGGCTGATTGCTTATGAGAACTGGCCAGGACTGCAATGGAGGAACTGTCATGCAGGGGCAGACCCTATGGAGCCAGATTTGCTTCAGTGGGACTCTGGTGCCTTCTGAGTCTTCCCTTTGGGTGTGTCATTTGTGGAGGTATTTGGGTGGTGCTCTGGTGTGGTCTGAAGCTGGCCACCAAGTGTGTTGGTTCTGGGGCCTCTTGGAAGGGGCTTGGTGCAGGCTAAGGTCAGTCACTGCCTATGCCCTGCCTGTGGCCACTTGGTATGAGCTGCAAAGTGATTTGCAGATGGTTGCCACTTGTACTAGGCTTGGCGGTGCCTGGGATAGGCTAAGCTCTGAACAAGGCTGGCTACCGCTTAGTGCCGGGCTTAGGGCTGTTTTGCAAAAAGTACAGGGCACTCCGAAGGCAGATGCTGTTTGTTTGGGGTTTGTGAACCTTTGAGAGATTTTATGAAAGTTGGCACCAGAGGCAAGATAGGCTGTTTGTTTGGAAAAGCAACTGGAAGCAGCATGGGTGGTCCCACAAGGTGGGTGGGGTGAGGTCTCAAGGAATCACCAGGTTGGGATAAATGATGTTAGTTAGGTTGATGGAGACCCGGACATGGTGCCCACCTGCCTGTGCAGGCTGAGTGTGGGGAGAGCTCAACAAAGAACAGTGCCCTCTGCCAGCACTTGTGTCTTGGAGAAAGCTGCCCCTCCAGCTCTCACCCTGAAGCCAGACAGTTCAGTTCCTCCCCATATGTCCCTTAATGCCTTTGGAGCTATTGTCCCAGTGCAGGAGCTCAGTGCCAGTGAGTTTGTCAGTGAGTAATTCTGTGTTTGGGCCCTTTAAGAGGCATACGCGGATCTCTAGAAGCCCTCTGCCTCACTCAGCCACAGTCCCCACTTGCTTTCACAGCCAGAAGTGATGGGGATTCTCTTCCCGGCAGTGGGACCCTGAGCTGGGAGGCCTGGTGTGGGATGGGGACTCCTCACTCCTCAGGGGGGACCTTCACAGCCAAGGTATCCCTCCTGATTTTTATTTCTTTCTTTCTTTTTTTTAATCAAGGATATTTTTCCATGTATCTTCAGATAGAGTAGGAGGGAGGGAGGGAGAAAGAGAGGGAAACATTGATATGAGAGAGACACATTGATTGACTGCCTCCTGCACAACCCTGACCAGGGCCAGGGACCGAACCGCACCCTGACCGGAATCGAACCTGCAACTCTTTAGTCCTCAGGCTGACACTCTAACCACTGAGCCAAACCAGCCAGGGCTCCCTCCAGATTTTTAACCACCACACTTGGATGTGGGATCAGCTCATTCCTCATCTCTGCCCCTCCTACCAGTCTCTAAGTGGCTTCTTCTGTATGTCCTTACTTGTAGGACTTCTGTTCAGCTAGATTTCAGGCGGTTCTGAATGATGGTTGTTCTATAGTTTAGTTGTAATTTTGATGAGGTCATGGGAGGAGGCAAGCACAGGGTTTATCTACTCCACCATCTTGACTGGAAACCCACTATGAATGACTTTAAATCCATTGATTGGTCTGAATGAATTGCTTCCCCAAAATAATGGACCATTCTGGATTCCTATCAGTGGGGCATGAGCCTGTTGATCTCACCTCCAGTGTTCTATGCAATTAAAAAAAATATTTTGGCCCTGGCTGGTTTGGCTCAGCTGTTAGAGCGTCAGCCTGCGGTCTAGAGAGACCTGGGTTTGGTTCCCGCTAAGGGTATGTACCTCGGTTGCAGTTTGTCCCCGGCCCTGGTTGGTCGTGCGGGTGGCAGCCACTCGATGTGTCCCTTTCACGTCGATGTTTCTCTCTCTCTCTCTCCCTCCCACTCTATCTGAACAGAAAATGAAAAAATGTCCTAGGGTGAGGATACAAAAAAAAAACACACACACAAAATATTTTGTTTCTCCTTTTAAAGCTTGCGTTTTGAAATAGCTTTTTAATATGAAACATGTGGGCTCACAAATAAGAGACAGTGAAAATAAATGAGGATTGAAGTGGGCAATGAAGCATCAAATAGATGAGTAGATCTATATTATAATTCAAAACACAGGCCTCTCACGTGGAAAAGACAGCTGCAATAATTTAAAAGAAAACCTATAGGTGGTAGATTCTTCTTTTAATTCTTTTTTTCCAATTTAAGTGCTGGCTGGACATCAATTTGTTGCCGGGATGGGGAAAAGAAATGTGAACTTTCACGTTGAGAAGGTTATGAGAACCTTGTGTGTTTGTCTGTGTGTTTATGTGGGAATCTGTTGGATTTTTCTGAATATGTAGCTTTGAAAACAATCAACCAACCAATCAATTGCGGGCAGTAGCTGGACATGCTGTACACCAAATAGAAAGGCAGTTTGGGCCACAGAGACGAGAGCTGGCCCCCGGCAAAGCCAGCTGAGAGCCAGCTTTTATCTGTCTGAACCCACTCGCTCCAGAATATACTGTAAATCATGGGAAGAAGTAAGAGTCTCAGGAAGTGACAAGTTCTGGGCTTAGTCACTGTTCTTGTTTAATAATTGCACAGCAGCAGATCCCAAAAGTTCAGACCAGACCAGACTTTCTGTCCCCAGGGAACCAAGCTGGAGGGTTGGCCACTCCCAATAGTCTCAATTTACCCTTATCCTCTTTACCCTTGATTTCCAAAATCTTTGTTGCATTTCAAAGACTGGAAGTGTGAACTCTCCTACTGCTAGGCATTCACTGGTGCTTGTGTGTGGGGGTGGGGTGGGGGTGTGTGGGCCCTTTCCAGGATGAGAGGGCCTCATAGGCATCAAGTACATCCCACCCGGGAGCCCAGACAGGGCAGAGTAGCTTTAGCCTTTCCACAGGCTTTAACAAAGCATCTGCACAGCTGTACACTTCCCGTGATGAGAAGAGTGATTGGAATTGGCTCACATGATTATGGGGGCCGGGGGGTCCCATGATCTGCCATCTGCAAACTGGAGACCTAGGAAAGCAGTCGATATAATTCAGTCTCAGTCTGAAGGCCTGAGAACCAGGGCAGCTGATGGTGTAAATCCTAGTCCAGGGGCAAGAGAAGATGAGCTGGCATGTCCCAGATCAATCAACGAGGCAGGAGAAGAAGAGGGAATTCTTTCACCTTTTGTTCTATGGACTGGATGGACTCGATCATGCCCACCCACACGGGGGAGGGCAAGCTACTCTACCGAGTCCACCGATTCACCTGCCAATCTCACCTGTAAACACCTTCACAGACACACCCAGAAATAACGTTTAAACTGGGCACCCATGACCCAGTCAGGCTGACACAAAGTTAACCGTGACCGTGATCTCAGGAGGCTGCTTTAGAGATTAGGAAGAGAAGTCTCCTTTTTCCTCCCGGTGAAGCAGAGGCCGTGTCGCCTGCATGACTGGAAACATTTTCTAAATAACCAGAGCCAGCCAGGCCCTGGGAACTTCTAACATCTGAGTTCACATTAGAAGTAATATCTGGCCCTGACCCCTGTGGCTAAGTGATCAGAGCATCAGCCTGTGCACTGCACTGAAGTGTAGAGGGTTTGATTCCCGGTTGGGGCACATACCTGGGTTACAGGTTGGATCCCAGGCCCCAGCTGGGGAGCGTGCACGAGGCAACCAATCGATGTGTCTCTTTCCCTCCCTCTGTCTCTCTTTCCTACCCTTCCTCCCTTCCACCCTCTCAAAAGTCAATGGACAAAATATCCTGGGGGAAATAACCAAAAAAAAAGAAGAAGAAGTAATATCAGGAGCTCAACCAGGAAGCAGAGAAGACAGAGCTCAGTGTCAGGAAGTTCACAGGGATACACAGTTGCAGACTGGAAGCAGAGTTCCATGACCTTTCATTGCCTCGAGAATGTCCCGCTACATCTACACTTGCCTTGAACTGTGGCCAGGGCAATTGAGAAATTGAATTTTTAATTTAATTTTATTCTAATAAATTTTAATTTAGACGGTCACCTGTGGCTCTTGGCCGCTGCCCTGGGTCGCGCAGAGGTTACAAGCAATAAAAAGCTTTTTAGTGTTATGGCTGACAAAGTTGAAAGCCCAAATTCTGTTTTAGACAAACTTGATTTATACAAAGCAGTGTTGTTACTATTTACGAAAGAAAGAAGACTGAGTGAGCAAAGCTTTGGTAAACTAAGGCAGAAGCACATAGCTGAGCACGGACAGATAGTAATGAATTCGTTTGAAATGCAACTGAGTCTGTGTCCCTTGCCGTGCTTTGCTGGGGAGTTGATTCCTTTCCTTCCTGGTTAGAGGGGTTATTTTGGTGGTTCGGTGCTTTTGTGTTCAATAGGCTTGATTTTTCACACAGCTAGGTTATCCCAGGCCAGAGCGCTCTCTGCTTAATCTTCTCCATTTCTCCCACTCCTCCCAGCTGCACGGATGTGAGCCTGATGCTGTCATCTTTTTCTCCAGGCTCTGATCAAGTATGACAGTTTCCATGATGTGCCCACACAGAAAAAGAAACAAAACGCAACTTAATGAAGAAAACAAGAGGGCGCCCCCAAAGGAAGCTAACAGCCCAAGTGTCATTTATCTTTCTTATTCCTTGGCGAAGTGGGTTCTAGTGGACTTACTTTGCAGTTGTGAGAAAAAGGTTTAACCCTGCCTGTGGCAGCTCACCTTGTGCAAGACCATTTAGTCCATTGTGAGTTTCCACTCTTACCTAAAGCCTCATCATCCTAATGGATAATTATTTATGGATGATATGGTGATATCTTTACGTAAACCCTCTCTTCTTTTCGGCACTTTCTCAAAGCAAAAGCATCTGGTTAGATAAGAAAGTTGATGAGCCAAAGTAAAACACTAGTTTTCCCATTGCCTACAAAAGAACATTTTCATCCCCGTCTACTCCCAATTAAAATGCAGAAACAAAATAAAGGGACAATTGCAAAGATTTCTAATATGTGGAACAGAGTCAAGGGACAAGGTGACAAACAAGGCAGGTGACATCCGTGGGAAGCACTTAATGATTCAATAACCAAATAATTAAGACTATAGGAAAATAGGAGAGCATTTAGAAGGGTGGATATCTGTCATGTTTACTAGAGAGGGGCAAAGGCCACTTGGCATTGTTATTGTGAACTAACTAACATCACTGCTGACTGTCTAGGATCTAGATGCTGTCTAGAATCTAGTGTTATCCAAGTCAGATGTTTATTGGATGTCCCCTATTGTGCATGTAACATTGTAGAAACATTCTCCATTAAGTACAGGAAGATGGCGTGTGTAATAATTAGGCTTATTTAGAAAAGTCCATCCCTACCCAATTTTGAGATGGAAAATCAGAAAATAATGATATCTGCTGTCAGTCTCTTCACCTCTGTTTCTTCACTTCAATTTTGTCATTCCAGAGCCCCTTCACTGTGCCTTCCCCTGTTCAAGGGGCATCCCCACCTTCTGCTTCCCGACCCGTGGCAGGTTTGGGCACAGACAGGAAGGCTTCTCCCTGGTGGCGCACTTCCGTCCACCACTGCCCTTGTACCCCATTGACTTGGTTTCCAAAATCCAATGGTTCTATGTGGATTTCAAACACACAAAGGTCCTCCTATTCAGAATGGTTTGTGTGAGGTGTCAGGAAGCAGCTCTGTTCCAATAAAGCCAGGTGCCACCCGTGTGGCGAGAACCACAGCTCTGGGGGATCACTGGCCAGGGGTCTGCCTTGCTTCTCAGAGTGGGGAGTCTTGCAAGGGTGGCTTCAGGAACAGCTGAAGGGAAGGGCAGCTTCCAGGGTTTCGTGAGGAGCTTCTCTTCTCCCAGACCACACTCTTTGCTGGGCATTATGGAAAATGAAGCATAAGGCAGCAAAGACTAAGGGGACTTGAAGGGGAAGACTGCATTAGTATAACTCAAACATGGCATGGCATCTTCTAAACCGCCCACAGGATTCCCCCCAAGCTGAGCCTGAAGCAATACTCAGAATTCTTTGCCTTCCCCACAGAAGTGAAATCCACTTTTCAGTAAGTTTGTCAGTCAGGGTCCAGGGAGAATTTGATATAAGATTTGTCACCCTGGCCGGTATTCTCAGTGGTTAGACCATCCGCCCACACTCTGAAGGGTTGTGGGTTCAATTCCCAGTCAAGGGCAGGACCTGGGTCGTAGGTTCGATCCCTGGCCCCTGTTGGTTGGTGTGCGTGAGGGAGGCAACCAATGGATGTGTCTCTGTCCCTTCGAAATCAATCTTTCTCTCTCTCTCTCTATCACCCCCTCCCGCCCTCCCTCCATTCCGTTCTCTAAAAAAAAAAAAAAAAAAAAAAAATCAATAGAAAGAAATATCCTCAGGTTGACAAAAACAAATAAACAAACAAACAAAAGAAAAGCATTTATTAACTGGGATGGCAAAGAGAGTAAACCAAGATCCAAGAGGCAGCCACTGGGAAGCTGTTACCACTCCAGCGCGGGGAACCGAGGGGGAAGGCTGGGACCGTCCGGAACCGAGGGGGAAGGCTGGGACCATCCGGAACCGGGGGGGAAGGCTGGGACCATCCGGAACCGAGGGGGAAGGCTGGGACCATCCGGAACCGAGGGGGAAGGCTGGGACCATCCGGAACCGGGGGGGAAGGCTGGGACCATCCGGAACCGAGGGGGAAGGCTGGGGCCGTCCGGAACCGAGGGGGAAGGCTGGGACCATCCGGAACCGGGGGGGAAGGCTGGGACCGTCCGGAACCGAGGGGGAAGGCTGGGACCATCCGGAACCGGGGGGGGGAAGGCTGGGACCGTCCGGAACCGAGGGGGAAGGCTGGGACCGTCCGGAACCGAGGGGGAAGGCTGGGACCGTCCGGAACCGAGGGGGAAGGCTGGGACCCTCCGGAACCGAGGGGGAAGGCTGGGACCGTCCGGAACCGAGGGGGAAGGCTGGGACCCTCCGGAACCGAGGGGGAAGGCTGGGATTGCTGAGACCCGAGCTCGGAGGAAGAGCGGGTGGAGCCGAGTCCGCGCCGGGCAGCGGGCACTGTGGCGCTGGGACCCTGAACCCGGAGCAGGGGGTCCCTGCCGCTGAACCCCCAGCTCTGGCACCCCTGAGGTTGCCTTCGTGAGGCCGGTGCCAGAGGGGAAACAGCAGCTGATCCAGCTGCAGCTGAGACGATGCCCGGGGCAGGTAGAAGCAGCCAGACCGCGGTGATGGAGACACGGGCGGGAGGCGCACGGGCAGAAACCAGCCCCTCTGCTCCCCTGCGGCTTTGCAGGCTCCCTCCGCCCTGGCGCCCCCTATGGGCAGAGCCTAAAAGAGGGGGGGGCAAGGTGACCTGTAAGCCAGCCCAGGATTTGAAACTGAGAAACAGTAGTTAAATTACTGGCACAGAGAGTCATACAGATTTAATTGAGGGCTCTGTGGAGAGGTCTGAGAGCAAATTTACATTGTACAGTGTTCAGCGTTTTATGCCCCCCCCCCCCAATTCCCCATCAAGTCTTTCTTCCTCTGGTCTCTTCTCCATACCCTCTTCTTGCTTCAGTAGCTGCGTTCTGTTTTTAAAATGGACCGTCTTAACCCCTGGATTCTTGCATCTCTGCACCGCCATCCCGCCAGACGGACATGATCCGTCTCTTTCAGACGGTGGAGGAAGTCTATAGGATATATTTTTTTCTGTCAAAAATAATACATTTTCTTCACATCAGGATAAGATAATAAAAAAATAAGATTCAAATTCATATCTCATTGTAATGAGATAAGAAAAAATGAAAAGAAACAAGAATAGTGAAATGGAATTTTTTAAAAAGTCAAACTCATGGAAACAAACAGTAGAAAAGCCATTGTTGGGGGATGAAACAGGGAGAAGTTGGTAAATGGGTACAAACTTTCAGCTATAAGATGAATAAGGTCTGAGGATCTAATGACTAGAGTTAATAACATTATATTATACAATAGAAATTTGCTAAGAGTATAACTTAAATATTGTCACCAAAAATGAATAAGTTAAATAAAATAAGAAAATTAAAAATCGAATGCATAAAGGATAAGTGAAATAAATGAGCATTCAAACAATAGCTAAAAACAAACAAGATGAAAAGTTTAAAAAATGAAACTTAAACAACATCAGAATGAAATCAAATAATACTTTACAACTAGTCAAGTGGAATTGAATTATCTTTTTTGGATAAGAGAGGGAAATTCATTTTAAATTACTTTTGAGAGAAGAGAAAACTAGGAAAGAGAAGATAGAAACAAAGAGCTTAAATGTAATAGAAAATAATAATTTCCATGTATTAAGCGTTTAAAGAATGAATGACAGGCACTGTGCTAAGTGCTTTCAACGTAGGGTTTCATTTAAATCTCACAGCCGCATTAGACAAGTACTATGAAGCCCCCATATTTCATAGGTTGGAAATCTGAAACTTAGAGTATTCTCACAGCTCATAAAATTATGGAGCTGGAATTTAAATTCAGCTGGACCTGTCTAGATGCAGAACCCAAGTTTTGAGGAAAGAGTCAAGATAATGAAGACTAGAAAGAGGGGGGAAAATGAATTAATCAGTGCGTATAATGTAACGAAGAATGCTGAATTACTAATTGACTCACCATGATGATAAGTTAAAGTGAAGACAAAATCAGAGAAGAGGATAAGGGGAAATGGGAGGAAACAAAATTACAAAAATCAAGGATTTGGGGAAATAATAAAGTCCCCTGTGAAACTGGCTTGCTCCCCAAGTCCTCACTTTCCCTGTGGTCCGGTCCCCGGTACAGTTAGAACCTGAGGTGTCTCCTCTGCCCCTTATCTCAAACTTAATGAAATGGCCTCGGCCCTTCCTCAGGCCTTGCTGCTATCTTGCCTGACAGAGAGGGCTTCCAAAGCAGCCTTGGCCCTTCAGAGGCCCGAATGGCCTGCTGCTTTCACGTATGCATGACCTACAGCCTCAGAACAATTGCATGGCACTTGCCACAGTATCCCAGGCCTCACCAGCTTGTCCAGATGAGGTTACCTAACATCAATACCTTCATCTCCCTCACCTTGCTTATCTGAGACATGTGCAGTGAAAGTTTAACTTTCACCAAAGAAAGGGAAAACATGTATTTTATTTATTTTTTTAAGTTAATTCTTTAAATTTAATCAGTCCTTTATAAAACTTCCCAGTTAATTAGTAAAAGATGGCTTATTTTAATAGCCTTCAACATTGGTCGCTATTTCAACAAGACATTCTAAAAAAAAGCAATCACATAATAGTTTATAGTCATTTACAAGTGGATGGTCTACATTTACATACAGAGGCAGAAGTCCACTTTTACAACATTTCACTAATACACATTTACCAAATTCAAGGCACAAAATAGTTTGTTTTACAAAAAATACTGTAAAAATGTCATCTGCTGTTATACAAGGTGAATAAAACTTTCAAAAGAATCTTTACACCCTTCCATATGTATTCCATAGTATAAGATCCCCCCCTCACCTATCTTACTTAGTTGGCACAAAAATGGGAATTTTTTTAAATTTAGAAGTTCCCATTTTTCGAAACGCTTTATTTGCCAAGCTGCTATGTATTCTCGATAAAAGTCGACCCAAAGAAATAAAACACAGCAACTTCCTGAGGAAAGGGTACCTTCTGCATGCAGCAGAATTCATAGGTAGGAAACGCATGATCTTTTTTGGATAACTAGGTCCCCAGAGTGATAGATACTTAAGGAGAGATCTGAGATAAAGTTAAAAAATTTGGCTAACACTTGAGTTGTTCTGACTTTAAAAAAGAGACCTGATCATCTTACTGTAACAATCAAACATCATTTACTTCAAACGGACAGAGATTTCAGAATTCCTTTTAAAAAGAGCTATACAAACACCATGCCAGGGCCGCACAGGCTTTGCAAAATGGAAACTTAGAAAACGCAAGAAAATGCAGCACAATCGGTCCTTGAGGTGCAAGGGTGTCAACTGGCTAGAGTTTAATGGCAAGAATTAATAAACTCGGAATGAAAGGAAACCACACATGTGAAACACACTGTAGTTTCATCTCTAGACTTTCTGCTCATTAAAAAAATACTGGTAGCCTGGAGATGTCACACAGTGCTTGTCTGAAATAACTGACCGGTTTTAGGGTTCTTCCTAAAAAGGACCCCCCCCAACTGTCGACAACTTGACCTCACTTTTGCTGATCGCGTTTTCCAAGTATCTAGTCAGTTAATTTACATTTTTTTAAAAAGTTGATTAATAAAAAAAAAGTCCACACGAATTTAGAATCCCGAGGATGTCAGTAATGCTGATGTGGATGAACTGAAACATCTTGATTGTCTTCCCAGAGAAATGGCACTCCATACAAAAAAGACTCTTAGATGCTGTTTTTCGTTTCATTATTGTTTGTGGCTTCTTTTCTTTGAGCAATAAAGGGGTACATACACTTGTCCGCTCCGAGGAACTGGTACATGCACACCAGGGCTTCGAAAGGGAGGGTGCTCTTCATGAAAGTCACGATGTACATGAGGCGGGGGGTGCAGATCATGGGCTGGTCAGTGAGGATGGCCCTCATGGCCTGCTGCACGCAGTAATCGGGCTTTAGAGGGGGCAGAAAAGGCTCGATCTCCTTCCTGATCGGCAGCCTCTGAACATGCCATTGTCTACCAGGTACGGGCAAACCAACGTGGTTTTAATTCCATCCTTTTCGGCAGCCTTTAACTCTGGCTCAGGGATTCATGGAAACCCAGGACTCCAAACTTGCTGGCACAGTAATCCTCGACTCCAGCAGTACTGAACAAGCCCAAGGAACTTGAGACCGTCACGACATGGCCGTGATTAATCTCCAGCATCATAGGAAGAAGAGCCTTTGTGGTCCAGAAGTGAGCTGGCAATTGACCATCATGGTTCTCTCCATGAGCTCATCAGGACGTTCCAGGAGGTGATGCCCAGAGACCACACCGGCATTATTGACCAGGACTGAGACCTCGCCAACCTCCTTGCGGACCCTTTGGGCTGTCAGGTAGACATTCTCCCTCTTCCCCACATCACAGGTGTAGGTAAAACCCTGGAGATTACAGTGGGGCAGAATTTCTTCGTCACCATTCCCAGCTTGCAGAGCCGCGGCGCCCGCCGCCTCCAGGTCGCGGTAGAGGTGGCCACCGTGCCGCCGTCTCCTCGTTGCTCTGGGTGTTGATGTCCCAGGGCACCAGCACCCACAGGCGCCGGGCAAACTCCAGCGCGAAGAGGCGGCCCAGGCCACTGCCTGCGCCAGGATCAGGCCACCTGGCCGCCACCCTCTTCTCCTGGGGCCGCACCAGCCAGAGCCGCGGCCAGCACGAGGCCCAGAGCACTTTGAAAGTGACCACGAAGAGCTCCACCAGGATGTTCATCGCGACGCCGGGGCGGCAGGAGCCCAGCGCCCGCGTCCGCGTCAGCGCCACCCCCGACGGCAGTCGGGCTCCCCGCCCCGGGCGTTTGTCAGAGCGGGGGGGACTAGAAGCTGCGCCCCCGCCCGCCCCCCGAGGTGCCCCTGGGCTGCAGTGCGCGGGCCACTCCCACCGGGCTGATGCGGTGGCCCCGGGCTGTGCCTGCTGCGGCTGGCTCGCTCGCCCGGGAGCGCCCGCCTGGCCGCCGGTCCCGCTGCAGCGGCGGTGACAGCCGCGAGTTAGTCATGGCCAAGCCTCCGACGCGGGGGCTCCCTGTCACCCGGGGAAGGGGCAAAGGCTACCCAGCGGCTGGCCCCGCGGGAGTTGTCAACTTGACCCAAGTTGCCAGAAGGTGGGAGAGTGGGGTGCGGGGCAGCGGGAGCGCTGGGAAGGGGCCACTCGCTCCGCCGCAAGCCAGCGCTGCCCAGCCGCTTGCTGCTGCTCTCGCGGTCTCATGTCCTCCTGCCCTGCACTCCCCGAGGCTGTCACTCGGCCACCGGGGTCCGCAGCGAAGCGCCACTCGCAAGTCGGAACGCTCCCGGCAGTCTCGAAAACATTTATTTTAGTTAACACATATGAAGACCAAAAAAAAAAAAAAAAGTGCATTATTGTCCTGCCAGTGAGGCTCCTTGGATTGAGCATTGTCCCATGGACTGAGAGGTCCCCTTTCGATTCCCTCGGGGCACATGCCCAGGTTGCAGGCTCCATCCCCAGTAGGGGGCATGCAGGAGGCAGCTGATTCATGTCTCTCTCACACATAGATGTTTCTCTCTCTCTAAAATATCAATAAAAACATTTTTTTTAAGTACATTATCGAGATAATTCAGGCTACATAATTAGGGAGGAGGAAAATATCTGAGGATAAATATTAGTGAAGATGAATAATTAATAAGGAGAAAAATAACATTTGGTGTGAGCTATCCAGTCCACTGCCTTCTACAATCACATTATCTGAATAACCTTTCGCTCCTAATTTGTGGAGACACACGTGAGGATGTGGTGTGGCATGTTTTTCCAGGATGGCAGAGCTCCTTGGGAGGAGGCAAAGCCAGGGTTTAGGAAGAAGGGACCAAAAGATAACCCTCTGCAGTGGTAGAATATATTTTCCCAAACTCATCCAAGTTAAAATAAATTCCATTATCATCAGCTCTTTATATTGCATATCTTAAATATTCTTCTCTTCCCTCATCACTTTTCTTTCATGAATTTTTAAGTAAGCCGTTCAAGCTACAGACCACCTCATGGTATTTAATTCCAAGACCTGTCTTTGGAGTTTTGAGATGAGGGAGTAGTGAAGGGCTTTCAAAATGCCCTAAAACAATATGGTGTATCTAACTGGAAGCGTATGCATTTACATCATGGCCTTTGGAATAATCAGCAGTTACTTATTATAAAGGCCTTGAGGACATTTCTCCTTAATGAGTCTACAGATACTTTGTAAATGCCTCAGATAATTTGTCCATGAATATACAGTAGATATTATCTTCAGAACATGGAATATCAGCTGCTCTGAGGAATGTGTACAGTATATCTCATGCACCAAGAACCTGTCCACTGGTAGGTATTAGGCTGTCTGTCGGCAAGGAGGCAGACTGCCCCAATCAGGGGATCATCCAGGAACATGCAAAGCCAAAACAGAGACCAATATGTTTGCAAATAGGGCTTCTAGTATTATGAACATCACATGACTTCTGACAGCCGTTAGGCAAGGATACGTCTGGTAGAGATTCTTAGGAGATACTTAAACTTAAGAATTTTGTTTTTATGACTTGGAAATATAGTTAAACAATCCCCACTTGAACTAGGATTTGTTCCTCTGCTCAGCTTGTGATGTTAATGGCTCTAAGGTTTGGGGCAGGATTTATGGAGCCAGCTGCAGGGTAGCCCTCCCACTTGGAACTCAGTGGGCATCCCCATCTGATACTATAACTTGTAAGCATGATTGTACATATGTATATGCAAATATACATGTGCATGATATAAATGTAGTTCTGTAATGGAATATCAGCCTCATCACACACTTACATGGGGAGACTAGAATTTTGTGAGTAGGTGCCAGGCAGATACTATTTCATAATTTTCTGTACCATGAAACAAATCCATGAGCTCACACCATTGGGAGCCTGTTTACTTCAAGTGACATTCACCACCGTTGGGGGTAATAGGAATGTCAGTTCATCTGTTTTGATGGTATCATAATATCCTTTTTCACAGAGGCAGAGATCAGGAGCATAGGAAAAAGAAAACGGGTTTAGGGGCCAAAGAGACTGTGATTAAATCCCAATTCCATCAACTTATAGCAATGACATTAGGCAAGTGATTTAATCTCTCTGACACTATAGTTCCTCATTTGTAAATTAGAATAGCAGTGCTTTTTTCACTAGTATATTGTTAGCATTAAGCAAAATGCTTTTTGTAAAGTTTGTACCTAAATGTTTGACAGATAGTAGGTACTCAAAAAATGTTAGCTTTCTTTACATTATCTTTTTAAGTATTATTTCTGCCCTATGATCCCTCTCTTCATCATAGGATCCAAATTATGTGTCTGTTAGATCTTCTCAATGTGTCTTCTAGGTCTCTTACCCTCTCCTGTGTGTTAGCCATCTTCTTGTCTCTGTATTTGTTCTAAAGTTCTAATTAAAGAATCCAGTTCACTAATTCTCTCTTCAATCATGGTTACTCTGTTGGAAAATCCATTATATTCTTTATTTTAGTGGATGTAATTTTTTCTAGAATTTCGATGCATCTTTTAAAAGTAGATTGTAGTTCTCTACCACAATCCTGAAGGTTGTCTTTAATCTCCTGAAATATTGTATTCATAGTCATTTTAAAATCTATATCTGATGACTCTATATCAGAAGCCCCTGTGGGTATGTTTCTATTATCTATTGTTTCTACTGGTTTTTATTCATGTCATCAGGTTTGCTCATGGACCTCCTTCCCCTTTTTAATTGAATGTCTTTTGTTTGAAAATAAAATTAAAATACTTCAAGACCTTCATCCAATTAGGGACTAAGGTGATTAAAATCTGAGCTTCAGATGTTGGAAGGGCTCGTCTACTTCTGGTTCACCTACTTCTAGAGTATAGCACTTTGGAATTGCAGCCCAAAAGAGTGGGCTCACCCTCCCTTGGTGTGCTTTGTACTCCATTTCCTGCCCTCCCCAGACCCCCATGCTTTGGGAATTACCCCAAACCCACTTGGTTTCACAACTGCTCCACTTTGGAATATGCAAATGCCCACGGTGGGGGTGGGGGGGGAACAAGCCCCAAGCGCCAGTTTCAACTCTGGTTCCATCAGCCTTTCCTAATCCTGACCCAGTGATTTTCTTTTACTCTTATTTTCCGTCTAGTGCTATAAGAAATATTTTTTTTACACTTTGTCCAGAGTATTTGTTTGTTTGTTTTTCAGAGTATTTAGTTGTCTTCTTCTAGAAAAGTAATTGAAAATGGACTTTTTAAAACTACTTCATTTTCTTTTCTTTTTTAATATAGCATAAAGTTGAAGAAATTAAATTTCTATGAAAGTTACACTATTACAACCTCAAGTGCATTTCAACCTGATTTAATGGCTATAGTAAGACTTTCACTGGACAGTTTGCAGATCCCTACACACACTGTCCCCTTGCTTTCATTTACACGTTCCTACTTCCAGGATGGTATTTTTGGCAACCACACCTCTATTCCACCCCGTTATGTTTTTTTAATACATGAGAAGAGCATTTGTCCTGTGAGTTAAAAAAAAAAACCCACCCAAGACCATATTCTGGGCATGAGTCACCCACACAGCCTTGCTCAGAGCTGAACACTAAGTAGATGTTCTTTCGTCCTTGGGGGTCGATTGACTTGTCTTAACGGAGACCAGATATAGAGCTGATACTCAGTAAAAGGGTGTTTTGAGGACTGAATGGACTTTTACACTGGCTTCTGCCCAGCATCTGTATATGGTAAGTACAGGAGCAGCAGAAAGTGAAAAGCCTCATGAGTATGTGTTAGTGGAGGAGGGTTGTGGAACTAAGTCTTATTTTTTTCCCATTCAGTTTCTATGTGTGTGTGTGTGTGTGTGTGTGTGTGTGTGTGTGTAAAATAAAACCAGAATAGAATGTTTTCGTTTATTTCCTTTCTTTTTCCTCTCTCCTTCACTGTTTTCACAGGTCAGCGTGGAAGCTTTGGTCGAGCATCCTTTTTTTGTGTTTGGACAGGGCTGGTCATCCTGCTGTCCAGAGAGAACCAGCCAGCTCTTGGATTCGCCATGCTCCAAGCTCTCCATTGGGGGTGTCTGCATCGCGCTGACCCTCAAGAACCTGAAGACCTGCTGTTAGAAAGGGCCAGCCCATGGGTCCCTCCAGCGTCCCGCTGAAGCACTCAGAGACCGACCCATCGCGGGCAGCAGACCCAGGTACCCCAAGCAGGAGGACAGAGTCAGCCAGGGAGGTGCCCACATGCTCTCTGAGGATGGCGAACTGAAGTTTCCAGAGAAAACGGGATTGCCTGCAGCGCCCTGCTCTCCAAAACAGAACCCAGCAAGCCTGCGAGGAGGAAGAGGGGGTGGTCAGCGCCCCAGACCCGAGAACTGGAGAAGTCGGACAGGAGCCACCTTTGAGTCCCCTGAGCCTCTCTAACTCCTCAGGAGGCTGAGAGGACACTGCAGCCGGTCTGCACTGTAGGCTGAATAACACAGTATTTACATGTTATCCTCTTCCTTTACCTTTCTGTTCTAACCTTGTCATTAGATTATACTGGTGTTGCGCAGGAGACTATTGCATGTGCGTTTCCCACGAGTGTCTGTCAGTGGGCGAGCGGGGAAGCAGGGCTGGCGAGGCCCCCACACCCCGGTGGGAATGCAGGTGGCTGCGGAGCGCCCACCTTCTCCAGCTGCAGGAAGCATCCGCGGGCGCCGACTGCTGCCGGTTCCACAAGGAAGTTCCTGGGAAGGGAGTTGCAGGGGTGCCTGTGGGGCTGCCACAGCGGTGAGGGTCTTTTTCTCTGCCTCCCGCTGGCTCACTCTCTGTTGCTCTCAGCATGGGATTGGAGGTCCAGAGAACTGTCCTCAGGAGGTCTTACGTACAAAATAAATATCAGGAATCCAGCTTCAGGGCATCCTAGAAAGGCTTCAACAGCAGATGGAAAGCTAACCGTGTAAAAGAACATTTTCCCCTCTCCAACATATTTTACAATTAAAGCAACTTTTAATCATATAGATATATATTTCCCCCTATGGGGCCTGACTGCACTGATTTTTTTTTTTAAAGGGCAACTGCCACACGTGGGATTTCGTTTCTGCTTCACTAGTGTAGTGACATCTCCAGGGTGTCTAGTGGGCAGGGCAACCCTGCTGCGTGGCTCCATGTGGGGGCGGGTGGGCGAGTGAACACCCACTCTGGTTTCTGTGCAGTTTTAAGAAAACCAATCAGGTGATTGCATTGACTTTGCTCCCAAGAGGTAGACCGAACTGCCCTTCCGAGAGCAGACGAAGCTGATCACATTGGGTTTGCAAATCTTTTGTCTTTTAACTATAGTACTGTTTATAGTTCATGACTATGGACAACTCAGGTGCCACTTTTTTCAGATTCCAGTGTGACGTGAGGAATTAGATTTTGAAGATGAGCATATATATAACTCTCTCTAAGCACTTAAAATGCTGTTCACACTTTATTACCAAGCATCTTGGTCTATCATTCAACAAGTACTGTATCTCACTTTAAAGTGTTTGGGAAGAAAAAAAAAATCTAAGTTGCTTTCTTTTTTCAACACTGTAACTACATTTAAGCTCTGCAGAGCGTCTCACAAGATATTGACCGTTTCAATGTGGTTTAAAAGGATGTGAATTATGAACTAGTATGTGACAATGAATGACCACCCAGTACAGCCTGGCAGGAAGGCACTTTTCACTTTGATGTCTGAGAAAGAATTCAAGACATATGCAGAGCTGGCAGAGAAACTGAGAGGAAGGGGTGGAAAAAAAGAATACTCATGTTTGTTCAGTGTTTTTCTTTTTAAGATGAACTTTTAAAGAACCTTGCGATTTGCACATCTTGAGTTTATAATTTGTGTGATATTCCTGCAGTTTTTATCCAATAACATTGTGGGAAAGGTTTGGGGGACTGAACAAGCATAAGTAAATGTAGCAAAATTATTTTCTAAATTTGTTCTAAGTATTTATTCTCTTGATGTAATTATGAATGTAATTATTTTCTTAATTTTGTTTTGAATTATTGCTAATAGAGAAATGCAATTGATGTTTGTATAATTTATGTTGATATGGATCTTGCATCTTTGGTGAACTAATTTATTATTTTTAATAATATTTTAGTGTATTCCTTCGGATTTTTAAAATTTTTATTTCTTTTTTGCTTTTAAAATAGATTAATTTTAATGTAATTCCACTATTTTTTTATGCTACATTGGACCTGAAACATGTTTCTCCATAATCCTTAGAAAATGTTTATACTACAGAAATGACCCAGTCTTTAACATTTTTAAAAACCAATATGCCAATCTTCTTCATCATTGATAAACTCCATCAGTCATCCAGAAATGCAACTTGACCTCACACCCTGAAATGTTTTCTATGAAAATTGGTACATATAAAATAAGTGTTTTAGGTATTTAATTCCATTGAAAAGTTTGAAACTTCCAAAACATAGCACTACAATTTAAAAACTTTTATTGTTAATAACACGTTTCCTTCTCTGCTATTTGCAACTAATGGAAATCTATTAGATGGATACCAGGAAACAGAATTATAATTTAAATGAACAGAATGAGGGTATAATTTATAAATGCATATATTCAGTCAAACTTGTTATATGACAAAGACAAATCTAACTAATGGACTTCTTATTCCAAACAGTATTAAAAACAGACTGTCACATACACACATGGAAAAAAACCATTTTGTTCTAGTTATTTCAACTCAAACAGTAATCCTCATTAAAAGAGAATAAAAAGTACAGAAAAAAGTAATTTAAAAAAATCTCATCAAATTACATGTAATACCAGGTTTTTGTAAACATTTTTCTTTAGGAATGAAAATGCTAAAGCAAAGAATGTGAAAATCTTAAGAAAGTAGCATGAATTAGTAAGGTTAATCGATGTATTTTGGCAAACTGAGATCTTAGGTGGCTCAAACTCCGCCAGATGTTGCTCTGCATCAGAAGGGGATTCTGTGAGTGTCTGTCAGCCAAACTGAGTAGGAAAGAGTTTTTTTTTTTTTTCTTGGTAGACTGGCAGTTTTTCCCATCAGTGATTGGCTTTATTACCAATTAGAAACAACTCCATCCTGAAAATTGACTGCTGGAAGGTTGGAAAGGACTATTAGATTGTAAAAATTTCCAGCATAAATGCACAGAGAAACATCATTCCCAGCCTAAGACTCAATTATCAAATAGAGAAATGTTCCCTATTAAAATTGGTCTTAAAACATAAAAAATGTGAAAACATTGAATACCATAAAAGTGAAAAAAAAAATTCTGAAAAGTACATGATTGATATGATTTACTTTAGCTACCTAAAAGTATGTTCTTTTATTCAAAAAGTCTATTTACAAAGTGTGCTTACATTGCGTTTAAAAAGACATGTATCAGGTATTAATAAGTCATTATAGTAGTTTTATAAAAAGATTCATATCCTTCTAAATATTAGTCATTATTTTTAAAAAGTTAAAAGGCTGTAAACCATCATTGCCGTGAAAGAGCACGTGATCTTAGGGGAAGAAACATTTCACTAGAGTTTCCACAAGTTCCTTCTTCTAACTGCAGCTCAGGGCGCAAAGGAGGAGCCCCAGGGTCCCCAGGTCTGGGAAGGGTAGTTGAAGAGAAGGTAGGGTTTTGTTTTGCCTACTTCTAGAACAGGCAAATTTAGAGATGAATCAGTAGAAAAGGGCTGTGCTGGAGTCTCCTTCTGGATGGTAGGTGAGAGTGGATGCTATCTGTTTTTCAGAGAAATAACTCTCATCTGAGTTGGACCTAGAGAGGCTGTTTGTGGCTCCATCAGGAAGAGGCTCACAGCTGCTACATTTTAGTCCTTTCAGATGTTCTAGTTTTATATTTCGAAGTTTCAGCACTTCATCTGCAATCTTCTGTATTAGGAAGTTCTGGGTCTTTTCTCGCGGAATAGATTCAACAAGGGCGTCTAGTCCTTTGGGGTTTCCTTGTAAGTAGTCTAACAATTTTCCAGCCCTTTTTCTACTTGATGTTTGGCAAGAAATTTCTTCAGTGTCTTCTCTACTGAGTATTTTTTTTTTGCACGTAGATGATCAAAATGTCTCTCAGCTATGATTTTTTCACAGATACACGCGCAAACTTTCTAAAGCATCCTTCTTCACTTCGGTCAGGTCCTCCTCGGGGACTGCGGTGGGCTCCACGGGGGAGGCGGGGTGGCTGCTCCGGGGGGAGCTGGGCTGCCCGCCCCACCTACGCTGGGGGCTCGGCCTGGGGGGGAGGGGCGGGGCGGAGCGGGGAAGGGGGCGGGGCGGGAAGGGTGAGGGGCGGGGCGGGAAGGGGGCGGGGCGGGGTGAGAAGATGAGCGCTGCCCCTTCAAAAACAGAAGGTGTTGGGGGTCAAACCGTAGCGCTTCCTGCCCTGACTCTCAGGCGAGGACGACGCACAGCGACCTGTCCCTACGGGGCACTCCGAGCCCGGCTCCTTCCCTCTCAAGAGGCTCTGGCGGCAGGTGCCTTCCCTCTGCAAGGGAGAGCCCCAGGCCTATTCCTTAGGATTTTTTATATATAAGATTATATCATCTGCAACAGAGATAGTTTTACTTCTTTTCAACTAAACACCTTTTATTTCGTTATATTGCCTAATTGCCCTAGATAGAACCTCCAGTAGAATATTGAATGAAAGTTGCAAGAGTGGACATCGTTGTATTGTTCTTGATCTTAGGGGGAAATAATTTTGTTTTTTTAACATTAAGTATGATGTTAGCTGTGGGTCTTTTTATCGATGCCATTTATCAGGTTGAGGAAATTTCCTTGAACTCTTACTTTGTTCAGTGTTTTTATAATAAAGGATCTTGAGTTTTGTCAAATTATTTTCTTGAGTCTTATTGTGATCAACATGTAGTTTTCACCTTCATTGCTTTAATGAAGTTTTACATTAATAAATTTTCTAATGATAAGACATTCTTGCACACTTGGGAGAAATCCCTATTTCCGATGGTGTGTAATTCTTGCTATATGTTGCTAGATTCTAATTACTGGTCTCTTGTTGAGGATATTTGTATCTGTATTCATAAGAGATATTGGTCTCTGTTTTTTTGTTGTTGTTGTTGTTGTTACAATATATTTGGTTTTAGCATCAGGGTAATATTGGCTTTATAGGATGAATTGAGAAGTGTTTCCTACTTTTCTATTTTTGGAAGAGTTTGTGCATACTTGGTATTACTTCTTTGAATGTTTGGCAGAATTTGAATCTGAACTTTTCTTTGTAGGAAGTTTTTACATTAGTATTTCTTCTTGAGTCAGTCTTAATATTTTATGTTTTTCTAAGAATTTTTCCACTTCATCTAAGTATCTAATTTTGGGGGCCTATAGTTGTTCGTAGTATTCTCCTGTGAGAATTTTTTAATTTCTATAAATTTGGTATAATATCTCCTCCTTCATTTCTCATTTTAACTGTTTTAGTCTTCTCTTTCTCTCTCATAAATTGAAGAGTAGAATATGACTTTAGATAAAGTAGAGTGAAGGGTGTTTGCTTTGTAGAAAAAATATAAGGTATTAATATGGAATTATTACTTTTCTCAACCAAATTGTTTGACTCTGTCTTCAAGCAAACTATATATAACTTGTTCATAGGATTAAAATAACTTTATAATAAAAGTGTTAGATGCAATAGCAATATGTGATTATAATAAGTTATTTTAGCAGTCTCATTATTAACAAAGAAAAGCTAACAAAGACACCATCTTTTAAATTTTACTGTTGTTTTACACAAAATGTTTGTAATTATGAGATAGACTTTTTAAAAAAGGGTTAGTACTGTCGTTTGACCCAGTGATCTTCTAGGAATATATCCTAAGAATCCCAAAACACCAATCAGAAAGAATATGTGCACCCCTATGTTCATAGCAGTGCTATTCACGGTAGCTAAGATTGGAAACAGCCCAAGTGCCCATCCGTAGATGAGTGCATAAAAAAGCTGCGGTACATTTACACAATGGAATACTGTGCAGCTATAAAAAAGAAGGATCTCTTACCCTTCGAGACAACATTGCAGGACCTGGAGAGTATTATGCTGAGTAAAATAAGCTAGTCAGAGAAAGAGAAGTATTACATGATCTCACTATGGAAACATGGAACAGATGGATGAATCTCAGAGGGAAGGGGAGGGGGGGGGGTGAGAAGAGTTTAACCAAATAATTTACATGCATATATGCACTACCCATGGGCAAAGAGGATAGGGCAGTGAAGGCCTGGGACAGGGCAGGAACCAGTGAAGGGGGGCAATGGATGGAAAAATGGGGGACATCTGTAATACTCTCAACAATAAAGATTTTTTTTTAGAATCTTTATGAATGCCCAGCCAGTGTGGCTCAGTGGATTGAGCATAGTCCCATGGACTGACAAGCCCTGGTTTGATTTCTGGTCAGGGCACATGCCTGGGTTTCAGGCTCCATCCCCAGTGGGGGGCGTGCAGGAGGCAGCTGATTGATGTTTCTCTCTCACATCAATGTTTCTATCTCTCTCTCCCTTTCTCTCTCTTAAAACAATTAATAGAAACATATTTTAAAAATGAAAATAAAAAATAAAAAGTTAGTATGAACAATAAGCTGATAAAGTAAAATCATTATCTCCTAAATGTTTAAAATCTTAAAAATATATACTTCTTACTGTGCATCTCATTTCTTTATAAAATATGATTAATGACATTAATCTGGGGACAATTTACAGCAAAGATGCAAGATATAAAGCGGAATCTGAAATGTAATTGTTTCTACTTAATAAGGAAACCTTGTATACTAAAAGGCTGCACTACTCAGATGCTGAGGATCCGAAATGCTTAGTGTTGTTGGAGCTGTGGATATGCTGTAGAACGTTAAATAGTTCACTGTATGAAGTCTGTCTTTTCTTTAATTAATACTTTGTTTGGAGAGAAAGAGAGATCACCTAGATCAGGTGTCACAAGTCATCTTCATTGTTTCCACCCACCATATTTATACGTGCTTTGCTCTAGGCTTTGCTTGATTATATTTTTGGGTTCCTGTATATTTTTAATCAAGCTAAAGTGATGAGTGTGCTTCCAAACACGGAATGCTAAGTAGAGCCTGCTTATTGCAGTTGGAAAAGGGTCTATTGTCGTATTTGGTGGCCTGTGTTTCAGCTACCATAATTTTTCTTTGTGTAGCCAGGAGACCAGCTCAGTTTCCAAAAAGCAAAAGCTAGGCAAAGAAAGGGATGATCCCAATTAATTTGATATTCACTACTAAGACCATTGTTAAGAAAATCCATGAAAAATAAACCTGAACATGAAATAAAGAAATACTCTTAGTTTTATTTAATTAGATAAACATGAAAGAAGAACCAGTGTATAGTTTTAGAACCTTGTTAACTTCCAAACAAGAGTTACCCTCCAGATTTATCTATTTTTGAATAAGATCTTTAAAAGAATCCTATATTTAGCCATTTCTTTTTACTACTGGACTTGAGAAAAACTATATCATTACCAATTTAAAATTCAGAATTTGAGCCTTTCCAATTTAGAACTTAGAAGCTTGTTTTCTTTATACCTAACTCAACTCAAAACCTTCTCATCACACTGTTAGCATGTTTAAAATCTTAGTAACAATTTAGAATAATAACACTTACAGTGACAATCATAACAGTGAGTCCCTTTGATGGCTGGAACTGTGTTTAATATAGGATGCATTCAGTAAATATTTATTAAATCTAAAGTAAAAAATATAAATTTATGAAAATTACACATGTCTATCAAGAACATTGACAACTGCTGATTCAAGTAATTATGAAGGTTTCTTATAGGAGGGGTGTTCACAAGGGAAAAGTTCAGCTATCATCTATAGACTGTCCATGTCACAGGAAGAATGGGTACAATTTAGAGCCATTTTTTCTTATTGTCCCAAATTTAAAAAATCTAAAAACCAAATGAGATACCCATTTACAGTAACATTGGTTCAAGCTATTATTTTTTTAGTTTCCTTGTCTGCATAAGCAGGCAAAAAAAAGTAAATATTTTCCAGATGTAGTCATCACCAGGCATATCCCCCACCCCTCACCACACGCACACACACACACACACACACACACACACACACACACAATGATCTGGACTCTGCACATGTTGAAGATTAACTTTAAGTGAGAAGACAGGTAAAAAATCATCACCTTGGTTCAAACTTTCTAATTCCTGTCACAAAGCAGTTCACAGATGCAAATAAACAAATGGGAAAATATAATGTGTGATTCTATTCTTGTCTTTTTATAGAATAGATGTTTAAATGTTAAAGGAAAAAGTTCATTGGAATTTTCTACCATCTAAAATTACAGGAACAACTATGTATCATGGTATCGGGGGGTACTAGAATTATTGGAGGGATCACTTTGTAAATTATATAAATTTCTAATCACTATGCTATACACCTGAAACTAATATAGAATAATATTGAATGTCAACTGTAATTGAAAAATAAAAAAAATTTAAATTAAATAACAGTAACAATTGCAATAATATTCCTTGTTCAGCTTTGCAAAGTCCCATTATAGAGGAAATCAGACCTTTACTCTTGACTCCTATAAAAGCAAAAAAGGACAAGATAAATGAATACTCTTAGTCTCCTAAGAGTGTATCATCTGTGGTCTTGTAAATCAGTAGTGTTCAAGGTTGATATCCAGTAGAGACCACCACTTTTCATACTGTAGTGTGATTTCAGTCTCAACAATATTACTGCCATTTCAGTTAGTCACAAAGCATTACCACGTAAGCACTTACTCTGTAGCAAACACTAGGCCAATCTTGGGGATAGAGAGTGACTAGTTCCATCCATGCTTTCAAGGCGATTGTCTTAGTCCCTTCGGGCTGCTATAACAAAATAGCCCAGGCTGGGTGGCTATACACAACAGAAATGTATTTCGCATAGGTCTGGAGGTGGGGGAGCGCACGATCGTTGCGCAAGCAGATTTGGTGTGATGGCTGGTGAGGGGCCACCTCCTGGTTCTGAGGCAACAACTTCTCATTATGTCCTCACATGGTAGAAGGATCAAGAAAGTTCTCCGGGATATCTTTCATAAGGGCACTACTCCCATTCATGAGGTCCCTAACCTTGTGACCAAATAGCCTCCCAAAGGCTTCACCTCCTAATGCTGTCACCAGGGCGATTAGGATTTCAGCATACCCATTTAGGAGTCACACATTAAGACCACGGCAGTGATATTCTACTAGGAATAAACCATTACAAAGGATGCTCTAAGTGCTACAACAGGGCTTTGATGGAGTACTGTTTGGGTGAACTGGTGGGATATCTGATTCATTAAAGTGGTTTCTAAGTTGAAAACTGGAAGACAAATAGAAACTGAGTCATACCAGGAAGAAAATAGATGGGACAGCCCTGGCCGGTTTGGCTCAGTGGTTGGAGCGTCGGCCTGCGGTCCAGACAGACCCAGGTTCGGTTCCCGCTAAGGGCACGTACCTGGGTTGCAGTTTGTCCCCGGCCCCTGGTTGGGTCGTGAGGGAGGCAGCCACTTGATGTGTCCCTTTCACATCGATGTTTCTCTCTCTCTCTCTCTTCCTCTCTCTCCCTCCCACTCTATCTGAACAAAAAATGGAAAAATGTCCTCCGGTGAGGATAAAAAAAAAAAAAAAAGAAAGAAAATAGATGGGACAAAGGTATTCAAAGCATTAAGTATATATATGTGTATTCCAAATCACTGGTGGGTTTTTCTTCTATTTTTATTTTTTACTTTCTTTTTTATACATCCAAAAATAAAAACTTAAAATGCTAGCACTTTATTTTTTGTTTGTTTGTTTGTTTTGTTTGTTTGTTTATTTGTGTTTTTTTCTTTTTTTTTTTTTTGCACTGGAAAGTCAGACATGATTTCTCAGCCTTTATTAACTAAGAGCGAAGCCAAGCCCAAGAGTTTCCTTTTAAAAAAACCCAACCTTGGTTATGGCAAATGATTTAATTATACATTCAATAACACAGAGCAAGAATTAATCAATTTCCAATCACTTATTCTTCTGAGATTAAAACACAAGTGTAAAACAGGTTAAAATAAAATTCTTCCCAATGATTTAAAAATAATTCCAATTGAAAGGCATTTCAAACACTATGTGTAGAACTCAGGACCAAAAAAGGACCTTAAAACATTTTTACCTTTGAGGTAGCAAAATAATGCTGAATTAGATTTCTTTTATTACAATGAGCTTTAAGAAAACAATGAGGAATCTACCTTTTGCTCAAGGTGGGCTAAATGGTTTTCTGCAAATCCTCCATGAGGTTAGTGCCAATTTTCTTTAAAAAAAAATTTTTTTTTTAAGTATAAAGATAGCCCTGCGGTGTGCAAAAGGAAACTCATGGAGGGGCCGCTTCCCATAAAATAGATATTAGAATCATTGAGGAACGTCAACAATCAAGACAGGAGGAACAAGAGATAATTGTAGTGAAAAACCAAAACAACTTGTATTATGGCAGAACTGGTTTACAAGAGCATGTCAAGAACAAAAATTCCAACATCAGTCAACTGAAAACAAAAGATAAAAGATGACATTCATGGGTCTTTTATCTTTTTCTCTGTGCAAAAATGCTCTTTCAATTTTTCTAAACGAGAGAGGCTGCATGCCCAGGATGCTGCTGGGCGCCAGCGGCACCACTCACTGACTACTCTGCCATTGTGGGCGAGAATCTGGGCAATAAGAGGATGAACACAACCTCTCCTGATGGAGAACCATTTCTTGCCACTCCGCTGCCAAATTCACTCATTAAACTGCTCAAAGAAAACCTTCACCCTAGATTTCTGAGAATCTGTAGCAATTATATATTACACAATTATATATAATGACTATTGACTAAGAGGTCAGAACACATGAATCCTTCCTTTGAGAATACAACCAAAAGGGAGTGGATGCGATACACTGGGGCACCTCTAGACCCTGGCTCCTTATAAATGGACAACAATTTATTCATGCAAACTGCACAGAGATTAAACAAAACAAAATCTACTAAAACAGAACAAAACCCCCCAACCCAGAAAACGTTCCCTGTCTCTCTGCTACCTGAGGAATGTACCAAACCCACATTTCTGCTCTAACATGGGTCCCAGTGATTGATTCGTGTGCTTTGGGGTGCTGACCTGTTGGGTCCAGGGCAGGGCCATCCCCTAAGCATCACTGTGAGTTTGGAGACAGCTGTCATGTGTGCAGCTTTTAGCAGACAGTATAATGCCATAGGACCACAGACCTCCATCATATCTGCCACCATTTTCCTGTAAAACCAAAGGCTGCAACTGTGAACAAATGTGGACTTTCTCAAAGGACAAATGAGGAGATCAAAGGCTACAGTGTTTCCTCCCTTGAAAAAGGTGGGGGGAAGGGTGTCTACAGTTACACAACAGGCTTGCGCAGACCTGTAGTAACTTCCGAAAGCAATAGTAGCAGCAGGAGAGGAAAGGAAGATGTTTACACTTTGGACTTTGTATCAGGCACTTAAATTGTTGGAGAGACATGCCATTTTGAACCAAAGATGTGAAACTGGGTTGAAATAATCATTACAAGTAATCTAATAATGGGCTTTCAGAAGCAAAGTGGAGGTGCGCGTTGAACCTCTACCCATCCTTTAGTGCTGACTTTCAAGTTTTCTAAATGCCCATGGCCATAGCAATGGCAGCTGTGGTGGCAACACCAGGAACAGTTCTGTCGTGTCTGCCTTCTGTGTGTGTTCTGTGGCTGACCATAACAAGGTTTTGGTGTCACACTGAGAAAACTCTGGGGTGTGGCACACCTACTGCTCAAAATCAATCAGATCCAAGCTGGAGCCAAACATCTTCACCAGCTGTTCCTCGTAGTGTGAGATGTTCCTCTTCCTGATGTCCATGCAGGGCCCCAGAAGCCTCTCAAATGCTTGTACATCCATTACTAAGCATTTGACGTCTCCCACAGCAGAAGCAGGAGCAGCTCTGGGTTTGTTGGTCACCAGTGCAAGCTCTCCAAAGTCTTGCCCCTTATGGCAGCGGGCGATCTCGACCTCCTGGTTCCCATGTTCTTGTTTGCTTTAGTCTTGCTTCTAATCACGATGCTCACTTCACCGGACTCTGTAATGTAAAAGCAATCAGGTTTTTCACCCTGACTGATTATGCGCTCCCCATCCTCATAGCTCTTCTCTGCTATTACATCCACAATCTTCATTCGTTCTAACACCTCTAGTGATTCAAGGAGGGGCACAGATTCAATAAATTATTCCAACATCCTCCGCTTTTTTGCATTGTTTTTCACTAAGATTCTTCTGAAAGTCACACGGTCCAGTCCCCAAAGGGAGCCTTCTGAAGTAACAACAATGGTAGCAGCTCTTGGGGTGTTGTATGTCAGAGCTAGTTCTCCAAAACTTCCACGGTTGTCATATTGACCAACACAGAGGGTCTGATTACCTTTTTTTTTTTAACTAAAATATCATAAGTTCCCCGTACTATGACATAAAAGTTGTCTCCGTCATCTCCTTGGTCAATAACATGCTCATCAACTTTGACTATCCTTTCAAACATGGCATCGAGGACCTCAGAAAGTTGTTCCCGATCAAGATTTTTGAAAAGGAGAGTATCTTTGCAAGCTTCCTGAAGTCTACTTCTCTTCATCAGTTTTAGGATGAACCACCCTTGGATCAGTATCTTCCTCTTCCTCCTCAGGGTTATAGGACTCAGCACCAACTGGTACTCGCCAATCAAATCTACTAGGAATTGGACCGTCCAGGTCCTCTTCGTCCTCGGTCTCTAGCTGTCCCCGTCGGCGACAAGGCCAGGGCCGGGGTCTAGGTCCTGGGAGCCGGAGGGCGGCGGAGGGCTGAGGCGTGGGCGCGGCCTCGCGCGGGCGGGTGGAGTAGTTACCGCAGCTCCACGCGGTCAGGCGGCGGGGCACCTCCACCGTGTCGCCCTGCAGCAGCTCCGTGAGCCCGGCGGGATCTGGATGCTGCTCATGCCGGCGGTGGCCGAGGACAGGCGGGTCCTGGCCGCCAGTGCCGCTGCCCCCGCTCCCTCAGCCGGCCTCACGCCCCGCCCGCGAGGTCCCCTCAAGCGCGACCGCGGTCGCGCCTCCGCACCTGCTGTCCTTTGGCGGCGGTGCGTTTCCGGGCCACAGGGCCCTGCGAGGCTGCCACGGTCGGCCGGTGCCGCCGCTGTCACTGGGCAGCGCCGCCGCCCTAGATGCTGGCACTGTACACACACCAGAGCTGACAATGCGCCCAGGCTCTGCGCTCTGGTGCAGGTGGGAGCTTTTATCATCTTTCGGAAATTCCTTCTGATAAGGAAACTGTGTTTCACGGAAATATCCTGGTTCACAGGACAGTTTAAAAGAAACTGCCCAAATCATTTGAAATAGAGAAAGAGAGGTCAAAAGTAAAATTTTGTTTGTCTGTTTTGCTACTGAGTTGTAGAATTTTCATATATATAGTTTGGATGTTAGCCTTCTATCAGATATATGGTTTGCAAATATTTTCTCCCATTTATGGGTTGCCGTTTCACTCTGTTGATTGTTCCCTTTGCTATACAGAAGCTCGTTAGTATGATGTAGTCCCATTTGTCTATTATTTGTCTATTGTTTTACTTGTCTTTTTGCTGTCATATCTAACAAATCATTGCTAAGACCAATGTCGTGAGATTTTCCCTGTTTTCTTCTAGGATTTTTGCATTTTAAGATCTTATGTTTAAGTCTTTAATCCATTTAGCTGACTTTTATGTAGAGGTTACGGTAAGGGTCCAAATTCTTTCTTTTGCATGTGGCTATCCAGTTTTCCCAGCACCAGTTTCTTTCTCCAGTGTGTATTTTGGGCATCTTTGTCACAGATCAGTGGACTGTATGTGTGTGGGTTTAATTCTGGGCTTTCCATTCTGTGTCATTGGTCTTTGTGTCTATTTTTATGCTAGTACTATACTATTTAAATTCCCATAGCTTTGCAACATTTTGAAAACAGAAAATGTGATATTTCCAGCTTTGTTCTTTCTCAGGGTTTGTTATTTGGGGTGATTTTTGGTTTCATACAAATTTTAAAAAATTTTTTTTATTTCTGTGAAAAATGTTATTGGAATTTTGATAGGGATTGTGTAGAATCTGTATATCACTTGGGTACTATGGGCATTTTAGCAATATTAATTCTTCCAATAAGTGAACATGGAATATCTTTCCATTTGTTTGTATTTTCTTCAATTTCTCTTCCCACTGTTTTGTTGTTTTCAGTGTAAAGTTTACATGTCATTGGTTAACTTCTAAGTGTATTATTCCTATGTAGGCCATTGTTTTCTTAATTTCTTTTCCATGTAGTTCCTTGTTAGCATATAGAAACACAACTGATTTTTGTATGTTGATTTTGTATCCTGCAACTTTACTGAATTCATTTATTAATTCTAAGAATTTTTTGTAGAATCTTTCTACATATAAAATCATTTATCTGTGAACAGAGATTTTACTTCTGCCTTTCTGACTCGTATGCCTTTTATTTATTTTTCTTTCCTAATTGTTCTTGCTAGAACTTCTAGTAGTGTATTGAATGGATCGCTAAGAGTGGGCATCTTTATCTTATTCCTGATCTTAGGTTAAAAGCTTTCAGGTTTTTTGCCTGGCTGGTGTGGCTCAGAGGTTGAGCATCGACCCATGCACCAAGAGATTGCCGGTTCAATCCTGGTCAGGGCACATGCCCAGATTGTGGGCCAGATCCCCAGTGGGGGGCATGCAAGAGGCGGCCAATTAATGTTCTTTCTCATTAATGTTTCTATCTCTCTCTCTCCCTTCCTCTCTCTAAAAATCAATAAAGAAACATAAAAAAAAAAAGCTTTCAGTTTTTCACAGTTCAGTATGATGTTAACTGTGGTGTTTTTATATGTGACCTTTATTATGTTGGAGCTACATTCCTTCTATTCCTAGTTTGTTGAGAGCATTTATCATTAAAGTGTGTTTAATTTTGTCAAATGCTTTTTCTGCATCTATTAAAATGATTGTATGAATTTCATTTTTCATTCTGTTAATGTGGTGTATCACATTAATTGACTTTCATAGGTTAAAACATCCTTGTGCCTTGTGTCCTGGGAATAAATCCCACTTGGTCATGGTGTGTAATCCTTGTAATGTGCTATTGAATTTAGTTTGCTAGTATTTTGTTTAGGATTTTTATATCTATGTTTATCAGGAATATTGGCCGATAGTTTTCTTAGTGTCCTTGTCTGGCTTTGGTGTCAGGGTAATGCTGTCTCATAAAATGATTGTGGAAGTGTTCCCTCCTCTTCTATTTTTTGGAAGAACTTAAGAAGGATTTGTGTTGATTCTTCTTTAAATGTTTAGGAGAATTCACCAGTGAAGCCATCTGATCCTGGATATTTTTTATTGGGAGATTTTTTTTTTATTATGGATACATTCTACTTCCTAGTAATTGAACTGTTTAGATGTTTTATTTCTTCATGATTCAGTCTGAGTAGGTTGTATGTTTCTAGGAATTTATCTATTTCTTCTTGGTTACCTAATTTGTTCATATATAATGCTTCCTAGTAGTCTCTTATTGGGCAAAGAACTTAAATAGATATTTCTCAACAACAAAAAAAGACATGCAGGTAGATTAAGAAGTGCTTACATCACTAATACATAATCAGATAGATGCAAATTAAAAACAATGAGGTATCACTTTATAGCTATGAGCATGGCTACTATTAAAAAATAAGATAATAAGTATTGGCAAGGTTGTAAAGAAATAAGAACCCTTAATGTGAAGTGAGGCAGTCGCTATGGGAAGCACCGTGGGGGTTCCTCAGAAATTAAAAATAGGCCCTGGCCAGTTTGCTCAGTGGTTAGAGCATCAGCCTGTGGACAGATGAGTCTCCTGTTCGATTCCGGTCAAGGGCACGTACTTCAGTTGCAGATCTGTCCCTGGCCCTGGTCGGGGATTATGCGGGAGGCAACCAATTGATATGTCTCTCTCATATCAATGTTTCTCTCTCTCCCACTCTATATGAAGATAAAATGGAAAAAAGTATCCTCAGGTGAGGATTTACAAACAAACAAAAACAGAAAAAGATTTTTAAAAATTAAAAATAGAACTGCCATGTCTGTCAGCAAGCCAGCTTCAGGGTATATATCCAAAAGAATGGCAATCAGTGTCCTGAAGAGATATGTGCACTCTCATATTGACTGCAGCTTTATTCACACCAGCCAAGACAGGGAAACACCTCAAATGTCCATACAGTGACATGCAATTCAGCCTTAAAAGGGAAGAAAATCCTGCCACCTAGGACAACATGGATGAACCTGGAGGACATTCGGAAATAATCCAGCCACAGAAGACAAATTGCATCATTTCATCCATGTGAGATTATAAAATAATCATAGAAACAGAGCAGAATGGTGGCTGCCAGGAGTTAAAGGAGGGAAAACACAGAACTGCTGCTCAAGGGATATAAAGTTTTAGTGAGACAAGATGAATAAGTTCTAGAAATCTGCTATAAAATATGTCTGTAGTTAATAATAGTGCATTATGCACTTAGAATTTTATTGAGATTAGTTATCATGTTAAGATTAGGCTGAATTTAGATTTAGCCCCTGGGTTGTAGTTCACTCACTCTCTTCATGGAATGCTTTTATAACAAAGTCTCAACCATGGTTCTGTTTCATTTTTTTACTTTTCTTACATTTTCCTACTTTTATCCATGTTCTTTCCTTCTCTGTTGTATTTATGTTATTTGATTTCTTATGCAGTTGTACTGTCTTTCTGGTATTTTTGAAAGCAAGTAAGTAATAAATGCCTAAATACAAAATGTTGAATAAAAATGTAAAACACTTTCAAAAGAGAGATTAAACACTTACAGACAGTGGAACCTGTGACATTTGGTATCACTTTGTATCATACGCCCAGAATATAGATATCAAGGGAAAAAGAAAACAAAACAAAAATCTTCATAGTACATACTATTGAAATCTAGCTAGAAATAAGAGCACACAAGAATCCAAAAAGTGGAAAGAAAGTTTGTAAATCTTCAATAAAAGGGAAGTTATTTTTTACCAGAAAAAATCACTCCAGGATACCAAATAGTTAACAAATACAACTTTGCTGCCTAAATAAACTTTAATATTTAATCATTAATAAAACTATTTTGCAAAAATATGTACAGTGTAATCAGTACCAAGGATGGGTAGTTTTATTAGTGAGTAGTCACTTATTTTTTTTATTGATAAGTATATGTTTTAACATTAAAATACGTATTTCCTTAAAATTTTTTCACTACTTATAAGATATGCATAAATTTAATTAAGAATATACTTAATAGTTAGTATATCAAAACCCAGCAGACAGTACAGAATTACTGGGTATGCTTTCCTTGCAAAAATCACAAGTCACAGCAGAACTGTCTGTAGTTAATACTAAATTTTTGAAACAGCTAATAGTTAAGGTACAAGAAATGAGCTTTTTTCCCACTAACTTACTGCAATTCTCTTTTTAGATAATTAAATAAAAGATAGATGTTTGAAGGAGGACTAAAGTTAAAAAGTAAACTTACTTTTAAAAGAAAGGAAAGGAAATATCAGTAATTTAGTTATATGAGTGGTTGCATATTTGGCAAATTTCCTTTTAAACCAAATGAACCTTCCACACCTTTCTTAACGTGGAAAAGAAAAAGAATGTCTCTTCTTTTGATTTGAACCGCAACGCTGCTTATCTGCTGATTAGACAACCTGCTTCTTTCTGATTTATCACTTGAGTGTTACCGTCAGTATAAGTGACTGGTCTGCAAAACGGGAAAGCACAATTGTAAATGGTCTGACCAGTTTTCAGAAGTCTCAGTGTCAGCAACACCAGCACGGGTCTTCCATTTGTCACCATTTGCTTTGATAAAGCAACCCGCATTTCATTTATCACTTGATCCTTTCTATTATTTCTTTCTTGTGCGGGTGTCTAATAAGCATTTTTTTTAAATCTCAAATTGTATTTTATTGAAAGATTTTAAGCTCCTAACAAGGGCACAATTACTGTTCTTATTTAGGAAACACCCAGTCCCAGGAGGCAGAGGTTCATATATATTCCAATTACCCTTTAAAACAGTAAATTATTAGGAGAGATTGTAAAGAAAAATTCGTTTTCACTCTTCTGTGGCTTCTACCATGTGTGTGTGTGAACCAAAACGGCACCCATTAAAATGAATAAACTAATGAAATGCAACTTATTAATTGACATAATCAGTAAAAAAAAAAAAATGTTGAATGTTTAAAGGAAAATTCTGTGACCTACTGGTTAATGTGGCAAATGAAGAGTTAGGAATTGTGGGACTGTTTCAGTGCACTGTGAGGTTGCTGAGAATTGTAGGTTACCCACATTACAGGTGTGTCAAGCTGGGAGGAGAGACTCCATTGCTGTGTTTGTCTCTTACTGGCCAGCCCCCCATTCACTTTTTCATTTCCTCTGAAAACCAGGAACAATAATAATGACTATGTTTTGCATGATAGAAAAAAAAATCTGAGATCTTGGATAAAGTGGCTATTTTTGCAGCTTTTTCCAACTTTTTCTGCTAACAGGGCATGCTCAAATTCGTATTGCATAGTGCTTTTTTAAAAAGTATGTTTTTATTGATTTTAGAGAGAGAAGAAGGAAGGAGAAAGAGAGAAACACTAATGAGAGAGCCATGGCCATCGTTTCTTCTTTCTTTGTTCTTAACTGAATGAGAAAGCATTTATTGAACTTTTATGGAGGGCTCGTGTATACTTTGCGTTGATTGTGCCTTAGATGCTTTAATACACATTCTCATTTACCTTGATTTGTACATGCTTTGTGAAGTATGTGGCATCTGCTCCACTTTAAAAATGAAGAAACCGTGGCCCAGAGAGATTAAGTGATTTGGTCGAGATGATTAACAGCTAGTTAATGGCAGAGCGAGGGTTGAAAATTGGCTCTTTGACTCCAAGGCTAGTATATTGTCTATGGGGAAAACAACACACACAGGTATGCCAGACTCGTTTCAAAAACTTTAGTTATATTCGCTCATTTAACCTGCGCATCAACACTGCGATGCAGGTACCATCATGATCTCCATGCAGAGGCAGAACAAGGTTACACAGCCAGTAGGTGGCAGAACCTGGATTTCAATCCAGACAGGCCAGTCCCAGGATTCATGTGGTTATTCACTACATTGTAATGTACTGCATTTAACCTTTTTTTCAATATCAGTTCTCATCTATAAATTTTTTCTTTTTTCTTTTAATAAATTTACTTCAAAGGAAACCTGTGTTCCAATCATAAGTGGAAAACCAGAATCATCCACATAAGCAGGTCACTGTAATCTCTAATTATTATAATCACTCATTATAACAGAGGAGACTCAGGCTGCCTTGGCCCAGATTTCAGAGTTGTTTCATTGCACATCGTGAAGACCATTTCCATGTTCTAACTTCCAGTCCAGGGTTCTGCTCACCATACCGCTGGCCACCCTATCTCATGTCATTGGCAGTCCGTCAGCCTGCTGACTCCCCACCAGGCCTCTGTTTACCGGAAATGCCAAATCCCCCACTCTTAATTTCATTACTGTTTATCTGTCTCTGAAATTGTATTGCTGATTTCCTGTTCTATATGACTCCCCATTTCCTATTCCACACGCTCTCCCAAGCATTCTTCTCTTCTACTCTCACTGTGGTGTGGCTCCTTTTTGGGGTGCTGGGTTCTACAGCCAGAGTCCCTGGGGTATCATGACAGTACTGAGAAGTCAGTACGGATCACTGGAGTCTGTCTCCCCCTCTGCTGCTTTCTCCATCAGCGCCCTCCCCAGGCATGTTCTCTCCTGCTCTCTCTTAGCTCTGGATGGTTTTCTTGGCCCCTTTTTCTTCCTTTCGCTTACCTTTTCTTTCTCCTCTCTCTCTCTCAAGTTTTTTACCTCTTTCCCCTTCTTAGTCTTTGTGTCACTTGGGATGATTATATAGCAGTGGAGAAATATAAATGCCAACAGCAAGGTATTTGATTCTATACCACCTAAAACTCCAGGCAGTACACACCCTATACTTTTAGAAGTGCTACAGTAGTTGACACATATGGTCCTTTACAGTTTTAAAATTGTGCCATCTAAAATGAGCCAGGTTGCCCAGACAAGTGTGGTTCAGTTGTCTGGAACGTCACCTTATGCACCAAAAGGTGGCAGGTTTGATTCCCAGTCAGGGTACATACCCAGGTTGTGGGTTTGATTCCCAGCTGGGGTGCATATTGGAGGAAACCAATAGATGTTTCTCTCTCACAACAAGGTTTCTCTCTCTCTCTCCCTCTCTAAATTAATTAACTAATTAATTAATTTAATTTAATGGTCCAGGTCAGCCATCTGCTATCAGTAATCTTTCCCTAGTAATTGCTTTAAGACTTTACTGGAACAGAACCAGTTGGGTGAGTACTTCCTGGCCTGAATCTAATTAGCAGTATTGTAACCATTGCAGTTCCTGAGCATTCAATGGGAGCCTTTCAGCTGAAATCACACCCTCTCCCCTGTTGTGACTATGAACTCCTGTGCAGCATTTACGTTGAGTGAGGGCATTTGTGTGTCTGCAGGAAAATAAAGCAACCTGTGAAAAGGGGTTGGCACTGACTTCAATAGGCTAATGACCTAATGAAATAGAACCAGGGCAGTTTTGAAACATTAATTTCACAGAAACACAAATTTAATATGTAGTACTACATACACCTAAAGGGAGCAATGCATAACATTTGAAAGAGTTTTTGATAGAGAGGGGCACCACCTCAAGCAAAAATAAAACAGGAAGCATGAAGTTTAGTACCTTAAAGACTAAAGGATTGAGGAAATCTGTTTGGGAAAATTTTTCATAAGTCTTGAGTTTTGTTTAATAATAATGAAATCCAGAGACTATATGAATATTTGTGAATCAGTATTATTCATCATACAGTGTAATAGGAAATTAGATGACTATGAGCTGCCCAAATAGATAGATGCATAGATGATAGATGATAGATAGATAGATAGATAGATAGATAGATAGACAGACATTTCTATAGAGATATATCTATATATAGATATATATCTTGAATATTTCAAATGCCATTCTTTTATGCTTTTGGTAGTTTGAGGGAAAACAAATCTGAGTTAAACCCTGAGAAGTTGGATCACTGACTGATAAAAATTGACACCTACACAATGGAGTCATTAGCTATAGTAAGATATGGAAAAGGTGGAGGGTTTCATATAACTGCTAAAGTGGGCCGATTTGAAATCCAGTGTAAGAAGTGAATGAGAAAAGTAGATTGCTCAGTAAATTCTCCCATATTTGTAGCTTTAACCACATCCACATTACAATGGGAATTACATGTTTCAGTGGCTTATTTAGTCAGATACTTGTCCTACTAGACCTTATTGTGGCAGGTTGTATTTGCATTGCACTCTGTGCCGTAGTGGGGCAAAGAGGTGGTTAATATCACCAAAAAAATTGAAAATAACCAATCCCATTACAAAGATGCACATCCATTTCACTCTGAAATCCACTCTCTAGTTCCAAAATGTCATTAAAAGTCTCCAAATGCAACTGTACAAATGTTGTGCTGTCACCTAACCTCAACCACCATGCTGACTGGTCTATACCATATATACCATACACCATGGGTAAGTAGAGGGGGTGCCTCCTGAGTTTACTTTGGCTCCCAGGTAGTATGGAAAGAATGGTCCAGTCCAACCTGTGGAGTAGGCAAAACGAGGAGTAAAATGTTGGACCTTCCAAGAAGGCAGCCAAGGCAAGGCATAAGATGACCTCTGTAGGGACTGTGGGGTGCAGAATTCCTAAGCCAGAGGCCAGAAAGAAAATGTAACTGAATATTAGAGTAGTCTTCAGGACCAGTAATACCTGAGTTGGAAATGAATTAAAGGAGAACCCCGGGCAGTAACTAAGCCAAGTGAAAATACAGATTTCAGATGGTCAGCTACAGACTTTGTAGATGATTCCAGTAGAGCAGTCACCACAAGGCAATCAGAGGCCATTGTGGAAGAAGCCAGAGGTGAATAATAATGACCTAAGTTTGCAGTGCTTGGATGTCAGGTGCCTCTTCAACACGAGGGCCTGTGTGCACTGCCATCACCCAGATCCCATCTTGGGGAGAAGGATCTAGAAAAACAGCTGAAGGACCAAGCATTTACCCAAACATATTAAGTTGCCTCAATAAGATGGTTTAAACTAGAAGAGATAGAGTCATTTCATTGGAAACTTTACTGCCTTTCTCCCTTCTTTCAAACCCTAGTAGGGTATCTACTCTATTATGAAAAAGATTAAAAGATCAGTACTAGAAGAAAAAGCTATATTTTCTTTGCACATCTGATTAGTAATTTGTACATTTGTGGCCGTAACTGCTTTTTCCTTTTTTCTCTTCCTTGTCTTCTTTTCTCCATTTAAAAAAATTAAATAAACACTTAGTATAGTCCTCCTATGTGTTTGATACTTCAATAGGTGCTTGGAATAAAATGGAACATCTGTAGGTTCTGCCTCCAGGGATCTGACAGTCCAGTGGAGGAGAAAAGTAAGTAAATAAATAATTATGTTATAGGGTGGTAAGTGCAGAATACAGATGTGAGCAAGGTCTTGTAGGTGAAGTGATTTAGGAACTGGTTTCCTCTACATAGAGTAGAAATTGGAGATTGAGTTTGATTTTGTGGGGCAAATTACAAGATTGTCAGACAAGATTATAGTCTATGTGAAAAATCCCAAAGAAGTGACTTTACGAAGGTCACATAATATAAAGACAATATACAAACGTCAATCTGGTATATCTGTATACCAGAAATGAGTATTTGGAACTTGTAGTTTGAAAAACAATCTCATTTACAGTAAAACCCCCAAAAGGAAGCAACTATCCAAATATGTACATGATCTGCATGCTGAAAACTACAGAATACTAATGTAAGAAATCAAAGATGTATACAAATGGAGAGAGATGCCATGCTCATGGACTGAAAGGTTTAATAGTGTTAAGATGTCATTTCTTCCCAATTCAATCTATAGAATCAACTCAATTGTAATCAAAGTACTAAAAAGCTTCTTTGAAAATAATAAGAAGGTGATTCTAAAATTTATATGGAAAGGCAAAGGAAGTGGAATAGTCAAAATTATTTTATAAAGAAGAATAAATGTAGAGGACTCACATTGCCTGGAGGCCAGATTTATAGTTATTGCCTGATTTTAAGACTTACTATAAAGTACAGTCATCAAAACAGTATAGTTTCAGCAAAAGGATAAGCATGTCAATCTATGAAACAAAATAGAGTGCCCCCAAATAAACCCACGTAGATATAGTCAATGGATTTTTTTTTACAAAGTTGCAAAGGCAATTCACTGGAGAAAAGATAACTCTTTTAACAAGTGGTGATGAAATTAGACATCCATATGCAGAAAAATAAACCTTGATAGCTCTCACATAATATGCAAAAATTAACTCAAAATTGATCATAGACCTAAATATAAAACTTACAGAAAAAAGGCATAGGATAGAAGTCTACGTGACTGTGGGTGTGGTGGTGAATTTTTAGACACTACTCCAAACCACAAGCCATGACAAATTTGATAAATTGGACTGTATCAACATTAAAACTATTACTCTGTGAAAGATGCTGCTAAGACGATGAAAAGAAAACCACCAACAGGGAGAAAGTAGAGTTGACCCTTGAACACAGAGGGCTAGGGGTGCAGACCTCCTGCACAGTGGAAATCCATGTATAACTTAGACTGGTCCTTAGAATATGTGTATTTGCAACCACCTGTTGACCCTTAAATAATACAGGTTTGAACTGCATGGGTCAGTTGGAAAAAATGCATGTATAAGTGGACCCATGCAATTCAAACCCACATTGTTCAAGAGTCAACTGTATTTGCAAATCATATAACCTTTGATGGACTTGTATCCAGAATATATAAAGTATACTTAAGATTCAACAATAAGTAAACAAACACCTGATGAAAAGTGGGCAAAAGATCTAAACAGACACTTTACCAAGGAAGATATGTAGATGACAAATAAGAATATGAACAGATGCTGAGCAGTATATAGTAAAACAATAAGATACTACTATACACCTATTAGAATGTCTAAATATTTTTTCAAATAAAATTATATTTAAAGTATATAACATGATGTTTTAAAATACATATACATAATGAAATGATTACAACAGTCAAGCTAATTAACAATTCCATCTCCTTACATATTATTTTTTTGTCTGTGTGATAAGAGTAACAAAAATCTACTTTCTTAGCAAATTTCCAGGATACAATACAGTATTAGTAACTATAGTCCTCATGCTGTTCATTCACTCTCTAGACTTATTCGTCCTGCATAACTACAACTTAGTACCCATTGGCCAACATCTCATTTCCCCTACCCCCCCACCTCTGGTAACCCCCATTCTGCTCTCTGCTTTTGTGAATTTGATTTTTTTAGATTCTATGCATTAGTGAGATCATGCTGTTTTTCATTTCTGTGTCTGGCTTATTTTACTTAACACAATGTACTCCAGGTTAATATATGTTGTCACAAATAGCAGAATCTCCTTTTTTTTAAGACTGAATAATATCCTAGTGTGTGTGTGTATCACAAATTTTTTTTTAGCCTAGAATGACTAAAAACAGTTTGAAGAAACTGACAATGTCAAATGCTAGTGAGAATCCAGAGAAATAGAAATGTTTATTCATTGCTGTTGCATTGCAAAATAATACAGCCACTTACCAGGTGACCAGCCACCCGACTCCTAGGTATCACAATACCTAAATGAAATGAAAACTGACCTTCACACAAAAGCCAACATATAGATTTTTATAACAGCATTATTCATACCTGCAAAATCCTGGAAACAGCCAAGATGCCCTTCCACAAGTGAATAAATAAACTGTGGTACATTCACAGAATGGAACACTACTCAACACTAAAAAGGAAAAAAAAAACACAAAACACTTCCGATTCATGTAACAACATGGACAGCTCTTAAGTACATTTGTTTAAGTAAAATAATCCAGACTCCAAAGTAATATGTTATATGATTCCATTTGTATGATATTCTAGAAATGGCAATACAGAAAACAGTGATAACAGCCTCATCTTATGCTGATGCCTTGGCATGCTAGTCTTATTTTAGAGCATTTGGACCCTGCACAGGACCAGATCTCGGAGTCAGTGCTGAGGGGACTCGTTCCCTTGCTCTGACTGACCTACTGCAGTCGTCTGGGTTTGTATATACCCCCGAGGCACATATTCCTTAACCAGACTCACTCTACTTATCACTTAACCTCTTATTCTAGGAAAGACACAAAATCAAGTTTTATAATATATTATTTTTCTAAAGGCCAGCATCTGGCCTTTACAGTATTATCATAATCACCTTCCTTCCTTTGAAGTAGAACGCATTCTTCATAGAAATAGTACCAGCAGTAGACCTGCACAATCTCAGACAGGAGGAAAAATACCAAAGAAAAGACCAAGTGCAAACTAATAAAGCATAAAACACTTGCACCATAAAAAACTAGAAATGTATCATTAGTGTTGCAAATTATTGGAAGAGTAATTATCTCCAAGATGTTTAGTGACTCCCTACACCTTGCTTGCAAAAGACTGACATAATGCAGTAAGATATAAAACTGTCAGCCTGCCAATGTTTGGGGCAGGGGGATAAAGGTTTGAACACAAGATTAAACTGGCTGGACAAACAAGTTCAATGACACTACAATGAAAACTGGATTGTGGATATTTTGAGTGTATATGTGATATAAGCATTTGGATGCATAGCACAGGCGACCTTGGATTGCTTTATTGGGAGGAAAAGAAGATTAAAATTTTCCTCTAGGGCACTGCCATTAGTTCCTTTTTCAAATAGAAAAGACCCAATGACTGCATGACATACTTATTAGAGTGATGCTCTGATCAGATTAAAGTCATTTGAGTGTAGAGGTTTCTCAACAGCTTTGGGGATATTGGAATATGCTGAGATCAGGTCATCAGGAGACACACCAGATCCTCCACTTTAAAGACAGTTGTGACATGAAATCATACTCTGTGAGACCAGTGCCATCCAAACCACTCACACGTCAACATGGGGCATGAGGAGTTGAACCTCCTGGGCTGATTTGGTGGCAAAATAAGGGCGCTCGTAAGAGAATCTCATTTAAATTTAACTGTATTGGAATATCCTTTGGGGGAGAAAGGCTACATGTTGAGGACAGTCACGTATTGGTCCTGGTTTTTCTCAATTCCTAAGCCATTTTCTAATTGTAAATTAGGGAAGTAATTATTCTGACTTCTGTTTTAATGCAAGTCAATTGTTCACTAATTTCTACTAAATCAAGAAGTCCATATGTTACCAGGAAAAACAACCTTCTTTTTTCTAAATATTATATGTGCATGGATCGTATATTTCTGACACATGTCTTCACTTAACTCACGAATGCTTTTGCCCTCCGCATTGTTAGTTGGCACTAGAACTGAGCAAGTTCCAATGAAATTTCAGAGACCTGAATTGCAGCCTGTGGCTGGTCCCCGGTGCTTGTACACTGTTGTCTTATAAACTAAGATGATTTATTTTGTCTTTAAGCCCACCTTCCTTTGGATGCTTTTAGGAATTTGCTAAATAAAAATGATCAATATTTACACAAGCCTTATGTTTTATATTACACTTTCACATATATTTTCTCTCTGTATTCTCCATTTATCATTGGGAAGCTTGATGGTATTTTTATTATGGATAAGGAAACAAGGTCTCCAGAAACAATTTTCCCAAGATCACTTAGTCACTAACAGGAGGGCTGGGATTCAAGCCCAGATCAACTGATTCCAGAGTCCGAGCTTTTTCTAATACAGCAAAGTAGGAATTTGTTCTGTACAAGGATAGAGGTGATGTCAGTCTAAGCCATCTTGTCAAAAACATCATTTGCTAGCCAGTAGTCTAAACGGTAAGTGAGGCCCCATATGGTGATGCTAGACTAGAGAAGACGAGCTGGGTGGAGGAAAGATTATAAGTTCCACTTTGGACACGTGAACTGTGTAAGAGGAGGTGTGCTGTTGACCTTGGATTCACGTAAGGGTCTGGAGCACTAGAGAAATCTGGGCTGGTGGGAAGGATTTTGAAAACTCGAGTTATAGTTGGTAATTAAAGCCATTAAGTGGAAGGGACCTCTCTGAACAAGGATGTTACTGTCATTTGAATTACATCATGAATGGTGTTCAGATGAAAGTTTAACTTACAATAGTTTAACTTACAATAACTTACAATAGGTTATAGCTTTATAACTTATATCATATCAGAGGGGAAAAAAAGGAAAAGAATGCTGTATTTTTGAAGTACTACGTAATGAACAACAAAATTTTTTTTGTGGTTTGCTACATATTACCAAGTGATAAAACATGACATTTAGACTTCAGCATTTTACTTATTTGTTCATTTTTTGTCCAGATAAAGTGGGAGGGAGAGAGAGAGAGAGAGAAACATCAACGTGAAAGGGACACATCGAGTGGCTGCCACCCGCACGACCAACCAGGGCTGGGGACAAACTGCAACCGAAGTACATGCCCTTAGCGGGAACCGAACCCGGGTCTCTCCGGACCGTAGGCCGACGCTCTAACCGCTGAGCCAAACCGGCCAGGGCTAGACTTTAGCATTTTAAATAGTCCCTTGGGCTATGTTTAGGGCACAGAACAGCTGTATGTGTAATTAAATAATGCTAATTTAAATAAATGAGATTAACCAGAAAAAATCACTTAAAGTTTGCATTTATATGCTTTTCTCCAAACTGCATATTTTGGAAAGTATTTGGGCTGTGGGAGAAGAAATACATTTTAAAATAGTCAAATGAAAAGATTTTTTTTTCAGATTGTATATTGAAAGTATAATCTTATTGATATTTTACACAAATGAATTATAAGAGGATGCTTGTAATATAATTATAGTCGAAGTCACCAAGAAAGACAGTGAAAGAGAATAAAAATAAGTCTTTAGTTTCTTTTATTGCGTATATTTCAGCAAAACACATGCATCTCAGAAATACTGTCCCTCTTCCTTTTGGTAGAAGCTCTTCCGAACACACTTTCCCATCAGTATTTATATGAGAATCTGGATTCAAGAAATTGGGCAGCTGTTATGTTTATTCCCAGGCTTGAAAGGGGGGATGTTGTTTTAACAAAGCTAAGAATTTTAGAGTAAAAATGAACATATAACTAGCTTTAATGTTTCTGACTGCAAGAATGTTATAATGTAATCATCAAGGACTAGGAAATTGTTTTCATCAAAAAGCTCTAAGGACTGTTTCTGGAAATCAAGGCGAATTAAGACTTGACCTTTTAAAGTTACTGCCTTTTGGACATACTCTCTCATAGATACTTGTTTTCAGGTTTCAGGAACAAAAGCACATTGATTCTGTTTTAGAGATCAGTCATAGGGACAGACAGAAGGCTCTGTGATTTATGATCAGACCTGCTGAGAGTTCCTTGGAGAAGTCTAACATTCACAGACTGAGAACTGCTTGAGGAACCAGGGGTTCAAACATTACAGGGACACTGTTCCACTCAACCCCCGTTTCAGAAATGAAAGTAACTCCATGTTTAAATTTATTAGAGCCCAATATAAAGAAATCTAGTATCTGGCCAATCCTTAATAGCTTTTGTGTTGTTGTTTTTCTGGCCTTATGTATGACTATTCGCCTCATTTGTCTCATTTCTTTGTCTCACTTTTTAGTACACGTTTTTAAAAAAAGCTCTTACATCTAAACGTGGACAGATGCTTTTAGGTTATTTACCGTAATCCTATTCTAGAACCAACAGTCAGGGGAAAACGTAAGAAACAGAAAAGCTCTAAAAAAAAATTTTCAAAACAGTCGATAACAAACTATCAACTTTGGATGTGATTTCATAGCAATCATGCAAAAAGAAAATATTATGTGCTACATCTTTGTTAGTCATATTAAGTGTCATCAATACAAAATAAAGCAAATACAATAATTACCCACAATGCACTAATCAAACATCTTTTTTCCCAATATAAGTCAGCCAAATTGACCTTTATAAAAAGTTCTTTATTTTAGAAAGGGTACCTCACATGTACTGAAGAATTATATGCTGGTATGTCAGAAAGCTAGATATTTCATTTGATTTGAATAAAATCATATATATATAATACAAATTTATTTATATATAATACAAGTCAAGTCATATACATGTTATATATATATATATAATACATATATGGCTCTTACACTGAGCATTTGATTTGTGTCAAATAAAGATGTTTTGCAAAGCTCAGAATTATTTGGTTGGTTTTTGCTTTTATAAAAAATCAGAACATAGAACATAGCAGTTACTTTACTACTCTATTTAAATTCCTCTCAATATAAATGGAAATCTATTTCTTTTTTCCCTTAAGATAGTCCCAACGTTCTTCTAATGTTCTCCTTTGTTGTCATTTGCCCACTAAAACTGAAAGCAAGGAATATCTTTTACCCACATCCCTCTGTGTTCAGAGTAGTCCTGTTTTCCCAGTGTTGTTTGCGGCAAACGCGTCAAGCAAACTGCACCTATAGAATCAAACTGTTTACTGACTCTGAGAAATACAGCAATATTTTCACACGCCTATTTTGAAGACATTTGAGCCCATACATTATTGGGCACTTTAAGCCTAATGTTCATTCCTTAGTTTACATGTACTAAAGCCATATGCTTTTGATAGATCTCTCTGGGAATTGGTTCTGTACCTCTCATGAATAAAATACTATATATTTTGGGAGATTTAATGACAATTTTATTGATTATCTACAAATTACCCATATGTCATGATAAACAGACCAATAAACATCAAAGTCGATGTTTGAAAGTTGTTTTATCTTTTTACTTTATTTTTTAAAAATATGTGTTTATTGATTTCAGAGAGAGGAAGGGATAGGGAGAAAGAGAAATATCTATGAGAGAGAAACATCCATTGGCTGCCTCCTGCACACCCCCTGCTGGTGATCGAGCCTGCAACCCAGGCATGTGCCCTGACCGGGAATGGAACCAAAGAATGACCATAATCTAAAAATCTAACTATGACAATGTGCACACAAATTGAGTGGCGAAGAACTATATAAACAGTTCCTATGAATCATTCCGCAAAATGTAAATAACAATATGAAAATGGGCTCTCATGTTTGCTTGAATTCTGTCAAACATTTAAAGAATTAATGCCAGTTCTTCTCAAACCCATTCCAAAAATAGAAGAGGGAGTAACACTTCCCAACTATGTTTACATGGCCGGTATTACCCCGATACACAAGCAGACAAGGACACTACCAGAAAAGGAAACTGCAGACCAGTATCCCTGATGAACATTGATATAAATAAAATAAAAAAATTAATAAATAAAACATTAGCGAACTGAATCTAACAATATATTTTAAAAATTCATATATTATGATCAAGTGAGATTTATTCCAGGGATGGAAAGATGGTGAACATCAAGAAATCAATCAATGTGATACCAAATTAACAAAATGAAAGTAAAATCATATGATCATCTCAATAGATGCAGAGAAAGCATTTAACATTTTCAATATTCATTCAGGGTATAAAGTATCAATGAAATGGGTCTAGAGGGAACATACTTCAACATAATAAAGGTCATATGTGACAAACCCACAGCTAACATCATACTTACTGGTGAAAAACTGAGAGCTTTTCCGCTAAGATCAGCGACAAGTATGTCCACTATTACCACTGTTATTCAACATGGTATTGGAAGTCCTAGCCAGAGTACTTAGGTAAGGGAAAAACGGTATAGTCATCCAAACTGGAAAGGATGAGGTAAAACTATCACTATTTACAGGTGACGTGATATTATACATAGAAAAACTTAAAGACTCTACCAAAAAAAAAAAAAAAAGATTAGATAGATTCACTAAAGTTGCAGGACATAACATTAATAAACAAAAACTATTGTGTTTCTATATATGAATAATGAACTATCAGAGAGACAAATTAAGAAAACAACTCCATTTACAAGTGCATAAAAAATAATGAAATACCAGGAATAAATTTAGCCAAGGGAATGAAAAATCTGTACACTGAAAACTATATGACATTGATGAAAGAAATTAATTAAAAGAAATTAATTAAAAAGGAAGAATGTTTGTTGCTTATGGATTGGAATAATTAATATTGTTGAAATGTCCATAGTACCCAAAGAAATCTACAGATGCAATGCAATCCCTATCAAAATTCCACTGGCATATTTTCACAGAAATAGTATACATAATCCTAAAATTTCTATGCAATAACTCTATGGAAAGACTCTGAATAGCCAAAGCAAACTTGAGAAAGAACAAAACTGGAGGCATCATGCACCCTGGTTTTAAACTATATTACAAAGCTATGGTAATCAGAACAATATGACATTGGCATAAAAACAGGCACATAGATTAATGGAACAGAGTAGAGAGCCAAGAAATAACACCACACATATATGGTCAAATAATTCATAAAAAAGGAGCCAAGAATATATGATCAGGAAATGACAGTCTCTTTAGTAAATGGTGTTGGGAAAACTGGATAACTGATGCAAAGGAATGAAACTGGACCACTATTTTATACCATACACAAACATCAACTCAAAGTGGATTAAAGACTTGAACATAAACCATAAAACTCCTAGAATAAAACATAGGTGGTAAGCTCCTTGATATTGGTCTTAGTGATGATTTTTTTTATTTGACACCAAAAGCAAAGAGAACAAAAGCAAAAATAGACAAGTGGAACTACATCAAACTAAAAAGTTTTTGCAAAGCAAAGCAAACTATCAACAAAATGAAAAGGCAACCTACCAAGTAGGTGAAAATATGTGCAACTCATGTATCTGTTAAGGGGTAAATCTCATGTATTTGTTAAGGGGTAGATTTACAGCTGTTCATATGGAAAATCATACAATAATTAATAAATAATATGAGAGCCCTGGCCAGTTTTGCTCAGCGGTTAGAGCTCTGCCCGCGGATCGGAGAGTCCGGGGTTCGGTTCCCGCTAAAGGCATGTACCTCGGTTGCGGTTTGTCCGCGGCCCCAGATGGGGTTGTGTGGGTGGCAGCCACTCGATGTGTCTCTTTCACCTCGATGTTTCTCTCTCTCTCTTCCTCCTCTCTCCCTCTCGCTCAATGATACATAAAAAAAAATTTTTTTAAATAATAAATAATATGAGAATAAACCCTTTTGTGTACTCACAACTGTAAACCTACTTTTGCCCCACCCTGTATATAAAGAACCCCTACAACTCAATAGCAAAAAAAATTTTTTAAAGATTTAAAAATGGACAGAAGATCTGATAAAATCTTTTCCAAATATGGTCTACGGATAGCCAACAGGTACATGAAAAGATGCTCAACATCACTAGTCATCAGGGAAGTGCAAATCAAAACCACAATGAGCTATCACCTCACACCTGTGAGAATGGCTATTATTAAAAAGAAAAGATATAGGTGTTGACAAGAATGTGGACAAAAGGGAACACCTGTACACTGTTGGTGGGATTTATATTGGAGCAGCCATTATAGAAAACAGTATGGAGTTTCCTCAGCAAATTAGAAATAGAACTACCATATGATCCAGCTATTCCATTCCTGGGCATTCATTCAAAGGAAATGAAATTGCTCTCTCAAAAAGCCATCTGCATCCCATGTTCATCGCAGCATTATTTACAATGTCCAAGATATGAAAACAACCTAACTGTCCATTAATGGATAAATGTGTAAAGATAATATGATTTGTGTAAACCATGGAATATTATTCACCCATACAAAAGAAGGAAATCATGGATGGACTTTGAGTGTATTATGCTCAGTGAAATAAGTCATACAGAAAAAGACAAATACCATGATCTCATTTGTATGTGGAATCTGAAAAAAACAAAAACAAAAAATATGAACTCCAAACTCAGAGATACAGAGAAAAGATTGATAGTTGCCAGAGGTGGAAGTGGGTGTTGACACAAGGGGTGAAGGTGATCAAACTTCCACTTACAAAATAAGTAAGTTCTGGGAGGTAATGTACAGCATGTTGACTGTAATTAGCAATACTGTATTATATATTTGAAAGTTGCAAAGAGAGTAGATCTTAGAAGTTCTCATCACACAAAAAAAATTCTATAACTATGTATGGTCATCAATGTTAATTAAGCGTATTGTGGTGATCATTTTGCAATATATACATTGAATCATGTGGTGCACCCAAAGCAAATATAATGTTATATGTCAATTATACCTCAACAAAAATGGTTTAAAACAATAATTAATGGAGTCTGACAGTATGTAATCTTTTGGAATTAAATTTTTTCACCCAACATAATTCTCAGGAAATTCACACATGTGTCATGTATATCAATACTTTGTTTCTTTTTATTGCTGAGTAATATTTCATGGTATGGATATACCACAATTTGTTAACCATTTACCTGTGGAAGAACATATGAGCTATTTCCAGTTTGGGGCTATTATGAATAAAGCTGATATGAGCATTTTTGAACATGATTTTGTGTGAACAGACGTTTACATTTTTCTGATATTCATGCCTAAGGGTATAATTTCAGTGGGAAAATAAGTTCATGATCCATTTGAGTTATGTTTTGTGTAAGGTGTGAGGTTTAGGTCAAGGTTCATTGTTTTGCCTATACAGGTTCATTTGTTCCAGCATCACTTGTTGAAAAGACTATACTCCTCCATTGGATTGCCCATTTATCAAAAATTAGTTGGGCAGATTTTTGTGGATCTAATTCTGTGTTCTCTGTTATATTAATTGTTCTGTATATCTGTCCTCCACCAATTTTATTGGATGAGTTGTAGTAGTTTGTGCTTTTTGAAGAATTGGTTCATTTTGCCCATATGTGTTATAGAATTCCTTCATTATCCTTTTAATATTTATAGAGTCTGTAATGATATCTCCTGTTTTCTCCCTAATATTGGTCATTTGTGTCTTCTCTTTTTATGTTAGTCAATATTTCTAGAAGCTCATCAATTTTATTGACATTTTCAAGGAATCAGCATTTTGTTTCATAACTTCTCTATTGTTTTGATGTCTTCATATTATCTGTCCTCATCTTAATTTCCTTCCTCCTTGCTTGTTAGCTATCTGTTAGGCTCAGTTACTAAAAGAGCCTCTGGCAGTAGTGAGTTGCTTAAGGGAGGCTCTCCATGAGTCACCAGGTAGGGGTGACTGGTGTTCACCACACTGATGCAAATTCAAACTTGGTGCCAGTGCTGGGTTTGAAGCCACTGCCACTCAGTAACAGTCTCAGGGTATATGAAGGTCAGTCATCACCTGCCATGCACCCGTGGACTTTTTTGGTGAGGCTGGGTCTCAGGAATTCATCAGGGTGAGTCCAGCAGTGTTCATCAGGCCCACGCTCCTAGTGCCTTGTCACCCCACCCAAGCTCATCCCCTGGGGAGGAGGTGGCTGCCCAAGCCTGTGGCATTGACTCTCTTGAAGGAATCTTGAGGAGGAACCCAAAGAGAATCAGAGACAAAGCTGTGCGGCTCTGGGGCGGAGACCAGTCCCCCTCCCTGCCCACTGTGAGCTGTGGGAGCCCAGCCCTGCGACCACAGACGCCCAGCTGCCTGTGGCCTGGAGCCCACACTCCTAGCAGTGGAGCCACCTGCCAGGGTAGCACCCACCCCGGCACTCCTGGCAGCAGAGCCCCCCCCCCTTCTGGGGCTCTAGCACCCCACTTTGCAGGCTTAGACATTTTAGGTATTATGTTATAACACTCTACCTTTAATTAAACTTTTTGTTTTAACTGTTTGGTGTTTGGGTTTTTTGTTTATTTTCTGATATTGGAAAATGTTTGTAGGTAAAGGAGAGTGGAAGCAAAGTGGAGGTGGAGGGGCTGGCTGATTACTGCCAAGTGGGCGTAGAAGTCTAGGTTTTCCTTTTTATTTCTATTGTTGACAAATGGGGGAAATGTCTCCATATTACTGTTGGGCTCCCCACTAGACCTTCCCTGATTCTGTCCTGGCTAGAAGACGTGGGACTGCCTTGTTACTACTTCTCATATGACCTTCACTGGCACCACGGAAGGAGGGATGGCCTTGTCCATACCCATAGCTCTGGGGCATGGTAAAAGTCCTAAATTATCACTAGACCGCCTCTGACAACATCCCTGCAGTGAAGTGAAGGGGGTACCTTGTTACTGCAGGGTGGAAGTGGAAATCCAGGCCCCCATCTTGGTCTCCACTGATACCACAGCATCAGGATAAGGGTGAGGTGGACAATACCACCAGTGAGAATGAAAGTGTTAAATCTGCACCTGGCCTACTCTGACACCACCCAGCAAGGTGGTTTGGCCACCTTATTACAGTCTGGCCAGGATGGAAGTTTAGGTTGCCCTTAGACTTAACCTTTGCTAGTGTGGTTAGGGTCGTGTGTTTTTTCTGTGGTATTTGGCTGGAGAAGAGCTTATATGTCTTGGTAAGTTGTCCATTTCCTGGTTCTTTGGCTAAAGAAAACTTGATTTTGTTGGAACTTTTTTTTTTTTTTTTTTTTTTGTCTACACCTGTTGGTGTTTCTAGTTTTCAAGGTTCTTCAGCTCTAAGTCTGGGTGTCTGAGTCAGAAAGAAAACTGAAGGAACTCTGCTTATTGTTTCTGAGTTTCAAGATCCCTACCCACTATACTGACTTCTCTTTACCTTTCAGAGTTTTCTTGTATTTGTTTTATATAAAATTTTCAGGAGTTTTAGTTGTACTTAACAAAATAAATAGAGAAAAGAAAATATACTGCATGTTTCTGAGGCAGAAGTCTACTGAGACTTTTTTATATATTGCACTTTTTTCTACATTGGTCTGTAGTTATACTTACTACACATATTTAAGCTTAATTCTATTTATCTGATTTCAGGGCTTACTGATATCACATGAAATCTTCTTTAAAAATTTCACTTTGAGCCCTGGCCAGTTTGGCTCAGCGGTTGGAGCATCAGCCGGCGGACCAAAGAGTCCCGGGTTCGATTCTGGCCAAGGGCACGTACCTCGGTTGTGGTTCGTCCCCAGCTCCAGTTGGGGTCGTGTGGGTGGCAGCCAATCAATGTGTCTCTCTCACATTGATGTTTCTCTCTTCCTCCCTCCCTCCTTACCGCTCTATCTGAAGAGAAATGGAAAAATATCCTCGGGTGAGGATTAAAATAAATAAATAAATAAATTTCACTTTGATTCACTATTGGTGTACTAGACAGTGATAATTTTGGGAAAGATATCAGAATTGTTTACTACTTTTCAGCCCTTATTATGTAAGACTATTTTATATATACCACATATCTATAAAGAATTTATAGGCTTCTAATTTTTCCTTCTTTTCTGACCAAATTTTTAAAATATTTTCTTTTTTTAATATTTTTCTTTATTGATTTTAGAAAGAGGGGACAGGAGAGGGAGAGAGATAGAAACATCGATGAAAGAGAACATTGATCGGCCACCTCCTGCATGCCCCCACTGGGGATCGGGCCCACAACCTGGGCATGTACCCTGACCAGGAATCAAACTGATAACCTCTTGGTGCATGGGTCAGTGCTCAACCAGTGAGCCATCAGCAGGGCAATATTTCTAATCCCTACCTAATTATTATCTTGGGGTCACTTGTTCTTTCTACTTAAATGCTTATAGAACTTTACTTTGATTGCACAATTTTTACTATGCAGTTTACATAGCAAAGTGAATATATATAGTATATGTTTACTATTAGTTAATATTTTTTATTCATTGCTTTAACTCCTGGTCTGGAACATTTCATCTTAAATATCTAAATGATTATTTCTTCTGGTATTTATGACTGATTTCCAAGCAAGTTTCTAAGTTGCAGTGGTAATTCTGAATGATTATCCCACTGAGCCCAGGAAACCTGGCCTTTGATCTTACAGATTTCTCCACTTTTCTTTTTCTGGCTGTGAGGGTAGTGTGTTTTGCAAAGATTTTTCTAGATTTCATTGGTTTATGTTTTCTTATGAGTCTAGAGAGGAACAGGGCTTATATGGCCCTAAGACAAAAGACAATTATATCAAAGCCTACCAATTCTCTGCTAAGAATAAACATAAACCCTCCTAATCTTACCCTCTTCGATGTAATGAAGACAGATGAGAGAATTTATTTGTGAGGGTCACTTATAATTTCTGCAAAACTGGAAGTATAAGGTCTTCTGCTTTAGGGTGTCTGTGGTCATTTCCTTGGTGGCCAGTCAGAGCACATGATAGAATTCCCCTTCAGTAGACAGCTGTTAGGAAATGAGAGAAATCAAAGATGCTGCATGGTAATTAAAGTTGTCGAGTTTATAAACCCATACTGGTAGAATAAAAAGACAGCCCAAGGAGTTGGGATCACATATGGGTCATCTAAAATATAGAAAATTTGGGGAGAATAAATCCTGTTTTGTTTTGTTTTTTATTGTCTTCTATGACACATTATGTCCACAGTAGTTTTTTGGGCCGAGGACAAGGACCTGCCTCTGAACAAAGGGAAAAGGGAATGTGTCACTTCGTGCATGGAAATCAGTTACTCTTAAAGGGGTAGCAAGCTTCAGTTATGTAAGATAAATTAAATCTAGAGATCTGCTTACAACTTAGTGCCTATCGTTGTTTCAATGGGAATCTAGGAGGTGGCCACTTAAAAGACTTTATTGTACACTTATATATTTGTGAATAGGTAGACCTCGTGTTAAGTGTTCTTACCAAAATGAACAAAGAAGAGAAAATTATATGCAGCGTGTGTATGTGTGTGTGTTTTGCGGGGAGTGGTTTGGTGGGGGTTATGAGGATGCATTTGTAGCATGGCTCACACACTACTAAAACCTCCTACATCTATACTCCATTCCTTTCATTCATTATTCCTTAGTCATTCCTTTGGAATTCTAGAAGAATTTTTAAATTTTGTTTTCTGTTCTACAGTTTGCTTTCTGCAGCATTCAAGCTGATGTACACTGTTACCCCATGATTTTTATTCTGCAATCATTTTTAACCCCTTGCAGTCTTTCTTGATCTAATTTTTCTCTTTTGTTTTGAATACTATATTCTCTTAAATCACAAAAAATATAATAAATTGTGAATTTTCCCCTTGCCTTTTTCAGTAAATCTGTATCAACAGAGGGTATGTTCTGATTCTTTGTGGTATCACTCATACTTGGGACTGCAATATAACATTTCTGCTTGTTTATGTTTACAGCAAGAGATCTACTGGCTTCTGGCTGAATTCGGCATTAAAATGGGTCTGACAAAGACTGATGTGGAATTCTGTCCAGTTCTTTTCCGTTTAGACAATAGTGAAAGGGAAAATATGAATCTGTAAATTATCATGACCAGTTCACAATACAGCAGCCTGAGGGAACTGGAGCAGAAGCTGAATCCCTGCCCAGTCCCCTCAGAGATATGAGTCTCAATCATTCTCTGTGTTTAGTGAACGGCCGTGCTGGCTTCCAGCTCTCGCTGTAACCAGTTTCTTTTTGCTTAGTCCAGTGCCAGGTATGGGCTGCAAAGGTAGTGCCCTCCCCTCCCCCTTACAATGCTGTCATTTGGTTTATCATAGCTCATCCCTCCAAGTGTGAGTCTGAGACTCGCCCACAGTTGCAGGTGGCTCCTCAGGGTGCTGACATAGTTTTTGCAGTGAGTCCCTGACAGGCCCGAGGACCGACATCGCGTTCTCCCTCTGTCATCTTTCTGACTAACGTGGTGTTAGTTGGGTTTTACCACTGTTTTCTCACTTACTTTTTTGGGATGCTTTCCTCTAAGCAGTATTTCTTTTTCATAGGAAGGATTTTCAAGTTAGCCTTCTATATATCTGTCTGTTATATTCAGTTATTTGTTTCGATGGGAATCTAGGAGGTGGCCAATAAAATTATGATTTTTCTACTCAGTATCTTCCCCCAAAATTTCTTCTATAACTTCAATTCTAGTGTTGAATATCACCTTCAGATCCTTACTGCTTATGTTTTTTCTCTCCTTTTCTTCTTTTTTTTTTTTTAATCTTCTGAGCAGACCAAAATTCTTCCAGAGACATAAAAGCAAAGTACGGCACCCTCAGAAACAAAGAGGCTTCTGCCATTAAGTCAATTGCTACAATGATTACAAAGGACCTATCAATGGCATTCCTGCACTTCATTCATGCAACAAATATTTATTCAACACCAACTCTTCAAGTTTCATGCTAATCATTGGAAAAGAATTTCAATATATGTTCTCTTTCATCAAAGCATCTTGTGGGGTAAATAATTAAGCACACAGCTATGATTTGCTGTATTAAAACAATAAAAGATGTGGTGGGAGCTCCTGAACAGTGCTGTTGGTGTGCAGATCAAAAAAGATTTCTCAGAGGACTTGATAATTGAATTGAAAATGAGTAGATGTTGTTCTAAGGGGGCTGCAGGTGGGGATGAGTAAGAACATTTTAATTGTGGTCAGATCAGCTTCCACTGCATTACCTTTCAGCACCTACATTTTCATTCTCCCATGAGCATCCCCATTCCGCATCCAAATCTACATCACCCAAGGTAAGTGTCACCATTCAGACACCCTTATCTACGTTCTCCCGTCATCAAGCACAACGGGCTCTACCCTGATAAGTCAGTAGAAAGATTTTTTTAAAAAAATAATGGCACGTTTTCTTATTCCCCCAGAATGACAAGTAGAAGCATAAGATGTGAAGAAAATGGTCTTCATGCGGCTTCTTCGGTTTGTTTTTATTTTTGTTTCTAGTGTTGCTATAGCTGTGAGCGCTGGGGGAAGGAGCTTCCAAATCAGATGAGCAGCTCGCACTTGACACATTCCTATAGAAACTGCTAAAACCCAGGGAAAGAAGCTCTCACTGTGACTTATAGCAAGATAAATCCATAGTTGTTCTTTGCTTTTATAAACCCTCAAAACACTGATAGCATGGGGTATAACCTACACAAGAATAAATGCTGTGAAAAGATGCACAAGGGTGTGCTCAAACAGTCACTGAGTTTTCACTAAGCCATTGAAGCTAACTTTTAAAAGGCAGAGGAAAGGAGGATGGAGTCAAGTAAAATCTTGACTTGTTGGGGAAAGAGTGAAGAATAGAAGGATGATTCAAAAGAGTGAGGACTATGGATAGAAACATGTGTCAGTGCCAAATTGTAGAGGATCTTAATTGTCCCACAGAGAAGTTTGAATTTTATTATTTTTGAAAATGTTTGAGATTGTTGAGAAAGCTAACATGATTTAAAAATAAAATTTAGAGCCCAGCTGGTGTGGCTCAGTGGTTGAGCGTCAACCCATGCACCAAGAGGTCACCAGTTCGATTCCCAGTCAGGGCACATGCCCGGGTTGTGGACCAGATCCCCGGGGTGGGGGCATGCAGGAGGCAGCCGATCGATGTTCTCTCTCATTGATGCTTCCATCTCTCTCTCCCTCTCCCTTCCCCTCTCTCTAAAATCAATGAAAAGGGAAAAAATTTAGAGGGATTAGTCTAACATGTGTGCATACAGTGGGAAATTTAACAAAAATGATATAACAAGCACTTAACATATTGATCACTCCCCATGTTCTACTTTATCCTCCCTTTGTTCAACAACATCGTACTCCCCAGTTTCACATTTTGTTTTTGTCATTTTTTTTCTTACCTTCAGACTCCTTACTGATCTCTCTCCCTTTCATTCATTCTTTATTCATCATCTATTCATCATCTACTGTGAGCCAGACACTACACTTGGTTTGGGATTTAGAATAGTGGGAAAAAATAGTCATGGTTCCTGACAGCTTGGAGTAAAATATAACTTAGTGCATTGTTCAATCTTTGGTCTTATTCTTGTCTAATTCCACCCTCTTATCTGCAATCCCATACACTCCATGACTTTATTGACCCCTATTCGTATCCCATGTATGGTCTTTTCTAATAAACCTCAGACTTCAGTTTTCACTTGTCAATAGTTTGTCTCCTGAATACCTGTCAGATGTCCCAAATTGAACATGTCCCAAACCAAACTCATCATCTTATTAACACTCTCCATACCAAACCCTTCTCCTTCAGAGATCTCTATTTTGTTTAGAATCACAACCCATCCAAGTCACAAAAGGTAGAAAACTTGACATTATTCTCTTTCTTCTGTATTCCTCATATGTAACTGATCTCCAATCCTGTACATAACAGCTCGGAAACAGCTCTACAATTAGCTCCATATTCTTCATTGTCCTTAGTTCCCTTGCCTTTGATTTCTCACTAGCTTCAGTTCTTACCCATATTCCTTCATACATAGACTAATACAAACCATTCTGCTTTTCAGTCTCCTGGGTAAAACCTTTCTATACTACCCTGTTTCTATGCTACATGAAGATTCAAACACTTCCGCATTGCATTTAAGAGCATTCAAACTGGGTCCAACTGACCTCCTTCACCTCATCTCGGACTATGTCCTTCTCGTCCCCTGCCACAGCCACACCTCCGTGCACTTTTATGCCTTCATCTTTGTTCTGCTGAGAAACTCTATCTTTCAAACACAGAGAAAGCGTCTTTAATCCCATCCCTCCACAGGGTGAAACTTACCTCCTGCTAGCTCCCTGTTTCTTACTCATAGCACGTGTTAGGAAGTAAGGAGGTTTTATGAGAAGAGCAATGGGTTTTGAAGTTAGATATACTTAGTTAGTTCAGCTCATAGTCTCAAAATTCAATGGCTGGGTGAGTTGAGCAAGTTGTTTAACCTCTCAGTGCCTCAGTTTCTCAAACAAGGAAAGTGATCAAATATACCACATAGAGTTGTGAAAATAAAAGTGTTTGTAAAGTGCTTAGCAGAAGCTTAATCGTTTTAAAAGATAAAGTTGTTATACTTTGTGTATGTGTATGAAGCCCCAACATATGAATCTTAGATGTCATACTTATCTCTGTACCCACAGCACATGCACATGATAGGTGCTTAATGGCATTTTAAAAGATTTTATTTATTTATTTATTTTGGTTACAGATGGTTCTCTTTTTTCCCCCCCATTGACACCTTCCTCCCAATCCTGGCCCCCCCCCACCCCAGCAATATTGTCTGTGTCCTTGTTTATACATACATGCATAAAAGTTCTGTGGTTTATCTCTTCCCTCCCCTCACATCCACCTCTTCTGAGGTTTGTCAGTCTGCACCCCACTTCCATGTCTCTGGGTCTATTTTGTTCCTCAGCTTGTTTTGTTCATTATATTCCACAGATAAGTGAGATCATGTGATATTTGTCTTTCTCTCATTGGCTTGTTTCACTTAGGATAATACTCTCCAGGTCCCTCCATGTCGTCTCAAAGGATAAGAAATCTTTCTTTCTTACAGCTGCAATTCCATTGTGTATTTGTACCACAGCTTTTTTATCCACTCATTTATTGATGGACACTTGAGCTGTTTCCAGATCTTAGTGATTGTAAATAGTGCTGTTATGAACATAAGGGTACATATATTCTTTCTGATTGGTGTTTCAGGTTTCTTAGGGTATATTCCTAGAAGTGGGATCACTGGGTCAAATGGCAGTTCCATTTTTAATTATTTGAGGAAACACCATATTGTTTTCCATAGTGGTTGCGCCAGTCTGCATTCCCACCAGCAGTGTACTAGAGTCCCCTTTTCTCCACACCCTCGCCAGCACTTGTTGTTTGATGATTTGTTGATGGAAGCCATTCTGGTAGGTGTGAGGTGATACCTCATAGTTGTTTTAATTTGCATCTCTCTGATGATTAGAGACATTGAGCATTTTTTCATATGTCTCTTAGCCATTTGTATGTCCTGTTTGGAGAGGTGTCTCTTTAGGTCCTCTACCCATTTTTTAATTGGGTTCTTTGTCTTCCTTTTGTTGAGTTGTATGAGTAATCTGTATATTTTGGAAATTAACCCCTTATCTGATGTATCGTTGGCAATTATGGTCTCCCATATAGTGGGTTCCCTTTCCATTTTGATGGTTGTTTCTTTTGCTGTGCAGAAGCTTTTTAGTTTGATGTAGTTCCATGTGTTCATTTTTTCTTTTGTTTCTATTGCCTTAGGCATTGTATCAGTGAAAATTCTGCTGCGTGTAATGTCTGAAATTTTGTTGCCTGCATTTTCTTCTAGGATTTTTATGGAGTCGTGGGTCACAATCAAGTCTTTTATCCATTTTGAGTTTATTCTTGTGTATGGTGTAAGTTGGTGGTCTAGCTTCAATTTTTTTGCATGTAGCTGTCCAATTTTCCCAGCACCATTTATTGAAGAGGTTGTCTTTACTCCATTGTATGCTCTTGCCACCTTTGTCAAATATTAATTGAGCATAATGACTTGGGTCAATTTCTGGGTTCTCTGTTCTGTTCCATTGATCTATATGCCTGTTCTTATGCCAGTAACAGGCTGTTTTGATTACAGTGGCTTTGTAGTATAACCTGATATCCGGTATTGTGCTCCCTCCTACTTTGTTCTTCTTTTTAAAGATTGCTGTAGCTATTCAGGGTCTTTTTTGGTTCCATATAAACTTTTTGAGTATTTGTTCTAGTTCTGTGAAATATGTCATTGGTATTTTGATGGGGATTGCATTCAATCTATAGATTGCTTTGGGTAGTATGGACATTTTAAAGATGTCAATTAAATGGCATTTTTAATAAATAAACGAAAGTATTGAGCTGTCATTGCAGTGCTAAGATTATCTAATTAAAATAACTTGATAAGGATTTTTCTAAGCAACATACATCCTGGTTTCACATCTTTTGGTTATATCTTCAAAAAGTATATTCATAGACTTCAGCTTCATCTAAAATAGTTAAGTAATCAGCTTAACAATAACCCACAACCTTCGGACCAACTGTAAAATAGTTAAGTACATGCTGTGTCCTTTATTTTCTTTCAGTCTTTAATTCCTCTTTTATACTCCTTTGTTTAGCCACAATGATATAGTTATTCCAAACTCTACCCATAACCAAATAAATTCTGTGTGCGAAAATTCTTTTTTTATACTATTTCATGCGTATGCTGCTGCCAGTGTATATACAATAACTATCGTTGTAAAAGAAATTCATGAACATTCAGAGAGGCAGAGGTTAAGGACTGACGAAAGCAGAAGCTTGCATCATATGGCGCGTGTTATAGGGATAAGGTCTTTGTAGAGGCTTCAAATTTAGCTCTCTCTGAATATTCACCGGCTCATGAAAAGTCATTTAGAATACCTCCAAAAATTCATTTCTCTACAAAAACAAACAGACTTCCAGGGGTCTGAAGGGATTCGGACTTGGAGATACTCCAGTTGGCTAGGGGTCATGTTGAGCATTCTCCAGACAGAATTGTTTCAAATCTGCAGCTGCCTGGGAAACCACACCCTTGAGCCCCCCCCTCCCCCCGGCACTCTTGAACTGCCTTCTTCATAGTTGGTGAAGTGGGAGGAGGAGCCAGACCCTGCAGGCCAGAGCCGGGCAGATTGGTGGGTAGTGGGTCTATTGGTGATTGGGGCCTCTAGGCCAGACTGTGGGCAGCCGAAGCTGTGTGCTGAAATGCTGATGACATTGGACCATGTTTATTTACCTGGATTTGATAGGACACGAAGAAGATATCACAATGTCTTTTTAAAGAACATCGTTTCTAGTGGGTCTTGGTTCAAATAAAAAATGGCAGCTTTCTACCTCCTGGAACTAGGTAAAAACCTGTGCAAACAACTCTCTGTTCACAAAGTCACATAAAAGCAGCCCCTGTCAAAATCAGAACTATGTGCTGTGATCCACTCTGACTTCTAAAACAATCCTAATAAATTTATGTTTGCCTGGCTTTTTCATTTATTCCACCGGGCAAGGATGATAACATTCATCCATTCATTCACTATCTATTGAGTGGCTCCATGTATTAAGAACTTCATAAATACACTATACATGTGCACAACACAGTTTGCACTTTCCACAATGTCTAAAGTTAAATTTAGCTTTTTCTATAATTTTCATTGTCTTATTTTTCCTCTTTATGTAAGTAAAATAATTAAATCCCACAGATGTAAGGAATGTTGACCCTCTCTTGTGTAGTCACAGATGGTTGACTCCTTCATAACCTATAACTTGAGTGATCTCAGATGGTACTGTGAAATTCTACTGGCATGTGTGTTTACATTAATATGACCTTCTGGAAAGTAGAAACTCCAGCCTGCAGAAAAAGTCACTAATAATAATAATCATAATAATAATAATAATGTACTAATTGGCCCCCTTTTGTACAAGACTAATTGTGAATATCTACATTTATTCAGCATATATATTTTAAGCTCTTTTTCCAGGTACAATGTATGAGGATTTGAAGATGTAAAATTGAGCAAAAACATAACAGACTCTACCCTCATGAAGTTTATGGAGAAACATCTATCAAAACCTCACACTCACAAAGACATAAAACTATTAATGTAGTAAGATCTATGATGGAGAGGGCTATGGCACCATGGTAGTGCTTAAGAAAGAAATCTGACTAGTCTGGGAGGATAGTGAGAGGCTTCTCCATGGAAGCATTGATTGATTAAAACTATGAATGTTGTATAACTAAGCTGGACTAATTAAGCAGAAGTTTCAGTGACAGGCAATAGCCTGTCCCAGGACTCCATAAAATACTCCTGTTGGTGTTGGAGATGGATGGTTTTAAAAGCTGTGAGTTGTGATTTATCTCTACCTCTACTGAATGTAATTAATGACATTCAGAAAACATGGATCTAATACAGGCTGGGTATATTCAGTGAAGAAATAACCCTTGTTGTAAAGAGACCCTGTATGATTTATGTTTTGAGGGAAATAAAAGCAAATAGTGGAAGAAACATTGGCTTTGATAGCGAAGGTCTCTGTATTTGAATGTTGGCTTACACATTTACTAGCTGAATGACCTTGAGGACGTTGTTGACCTTCTCTGGGTTCCGCTCCACAGGTTTATGTGGGAAACTATTCAGAATGAGATAACATGTATACAGTATCAGGCACTCAGTAAATGTAACTTTGCTTAAAGAATTGTGTATTTAAATGATTCTGCTGTCCTAAGGGGTGATGCTCCTTTGTGTTTTGTTTGTATATTGTTAATGATTTTGAATATATTAGTTTGGCATATAATTGTGTGTGATAATTATTTAGGAGTGTGAACAGATTAATTTATTCATGCTGTTTCACCTTCACATGTTTAAGTGATTCTTTTCCTCATTTACCTCCTTCACGGGCCTTTATGTATACTCCTTCTGTCAATTAAAATATGATAATATATGATTCCTTTATTGTTGTCCTTTTTAAAAAATATGTATTTATTTTTTTGTTTTTTTAGAGAGAGAGATGGATGTGAGAGAGATACATCGATCAGCTGCCTCCTGCATGTCCCCTACTGGGGATCAAGCCTGCAACCCGGGCAGGTGTCCTGACCGGGAATCAAACCAGGGCCTCTCAGTCTATGGGATGACATTCAGTCCACTGAGCCACACAGGCCAGGCTATTGTTGTCCTTTTTTTCAGTGTAAGTTTTGTTTTTCTGACTCCTATGGAAAGAGGAAAGAGGAACTAGGAGTATTTCCTTTAAATTGTCATTTGACTTCTTCACAGAGTTATTGTGGCCTTCTGAACTAAAATGACAGGTACCTAACATCTAGCAAAATAATGGCAGCTGCTTAACTGGACCCAAACTTGAATCACACACCAAATTCGAGTACCAAGAAGAACCTGGGTACCTTGGGAGCCGTGGAGAAAGTGCTAAGGGTCTTTCATTATTTAGAAAGCAACAGTGAGCTGACTACTTGAGCCAGTATTATCAGGCATGGAGAAGCTACTGATGTCAGGAGCACCATTCAGAAGATAGTAGGCAGTAACAAAATAAAGCACGTGGCCTGCTACAGGTTGGGCTCAGTCACCTGTGGTCAGAGAAGGTCCACTGGCTCCACTTAGACATGGGCATCTCCAGTGTGAGGGAGAAGTATGAGCTTGCACACCTGCTGGAGGAGTGGAAATATAAATTGAGAATTCGTTATTTGCCAAAAGGATTTCTAAACCAGTCTACTGAAGACAAGCCAACTTTGATTTTCTTCTATCAACAGGTGAAGAGCATATGTTAGAGATAGCTGACCAAGTGGTCCAGGACATCGCTTTAAAGTTGAGCTGTCCAGAATAACAGCGATCATACTGGGAGATACAGGGCAATGCACTAGAAAAGAAGTCTAACTATGAAGTATTAGAAAAAGATGTTGGTTTCTGCCGGGGTCCAGCCTCGGCAGGTCCAGGGATTCCCAAAGGTGTGGACAGAGTCAGCGAGAGAAAGACATGTGAGACAGAAGGTGCTTGATCCTTCTGCTGCTTAAAGCTAGCAGAATCTTTATTTATATATATCTGCAGGTTACATTGTTTCTCCTAAACCTTTTAGGCAAATAAGTAGATATTCTTTTGTTGTTTACCCAACTCTTAGGTATATTACATGTTAATTACCAACTATTTTTATCCTCTATTTCAGTCTCTGTCAATTCCTCTCAGACTCCTGACCTTTCCTCCTATCTAAGATCCTTCCAAGCTTCCACATTCCTATCCTAAATCTTTATTATTTTCTTGCTTTTTCTTCCTGCAATCTTTTCTACCCTCTACATCATTAATCATCTACATGTTACTTCTATAATGATTCCTAACAGACAGCTAACAGATAGACAGAGAAAGCAAAGATTAGTCTCCTTCAGTTGCCATCCTGCATTTTTATTTTCCCATTATTTTATATCTTCAGTCACTGTTCTTCATGATTCCTGCCACGCAGTGAATCCACTTCTCCAGGGACTATGTCAAACCATGGAGGTCTTCATATCTTCAGGGACTATGTCAAACCATGGTGGGCGCTGTTCCAGTGACACCGCTCCCAACAGGTTTCAAGTGTTTTTTTCTTAGAAGTTTATTGGTACAGACTAATCATTACCAGGTCTCTGGCTACCCTGCTTCAGATGGAATCACAGCCATGACTGGCAGCATCTACCTGGGGAAGGCTTCTCTTTTAGACCAAACAGATCCATGGAATCACAGACCCCAGGAGATACCGATGTGGCAGCCCAGTGTGGAGGACTCTGCAGCACTGGACCTGTGAGGAGTCTGGTAGGTGCTGCCAATGCACCTGATGAAGGAGCAGCTGATCCACCAGCAGCAGGAGATGGAGGAAGACCAGCTCTGGCTGGAGGAAGAAGAGATATTTCTGAAACCTGATGTGTGGCTCTCTCAAAGCAGCATGGACCGGGAGGACAGGAGTCTCCAGGGCCTGACTAGATAGCAACGCACTCATCATCAGCCTGTGGGAAAACCAGATGCAGCGGCTCCACCAAAGAAGCCGCCATGTCCCTGAGCCCCTGGCCACCTGGGCAGCCTCACCAGCCTCAGCAGTCCTGGGGTCAGTTACAACATGGGCATCAAGCTTCAGCACCAGCAAGTCAGCACACCCCCACACCCCCATACCCCCACCCCTCCCTGGCCCACTGCCAACCTGGACCACTCTGATGATAAGGTGTACAAGAACATGATGGGCCTGGTGAAGGCTGTCATCAAGATGTCCAGTAAGATCCAGGCAGCCCCGCCAGAGGAGTATGTCCTCATGGAGAGGGAAGTCGGTTTGGCCCTGCAGACATTGTTGGCCACTGTGGGTGAGACCATCCTGCCTCCCAGCCAGCACTCACTGACAGATCAGATGGCTCAGAAGCTGCTGAACTCCAGCAGAATGTCATGACCAGCCCCCTGCAGGAGCACAAAAAACAGATGCTGACCGCAGCTCACCCCCTGACGTTATTGACCAGGCGGGATTGAAGATGCTGGTGCAGAGGAGCCCGCACTGAGCCCGCACTGAGCCCTGAACACTCCCTTCTGACATTGCCTGTGTCCCACCCACAAAAGGGACTCCTGTCCTGCTTTCCAGCATTGACAGCACCAACTCTTTTGACTGACAGCTCCTTGAAAATCTCTCAAACTAGCTTAAGCACATATTGATTTGGGTTCATGTTTTGTTTTGTTTTCTTGAATCATGATGTTCAGAAAAGTCTGGGGTCCAAAATGTGGCATTTTTCTGAGAATGAAAACTGTACCTGAGAAGCTTTTAGGGATCACGAAGAAGAGATTGTAGGATATGTCTTCACAAAACGGCCAGAACTCCCTGGGAAGTAGAGAGGCTGAGAAGAGAATCCCAGAAAACCCAGGGGGCTGGGAACTCTTTTGCCTCCCACAGAATAGAATCCAGACTGGAATCTTGTTGTTAGAACACTGTTCAGTTGCAGTGCTAATACCACTTTACAAAGAAAATATAAAAGCTATAGATTGAAGACTTGAGTCATTTCAGAAAAAGAACGATAACCCTTTTGTCTTTCCTGCCTTTCACTTTCATGTGGGTCTGTGAAGCGTTTGGCTGGAAACTAGCTGTAAAACACACTAAAGATTTCTCTCTTTTCTCACGAGACAAACGTGCCAGTTTTTTGTAGCAGTGTTCTCTGGAAGCAGAAATGCTTTGTACCAGAGTGCTTCTAAACTGCATTGAGAAGAGGTGCTGGAACCATCCCAGTTTCCATTTTACATAATTTATAAAAAAAGATTAAAGAAGCCCTGGCCAGTTTGGTTGAGTGGTTAGAGCGTCGGCCTGTGTGGACCAGAGAGTCGTTGGTTCGGTTCCTGCTAAGGGCATGTACCTCAGTTGCAGTTTGTCCCCGGCCCTGGTTGGGGTCGTGTGGGTGGCAGTCACTCAATGTGTCTCTCTCGCGTCGATGTTTCTCTCTCTCTCCCTCCCACTCAATCTGAACAAAAATGGAAAAATATCCTCGGATGAGGATTTTTTTTAAAAGTTATAATAGTTTAAATAAAACAAGACCAATTATACAACTCTGGTCTTATATCTGTAACAGCAGATGAGTCAAGCAGATAAACTACCAAGGGCCTTTTAGCACACTGGTAGCCACTCTGCAGTACTCCCTTTCCCCAAATAAATCTCGGATCTGAGATTCTAGAAGATGCCACTCGATTCCAATCCTCCAAACTCTGGAGTTAAACCTGGTAAAGAAGCAAACACTTTTAGAAGCATAGTGAGTTTCTATACATGACAATAGGATTTAGGGTCATCTGTAAACTTCATCCTCCTTTAAACTATTAACAATGGCAAACATTTATATTATATAATACTTCAATCCAGTATTGAACAGATGTCTGGGCCAAGTCCTTTCCATTCTGGGGAACAGATGCCCTCTGTTTGTGATTGTTTTCTAGTGTTTAATTGGTTTTTGATGCTCTCATTTTATTTCTCTGGGATTATTTTTGTTTTTTTGTTGTTTTTGAGAGGTTCTTAGTCAAAGCTTCTTAAACATTCAAATAAATATGTCTGCTAAGTTTCCTTTGCTTTGTAGTTTAGAAATCTTTTATTTATTTTTTAAAAGATTTTTTAATTTACTTTGAGAGAGAGAGAGAAACATCGATGTGAGAGCAAAACATAGATGGGCTGACTCCTTGATGGAGCCCACAACCCCAGGGCATGTGCCCTGACCTGGAATCAAACCAGCAACCTTTTAGTGCACAGGGAATCTTTTAGAGACTACTTCAGGTAGGCTATAGGGCCTGATCTAATAGATTTGGTCAGGACCCTACTGGTTACCCAACCAGGTTACAATTACCCAACTCTTCATGTTTACAGGAATGAGCTGCAGTAAACTCATTGATCTATGTTTGCCTTTATCTTAAAGTTTGAAACCAGAGGCCAAGTGTGACTTTCTACCTCAGAAATCGTTGCAATTGTGAAAAGTAGTATTGTATTTCCTTCATGTTTTGGCCCCACTTTGCACTTCTTACAGAACGTCAGCTGGTTCAACATCAGTCACAAAAGGCTGGTGGACTTTGAAATTGCTCTGCAATTTTTGTCTTTAGTTACTTGTATTGCATTGCATTTTAAGGGCATAGACCCCCACTCCCGTTGTAGAGAGGAAAAAAAAAACCCACAAAATGCTCCCAATACCTTCTGCAAAAATATTTGAGGTGATTTTTAAACATCTTATTTCCCTCATTTGTTGGGAGCGATGTCACTGGAACAGCGACCTCCATGGTTTGACATAGTCCCTGAAGATATGAAGACCTCCATGGCATGACATAGTCCCTGGAGAAGTGAATTCACTGCATGGCGGGAATCACGAAGAACAGTGACTGAAGATATAGAGTAATGGGAAAATAAAATTGCAGGATGGCAACTGAAGGAGACTAATCTTTGCTTTCTCTGTTAGCTGTCTGTTAGGAATCATTCTAGAAGTAACATGTAGATGATTAATGATGTAGAGGGTAGAAAAGATTGCAGAAAGAAAAGCAAGAAAGTAATAAAGATTTAGGAGAGGAATATGGAAGCTTGGAAGGATCTTAGGAGGAAAGGTCAGGAGTCTAAGAGGATGTTTGGGTGAAGGATAAAAATAGTTGGTAATTAACATGTAATATACCTAAGAGTTGGGTAAACAACCAAAAGAATGTCTGTACTTATTTGCCTAAAAGGTTTAGGAGAAACAATGTAACCTGCTAAAGCAGAAGAAGAAGGATTAAGCCCCTTCTGTTTCACAAGTCTTTTTCTCACTGACTCAGTCCACACCTTTGGGAACCCCTGGACCTGCCTAGGCTGGACCCCAGCACTCACTGAGTAGTTTCTGATAACTATCTTTCCATTGCCTCTGTAAAACCTTCCGTGGCCTGGCAGGACTTTGAACACCACCCATTACAGACAAGCAAAGGATGGGCTGCTGTGTACAGATGGCAACAGCAAATAGGAATCTGAACTTCACCTGCCTCTCATGTGGCAATCTATGGAGCACCTCCGTTCCCTCCTCCGTTTATGGGAAGAGATCATTTGAGCCTAAAAGCCACTGACTTTTGCTTGGAGGTCTAGGTCATGACCTTCACCTGGGGAAGCCTCAGTGGTCTCCCTGAAGCTGTCCAGTCCCCTAGCATAACTCCCCAGTATCCTGGAGGACACCCCCATTTCCCTCCACGAGGGTTGCTGTGGTCTGAGCCAGCGAAAACGGGCCACTCCAGAGTTTTTCTGTCAAGAGTTTAGGGCTGCGAGCCTGGTTTGGAACAAGGAGGTGGAAAGGCTAGAAGCTCTGTTTTGACTTTGTCTTGCTACTGTATGAGAAATTTAGCTATAGACATACAATTGGAATTTTTTAAAAAGCATAGATGGGGGAGGGGCGGAGGGTTAGGGAAATCTCTTGGCATGCCTACTCCTGAGTCAAAAATCTGCAGTGGTTACAAGGGCTCGCTAACACCTAGAGATGTAAAATCACGTGGCCTGTAATCCAAGAAAGAATACTCCAGGATTTGGTATCTGAAGTTTTGGGCATTCAGCGACCCGCGCAGGGCTGAGGTGGGACAGGCTCGGTTCCTGGGCTCCTCCCAGCGCCGCGCCCCGCCCCGCCCCGCCCCGCCCCGCCCCGCCCCCAATCGCAGCCTTGACTCTCCCCACCCCGCCCCCTCCGCCCCTCCACCCCTCCCTCCCGCGGCGCCCCGCGCGCCGACCCCAGCCCCGCCCTCGGCCCCAACCGCAGGCTCGGCTCTGAGAAGACGGCGGGCGGCACTAGAGGGAGCTGCTCCGCTCACGCCGCGCTGGCCCCCACGCCCGCGGTCCCCAGCGCCGCCTCCGCAGCCCGCGCGGCCGCGATGGCGGAGGACAGCGAGTCTGCGGCCAGCCAGCAGAGCCTGGAGCTGGACGACCAGGACACTTGCGGGATAGACGGGGACAATGAGGAGGAGACCAAGCACGCCAAAGGGTAGGCGCGCGGGCGCCTCGGGCTCCGCTCGGACGCGGGTCCGGGGGCGCGGGCGGGCCGGCGGCCGCTCTGAGGGGTCGGGGTCCCCGCGTGGGTGCGCCCGGCGCCGAGCCCTTGGTGTCGAGTTGCGGCTGGCGGCGCGGTGGCCTGGGGGAGGCGAGGCCCCTTGGTGGGCGGGGAGGGCGGGCGGGTGCGGGGAGGTGACGCCGCTGTCACCTGCCGCCGGCCCTCGCGCATTCCCACCCGGCCCGTGGGACTCGATGGGACCGAGGGGAGGCGCGGCCCCCTTCCCTTTATGGCGGCCGGTGTGTGGGAGTCGGAGTCGTCCTCTCTTCGCTCCCTGTCATCCTCTCCTGAAGTCCCTCCAGACCCTCCCACCCCTCCTCCAGCTGCCGCCGCCACAAGAAATAAAAGAGGAGCCGCTGGCAGGCCAGTGGTTTAGATTTGCCTCTGCTTCTGCTGGCGGGGAACTGGAGAAAGTTGTGTTTCCCCCCGGCCCGCGCCCCGCGCCCCGCGCCCCTGAACCCGGAGCGCCCGTGGGGTCCTGGCCGGGCCACCCCGGGGACGCGCAGGGTGGCCTCGCGGAGCGCGTCTGCAGGCCGGGTCTGCAGAGCTCTCTAGAGCGGTCCGATCCCCTGATTTAATGTCGGTCTTGGGGTCGCCAGCCCGCTGGCAGGGCCAGCTTTTGATCTTCAAGGCCAAATGCACAGTGCGTTTTCGCACCTGATCGCGTTTCTCCTGCCTTTTCACAGCCTCCCTGTTGTCCCCCGCAGACTTGATTTGCTCTCCGTTAGAGGAAAGATCGCTTCCGGTTAAGGGTGGTATTGAAGTTCTCTTTTCAGGGGCGGGGATCCTGTTAAATAAAGTCTGGCGTCCTCAAAGGTGGTGTTTACACACGCTTTTCCCTGTTGGATTCAAACTATGCGCAGGCACAGAGCACTTCGTGCTGCCTCTTGGAAGTGAGATTTTGCAAACCCTGGTGACTGATGAAGTGGGTCAGCTTGAAACCATGATAAGGGAGCCCTTAGTCACAGATGGCTTATTTATTCAGTTCCTGAAGAGGGTTCTTTAAATGATTGGTGATTTAAAGTATAAAGCGTTCGCATTCTACTTAACGTCTGCTTGAAGATTTAAGAAAGGAACTTTTACTGAGCTTTAATGTGTTATAAAATGTTAAAAGAGAAGAAAAACAAAAGCTGGCTAAATGTATATCCCATTTGTGAGTCGCTTTTTTATTTATTGTTACCTTTGCAGTGAAAACTTTAGTGGCAGCTTTAAGTACCCAATGTTATAATTCAAGTCTAGAATGCTTTTTAAAAAAGAGATGAAAGGACATTCTACAGAAATCTGAGACTGCGTTTTGTTTAAGCAGTTAAAGAAATTTGCCTGTGATAGATATCTAAGTGTAGGTATGTTTTTGATACAATAGCAATGGCCAGAGATGGGCCCCCGTGCAAATGTGGTAGATTCCTGCAGAACTTCAGCACCTGTCCATTATTTTTCTGGAGCAAACCTAGGGCTTTCTCCTTCTCCCCTGTAATTTCTGCTTATTGTTCTTGTTCTTTTGAAGGTTTGGTTAGTACTTCTTTGGTTACACAGTCAAGAATGTCCACTATACAGAGAATTAGTTATATCTGTGCCTGTTGATCTGGGCCTGTCCTCAGCAGCCTTGCTGTAGGCTGTGTGAAGTTCCCAGATTAGCAGCCAAAGTCATCTCCATGCCCTCTTCAGTTTTTAGTTTTGTACATCAGCACATTAAATGTATGTTAGCATGCTTAATCAAAATTTAGGGACGTCCTGTGGACCGAAATGTTTCAGCCCAGAGCAGATAATATAGCTCCTAGTGGAGGAGATTGATATCATGGATTTATAGTAGTCTGTTAAGACACAAGGAGATTAGTAAAAATCTAAGTTGTTGTGCTTGTTGGACTGCTTTTTTGGATTTAAATTTAGGTAATATCTGCCAAATTTGGGGGAGTAATTGTGATTTGGTGTGTTTTTTGTTTTCTGGCTCATGCACTGATAATATGGCTAGTAGAAACCTAGATTTTTTTTTCTTAAGTGGCTCATATTTGTAAATGTAAAAATTGGAAAGACTCCTTTTCTATGCTTGGCTTCTTTATTCTCCACCAGTTTAAATTAAGTGGCAAAGAACTTTTGGAGAAATGAGTAGGTAAATGTTTTACCTTTTAAAGGTGAATTACCACTTTGAGACCACTAGGTACCTTGCACAAATCGATAATTTACTAAATAGTACCCTTGTGGCCTGAAACAATTAATTTACCCCCACAATGGAATATAATGTATTTACTAGTTGTTTCAGACATATTAAGTTAAAACTACAGCCTCGGATAAAAGGAAATTACCACATTAGATTATTTTGCCCCCAATGTAAATATTACTGTGTATGCTTTTCTTTCATTTTAACAGAATTTTCTTTGTGAACTAAAAATATTATTTCATTTTGTGGATAATGGTGGAGGTTCATAAATGAAATATGATTTATGTTCAATTAAAAGCAGTGGTTTATGTATTATAAAATACTTGCATCTCACTCTCTTAATATCTTATTTTTCATGGAAAATGTGTTCTTTTTTTAGCTTTTTGGCCCACCCAAGTATGAAAGTAGCATATCAATATAAACATTCCATGAAATTCCTAAAATCATGGGGGAGGGGAGGGATTGTCCATTTTAATTAGACTATATCCAAAGAAGTATAGCTTTATTATTTTCATATAATATGCAGCAATTAGAATTAGACTAACAGGATTACCTAGAAAGATCCTTTAAGTAACTTGCTTTAACAAATGATTATGATTACGACTAGGGGAAGTAAGTAGGTCTTTGTAAAGATCTTGAAGGAACTTGAAAACTTTCCAGCAAATTAAAAGTTCTAAAGTAATCTTGTTTAAAATACTGTTATTTGCTTAGCAAAGACTTCCTACAGGTAAAAATTAACTATCTTGTCCTTGTGCCACTGATATGCATCTTCTCCATTTGTCAAATACTTTGGGCCGTGGTCCTTACCTCTTATTCAGCCTGCCATTCCACGTTGAGCCTAATTATTGCCCAGTGTTGGGACAGGATCACACAGTTGGCCCCAAATAGAAATTAGTATTTAAGTTGGCAACAAAACCAAGTCTCTCTCCTTGCTTTACCAACACTGATTTTCAGAATGCACATTCCCTAGGCAAATTGCCGTTTTTCATCTTCTTTCCTTGCAGAGAGCCATTTCCTCAGTATTCACTGTGGTGTGAATTACAAGGTATGTGCCAGCAATATTTATATAGGAAATAAAATAAGCATATATGAATATGCCTTTATTGGCACATAAATGACTAAATTATACCCCAGGATAGATATGAAATAGTTTTTAGTGTTTTAGGGTTATTCTCAGACCTTTTAACTATTTTTTTCCTTAGAAAAATGAAAAGATCTGGTATTTGGCAACGATTAAAACTTTGGAATTCTTTTAACAAAGAACATAATCTCTCTTATCCCATCCCCAATTTGGGGAGGGGGGGGTGGGTGGTGGTGGTGGAAAGAGCTTACTTTATGTGCAGTATTTTGTTACTTCTGACTTCTCTATGTGTTGTTGAGATTAGCGGTGGGACTCGTCTCCTTAGCCAACTGTGTGGAATCAATTGGAAGATGCAAAAACAAATGCAACTCTCAATTGATTTTTCTATTTGTGATGGAAAATTTAAGGGATAATTCAAAGCTGCCCTTTCTGAAACTTGATATGTTAACAACTGTATAAATCTAAATGTAAAGATGTGTTAACAGCTTTTGCCCAAGGAACTTCCCCAATTTAAGAACTATAGTTTGAGGTTATCAAATGTCCACTCAGACGTGCATCTGAAATGGTGACATCACCCTTGGGCCCCAGAACAAACCCTTCCCAGAGCTTGGCTAAACTACAGAAAATTTGTAAGTGCAGAACAAATACTGTGCCATCTTGAAATTGTTTATTAACACAAGTGTACACAGTAAATATATGGGAGTCACTGATAAACTCAGAGATTGGAGTTAAATTTTATACCAAGTTCAAGAAAGAGGTTGGTTGATTGGTTTGTTACTCCATCTGAAATATGTTAATACTTATGCTCATTATAAGAGTAAAATATGCACATTAAAAATTCAAACAATAAAGTATATAGTGAAAGCCCCCTGGTATCTTATTTCCCAGAGATACCACTATTGACAGTTTAATCAACTCACATTTTAATATATGTATAAAGTGTATATTTAACATAAATAGGATCATACTTTACATGGACTCGTTTGTTACCTTGTCTTATTAGTGTTCTCTGCCAGAACTTTCTATGATGATGAAAATGTCCAAAACAGAGATCACTAGCCACTTGAAATGTGGCTAGTGTGCCTAAGCAACTGAATTTTTAGTTTTATTTAACTTTAAATTTAAATAGCCTAGTGTGGGTAGTGGCTATCATATTGGACAGCTTACATCATATCCTGCCTTTGAATTTTACAAGCTTTTGTGGTACTCAGAATACTACTTTATTCTTTTCTTGTCTTTTTGCAGAATATGTCAAGTTTTCATTCATTTTTTTTTTCCTTTGGTGGTTTAAAAGCTCTATATCCTATTTTTCTTTAGGGAATTAGTTTTAAATTTTGAACAAGCATGATTTATCTCTATTTTTTTATCATTGTCAAAATTTAACCATTATCCAAAATATTCTACTGAACAAGATAAATGTGTAGAATGTTTTGACTTCCCCTTCCTTTACTTTTCCTAGGTTTTGTTGAAATAAATATGGAATTTTAATTCCATGTGGCTTCTTTTATCTTTGCCCTTGTATCTGTGAAAGCTTTTTTCTTAATGATTATATTCACATCCATAGTAACAAAATCATTTTAGACTTTCTTGACAGCTTTACTGTTTTTATTGTTTACCATTATTCCTTGTAAACCACCCCCTCTTGTTTTCAGTACTTTTTCTCAATTTTTTTTTTTATTAGAGTATGCAGATGATATATTTTCTGAATTTTTATATTTGAAGATGCCTCCCTTTTGCCCTCATGAATAAACCACAGTCTGGTGTGCATGTAATTCTATGATAATCATTTTCCTTCAATCTCCATAAACACTGTTTTATCTTCTAGCCTTCAGTGGTACAGATGTTGTTTCTCTGCCAGTCTGCTTCCTGGCAGACTTTCTTATATAGGAAACATTATTTTTCTTCTTTTTAAATTTATCTTTAGTCTAGAAGCCTGTAGGATTTTCTGTCTTTCAATAATCCAAGGGTTTCTACATCCTTTTACCTTCTAGGAACACTCTTTTCCTTAATAGATAAACAAAATGGCTCAGGTCATACATATTGATGGGGCGCTCTCTCTTTTTTTTTAATCCTCACCCGAGGGTATTTTTTTCTATTTATCTTCAGACAGAGTGGGAGAGGAAGAGAGGGAGAGAAAGGTGGAGAGAGAGAAACATCGACGTGGGAGGGACACATCTACTGGTTGCCTCCCCCGCACGACCTTGACCACAGCTGGGGACAAACCGCAACCGAGGTACATGCCCTTGGCCAGAATCAAACCCGCAACTCATTTGTTCAAGAGTCAATGCTCTACCACTGAGCCAAACCGGCCAGGGCGGTGGGGCTTTCTCAAGGACTAAGGTTTTCTGGTCCTCTGGCACACCCTTGCTGCTGCAGCTCCCCCGTCACTAGCTCCTAATGTTTTGGGCTCCTTTAATATTTCTCCTTAGACATTTGACCCTGGCTAATACAGTTAGCTCTCTTTCATCCCTACCCCACCCCAGGAACTGCTAATATAAGCCACTTGCTTGTGCACATCATTTACTGGTGGTTTTGTAAATGAGGGAGCAATTTGATTATAGGATAGGGCAGAAAACAACTTCAAGTTCAACGTCAGACATCATTGTTCACCAAATGGATGTATTACTGCCCATGCCCCTATGTGGGCCATCACCTCCTGCAGTGTTCTTGGGAGTCCTCTCTCCCTCTGAGAGTAGTCTCTTAATTGTCCAAAATTCAAGGTATAGCCCCACTTCCCTTTTCTCCAAAAAAACTGAAGTGATTCTCTGTGCAGTATGTTGTTACTTCTGTGCATTGTTGAGATTGGCTGTGAGGAATTCTTCTCACCTCTTCTCCACCTCCACTGTTCGGTCTTTCGTGGAGCCTTCCGTGGTCATTATAACCAAAGGTCCTCTAGCCTTTATTGAATGTATCCTTCATGTGGCACCTTTCCACCAGTCACATCCCCCTGTCCCCCTCTCTCTAGTCACCTCAGGCAGATAGCTGTTCTACTGCAAAATAATCTGTGACTCAGATAAGTGACTTGTCCAGGGTCACATGGCTGGTAAGTGGACAACAGTTCTTTGTGTCTGTTTAATGTATGTGTAATATTGTTTGCAAATGGACTCAAAGGAGGTATTTTAAACATACAGTTGGTTATCTTAAAATAAAGTGTGGCAGAACTAGATTAGAATTAGAATTGGGACCAGCAGTTCACAAATTCAGGGTCTACCTTATCTCTCTAGCCTTCCTCCCTCCGTTTAGTCAACTACTGACTGCCTGAAGACTGTTTCTTGGTTCACATTCTGCAGAAAGGATCTCATTGGTTTCTGGACAGCAAGGTTTAGTCCAGTCAGCTGTGGTAGAGGGTGGGAAGATGGAGGGCAGGGGATTATCATGTGGTACAGCAAGGCCACTTAGGGCCACACCTGTAGTGAGGTCTGTAATCAAAGTAGTTATCACAGAAGGAGTTGTAAACAAGGCTGGCACCTCAGAACATGAGTGTTTGTCTACCTGTCTGCTTGCAGGTAGACTATGAACACTGAGACAGGACTCACAGTCTCCCATCCTTGCAGTATCTGGTACATTGCAGTCTCCCATCCTTGCAATATCTGGTGCATTGCACACATTGGTAGCTTAATAAAGATTTGTTGAATGTATTCCAGGGGTCCTTAGTCCCCATTGACAAATTGACTTCTAATTTTAAAATGTTCTCCCTATGAGCATTAGGAATGTATGAAGGGTTTTCTTTTTCTAATGGAAAAGACTTGGACTGTAGAGTTTTTAGTTGTGTGTCCTATGTTGTATAGGACCCAGCATGGTAAAATAATACCTAAGCTTTTGAACTTCCTACTTTGCACTTCCTACTTTGTATTACAATGCCATGGTCTGTTCGTATGCACGTTTCCTATTCACTTGTTTACAAAATTGCAAGCATACCATTACTATTGTCCTGGAAGTTTTTGTTTGTGATTCAGTATACCTTGAACATCTTTCCAAAGCATTGCAAAGCCCCGTCTTGATCATGTGAAATTACTGGCTAGTCCATCCTGTGGCTCGATAGAGAGTATCATCATTTGTTTAGGCTGCTATTGTTGGGCCCCTTCTCCAAAGCAACACCGTTTTTTCCTGGAACATGAGTGTCTTTCTCTTTCCTCCCACTGGCTGGAGTGTGCATGTGGTGAGAAGTCACCTTGGACCATGTGAGACTAGCAACATCATGGCAATGACTGAGAGCAAGGTAGAGGGATCCTGGCCTATCTTCTTTTTGCATGATCCCCCATGAGGGAAGCTGAGTCCTTCCCATGAAACAGAATTAAAATTGAGCTCCTCTCTCAGATGCTGCTGTTATTTTGGAAGTCTTTTCCACACAGCCCGACCTTTATGCTATGTAATAATTACATTTGTATATTAGCTTTGGCTGTGTTGATACCTTAATTTTTAAATTTAAAAAACTTTTTTTTCTTAATTTTTTAGAGTGGAAGGAAGAGGGAGAGAGAGAGAGAAACATCGATAAGAGAGAACATCGATTGGCCACCTCCTGCATGCCCCCCGCCCCCCCACTGGGGATCGGGCCCACAACCTGGGCATGTGTCCTGAGCGGGAATTGAACCAGTGACCTCTCGGTGCATGCGTCAACTCTCAACCACTGAGCCACACCAGCTGGGCTTAATTTTTAAATTAGTATTTTTTTAATAGGTAGTATGAGCATATGGTACAAAATTCAAAAGGTACAAAGGATATCCAGTACAAACTAAGTCTCATTCTCTCATCACTGAGTTTCCCCCCATAAGCTGCTACTCTTGCCAGTTTTTGGCTTGTCCTCTGGTGGTATTCTCTGCATATCCAAGGTCATGTGTGTATGCACGCTTGTGCTTGTGCGTGCATTCAGTGCTAATGGTAGCATGCTGTTCCATTGCTGCTCCTCAGGTTTTCACTTAACAGTGTATATTGGAAGTCATTATATATATTTAACCACATAGACAGCCCTCATTTTTTAAAAGGCCGCATGTTATATTGTTAAATGGTTGTACCGTTATTTTTAATCTGTCCCTGTTAATAGATCATGAGGTTATTTCCAATCTTTTGTGCTAATAAACAATGCTGAAATTAATACCCTTGAATGCATATCCTTTTTCCAGAATATTTCTTTTTTGTTGTTTAAATATGTTTTTATTTATTGTTTTTAGAGAAGGGTGAGAGAGATAGAAACATTGATGTGAGAAACATCGATCGGCTGTCTCCTGCACACCGCCTACTGGGGGTCAAGCCCACAACCCGGGCATGTGCCCTGACCCGTAATTGAACTGAGACCTCTCAGTCCATGGGGCAACGCTCAATCCACTGAGCTACACCGGCCGGGCCAGAATTTTTTATTTTAATTTCATAATATTTCTTAATAATTTAAAACGTTTCAGCTAACAAGTTTTAGGGAGGCAGTGTGGTATGTTGAAACGAGTATTAAGCCAGGAGGCAGGAACCTTCTGTCACTAACCTTCAGTTTGATTTTAGAAGAGTCACTTAGCCTCTCTTCATGAATGTCTTTATCGGTGAATTGAAGAGTTTGTCTTTCAAAGTCTTATGATTTAACAAGTACATACTTTGTCCTGGGCCTGACTCCTACCCTCAGGGATAACAGAGGCTGGGAAGAAACTAGGTTGAACGGTCAGTACACAGGCCCATGGTGGACCATACACCTTGTGCCTCAGAAGCCCGTCATGCCCCATTGCTCTTCTTGGATTAATTTTCTGCTGTCACAGCCCAAGGGTGAGAGGGAAAATATAAATGTTGGCAAAAGAGAGAACTCAGTCCCGCCTTCTCTTTTGGCTTGTCCCAACTTTAAGCTGTCCCTTGTAGGCACCATCAGCCCATTTCCCTGAGCTCTGAGATGTTTCTGTCCTTGTCTGTTTCCTCTGTCATCCCAAAGTAGACTACGATTTTTAGCTCCTTTTTGAATTTGGTAGGTCATAGCCCTTTGTGTTTGAGAACTTCAGGTTCACCTTTGAGATTGCCAGTGAAAAGTGCCCTCTCTGCCTTTGCCTGTGACCCTTCATTTGCCCATTGAAATCCTGTTTTCTCTCAATTCTGACCTTTGTTTTTGGTCACATGCCACAGACTTATCTCTCAGCCTTTCTACTCAATTGCACTATCCTGTTTTATTTATTCTAGTCATTCTCTACTCCTGAGCCACCTGTCCCTGGAATCCCTTAGCTTGCGTTTGCCATGGATCTGTTTCAAGTTAGGAACTGACCATGATCTTCCTGCTGTCACAGCCTCACTGCTCCTCCTCACAGATTTAACTGCTTGAAATGGCAGTTTTCCTTCCTAATCACAGCTTGCTCCTTACTTCTTCACAAGATTTTTCTTGGGGGCTGGTGAGGGAGCATAATTTTTGTTGTTGTTGCCACACTCTGTAACTACAAGGATTTTTAATTAAATATGGAACATTCCTTTAATGAAAGAATTGACTAGGTCCATGATCAGCATTGGGATATAGAAAAGAGGAAGTAAGAAATGAAAATTAGAAATGCAAGGGAATTTAGAAATAGGAATATAATTTGCAAAGCACATAAAATTGTTTGCTGACACAAATTAATATTATTGAATATAAAATGCTAATACAATATTGAAATGAATCTTAGCCAGAATAAAGATAATTGTGACTTATCATCTTCTCTTTATAAACTGTGAAAGGCCCAGAAATGATAAAAGTCATATAAATAGGAGCTAGTGTATATCAGCTATTCTATCAGAAAAACATTTGTGAGCATGGGTGATTAAAGGCTGTAGGAAATAGGGTAATTTTTTATAAGTTGGACTGTCATGAGGGATATACTCTGCCAATTCCCGCAAGCCTTTTTTTAAAAATTGATTTTTTAAATTATTGTGTTCATCATTCCATCTTTAGGAATAGTTTTACCTAAAAGGCAAAGAAGTAAGTCTTTAAGTAGTTTGTTGAATGATGAACAATTTGCATTTAGTCTTTCAATTATATGTAATGATCTTCCGGTTACATAAAAAATTGGGACATTGTAATACTTTCAACAACAAAGATTAAAAAATAAAAATAAATAAACTTAACATACATAAAAGATTTTTTTTGGCATTTTAAATATTCCTTCCTTTATTTTGATCTTGGAGAATCTTCAAAGACAGGTCATACTTCATAAACTAAACACACTAGACTAGTTTCTGGCCAATGAGTCTTTTTTTTTTTTTTTCCATTTATCTTTAGATAGAGTGGAAGGGAGGGAAATGGGGAGGGGGAAGAGAGAAACATCGATGTGAGAAAGACACATCGACTGGTTGCCTCCTGCACAACCCCAACCAGGGCTGGGGACAAACCGCAACAGAGGTATGTGCTCTCAGCTGGAATCGAACCCGTGACTCTTCGGTCCACTGGCTGACACTCTAACGGCTGAGCCAAACTGGCCAGGGCTGGCCAATGAGCCTTGATAAAATTTTTTTAAACTCAATTTATTTATTCATTTATTTGTTAGTCCTCACCCAAGGACATTTTTCCTTTTTTTTTTTTTTTTTTTTTTTTTTTTAGAGGGGAGGGAGGGAGGGAGAGAGAGAGAGAGAGAGAGAGAGAGAGAGAGAAACATCAATGTGAGAGAGAGAGACATTGATTGGTTGCCTCCTGCATGACCCTGACTGGGGCTGGGGACCAAACCTGCCACCCAGATGCATGCCCTTGACCGGGAATCAAACCCATGACCCTTCGATCCGTGGGCCGACCCTCTAACCACTGAGCCAGATAAAAGGAAATTTTAAATCTCCTTGTGTTTCGTTTGCTCTTCAGAAGGTGACAGCCATAAGATGACAATGGTTCCAAACAGAAGTGTTTCACCAGTGAATGTTTTCATGTAGAGTTTTTTATCATTAACCTTTCAGTAAAATTTTTGTCAAGAAAAATTCCCCCTCTCCAGAGAAGCTGTTTCTTTTGTTCTATTGTGTCAAAATTTCTCGTTTGTTGTACCAAAGAAATGTTTATAATGGAATTTTCATTAGCATTATTATTATTATGAATCCTCCCCTGAGCATACTTTCCATTGATCTTTAGATTGAGTAGTAGGGGGCAAAGGAGAGAGAGAGAGAGAAACATTGCTGAGAGAAACACATCAATTGTTTGCCTCCCATTGAGGTCCAGGAATCGAACCTGAAACCGAGGTATGTGCCCTTGACTGGAAATCAAACCTGGACTCTTCAGTCTGTGGGCCAGCACTCTTAACTGCTGAGCCAAACCAGCCAGGGCTATAAGGCTGTAATGGGATTTTTTACACCATGTATCTCCTTAAAAAGCTGCAGGTTGTGGACTCCATCCCCATTAGGGGGCATGCAGGAGGCAGCAATCCATGTTTATCTCTCCCTCCCTCTTCCTTGCTCTCTCCAAAATTCAATTTTAAAAAATCTTTAAAAAAATCAATTTAACAAGCTAAGAAGTAGATTAATGGAGCAGTGATAACTGTGAAAGCTATTTGACTTCTGTTATAAATTATGATTTATGTCCATAGTTTTCCTGCTGGAATGATATCTTAGCCTCCTGCAAGATGACTGAATGTAGGCTAATATTCTCCTGAGTCACTTGTCCTGTTATCTTCCTAGTCTGATTAAATTTCATTTCCCACTTAGATCCTATGTTGGGTTCCTGGATCCAATTCCAAGGTTTGGGGGCAGGGGCTTCCCACACAACACCAAGCAGGTCTCAGATACCAGCAGAGTATCCAAGAATTCAGCTCAATTCTGATGCTATCTACCCAGAGACAGCCTCAGATACCACAGGTTAAGGGCTCAGTCCTACAAGATTGCCTTCCCAACGTTCAGGCACAAGTCCAGGTTTTTACATGTCCCTCTGACACCAGCTAAAAAGCAGAGGTTCCCAAGACCCCCCCCCCCCTTCTTGAGTTCTGTTAGTTTGCTACAGAGCCTTACACAACTCAGGAAACATTTTATTTAGTAGATCACTGGTTTATTCTAAAAGGATGTAACTCAGGAACATCCAGATGGAAGAGATGCATAGGCCAAGGCATGGGGAAGAGTGCAGAGCTTCCATTTTCTCTCCAGGTGCACCACCCTACCAGCACCTCCACCAGCCTAGAAGCTCTCTGAACCCTGTCTTAGGTTTTTATGAAGGTTTCATTACATAGACATGCCTGATTAAATCATCAGCCATTCTCCTGTCCCTCTCTTATCTCTGGAGGTTGGGGGTTGGCACTGAAAGTTCCAACCATCTAATCACATGGTTGACTCTACTGGCAACCAGCCCTTAGGTGCTTTCCAGAAATCACCTCATGGACATGAGACATCTTTAAGCTCTCATCACTTAGGAAATTCCAAGGGTTTCAGGAGCTGTGAGCAAGGAACCATCAATGAAAACCAAATATATGAGAGATGTATGTATTTGGTCATCTATGTGATCAAATATATGTTTCTTGTAAATAACAGTTATACATCTTAACATAGTTGTTTTCTATGTATGACATGTTTTAAATGACTAATTTTATATATTGATTTGTTGTTGTTTTTCCCTCTGAATTTCCTAAGAGAAGTTCCAAAGGGGACTTGGGTGCCAAAAATAAAAAGAAGAAAAAGAAGAGAAAAAAGGAGAAACGAAATTCTGGAGGCACCAAGTCAGACTCTGTATCTGATTCCCAGGAGATTAAGATTCAGCAGCCTTCAAAAGTGAGAGGCCCTGTTTTGTTTTATTCTGTGTGTTTGGCTCATGCATGCGAGAGCAAGTAGGTTTGTGCAGCTCAGTGCCCTATTGAATCACAGGTGGAGTTGGGGGTGTTGTAGTGACTGTACTGATAGTAACCACAGGGTACTTACAGCTTCTTTAGTATGACTTCAGCACCTAGATAACAATAAAGTATATACTGTGCTTTTTTGTCTATGATACCACCTCCATATTTCTTAACAAATTAGTATATAGATTGTAATCATAGAACAAAGTCTCAGTGTGAGCTATTAGGATTTTTTTTAACTTGCACTTGATATTTGATGACTTTTAGTTCAGAAGATATTGGAGGAGAAGAAATGGCAACGGAGTAAATGGAAGCTACACAGACCGTGTCCCAGGACCAAACTGGAATTACAACTAAAATAAAGACAAATTGTCAGGAAAAAAAAACACGAAAAAGCAGCTGGAGAGAACCCATATAACCAGAGGCAGAAAGAGGATGCCAAATTGAACCTGGTAGGAACTGCTGCGTGAGACGGCGGGTTGGAAGTCCACAGACAGCACCAGAGGGCTGTTTTATATGTGAGTGGTTCCCGCTGAGGAAATTGGGTTTTAAAAAGCACCAAATCAGCCCTGGTCGGTTTTGCTCAGTGGTTAGAGCGTCGGCCTGCAGACCAATGAGTCGTGGGTTCAATTCCGGTCAAGGGCACGTACCTTGGTTGCATTTGTCCCTGGCCCTGGTCAGGTCATGCGGTAGGCAACTAGTCGATGTGGCTCTATCATGTCCATGTTTTTCTCTGTCTCTCTCTCTCCCTCCCTCCTACTGTATCTGATAATATGTAATAATAAGTAGAAAAATATCCTCAGGTGAGGAATAAAAAAAAAAACACACCAGATCAGCTACAGCCACTACCTTAGGCTCCGGCAGAGGGAGGGCAGACTGGACTGGAACTATGTGGTGGGAGTGCAGGGCTCCTGGCTCAGGAGAGCTAGAGGGGAGGACACTGGGACGTTTGTGCTGAATCACTCTCTCATAGGACAGTAGCCATCTTACTCAGAGAGCCCCTTCCCAGGCCAGGGCAGAGAAATGCAAATTGAGGCTCATTAACAGCAAGTAAGTGCCCCACCTGCTGGAAATCCTCTTACACCTGAGGAATTTTTAATTCAGCTGAGAGCTTATCAAGTAACTGAGACTAATAGCCTCCAGACAAAAGCTAGAGGATAACTGAACCTTTCCAAGGCTTGAAAATCCACCTGGGAAAGAAAGACTTGACTGTAGTGTTTAACATGGGTCCTCCCACCCTCATCCAAACCCAGTAGAGGGAGTGACAACCAGCAGAACACCAACACCCACAGGGAAAATTTGGCAGGCTCCAAAACCCACTGAGACAGCCGAAATGGTGAAACAAAGAAACAAATCCCAAATTAACAAAAGCATTCTGCAGGAGAAGAGATAAATGAAATGGAATTAAGCAAGATATCAGAGGTAGAGTTCATAGTAATAATTATGAGCAAGCTCAACAGCATGAATAAAGACCTGAACAGCATGAGTAAAGATATAGAAACATTGAAAATCAACCAATTAGAAATGAAGAATGACACAGCACAAATAAAGAACACATTAGAAGGATTAACCAGCAGAGTAGAGGAAGCTGAGGATTGGATCAGTGAATTAGAAGACGGTAAAAAAAAAATCACTCAATCAGAAAACCAAAAAGAAAAAAACAATTAAAAAACAGGATGAGGGGGGAAAAAGAGGGACATCTGTAATACTTTCAAGATAAAGGTAAGTTAAAAAAAAAAAAAAAGGCCATGGCCGGTTTGGTTCAACTGTTAGAGTGTTGGCCTGTGGTCCAGAGAGACCCAGTTCCTTAGCGGGAACCGAACATGCTTCGGTTGCAGTTTGTCCCTGGCCCTGGTTGGGTCGTGCGGGTGGCAGCCACTCGATGTGTCTCTCTTGCATCGATGTTGCTTGCTCTCTTCGTCTCTCTCCCTCCCACTATCTGAACAAAAAATGGAAAAATGTCCTCGGGTGAGGATTAAAAAAAAAAAAAAATAGTACAAAAAAAAAAAAAAAAAAAAAGGATGACAGACTAAGAGAACTGTGGGACAATATGAAATGTAACAACATCCACACAATTGGAGTGCCAGAAGAAGAACAAAATGAGCAAGGGTTAGAGAATATATTTGAAGAAATAGTGACAGAGACGTTTCCTAACTTGGTGACGGAAAAAGGCATACAAGTTCAAGAAGGACAGAGAGCCCCACGTGAGAAGAACCCAAAGAGGCCCACACCAAGACACATAATAATTAAGATACCAAAAATTAAAGACAAAGAGAATCCTAAAGGCAGCAAGAGATAAGCAACAGATTACCTATAAAGGAACCCCCATAAGGCTTTCAGCTGACCTCTCAAAAGAAACACTGCAGGTCAGAAGGGAATGGCATGAAATAATTAAGGTAATGAAAAACAAGGATCTGAATCCAAGACTACTCTACCCAGCAAGGCTATCATTCAAAAAAGAAGGTGAAAAAACAGCTTCCTAGACCAAAAAAAAAAGACTAAGGGAATATATTAGCACCAAACCAACACTCCAAGAAATATTAAAAGGACTGCTATAACAAGCAGAGAGGTAGGAAGAGAAACATAACCATAATAAACAAAAATGGGAATAAATAAGTACATGTCATAACCATAAATGTAAATGTATTAGCCATGGCCGGTTTGGCTTAGAGGTTAGAGCATCAAACCATAGACCAATGAGTCGTGGATTCGATTCCAGTGAAGGGCACGTACCTTGGCTGCAGTTCGTCCCTGACCCTGGTCAGGGTCATGCGGGAGGCAATCAGTCAATGTGTCTCTTTCCCTTCGATGTTTCTCTCTCTCTCTTCCTCTCTCCCTCCTCCCATCCCTTCTACTCTATCTGAAGATAAGTGGAAAAGTATCCTTGGTTGAGGGTTAAAAAAAAAAAGTCAATGAATTTAACTCTTCGATCAAAAGACACAGAGTAGCTGAATGGATAAGCATGGCCCATATATATGTTGTTTACAAGAGACCCACCTCACAACGAAAGATGCACATAGGTTGAAAGTGAAGGGATGGAAAAAATTTTTCCAAGCAAATGGAAAGGAAAAAAAAGCTAGGGTAGCAATACTCATATCTGATCAAATAGACTTCAAAACAAAGACATAACTAGAGACAAAGTAGGCCACTTCATAATATTGAAAGGATCTATCCAACAGGAGGATATAACCTTGGTAAACATATATGCACCCAACATAGGAGCACCAAAGTACATTTAAAAAACTTCTGATGTACTTCAAAGGAGAAATCAACAGCAATACAATCATAGCAGGGACTTCAATGCCCCACTGACATTACTGGATAGATCCTCTAGATAAAAAATTAACAAGGAAACAGAGACTCTAAATGATGCACTAGATCAAATGGATTTAATAGATATCTACAGAGAATTACACCCCACCACTGCAGAATTCACATTCTTCTCAAGTGCACATGGGTCATTCTCAAAGATAGACCACATGTTAAGACACAAACTAAGTCTCTACAAGTTCAAGAAGATTGAAATCATATCAAGCATCTTCTTAGATCACAATGGCTTGAAACTAGAAATCAACTACAGCAAAAACATTTAAACACATGGAGGTTAAATAGCATATTATTGAACAATGAATGGGTTACCAAGGAGATCAAGGAAGCAATTAAAAACTTTGAAACCAATGAAAATGAACACACAACAACACAAAATAGATGGGACACAGTGAAAGCAGTCCTGAGAAGGAAGTTCACAGACTGACAGGCCTACCTCAAGAAATAAGAAAAATTTCTAATTGAATTTCTAACCCTACAACTTAAAGAACTAGAAAATAAACAAAAAGAAAACCCCAGACCAAGTAGAAGGAAAGAAATAGTTAAGGTCAGAGCAGAAATAAATGACACAGAGACTAAAAAACAAAAAAAAAACAAAAAAAAAAACAATTCAAAAGATCAAGGAAGCCAAGAGCTGGTTCTTTGAAAAGATAAACAAGATTGATGGACACTTAGCCAGACTCATCAAGAAACAAAAAGAGAGGACTCAAACAAAATCAGAAACGAAAGAGAAGTAACAACTGACACCACAGAAATACAAGGGATCATTAAAATATACTATGAACAATTATACACCAACAAATTGGACAATCTAGGTGAAATGGACAAATTTCTAGTAACACACTGTCTCCCAAAACTGAACCGGGAAGAGATAGAAAACTTGAACAGACCAGTGAAAACGAAGGAAATTGAAGATGTAATCAAGAAACTCCCAGCAAACAAAAGCCCAGGCCTGGACAGCTTCATGGGGGAGTTTTACTGAACAGTCAAAGAAGTACTAACACCCATTCTTTTCAAACTATTTGAAAAAATTTAAAGAAGAAAGAAGACTTACAAACTCTTTTTATGAGGCCAGCATAATTCTAATTCCAAAACCAGATAAATACACTACAAAGAAAGAAAACTACAGGCCGATATCCCTGATGAACATAGATGCCAAAGTCTTTAACAAAATATTAGCAAATCGGATCCAGCAATACAATAAAAAAATCATTCACTATGACCAAGTGGGATTCATCCCAGGGATGCAAGGCTGGTACAATATTTGCAAATCAATAAATGTGATACACCACTTAAACAAAATGAAAGATAATAACCACATGATCTTATCAATAGATGCTGAAAAAGCATTTGATAAAATCCAGCGCCCATTTCTGATAAAAACGCTCAGCAATGTGGGAATAAAGGGACTATATTTCAACATAATAAAGGCCATATATGAAAAACCTACAGCCAACATCATACTCAATGGGCAAAAACTACAAGCATTTCCCTTAAGAACAGGAACAAGTCAGGAATTCCTACTTTCACCACTCTTATTTAACATAGTTCTGGAAGTCTTACCCACAGAAATTAGACATGAAGGAAAAATAAAAGGGATCTAAATAGGAAAGGAGGAAGTAAAACTGTCATTATTTTCAGATGACATGATATTATACATAGAAAACCCTAAAAAACTCCATCAAAAATCTACTGGAGGTAATAAATTGAATTTGGCAAAGTAGCAGGATACAAAATTAACATCAAGAAATTGACAGCATTCTTACACACCAATAACAAACTCACAGAGAGTAAAAAAATAATCCCATTTACCATTGCAGCAAAAAAATTCTAAGATATCCAGGAATAAACTTAACCAAAGAATTAAAGGACATGTTCTCAGAAAAATACAGGACATTGAATAAAAAAAAAGAAAGAAATAGAAGATAAAAGAAAGTGGAAGTATGTGCCTTGTTCATGGATTAGAGGAATTAACATCATTAAAATGTCCATACTATCCAAAGCAATCTATAGAGTCAATGCAATCCCCATCAAAATACCACTGACTTATTTCACAGAACTAGAACAAATACTCAAAAAGTTTATATGGAACCAAAAAAGACCCCGAATAGCCACAGCAATCTTGAAAAAGAAGAACAAAGTAGGAGAGATCACAATACCAGATATCAGGTTATACTACAAAGCCATTGTAATTAAAACAGCCTGATACTGGCACAAGAACAGGCATATAGATCAATGGAACAGAGCAGAGAACTCAGAAAATGACTGGAGACATTATGTTCAATTAATATTTGACAAAGGTGGCAAGAGCATACAGTGGAGTCAAGACAGCCTCTTCAATAAATGGTGTTGGGAAAATTGGACAGCTACATGCAAAAAAATTGAAGCTAGACCACCAACTTACACCATACACAAGAATAAACTCAAAATGGATAAAATACTTAAATGTGACTCATGAATCCATAACAATCCTAGAAGAAAATGTAGGCAACAAAATTTCAGACATCACATGCAGCAGAATTTTCACTGATACATCACCTAAGGCAACAGAAACAAAAGAAAAAATGAACACATGGGACTACATCAAACTAAAAAGTTTCTGCACAGCAAAAGAAACTCACCAAAATGGAAAGGGAATTCATTGTTTGGGAGAGCATAATTGCTAACGATACATCAGATAAGAGGTTAATCTCCAAAATATATAGAGTACTCATACAACTCAACAAAAGGAAGACAATCCAGTTAAAAATGGGCAAAGGATCTAAATAGACACCTCTCCAAAAAGGACGTACAAATGGCCAAGAGGCATAGGAAAAAATGCTCAATGTCACTAACTATCAAAGAGATGCAAATTAAAACAACTATGAGATATCATCTCACACCTATCAGAATGGCTGCCATCACCAAATCACCACACAACAAATGCTGGTGAGGGTGTGAAGAAAAGGGGACTCTAGTACACTGCTGGCAGGAATGCAGACTGGTGCCACTATGGAAAAGAATATGGTGTTTCCTCAAAGTATTAAAAATTGATCTGCCATTTGATCCAGTGATCCCACTTCTAGGACTATATCCTTAGAAGCCTGAAACACCAACCAGAAAGAATATACGTACCCCTATGTTCATAGCAGCGCTATTTACAATTGCTAAGGTCTGGAAACAGCCCAAGTTTCCATCAATAAATGAGTGGATAAAAAAAGCTGTGGTACATATATATTATACAAAGGCACACTATGCAGCTGTAAGAAAGAAAGAGCTCTCATCCTTTGAGATGACAAGGAGGGACCTGGAGAGTGTTATGCTAAGTGAAATAAGCCAATCAGAGAAAGACAAATATCACATAATTTCCTTTATTTGTGGAATATGATGAACAAAATAGACCCAGAGACATAGAAGTAGAGTACAGATTGACAAACCTCAGAAGAGGGGGCCTGGGCAGGGGGGACGGAAGGGATAAACCAAAGAACTTACGTGCATAACCATGGATATAGACAACAATGCCAGGGCGGGGGGCGGGGGGTGGTACGGGCAGGATCAGGAGGAGGATGTCATTGGGGGAAAAAGTAGAAACATCTATAACAAAAAAAAAATTAATAAAAATAAAAGTTAAAGGGAAAAAGAAGATATTCACATCTTAATTTTTCTGGGTTTCTATGTAATTATCTGAGTAGCACACCACCATCTGGCAGTGGATTTGAGCTGGAGCAGCCATGGGTAAGGTGTTTTTTTTTTAAATATGTTATTGATTTTCTAGAGAGGATGGGAGAAATAGAAACATCAAGATAAGACAAAAACATTGATCAGCTGCCTCCTACAGGCCCCCTAATGGAAATCGAGCCCACAACCCAGGTATGTGCCCTGATCAGGAATCGAACTGGGGCCTCTGAGTTCAGGACGATGCTCAATCCACTGAACCACACCAGCCGCATAACCATGGGTAAGTTTTACGTTGACTTGAAATCTGACTGTTCTTCAGTGGCCATTCTTAAATTTCATTGCCAAGGGTGGGAAATAGCTCCTAATATTTCCCCTGAAGAAATACCCATTTAAACCAAACCGGAACTTATCTGGCTGGGCACTGAGTTGGCAGATTGGAACATCTGGTGGTGCAGATGGCAGGCGCCCCTTTCTGTTGGGCCAATCCCAGTCATCCTAACTGTGAACACAGGCCTTGTGTGCTGGACCCAGGGAAGCACAGAGCCTTTTTTTTTTTTTTTAATCCTTGCCTGAGGCTATTTTTTCACTCATTTTTAGATAGAGTGGAAGGAAGGAAGGGAGACAGAGAGAAACATTGATATGAGAGAGAGACACATTGATTACCTCCTGCACGACCCTGACTAGGACCGGGGATTGAACCTGTAACCCAGGTATGTGCCCTTGACCAGTAATCAAACCCGAGACGCTTCCATCCTCAGGCCAATGCTCTAACTGCTGAGCCAAACTGGCCAGGGCACACAGAGCCTTCTTGATGCAAGAAACTCGCAGTGTAAAGAGGTAGAATTAGAAGTATAATGAAAAGAGTTATTTTCATACTTGAAGGGCTCAATCCTGGCCCCATGGCCCTCGAGCTTGGCCTTTGCACAGGCTTCTGCCCCTCCTTCAGCCCTTTTTCTTATCTGCAAAATGGGGACGATGCTTTCTCCCCAACTCACAGGGTTGTTATGGGGTTACAATTAGATCATTTTTATTAAATGGTTTTTATTTTATTATTATTTTTTTTATCCTCACCTGAGGACATTTTTTCATTTTTTGTCCAGATAGAGTGGGAGGGAGAGAGAGGAAGAGAGAGAGAGAGAAACATCGACGTGAAAGGGACACATCGAGTGGCTGCCACCCGCACGACCAACCAGGACCGGGGACAAACTGCAACTGAAGTACATGCCCTTAGCAGGAACCGAACCCAGGTCTCTCTGGACCGCAGGCCGACGCTCTAACCGCTGAGCCAAACTGGCCAGGGCTATTAAATGGTTTTTATATTATAAAACACTCTGTGTACTTGGCAGTTATAACCGTTATGCAAGTTTTGTGGGGTTAAATTTTTTTTCTTGTACAAAGTTTGCAGTGTGTCTCATGAAGTGGATCTTGCAGGTAGTTTTGTGGTTGTTGCCTGTTTTACACTTAAGGACCAGGAATCACTGAGAAGGAAAATTACTTGCCCCAATTTCCCCCTGACTGCCTTTGTGGGGTGAGAAGAAAATGGAGTCTTCCTCCCTACTTTTTACCTTGGTTCTCTGGTAATAAATATTCTCTCTCTCCCTTCCATTCTGTCTGAAGATAAATGGAAAACTATCCACAGGTGAAGATTTTTAAAAAGCAACAACAACAAAAAAAATGAAAATTGTGAACCTGGGTGATGATCCAGTGGAGGGATCAATATAATATTCTATTTTGTTTGTGTCAGAAATGTTCTATAGTAAAGGTTAAAAGAAAAGATTGTCTTTGGTGACCACTGTCTACCCACTGCTTGACTGGAGCTCCCCCAGTTTCTTCAGAGTACTCCTCTTCTGCATATGTCTGGGATTTCATCCTGTCAGCTTTGATCCTGTCAGCTTTCTGTCTTTTAGGGATTCCTCATCATTTCTGTTGTATTGATTATATGCTTATTTTCATGTGGTAAGTATACAATCTCTAACCCATAGCTTTATCTTAACTATTCAAAACAAAAAAAAGACCATCAAATTGTAATCCAGGTATCGAATTTCTTAAACTTGTTACGTCTCCCCTCAACTTCAATGTAGTTCTAGCCCATGGCATTCATCAAAGTGAAGAAAAATACACATGCTACCATTTCCTTCCCCCAAAACCAACAAAAATTAAAGTAAATTTAAAAAGGAAGAGAAAGAGTTAAGGGCTGTACATCAGGATTACTGTTTAGAAATGACTTGGTGTTGGAGGAGCAGAGGGAGGGTGTGTGTGTGGTCATTGTTACCAGTTGCTGCTGAGAAAGCAGGATGGCCCTAAAAAGATTATCCTCAAAACTTTTTTGCCTAGCCGGTGTGGCTCGGTGGTTGTGCATCAACCCATGCACCAAGAGGTCACCAGTTCAATTCTAGGTCAGGGCACATGCCCAGGTTGTGGACCCAATCCCCACTGGGGGGCATGCAGGAGGCGACCAGTTGATGTTCTCTCTCATCCATGCTTCTCTCTCTCTCTCCCTCTCCCTTCCTCTCTCTAAAATCAATAAAGGAAAAAAAAAATTTTTAATTTTTTTAGTGCAATTATAGGATTGAAAGTCAGATTCTTATGTAAAAGAAGAGAATAAGTGGTGAAAATATGAATATGTGGATGAGACTTGCCTTAAAGAATGGTAGAGTTTAATGGAAGAGGAGAACAGCATGATAGAAAAAGCTACAAGAATCAAGTAAAAGTTATGTTTTTATATAATATAGAGAAGACATACTTTATTAAAGAGAAAAGTGTTTAATAGAAAAGGAGAAATTGAAACCTATGGAAGAAAGCTTACAGAGAATGAGTCTTTATCTCAACCTAAAGTCAGATTATCATCATAAGATTATGGGGACTGCATGGAAATTTTTCAAAGATTATCTTAGTAGATGTGATTTAATAGAACCTGGAGTATCTTGAACTATTGATGAAAATGTTTCTAGGACATCTTTAGAAACCAAAGTGTCAGTATAGCCCCTTGTTCTGTCCTTTTCATGAGAAATGGCCTGTGCCTGTGGCTCTTCTCAGCCTGCTCCCTCCCTGCAGAGCCTCTCAGACCACAGGCCTCTATCGTGTGCTGTCCTGTCTCTTTTAGTCCAAGCTAGCAAGCAGGGCTTTTGCTACTACAGTTCTCTTAGAAGCTTTGAGTTTCCTATAAACTTTATTGTGGTTCACGCCATTAGAAAAGCCACCCTCACAACTGTTTTCAGACCAGCTCTTTACCTTGGGCTCCCTGGGGCTGTTGTAGGACAGTGCCTCTAAAATCCTTACATTCTGAAAATCCTTAAATTTGAGGCACCAAGTAAATCTTTCTGAGGACTTAAGGGTTTTATAGTTTGGGCTCCATCCTTAGACCATGTTTTTCTGGAAGCACCCTGGATCTGATGTTAGCCCAGAAACCATTTCTTTATTTTAGCATTATTTGACAGTTGGACATGTGGGTAAAACTATCAACAGGAAATGGATATTTGAAACCGGTAAGTCCTGGTTCTTTTGTACTTAGTAGTCTTTTTTTAGCTTTTCTTTCTCATCGATTTCACTTTCAGGTGCTTCATAGTGAGACCCCTTTCATCCTCATTTCAGTGTCTTTTTGTTCACTTGCCCAGAAGCCCTTGCTGTAAGCCTGTTCAGGGGCCATCCGGGCTCCACCACTGTCTTGGAAGGCCCTTTTGGTTTTCATTCTCATGCTTCTCTTCATTATTTTGGGTCCCACCTACCTCCTGTTCCAAGGCACTCCCACACGTGTGTGTGTGTGTGCTTTTTTCTTTTTTAGTGTCAGCACTCTATTTTTATTATCAGTATCTGTGCCAGGTATTTATTGCTACTAAATAAACTACCGCCAAACTTATTGTCTTCATTTACTTTGTTCACAGATCTGCAGTGAGGCCAGCTCCTTTTTTTTCCACTTGCTGTCAGCTGGGATGACTCCATGCCGGGAACAGGAACCATCTAAAGGCCTGTTTATTCACGTGTTTGTCAGTGGCAGCAGGCTTCTGGCTGGGACATTAGCTGGCAGTCTGAGCTCTGTTTGGCCTGGGCTGCTTCACTGTTCCCAGCATGGTGCTGGGTTCTCAGGTGAGCTTCCCTAGAGAGTCAGACGGAAGCTGCCTCACCCGGACACAGGAGTCACCTGGCAGCTCCACCCCATCCTCTCACTAGAAACCAGTTACTTACTGAGGTCAGCACCTGTTTCGTGGGGAATGCCAAAGAATTTGTAGATGTGTTTTAAAAACTCCACAAAACTTACTTTGTCTTAACAAATGATCGTTACGTCTAAAGGAAAGTAGTTCTTCCCAAGTCATTATCACTGAAATTCCAGCAAGTTTCTTGTTGTTGATAATGTTGTTGGTTTTGTTTAGTATGTTCCCTTATTTTGTGGGAAGTAACAAAGAATTTTCAAGATAGCACTATTGATTTAAGCCCCCCTCCTTTTTTTGGTCCTAAAAAATGTAGGGCTCATCTCACTAACCTTTTATAGTGAGAAATGTGATTTCTTATGACCCTGGGAACCATTTCTTCTTGGAGTGTAATTCAAATTAGCATCAAACATCTGTAGTTCAGTAAAAGGCTTATGGCATTAGAATCCATATTTATAAGATTCACTCATTAGAGTCTTATTCTGTAAGTCTTATTTTGGGAGGCATTTGTTGACTCAGTCCTATATACCTCAATATGATGTCCCTAAAACATCTTTAAAAGTTATGAAAAGTTACGTTGGGGAAAGAGGTAAGAGAATTTCTACTAAGAGGTGACATATAGTCATTTTGAGGAGGAAAGACATGAAACAGTCATAGAAAAATATGGTAGAATACAGTGAAGTAGAGCAGTATTAATGGAAGATAGAAGAATGCGCAAGATAGGATGTAGGAGGAAAATTAGAAGTCAATCTATTTTCACAGGTCAAGCATTGATTTTAATGTGCTTTATTTCATTCCACTGCAAATAACAGTTTGGATATATACATTGTATGTGTTTCCTCTGCTTCCCTTCTTTTCTTAAATCCTCACCTGAGGATATTTTTCCATTTATCTTCAGAGAGAGAGAGAGAAACATTGATATGAGAGAGACACATTGACTGGTTGCCTCCCACACGACCCGACCAGGGCCAGGGACGAACCGCAACCAAGGTACGTGCCCTTGACCTGAATCTAACCCGTGACTCATTGGTCCACGGGCCAGTGCTCTAACCACTGAACCAAACTGGCCAGGGCTCCTTTATTTCCCTTAATAGTTGTCTTGTAGATTTCAGGAAGGAAGGTGGCATGTTTCTCATCTCAGTATTTTAGTTTCCATCATTGTTATCATTAAATTGATCTTTCAGAATGATTCTTACTAGAGTATCATTTTATTTTTAAGACTAGTGGATGTAAAATAATACTATTAGAAAGAAAAGTAAAAATTGTGATTTAAAGTTAATACCATTATTGTTATATTGTTCAATTTTTAAAAATTTAAATTGATTCTGTTATTCTTTGAATTATCAGAATACTTGAATACTAATAAAAAAGGTTTTATGCTAAACAAAATAAGCAAGTTAGAGACAGATAAATACCATATGATCTCACTAATATGTGGAATCTCATGAACAACATAGAACCAAAGGCATGGATATACATGGAACAGACTGACAAGTGTCAGAGGGGAGTGAGGTGGGGGGACTGGAGAAAGGATGGTGAAGGGATTAGCTAAAGAACATATGCATAGCCCATGGACACAGACAACATTGTGGTGATGGCTAAGGTAAGGGGTGGTATGGGGGCCAGGAGGAGGGGGACTCGGGAAAAATAGGGGACATCTGCAATAGTATCAACAATATAAAATTTAAATAAAAAAGAGAAAGACTAACTTTATTTTTATAATTTAGATTTAATTTAGTTGACATTGAAAATAAATATTTTAGCCCTGGCCGGTTTAGCTCAGCAGTTAGAGCTTCGGCCCGCAGACCAAAGAGTCGCAGGTTCGATTCCAGTCAAGGGCATGTCCCTCGGTTGCAGTTTAGTCCCCAGCCCTGGTTGGGGTTATGCGGGAGGCAACCAGTCGATGTGTCTCTCTCTCTCCCTCCCATTCTGTCTGAAAATAAATGGAAAAATACCCTCAGGTGAGGATTAAAAACAAAAAAGAAATATTTTAAATTTCAGCTTATTTTCATGTTTAAAGCTGCTCTCTGAATCATTGACTCAAAACTAAAGGAAAAATAATTGTTCATTATACTTATGTTTAAAATGTGTCCTTCTTATTTGCTTTAGATGCAGGCATTATCTCAAGATAATCTGGAGCCATTAAGAGAGAATCATAATGCTTCATTAAGACAGTTGTAACTCAGAATTAAAGAACTGGAATTTGAACTCTCCAGAATCAAAACATCTCAAGATTGTAAACTGGAAAAATATAAGCAACTCCACCTGGAAGAAATAGAGGGTAGAAAGTCATTGACAATGAAACTAAACAAGTAAGTCAAAACATAGCACCAGAGAAAATAAATTTACCTCATTACTTAGTTTCTAAAGCATAATTTTTATCAAGCCAGATTCATGAGATTGGGAGGAAGTGGAAGCTCACTGAGTAGTGGAATTTTGGGAAACGATGTTAGTAAATGAACTTACCTTTAAACTGTTTGTCCAGCACAGTTTGCATCTCACCTCGATTTTTGGTTTTACATGACTTTATTTTTTCCCCCTTAAGTACGTGTTTTTGAAGCTTTATAATTTAGACAGCAATATTATTATAAAATTGCTTCTTGTAATTATCCTAAATACAAATATTAACTAGTTTAACTATTTTTTGGAAGATAACAACGTAAACCCAAAGGGTTAAGTACTAGACCCATTATAGCACTTTGTAAATTTACTTTCTTGGTTGTGATCTTTGTTATAATCACTAGAGGGCGCCTGGAGAAAACTATCCTCTAATTTTTCTACTCGACATAGAGACGTACATGTTAAATAGGGAAAGATTAACATGGGGGTGAAGGGCATTATACCTGACAATGTGGCTAAAAATAACAGAGTGGTCTGCCTGAGGGGGTGTGTGGAAGACAGAAGGGGCTAGTCCCACCTCCTGTGCCTTGGTAACAGTGTCATAAGCTGATGGCCTCTGGAGCTGTTTAGTTTACTTGAATCACCAGCTAGGCTATCTTGTTTTCCCTCAGAGGCTGTTGCTCTAAATTATGCCTTGATGTGAAATGGTTAAAATCTCCAAGGTAATGAGTGTGTTATATAAGGGTGGTGAAAGCAAATGCTTGACAATGTCTTTGAGGGACTTTTTTAAATCTCTAAAGTGGTTCACTAAATATGTCCAAGGGCATCCTCAAGAATCGTATAAGCACAGCCCTTCCAGAAGGCAGCAGGTATTACCTGATAAACGGTCTGCATCACTGACAGCCATTCCTCTCCCTCCCTACTTTGAATTACTTGTTAGTTAGGAAACCCCCTTCCACCCGCTAGAGACATAAGAATTGTCGCTTCTTTCTGTGTTAGTGTCGCCGTGGTGGTCATGCTGCTGGATGGGTCGTTCCTCTACTGGCGCATTGGAATTAGTGAACACTTTTCTTATTTAGGGAAGTTTTGATTTTCACTACTCAGCAGGTTGATAATTTAGGTCTTTCTTTTGCTTTCCAGTAGATAGTGCTATCTTTGTCTTCTCTTACCTGTGCTACTTAAGCTTGGGGAGGGGGTGGGGTGAGTCAAGGTGTGGGAGGCTTAGCTTTGGACATGGGAGTGGCAGCCTGGGTGAGCAGGGTGGTGGGTGCTGGTGCTGTATTCGGGTCGCCTGGGTCTCAGGGCACCACCACTGTTGCAGGGTGTGTGGACAGTGGAGGGAGCCAGTTTGTGAGCCCACTGAGCTGCTGCCTCATTTCCTATGGCCCCTGGCAGCACTGAGCTGTGGCCAGGAGGCTGGAGACTTGACTCTGCTGCTGCCACTGGTCTGTGGTGTGAGCACCACTGCAGCTGAGGAGGGAACTGGATGTGGGGCGGGGGAATGCTGCTGGGTGTTCGCTCCACTGGTTTGTGGTGTGGGGGCTGCACCTTGATTCCTCCAGCATTACTGTGTTTGCTGGGGCTGTAGGTTCAGCCTTGCTGCAGTGATGAGCCTGTCCCTGTTCTTCCCACATCCTGCCTCTCCTGCACAGTCCAGTAGGCCCACTTTCCGAGGTACTGTGTATTGACCTTTCAGTGTGCTGAACAGAGGAAACTTTGTTGGGTTCTGGATCTCCAAGTAGTTGTAGATTTTGGGGGAGATTTAAAGGGATGTCTCACTTTGCCATGATGGTAAAGTCACACGCTGAAATACCCATTTCAGTACTGCACGTTGGTTTATGGTTTTGATGAGGTTTTTATGGTCTTCTTCCTTTTTTTTTTAATCCTCACCCAAGGACTTATTTGCATTCTTCTTCAGATAGAGCGAGAGGGAGGAAGAGAGAAACATGGATGTGAGGGAGACACATTGACTGGCTGCCACCCACACAACCCCAACCAGGGCCAGGGACAAACTGCAACCGAGGTACATGCCCTTAGCAGGAACTGAACCCGGATCTCTCTGGACCGCGTGCCAACGCTCTAACCACTGAACCAAACCAGCCAGGCCTGTGGTCTTTTTAATGCAGAAGAAGATAGTATAGGCCGTGCTGATTGAGGCTTCAACTTTGTTTTTTCATTTGGGTTCATCATAGCACATCATAGAAGAGCAAAGCTGTGGATTTTGAGACCTTATTTTGGCAAATAAGGTCTAAGCGCTTCCACGTTGTAAAACTGGACTACTGGGTACAAAAATAAAATGAATGTCAAATACTTCTGTAGATTGTTAAGCAAACTTATGAGGCAAACTTGAGGTGTTTTCATTGGTTCTCAACAGAAAAATCAGATAATGTCTCATTTTACAAGATGAAAATGAAAAGAGTGTAAATGCAGAAGCAATGCAAGAGAAGATTTTTGTGGAGATTTTTTCCTTTAGTATTTTGGGAGGAAAGAGATGTTTATTTTTTAGTATTTCGAGATAAATTGGAAAAAAAAAAAAGCTTATTTTAAACTTAATGTTGGTTCCAAGGTATACATAGCTCCCTGGTGGGGCACTGGTTCACCAAATCGTGCTAGACTTAATAAGAGAAAGTAAGAAGCACCACTCTATCAACAAAAAGCGATAGATCTCAAAATTCCTGCAGAATGCCTGGGAAGACTTATTATACAGTTTTGTTCACAGAAGTCTTAGACTTATGGAAAGAAGGTGCCTTCTACAGTTGCTGGGAATTTTTTGCCACTAGGAAAACATAAATTCTATGAGAAGTGGTAACATGATAGAAATGTAAAATGATAGAAAGGGGTACATTTTGGGCTGGGGCATTACAAATCAACAGCCTTCTAAAGATTTTTTAAGCTATGATTCTAAAGAGTAAAATGTTAAAATTAGCATTAATTTTGAATTCACCAGTCCCCTTTATTTGCAAGGTTTTAACATTTTGGACTATTCTTTCTGTGAAGTTCTATATTATTCAGCATTGTTTTTCTACCTGAAGGACAATGATTTGTATAATCAAGGATCCTCTAATCTGTGATTTCAGTTTTCTCCAGGTTCATAATATTTACATCTGTTGCCTTTCTCACTATTGCTTGAAGGGCAGCCTTGCCCACTTGATTCTACTGTAGTGGTATAGATTACCATGTGTCTGTTTTACTAGCTTTTACCTTCAGTTTTCACATGCTAGTTTAATTCTGGGATGTTTGTCCTAAATATCAGAACTGACTTTACAATTTCATTCAGTTGTGTTATTTAATGATCTTATGATAAAATACAAAAGTTAAAATTAGCTTGGACAGATACCTGACTAGATTTTCTTGCCCAAAGGATTTTTTTCTTAGAACTGAACACTTAAAAATGTATTCCAGACAATTATATAACAGATGGAATTTCTCTGGTTTCAAAATTTTTTATGTTTAAGTATTTTTCAATATGTGTGTTCCTAACACAATGCATGACATGATAGTGCCCTGGTGTGCTTTACATCTGTGTTAAAATAGGAAGACTCAATTTTACATTGATTGATTTTGGACTTTTGGCCCATTCCTGACACTTTCAGAAAATTTCTAGTGATTTATTTAATTTTTTTACGTTTCTCAAATGTGTATTCAGTTTAGCAACTCTTTGTATACAAATATATGAAAGCTGAAACAGTTAATGTTCTTAAGACTTTAACTCTGTCCATGGCAGACAGAGCATTGTGTCTCAGTAGGATGCTGAGGCACGTTTCTTCCAGATTAAAAACAGGCCTTATGTTTACATCACCAAGGCAGTTCCTTTCCACTCTGAATTTTAACCCTAATCAAACTATCACAGCGTTAGCCTAGCTTCTCATAAGGCAGAGACAAGTTTGATAAACTTGTTTATTCTATCAGTTATATGCTCGGTATAATTCCTCATGTCTTCATTTCATTTTGTCTACTTAGACAATAGCCCCATAGTCATTTTATCTTTTGAAGGATACAGATAATTACTCAACTTCTTTCTATTCTTTTTTTAATTCATTTTTTCTGTACTTAACTTTTCAACTCCTTGATCAACAAGTTTTTCCTCAGTTCTTTTTTCTGCAGCAAAATACATGTTTCTAATATTTACAAACTGATAACTGTATTTCCTTCACACATTAACCTATTTACAGTTGGATAATGAATCCCAATTGTTTAAATGGACAAATGTACTAGATTTTATTACATTTTATGCAGCATTTATATCTATAAAATTAAAAATAAGAATGATATCAAATTTTAACTTGAAAGTATCAATAGTTACTGAAAATATATTAAATTTGGAAATGTGTATGTGTGTGTGGTTTGTATGTGTTATTAGGTTGGTCTCAAAAGGGGAATGCATGATTTTCCAATCTGTAATCTCACATCTAATTTAATAGTAGCTGGTCAGTAAATTAGTGTTAAATGAATGAACATTTATTTGTATTTGTTGTGCTTTGCTGTTGGTATTGGACTCACTATAATTCTTTCTAAAATGTAACTTTTCCCCTCTTTATTTTATTATTATTTTTTTAATCCTCACCTGAGGATATTTTTCTATTTATCTTCAGATAGTGTGGGAGTGAGGGAGAGAGAGAAACATAGACGTGAGAGGGACACATTGACTGGTTTGCCTCCCTCATGACAGATCAGGGCCAGGGCGAACCACAACCAAGGTACGTGCCCTGGACCGGAATCCGACCTGCGACTCATTGGTTGGCGGACCGATGCTCCAACCACTGAGCCAAACCGGCCATGGCAACTTTTCCCCTCTTTAAAGTGGGAATCATTTTGGATAATGTACATTCAGTATAAAGTCAAGAAAGAAGAAAACATTTCTGTAAGTGTGTGTAGTCATCTTACTTGTTGGAGCTACAGTGGGGTAGGTGGCAAATGAGACTCCTCTTTCCCTTCTGAGATTAGAACACAGGGTCAGGCAGATGGAGATGAATTTACTAGCTTGGTTACTAACACATCATAATGAATCGGAGGATGAGGTTTAGATGTGTGGCCACAGGGGTTCCCCAGTAGGCACTTCTGCACACAGTGGTAATCTGAGGAAAGAAATGCTTGACACCTGTCCCTGCACCAGCAGACCTGAACAAGTCATAGACCTGAATATTTAGGATAGGTTATAAAAATAGAGTCTATATTACAACTCCTTTGGTACCTCAGGGTTAAATCCATTTGGAATATTTCAGTAAATCTGTGAGTTTATTTAGACTGATGTTAAATATTATAAATCATAGCTGTTTAATAAATGCATAAAATTTGGTCATATTGTAAATACTATTCTACCAGTATTTTTCCACTTATTGGTGACCTGATAGCATCACACAGATTTATTTATGAATTCCATAATTTCTATTTAACCTTTTGGTTGTTTTTTTTTAAAAAATTATTATTCTAAACAATACTCTAATGAATACCTTAGCATGAATTGCAGAACTTGATTGTAATGACCTTCTCTGTGAGAGATAAGACCTGGTAATTTTTTGGGCAAAAATGTTGGAGTAAAGATACAAATTTGTATTGGAATTCACCCACAGAGCAAGATTAAAGACAGCCCCTGAGAAGATCTCTAGGCTCTGAGAAAGCATCAGATGGGGATCTTCTTTTTAGGAATATTCACTTTTTGAGTGGGTCGAAAAAATATATAGTAGTAGTAAGGTGAAAACCAAAAGATAAGAATAATTGACTTTCCATCTTTTAAGCCAGTGGTTGGCAAACTGTAGCCTAAATTTGACCCATTGTTTCTGTACAGCCTGCAAGCTAAGAATACTTTTTGCATTTTTTAAATGTTGGTAAAGCCCTGGCCGATTTGGCTCAGTGGTAGAGCATCGGCCCACGGACCAATGAGTCGTGGGTTCAATTTCGGCGGTTGCAGTTTGTCCCCGGTCCTGGTCAGGGTCGTGTGGGAGGCAACCAGTTGATGTGTCCCTCTCACGTCGATGTTTCTCTCTCTCTCCTTTTCTCTACCTCTCTCTCCCTCCCACTCTATCTGAAGATAGTGAAAAATATCCTCGGGTGAGGATAAATAAATAAATAAATGTTGTTAAAAGATCAAAAGAAGAATGATATTTTTTGGTACATTAAATTATATGAAATTTGAATTTTAGTGATTAAGTAAAGTTTAATTGGAACACAAACAACCCTTTCCTTTGTTTACATATTGTCATTGTGATTTTTATCTTTCTTTTGTTTATGTGATGTATCACATTTGTTGATTTGCAAATATTGTACCAGCTTTGCATCCCCAGAATAAATCCCACTTGGTCATTGTGTATGACTTTTTTGTGTTGCTGGATCTGATTTGCTAATATTTTGTTGATGATTTTAGCATCTATGTTCATCAGGGATACTGGCCTATAATTTTCTTTCTTCCTAGTGTCTTTAACTGATTTTGAAATTAGGATAGTGCTGGCCTCATAAAAAGAGTTTGGAAGTATTCTTTCCTCTTGAATTTATTGAAATAGTTTGAGGAGGATAATTGTTAGTTTTTCTTTGAATGTTTGGTAAAATTTGCCTATGAAGCCATGCAGTCCAGGCCTTTTGTTCGCTGGTAATTTTTTGATTACTGCTTCAATTTAAATATGTTTTTGTGTTTTTTTGTTTGTTTGTTTTTTTAATCCTCACCTGAGGGTATTTTTCTATTTATCATCAGATAGAGTGGGAGGGAGGGAGGGAGAGAGAGAGAGAGAAACATCGATGTGAGAGAGACACATCGATTGGTTGCCTCCTGCAAGACCCGACAAGGGCCAGGGAAAAACCACAATCGAGGTACATGCCCTTGACCAGAATCGAACCTGAGACTCATTAGTCCAAGGGCCGATGTGCTAACCGATGAGCCAAATCAGCCAGGGCATGGTTTTATTGGTTTTTTAGAGAGAGAGAGGAAGGGAGAGATAGAAACATTGATGTGAGAGAGAAACATCAATAAGCTGCCTCCTGCACGCTCCCTACTGGGGATTGAGCCTGCAGCTCGGGCATGTGCCCTGACTGTTATCGAACCAGGACCTCTCAGTCCATGGGACAACACTCAGTCCACTGAGCCACATCGACCAGGCTCTTGCTTCAATTTATATAGTTGTTATGGGTCTAATCAGGTTTTCTGATTCTTCCTGATGGAGTTTTGGAAGATTGTATGTTTCTAGGAATTTGTCCATTTCACCCAGGTTGTACATTTTGTTGGCATAGAGTTGTTCATAGTATTTTCTTACGGTCCTTTGTGTTTTGTGTGATATTTATTGTTACTTCGCCTCTTTCATTTCTGATTTTATTTATTTGGGTCCTCTCTCTTTGTTTCTTGATGAGTCTGACTAGTGGTTCATCACTTTTGTTTATCTTTTCAAAGAACCAGCTCTTGGTTGCATTGATTTTTTTTAGTCTTTATGTCATTTATTTCTACACTGGTCTTTATTATTTCCTTCCTTCCATTTACTCTGAGCTTTTCTTGTTGTTCTAGTTCTTTTAGTTATAGGGTTAGATTGTTTAGTTGAGATTTTTCTTGTTTCTTGAGGTAGGCCTGTAATGCTTTGAACTTCCAGGAGTACCTGGTGCTTAGACGAGATTGTTGAGAAAGAGTCAGTGTAGTGTGGGGGCAGGGGTTGAAGCTTTTGGTTGGACTGTCTTTACTTGGAGTCACCACTCTACTACTTTTAAGCTGTATGACCTCAGCAAGTTATTTAAGTTCTCAGAACCTCAGTTTTTTTAACTCTAAAATGGGAATAACTTCCACCACTAGGGTTCTATATGTGAAGAACTAAATAATGTATGTCAATTACATTGTGTGCCTGCTAAGAGGAGGCTCTTAACATTTAGAACTAGAGGTTTTGATTTGGGGAGTCATCAGTACCTAAAAGCAATGGGTGGACAGAGTGCAGAAGGGAATATAAGGAGGGATCTGAGTAAGGGAGATAACTGGGAGCATTGGTGTCGTGAAGTCTGAGAGAGAATTCCTAGAATGCTAGAGAACCTCTACCACAGTCGCCTGAACTGTCAGATGGTGAAGAGCCCAGTAAGAAAGGCATGGAAAATGTCCACCTGTGAACAGCTAGGATACCATCAGTGAACTTAATTAGAGCAGTTTCATTGAGCTGGGAAGGTTCATGGGATGTATAGATAGGACAGGTGTTTCAAAAATACAACTAACAGGGTAAATATTAGAAGCCAGTGGTGTTTCTTAAAAATTCCTTCCATTTTAAAAATACAAAGAATCCTCGACCTCTAGCAAGAATCAAATTAAACAATTACTGAATTTTTTCGTCAGATCAAAGTTCCATTTTTGTAGGTTTAAAAAGCAAATCAAACAAGCAAGCAAAAGGGTGGCAGAAAGGAATTCTTGGGAGAGAGTTTAAAGCTAATTTGCCTTCTTTTATTCACATTTTCTTTTATTTATTTCTAATATTTTCTTTGTGCTTTTAGGGAACTTTGTTCTTCCTTACTTCTATGCCGATAATTCAAAGGCAGCTTCTGAATAGTCTTATCTAAATTTCAGAACACTATCTTAGTTATTTTTGGTGGTCCATGATGATCCATTTTAATACAGTTTCCCCATTATGAATACAAACTTTTGAACTTTGCAGCATTGTCTTTGGCTCCTAATTGTCATTACAAATGTATATGTACATTTATGCAAGGTGAAGATGTCATTTGTCTAAAGACATTAGCCAGTCCCTTTTGCTGTGACACCCTTTGGTTCTACAAATTATGGACATTACGTCCTTAAACTCCTGTGCCTCCCCGTTCATTAAAGTACCAACTATCCATGAGGATAAACATTGCTTTTTTTATAACATTGTAGCTCTCAAACTTAGTCCATGATTAAATTAATTAACTAACTTAATAGTGGAACAAGATAGTAGAAATGTTACAGGGTGAAAAGACTTATGGAAATTCCGGGACAGGAGGAATAGGGAAACTGAGGCAGGAAAGTTAAACAAGGCCAAACAGTGTAGGTAATTTGCAACTGGCCAGCAAATAAGCCGTTATCTTCCCTAGCCAAGGACACTTGAGAACAGATGGTTAAAAACCTCCCTAACAGAGAGAATACAGGGAAGGAGGGGGGAGTCTTTCTCATCCACTAAACAAATCAGCTGTTTTAGGGAAGGGGAAAGGAAAAAAGGGTAGTTTTATTTTTTATTCCCTAAGTAGAAAAGCCAGCAGTCTCAAGGCTTGACAAGATAAAATTGCCAGGTGCTTCTCATGAATTCTAGAAAGGCCACAACAAAGCAAAAAGGGACCTTGAGAATTAACCTGTACCAAAATATTCAGCATAGGAATTTTGAAACCTATAAACAGGTGGGATATATAGCACCTCAGACCCCACCCAGCTTGCTCTTCACATTAGCTGAGAGCCTGTCTGTGCTTCTAAGCCAGATGTATAGATTTGCTTGTTTCTTTAATAAAATTTGGTTACTTTCATTGCTTTAATAAATTGTGTTTTGTTGTTTTTTACAATGCAGTCATCTGGAGTCTTCTCGTATAAATTCATTTATATGAAAAGACAAGGATCACGTTTGGGGACAGACCTCTCCCCTGACTCAGGGGGCTGTCCAATAACACCTCTCTGGTGTCTGAGAGAGGTGCCTTGTATCAGAACCATGCAGTTAACACTTATACAGTACAAGTGGCCATGCTGCATTCTTCTAGACCTTACTTTGCCCAGCTGTGTTAATGAACTTGGTGTTTAGCTATTATCAGTTTGTGGTACAAAACCTAACATGAGAGAAACCAATGTAACTTCCATATTGTACTGATAAACCCTTGTATGTCAATCATCTATGAGCAACTTCACATTCCAGAAACATCCTTTTATAAGCCTTAGTAAGCATCCAAATCCACTTACTTGGAGATAAGTTCTCAGGAGCTTAGTCCTTATTCTATTGAATTGCACTACTCCTCATTTTTCCTTTCCTGGCTGAAAAGATCCCAAAACAATGGTGGTCAAAACTCTCCATCTGCAAACCTATTCTGTAGTTCATTTACTCTATCATAACTGCTTCATTAGACTCAGAGTTTTTAAAAACAGAGTCTAGCTTAGTATTTATATACTGAACTATCTACTCTTACTTGCCAGCATCTCTTCGGGGCCCTAGAATGCAAAATATAAAGGGGACATGAGGGTGGGGGAAAGGTTTACAGAAACAGAAAACAGAATGATCAGGCATGATCATAAGTTGCTGGGTATAGGATGGTAGGAATTTGGCAAAAGGACAAGACTGAGATGTTAACTAATGGAATGAGCAATTCATGACACAAGGAAAGACAAATTGATATGGACAATCTGGTACGCTGTAATGTAAAATTTAACTCTTAACATGTAATTCATTTTTAGTTTTGGGATAAATTCTTAGATTCAGAAAGCTATAATTTTAAACAACAGTTATTTAAATTCCAGGGCTCAACTGTTTTGTTTTCTTAAAATTAAGACTATGTTTTTAGAGAAGTTTAGATTTACAGCAAAACTGAGGCAAAGATACAGAATTCTTTTTTATTCCCCTGCCCTCACATATGCATAGCCTCCCCATTACCAACATCCCTCACCAGAGTGGAACCCTTGTTACAGTTGATGAACCTACTTTGACACATCATAATCAGCCAAAGTTCATAGTTTACATTAGGGTTCACTCTTGGCGTATGTTTTATGTGTTTAGACAACTGTGTAGTGACATGTATCCATCATTATGGCATCACACGAAGTAGTTTCACTGCCCAAAAAATCCTTTGTGCTCCACCTATTCATTTCTTCCTTCCCCCAAACCTGTGGCAACCACTGATCTCTTTACCATCTCCATAGTTTAGCCTTTTCCAGAATGTCATATAATTGGAATCATACAGTATGTAGCCTTTTCAGAAATGTCTCCCCTCACTTAACAATATGCATTTAAGGTTTCTTTATGTCTTTTCATGGCTCAGTAACTCTTTTTTAAAAAATTTTTTTTCCTTTATTGATTTTAGAGAGAGAGGGGAAGTGGGAGGGTGAGAGAGATAGAAACATCGATGAGAGAGAACATCGATTGGCCACCTCCTGCATGCCCCCCACTGGGGATTTGGCCCACAACACAGGCATGTGTCCTGACCGAGAATCAAACCGGTGACAACCACTGAGCCACATCGGTCGGACAATAACTCATTTTTTTTTAGTGCTGAATTATATTTCATTATCTGGATATACCACAGTTTATTTAATCATTCACCTACTGAAGGACACTTTGGTCACTTCCAAGTTTTGGCAATTACGAATTAAGCTGCTACAAACATCCACGTGCGGATTTTTGCATGGCCATAAATTTTTCATTTATTTGGGTAAATAAAAACTAAAGAGTGTGATTTCTAGATTGCATGGTACAAGCATGTTTGGTTTTGTACGAAACCACCAAGTAGCTGAACCATTTTGCATGCCCACCAGCAGTGAATGAGTTTCTGTTGCTTACCCTTCTCTCCAGCACTTGGTGTTGTCAGTGTACTGGATTCTGGCCATTTTTCATCAGTATGTAGTGGTATCTCATTGTTGCTTTAATTGGCATTTCCCTAATAACATATGTGAATTTGGCTCACATTTATGAACATAAAACAAGAAAAAAAAATATCTGTGTTTGCTTAACTCAAATTTTTATGAGATTCTGACAGCTCACTTTTTACTGACAGGGGAGGCTAGTTCTAGCAATATACAAGAAATTATAAATTTGAATTTAAAATATTCTATCAGTTAATTTATGTAAGAATATTTAAACAGGAGAAATTCTTTTATCAAAGTGAAAGATGTTCAAAAAAAGAAAAAGATGCAGAGCAGCTCAAAAAATAAATAAATAAAAATAAAAGATGTTGAAAATAACCACTTTTTCATTTAAGAGCATATGCATTTCTGAAGGAAGATTCTATAAGTGTTTTTTGATGTAGTTGAAATTCTCCTAAATGATTTAACATGAAAATGCAAACTTACATATATTTTCCACAGTATAAACCACATAAGGATCATGAACAAACACCGCATTAAAAACAATGAGCCTACTTCTTAGTATGCAATGGTTTTGTTCAAGTTTTTCATTTGTTAGATGTAATAATTAAATAGATAATTCAGCCCTGGCCGGTTTGGCTCAGTGGTAGAGCGTCAGCCTGAGGACCAATGAGTCCCGGGTTCGATCCTGGTCAAGGTCACGTACCTCGGTTGCATTTTGTCCCTGGCCTTGTGCGGGAGGCAACCAGTTGATGTGTCTCTATCACATGGATGTTTCTCTTTCTCTCTCTCTCCCTCCCACTCTATCTGATGATGGGTGGAGAAGTATCCTCTGGTCAGGAATTTTAAAAAAATGTAAATAGATAATTCATGTGAAGCATTATAATAGGTTCAACACAAAGCAATCCTACTAAATATTATCTATTGGTATCTTGATTCGATAATAACTCAATAGTTTTTTTTAAGCAAATGAAGCCTATTTTTATTAATTTTTAAATTACAGTTGACATACATTATATTAGTTTGAGCTATACAGCATAGGAACTCGTAGTTTTTAAGGAAAAAAAAACTAAACTTTTGTTGTAATTAGCTTTACTATTGGCATCCTGAATTGCTTAGATTTGAAAGATTTACCAACAAAAATGAATAAATAGGCAAGCTAAATATAGTGGTTGAGAAAGAAGATGGTCAAGTAATCTCCAGGTCATGTGCCTCAATAATAAATTCTATCAGATATTAAGAAAGTATGCCAACTCATTTAGAGAAAAAGAAACAGTTTCCATTTATTTTATGAAGCCAGCATTATTCAGATACCAAAACCAGACAAAACATTACATGACAGAAAAAACAAAAGAATGTTTAGATCACTATTCCTCATGAATGTAGATGCAAAAATTCATTAAAAAGGCAAGCAGTTTGAATATCATTATAAAATGATAATATAAAATTGATAATGTGTTTTGATAGTGGCATTTATCAGAGGAATGCAAGGTGGGTTCAGGATTTAAAAACCAACCAATAGAATCTACCATGTCAAAAACCAATAAATAAATATGATTATTTCAGTAGACAAAAAACTTTTGACAAAGTTCAACATATATTTATGAAAAAACCTCTCAGCAAAAGAGTAATAAAACATATTTAAAACTGAATGCTTTCTCCAATTTTTTATGAGATTTTAATTTTGTCTCAGAATTTTAAACTTCACAAGATTATTAAGCATTAGAGAGTAGTAAAAAATAGAAAGAAAGAAAGTGGAGTCAGACTAACTGGGTTGTTTTTTTTTGTTTTTTGTTTTTTTTATCCTCACCCGAGGACATTTTTCCACCTTTTGTTCAGATAGAGTGGGGAAGGAGAGAGAGAGAGAGAGAAACATCGACGTGAAAGGGACACATCGAGTGGCTGCCTCCCGCACGACCCACCAGGGGCCGGGGACAAACTGCAACCGAGGTACGCGCCCTTAGCGGGAACCGAACCCGGGTCTCTCTGGACCGCAGGCTGACGCTCTAACCGCTGAGCCAAACCGGCCAGGGCAGACTAACTGGGTTTTAAATTAAGTTCTATACTTACTGCTTTCTGTCAATTTTTGGCAAATTATTTAGCTTTCTAAGTTTAAATTTATTTTTTAATAAAACAAAAATAATGATATAAACACTGCTTTCACAAGTTGTATTTTTAAAATATAATAAAATACTTAGTTTGGTACCTGGCATGTCATTAGTGGTCAACATGTTACTTAGAATAGTTTTTACTGAATCTTAGGCAGATTTGGGAAAAATCTGAGAGAAAGGGAGTTAAAGATATCAATGTGTAAGAATCAAGCAATTTTTAAGATTTTGCTTTTGTTTCTCAAAGAGATATATTCATAGTTTTGCTGTCATATTGCTTAATTGAAAAAGTTCAAGTTGCGTTTTCTAAATGTAGCTGAGCAGCCTCGGCACTGGTGAGTCAGGTGGATCCTAGCAAGGCATTGACCACCCCTCATCGGACACGCAGGGTGGAGGTCAGAGGGGTGTGTGGGGAAATTCTGCGTTGATGAGTAACCATAAAACACAGAGCATTGCCCTGGCCGGTTTGGCTCAGCGGTTAGAGCGTCGTCCTGCGGTCCAGAGAGACCTGGGTTTGGTTCCCGCTAAGGGCATGTACTTCGGTTGCAGTTTGTCCCCGGCCCCGGTTGGGGTCGTATGGGTGGTAACCACTCGATATGTCTCTCTCACATCGATGTTTTTCTCTCTTTCTCTCTTTTCCCCTCTCTCCCTCCCGCTCTACCTGAGGATAGATGCAAAAGTGTCTGCGGGTGAGGATAAACATATATATATATTTAATTTACCTGCTTTAATGAGAATAAACAGTGATATTCTTCAATACTATGTATTTAACCAATTTTTTTTTCTAGTACTAGAAACTCACATCAGGTAGTCTGAGGAATCAATACCACATTTGAATAGGAATTTCTCTAAATTCTAATCTAATTAATTATCACACCATAAAAATGGTTAAAGAAGATCAATGTCAGATTTGTTTTATACAAGGCAGGTGCTATAATAATAAAGTAAAATGACAGTAAAAATAACATTTTAAAGGTCACTGCAATTCTTAGTTGTTAAATGGGTTCTTTTTTCATTTGTCTTTTGCTAAAAGAAGGAAACTAGTTGAGACAAGGAATAAGCTCATATTTTTAATCATTGACCTCTAGGATGAATAAACCAAAAGGAAATAGTTTCTTAATGTGCATCTAATGATAGAAGAGTAGGCTGGGGAAAAAAGAAAGAAGTCTAGCCCTGGCCGGTGTTGCTCCGAGCATTGGCCCATACACCAAAGGGTGGCAGGTTCGGTTCCCAGTTAAGGGCACATACCTGGGTTATAGGTTCAGTCCCTGGCCCCAGTCAGGGCATGTTAGGGAGACAACCAATCAATGTGTCTCTCTTCACATGAATGTTTTTCCCCTTCCTCTCCCACCCCGCCGCTTCCCTCCCTTCTACTCTCTAAAAAATCAATGGAAGAAAAAAAAATTAAAAGTGAGAACATTAAAAAGAAAAAGAAACAAGTCTAACTCTCTGGTCAGAACCTGTTCACCCCTTGCTTGAGTGTGAATGATGTTTTGAAACCAGCTTAATCCCTAAGCTTCCCTGTTTGAACTACAACTAAAAACTGAGGACCAAAAGTAATCAAGCCGTGTTCCAAGAGGTGCTGTTAACATTGCGCCATCACAATCCATAGCCTCTCAGTAGTTAATGCCCCATGACAATGACCATATCCTGTTGACTTGGGGCCAAGAGTAACAAAATACAGGAGAAGTTTATGTTTATTTTAATTCCATTGGGCCTACATATTAAAAATATTTAATAAATGTGTGTGTTGCATGAATATGGGTTAGGCAATACTGAAGTGATTTCTTTCCCTAGCCCTTAATACTTCTAGCTAATTCAGGGGCCAAGTGAAACAATATCCATTATAACTGATGTGGTTTTATAAACAGGCATGTCAAATGCCATAGGCATTTGCATTCTCTTTCATTCCATCATTACTTGATTATTATTAATTATGAGTGTGGCATGAGCATATGGTGGCTTCTTAGCTGCTCATTTATTCCTCCCAATTTGTTGTTGCCATTAATTTAGTTGATGGTGACAGTGTTTAACCAAATCAAACAAATTAATAATGGTTTACTAGGTCAAGGCCTTTCTCTTTGCATCTCATGCTTATTCATCAGTAGCTGACTTCTATCATAATGATAAGATTTGAGTAGAATAAAGTAGTTTGAGAACTTAACAAACATCATGATAAAAACTGAAAATTCCTAAATTTATGTCATTTCTTTTGCCAGAAAGTTATACTTACTTTATTTTGAATATGCTAAACATTCTAAGTATTCTTTTCCTTGAGGTTTTTCATGTTTTATGCAAACAGAAATTATAAATACCTCTCATAAAAATATATATATATACACACACACACATAGTCTTAAAATGACATAGTGTGTCTTATAGTGCAGTATACTGCTAAATAGACACATTAGCCTTGAGTACTAGCTCTCTCCCAGAGAAAGCTGTTACTAAATTTTTATCTGATAATGTGCTACTTCATCTTCATTTTTTTTTTAATCCTCCCCCGAGGATATTTTTGCAAATATCTTTAGATAGAGTGGGAAGGGGGGGCGGGGAGAGAGGGAGAGAGAGAGACATCAACTGGCTGCCTTCTGCATGACCCCGCCCAGGGCCGGGGACAAACCACAACCCAGGTATGTGCCCTGGACCGGAATCCAATGCAAGACCCTTTGGTCCTCCGGCAGATGCTCTACCACTGAGCCAAACCGGCCAGGACCTACTTCCTCTTATGAAGAAAAGCTATTGGACTAATTCCTGTGCAAGTAGTTAGCAGATTATGTTCAAGGTGTAAGTTGGTGGTGTACCTACTGGAAAATACATAAAATTTTTTATATTATATGTATTTTATTAAAGGCTAATAAAAGTTATCGTGAAAAGTGAAGTACTAACATTAGCTATATTTACACATGAATTCCTTATTGAAGATCAAAACTTCAAAATCAGAAAACTAATTGAGCCGATAGAAAACCGTACTGAACAGTCCCTAGCATGTCTCCCGAGTTTTACCCCTGGTTCTTTCATCCCAAATGTAACTGTCAAACTCAATCCTCAAACAAGACCTTCAAAGCTCTAGCTTTATCGCAGACACCACGCTTCCCATGGAGCTCATTTACACAGCTTGGTTTATTAAAGACAGAACCTAGCCAGGATTCATGAACTTCGTTTCAGTGTCTTGAGCTACATAAGTAGTTCTCAAGTTTTTTGGTCTTCAGAATACTTTGATTCTTAAAAATTAGTGAGTGCACCACAAGTGTTTGCTTTTGTGGACTAAACTATCAATGATTGTTTTAAATTAAACTGATATTTTGAAAGTATGGGAGTGACTAGGTCTCGATAAGTATTCTATCACATGTTGACATAAATACATATTTTTATGAAAATTCACTGTGTTTTCTAAAACAAAAATGCAGTAAGAAAAGTGGCATTGTTTTACATTTTTTCAACATCTGGCTTAATGATATAGAATTGGTATCTTATATCTGATTCTGCATTCAATCTCTTGCAATATATTGTGCTGGTTTGAATTATATGGAAGAAACCCAACCTCATACAGTTATGGAAATTGAAAGCATAGTCGATGTCTTAAAGATTAGTTATAATAGGAACTCTGAAACAATAAAAATCAAGTTTTCTTAATATACTTTGTTACATTAAAATCTGTTGCTTTAGTTTACACATCCAGTGGAACTTTTAACTTTTAGCCATGATGATAACATAATACTATGCTTTGATTATTTAGAAACTATTGGTTCACAGAGTTTCTGTCAAACTCATGGTGGCAAAATTATATCTTTCATATTAGAGTATATCGTCTTCCTTATTTAGAGAATGGTACTAGAAACCAAGGTCTGGCACTGTGTGTGCTTCTTGGTACTGGGATGATGTTCCTAGGCTTTCTCAGCTGACAAAACAAGGAACTGATTATATGAGTGTATACAAGTCTGTGTGTGTGTGTGTGTGAGAGAGAGAGAGAGAGAGTATGACTATTTGTATCTGTATTAACCTAAACATGAGCTCATTCCATTTTCCCTGACTCTAATCCATTACCACAGACGGTTCTAGCCTCCTTATTGCTTATCGCTATACTCCCTCTCCACCAGTGAGAAATCAGGTTTCAACCATTTGACACTTACTTAATTTACTTAATTCCAGTATCCATGTATAGTGTGGCACTGTAATTATTAACTATAACCCCCTAGGAAACACTTTTAATAGCTAGAATACAGTGTTTTATATAGTTTCTTTTGCTTTTAGTCTTACCAAGTCTTTTCATTTCCACAATTACTTAGGTCTCTAACTTTGTACTCCCACCACCTTTGGTGAAAGTAATTCATACATTAATAATAAAGTTAGATTCTCTTGTCAACACAATATGCATTTCATCCCAAAATCTTATGTAATACAGCATTACATATCCACAATTATATAATACAGAATAGTTTTACCCTAAAAAGCAAACATTTTAAAAACCTGTGCTTCACCTAGTAAATTCTCCTTCTCTCCTCCCAAGCCCATGGTAAACACTGATCTTTATACCATCACTGTACTTTTGCCTTTTCCAGAATGTCATATAATTGGAATCATATAGTGTGTAGCCTTTACAGGCTGACTTCTTTCTTTTTTTTTTTTTGTTCAGATAGAGTGGGAAGGAGAGAGAGGAAGAGAGAGAGAGAGAGAGAAACATCAACGTGAAAGGGACACATCGAGTGGCTGCCACCCGCACGACCAACCAGGGCCGGAGACAAACTGCAACTGAGGTACATGCCCTTAGCAGGAACCGAACCCGGGTCTCTCTGTACTGCAGGCCGACGCTCTAACCACTGAGCCAAACCGGCCAGGGCTAGGCTGGCTTCTTTCATTTAACAACATGCATTTGAGATCCATCTTTGTTTCTTGGTTTGATAGCTCATTTCTTTTTATCACTAAATAGTGTTCTTTTGTATGAATGTACCACAATTTGTTTATTCATTCACTTATGGAAGGACATCTCCGTCATTTTCAGTGTTTAGCAAATATGAATAAAACTGCTATAAATGTTCATGTGCAGATTTTTTGTGTGGACATAAGTTTCAACTCACTTGGGGTTGTGGGCTGAATGTGTGTGCTCCCCCTATATGATGGTATTTGAAAGTGAGCCTTTGGAAGATTAGGTCACGAGGCCAAAATATCACTATATAATGTATATTCATTATTGTTGAGATATCTGGAATTTCTGGTGGAATCATCATCTATGAACATCTATTAAAAAGAATATATTGGAAAAGGCAATAAGGAACTCAGAACTGAAAGGAAGAAAGGTGGGCTGACTGGGTGGGCCACAGAAATGTATTTGTTACACACCAATTCAGGGAATTCAGGGGGTAAATTTAAAGTAATGAGTGTCTGACTTGTTTGTATTATCATAAATGAAAACTAGGAAAGAAAATTGATGGAAAACAGAAAATAAAATTTTTAAATAATTGGAGTGGCTCCTTCAGTGAGTCGGGATTTCAGAACCACAAGGACAGACTCCTAGTTTGAGATAGAGAGGAAGTGAGAAGGAGAAAGATAGAAACATCCATAAGGTGATCAGCTGCCTCCTGTAAACCTTGAGCCCTGCAAACCCAGGCACGTGCCCTGACCAGGAATCGAACCAATGACTTCTTGGTGTTGGGACAATGCTCAACCCACTGAACCACACTGGTCAGGCTCTCACTTTCTGTTTTTGAGGATTGGTGTCTTCTGACAGCTTTTAGGTTCTTCAGAAGTAAAGGGAATCTTTTTATCTGTGCCTGTACCGAAAAACATATACATATGTGTTTTTCACTTTATATAGGTTTAATACCTATAATACGTAAACTATTATTTTAATTGTGTGCTTGTGAAAATAAAAAATAGCACCCGGCTGGTGTGGCTCAGCAGTTGAGCATCAACCCATGCACCAAGAGGTCACTGATTCGATTCTGGTCAGGGCACATGCCCAGGTTGTGGGCCAAATCCCCAATGGGGGGCATGCAGGAGGCGGCCAATCAGTGTTCTCTCTCGTCGATGTTTTTATCTCTCTCTCCCTCTCCCTTCCTCTCTCTCTAAAACCAGTAAAGAAAAAAAAAAAAAAGAAGCAAATATAAGTGATTATTACTATTGCAAAAGTGTCACTTTACTTTTTATAAAAGTTTTCTTTAAAAAAATATTGAACTTTCCCACTATGTTTACCCATTCTTTTATCCATTTATACATGAAATATAACTTGAATGGCTATTATGTAGCAGACATATCCTACTACAGGACCGTTTCAATCAATCTTTCAGGACTTTTTCATTCTTAAAATCTTCATGTGGCCCAGTATGGGCAAAATGAGAAATTTAAAATGGAAGTATTAAGACCTCATCACAGTTGAAGCTTTTTCTCCCTCCTTTCAAACAAAAATATTTCTGAAGGTCGGAAATAGTAAAAGATAACCTTTACGTGCCCTTTTGAAATGTATAATAGTATTAAATACTAATATTGATCATTGGACATATCTGATTTCCATACAATCTAGGAATCTAAATATTGAACAAAATGAGCCATCCCTATTCATTTGAATCCTGAATTTCCTTTGGCTTAAAGTTTCTTGAAAATCAAAATAAGAACTACTTTTTTCAAAAAATTACTGTTTTGTTCTTTTTAGTCCTCTTTCTCCTGTAAGGTTTTTAAGAACTAAAATTTATTTAGATGCCAACCATTTGACTAGAACTGCAAGAGGTCTGTTGTATTTACCATCATTTCACTTAATGTAAGGCACCATGAATGGTATGATTCCCAGTATTTTATGCACTAATAAGATTTTTTTTAAATGCTGCCAATTATAGTTGTAAGACATTCTGAATTCTAAACTGCATTCCAATGTCAGAGATGTAAAAATATAAGAGAATAAACCCCTTATAATTACACTGTTTTTGTTATGTTCCTTAAAATATATCTGCAAAGTAGGTATACTGATACCATTTTACTTAATTGAAATGTTATCTTTCTAAAGTTGTAGTAATAGTAATAATGATACTAATATTATCTAACAGTTCTTGGGCTGTTTTGTTGTGCTAGGAACTGTAGTAAACACTGCATAGATTCTCATCTAAGCAAACAGTGGTGTCCTGTGAGATAGCTACTATATTCATCCCCATTTTGTTCATGAGGAAATTGAGGCACAGGAAGGCTAAGTGATAGCTAATGCATGACAGTTAAAATAGGATCAGACCCAAGTTGAGCTGAAATCTCAGGCCAGGCTTTCTCTATTCAAATAGGCTGCTCCGTCATTAATGTGGGAGTAACAAGAACTAATAAATATTGTACTGTCTACAGGAGAAAACTAAATATTTGTTTTGAAGGCATGGGCATCACATTTAATGTTTACAATTACATGAATAATTGCATGTTTTGAGATCTAAGTTCCTAAAGAGGCCTCTCCCTTTCACAGGACTGCTCTACATTTGGCCTGTGCCTGTGGCCATCCGGCAGTGGTCCGTCTCCTGGCAGACAGCAAGTGCCTGCTGGACCTCTGTGACTTTGATAACAGGACACCTTTGATTAAGGTATGCAGTAGCCAATTATGTCAACATGAGATGGATTTGATTTAATTACTAAGAATAAAAATGAGTTTATCTCATTTAACTCTAAGTAATTAGTGAAACTTGTAGAATGCTTACTTTGAATTCCTAGAATTGACAGTCTGTTTCTTGGCATGATACCGACAGGCTGTGCAGTGCCAGCAGGAGGAGTGCGTAGCTGCTCTGCTGGACCGTGGCGCCGACCCAAATGTGACAGACATTGACGGCAACACCGCTCTGCACCATGCTGTCCTTGGTGAAAGTGTAGCTATCCTGGAAAAGCTGCTTTTGTGCAATGCAAATATGGAAGTGAGAAATATGGTATGGATCAAGTAATTTATTTACAAAATACTGGAAATACATGTTTTCATTTTAACCACAAGCATGTTCTTTCTCGTTTTATATATATACTGAATACAATATATCAGGCCCTGTCACCACGGAAACAGCTCCAAAGCCAAGTCAGGGAGGGCTGGAGAACTGTGGTGTCCACGGAAAGGGCAAAACCCTGGCCCCCAGCTACCCTTCCACCCCAGAAGGAAGAACTTCCTCTTGGTGCCTGGGAGTGGGTGATAGGCTCAGAGCCCCAAAGGACTGAAGGCCTGGGGGAGTGAAGTGATGGTGGGGGCTGGCTGCTGTGCAGGTGGGGGCTTAGGAACTGGGTGCTGCTGGGGATGGGTGGGAGGAGGAGACCTAGTCCCCACAGGGGGAGCTGGGTGAGTGCAAGTGGGAAGGGGAAGCAGCAGTCCACAGTCAATAATGACAGTACCCCACGCCACGAGAGACGCTCTGATAGGAACAAAGATTCTTGGAACCAGTCCTGTAAATGTTTGAAGTGAGTTTTGGAGAATGGTGTTGCAGTTGATCTGTTGAAGAGGAACAGTAGGGCATTGTAAGAGAAGGAGCAAAAAAATGAAATAAAATAAAAAATAAAGAGAAGGAGCAGCCAGTGGCAGCTTTTTATTTACTTTCTATATTATACGTTTAACTTCTAAGGATCTCTTACAAGTTTTTTTGTTTGTTTGTTTGTTTGTTTGTTTGTTTTAATCCTCACCCGAGGACATTTTTTCATTTTTTGTTCAGATAGAGTAGGAGGGAGAGAGAGGAAGAGAGAGAGAGAGAGAGAAACATCAACGTGAAAGGGACACATCGAGTGGCTGCCACCCGCACGACCAACCAGGGCCGGGGACAAACTGCAACCGAAGTACATGCCCTTAGCGGAAACCGAACCCAGGTCTCTCTGGACCGCAGGCCGACGCTCTAACCGCTGAGCCAAACCGGCCAGGGCTCTTACAAGTTTTAAAATTCAGTTTGGATATATGTAATTCTATAAATTACAAATTGTTTTTGCTGCTTCACAGGATGATCTCACACCACTTTCACTTGCTGAAAGTGAACAGAAAGAGCAAATGATGACACTTGTAGTAAAGAAAGGCACAGAATTTGAAAAGATGAACAGGATGAACAGGTACACTTGTTTGTTCTTCTTTTTTTTTAACCTTAGTATTGTCCTAGAGTGGTAACAGTCATTCAAGTCAGAAATATTGAATTAATAAGAAGAGGGTAGTGAAAAATATCAACACATCACCAGTTAAGTAGAAAAGCAATTATTCTGAATGGGCAACTGAAAGAACAGTTTGCTGAAGGATTCATATTCATTTATAAAACTGACTGATATCATTTGCAATCTGGTCTTTTTGGTCATGTGATTTTATATTTGCTGGAGGGGGTTCATATTCATTTTATATAGAATGGACTCTTGTTAGTTTACTTTATGATACAATAGAGGACTTAGTCTCTCTCTCTTAATAGTTTTTTTAACCTTTACTTGGTACATAGTTTTCCTTAAAAGATGCATGTTAAACATAAATACAAGTTGATTTTGTCTTTTGGATCACTTTTGCTTTAAATTGCTTTCTTTGATGAATACTGATATTATTAGGTTATCTATACGTGACTGTGAATAACTGCTATGAGATAGTGGGGCTCATCGGTTTTTTGAGTGTGTTGTTGTTGTTCTGTTTGTGTGTTTGTTTGTTTGTTTGTTTGTTTTGTTAATCCTCACCCGAGGATATTTTTCCATTGATGTTTTAGATAGAGTGGAAGTTGAGGGGGGAGAGAAAGAGAGAAACATCGATGTGAGAGACACATCAACTGGTTGCCTACTGCATGATCCTGACCTGGGCTGCAGTAGGCTCATCAGTTTTTATTCCTTTTTCATGTCTACTATATTTTGATGTGTTCTTTTTAATTGGTGTGGGTAGAAGGAAGAAATATACCTTTAATTGATTAAAAATTTTCTATAATGAAGACAAGTTATAGGTAGTTGATAAAGAAAATAGAGATTGGCTTTTAATTCACATGAGACTGGGTTTAATGCCTAGCTTTCTGCTTGCCAGGTATGTGACCTTGGGAACATTGCTTACCATTTCCAAATGTGATATAAAAAGGAAGATAATAATCTATCTTTCAAGGGTGATTATGTGTAAGACTATCTAGCATTTAATTTAGTGCCTAGCACATGCTTATCAGCATGAATACCATGACTACTATTATCATAATTATTATTAACATCATTGTTTTAAGCCTGCCAAATAGATTGTATTATACTTACCTAACTTCTAGCTGACTTTGAAGTATAATATGTTAGACTAAGGATAAAAGAGCAAGTTCTCCTTTTAAATCCTCACCTCCTTCAGATTAGTGACCTCTGCATAGTCTTTGTTAGAGGACTTTAAATTAGCAACTTCTCCTATGTAATACCCAAGTGGGACAAGAGGCTTCCTTTTGGCCCATTCGTTTTAGCCTTGGAGGTAATTTACACAGGGGACCACTTCAGCATACAAATGGCAAATTCTACACAGACAAACAGGATATTAACTTGGTATATCAAATTAGCAGATTAAATAGCTTGGAGTTCTGAGGGTGAAATTCTGTCTGTGCTATATATGAACAGCTGTCATGCTTGCTGTAAATGATGAGACTGCAAATAGAGTCAGACTTCTTCAGCAAGGCATTAATGTCTTTTTCAAATAACTGTGGGTGGACTGCAGAAGAATATGCTTTTGTTAGTGGTTTTAATTTGTAAGCGTTTATATTAAAATGCTAGTTATCACTAAACTGAGGTTTAAAACAATTTAATTGTTACTTCTTATTTAACAGATGAGATTTCATAGTCTGGGTCAGGCAGTTTGGATTGGCAGTGAGTTAGTCTGTGTCATCAACCAGAAATCAAGCAAGGGCTAGGCTAGTTAGAAGTAGCAATGGGCCTGATTCTTTTTCTCAGAACTTTTGATTTATCATTAGGGATCCCAGCTTTATCCATTTCATTCCAAGCACAACCCCTATGCATGGGGTGCAAATAAAGTCGTATCTCTGATTTTTCTAACTAGTTATTTGGAATCTTGAAGTCTTCAATTGAGCAGAAAAATCTGTACTTTCTGGGAGCTATCTTCTGTACTCTCCCCCTTGAATATTTCAAGAACCTAAAGGGTTCCCTGAGTCCAAGGGAGACAATCCTCTTTCACAAGTCAGATGGAGAGTTGTATAAAAGGACATTCTAAGTTAAGCTTTGAGCATCTTGTTTGGGGTTTTTGGCTAGCAGGTGTTAGTTAGAACCATTCTAAGCTTTCAGAGAGATTCAAATAATGCTGCAGGTAAAGATCAGACTTCCCTTTCTTCTTTGTTACCAGATCTGTACCCCAAGGCAACTGATTCAGGGAGATTGATTTAATTGACCTATGATGCTATAGTTAAAAAGTAGTTAACCCAAGATTTGACCCTCAACCTGCTTGGCTCCCAAATGCATTCTGTTGTCCCTCAACATACACTGATAAATTCCTGTGTAGCACTGGAATTAAGATAGAGATGCAAATCAGATCAACTCAGAAAGTCAATTCTACTTGTGTGTTGACTCTGATTTAGAGTTTTCCTAGGAAGCCCAGTTCGTCCAAGCATTTGTCTTCATATACTTGACAATTGCAGTGATAACTAGTACCTTGTTTTCCCATCAAAGATTTTAGGGCACAGACCAGTTAGCTTTGGCTACAGAACCAAAGGTTTTACCTAAGCAAGACCTAATCAGATAAGTGCTTTTAGGTATAATGATATCTACTTTTCAGATGAATTACTTATTTATAAGTAAAGAATATCTCTGTATAGGCCCTGTAATGTTAATTAAATTCAGCATCTATTTAGAGGATATTGCTAATTGATTTCTCAATAACTGACTTTCCAGTCTGTTTTTCCTTTTCAGGCTAGTACCTTTGCCTAGTTGTATTGTTTTTTTTTTTTTGTTTTTTTTTGTTTGTTTGTTTTTTCCTGGAGTCCTTTTTCCATTTTCCATGACTTTTCTAGATTTTTGGGTTTTTTTACTTTCTTCTCTTCTTTTTTTGGTGTTTCTCTCATTGTGTTTTTTTTCCACTTCTGCTAGCTATGTATTCTTCATTTTTCTATAGATAGAATCAGAGGCACATAGAATTTAATGAGTTTGAGGAATTGTAGCAATTAATTAATCAAAACACCCTCTAGTACTTCAACGTATGTTTAACATCCTGGCCCAGTCAGAGGTTGTTCACATGAAGAATCTGAAACTCAGATTAAAGTGACTCATTTGGATATAGTAAGTGGTGGAAATGAGATGTAAACTCAGGTTTGTAAGCCTAATGCTTGTCCTTCTTTATCATCCTGTATGTGAGTATTTTAATAGAAAAATGAGGAGAGGGTCTAGTGAACACAGTGGGGAGGATAAGAATGGATTTAGCAGGGTAAATCCTTGGTTATAAGACTTGTGTTCAGCTAGTCTTCAGTTGGTTATTCAGGTTGTTAGTTGTAATTCCAGTTTGGTCCTGGGAGGGTGGGAGTGTAACTTTCACCTCCTTTGTTCTATCTTGGATTCTTCCCCAATGCTCCAACTTTTTTCAATGCACTGCAGGGGTTCACTGTTTAAGATTTGATGAGGTGAAATATTTAAAGTGAGAAAGCCTTTATAACATTAAAATTCATCTACTAATTTATTTTTGGTAGATTTAACATCTAATAAATTGTTGAGTTTAAACAGTGACAAAATTAGGTTTGAGGGTAACATGTTCTTGTTTTAATTTAGACTAAGGCACGTTATTTTTTATGACTTAATTACAGTCTAGTGATTCGGGAGTAGTTAAACATAGATTAAGAATTCTAACAGTTAAATTTTGATTATGTTCTAATTTTTCCTTGTTTATATTTGATTACTTAAGGATACAGTTATTTCACAAACATGTAGCCTGACAGAAAAGACACCTGAAAATCAAAGCAAGGAAATTCACCTTCCACCTGTGTATCTGGAAAAAATGTCTCAAGAATCAGAAATAAATAGGGAATGTGACCAAGATGATATATCTACATATTCAGGACATCCTTCTGTGCAAACATTTGTGGAAAGATGGAACAAACAAGACAAAGCAGAGCAGAGGAAGAATTTACAACTTATCCCAAATGAGTTAAAGCAGAATTTTGGTGAAAACGGTGAAAACTACAAAGGTACTGCTTGTCCTGAGGAAAAGCCACTACATGATAACTCTAAAGAAGTAACAAGCTTAAGACAAATACCTTCTACTATGACAAATAATACACCTGATTGTGAGGGAAAAGATGCATTTGGAATGTCTGTCTCTGCAGGATTCCAAACATTTCCTGAACAAAAAGAATGTACTCTCAGATATGTTCTTTCATCTAATTCAGACTCTGGGCCCTTGGATGATGCTTCCTCGTCATTTTCTAAGCTTTGTTTAAATGAGAAGAAATTACACTCTGAAAACAATCACAAACCAGACACTGAACAGGGTTTTAACCAAAAGGAGGAGACTTTTTATAAAGGTGAAGAAAAAAAAGTAAGAAAGTCAGTTAGATTTGAACTGAAAGAAGACCAAGAGTTGGATATGTGGATGACAAAAAAAATGAACCCAGATACCACTAATTGGAAATCAGGCATCGGACATACATCTGAGTCCAGTGATTCGCAAAACCATTTTGGTTTGGTGCTTGCCCACTGCAATCAAATAAGACACACGATTCAAGTGAGAAGGCGCGGTATCTCTGCAGTCACAAATACTCATACTCCTAAGGAAACAAAGCCAAAACCAGACTTGTTGCAGAAGCCGTTATATGTAGACAGCCACAGTGCTGGTAACTGTGAGAGCATGGAAACTGAATTCGAAGATGCAAGTTCTTGTCCACCAGATAGTGACAGAACACCTCCCGTATATGTCAGTGAAGAATTACAGCAAGATATGCAGAGGTGTAAGAATGACATAGACATGTTCAAACGAGAGCTCCTGGCTTTGAAAAAGGAGAAAGTTCAAGTTCAGAACGAGGTAGAGGGTCACTTGCTGCTACTCTTTGTTTTTTCTCTTTATCAATTTTCTCCTTCATTCCGATTGTCCACTTCTGAAAAGAGTTTGTGTGTAAAATGAGGTGGTCTAAATATGTAATTGTGTGTATAAATAGATTATTTCTGTCATAGACATTATAGGAATTTAGGAAAACATCCTCATATTTGTTTCTTAACTAATTTAATTCTCTCCGTCTGTCTTCCCTGTTACCTGGGAAACTAATTTAGCTACATGCTATGTGACTTTCTGAACCAGAGAAAAGTATAAAGGAAATTGCTTTAAAAATGTAATAAACACTATGATTTTTTTTTAAAGTCCATTGGCCAAATATCAGTTGTGTTCCATTAACAATGAGGTGGGAAGGAGCCATGACTGAGAGAAGGGACAGAAACAAATATCCCAGCTAAACTCCTTTATCTTTGTGCTTCAGTGTGTGCAGTCTCCTAGGCTTTATTCAAAGCCTCGAAACTTACAATCCCAACATGATCACTGGGAGATATTTCTATTTATGTATTTTATTTTTATTTTTAGTTAAAGTTTACATTCAATATTGTAGTACTTTCATGTGTACAGCATAGAGGATCGATAATCATATACTTTACAAAGTGGTCCCCCTGGTATTTCAAGCACTCTCCTGGCACTACATGTAATTATTAAAATATTATTGAGATATTTTTTATAATAAACATATATACTTTCACATATACTTTTAATCACCACTTTAAAATGTTTTTGGCGAGTCAAACTTTTATATTATATTGCTTAATAAGTATGGTACGGCTATAGAAAGGAACAAAATCTTACCATGTGAGACAGCATGGATGGACCTAAAGAATATTTTGCTAAGTGAAATAACTCAGACAGAGAAAGATAAATACCACATGATTTCACTTATACATAGCATGTAAAGAGCAAAATAGTCAAAGTTAAAACAGACTCATAGACAACAGAGATCAGATTGATGGTTGCCAGAGGGAAGAAAGTTTGGGGGACTGGGTAAAAAAGGTCAAGGCATTAAGAAGTACAAATTGGGAGTCACAAAATAGTCATGGGGATGTAAAGTACAGCACAGGAAATATAGTCAATAGTATAGTAATAAATATATGCAGGGGGTTACTTGAGATGTCAGGGGGATCACTTTGTAAAGTATATGAATGCCTAACCATTATACTGCACAGTAGAAACTAGTATTAAATGTAAACTGTAATTGAAAATTTAAAAAAAAATGTTAAGATGGAATACCTTCCAAGAATGAAAGCATTTTAAATTTTGACATGCATGATTTTTATCATCTAGGTTGCATAAATTATTTGCAATAAAATCAGTATTTATCTCTAAAGGAGAAAACTGAGTTTTTAGGTGCATTGACTCTTAAAGATAGAAAAATTGGAGATATTATTCTCCTTTAAAAGAAAAAGTGAATGAGCCCTCCCATCACCTAAAGCATTAAATTATTTTCCCAAAGTCATACTAAATTTATCTGATGGATGAACTTTCTGTTCATTTATCTGACTCAGCATTATAGAATGTACTATTTCTTTTGGTGCCATGAAATGCTAGGATTACATCTTTAGGAATTTTGGACAGATCATTTAACCTTGGTTTTATTTCCATTATCAGTAAATACAGGGCTAAAGTAAATAATTATTCTATATCCTCTAGCAATAAAATTATACAGGTATTGTATATGAAATTTGGGTAGCATTACTCATTCTCCAAAATTCTACAGTAACTAACAGTTCATCAGTTTCATTCTGCTCCTGTGTTGTGGTAAAATTTGGTTTATATATTTTATGAATGCCATCACTTTTTTGATATGCTCAAAAATCTTAAAGAAAAAAGAAATTGTAAAGGCAGTGGGGGAAAGGACAGCTTCGTGCAGGGAGAGAAGAAAGCTCCCTGTTTGTTCCTGAAGCACAGTGTTGCATCCTCTGGCTATGGCAGTGGAATGCCAAACCCAGGTGGGAAGACAGGGGAGGACGTATTCTTCGTCTGTCTTTTTATGTCTCTGACTCTGCTGGACCAGCGTGGAGACGGGTGCAGGGAATGTGAGGCAGCAAAGAGCAGATGTGATGTGAATAAGAGCACAAAATTAAGAAAACCCTTTTCAAAATCTTGGCAAATTCTGCTTCCTTTCCTGAAAGGAAAAGGAAAGGAAGCAGAATTTACAACAATTTCAATAACATTTCATAATAAAATTAAAGAAAATACAAAAATATTTTTATTAACTAAAGTTATGGCAATTAAACTAAGAGCCAAATGATAAAATGAACGAAAACACTAAAGGTCTTTTTAATGAATAAAGTAATAACATTATTTTTAATATCAAACTTTCATCAAAGATTGAAGAAGAAAGAAAGAAACAGAAAGTTAGTAAAATGAAAGTACCCAAAAAGATACATAAAGCTGCTGGTGAAGACGGCAATGGATTAATTAAGCCAAGAGATTGTGAACGAACTGATAACCAGCCATTTCCTCTTATGGAAAATGACAGTTCTGAAAGGTAAGCCTCTGGCAATAGTCAACAGTAGATAGTTGTGATTTTTCTACAAAACAAATTCAAAGTTGAGCTAATGTTCATGATTAACAAGTTTTATATTTTTACTAGGGAGATTGAAGCTTGCCTGGTAATCAGAAACATGAAAATTAATGAACACTGAGATACCTTGAAGTCATAATGATGAATATTTTATTTAAAAAATAATCAGAATTGGCAGGTGGGAGGAAAAAGACATTCTCATACACTTTTTTTTTTTTTACTTTTTTTCTTTATTGATTTTAGAGAGGAAGAAACATCGATGAGAGAGAACATCAATTGGCTGCCTCCTGCATGCCCCACTGAGGATTTGACCCACAACCTGGGCATGTGCCGTAACTAGGAAACTGGCGACCTCTTGGTGCATGGGTTGAAGCTCAACCACTGAGCCACATCGGCCAGCTGTTTGTTATTCTTATTATTTATTGTTTAATTTTCTTTATAGAAAATGAATTATAAATGTAGAGATTTTATACAAGAAACAATAGCTTTAGATATTCTTTGCATTTTAAGTATTTATATTTGCCTGAAAAGGATTTTTTGGTTTTTTTCTTTTAGGACTTCAGAAGAAGTATGTTATGAAGACTACAAGGTATTATAAAAAATATATATTGAAAAATATTATCTGTAGTAAAAAAAAATACATTATAAGAAATACTATGAAAAATAGAAAACCTTCTGTTGTAAAGACATTGACTTTGAAAAAGTAATTTAGAAACACTAGTTATTGAGAAAGGTACTTTTTTATTGAAATCAGTTCTTTTAAGAATAGCGATGGTTTTGCTTTTATGGAAAGGTGGATATTTATCACCTGTGTACATTTATTATATATTAAAAATATTTTGGGGACACTTTGAAAAACAGTATTATTTATTTTTAGGTCAAAGAGAAAATTAATTCCATGGATGACCTTGATGACTTAACTGAGTCAACTGAGTCAACAGTTTCAGAACCTTACTCCAATTGTAAAAATTTTGTGTTGCTAATTAAAGAACTTTGCAAGGATTGTAAAGGTAGCACCTTTATATGCTATAAAGCCCTCTTGTGTATACTATAGTAATATATGCACACCTTGTCTACTTCTGCACCACAGGGGATGTACTGTTGAGCTATTTATCTGGGAAATACTTTTTGTGTTCAAATAAAATGAGAGCGATCGTGTGCTCTCAGCCAAAGAGCTACGACAGTTTCCCCTGTACTCTACATTGCAACCATAATTATTATGTATTTTAAAAATTCAGATCTCATCATGTTGAAGATCCAGCTACTACTTCTCATTGCTCCATGGGTACTTGAGAGAATGGTGGTGTTCCAGTGTACTATATCCTGGATGATTTTCTGGCTACTTGTTCTGTCACTTATTGATTGACTGATATTGAAACCTCAGAAATTCATTGTGAATTTGTCTATTTCCCTCTGCAGTTTTATCAGTTTTTCCTTCATGTATTTTGAAGCTGTTATTCAGTGTAGAATCATTTAGGCTTGTTATGCTGCTTATTGATTCATCATTATGCAGTGACCTTGCTGATTGCTGATACTATTTCATTACTCTGAAATCTATTTTGTTTGGTAATAATATAGCCACTTGAGCTCAGCTTTTTTGGTCCGGTGTTAGTGTTGTTTACCGTATTTCTATGCTTTTTAAAAATTGTCTTTACATTTGAAGTGCATTTCTGACAGATGGCTTATGGTTGCATCTTGCTTTTATATCCAGCTGGGCAATCTGTCTTTTCCTGAGGTTTTTAGACCATTTTCATTTGATGTGATTATTGATATAGTCATTTTGAATCTATCATCATGTTGTTTGGTTTCTCTTTGTCCCATCTGCTTAGTTCCCCATTTCTTTTTCCTTTTTTCTGTCCCCTTTTAGATTAATCAAGTAATTTGTATGATTTAGCTCTATTGTTTTTTACTTATTAGCTATAACTTGCTATTTTAGTGGTTGCTTTAGGGTTGGTTTATTGTAACTGACTTTAAATTATCACAGTGTACCTTCAAACAATATTGGATCACATCACATATAATATCACAAACTTTGGCCATTGCTTTTTCCTATGGTTGTTTCTGTCCCTTCTGCTTCTCTGGGGAAGTATACATGAGCCATGTGAAGTTTTCTCACAAGTCACTGATGTCAGATTTACTCATCTTTTTCTTTTTTGATGTCTGATAGGCACTTATTCCCATCCATTGTATTTTTCATGTCTGACATCTCTGTAAGTGCTAATTGTTTTCCTTTTTAAAAATAGCTTTCGTGCTTCTCCGTATCTTTTTGAGCTTTGTTTAGGGATATAGTTAAGCCACTTATAAACAATTTGATACTTTTCAGTCTTGCTCTTCCCGTTTGTTAGGTGAATCCAGAGCAGTGCTTGGCTGAGGGCTGACTAATCCCCACTACTGAGGAAAAACCATTCTGCCTACTCTGTTCATTGTCCTGTGAGCTAAGAGTGTTATCGGCCTGGCAAATGGGACTATACACGTTTACTCGTGCTGGGTGAGCACCAAGAACTGTTTCCCTCTACTCTTTTCAAAATGTGTTTCTCCCCAGGTCTCCGGTGATCTCCCCCATGTGTTTATGGTTCATTCCTCAGCTGAATACTGTCTGCAGATCTGCAGAGTTCTTTTTCTGTTACGCGCCCTCCTCGCCAGTGTTCCAACCTGTGATCTCTACCTGGCTTGGTTTCCCCAGACTCTCCGCTTCATTACCTAACTCAGGGAGACTGGTGGACTCTACCTCTGTTCCTTCTCCCTGTGTTGTGGCCTGAAAATTCTCTCAAGGTGGTGAGCTGGGATATTCATTAGGCTCACTTCATTTGTTTCCGGAATCCTTGTCCTTCACTGCCTGAAGTCCATTGACTTGAAAGTAAGTTTTTAATGTGTTGTGTGTTTTTTTCCTGTTTTGTTTTTGCTTTTTTCAAGTAGGAAGGTAAATGAGAAACTTCTACATCATCTTGCTAGAAGCAGATTGGATAGGTCTTTGTTTGGCACATGCTGTGGATGGTTTAGGGACTCTCGTTCCTCCTTAGTCTAATTGCATCCTGCTCATTCTACATTTGACATTGTAACCATCTCTTCTTCAGGGATGTTGTCCCTGGGCCCAGTGTTGATCGGGTTCTGTTTTGTGATCCTAAAACTCTGTTTTCTTTTTTTTTAATCCTCACCCAAGGACATTTTTGCATTTATCTTCAGACAGAGCAGGAGGGAGAGAGAAAGGAAGAGAGAGAAAGAAACATTGACGTGAGAGAGACACATCGAGTGGTTGCCATCCACACTACCCCAACCAGGCCGGGGACAAACTGCAACTGAGGTACGTGTCCCTAGCAAGAACCGAACCTGGGACTCTCTGGTCCGCAGGCCGACACTCTAACCGCTGAGCCAAACCAGCCAGGGCTAAAACTCTTGCTTTCTTATGGTATCCATCTGAATTTATCATCTTATTTGTCTTTCTCCTCTACTAAACTTCAAGCTGAATTAGAGCCAGGAGTCTTATCTGCTTTATCTGCAAAGCTAAGTCTCATGTCTTCCACACTGTAGGTACTCAACATACATTTGTTCAGTGTGTGAATGAGTATGAAAATGCATGTCTGTCCTATTTATACAGGAAAAGTACTCATATATTTCATTTCTATTTCTGTTGTCTCTCTGATGCAGATCCACGTAGCTTATATAAAATCCAGGGTGCAGTTCTTTCGTATGAAAGATCAATGGAACATGGGAAAAATCAATGTGAATTACTTACAAAACAAGTGAAAATAATGGAAAAGAGTGTTAGGAGACTACAGAGGAAGCTATCAGAAACAAGAGAAATAAAATCACAGTTAGAGCATCAAAAAGTAGAATTGGAAGGAGAACTCTGCAATTTGAGGTATTGAACAACTTGGTTTTAAAGAAATATTTGAATATTTAATTTTATTCTACAGATATGCAGCTATGTTTTGTAATTGCTAACTAAACTTTGGGGATTTTGTAGGGAAGAACACTTCTTTAATATTGTGGAGTATGAAATTCTTGGAAATAATATACCAAGTTCTTAACAGTGCATACTTCTAGTAGTAAGTTAATGTAAATGCTTTCAAATCACCATTTGATTATACAGCCGTCCACCATGTGGAAACCTCATTATTTATTTAACAAATTGAATTTTGGTTATTTTTCATTCTGTATTATATTGAAGGGTGCCAGGAATGTTTCTTATATAAATCTGTTCTATATTTCTGCTTCTGTACTATGAATAAATTCTTTTCTTATTTAATTACAGTTTACATTTACTGGTATTTTTATTTACTCTCAGATGTACAACATAGTGTCTAGAGAATCATATAGTTTACAAAGTGTTCCCCCTGGTACTTCCAGTACCCTCCTGGCACCGTACACAGTCCCTATAATACTATTGACTATATTTCTCATGGTGTACTTTATGAAGATCTGAATAAATGAAGATAAATTCTTTTACATATTTTTTTTCTTTTTTTTTTTTTTTTAATCCTCACCCGAGGATATTTTTCCATTTTTTGTCCAGATAGAGTGGGAGGGAGAGAGAGGAAGAGAGAGAGAGAGAAACATCGACGTGAAAGGGACACATCGAGTGGCTGCCTCCCGCAGACCCAACCAGGACCAGGGACAAACTGCAACCGAGGTACGCGCCCTTAGCGGGAACCAAACCTGGGTCTCTCTGGACCGCAGGCTGACGCTCTAACCGCTGAGCCAAACCAGCCAGGGCTATATTTTTTTTTTTCTTTATTGATTTTAGAGAGAGAGGATGGGAGAGGGAGAGAGAAACACCGATGAGAGAAAACATCAAATGGCTGCCTCCTGCATTACCCCACTGGGGATTGGGCCCACAACCTGGGCATGTGCCCTGACCAGGAATTGAACCTGGAACCTCTTGGTTCGTGGGTTGATGCTCAATCACTGAGCCACACTGACCAGGCTGAGCAAATTCTTTAATAAAATGTTATTTGGTTAGAGTAGAAGAACATTTTAAAAACTCCTTTGATCTATATTACTAAATTGTTCTCAAGAAAGTTCATATTAATCTACATTCCCACCAACACAGTATGAAATGGCCATTTTTCTTGACAGCAAATTATTTTGAAAAGTTTATGCAGTTTTAGTCTTACAGAATGAAAAATAAAACGGAAGGTGATAACGAATTCATTTATTCAGCATCTTTCTTAGAAATAGATCAAATTAATTCCAAGGTCTGAAAGCACGTATTATTGACTTAATAAATATGGATCTTGTCTTGTTCTAAACGGGATTTTTAAAATTGGTTTTATTGGGGTGACGTTGGTTAATAAAATTATATAGGTATATTGCATAGTGTGTTCACCCTCCAAGTCGAGACTTTTTCCATCACCATTTATCTCCCCTACACCTTCTACCTCCCCCTAGCCCTCCGGTATCACCATGTTATTGTCTGTGTCTATGATTTATTTTTGGTTAAATCCCTTCACCTTTTTCAGAGACACCTGCACATGCTGACTTCCACTATAATCCGTTTTTAGGAGTACTTGTAATATTTAGGAAGCGAAAATTGTATTTCTAGTGAATTTATAAATTTGTTTATAAACAACAACTTCTCTTTCTAATTAGTAACTAAATCATCTGTCCTAATGGAGGAATAATGAGGACTGTGGAAAAAAGGATAATTTCAATTCTACCTTCACTGAATAATTCCAAAATCCTTTACAACAATATTTACCAGAGTTACAACTGAGTAAAACTTAGTAGGAAAATGTTTTCTCATTGCTGCCTTTCAGGGGTGTGTGTGTGTGTGTGTGTGTGTGTGTGTGTGTGTGTATCTTTTGGAAGAGATTGATATGAGAAATAAAAACATGAGACCTTGAAAGGAGAAAAATTGGAGAACATAGAAATATTTATAAGGATAATAAACCAATGTATGTGATATGTAGAACCCGATCATAAAATAAACTTTTTATTTCTAACAAAATGTATTTTAAGATAAGTGTATTTAACTGCAGACTTACCTTAAAAGAAGAAAAAGAGAAAAGAGAAAAAGCTGATCTATTGTCTGAAGAAATTAAGGAGCAGTTAGTAAAAAAAGGAGAAGAATTTATTAAAGAGACTGAAAAGAACAGAGAACTTGAAACCAGTGTTAGAACACTAGAGTTGAAATTGAAGATTTTATTAGAGAATTCAGATCAGGTAAATTTAAGTTTGGCAAACATTTCTTATTTCTAATAGTGTTTCATCAATATTTGTAATCTCCTTTTGGTTTAATGTACATTACTAGGTTTAAAACAAACCAAAAAAATGTTATCTCATTCAAAATATGAATTGTGACCTTTATGACAGATTATTATTACTATTCTTGGCATCTAATTGAAGCTCTAAGTTTTCTAAATGAATAAACTAAAAATAAGTTGAGCTTACCATTAACATAAATGTTAATTTTGGCTTTTTAAGTGTTAACATACAAGCTAAATTTCTTTGAGACTGTGATGAAACTAGTCAAATGTTCATAAAGAAATTTTATTTCACAATTCTGTATTTTTGTAATTTAGCTGTTATTTAATTTAAAATTTGAGTTTTTCATGGATGATAAAGACCCTTGTGCCTAAAAAGGCTACTTTCTTTTGACAGTTTTTTAAAGGTTCTGTTCGTAAGCTTTGGACTTTTTTTTTAATGGTATGAGACCAAAAACTGAGGAAAATCTGATCAATCTCTTTTGCAAACAAACAGAGATAGAAAATGCTTACAAGGAAGTGAAGTATTTTATTTAGTCATTTTCAAGCATGTGTGTATATATATTGAAAAAGTCAATACTGTACATATGGAAATTATAGAGGATTTTAAAAGCATATCTATGTGTGTGTGTATGTGTGTATATAGAGATACAGGGGTGGCAATTTTGGTCCATTGGATAAAAAGACACTCTTTTTAAAAAAAAAAAAAATTGTTTTCTTTGTTGATTTTAGAGAGAGAAGAAAGGAGAGGGAGAGACAGATAGAAACATCGATGAGAGAGAACATTGACTAACTGCCACCTGCATGCCCCCACTGGGGATTGGGCCCACAACCTGGGCATGTGCCCTGACCAGGAATCGAACTGGCGATGTCTTAGTGCATGGGTCGATGCTCAACCACTGAGCCACACCAGCTGGGTATTCTTAATTCAAATCCATTTGTCTGCAACAGTCAGGTAGTGACATTCACAATGGCCTCATCCAAGAGGGAGGCTTTTAATATTTTCCATAGGAATTGATGAGCTTTCCATGATCTCAAAGGCATTGCTACTAACAACAGATGTTCTAGTTATTGGCAGTGATTTCATTTCCTTGATGTATTAACAGAGAGGTTAGTTTTACTTCCACTGATGGTAAGGAGGAAAGTATAGCCGGTTCATAGATCATATTTTAGATGCCATTCTTCCACTTTTGAGAAAAGTAACAATTTTCTCTAGTATTCCATTTTAATACAAGGAGCTTATGAAGACAGTGTTATGCCATAAAGTGTACTTGGTGATAATATACTGATACGTGTTTTATTCCAACTAAAATAGTTCAGTGTATTTCCCCCCATTTCACTTTTTTTTTCTACTTTAAACATCATGAAGAGAAAATAAAAGTTATTGCAGCAACAAATTATCTCATGAGTTTCTAAGAAAAGCTCTATAAATTGTGCCTTATTTTCCATTTGTTTTTTTGAAATATAAGGTTTCTTCTGTGTTTGTATACTCACACTAGAGAAGAACTGGGGATTGGTGCCAGAGCACTAATTGTGGAGCCAGAAGACCTGGGAAATCTTGAACTTGCTTATCTTTTTAACCTCTCTGTTCCAGATTGCGATAACTGAATGAGTTCATTCTTGTGTATAGAAGTGCTTAGGACAATGCCTAGATTATCAGTTATCAGTAGAGTTGGTTTTTGTTACTGACTATGAAAATATTAGAAAAGGTATATTTGGAATGTTTTCAGGAAAAATGAATAGGAAATTTATTTTAGTACATGCAGTTTTAATACTCTTATGGTGGGGTAGCTATATATTCAGAGTGTAAACTCAATTTTTAAGTGCATTCACAGTTATTAATCTTTTATTTAATGCATTCTGGGTTTGGGGTAACTCAGAAAAAGGCCTTTCCAATTCTGAGACTCTCAAAAATTCTCTACTGCTTTCTTTTGTACTTTCAAGAATTCATAGTCTTATATTAAATTTTTGAACTTTTGGGAATTTATGCTTGCATAAAGTTAAGAGTTTTAGTTCCTTTTTTTTTCAGAAGGATACTCATTGCAACCTTTTTATTGTGTAAACATATAGAGTATTCTTAATTTCAGAGGATATTATGATATGTCATTTCATTGAGTGCTAGCTACAAGTCTTTTTTGTTTTACTTAGGTTTCTTTTATTTAAAATTTTTTTTTCAGTTGCAGTTTACATTCAGTATTATTTTGTATTCATTTCAGGTATTCAGCATAGTGGTTAGACAATCATATACTTTACAAAGTGTTCCCTCTGACATTTCCAGTACCCACCTGGTGCCATACATAGTTATTACAGTATTATTGACTATATTCCCTAGGCTGTATTTTACATCCCATGAGTATTTTGTAACTACCAGTCTGTACTTCTCAATCCTTTCACCTTTTTCACCCAGTCCACCAACCCCACTTTCCTCTGGCCACCACCAGTCTGTTCTCTGTATCTATGAGTCTGTTTCTGGTTGTTTATGCTGTTCTTTTATATTGCCCCTTATGAAATCCTATGGCATTTGTCTTTCTCCATCTGATTTCACTTAGCATAGTACCTTCTAGGGCCATTCATGTTGTTGCAAATGGTGCTATTTCATTCCCTTTAAGGCCAAGTAACATGTAACTTTATCCACTTTTCTACTGATGGCACTTGGGCTGCTCCCATAGCTTGGCTATTGTAAATAACACTGCAGTGAATGTAGGGGTGCATGTATTCTTTTAACTTTGTCCTTTGAGTTTTTGTCTATATAGCCAGAAGTGGAATCGCTGGGTCATAAGGCAGTTGCATTTTTAATTCTTTTTGGAACCTCCATACTGTTTTCCACAGTGGCTGCACCAATCTGCCTTCCAACCAGCAGTGCATGAGAGTTTTGTCCACATTTAAGTTTCACAATTCCAAAGCGAGAGTGTGGGCTGCAGAGGAACAGTGAGGTGTAACATCAAGATGAGATGGTGTTACCCTCCCATAGAAACAAGCCTGAGGTGAGGTAGAGGAGAAATTGTAAATAGTGTCAAAGGGCAGTGCTACACTTGTTTCACTACTGAGATGTAAAATGAACCGTAATGTGTCCTGTTGCCTCCCTGAGGAAAGGCAAGTGGAGATTGAATACTGGGTTGATTAATACAGATTCAAAGCTGCCTATCTCTTTTAGAATTTCACTTCATTGAAATCTGGTAAAAGGTCTGATTTTGGTTATTAAATTGACTATTTCTAGTTGTTTTTCAACTATTACACTTCAAATCTATGTTTCCTTGTGAGTCCTCTTTACTCTCCTAAATTATGGGAGAATTATAAAGATGTATACCTGCCTGTTTGTAATTGATGGCAGTCATAGAGAAACCTCTTATGTCTTCCTTGTAGTTATCCTCCTCTTCTCATAAGCATTGTCATTAGTAATTTAATCTCAACAGTTATTAGATCCCACTTTAAAGATTACAGGCAGACCTTGGAAATATTGCAGGTTTGATTCCAGACCACCACGATCATGTGTGTCACAACAAAAGAGTCACACCAGTTTTGGTTCCCAGTGCACATAAAAGCTATGTTTGCACTACACTGTAGTCTATTACGTGTGCAATAGCATTATATCTAAGAAAACGCTGTAGATACTAATCATTTTGAGATGACCTATTCACCTTTGGCTTCCTGGAACATGCCTTTAAAGTTATTTTTCTTTCTTTTTAAGTTTTATTTCAACTTTATTTTACATTCAATGTGATTGTCTATACTGTATGCCTTTAAATTTTGTGTATTCTGAAGCTCCTTAAAGGAATTTGAGGCACCACCTGAAATCTTCCTGAGGTCTTAAGGGTTTGAAGTCTGGGCTTCATCCATAGACATTGTATTTCTGGAAGCACCATGGATTTGATGGATTTGGTGTTAGCCCAGAAGCCATTTCTGTATTTTAGCATTATTTGACTATTGGAGGTGTGGGAGAAGCATTAAACAGGAAATGGACATTGAAACCAGTAAATCTTGGTTCTTTTATATTTAATAGTCTTTCTTTAGCTTATCTTTCTCATCTATTTTACTTTCAGCTGCTTCATAGGGAGGCCCCCTTTCATCCTGGGTCAGTGTCATTTTGTTCACTTGCCCAGAATCCCTTGCTGTCTGCCTGTTAGGGGTCATCGGGGCTCCACTCACCCTCTCTGGGAGGCCCTTTTGGTTTTTGTTCTCACACTTTTCTACATTATTTCAGCTTTTTAACTGTCTCCTGTTTCAGAGGCACTCTTACACATGCATGTTTTCTTTGGGGGCGTACTCTTTTTAATATCAGTATCTGTGCCAGTTACTTATTGCTGCTAAATAAACCACCTCCAACCCCCTTGGCTCAAAATCACATTTCTTTTGTTCACAAATCTGCAGGGAGGCCCAGCTCAGTGAGTCCAGCTCATTTCTCCACTGGCCATTGCTGGGGTGACTTGAAGCTGGGAACGGGAATCATCTAAAGGCCTGTTCGTTCACATGTTTGTCAGTGGCAGCAGGCTTCTGGCTGGGCCGTTAGCTGGCAGTCTGAGGTCTGTGTGGCCTGGGCTGCTTCGCTGTTCCCAGCATGGTGCTGGGTTCTCAGGTGAGCTTCCCTGGAGAGTCAAACGGAAGCTGCCTCACCCGGACACAGGAGTCACCTGGCAGTTCCACCCCATCCTCTCACTGGCAACCAGTTACCTACCCAGGCCAGCACCTGTTTCCAGAAGTGCCAAAGAATGTGTAGATGTGTTTCAAAAACTCCCCGTTATTTTGTCTTAAGAAATGTCATTACATCTAAAGGATGTAGTTCTTCCTGAGTCGTTATCATTGAAATTTCAGCTAGTTTGTTGTTGATGTTGTTGTTTAGTAAGTTTTCTTATTTTCTGGGAACTAACAAAGAATTAAAGATGACACTATTGAATTAAGCCATGATTTGGGGGTGGGGTGGGGGGTGGTTTTTGTTCTAAAAAATGTAGGGCTCATCTCACTAAACTTACAGTGAGAGATGTGAGTTCTCCTTAATCATCAAACATTTGTAGTTAGTAAAAGGCTTATGGCATTAGAAATCATATTTAGAATATTCATGATTCGAGTCTTGTTTTGAACATCTTGTTTTCAGAGGCATTTGTTGACTAAGGCCTAAACACCTCAATAGGATAGCTCTAAAACTTGTTCAAAATCATGAAGAGTTAAGAGGTAGAAGGGATGAGAGACTTTCTACTAAGAGGAGACTTACAGTCATTTTGTGCAGGAAGACATAAAACAATCATAGAAAAAAAGATGATAAAATTAAGTGCAGATGTTGTGTAGCAATGACAACAACAGGTAAGAATATATTTTTATGCCCTGGCCAGTTTGGCTCAGTGGTTGGAGCATCGGCCCACGGACCAATGAGTCGCGGGTTCAATTCCAGTCAAGGGCAGGTACCTCGGTTGTGTTTTGTCCCCTGCCCTGGTCGGATCGTGCTGGAGGTGGCCGTGTAGTGTGTATCTATCTCATATTGATATTTCTCTCTCTCTCTCCCTCCTTCCCTCCCACTCCTCCTCATGATAAAAAGCAAAATGTCTTTGGGTGAGAATTTTTAAAAAAAAATCAATTTTTGTGATTCCTGGTCGTTCTAATGTTGTTCTTATTCTGAAGAATTCATTGTTCCACATTCTAGAACTCTGCTCCAGTACAGATAACATTTTATTGCAACTGAATTTGTTTCAAAACTTGATACTGGTGTTGAGTTGGACTGTTCTCAGTCGACACCTTCATAACCAACCTACATTATTTTATTCACGCAGAACAATCACCTTAGAGCAAAACTGGAAGCTGTGTCTTCAAAATGTCTACACCTGGAAGTAGAAAAGAAATCGCTTCAGCAGGAGTTATTATCTATGAAAGCAATAGAAACGCAATGTGAAAAACTAGAGGATGAAAAAGAGAAGTGGAAAGAAAAAGTAGTAAACCTCAGCAGACAAATGGAAATGAACATGGTAGAATACAGTGCACTAGAATACTACAAACTGAACGAAAAAAGAGCCAGACAGGATGCAGCAGCAAAGTTACAGCAAGTCCAATCACTTCTGCAGGTTAATTTATTGACCTCTAATGTGCTTTAGTTCATTTCACTGTAATTACATTTATATATACAGTGTTTGTGTTTCCTCTGCTTCCTCTAATAGCAACTTATATTGTAGATTTCTGGGAGGAAGTTGGCATTTCTTTTTCTCTTTCAGTGTTTTAGTTTCCACCATTATTATCACTCAATTGATCTTTCAGATGTAAAACAAGACTATTAGGAAGAAGAGAAAAAATGTGATTTAAAAATTGTATAACTTTTAAAATCTTAAACCGAATCTATTATTATTTGAATTATCAGATTACATGAGTAGTAGTAGAAGAACGATTCAACTTTATAACTCAGATTTAGTTCAGTTGACGTTGATGAGTCATGGGTTGGATTCCGGTCAAGGGCACCTACCTCGGTTGTGGTTCATCCCCCACCCAGGCCCTGGTCGGGTCGTGCGGGAGGCAACCAGTCAATATGGCTCTATCACATCGATGTTCCTCTCTGTCTCCCTCCCTCCCACTCTATCTGATGATAAGTAGAAAACTACCTGCGGGTGAAGAATAAAAAAAAAAAAGTATCCTTTTATTTGGTTTAGACACACAGAGAATCTCAAGAGCGTAATTCTTCACTACAAAGGCATTTGGAACTCAGAAATAGAGATCTGGAGTCAGAACTCCTCAAAATGCAAACTTCTCTATTTTGCAACAACATGAAATTGGACAAATACATGGCACTGTACCAGGAAGAATCAGAAGGCAGAAAGTTATTGGAAAGTAAATTAAACCAGTAAGTCAAAATGGAAAACCAGAGAAATAAATTTAACTCATTAATTAGCCTCTAAAGCATGCTTTTTATTGAGCTAGGTTAATGAGATTAGTAGGACATGAAAATTAACTAAAAAGTATAACTGTGGAAAACGATATTAGTAAATAAACTTACCTTTCCAGTGTTCCTCTAGGACAGTTTGCATCTCTCCCTGTTTTTGGTTTTATGGGCCTGTATTTGCTTCCCCTTAATGTTTCCATGCAGTAAACCTCATACCCCAGTCTTTAAGCTAGTGATTTTATACTTTAGACAGCAATGTTATTTTAAAAATTGATTGTCAGAATTCCCCTAACTAGAAATATTTAAGACAACAACTTAAACACAAAGGAGTAAGTTACTCGAACACATTCTGGCACTTGGCAAGTTTTCTTTCTTGATTGTGGTCTTCGTTATTATAACAGGGCGGCTTTGGACAAACTACCTTTATAGTTTTTCTGCTCTACACAACGGCATATATGCTTATTAGGGAACAATTAACATGAGGGTGAAGGGCAGTATCTCTGACAAAGTGGCTAAAAAGGATAAGGTGTCTGAGGAGGGAAAGACTGAAAGGACAAATCCCACCTCCATGCCTTGGTGACAGTGTCCTCAGCTGATGCCTCGGGAGCTCTTTGGTCCATTTTGATCACCAGTGAGGCTGTCTTGTTCTCCCTCAGAGGTTGTTGCTCTACAATATGCCTTGGTGTCAGGTGGTTAATATCTCCAAGGTAATGAGTGTGTGTGTTGTACAAGGGTGGTGAAAGTAAATGCTTGACAATGTCCTGAAGGGATCTTTTTTCCTTCTTTTTTAAATCTCTCAACTGGTTTACTAAACATGTCCAAGGTCATTCTCAAGAATCTTGTAAGCAGAGCCCTTCCAGAAGACAGCAGGTATTACCGGATAAGCCTTCTGCATCACTGACAGCCATGTCTCTCCCTCCCTGCTTTGAATTCCTTGTTAGTTAGAAACCAGCCCCCCATTAGAAACACAAGTACTTCTTCACATCAATTCAGAACCTATGCTTATATAGTAGGTTTGCTTGGACATTTTTTCGGTGTTAAAGCTATTTAAGGGGAAATTCCACTTACTGTTATGGCAACTGAAAAAAAATGTAAGTCTGCTTAAGGAAAAATGAAATACTAAGCACTTGTGTTTTACAATCTTCACAGGACTATGGAGAAGGTGGGACAGGTCAATGCCGAACTTCTCTGGCAGAAAGAGAGGAACAGAGATTTACTCAGCACTGTTCAGACGATGCCAGTCCTGCAGACACCTTGGGCTGCCAATACTAATACTTATACTAGCTTTGTGCCCAGTACACAACGCACTCCAAGAAAAAGAGCAACTTTTCTTACCCTAGAAGAAATGAATGAGGTTAGTCATATTATCTTTTCTTCCCTTGGGTTTCAGATTTCTGATATAATTCTTGTGTCTAATTTGGTGAAATTCTGAGTTGCTTAACTGACCAGTGCACACTAATACAAAGTCTTAATTATTTGTGCTAATATAGAAATGAGACAGAAATTTTACATGCTCTTTTTTAAGTCCCTGGATATTTCATTTTCAGGAGACACCTATCATTAACTTTAATCAATATGTGTGACTGAAGTGACACATTTTAAATTTTTTTCAAAGCTGCTTTTCAATTTGATTTTAGAAATTAAATATTAATGCCTAATAACTATAATGGTATACTTGGAGATGCTTTGGCTTACTTTCTGGTGGATTTCAGTTTGGTGATGGTTCATGACAATTTTGAGGTATTGCTACACCCCAATTTTTCCACCCCTAAACATAAATGAATGATTGACATCTAAACACTTACCCATATATGAATGTTTGTTATTTAAATGAAACTGAGATAAATCCTTTGTATGAATTAAGTCAACTTATAGCACTAAAAGGATTAATTTCTGTCTTCAAGTGAAAATTTTCTTTATCTTCTTACATGAGAGAATGTTCTCAATTGTCTTACTTCAGCACTATTATTTCAATTTTCATAAAATGTCCTCCTGGGCAATTGGACATTTCCTAAATAGCTAAATTAAGCAAATATTTGAATTTTTGTTTTTTTAATTTATTTTCTTTATTGAATTTTAGAGAGAAAGGGAGAGGGAGAGAGAAATAGAAACGTTGATGAGAGAGAACATTGATTGGCTGCCTCCTGCATGCCCCCCCCCACTGGGGATCAGGCCCATAACCTGGGCATGTGTCCTGACTGGGAATCGAATTGGTGACCTCTTGGTGCATGGGTCGATGCTCAACCACTGAGCCACATGGGCCAGGCTAATTTATTTTTTATACATGAATTTTTAAAATGAGTCACTTGTGTCTGCATCTGTTGGCCTGCACTTCAATAATTGATGACTAAATGACTTGACAGGGAGTCTGAAATGGCAACTGGCTGTCATGCATGTCATTGTTAGTAATATGTCCCTTCTTCATCGCAGTTGAGTTCTCAGCTCCAGAATTTCTGTTTGGTTCTTTCTTTTTTTTTTTTTATCCTCAGCAGAGGACATTTTTGCATTTATCTTCATATAGAGCTGGAGGGAGAGAGGGAGGAAGAGAGAGAGAGAAACATCGACATGAGGGAGACACATCGACTGGTTGCCACCCACACGACCCATACCAGGGCTGGGGACAAACTGCTGAGGTATGTGCCCTTAGTGGGAACCGAACCCGGGTCTCTCTGGTCCATGGGCGGACACTCTAACCGCTAAGCCAAATTGGCCAGGGCTGTTTGGTTCTTTCTTTATAGTTCTTATCTCTTTGGTAAAGTACTCCTCTGTTCATTACTTTGGTTCCTGAACTCATTGAACTGCCTTTTGAGTTTCCTTATATCTCGTTGAGTTTTTTAGTGACTGCTATTTTTATTTCTGTTATTTAGATCACAACCTGCTGTTACTTTGAGTTTCTTTCTGGAGAATTGTCGCTTCCTTCTGTGTTAATGTCACTGTGGTGCTCATGCTGCTTGATGGGTAGTTCCTCTGCTGGCGCGTTGGAAGTATTGAAAACTTTTCTTACTTAGGAAGGTGTTGATTTTCACAACTCAGCAGGTTGATAATTTAGGTCTTTCTTTTGATTTCCAGTAGATGGTGCTATCTTTGTCTTCTCTTACCTGTAATACTTAAGCCTGGGGAGGGAGTGGGGGTGAGTCAAGGTGTGGGAGGCTTAGCTTTGGACTTGGGAGTGGCAGCCTGGGTGAGCAGGTGGTGGGTGCTGGTGCTGTATTCTGGTCGCCTGGGTCTCAGGGCACCACCACCCTGGCCAGGGGGGTGTGGTCAGTGGAGGGAGCCAGTTTGTGAGCCCACTGAGCTGCTGCCTCATTCCCTATGGCCCCTGGCAGCACTGAGCTATGGTCTGGAGTCTGAAGACTGGGCCCTGCTGCTGCCACTGGTCTGTGGTGTGAGCACCGCTGCAGCTGGGGAGGGATATGGATTGGAGGGCAGTTGGAGTGTTGCTGGGCTGTGGTGGGGGGGCTGCACCCACACTCCTCCTCCACTACTGTGTTTGCTGGGGCTGCAGGTACAGCCTTGGCCTTGGAGAACTGCAGCGATGGGTCTGTCCCTGTGCTTCCCCCCACCCCACCTCCCTACATATTCCAATCCACCCATTTCCCAGGGACTGGTGTGTGGACCTACTTTATACTGAGCAGAGGAACCTCTGTTGGGTTCTAGATGTCCAACTAGTTGGAGATTTAAGGGGAGATATGAAAGGGCTGTCTCACTTTGCCATGATGCTGAAGTCACATGCTGAAATACCTATTTCAATCCGTGTACATTGGTTTGTGGTTTGGATGAGGTTTGTATGGTCTTCTTAATGCAGAGAAAGATAGCATAGGCCCATGCTGACGGAGGCTTCAACCTTGTATTTATTTTGGTTTCTCATAACACATCATGGAAGAGCAAAGCTAAGGATTTTCAGATAGCATTTTGGCCATATGAAGTCTGAGTGCTTCCAAGTTGTGAAAGTGGACTACTGGATGCAAAAAGAAAATGAATGTCAAATACTTCTGTGAATTGTTAGGCAAACGTGAAGTGTTCTCATGAGAAAAATCAGATCATGTCTCATTTACAAGATGAAGGTGAAAACGTGTAAATGCAGAGGCAGTGCAAGAGAAGATTTTTGTGTTTTTTCCTTTCATTAATATGTTGGGAGTAAAAAGGTGTTTATTTTTTAGTATTTCCAGATAAATTGAAAAAAAAAGTTTATTTTAAACTCGGTGTTGGTTCCAAGGTATACATAATTCCCTGGTGGAACCAAATCATTCTATACTTAGTAAGAGCCAGTAAAAAGCAGAACTCTATCATGATACAGAGATGGGTTTCCAAAATCCCTGCAGAGTGCCTGGGAAAACTTCTTACTATACACTATTGTTCACAGAATTATTAGACTTACGTAAAGAAGGTGCCTTCTAGAGTTGCTGGGAATTTCATTATTGCCACTAGGAAAACATAAACTAATTCTATGAGAGGTGGTAGCATGCTGTCTAAAATGATAGAAAGGGGTACGTTTTGGGGTGGGACATTACAAATCAACAGACTTCTAAAGATTTTCAAAGCTATGATTCTAGAGAGTAAAATGTTAAAACTAACATTAATTTTGAATTCATCAGTCCCCTTTATTTGCAAGGTTTTACAATTTTGGACTATTCCTCCTGTGAAGTTGTATCTTATTCAGCATTGTATTTGTACCTTAAGGACAGTGTTTTCTATGATAAAGGATCACTCTAATCTGTGATGACAGTTTTCTCCAGGTTCATAATATTTACATCTATTGCCTTTCTCACCATTGCAGGAAGGGTAGCCTTGCCCACTTGATTCATTGTAGTGGTATAGGTTGCTACGTGTATGTTTTACTAAATTTACCCTCAGTTTTCACATGCTAGTTTAATTCTGGGACATTTGTCCTAGACATCAGAAGTGATTTTACAGTTCCATTCAACTGTGTTATTTTAGAGTTTCATTCATCTGCATTGTTTAATGATACTATTATAAAAAACAAATCTTACCTGACCTTCGTGGCTCAGTGGATTGAGCATGTTCCTATGGACAGATCCAAGTTCAAGTCCCCGTCAGGGCACATGCCCAAGTTGCAGGCTCGATCCCCAGTTGGGGAGCGGGTGGGAGGCAGCTGATTAGATATTTTTCTCTCACATGGATATTTCTGTCCCTATCTCTCCCTTCCTCTCTCTCTAAAAAATCAATAAAAATATTTTTTAAAAATGTAAAAATAAAGTAAAAATGTTAAAATTAGCTTGAACAGATACATGACTAGATTTTCTTGCATATGGGATTTTTTTCTAACTGAAAACTTAAAAATTATTCCAGACAATTTTTATAACAGATGGAATTTTTCTGGTTTCAAAATTTTTGTGTTTAATTATTTGTGTTCCTAACATGATGCATGGCATGATAGTCCCTCTGTGTTCTTTACATCTGTGTTACATAAATAGGAAGGCTCAATTTACATTGATTGATTTTGGACATTTGGTCCATTCCTGACACTTTCTGTTTTACATTCCTCAAATGTGTGTTCAGCTTAGCAACTCTTTGTATATAAATACATGAGAGCTGCAACAGTGAATGTTCCTAAGACTTTGACTCTGTCCATGGCCGACAGAGCACTGTGTCTCAGTAGGATGCTGAGGCACGTTTCTTCCCGAATAAAAACAGGCCTCATGTTTACATCACCAAGGCAGTGCCTTTCTACTCTGAATTTTAACCCTAATCAGACTATCGCAGCGTTATGCCAGTTTCTCATAAGGCAGAGACAAGTTTAATGAACTTGTTTGTTGTTTGTTATACGCTTGGTATAACTCCTCCTGTCTTGTCTTTATTTTGTCCACTTAGTCAATAGCCCCGTAGTCATTTTATCTTTTGAAGGATACAGATAATTGCTCAACTTCTTCCTATTCTTTTTTTCATTCATTTTTTTCTATACTTTTCAGCTCCTTGATCAACAAGTTTTTTCTCAGTTCTTTTTTCTGCAGCAAAATACATGTTTTTAATATTTACAAACTGATAACTGTATTTCCTTCACATACGGAACTATTTACAGTTGGATGATGAATCACAATTGTTTAAATGGGCAAATGTGCTTGATTTTATTGTTTTATATTAAATTTATTTCTATACCAATTAAAATTAGCCCTGGCTGGTTTGGCTCAGTGGTTAGGGCGTTGGCCTGTGGACCAGAGTCTCAGGTTTGATTCTGGTCAAGGGCATATACTTCATTTGCAGATACTTCGGTCCCTGGCCCTGGTCGGGGTTGTACGGGAGGCAACCAATCGATGTGTCTCTCTCACTTCTCTCTCTCTCTCTCTCTCTCTCTCTCTCTCTCTCTCTCTCTCTCACTCTCTCTGTCTTTCCCTCCCTCCCACTATATCTGAAGGTAAATGGAAAAATATCATCTGGTGAGGATTTAAAAAATAAATAAAATAAGAATGATATCAAATTTTAACTTAAAAGTTTCAATACTTGCCCAGCCGGTGTGGCTCAGTGGTTGAGCCATCGACCCATGCACCAAGAGGTTGCCAGTTCGATTCCTGGTCAGAGCACATGCCCAGGTTGTGGGCCAAATTGCCAATGGGGTACATGCAGGAGGCAGCCAATCGATGTTCTCTCTCATGGATATTTCTATCTCTCTCTCCATCTCCCTTCCTCTCTCTCTCAAATCAATAAAGAAAAAAATTTTAAGTTTCAATAATTACTGAAAATATATTAAATTTGGAAATATGTGTGTAGGTGTGCTTTGTATGTGTTTATCAAATTGGTCTGAAAAGAGAAGACAACATTTTCAACCTCTAATCTCACTTTTAATCAAATGGTAGCTGGTCAATAATTAGTGTTAAATGAATGAACATATATTTGTATTAGTTGTGCTTTGCTGTTGGTATTGTACTCTCACTATAATGCTTTCTAAAATGTAACTTTCCCCCTCTTTAAAGTGGGGGTTATTTTGCACAATGTACATTCAGTATAAAGTCAAGGAAGAAGAAAACATTTCTGTAAGTGTGTGTAATCATCTTACTTGTTGGAGCTGCTGTGGGGTAGGTGGCAAATGACACCCCTATTTCCCTTCTGAGATTAGAACACAGGATCAGGCAGATGGAGATGAATTTACTAGCTTGGTTACTAACACGTCATAATGAATTGGAGGATAAGGTTTAGATATGCGGCCACAGGGGTTTCCCAATAGGCACTTCTGCACACAGTGGTAATCTGAGGAAAGAAATGCTTGTCCTGGGCCGGCTGCTTCCTGCAGAAATGAGAGCAGGCCCGAATTTGTGTGACTGAGGCCGACACATCTTCTCCAAGAAGAGGTTTGGAACCAGGCAAGCATTCTTAGTTCCATCTCTCAAATGCACACATTAGATAAATCTCCCCTCCTCTCATGAGGCAGAGAGAGTCGAAGTCCTCATGTGGAAACTGGAGGACAGAGAAAGGAAGGTGCTCCTGTGACTTCTGACTGGGTTGAAATCATAATTGAAGTTAAGCTCATGTGTTTTGTACATACCAACTAAGGATGAGGGAGGTTGGACTGAAGGATGCTAGATGGTAAAGAGACATCTGTGTTGTTTTAAATTAGGCTATAGATAACCCCCAACACGGATAATTCATTTGTTGATTGATTTTGGTAAACCAAGTTTTATTTGGAGGGAATGAATAGGAAGAAATCTATTAATTCTCTTAAGGAAGAATTTCCTCAATTTCAGCCTGCTTGGTTTAACTAAATATTTTCTCCTTCAAGTTTCTTATCAGGTGGTTTAAAACATTTGCTCTTCATAAATTGAGTATAATGACTGATAATCATAGGAGTTATGATGCTAATTTCTGTTCCTTTATTATTCATGACTTTAAAGTTTATAATTTTGTTAGAAAGCTACTATTTGTGCCTCATGCCTAAACAGTATTGAGCTATGTGACAAAGTTTTACATATTCATTTCCTCTGAGTTATAGTTAGAAACCTATGTATTTATTCTGAATGTGAGTAAGTAGCTGGAATGGAAGCCTAGCCACAGTAAGAAGGCTGAAAGCCCACTGGTGGCCTGCAGCTCATTGGTTTGTGACCTCGGGCCATCTATAATCATTTTGAGCCTGTGTTGCCTCTTATGTAAAATTAGAGAATTGGACTAAATCAGTGAATTTCATACCTTAAATATTTTTTCAAACACTAGAAGTTTTTTTTAGTTTTGCATAAGACTGTATTACACAACACAGACGAATAGAGCCATGGAGCCAAAGGAGGGATGGAGCCTCTGAAGCGCTGCAACCCCACAGGTGTCCCCAGGGAAAGAGATTCCCACGGGACATAGTCTGAGAACTACCAGTTTTGAGGAAATCCTTCCAGTTACAAATCCTTTGAATTGAAAGTTGCTGATACATTGTTTTTTTGTGTATAATTTTCTCACCTTTCTATATTTTTGAAAATGATATGATTAAATAAAAATAAGATGTGTTTTTATTAAGGTTGGACTTCAAGCTACTTCCACCATCTGAACACAGTCCTCACCTAGAATTAAGCATCAACATCACAGAAGTATATATTTAGGAAAAGAGCTTTGGGGGGGGGAAATATAATAATGTTACATTGGTAATTTCTTAATTCAAGTTTAGTAAAAATGTCATTTACATAATATGTATTTTATGAATGGCAACATAAAATTGATTTGATAAAGGCCTCTCTCTTTACCTCGTATTGAGTTATTTATTTTATAAGGTCTGTCTAGTAATTTCGTTGTCACATTATTCGTTCTATAAGGCCAATCTATCATGCTATTGTCAAAAAGGTGTTATGGAAAACAGCCTCTGAAAATACTGGAGAACATGTTAACAGATTTGTCTTCATGCCTCAAATTTGCAGAGGCATTGGGTATCACATTTCATTATCACCACGGTATTTTATATTCAGTATACTATTTTGAACCTGTTTCAGGCATTTAGTGAGAACATACCTAGTATCAGAAAGGTTTAAGTCAGAACACTCTAGATTGGGACACTTACAGTATAATTTGAAATATTCCCACAATTTCATAATTAAGTAGACTACAATTAAAATTAGTTGAATGTCTCAAATTTAGCCCTAATTTCTAGAAAGGAAACAAAGTTACAATTAAAGAATTACATATAGATTTTTTTTGGTCCTCAAATCAAAGATTTTTTTAAATCGTTGTGTCCATATGAATAAAGAAACGGTCCAATCATAATACAGAAAGCAAAACAGTTTTACTTATTTTTTGCCAGTAGAATTTGTAAATGACCTTATGACAGTTCCAATTTTGTCATTTTAGGTTGAAAAATTAATAGCATAGAACAGAGCTTAAGATTATAATTTTCTAAGAGTATAAGAATAAGAAAGCTCATTTTAAGGAAAAATCCATTTAAGTAAAAAAAGAAAAACTAAACTTTTATAAAGAGCAGTTTTTCTCAGAATTGCAAAGAAATGCATTCAGTGCAAAATATGACTTGTTTTACCATCTTTGAACCAATGGGATCAGATTTCACTTTTCTGACTTTATGTTTATTCAGTAGACTGATACTAATTGTACTTTTTATCAGATTAATCTAAGTAGTATTACATATGCATGTTCTCTATTATTTAAAATTAAAATAAGTATGAATCGATTTTGTTTATGTGATTATTCTTCTATTTACACAGTCCCTGAGTTAGGTCTGCTCTCTAATAAAAGTGTTTTTTAAAGGACACATTTCATAAGCTATATATCATTCCTATAATAATGTCTCTTGTTTCACTTAAACACTAAAAGTAATGTTTGTCTTATTTCATTTGTGGCAGGAGTTTGACAAAATGGTAAAGAAAGCAGTAAGAGAAGGTATGTTGCCAAAAGTTATTAATTACATTTAGATATCATTGATGTTTTTAAATAAACTGTAAATAATAAATGGTATCCACTTTCATGTGTGGATAATACATACTGCATTAAATATTTTCTTATACATAGCAAATGAAAAACGTGAAAGCATAAACATTCATAGGGAAAAATGCACTTATTCCACAGTTCATCATGTACTGTAGCTTTTTAAAAGCCTCAGAAGTCCACATATCTTTTTTATGTCTGGCTTTCCCCTTTTCTCTGCCAGGCCTGTGTCAGCCTGCACACTGAAACCTCTGCCAGAAAACTGGGCTTCCCCACTCCTCAGGGTTTTGCAGGGGATACAAGGTCAAATAACCAGACACATCTAGTAATCCTTAGTCAAGCAGTTACAGTTCCTATAGCTATCACCAGAGGGGCGATATTTAAAACACCAGTCATTGCCCTGGCTGGTTTGGCTCAGCGGTTAGAGCGTCAGCCTGCGGATCAGAGAGTCCTGGGTTCGGTTCCTGCTAAGGGCACGTGCCTCAGTTGTAGTTCCACGGCCCCGGTTGGGGTTGTGTGGGTGGCAGCCACTCGATGTGTCTCTCTCTTCCTCCCTGTCTCCCTCCCACTTTATCTGAGGATGAATGCAAAAAAAAAAAAAACCAGTCATTGACTTTGTCATCTTTTTACCTTTGATGCTCAGGAAACTCTCCAGATTTCTTTGCATGGAATAAAACCACTGAAATCCACTTCGTTCTTACCAATAACTCAGCCTTGTCTTTGCTCCTTACCCTGCTCTGCTCCTTTGCGCTAGACCTGGCCAAACTAGCCGACTTCCAGTCCCCCTGTGTCCTTCCTCACTCCAGTCCTGGCATCTACTACATTCCTCTTTCTGGCATACTATTTTTTAAATTTGTCCTTCAGGTATCAGTTTACTTATCACCTCCACCAAAAACCCACAATATTGACACAAAACTGGGATGTCCCCTCTGTGTGCTGCAGTAGTGCCTGGTTATATTTTTGTCATGGTCCACATGACTCTGAGTGGAAACTGCCTGTTCATTTGTTTTCTTCAGTTTATAGTGTAAGATGGTTCAGGGGTGGACGGTGTCAGCTTCATCTGGTAACCCCAGTGCCTGTCACACCACCTTAGCGCATGGTGGTGAACACATGAACGAAGGATGAGAAAGCCAGAAGCTCTGATACGTAGCCACCATACCAATTCATTCAGTGGGCAACCATGGGCAAATTATTTTACAGTATTCTTGCATTGTGTCTTGTAGTTGTATATAGATGTTTTCATTCTTCTTAACACTTGCTTATTTTATTTATAGTTTAGATAAAGAATAGCATTCTTTTTCTTTCCAGGATTGGCTGAGGCTGATGCTGAATTTGAATGTCTTAGAGCTCCTCCTGTAACATCAACTGATCAGTCAAAATCATATGACGAACTATATTTGGAAGCAAAAAGAGAATATACGGAGTGTTTGATAAGACAAAATATGATCCGCTGATTTGACTCAGCGGTTAGAGCATTGGACCACTGACCAAAGACTTCACAGTCAAGGGCATATACTTCAGTTGCATCAATGTGTCTCACTCACATCAGTGTCTCTCATATATATATGATTTAAAAGAAAATAACAAAAATTTATTTACTGGACAATACAAAAATTTGTTTTCCATTAAACACAAGACATGAAATCTTTCTTTAAAAATATTTGGGGGTCCCATGTATGATGTAAATTTAGTATTTTAAACTGGGTTTTTTGGCATCTAAGTTTTATGCAGATTTTGTACGTGAAAGCCAGCACTATTGAGTTATACATGATCAAACTGCCCAAATACCAGTTGTTTAAATAACACCCAAACAACCAAGTTGCCATTCTTCCCTCGTCGGGCAATAAAACTTGCCTAAGGCTTTTCCACTTTTCTATTGATTGATTGATTTTTTAATATATTTTTCAGAAAGTCTTAAAAGTAGAGAAAGTCCCAAGTTTTCGTACAAAGAACTCTGTTGCCCTGAACCATTTGAGAGTAAATTGCTGACATTGTGCCAACATCCCTGATTCCTTTAGTGTTTATATCCTACCAGTCAGTACATCATTCCACTTGCCTACCACACCACCTTCACAGTCAGAAAACTAACACTAATGCATTCTATTATTTCATCCTCATACACTTTTCCATTTTTGCCACTTGTCTATAGAATCTGATAGCAAAAAGATCCTGTTCAGATCCATGAATTTGATTTAGCTGTGGTGTGTATTTGTCTCGTTCAGTCTGGAACAGGTCCTTAGTCTTTCCTTGACTTTCATGACCTTCAAACTTCTGAGGAATAAGTTCAGTAATGTCAAATGTCCTTCAATGTGGATTTTTCCGAAGTTTCCTTATAAGATTTAGATCATACATTTTTAGCAAGAGCATCACAGATTTGGTCCTGTACTCTTCTAATTGTATCCTGTGATGTGACCTACAATTTGGATTGGTGCCCGTCTTGATGATGTTAATGTTGGTCAGTGAAGGTAGTATCTGCTGGGTTTCTCCTCTATTATGTTTCCTTTTTCACTTTACAATCAATTGCTGTTTTATAGGGAAGATTGTAGAGACTATGTAAATATCTCTTTCTCATTGAACTTTTGATTTATCAATATGGATTCATGGTTTTATTTACTGGGTTATAATTTGTTAAAGTCATTTTTAAAAATTTATTTTGCTTTTAGAAATAGTCTGTATTGGCAGTTTCAGTCCCATAGAAAAGTTAAAAGAATAGTACAAAGAATGCCTAAAATTCATTCCTCAAATGTTAACATTTTACTACACTTGCTTTATCTTTTCTCTCTCCTTCTCTATTACCTAGATGAGTAAAAATGTAGGTTTGTTATATATAATATGTGTACCATGTGTAAGGTGCAGACATGATGCCTATTTACTCCTAAATACTTTGCTGTGCATTTCCTAAGAAAAAGGAATTGACTTACATAAATAACTATATTATAATTATGAAAATCAGAGAATGAAAATTGGGTGAGTATTAATATAGAATCTTGGATCTTATTCAGATTTTTCCTATTGTCTCAATAATATCCTTTATAGTCAAAGAAAATCCAAGATGTGTTGTGTCCAATTGTCTTGTTTCTTTAGTCTCCTTTAATCTGGGACATTTCTTTAGGCTCCTTTGTTTTTCATAACATTTAGGTTTGAGGGGCAGAAGTCAGTTATTTTGTGGACTTTCTCTTAGTTGAGTTTTGTATAAAGTTTCTTCATTGGGCGGGAATGTCACCCAGCGCCACTGGGTGACATTCCCAGTGCAGCCGATCTGGAGGCGTATGCGCGGTTCCGTTACCAGTGATGTTGACTTTGGTCATGTGGTTAGGAAGTGTGTGCCAGGTTCGTCCACAGTAAAATTACTGTTTACCTTTTGTGTTTCACAAATATCCTGTGTGGAGGTACTTTGAGTGTCTGTAAATATTTGGTTACTTCTCCCAGTAGATTTAGCATCCATTGATGATTCTTGCTTGTATCAGTTACTATTATGTTGGTGGCCAAATGATAATATTCTTATTCTGTCTGTCCTGCATTGATACATACATAAAGTCAAACCAACCAAACAAACAAAATGAGGGAGAAGGAGAAGCTTACCTTTTGGTGCTTAATTTCACCCAAATGTGGCCAGTGGTAGCCATTTCAAGCTAACTTCATGTCTTTTTGACCTGTCCCCAAGATGTTCCAACCTCATCCTGTAGTTTTCTGTTCCAGCCCTGGAGGCAGCTATTATTTTTTATAAAAGCCCTGATTCCTTTTAGGGTTGAGTGACATTTAGAAAACAAGATTCCGGCAGTAGTTGTAGTAGGTGCACATATTGCTATTGGGGTTGTCATCACTCACAGGCACCCCCAGTGAGCGGCAGGGAATTATATGTACATACATAAATATACATGCACACATACATTGTAGTTCTGTATCAAAATGTATTAAAAATACAAAGTTCTTGCTAATACTTTCATTTCAATCTAATCCCACATGGTTCATTCTAGTTTTTTCCTTTCCATTTTTAACTCCCTGACAGTAAGTGGACTCCCATCATCAGTGTCTTTAGTTATTGATTCAGTCTTCTTGTTTGTAACTAGCCTTGTTGTCTCTGCCCCTATGTACATGTCCTCCTCACTCCCTCTTGGATTCCAACATTCCCTTTGGGTTGTCTCTAATGCTGTCCCTTTCAAGTGTATGTCCTCTTCACCCCATCTTTTCTCAGACACCCTGTTCCAGGCCCCCTCTTCTGCAGATGATTTACCTCCATCAGACACTGACAGCCCAAGATGGCTGTCTTTCTGCCCCTGCATGGATGCCTTCTGACCTTGTTCAGTCTTTGATAGCTCATCCTATGGCATTCACCTCTGACTTGAGCTCTAACACTGGGGAGGGTGGCCCTCCCAAAAGTATACTTTCCTCATTTCATTCAGGTTCCAACATCTCACTCTGGTCCACCACACCTCCCTGTCTTTGTCCTCATGCCTTTGAACCAAAAAGGTTTAGGAAGAGAGAGAGAGGAAAACAGGAAAAGGTTCCAAAACTCTTTTATTCTCAACTCATCAAGCTCCACGATTACATGGGAAGGATTTTGATTGGAATTGCATTGAATATATAAATAAATAAACTTAGCTCTTCAGAATCTGCACTTCCTGATTTTATCAGAAATGGATGCCATAATAATCTTAGTTTATGGTATTCCAGGTTTTGGTGACTTGGCAGCTTGCTCTGTTTCTGTTCTAAGCCATGTCCTATCATTAATACACAGATAATATCCCTCGCTACTTGCAGCTTCTTGTCAATGTTACCCTTATTTCAGCAATTCTTATTTCCAAATGTATTATTTTCACACTTTCAGCTTTTCATATTGTCTCTATTATCCCATGTCAAGTTTTAGATTTTAACTGTATGATAAATGGTTTTTGGTATCTTGTATCCAAGTTCAGTTTAGACTTTTTTACCTCATTACAGAACACTCTAAGTGAACCTCAAAGCAGTTTTCCTGAATGTCAGCATTAAAAAACAGACACTTTTCTCCATACTTTAAAAGCCTAGGTAAAGTAATTTGCACTTAGGGATAAAGCTGTACTTAGATAAGTATTTCAAATAAAAAGATTTGCATTATCCAAGTTTCTCTCTCTCAACCTTTGGAATCTAAATTAAATCTCTTAGCTAAGTGTGAATGAGCATTGTGCATTTCAAGAAATGACCTTGGTAATAGATTCAGAGAGAATGGAAGCAGACAGCTAATGAACTGCCCTTCCTTTCTTCCTTCCTTTTTTCCTCCCTCCCTCCCTCCCTCTTTCTTTCTAGAAAGGACCGACTTTAAGCCACGCACAGTTGGAATAAACACTGCACGATAGTGGCACATGTGTGATTAATTTACTATTCTAAGAGTGTCATTTAGCTTGTGAGATAGTTCAGAGGTTACACACTTGGACACCCACTCTGTCCAAAACTGAATTTGTGTAAAAGAACATAAAAATTAATCTGCTTACTGTAAATGTTTTCTCGCAACATATTCTCTATTGATAAGTCATTTGACCATAATAAATTTTTTTCCAGGTTTGTTTCATTAATGCTCTCTTAATTTGGGGGCGGGGGGGGCGGCGGGGTTTGTTTGTTTGTTTTGTAAATGTGATAGCATTTCATTTTAAGAAAATTATTGTCAATTTGAAACAGATACCAGAGAGGTGTTATTGGACAGCCCCCTGAGTCGGGGAGAGGGTTGTCCCCAACCTGGATCCTTGTCTTCTCCTATAAAATAATTTAAATGACAAAACTCCAGATGACTGCATTGTGATTAAACCAACTTATTAAAATAATGAAAGCCAGCACATTTTATTAAAGAAGCAAGCAAATCTACACATCTGGTTTATGAAGCGCAGATGGGCTCTCGGCTAATCTGAAGAGCAAGTTGGGTGGGAATCTGAGGTGTTATATACCCCTGTCTATAGGTTTCAAAATTCCTTTTCTAAATATTTTGGTACAGCTTAATTTTCAAGGTCCCTTTTTACTTTATTGTGGCCTTCCCAAAATTCATGAGAAGCATCTGTCCATTTTATCTTGTCAAGTGTTGAGACTGCTGACTTTTCATCTTAGGGGGTAAAAAGATATATATAACTGCCCTTTTTTTCCTTTCCTCTTCCCTAAAATCAGCTGATTTCCTTGTTTAGTCACTAAACTTCAGTGGGTAAAAAATACTCCCCCATTCTCTCCTGCATTCTTTCTTTAGGGAAGCTTTTAGCCATTTGCTCTCATGTGTCCTTGGCTGGGGAAGATAATGCCTTGTTATTTGCAGGCCAGCCGCAGATTGCTCACACTGTTTGGCCTTGTTGTAACTTTCCTGTCTGTTTTCCCCTTCTCCTGCCCTGTAACAATTCCCCCATCCCTCTCTTGATAAGAAAAACACTATTTTTAAGTCAGAGAAGAAAATCACAAGCGTTATTCTTTACTATCCTTCAAAAAAATCATAGCTAGTGTGTATAAAATTTTTTCTCCTTCAAATTTAGCTTATCTTTGTTTTGGTAACCAAAAATAAATTGAAACTGTTTAATTCCAAAATAAATTTCATTTTTATTTTTAAACTTATCTTTATTGTTGAATGTACTACAGATATCCCTCCTGCCTTCCCCTACACTATTGTCTGTGTCCATTGGTTATACATATATGCATATAAGTTACTTGGTTTCTCTCTTCCTGCCCCACCTCCCCCTTTCCCTTTGAGGTTCATCAGTCTAACAACCAATTTGTACTACTTAATCCCTTCACCTTTTTCATCCATTCCCCCCCAAACCCCCACCCATCTGGCAACCAACAAAAAGTTCTCTATGAGTCTGTTTCTGTTCTGCTTGCTCATTTTGTTTGTAGATTCAATTGTTGATAGATAGATATTTACTGTCATTTTATTGTTCATATTTTTTATCTTGTCCTCCTTCAAGAAGACCCTTCAACATTTCATATAATACTGGTTTGGTGGTAATGAACTTCTTTAGCTTCTTCTTGTCTGGGAAACTATATGTACATCAATTCTAAATGATAGCTTTGCAGGATAGAGTAATCTTAGTTGTAAGTTCTTGTTTTTCATCACTGAATATTTCTTGCCACTCTCTTCTGACCTGCAAAGTTTCTTTTGAGAAATTGGCTGACAGTCTTATGGGAGCTCCATTGTAGGTAACTGTAACTGCCCTTCTCTTGCTGCTTTTAAGATTCTCTCTTTGTCTTGAACCTTTGGCATTTTGATGATGATGATGATGATGATGCGTCTTGGTGTGGGTTTCTTTGGGTTCATCTTGTTTGGGACTCTCTGTGCTTCCTAAATTTGTATGTCTTTTTCCTTCACCAAGTTAGGAAAGTTTTCTGTCATTATTTTTTCAAATACGTTTTCAATTTCTTGTTCTCTCTTCTTCTGGTACACTTGAAGTTATCCCAGAGGCTCCTTACACTATCCTCATTTTTTTGGATTGTTTATTCTTTTTGCTACTCTGATTGGGTGTTTTTTGCTTCCTTATATTCCAAATTGATGTTTGCTTCTTGGCTTTGCCAACTCAACTACTGATTCCCTGTAAATTATTTTTTATTTCAGGTAGTACATCCTTCATTTCTGACTTGTCCTTTTTTTATGCTCTTGAGGTCCTCACTAAGTTCCTTGTAGTTCTCAAGAAGTTCCTTGAAATTCTCAGTAAGTTCATTGAGTATCCTTATAACCACTGTTTTGAACTCTGCATCTGTTAGACTGCTTATCCCCATTTTGTTTAGTTCTTTTCCTGGAATTTTGTTCTGTTCTTTCATTTGGGATGTGTTTCTTTGTCTCCTCATTTTGGCTGCCTCCCTGTATTTGTTTCTATGTATATTAGGTAAAGTTGCTATGTCTCCTAGGCTTGCTAGGTTGGCTCATTGTAGTAGGTGTCCTGTAGGGTGCAGTGGCACAGCCTCCCTGGTCACCCCAGCTGGGCCATCAAGGTGCACCCCTCATGTGGACTGTACACCCTTCTGTTGTAATTGAGTTTTGATTGCTGTTGGCACATCAATGGGAGGGATTTACTTAGGCTGATCAGCTGTGAGGACTGGCTGTGCCCACTGACCGCTGACCTCTGACTACCTTGGATGATCATTTGTGCAGGGGCCCACCACACAGAGCAAGACTTACTTCATCAGGGCCCTGGTACCCACTGAATCCCTTCCTTGAGTGTGTCACTTGTGGAGGTGGTTTGGCGGTGGTGCTTCGATATCATCTGATGCTGTCCACTGGGTGTGCTGGCTCTGGGGCAAGGTCAGCTACTGCCTGTGTTCTGCCTGGGGCCACCAGGCATAAACTACAAAGCTATCTGCCGATGGCTGCTTCTTGTGCAGGGCTCGGAGTTGCCCAGGCAAAGCCAAGCTTTCAACCAAGGCTGGCTGCTGCTAGTGCCAGACCTGGGGTCAGTTAGTTTGAGGTATGGGGCTGGCTGTGGCCAGATGCAGCTTGTTTGAGAGAATTTAAGAAAATCTGAAGCAGGAGCCAAAACAGGCCAATCCTATGGTAAAGCCACTGGAAACAGCTTGGGTGGGCCCAAAAGTTGTGTGGGGCAGGACCTCAGGGAATCACCAAGGTGGAGCAAACCATGTGAGCCAGGTTGGTAGAGTCCCAAATATGGCTGCTGTCTGCCGGACTTGTGGGGGAAGGGCTCATCAAAGGATCAACGGCCTCCACCAGCAGGTCTGTCTTTCCAGGAGAAAGCTGCCTCTCTAGCCCTTGCACCGATGCCAAACAACTCAGTTCTTCCCCGTATGTCTCTGGTGCCTTTCAAGCTACCTCCCCCATGCTGGAGCTCAGAAGGAGCGTGTCTGAGTAAGTCCGCGTGCGGGCCCTTTTAGAGGAGCTGCCTGGGGCTCCAGCAACTTCAGCCTCCCTCAGCCTCAGTTCCTGCTGATTTTACAGCCTGAAGTTACAGAGACTTCTCTTCCTGGCACTGGAGCCCTGAGTTGGGGGCCTGGTGTGGGATGGGGACCCCTCATTCCTCAGGGAGGACCTTCATGGCCGAGGTGTCCCTGCTGATTTTTATCCGCCACATGTGGATGTGGGACCCGGCTGTCCGCACCTCTGCCCCTCCTACCAGTCTCACTGTGGCTGCTTTAATTTCATAGATGTAGGACTTCCATTCAGCTCAATTTTAGGTGATTCTAAATGATGGCTGTTCTGTAGTTTAGTTGTAATTTTGATGTGGTTGTTGCCGGAGGCAATGCCGTATTTACCTGTGCACTATCTTGACTGGAAATTCCCAAAATAAATTTTAAATTGTGAACTGCTTTGATCCCATAAAACATAACTCAATCCAAGGCAGCTAAGGGATTAATGTAACTGTATTTATTATCACATACTCATTTTATGAGATATATATATATATATATATATATATATATATATATATATATATATATTTTAATCCTCACCCGAGGACATTTTTGCACTTATCATGAGATAGAATGGGAGGGAGAGAGGGAGGAAGAGAGAGAGAGAAACATCGATGTGAGGGAGACACATCGAGTGGTTGCCACCCACACGACCCCAACCGGAGCTGGAGACAAACTGCAACTAAGGGACGTGCCCTTAGCGGGAACCAAACCTGGAAATCTCTGGTCTGCGGGCCGACACTCTAACCGCTGAGCCAAACCAGCCAGGGCTGAGATTAATATTTTAAAATATGTTTCTGTCATCACTTATTGCACAAATGTTTCTAAGAAAAAAGCAAATTTTCTATTCACTTTTCCAATCAAGACAATTAAAATTGGGTTTCTCATGTGGGTACAATTATTTTAATTGCTAGATTAATATTCAACAATTGACCATCTTTTTTTCTATAAGGTAGTGTTAAAGTTATTTTTAGTCATTTTACAAAATGAACTCATTCCTCCAAATTCTCAGAAAAAACATAACTGTTGACTCTCGTTTATTGCACTTAATCAGTTCCAGACTCTACCACGATAAATGAATTTCCGCAAAGTAGGATTCTTGATTTATATACAGTCGTCCCTCGCCACTTCACGCTTCGACTTTCGCTGCTTCACTGTATCGCGGTTTTTTCAAGCCGTGAAAGTCGAAGCGCGAAGTGGCGAGGGACGACTGTATTTCCGATATTTAATTCTTTTTTGTTTTGTTTTGTTTTTTAATTTTTTCTTTTTTTTTTATTAATTTATTTTTGTTACAGATATTTCTCCTTTTTTCCCCATTGACATCCTCCTCCCCATCCCCCCACCCCGTCCCCAGCTTTGTTGTCCATGTCCATCAGTTATGCAAACATGCGTATAAGTTCTGTTGTTTATCTCTTCCCTCCCCCCTACCCCTCTTCTGAGGGTTGTCATCTGTACCCTACTTCCACATCTCTGGGTCTACCCTGTTCCTCAGACTGTTATGTTTATTATATTCCACAAATAAGTGAGATCATGTGGTATTTGTCCTTCTCTGTTTGGCTTGTTTCACTTAGGATAATACTCTCGAGGTCCCTCCATGTCGTCTCAAAGGATAAGAGATCTTTCTTTCTTACAGCTGCATAGTACTCCATTGTGTATATGTACCACAGCTTTTTTATCCATTCATCCACTGATGGACACTTGGGCTGTTTCCAGATCTTAGCTATTGTAAATAGTGCTGCTATGAACATGGGGGTACATCTATTCTTTCTGATTGGTGTTTCAGGCTTCTTAGGGTATATTCCTAGAATTGGGATCACTGGATCAAATAGCATTTCAATTTTTAACCTTTTGCGGTAACACCATAGTGTTTTCCACAGTGGCTGCACCAGTCTGCATTCCCAACAGCAGTGTACTAGAGTCCCCTTTTCTCCACACCCTGGCCAACACTTGTTGTTTGATGATTTGTTGATGGCAGCCATTCTGACAGGTGTGAGGTGATAACTCATTGTTGTTTTAATTTGCATCTCTCTGATGATTAGTGATGTTGAGCATTTCTTCATATGTCTCTTAGCCATTTGTATGTCCTTTTTGGAGAGGTGTCTATTTAGTTCCTCTGCCCATTTTTTAATTGGGTTCTTTGTCTTCCTTTTGTTCAGTTGTATGAGCACTCTATATATTTTGGAGAAGAACCCCTTATCTGATGTATCTTTGGCAATTATGCTCTCCCATACAGTGGGTTCCCTTTCCGTTTTGATGGTTGTTTCTTTTGCTGTGAAGAAGCTTTCGAGTTTGATGTAGTCCCATGTGTTCATTTTTTCCTTTGTTTCTGTTGCCTTGGGTGATGTATCAGTGAAGATTCTGCTGCATATGAAGTCCGAAATTTTGTTGCCTACATTTTCTTCTAGGATTTTTATGGATTCACAAGTCACATTTAAGTCTTTTATCCATTTTGAGTTTATTCTTGTGTATGGTGTAAGTTGATGATCTAGTTTCATTTTTTTGCATGTAGCTGTCCGATTTTCCCAACACCATTTATTAAAGAGGCTGACTTTACTCCATTGTATGCTCTTGCCACCTTTGTCAAATATTAATTGAGCATAGTGTCTTTGGTCAATTTCCGGATTCTCTGTTCTGTTCCACTGGTCTATATGCCTGTTCTTGTGCCAGTACCAGGCTGTTTTGATTACAGTAGTTTTGTAGTATAACCTGATATCCGGTATTGTGATCCTACCTACTTTGTCCTTCTTTTTCAAGATTGCTGTGGCTATTCGGGGTCTTTTTTGGTTCCATATGAACTTTTGAAGTATTTGTTCTAGTTCTGTGAAATATGTCACTGGTATTTTGATGGGGATTGCATTGAATCTATAGATTGCTTTGGGTAATACAGACCTTTTAATGATGTTAATTCTTCCAATCCATGAACAAGGTATGTGCTTCCACTTTTTTATATCTTCCTCTATTTCTTTTTTCAATGTCCTGCAGTTTTCTGCAAATAGGTCCTTTACTTCTTTGGTTAAGTTTATTCCTAGGTATCGTAATTGTTTTGCTGCGATGGTAAATGGGATTTTTTCAGTTTCTCTTTCTGTGAGTTCATCATTGGTGTATAAGAATGCTGTCGATTTCCTGACGTTAATTTTGTATCCTGCTACTTTGCCAAATTTATTAAGTCTAGTAGATTTTTTATGGAGTCTTCAGGGTTTTCTATGTATAATATCATGTCATTGCAAATAATGACAGTTTCACTTCCTCCTTTCCAATTTTGATTCCTTTTATTTTTTCTTCACGTCTGATTGCTGTGGCTAAGACTTCCAGTACTATGTTAAATAAGAGTGGCAGAAGTGGGCATCCCTGTCTTGTTCCTGTTCTTAAGGGAAATGCTTTTAGTTTTTGCCCATTGAGTATGATGTTGGCTGTAGGTCTTTCATATATGGCCTTTATTATATCAAGATATGATCCCTCTATTCCCAAATTGCTGAGCGTTTTTATCAGAAATGGGTGCTGGATTTTGTCAAATGTTTTTTCAGCGTCTATTGATATGATCATGTGGTTTTTATCTTTCATTTTGTTTATGTGGTGTATTACATTTATTGATTTGCGAATATTGAACCAGCCTTGCATCCCTGGAATGAATCCCACTTGGTCATGGTGAATTATTTTTTTGATGTATTGCTGGATCCGATTTGCTAGTATTTTGTTTAGGATTTTGGCATCTATGTTCATCAGGGATATTGGCCTGTAGTTTTCTTTCTTTGTAGTGTTTTTTTCTGGTTTTGGAATTAGAATTATGCTGGCCTCATAAAACGAGTTTGGAAGTCTTCCTTCTTCTTGAAGTTTTTGAAATAGTTTGAGGAGAATGGGTGTTAGTTCTTCTTTGAATGTTCGGTAAAACTCCCCCGTGAAGCCGTCAGGGCCTGGGCTTTTGTTTGCTGGGAGAGTCTTGATTACATCTTTAATTTCCTTAGTTGTTATTGGTCTGTTCAAGGTTTCTATCTCTTCCCGGTCCAGTTTTGGGAAACTTTGTGTTACTAGAGATTTGTCCATTTCGCTTAGATTGTCGAATTTGTTGCCATATAAATGTTCATAGTATTTGTTAACGATCCTTCTCCTCTTTCATTTCTGATTTTGTGTGTTTGGGTTCTTTCTCTTTGTTTCTTGGTGAGTCTAGCTAAAGGTCTATCAATCTTGTTTATCTTTTCAAAAAACCAGCTCTTTGTTTCATTGATTCTTTTAATTGTTTTTCTGGTCTCTGTGTCATTTATTTCTGCTCTGATCTTTACTATTTCTTTCCTTTTACTTGCTCTGGGGTTTTCTTTTTGTTTGCTTTCTAGTTCTTTTAAGTTGTGAGGTTAGATAGTCTATTAGAAATTTTTCTTGTTTCTTGAGGTAGGCCTGGAGTGCAATGAACTTCCCTCTCAGAACTGCTTTCGCTGCATCCCATAGATTTTGTGTTGTTGTGTGTTCATTTTCATTGGTTTCCAGGAAGTTTTTAATTTCTTCCTTGATCTCCTTGGTAACCCATTCATTGTTCAATAACATGCTATTTAGCCTCCAAGTGTTCAAATGTCTTTGCATGTTATTGTTGCAATTGATTTCTAGTTTCATGCCATTGTGATCTGAGAAGATGTTTGACATGATTTCTATCTTCTTGAACTTGTAGAGACTTCGTTTGTGTCCTAACATATGGTCTATCTTTGAGAATGTCCCATGTGCGCTTGAAAAAAATGTGAATTCTGTAGTTTTGAGGTGTAATTCTCTGTAGATATCTATTAAATCCATTTGGTCTAGTGCTTCGTTTAGAGTCTCTGTTTCCTTGTTAATTTTTTGTCTAGAGGATCTATCCAGTGATGTCAATGGGGTGTTGAAGTCCCCTGCTATGATTGTATTGCTGTCAATTTCTCCTTTGAAGTCTTTCAGAAGATTTTAAATATATTTTGGTGCTCCTATATTGGGTTCTTATATGTTTACCAAGGTTATATCTTTCTGTTGGGTAGCTCCTTTCAATATTATGTAGTGACCTTCTTTGTCTCTAGTTATGGCCTTCATTTTGAAATCTATTTTATCAGATATGAGTATTGCTACCCCAGGTTTTTTTCCCTTTCTGTTTGCTTGGAAGATTTTTTTCCATCCCTTCACTTTCAACCTGTGTGAGTCTTTTGTTGTGAGATGGGTCTCTTGTAAACAACATATATATGGATCATGCTTTCTTATCCAATCTGCTACTCTGTGTCTTTTTATCGGAGCATTCAATCCATTTACATTTAAGGTGATTATTGATATGTACTTACTTATTGCCATTTTTGTTTAGTGTGGTTCTATTTTCCTTCCTATTTCTTCTACTAATTACAGCAGTCCTTTTAACATTTCTTGCAGTGCTGGTTTGGTGCTAATGTATTCCCTTAGCCTTTTTTTGTCTGGGAAGCTCTTTATTTGACCTTCTATTTTGAATGATAACCTTGCTGGTAGAGTAGTCTTGGGTTCAGATCTTTGTTTTTCATGACCTTGATTACTTCATGCCATTCCCTTCTGGCCTGTAGTGTTCTATTGAGAAGTCAGCTGACAGCCTTATGGGGTTCCTTTGTAGGTAACCTGTTGCTTATCTCTTGTTGCCTTTAGGATTCTCTCTTTGTCTTTAATTTTTGGCATTTTAATTACTATGTGTCTTGGTGTGGGCCTGTTTGGGTTCTTCTTACTTGGGACTCTCTCTGCTTCTTGAACTTGAATGCCTTCTTTCTTCACCAAATTAGGGAAGTTTTCTATCACTATTTCTTCAAATATATTCTCTAACCCTTTCCCATTTTCTTCTTCTTCGGGGACTCCTATGATGCGAATATTATTACGTTTCTAGTTGTCCCACAGTTCTCTTAAGCTATCTTCCTGTTTTTTCATTGTTTTTTCCTTTTGGTTTTCTGATTGGTTGATTTTTTCTGACCTGTCTTCTAATTCACTGATCCGGTCCTCAGCTTCCTCTACTCTGCTGTTTAGTCTTTCCAATGTGTTCTTCATTCCTGCTATGTCATTCTTCATTTCTTCTTGGTGCTTCTTCATTTCCAATTGGTTGGTTTTCAATGTTTCTATGTCTTTGCTTATGGTATTGATGTCCTTACTCATGCTGTTGAGTTTCCTCAAGATCATGGCTCTGAATTCTAGCTCTGTTAACTTGCTTAACTCCATTTCATTTATCTCATCTTCGGTAGAGGTCTCTTATTCTTTCATTTGGGATCTGTTTCTTTGTTTCACCATTTTGGCTATCTCAGTGGGTTTTGGAGCCTGCCAAATTTTCCCTTCTGGTGTTGGTGTTCTGCTGTTTGTGGCTCCCTCTACTGGATTTGGATGAGCATAGGAGGACCCACGTTAAACACCACTGTCAAGTCTTACTTTCCTAGGTATATTTGCAAGCCCAGAAAAAGTTAAGTTATCCTCTAGCTTTTTGCCTAGAGGCTATTAGTCCTGGTTACTTGAAGAGCCTTGGGTTCTCAGTTGAATGAAAACCTCCCTCAGGTGCTCAACCTGAGAGGATTTCCTGAGGGTGGGGCAGATGCTGGTAATTAATGAGCCTCAATTTGCATTTCAATGGCCCACCTTGGTGAGGCTGAATCTCTGAGGGAGGGACTGCCACCTCTCCCCAGAGCCCTGGGAAGGAGTAAGATGGCCACCGTCCTGTGTGGCCACAACTCAGCAAAAGCTCTGAGTGCCCTCCAAATCCCGAGTGTCCCCACACAGTTCCAGTCCAGTCCGCCCTCCCTCTGCCAGAGCCCCAGGTGAGTGACTGTGGCTATTTTAGCGCTCTGTCTTGGCTCTCACGCTGTGGAGCCAGCTTGGGCTTTAACCCTGAGGGCGGTGCTCACAGCTGAGACCGCTGCTGTCCGTGGGCTCCCAGCTTCCTCTCTCGCCTCCACAATCCTACCAGGATCAATTCAGTGTCCCTGGTTGTATGGTCCTCGCAAGCTGCTTTTCTGTTGCTTTTTCCCGACAATTTGTCTGTATTTTAGTTGTAATTCCAATTTGGTCCTGGGAGATGGTCTGTGTAGCTTCCATTCACTCCGCCACCATTTTGGATCCCGATGTTTAATTCTTAACAAATAGCTACTCTGTTGAAAATCTCTATTCGATCTTCAGAAAAATCTAATTTTTTTTTTTTTTTTTTGGCCAATGATCCTTATTCCAGTGTATGTTATCATGCACTATCTCTAACAGTTCTTTTCAAAAATTTACCATTGTTGCCTTGGCTGGTTTGGCTCAGCAGTTAGAGCGTCAGCCCTCGGACCAGAGTTACGGTTCGGTTCCCGCTAAGGGCGTGTACCTCAGTTGCAGTTCATCCCCAGCCCCAGTTGGGGTTGTGTGGGTGGCAACCAGTCGATGTGTCTCTCTTACATCAATGTTTCTCTCTCTCTTCTTCCCTCTCTCCCTCCAGCTCTTTCTGAAGATAAATGCAAAAAAAATGTCCTTGGGTAAGGATAAATAAATAAATAAAATTTACCATTGTTTTTGTAATTTAAAAAATAAACTCAAATATATTTGTTTGAATGGGGAAAAAATATTGATCCAGTTGTGAGCCTGTCCCCAGACACTGCACTGGAGAGTTTGAGGGAGTCTAGAGAAGCGCTGCCTTTCAGTGGGTCCCTGGGGTGAGTGTTGCACCCGCCCCTGAATCTCAGTGGCCTCTGCTCATCTGGAAGGGCCAACAAAGGTGTGTTCAGGTCTCCTGGGCCAAAAAAACAACACTGTAGAGTCTTAGCACTGGGATCTAGCCTAAGCTGAGTCAGACAGCATTCCTGAACCAGCACTTTTTATTCAAATCTCCCACTTGTTCCACTGTGAATGTTCATGCCACTGAACTGTACCCTTAAAAGGGGTTAGAATGGGTGTTCTTTTAATGTATGTCTTGAATATGCTCTGACATTCACTTATTTTATCTTGACAGTATGAAACGTGGAAACGGACAGAAAAGTACAATGAGCAAGTGTAACTAATTACTTAAATTTAAGTCAAGATGTTAGCAGCAAGATGGTGAGACCTCAATTCTTGTCTTCTTGAAAGAAAGATTTCAACCAAGAAACGAAGTGTAGCACCCTGGCCAGTTTGGCCCAGCGGTAGAGCATTGGCCCTCAGACCAAAGAGTCTCAGGTTCGATTCTGGTCAAGGGCACGTACCTCAGTTGTGGTTCATCCCTGGCCCTGGTCGAGGTCATGCGGGAGGCAACCAGTTGGTGTGTGTCTCTCACATTGATGTTTCTCTCTCCCTCCCTCCCACTCTATCTGAAGATAAATAGAAAAATATCCTGGGGTGAGGATTAAAAAAAATTTTTTTTTTAATGCAAGATGATTTCTCACCTCCGAATAGCATAGAAACATATTACTTGAAAATGAGGACAAGGCAATCCTTGATTTCCACATCTGGTTTTGTTAAAATATATTTTATTCCCTTTCTCTCTCATTGCTTCAAAAATTGCAAATCATATGCCTCCTAATATCCTTGAGTCAAAATAATTCTGGATAGAAAGTGATTATGCAAAGTTTATTCTGAAATCAAAAGCTAAATAAGACCTCCTACAGTTTTTATTTAGTTAAAAACCACTCACTGAATCGTATTTCTGATTAGGAATTTGAAAGTGCAAAATGCCAACATCGTGTGTTGGGATCATAATTTCCCATTTGCATAGGAAAAGTCTGTATCTGTGACCCTAAGAAACACTTTCCCCTCTACTTAGAATGTCCTCGCCTTGGTCATCTCGGTCCTGCTGCTTTTGCAGCTATCGCCCCATCTCCTCCTCCGCCTCCTCTAACTACTCAGTTTACCAATCTCTATCTTTCCTAATGTGTTCAGCACTTGATACTCTTTTTTTTTTAAGATTTTGTATTATTTATTTTTACAGAGAGAGGAAGGAAGACAGAGAGAGAAACATCGGTGTGAAAGTGAAACGTCAGTCGTCTGCCTCCTGCACGATCCCTGGTAACCTGCAACCTGGGATGTGCCCTAAACAGGAATCGAACTGGCAACCTTTCCGTGCCCAGGACAACGCCCAACCAACTGAGCCACGCCAGCCAGGGCAGCACTTGATACTCTTGACCACTTCCTAAAACCATCACCTCCCCTGGCTTCCCCCAAAACATTCTCTCCCCTGGCCATATGGCTCAGTTGGTTGCAGTGTTGTCCCATACGCTGAAAGGTTGCGGGTTGGGTTCCCAGTCAGGGCGCATACCTAGGTTGCAGGTTCAGTCCCTGGTTGGGGGCACATACAGGAGACAACTGATGGATGTTTCTCACATCAATATTTCTCTCTCCCTTCCTCTCTTTAAAAATCAAGAAACATACCCTTGGGTGAAAATTAAAAACAAAACAAACAAGCAAAAACATTCTTTTTTTTTTTTTATCCTCACCCAAGGATATTTTTGCATTTATCTTCAAATAGAGTGGGAGGGAGAGAGGGAGGAAGACAGATGTGAGAGAGACACATCGACTGGTTGCCACCCACATGACCCCAACCGGGGCTGGGGACAAACCCAAACTGAGGTACGTGCCCTTAGCGGGAACCAAACCTGGGACTCTCTTGTCCACGGACTGACGCTCTAACTGCTGAGCTAAACTGGCCAGGGCACAAAAATATTCTTTCCTGTTTCTCTTACTACCTTTTGACTTGCCCCTTGAATTTCTCATGGACTTCTCTTCTGCTCATCCTTAAATGCTCCCAGACCTCAGGACTCCATCCTCAGCCTGTGCTCCTCTCCCAGTGACTCTGCACTTCCTGGGAAATGTCTTGCATGATTGTAACTCCAGACATGAGTCATTCCTAGGTGCCTACTACCATCTTATCTCTCCCTTGCTGCTTCAAGACTTGAAGGGCTCACTGTATATGTTCATCTGGATGTCTGATAGACATGCCAGTCCCCACATGTCCAAAACTCTGTCCATGACCTCCAAAATGTGCTTCTTCTTAGAAATCCCAGTCTCAAGTAATGCCAGCACCCATCCACCCAGTTCCCCAAGCCAAGATGATTCCCTCCACCTCTCCCTCTCCTTCATCCTAGTCTTTGATTAGTCACCACGTATCTATTCTACTTCCAAAACTTCTCTAAAATGCATCTTCCTCTTTCCATCCCCCCTGCCTCAGTTCAGGGCCTCATCATTTCTCTTAGACTCTTGTAAGCACTGAGCATCCCCCTCGCCTCCCACTCCTCTAATTCTTTCCTCACATACCACCTGTCCCCTAAAATACAAACATGGGCGTAGCTCTTGCTTAAAAAACTTCACAGGCTCCCCTGTACCTTCTGAGTAATGTCCAAAGTTCTTAGCACAAGTGGGAAGATTCTTTACCACCTGGACTTTCTCTCTTCCCTGGCTCATTGCCATCTGTCCACTCCACCCCCAACTACCCTTTTCTCCTCTTTCGTGAACACACACTGATCTTACAAAAGAGAACTGTGTCCCTGTCATCCTGTACCTGTAGGTAACTGTTTCTCACCTTTCAAGACATCACCTAAACATCACCTTCGCCAAAACCCTTCAACAGAGCTATCACTGGGATCACCATTTCCAGGGAGTTTACAAGAATTACCTCCTCCTGGCTCCCCAGCTCCTTTGCCCTCAGCGGCTGGGCCTGGCCATACACAGCATGGAGAATAGGCCAGCTGAGGGTCCTCACGGGGCACAAACTGCAGATTTTGAGCATCCCTGTTACTGCACAAGACCTGGACACCTACGTGCCCAACTCTAGTAGAACAAGAGCAGCCCAGCCACCTGTATTTGGAAACGTTATGAAGAAATCTAACCCTATTGGAGTTTCTCAGATACACATTACTTATTGTTTGGTTTTTAGAGAATTCAGAGGGTCTTGAAAAAAGGTTTTCATAGTAATGTGTGTCTCAGGCTATTCTGTATTTTATCGATTTCATTAATGTGAAATGCCTTAGTCAACTCCTTCACACAATATCTAATAAACTCATGTTTATTGAGCATCTATAGGCCAGTGCTTGAGACATAAAAAATAAAGTATAGCCCACATACTGAACTCTAATCAGTGAGTATAATTAGAGAAGTATCATCCTACACTCGGGAACGTGGAAAATGGATTTGAGGTGTCCATTTATTTCTAATAATGGGATCTGATCACAAAACATGATTTGATAGGTAGAATGTCATCATAATGAATACTTTCCAGAAACATGCATTTTATCAAGAGCACATGAAACATTCTCCAGAATAGATCTATGTTGGGCCACATAACAAATCTCAATATGAACTTAAAAATACTGAAATCATATGAAGTGTGTTTTCTGACTACAACAGAATGAGAGTTCCACAATAAAAATAAATTTTGGAAATCCCCAAATATTTAAAAATTAAATAGCATGCTCCTAAACAACCCACAAGTCAGAGAAGAAAACATGAAAAAACTTTGTAAATATTTTTAACTGAATGAAAATAAAAGCAATATCTCAATACCTGCAACCCAGGTATGTGCCCTTGACCGGAAATCAAACCCGAGACCCTTTGGTACACAGGCCGACGCGCCAACCGCTGAACCAAACTGGGCAGGGCTCAATAAACTTCTTTTTTTGGTACGTGTCCCTAGTGGGAACCGAACCCGGGACTCTCTGGTCCACAGGCTGATGCTCCAACCGCTGAGCCAAACCGGCCAGGGCACAATAAAGTATTCTTTAAAAAAAATAATAATAAAACCAAAATTAATTCTTTAAAAAGATTAACCAAGCTGACAAAACCTTGGTTAACTAAGAAAACAAGAGAGAAGGCACAAATTACCATAATCAGGAAGGAAAGGGGTAACATCACTACCCAACCTACAAAAATGAAAGCATCTTAAGAGAATATTGTAATATCTTGCCAACAAATTAGAGAATCTCTTGAAATAAACAAATTCCTAGAAAGACACAAACTAACTGAAGAAGAAATAGGAAATTTAAATAGGCTCGTGACAAGTAAATAATATGAAGTGGTAACTTTAAATCTTCCCAGGAAGAAAAGACCAGGACTACATAGTTTTACTGGTAAATTCTCTCAACTATTTAAAGAAATAAATAATGACTATCCTTCATAAACCCAGAAATTAGGTGAGGAAAGAAAACTGCCAACTCATTCTATGAGGACAGCATTACGAAGCCACAGAAGGATGGCACAATGAAAACCAACATCCCTAGTGAATATACACACAAAAATCCTTCACAAAGTATTAGCAAAGTGAATTCAGCTCCATATAGGAAGGATTATATACTGTGACCAAGTGAGATTTATCTCAGGGATGCATGGTTGTTTTAATATCCAAAATTCAATTAATGTGATGTATCATATGAATGAAGGACAAAAGTCACATGATCCTTTAAACAGATGCAGAACAAGCACTAATGGTTATCATCAGAGAGAGCATACCAAGCATTGGCAAGGATGTGGAGGAACTGGAGCCCTAATACACTGCTGATGGGAACGTAAAATAGTACAGCCACTTTGGAAATCAGCTTGGCAGTCTCTTAACAAGTTAACAAACATCATTTCCCCTAGAACCACTCTTAGGAATGTGCCCGAGGAAAATGAAGACGTGTGTCCACACAAAGGCTTCTACGTAATGTCCACAGCAGCGTTATTCATACTGACCAAACTTGGAAACAAAGTATATGCCGGCTGGGAGGTGAGTGGATAAACAAAATGTGGTCTGTTTATGCAATGGGATATTATTCAGAAATAAAAAAGAATGAAATGGTCACATATGTTACAACATAGATAAAATTTAAAAATATGATGCTAAATGAAAGAAGCCAGGTATTACTTATTTATAAGAAATGTTCAGAAAAGGTAAATGTACAGAGAAGGAAAGCAGAACTGTGCGTGGAAGGCTGTGGCTGGGGTTCAACCTCAGCAACCCGACAGTTTGAGCTGAACGAGGAGCCTGGAGCTGTTGCGGTGGCGGTGGGGGCTGTTCCCGGGGTCTGTGGTGGCTGCTGCTGAGGGTCCCACCTGTGGACAGTCTGAGCCGCATGCTGGGAGGTGCCTGCCAAAGCCTGCACAGCGCTGGGATGTGGATGCCGACATCCACGAACTGTGCTGGAAAGTTTGCAAGGGTCTGACTACCTCCTCCTGGGAGCTTTCCACTGCAGATGTGCCCACCATCTTCTCCTGCCATCCTCCAGCTTGACAGCTGTCAGCGCCATGGGTGAGCCACTGACATGAACTGCGTTGTAGGCTCCCTGGGGAATGGCAATGTGGGTAATGCTCTGCTGCTGAGGGCCCCCAGGGGCTGGGCAGAGTAAACAGGAGAGGTCCAGGTTCCTCCTGTAGGGCTAGTGATCATCCCAGTGGCGCTGTGCAGGTGAGCACTGCCCACCGTCAGCAGGTCTGGCCTCAAAGAGGCATAACTCTGCTGCTGGCCGTGTGGAATGGCCCGCACAGTGGCCACCGGCTGCCCTAAGTGGCGTAGGACACAGTGATGGGCGTGTCCACTTTGTGCTTCTTCACGGGCTGGAGGACACTGGCTGTGCCAACCCACCGCTCCCTTCCCTGCGGTGAGCCCTGCTGGGACAGTGGGGGTTGGGGGAGGGCACCCACAGTCTGGATCTGGACCTGCTGACCCCAGCAGGAGACTGGCCAGCCACCAGCTGAGCCTGGCTCTGCTGATGCGGGACGTGCTCCCCTGGGATCTCTGCAGCTCGGAGATGCTGGGCTGCTGGCATGTCCTGCACCTGATCTGGGCTGCCTGCAGCTGCGAGGGGCTGGGGCTCTGCAGAGATGGGGTCTGGATGCCGGCTGCGGTGGTTGGCCTTGGATCTGCACCTGGACCTGGACGGGCTGATGAACCGTGAGCTGTGGGGAGAGCTGGGCTGAACCCCGCTGCGGAGACGGCTGGGCCTGCACCTGGACCTGCACCTGCTGCGGCTGTTGAACCTGGACCTGCTGTTCTTGCTGGGCTTGTGGCTGAACACTGGTGGTTACTGGACAGCAAGTTCCAGCGAAGACCCGGCCGCTTCGGTGCTGCCTGTGTACATGCAGTCGCCACCTGTGGGTGTACGGTGGCAGTGGTAGCCGCCGGCTGCTGCAGCTCCTGGAGGGCTTCTGGACCCTGAGAGGCTAGTGAGCCCCGAAATCCTTTCACCCTGTGTTGTGGGACAGACCGCGCCTTCACTGGGATGTACTCTGCAAAGGAGATGGTGTCCGCAGAGAATTGTTCATACTGTAGAGCCTTAGGTTCCAGTCACCATGTTGCATGTATTTCCGCTGCTTGTCCTCAGTCCTTAAGACTTGTAACATTCCCGCGACGTTGCTGCGGCCGCTGCCACTCTACCCACCTGCCCTGCAGCGCTCGCTCGGGCCTTTCTGTCCTCCCCGCCCCAGGACCCACGGGATTTCCCCTCTCGGTTCCCTGGGTGCCTTCTTACAGTTTCCCACAGCTTTTTAAAATAATGCAACAGGGCTGGTGCGGCCACTGTGGAAAACACTATGGTGTTACCTCAAAAAGTTAAAAATTGAACTGCCATTTGATCCAGCGATCCCACTTCTAGGAATATACCCTAAAAAGCCTGAAACACCAATCAGAAAGAATATATGTACCCCTATGTTCATAGCAGCACTATTTACAGTAGCTAAGATCTGGAAACAACCCAAGTGTCCATCAGTAGATGAGTGGATAAAAAAGCTGTGGTACATGTAACACAATGGAGTACTATGCAGCTGTAAGAAAAATCTCTTACCTTTGAGACAACGTGGAGGGACCTGGAGAGTATTATGCTATGTGAAACAAGCCAATCAGAGAAACAAAAATATCACATGATCTCACTTATTTGTGGAATATAATGAACAAAACAAACTGATGAACAAAATAAACCCAGAGACATAGAAGTAAGGTACAGACCAACAAACCTCAGAAGGAGGAGTGGGGTGGGGAGGGAAGAGATAAACCACAGAATTTATATGCATGTATGCGTAACCATGGACATAGACAACAATGCTGGGGACAGGACTGGGGGGGTGTGGATCGGGAGGAGGGTGTCAATAGGCGAAAAAGGAGAAACATCTGTAACAAAAATAAATTTTTAAAAATTAAAAAATAAATGCAACAGGGACCACATTTGGATATATTTAAATTGTCAACATCCTTTAAAAACGTGTATCTTAAAATGGAGTAAATGTTAAGTAATCATATTCATTCAAATCCAAAATACAGAAGGTTCTTCACATTATATCTTAAAAGCTCTGGTCAGTTAAGTTTTTTTTGTTTTGTTTTGTTTTTTATCCTCTCCCAAGGACATTCTTAGACTTATCTTCAGATAGAGTGGGAGGGAGAGAAGGGGGAAGAGAGAGAGACAAACATCGACTGGTTGCCACCCACACGACCCCAACTGGGGCCAGGGACAAACTGCAACCGAGGTACATGCCCTCAGCGGGAACCGAACCCGGGACTCTCTGGTCCGCAGGCCAACGCTCCGACCGCTGAGCCAAACCGGCCAGGGCTGATCAGTTAAGTTTTTTAAACTGTGATGATTGTAGACCAATCCTTTGGAAACTAACACTGTTTCAAGCTTTGGGAGAAGGAAGCCATTTTAAATAAGGACAAGGAAAACTAAGGAAGGCGTCAGACAAGATAAGATACTTTTGCTTGCCATGCTTAAAACAAGTTTGATTCTATCCTTTTGTACAACTTAAGTTTCTTTTTTATCATATGCATGTATTACCAGGTTTAAAAAAATAGAATATTTTAAATGGATCATTTGTCTTAATTGTTTTGTTCAAGGGTTAGCAAAATGAAGCACGTGTCAAAAATAGCCAAAAAGAGGACGCTACTGGTGCAACCCAGGCCAGCACCGCCTCGGTTGTGAGATCTAAGTGTTTCACTGGAAACCTCCCTTGGGACACCTTGCTCATACCCCCCTGTTCTCCCAGGCATCCCACCCCTCACAGTCCTCAGTCTCCAGCCCAGATCTCCTTCTTGCTTAGCTGTCAACCAATCCCTGTAAAGGTGTTCAATTTTTAAGTACACAGACATAGACTGAAAGCAATGGTTAACTTCAGAGCCCTCTTTAATGCATATAATGAGGGGTGCCCCAGTTGAGGTAGCTTTCAGGCTCCTCCTTTGTCTCATATGGTGAGAATCAGAAGCATGGCCAGGAGAGTGAGTGAACTCCTTTGTGTGTCAAAATAGAACAGTCAATAAACACAGTGTGTTTAATCAGTCAACAACATGCCACGCATCAGGCTAGAAGTCAAGGCTACCAAAAATAAATAAATAAATAAATAAATAAATAAATAAATAAATAAATAAATAAAGGAGGCAAGGTCCCATCCTCGATAGGTTCATATGCTCGTGTGGAAGTAGAGACATAAATAAATCACTGCAGTTCCTCATGATAAATGGCTAAAATAGAGGCATCTACGAAATGCCGTGGAATCCCCAGAGGCTGTGGCCTTGAAGGATTTTAAACAGGAAAGCCATGTAGTCATAAATACCTCTCTGGCAGCACCATGGAAGAGTAGAAACCAGGAGAGCAGAGGGGATGCTCTGACACAGCCCAGACCAGAGCAGATGAGGAGGGGAGGTAGTGCAGGGGCAGTGGAAACAGGCAGAACTGGGCCGATCCTCCCAGGGAGTAAGTTACCTCGGTAACGGATCAGATAAAGCTCATCAAGATGGAGAAAGAAAGTCTGTTACCCTCTGGTGGCTAACCCCCCAAATGGAAGTATTTATATATGTGTCCTTGTATATTTACTTCTGTTCTTAAAAGATAATTTTGCTGAAGGTGCTGTTATTTTTCAAGTGCATAATTGAAAAAGCATGAATAAAAACATCATTTTAATACACCCTTGTATCTGAAGTCTGTGCTGATCTGTGGCCATAAACACACTATAGCATTCATTTAGAACCACCATTGTCTGGTCATAACAGTGGTTTTACCTGCAGTCCTAAATGCTTAATGAGTAATCAGAATGGATTGAAAAGGGTCTCAGAAACAGGGTTTCTAGGTTCTACTTCCTGCTCTGCTTCTCGTGATGTCTTCGATGTTAAACTACTCAGTGATCCTCTCTCTACACCCTAGTTTTTCCATCGATGAAAGAATTCTAGGGTCCCTCCCAGTTCTAACCTGCTATGTGTCACCCAGCACATCTAATTAGTCCCTCTTCTCCTTTGCCTGGTGGAAATGGGCAGATTCAGGAAGTGTGCCCTGTCTGCTTACTTCCCTACATCTATCCATTGTGTGTAAGATAGATTGCTAGTGAACTCTTTGTGTTCAGGAATGATTCAGCCCGACTGGTGTGGCTCAGTGGTTGAGCGTCGACACATGCACCAAGAGGTCACCGGTTCGATTCTTGGTCAGGGCACATGCCCAGGTTGTGGGCCCGATCCCCAGTGGGGGGCATGCAGGAGGCGGCCAATCGATGTTTCTACCCCTCTCTCCCTCTCCTTCCTCTCTCTCTAAAAATCAATAAAGAAAAAAAAATTTTTTTTTAAAGAATGGTTCAGAATTACTATTCATGAAAGTCTTTGATAATTTAGCTATTATAACTTTAGAAAGCCTAACATTTCATCATAAAAAGTTAGCTAAGCCCTGGCCGGTTTGGCTCAGCGGTTGGAGCGTCAGCCTGAAGACCAGAGTCGTTGGTTCGATTCTGGTTAAGGGCACGTACCTCGGTTGTGGTTTGGTGCCCAGCCCTGGTCAGGACCATGCGGGAGGCAACCAATCGATATGTCTCTCTCACATCGATGTTTCTCTGTCCCTCTTTCTCTCCCTCCCACTCTGTCTGAAGATAAATGGAAAAAAATCCTCGGGTCAGTATTTAAATTTTTTTTCTTTATTGATTTTTAGAGAGAGAAGAAGGGAGAGGGAGAGAGAGCTAGAAACATCGATGAGAGAGAAACATCGATTGGCCACCTCCTGCACGCCCCCCACTAGGGATTGGGTCCACAACCTTGGCATGTGCCCTGACCAGGAATTGAACCAGCGACCCCTTGGTGCTTGGATGGACGCTCAACCACTGAGCCACACCGGCCAGGTTAGCAGGCTAATTTTTAAGTTAATAATTTTGTATGGCCCTGGAATGATGTTATATATATCCAAATGGCCCTTGGCAGAAAAAAGTTTCCCCACCCCAAGCACTGTGGAGAATGCACTCAATGTGCAAATGTAAAACTGAATAAACTACATATAAATGTGGATAGTTTCCCAAAATATAATGTTGAACGCAAAGAAAAACAAGTACAAAAGAACAAAGTCACAAAAACACAAATGGAAATATTGAACTCTAAATACTAGGGAGGAAGGACAGTTCGAGTGCACCCGTGATCTTTTCTTTCTTAAGCTGAGTGGTAGGTACACGTATGTTTGTTGGATTAGCTATCCTTTTTTTGTATCCCTGAAAGTTTAATAATAGGGGAAAAAAAAAATGAGCAAGATGCCTATTAGCCAGCTCCAAGGATAGGCCTGGGCGTGGCAGGAAAGATGCTGCGGCCAGCTTATCACACATTCACTCACTCCTCAGACAGAGTTTACCTTATTTTTTAGAGTGTTAGTGATATTTTAAAAATCAAAAGGCAGTTTGCTGGGAGGCAAAACTCAATTTTCAGAGTAACAGGACCTCTCTGGACTTGGTTGTTTTATGTGTAGAAAAAAATAGTAAGGAATTTGTGAGGGGATTCATCTACCCATCTACATTTTAAGACCTGGAAAGGAGTCCAGCTGGTGTGGCTCAGTGGTTGAGCGTCGACCCATGCACCAAGAGGTTGCTGGTTTGATTCCCAGTTAGGGCACATGCCCAGGTTGTGGGCCAAATCCCCAGTGGGGGACATGCAGGAGGCGGCCAATCGATGTTCTCTCTCATTGATGTTTCTATTTCTCTCTCCCTCTCCCTTCCTCTCTCTCTAAAATAAATAAAGAAAAATAAATTTTAAAAAATTTAAAAGACCTGGAGAGGAAATATTAGTAGAATACCTTCAGAATCTCGGATGAGAGGTATTAAAGATAAATATCCAAGGAATGGCTCTTTAGACAATATCTCTATTTACTCAAGGCACAAAACTTTTAAAGGATTTGAAGAAAAGGCGATTTAGAATCTTAGTTGGGTACTTAGAACTAGGTTAAGAGACCTGGGTGTTCCTCTCAACCCCTGTTCTAACATTACAAGTTTCTGATGAGTGTCCCAGAAAGCAACAATTCTGAAAACTGACCAAAAAGACAGTGCAGCAGCGCCATCTACTGGGCCCTCGGTAACTTTACACAGAAACCTGGGAAATGTCCCAAGGTAGAGAAAGAGTAGGCTGAAGGGAAGCATAAAATATAAAAGTACAATGTCTCAGAAAAACTTTTATAATTGACATATTTATTTTATCCTTTAACACTGCTAATTAAAGTAGTAAAATGGAACATAGAAATGCTATAAAAGTATTTCAAATAGTGAGGTTTTGTTTTGTTGCTTACAAACTACTATACTATACTATTACTTACAAAAAGTCTTAAATGCCTTTTACTTCAGACTGATGTGGCATACAGTGGGACTTAGGGTGCTGGGGAGGGGAGGAGCCCTGGTGCTTGGCGTTGGCCTCGTGCTGCGAATCCTGGAGGGGTGACTCCTCCCGCGTGGCCCGGTTCAATGCGGCGCCCTCGGAACAGGGCCCTTGGCTCCCGCAGCCGCTGCAAGTGCTCAGGCTCCAGCTCCGCGCGGTCCTGACCTCGCCACTAAGAGGATACTGAAACGGCACATCCCGTCCCCTCTCCAAACGTGAACTTTTCCACCTCCGAAAAGGGCGGTAAGTCACCCCTGAGATGTCCACCAGCTCAGTTTACAGAATCCTGCAGGAAGCGAAGGTCTGCTCAGTACACGGAGGCTGGGAGGGCAGCGCAGCACTTGCTGAAGTTCAGCTCTCCCCGAGGGGGGCTGCCGTGGGTCCTGGCAGCCCCTCCTCTCCTGTGCCTGAGCCACCTTTGGAAATTACCCTGGTCTCTGCCCCGGGGTAACAGAGGATGCTGCTGCAGCTGCCGACTTTGCTACTTGTAAGTGTGAGAGGAGGAGGCATGTTCCAAGTTGGAAATGAGAATAGGAGTCACCTGGTGAGGAAATTTTAAATTCTTCCTTGCAGGACTGTCCTATGTCTTCTTTTACTGAGCTAATCAAAGGGACATCAAAATGCTAAAAGCCCAGCCCCAGATCTCCAAGACTGAAGCAATTCTGGCCTGGCCAGTCATTGCAAAACGGCATCTCCAGAAGCAGGATTAGCAAAGGACCTGGGAAGAAAGGGAGAGTGCTCAGTGGATTGAGTTCACACTCAGTTCCACGTCTGGCTCCACCTAACAGTCCTGAGTAGTCAGGAAGGAGGCGTGGACCTCAGGGTTCTCTCGAGGAAGGTTTTAGCACAGTGTCTTAGACTGAGGGGAGAATCACAGGGAAGTGGTCTGAACGCCTTGCAGGTGATCCTAAAGTCCAGCCGTAGGTGAGACCATACTCTGTTTATCCATTCTATGTTTGATCATGTGTTTGTTTCAGTTTGGAGTTAGGACAAACAATCTGCTATGAACATTCTTGCACATGTCTATGTTGCTCATATGTACACATTTTGGCTGGTCCCATCCCTAAAGTAGAATTGCTAAATCACAGGTAGAGTGACCGTACAGGGTGGGGCAAAAGTGGGTTTACAGTTGTTCATATGGAAAATAATACAGTAATTAATAAATAATGTTACCATACTGACAACTGTAAACCTACTTGCCTCCCCCCCCCCCCCCCCCCGGATATTTTAGTCATCCAAACTGGGACACTTTTGAGAGTAAGGAATGATATTAAAAAATAATTAAAATTTGTTTATTGACCACCAAATTGGTTTAATAAATTGACAGGCCTAGCCCTGGCCAGGTATCTCAGCTGATTAGAACATGGTCCCGATACACCAGGGTCCTCAGTCAGGGCACGTGCAAGAAACAATGAATGCATAAATAAGTGGAACAACAAATAGATCTCTCTCTCTCCCTCTAAAATCAATTCAAATCTTTTTTAATTAAAAAAAATTGACAGACCTATACAAAGATGTTCAAAACTGACTTTCAAAAATAAACCCTTCTAATATATTAAAATAGCATATATTCATGTACATTAAAGTAAAATTCTAAAAAGTGTTCATATTTTTAATCTAAATATATTTTTTCAAAAACAGGATAACTATTCTTGGTACATATTCGTATATATAAATTAAAGCTTTAGCCACATCTAGTGTTTTTTCTGAAGAGCATATATTTTAATGTGGTCTTATTAATATGTTTTGTAAAACTGCTTGCAAAATTTCACCAAAGTTGCATTTATGCTAGATTAGTTTGGTGACTGACGCTTCCAACAGACTCTACTCCATAGAATGTGTTTTGTTTGTTTTTCAATTCTTGCCTGAGGATATTTTTCCACTGATTCTTTTAGATAGAGTGAGAGGGAGGGAGGGAGAGAGAAACATGGACTGGTTGCCTCTGCACAACCCGACCAGGGCCAGGGACAGAACTGCAACCAAGGTACGTGCCCTTGACTGGAATCAAACCCGTGACTCTTTGGTCTGTGGGCTGACGCTTTACCGCTGAGCCAAACCAGCCAGGGCCCATAGAATATATTTTTAATACAAATGCTCTCTCTACAGATTCTGAGGTACCTAATAAGCTCAGAGCAAAGTCTGCTAAATGGGGAATAATCTCAATTCTAGTTTTTGTCATTTTGAAATGTATAAGTATTTATGCCCAATATTTCCCACAGATACTACCTTTGTGTTTCTATTCAGAATACTTTTCTTCAGAAAATATTTTAATAAGCAAAAGTTATGAAATAAGTTGACTATAAATTTTTTCAAATTTTTTTGTTACATGGATTTACAGCAAAATTATAGGACTTCTCAATTCCATTCCTCTCTGGTTAGAATATAAATATCTCCAATTAAAATTAAGAACTGTGTTAAACATGTCAATATATTTCATAGTATAATATCAAAGTTAGATCTGGTACAACATTGTCATCATGTAATTTGTCCAGTCCCCCATCCCTGCTTGCTTTTTTTTTTTTTTGCAATTATCTTCAGATAGAGTGGGAGGGAGAGAGGGAGGAAGAGAGAGAGAGAAACATTGATGTGAGAGAGACACATCGAGTGGTTGCCACTCACACGACCCCAACCGGGGCCGGGGACAAACCACAACCGAGGTAGGTGCCCTTAACAGGACTCTCTGGTCCATGGGCCGACGCTCTAACCGCTGAGCCAAACTGGCCAGGGCCCTGCTTGCTCTTATAGAGATAGTTCAATGCCTTTATGATTACATGCTTGGTTTTCAATAATTGAAGTTGTTGAAAGTTTCAAAAGCTGCAGTTTTTTGGTGCTCAATTTGATTAAGATTTTCAATAAATTCTGAACAAAATTGAACCAAAATATAGAGGTTCTTTTTCCAATATCAGTTGCGTGATATTAGGTGTACTGAACAGTAATATTTAAATGTTCAGGTATTTCCCAAGCCTGATTAAGAATGGATAGCAGCCCTGGCTGGTTTTGCTCAGCGGTTAGAGCATCGGCCTGCGGACCAGAGGGACCCGGGTTCAGTTCCCGCGAAGGGCACGTACCTTGATTGCAGTTTGTCCCCGGCCCCGGTTGGGGTCGTGTGGGTGGCAACCAGTCACTGTGTCTCTCTCACATGGATATTTCTCTCTCTCTCTTCTTCCCTTTCTCCCTCCCACTCTATCTGAAGATAAATGCAAAAATGTCCTCGGGTGAGGATAAAAAAAAAAAAAAGGATAGCAAATAAAAAAAGAATATATATATGTGTGTGTGTATATATATATACATATATATATACACACACACACACACAAGTATCTGTATATATACATATATATAATTTAGACAAGTATAGCTTCTACTTAGGTTGGTAGGATAGCACATTTTTTATTGTGGTGAAATACACATAACTTAAAATTTACCATTTTAACTACACAATTTAGTGGCATTAAATACATTCATAATGTTGAGCAAACTGTTTCCAGAACTTTGTCACCATGCCAAATAGAAACGCTGTACCCATTAAACAATAACTTTCCAACCTCTCCTCACTCCTCTGACTGGTAAGCTCCGTTCTACTTTCTGTCTCTATGAATTTGCCTATCATAGGTACCTCATATTAGTGGAATCATGTAATATTTGTTCTTTTGTGTTTGGGTTATTTGGTAGTTCAATGCTAATGTTTTCAAGGTTAATTCATGTTCTGGCATGTATCAGAATTTCATTCCTTTTTAAGGCTGAATAACATTCCATTGTATGCATATATCACACTTTGTTCATCCATTCATCCATTGATGAACATTTGGGTCTGTTCCATCTTTTGGCTCCTAGGAATAATGTTTCTATGAGCATTAGTGTGCAAGTATCTGTTTGAGTCCCTGCTTTCAGTTCTTTTGGGTACATACCTAGAAGTGGAATTGCTGGATCATAGGTAATTCTCTATTTAACATTATGAGAGATCACCATACTGTTTTCTACAGTGGCTACAACACCATTTTACATTCCCACCAGCAATGCACAAAGGTTCCAATTGTTCCACATCCTCACTATTTTCCTTTTTATATAAATATATAACAGCCATCCTAGTGGGTGTGAAATCGATCTCACTGTGACTTTTATTTGCATTTCTCTATACTAGTCATGTTGAGCATCTTTTCATTCGCCACTTTTATATCTTCTTTGGAGAAATGTATGTACAAGTCTTTTGCCCATTTTTTAAATTGAATTGTTTGTTTTTCTGTTGTTAGGTTGTAAAGATTCTTTATATAATCTGGATATTAATCTCTTATCAGATATGTGATTTGCAAATATTTTCTCCCATTCTGTGGCTTGTCTTTTCACTCTTTTGATAATGTCTTTTAATGCTCAAAAGAATAGCACATCTTTTTGACACCTTAACAAATATATATGGACCACAACCAGTTCCAACTACATTGCTACTCTATTGGTTTCTTAATTTAATAAGAATATTGTTTTGACCTCAATGCAGTGCTGTACCAAAATCTGTATTTGTATCATCAGCACAAAAATGTTCAGTGTTGAACGTTTTAAACAAATCTATAGGAGCATTCACCACTATGTCATACATTTTCCCTTTGATAGAAGGAATTCTAAAGCGTTACTTTGACTCCATGAATTAGAGATAAAAATTCAAGCCTTACTAAAGTGATCTTCTATCTGAGGCATCAATGACACTGCTATAACACTGTTATCATTCAACTGTTTAAAAAGTTCTTGTTCTGTGAATGGAGCTACCATTTTGTATTTTGTGTTTGCACAAGAAAATTCAAAATTTAAAAATGAACAAAATCAATTTGCAGTGGTTATTTGATCTTAATGTAAAGTCATGCTTCATGAAGTGATGTGTAAACTCACCTTTGGTGGCTGCTCACAGCTTCCCTAAAATACCTACCACTTTAGTACATATGCAGACATTTCTTCAGTACACTTGTGTCTGTGGTCAGTGATATCACCCTGTGATGATATTATTTCAGAAGTATTTTGTGAAAATAATGCTTTTATCATCACCTTCCTTGAGAAACTGAAACAGTACTTCATTTTTTAAATTAAATATGCATTTCCATTTATTTGAGCTCATTGCGCCCAAGAAAATTTATTGTGAAATAAAAAATTATTACCACCCGGCCAGTGTGGCTCAGTGGTTGAGCGTCGACCCATGCACCAAGAGGCTGTTGGTTCAATTCCCAGTCAGGGCACATGCCCAGGTTGTGGGCCTGATCCCCAGTGGGGGCATGCAGGAGGAGGCCAATTGATGTTCTCTCTCATCCATGTTTCTATCTCTCCCTCCCTCTCCCTTTCTCTCTCTCTAAAATCATTAAAGAAAAAAAATTTTTTTAAGTATTACCAAATAATGACATCAATAGATGAACAATTGTAGATTTACACCATACAATAGATAAGAAAACCACAATAGTAAGGGCATTTACACTACTCTCGATTCACTGTTTAACAGGACAGCTCAGCTTCTATTTTCTGCACATATTTCAAATATTTTTACCTACAGTGTCTCAACTTTCCCACTGACCACACCAACTGGCAGTTTATGCGTGTCATGCTTCTTGCAGACCAATAGTGCGCAGGGGCCATGGCACAGTTGGCTGGTATTATACCAAATGGCCAGCAGGGGCAGCAGTGTCAAGAACTTTTTCCACTACAATTCAAGACTGAAATAGCGCTCCCTAGACTTTTATGTCCCACAATATTTTTAAAGCACTCCGCATGCTATCCATCAAAGGGATATTTTAGTTATGTGGCATCAGGAGAGAATTGGGGAGAGAAAAAAGTGTGTTATCTCTGGTTGCCTTTAAGATTTAACAACGTGTTGAAGTATGAACTCCACTGTTTATACATACCACACTGCTAGACAAGATCCTGGCAGAAGCTGGAAGAAGAAAGATGTCCACTAAACCTTTCCCGTCCTATTAAACAATTTTTTTTTTCAAAATGAAAAAGTCTAGGACAAATGCTAAACTAAAAAGCATTCTGAGAAAATATGCACAGGCCAAAACTGTTCAGGGAAAACCAGGACGTGGTCACCTCGTCCTAGGGAATGTCCATGTTTCACTTTAGAAGATACTGGCAGTTTCCCAAAGTGATTGTTGGAATTCACATCCCCACCAACAGCATACGTGAGATAGAATTACTCCACTTCCTCACCAACATTTGACACCATTTGTCTTTTTAATTTTTTTTTTACCATAGCACATTAATATGTATATATTTAAAAATATGTTCTTTCCATGTTTATAATATAAATAACATTTTTGGTTATGGAAAATTTTAAATATACACCGAGTGAGGAAAATAGTACACTGAGCTGCTTTGTTCCCATCTTCCATAGTTAATGATCTCCAACCTTCTGCCATTCTCGTTTCATCAATCTCCATCCCCACATTTTATTTTAAAATATTTTATTTTATTATTTTTTTAACTTATCTTTATTGTTGAATGTATTACAGATGTTCCTCATTTTTCCCCCATTGCCCCCCTCTTTCCCATTCCTGCCCCCCTCCTGCCTTTCCCCACACTGTTGTCTGTGTCCATTGGTTATGCATATATACATATAAGTTCTTTGGTTTATTTCTTCCCACCCCCAATCCCCCCTCCCTTTGAGGTTTGTCAGTCTAACAACCAATTTGTACTTCTAAATCCCTTCACCTTTTTCACCCATCCCACCAGCGCCCCCGCCATCTGGTAACCAACAAAATTTCTCTGTATCTATGAGAATGTTTCTGTTCTGCTTATTCACTTTGTTTGTAGATTCAATTGTTGATAGATATGTATTTATTCCCATTTTGTTTGTTCATATTTTTTTATCTTTTTCTTCAAGAAGACCCTTCAACATTTCATATAATAATGGTTTGGTGGTGATGAACTCCTTTAGCTTTTCCTTGTTTGGGAAACTTTATATGGCCATCGATTCTAAATGACAGCTTTGCAGGATAGAGTAATCTTGGTCGTTGCTTTTCATCATTCTGAATATTTCTTGCCACTCCCTTCTGGCCTGCAAAGTTTCTTTTGAGAAACCAGCTGACAATCTTATGGGAATTCCCTTGTAGGTAACTAACTGCTTTTCTCTTGCTGTTGTTAAGATTCTCTCTTTGTCTTGAAACTTCTGCATTTTGATGATTATGTGTCTTGGTGTGGGCCTCTTGGGGTTCATCTTGTTTGGGACTCTCTGTGCTTCCTGGACTTGTATGTCTGTTTCCTTCACCAAGTTAGGGAAGTTAGGCAGACCATTATTGTTTCAAATAGGTTTTCCATTTCTTGTTCTCTCTCTTCTCCTTCTGGCACCCCCAAGATGCGAATGTTGGCACGCTTGAAGTTGTCCCAGAGGCTCCTTACACTATCTTCATTTTTTTGGATTCTTTTTTCTTTTCTCTGTTCTGACTGGGTGTTTTTTGCTTCTTTATATTCCAAATTGATGGTTTGCTTCTTGGCTTCACCTACTCTACTATTGAGTCTGTGTAAACTATTCTTTATTTCAGTTAGCGCCTCCTTCATTTCTGACTGTGCATCATTCATTTCTGACTGGTCCTTTTTTATGCTCCTGAGGCCCTCACTAAGTTCACTGAGGTTCTCACTAAGTCCATTGAGCATCCTTATAAGCAGTATTTTGAACTCTGCATCTGTTAGGTTGCTTGACTCCATTTCACTTAGTTCTTTTCCTGGAGTTTTGTTCTGTTCTTTCATTTGGGACCTGTTTCTTTGTCTCCTCATTTTGGCTGCCTCCCTCTGTTTCTATGTATTACTTAGCGAGAGGTGTGGGGCTAGCTGAGACCAGATGCTGCTTGTTTGAAAGAATTTAGGAAAAGCTGAAGCAGGATCCAAGACAGGCCAATCCTATGGTAAAGCAACTGGCAACAGCTTGGGTGGGCCTGAAAGCTGGGTGGGGCGGGGCCTCAGGGAATCACCAGGGCGGGGCCAACAGTGTGAGCCAGGTTGCTGGAGTCCCAGATATGGCAGCGTCTGCCGGCCCAGGGAAGGGCTCACCAAAGGAACAAAGGCCTCTGACAGCATGTCTGTCCAGGAGAAAGCTGCCTCTCCAGCCCTCGCTCCAATGCCAAACAGCTCAGTTCTTCCCCATATGACTCTGGTGCCTTTCAAGCTGCTTCCCCCACGCTGGACCCTGGAGGGAGCGAGTCCGAGTAAGTCCGTGCGCGGGCCCTTTAAGAGGAGCTGCCTGGGGCTCCAGCCGCCTCAGCCTCAGTTCCCGCTGGTTTTTCCAGCCAGAAGTGATGGGGACTTCTCTTCCTGGCACTGGGACCCTGAGCTGGGCGCCTAGTGGGGGTCGGGGACCCCTCAGTCCTCTAGGAGGACCTTCCCAGCTGAGGCATCCTCCTAATTTTTATCCGCCACACGTGGGTGTGGGACCAGCCCGTCCCCTCCGCCCCTCCTACCAGTCTCGATGCGGCTTCTTCTTTAATTTCGTAGTTGTAGGACTTCCATTCAGCTTGATTTCAGGCGGTTTTGAATGATGGTTATTCTGTAGTTTAGTTGTAACTTTGATGTGGTTGTGGGAGGACGCGATGCCGCGTTTACCTACACCGCCATCGTGACCAGAAGTCCTGTCTTTTTAATTTTGACCATTTTGGCACATATACACTGCCACCACATTGTGGTTTTGATTTTACTTACCGGCTTAATGATAAGATGAGCACATTTATTGACCATTTGGATATTCCCTTTTTTGAGGTGCCTTCTCATTGCCTATTGGGTTGTGTGTGTATATGTATTTTTCTTATTGATTTGTAGTAGTTCTTAATATATTTGGTAAATAAGCCAGTAATTAGTTATATGTGTTGTAAATATTGTGTCTACTCTCAGGTTGCCTTTTTGCCCTCCAAATGATTTCTCTTGGTGAACAAAAGTCCTTAATTTTAATCTAGTCCAATTTTCTGTTTTAGAAATCATTCCTTATTTGAAGGTCATGAAGATATTATCCCATTATTGTCCTAAAGATTATTTTTAACCTGTCTTATTTATATATTTATTTAAAAATTTGTTTTCTTTATTATTTTTAGAGAGAGAGGAAGGGAGAGGGAGAGAAAGATAAGAAACATTGATGGGACCGGGCCCACAACTGGGCATGTGCCCTGACCGGGAATTGAACCAGTGACCTCTTGTTGCATGGGTCGACGCTTAACCACTGAGCCACACCAGCCGGGCTATGTATTTATTTTAAAATATGTTTTTATTGATTTGAGAGAGAGTAGGAGGGAGAGAGAGAGAGAAACATCGATGCGAGAAACATCAATCGACTGCCTTCTGAACACTCCCTACTGGGCATCAAGCCCTCATCCCAGGCATGCGCCCTGACCAGGAGTTGAACCAGTGACCTCTTGGTGCATGGGATGACACTCAAACAACTGAACCACACTGGCCAAGGCTAACCTGTCATATTTAGGTGTACAGTATTACTCAATTGAATTTGGGATATAGTAAGAAAGAGTGATACTTTATTTTTCCCTTATTGATATCCACTTAATCAAGCATCATCTTTTTCAGAAGGTTGTCCTTTCCCTCCTGAGTTTCAGCAGAGATCCTGCCATAAGTCAGGTAGTTACTAAACTGTGTGTTTGGCTCTGTTTCTGGATTCTCTGTTCTGTTCCACTAACCTGTTTGACTTTCCCTGTGCCAGTACCACCCCACACCTCAGAACTATAATCTTATGGTAAATTGGTTTCTGATGGTATAAGTGTTCATTATGTACTTCTTTTTAAAGACTGGTTTGACTATTCTAGTTTCTTTGCATTTCCAGATAAAATTTAGAATCAGCTTGTCAACTTTCACCAAAAACTAACAAACTCTGCTTGGATTTTAATTGGGTTGCATTGCATCTATGGGTCAATTTAGGATGAATTGACAGTATTGAGTCTTCAAGCCACTAATGTGGCATATTCTTTAATTTCTCTCTGCAATATTTTACAGTTTTTAATGTAGACATCACACCTATCTTTTAGATATATTACTATATATTTTACATTTTTCTGCCCTGGCCGGTTTGGCTCAGCGGTTAAAGCGTCGGCCTGCGGTCCAGAGAGACCCGGGTTCGGTTCCCGCTAAGGGCATGTACTTCGGTTGCAGTTTGTCCCCGGCCCTGGTTGGTCGTGCGGGTGGCAGCCACTCGATGTGTCCCTTTCACGTCGATGTTTCTCTCTTTCTCTCTCTTCCTCTCTCTCCTTCCCACTCTATCTGAACAAAAAATGAAAATAAATAAATAAATAAATAAATAAAACATTTTTCTTATTATTGTAAATTCTGTTTTTAAATTTCATTTTCTTATTAATTGCTAACATATAGAAATGCAACTGATAATTATATTCTGAACTTGTATTCAGCAACCTGCTAAATTCATCTAAGTCCAAAATTCATACGTTAAATCCCTAACCCCCAGTACTTGAGAATGTGAATGTATTTTGGAGCTGGGGCCTTAAAAGAGATAACTAAGTTAGCCCTGGCCGGTTTAGATCGGCGGTTGGAGCATCGGCCTGTGGACCAAAGAGTCGCGGGTTCGATTCCGGTCAAGGGCATGTACCTCGGTTGCGGTTTGTCCCCGGCCCTGGTCGGGGTCGTGAGGGAGGCAACCAGTCGATATTTCTCTCTCCCTCTCTCTCTCTCTCTCTCTCAAGATAAATAGAAAAATGTCCTCAGGTAAGGATTGAAAAAAAAAGAAAGAAAGAGGTAACTAAGTTAAAATAAGGCTGTTAGGCGTCTACATTAGAAGAGAGTAGAATGTACAGGGAGGCACCAGGGGGTGTCCCATACACAGAGGGACAACCATATGAAGAGGCAGCAGGAGGACGGCCATTTGCAAGCCAAAAAGACAGGCCTCAGTGGACCCGACCCTGGTGACACCTGATCTTGGACTTCTAGGCTCTAGAACTGTGAGAAAATAACTTTCTGTTGTGTAAGACCCCAGTCTGTAGAATTTTGTTATGGCAGCCTGAGCAGACTAAAACAGAGGAAGATCCTGATGAAAGCTCATTAAACCAGGAGGGGTTCAGAGAGCTTCTGGGTTGGTGAACATGGCGGTGCGGGAAGAGTGTCACCCTGAGAGGCCATGGAGGCTCCGCACCCTTCCCCACGCCTTACCCTATGCACCTCTTCCACTGGCCGCTCCGAGTCATATCCTTTTAGAATAAATCCGTGATCTACCAAGTAAAATGTTTCTCTGAGTTCTGTGAGCTGCTCTAGCAAATTAATCAATCCCAAGAAGGAGGTCATTGGAACCTCCACTTTATCGCCAGTTAGAAACACAGGTGACAACCTGAAGTTGCAACTAGCATCTGATGGGGGGGGTACAGTCTTGTAGGACTGAGTCCTTAATCTCCAGGGAGACAGTGGCAGAGGGAGTTGAACTGGAGGACACCCAGTTGGTGCCGGAGAATCTTTGGTGGGAGGGGAAATCCCCAGGTTGGAGTTGGGTGCAGACCCTTCTTTATGCCCCATTGTTGGGGACAGTTTATGTCAGTATTGTTTGGAAAGTGGAAATTTAAAGAAGCCAGGTTTAGGGGATGACAGCATGAACTGTCAAAACAACAATCGTGTGTTTTTTGGTTTGTGTTTTCTAATTTGCTTTCTCTTACTCACAGATTATCATTCGAATGAGTGAATCAAATAGTTGTTTTCATTTCATATAAAAAGAAAAATAAATATCCAATCATCTAACAACATAACTAAAGCAGTGCTATATTTTATAATTAAATTATAAACCTAAGAAGTGGAACAATCTATTGGTGTAAGAGGAAAACCCATTCTTTAATTTAGAAAATAGCAGGAAATTCTCTGTAATAAAAGTAGTGTTTTGAGGTGCGTGCTGAATTCCCAGGAGTAGTAAAAGCGTTGGGTGCTTTACAGTTTCCCAGAGATGGAGTCCGCAGTTCTGGGCAGGTGCTGTGCTCTTTCTTAATATTTAGATGCCAAAAAAAGAAGAGGCTCAGCAGTTATTTCCCTTCCAACTGGAATAAGAAGTTATTCTAATATTAACAAGTAGTTTTGCTAGCAGTAGACTCTCCAAAGAAAATAAAGATGGTTTACGTAAGGAGGCCATCAAAACAAAAGGATCCATTCAAGAGAAATCAGCACGAATTTCAGCAACTGCTGAAACTGTCAGCCAAGTTCAGCAGGAAGTGCAAACAGTATTTTCCATTTCAGAGAAATACATCTATCTCAATGATTATTCATCAAGACACAAGCCAGGCAACTCGTAAATATTTTTTTTATAGAGGATAGCATAAGGGGAATTCCACGTAGAAACCTAGCCCAGAGACCAGCAATCACAGGTCCTGGCACTTCAACTAAATGTTTTAAGCCCTCACAGGAATAATTTGGGATACTAGAAAGAGGAAGTTTGTGCACCTGGAAAAGACTAAATAAACCTGGAAAACGTAATGATCCTGTGTGTGCCATCCTCGGTTCCTTAAATTTTGTTTACTTGAGAAGCCTGTCAACTAACAATGGGGCAGGACTGGGTGTCCAGGGGAATCTAAATCCACATCACCAGCCCTCAGGATCCCTTGAAGATTGGAACATCGTCTAGCTCATCCCCAAGGACTCCCCCTAGTAGGTGTTCAAGATGTGTTTGTTTAATTAAATTACATTAAATCAAATGGTGTTTACCAAAGCTATGATTTCATTTAGAAAAGGACAGAAATTAATAATGGCAATCTTCCTGTAGTTTTTTTTAATTTTTATCCTCATCCGAGGACATTTTCACATTCATCCTCAGATAGAGCGAGAGGGAGAGAGGGAGAAAGAGAGAGAGAGATAGAAACATCGATGTGAGAGAGACACATCGGCTAGCTGCCACCCACACGACCCCAACCAGGGCCGGGGACAAACCGCAACCGAGGTACGAGCCCTTAGCAGGAACTGAACCCAGGTCTCTCTGGACCGCGGGCCAACGCTCTAACCGCTGAGCCAAACCGACCAGGGCCCTGTAGTTTTTATTTGATCAAATTGGGAAGCTCTTTTTGCATATCCCCCTGTTTCTTTCCTCTACCAAGCACCAACATCTTGAGGAACAAGAACCTGTCTCATTTGTGAACCTGTCTCATTTGTCTTCTTACTCTCACTCTAGCATAGTAAGAGTTCAGTACTGCTTTTTAAATGAATGAATGAATGAATGAATGAATGAGTGATTCTTTACATTCTCTTTTATTAGAAATGATAACTGCAGAACATTTATTTAAATAAATATGCCCGGCCAGTGTGGCTCAGTGGTTGAGCGTCGACCCATGCACCAAGGGGTCGCTAGTTCAATTCCTGGTCAGGACACATGCCCAGGTTGTGGGCCCGATCCCCAGTGGGGGGCATGCAGGAGGCGGCCAATTGATGCTCTCTCTCATCGATGTTTCTATCTCTCCTCTCCCTTCCTCTCTCTCTGGAATCAATAAAGAAAAAAAAATTTTTTTGTTTAAATTTAAAGAAATAGTGGCTCCGCAACACAAATAATAAAACCCAGCCCAGTACCTCAGTTATGGTTTAGTCCTTGGCCCTGGTCAGGGTTGTGCGGGAGGCAACCAATCGATGTGTCTCTCTCACATTGATGTTTCTCTCTCTCCCCAACTCTATCTGAAGATAAATGGAAAAAAGTATCCTCAAGTGAGGATTTAAATAAACAATAAAAATTTTAAAAGTAAAACCCAATACAGGGGATGGGATAACAATAAATAGACAAAATAAACTAAGCATGCATGTCTTATCTCTGTCTGATACAAATTTAAAATCTAAAACATATTCTGGGATCAACAAAAATTCAAAGAACCATTGGAATAATATCAATAATCAACATAGGGTCCAAGCTCCATGAGTTTTAGTATTATTAGGAGAAAGCATAAACCAGACCAGAGAAAGCATTTAAATCCTCAGTGCAAAGCAAATGGCAAAGATAAGCAGTGACATAAAGTGATGATAATCTTGCTGTAGCTGCCACCCTAACCCCAATAGCTCGTTTTCATCACTGACTCCTGAATTTCCATCAACTTGGGGAAGATAATAAATCCTTTTTTAGAGTTCTTCACAGTCTGGCAATCATGGTGTGAATCCTTGCGATACCCTGAGTGGGAGACATCACTAATCTCGTTGTATAGATGAGGAAGTCAAGGCCCAGGAATTAACTAACTTGGATCCAGGTCTATCTGACTCCAAAGCCCACGTTGTTGTTTATAACTGAGATATAATTACTTATAATGTTGTATAAGTTTAAGGTGTACAACATGTCGACTTGATACATTTATATATCGCGTTATGATTACCACCATAGTGCTAGCTAACACCTCTGTCACATCACATAATTCTCGTTTCCTTTTTGTGGTGAAAACAATTAAGATCTAGTCTCTTAGGAGCTTTGAAGTTTATAATAGAGTATTGCTGACTATAATCACTATGTAGCTCTCTGGGACTTATTCATCTACTGGTTTCAAGTTTGTACCCTTTACAACATCTCCTTGACCCCATCGCCCTCCAGCCCCTAGTAACCACCATTCTATTTTCTGTTCTAAGACTACAGCTCTTTTAGATTCCACATATTACTATAAGTGAGATCATACAGTATTTGTCTTTCTCTGCCTGAATTATCTTACTTAGCTTAATGCCGTCAAGGTCCATCTGTGTTGTTGCAAAAGGTAGAATTCCCTTGTTTCTCATGGCTAAATAATATTCCTCTGTATGTGTGGGTCTGTGTGTGCATGTATATTCACAACTTTTTCATCCATTCATCTTTTTTTTTTTTAATCCTCACTCGAGGATTTTTTTTTTTTTCATTTATTGGTAGAGTGGGAAGGAGGGAGAGAGAGAGAGAGAGAGAGAGAGAGAGAGAGAGAGAGAGAGAGAGAAACATTGATGTGAGAGAGACATATCGACTGGTTGCCTCCTGCACGACCCTGACCAGGGCCGGGGCAGAACCACAACGGAGGTACATGCGCTTGACCTGACTAGAACCCACAACTCTTTGGTCCACAGGCCAGCGCTGTAACTGCTGAGCCAAACCGGCCAGGGCAAATCCACACGTTTTAATGTCCAATTCAGTATGTTATCCATGACACACCTCTGTCTCAACTGCATGCTGTGTTGTTCCTTCCCAAATACACTCCCACCTCTCTTCATGAGGTGACTTCATCTAACCGGTCATCGTGAGGTATGGCAGATTCTACCTCTCTGCTGCCTGAGCACCAATGCCGTTCCCTCAGGTGATTGCACCAAGCCCCGTGCTGCCTTTTATGGAACAGCACCAATTGCCAGAGCTTGACATCCACTCCCTGCTCTCCTGCTGCAGACATGTCCCCTCCCCTACATTTCACACATGCACACGCACCCAACTATCCCAACTGCTTAGTAACTCTAGACTCCCGATTCTTGTTCGCGTCTCCCTTGTGTATTTCCTCAGTTCCTAGGTCAGCACTTAAGAAGTCCATGGTGCCAAAGGACACCTTCTTTAAAGACGTGGACTACACCTGCATTTCCCACGCCTGCTGGCTGGGGGAGAAGAAGCGGTGCCTCACCTGCAGCCTCAGGAGCAGCTGCTACTTTTTCATCGTGGTGGAATGCAGCAAGAAAGACCTGCACCCTGGGTGTACCGGGGCTCGTGCCCGAGGCCATGACAGATCTCCTTACACTGATGGGCTGCTTGGTGGACAGGAAGGGGACGATCCTCACCCCCTGCAACAGTGAGGCTGTGGCACCCGTGACAGAGGAGCTGGGGCTCTACAAGGACATCGACTGTGACCTGGAGGAGTATGCCAAGGACGTGCAGACCCTGCTGCAGGGCTGCAAGGAGGACGTCCTGATGCCCAGGTGGCAGTACCCGTCCCTCTCCCTCTACAGGATGGAAGGTGCCTTCTCTGGCTCGGGGGCCAAGACTGTGACTCCTAGGAAAGTGGTCAGCAAGTCCTCTATCAGGCTTGTGCCCAACATCACTCCTGAGGTTGTCAGCGAGCAGGTCATAAGGTACTCGACTAAGAGGTTTGCTGAGCTGCAGGGCCCCAACAAGTTCGAGGTGTGCATGGGCCATGGTGGGAAGCCCCAGGTATCCGACCTCAACCACCCTCACTACATGGCTGAGAGAAAGCCCTGAAAACAGGCTTTCTAACCCTCCAAACCTGAACCTAACTGGAAGGATCATGTGGTTTGTCTGCTGATAAATAAAAAATACAAATAGAAACAAAAGGAAAAAAAAAAAAAAAAGAAGTCCATGGTGCCCATTATCAAGCAAACATCAGAATTTAAAAAGAATATATACAAGTAGTAGAACTTCAGTTCCTGGAAATATAGTGTGGAAGAAGACAGCCTGAAACCTTCATACTAAAAGTACTAGGTCAAAAATAACAATCACCCTTTTTGTGCATAAGTGCACTTAGAAGATAATGAGGTAAATTTCTAAAAGGACCTCAAGCCCGTTCAGGGTAAGTGGACGGTGACGCCATAAGTTACCTTGAGGCACCTACGGATAACAGGGGACCCAGAGCAGAGAGGGGTGGCAAAGCCAGAGCTCATGCAGGGCAGGAAGTCAGGTCACAACCCCCCTGTCCTTGCTCACAGATCCTGCTGTGCTGTGGCCTCAGAGAGTCAGTGAGGAAAGGCATTGTCCTGGCAGGGGCGGCAGTGAGGAACCGTGACTGTGTAAGAGGGGAGGGTGGCTCTCTGGAAGTCTGGAAAGCCACAGGCGGGAACTTTTTCCTAAATGGGCACCAGCAGAACCAAGTGGAATCCCCTCTGCAGGGCTGAATCCACAGCCCACTGTGACACCCAGGAGACCAGTCTGAGACTTGATTTTATAAGCAGGGTAACTTGCTCAGATGCGTTAGGTCTTCTAAGGTAGTCATAACCTTGACTAAGACAAATACATGGACTTTTTTGTTATGTTTTGTTTGTAATTATCAACCAAGGACATACTTTTTATTGACTGTAGAGAGAGGAAGGGAGAGGGAGACAGAGAGAGAGGGGGGGAAACTTGGATTGAGAGTAAAACATCAGTTGGTTGCCTCCCACACGTGCAAACCAGGAATCAAACCCGCCACGTGGGTATGTGCCAAGACCAGGAATTGAACCCGAGACCTTTCAGGGCACAGACAGCACTCCAACCAACTAACCACACTGGCCGGGGCAAACACCTATGTTTTCTTAACATTGATAAGTGTAAAAAGGAATTTGTACATACTACAATCTTTGTGAACTGAATCTTTCACTTAATACAAAATTACTAAGACTCAACCATATTATTACATGTCTTCATAGTAGTTCATTTCGACTACCTTTTTTACTGCCTTTGTCAGCAGCACAGGATGCCTTTTTCTGGCCTTGACTGTGGCTCGCGTTTTTGCAAAAAAAGAAAAGGAAAAAAGTTTTTAAAAATGAGAAAGCGGAGATGAGACGGAAGCGTGCCCCGCCCTCAGTGCCTCCAGGCCTCCCTCAGCTCCACCCTCGGCCCCTGGGCCCCTGGTGTGGAGATGTGGAGACTGACTATTCTGTCTTCCTTTTAAAAAAGTGATTGCTATCCTCACGACTTCACTTTGGTTTTGCTCACTGGGGACCAAGAAGTGGGGGTGGGTGGCTCCCCCTGTTGCCCACCCTGGGGAGTGATTAACCATTTTTTAAAAGAAAAACCTAAAGTATATGGGCAAAAGAAGAATATCCACTCTGTGGATAGTCTATAGTTTATTCATCCTTTCTCCTGTGGATGGGCATTTTGGTTGATTCCAGTTGTTTGCTATGAAAATCATGTTTAAAAATTAAGAAGAGGCCCTGGCTAGTTTGGCTCAGCGGTAAGAGCATCGCCCACGGACCAAAGAGTCTGGGGTTTGATTCTGGCCAAGGGTACACTGTACCTTGATTGCGGTTCGTCCCCGGCCCCGGTTGGGGTTGTGCGGGTGGCAACCAGTTGATGTGTCCCTCTCACGTTGATATTTCTCTCTCTCTCTCTCTCTCTCTCTCTCTCCCTCTCTCCCTCCAGCTCTATCTGAAGATTAATGTGAAAAGTATCCTCGGGTGAGGATTAAAAAAAAAATTAAAAAGACTATTAAAATATTGTTACTCCCACCACTCAGAGATGGTTACTGCTAACATTTTAGTATGTATTCTTTCAAGTCCTTGCTATATAATTTTTATACAATTAGGATTCTATTGTATAAATATTGATTTGTAATGTCAGATTGCTTTCCCAAAAAGTAGATCTAATTTATATCTCCGTGATCAGAGGATGAGAGGGCCCATCTATTCAAGCCCCAACCCCAAAAGGATTATCTTTTTATTTTTATTTTTTTAAACTTATCTTTATTGTTGAATGTATTACAGATGTTCCTCATTTTTCCCCCATTGCTCCCCTCCTTCCCATTCCTGCCCCCGTCCTGCCTTTCCCCACACTGTTATCTGTGTCCATTGGTTATGCATATATACATAGAAGTTCTTTGGTTTATTTCTTCCCACCCCCCAACCCCCCTTCCCTTTGAGGTTTGTCAGTCTAACAACCAATTTGTACTTCTTAATCCCGTCACCTTTTTCACCCCTCCCCCCAGCCCCCTCTGATCTGACAAGCAACAAAATGTTCTCTGTATCTATGAGTCTGTTTCTGTTCTGCTTGCTGATTTTGTTGATAGATTCAATTGTTGATAGATATGTATTTATTGCCATTTTGTTTGTTCATTTTTTAAAATCTTTTTCTTCAAGAAGACCCTTCAACATTTCATATAATAATGGTTTGGTGGTGATGAACTCCTTTAGCTTTTCCTTCTCTGGGAAACTCTTTATATGGCCATAGATTCTAAATGACAGCTTTGCAGGATAGAGTAATCTTGGTTGTACGTCGTTGCTTTTCATCATTCTGAATATTTCTTGCCACTCCCTTCTGGCCTGCAAAATTTCTTTTGAGAAATCAGCTGACAATCTTATGGGAATTCCCTTGTAGGTAACTAACTGCTTTTCTCTTGCTGTTGTTAAGATTCTCTCTTTGTCTTGAACCTTTTGCATTTTGATGATGATGTGTCTTGGTGTGGGCCTCTTGGGGTTCATCTTGTTTGGGACTCTCTGTGCTTCCTGGACTTGTATGTCTGTTTCCTTCACCAAGTTAGGGAAGTTAGGCAGACCATTATTGTTTCAAATAGGTTTTCAATTTCTTGTTCTCTCTCTTCTCCTTCTGGCACCCCCAAGATGCGAATGTTGGCACACTTGAAGTTGTCCCAGAGGCTCCTTACACTATCTTCATTTTTTTGGATTCTTTTTTCTTTTATCTGTTCTGATTGGGTGTTTTTTGCTTCCTTATATTCCAAATTGATGGTTTGCTTCTTGGCTTCACCTACTCTACTATTGAATCTGTGTAAGTTATTCTTTATTTCAGTTAGTGCCTCCTTCATTTCTGACTGTGCATCCTTCATTTCTGACTGGTCCTTTTTTATGCTCTTGAGGCCCTCACTAAGCTCACTGAGGTTCTCACTAAGTCCATTGAGCATCCTTATAAGCAGTGTTTTGAACTCAGCATCCGTTAGGTTACATAACTCCATTTCACTTAGTTCTTTTCCTGGAGTTGTGTTCTGTTCTTTCATTTGGGACCTGTTTCTTTGTCTCCTCATTTTGGCTGCCTCCCTGTGTTTGTTTCTATGTATTAACGAGAGGTATGGGGCTAGTTGAGACCAGATGCTGCTTGTTTGAAAGAATTTAGGAAAAGCTGAAGCAGGATCCAAGACAGGCCAATCCTGTGGTAAAGCAACTGGCAACAGCTTGGGTGGGCCTGGAAGTTGGGTGGGGCGGGGCCTCAGGGAATCACCAGGGCGGGGCCAACAGTGTGAGCCAGGTAGCTGGAGTCCCAGATCTGGCGGCGTCTGCCGGCCCAGGGAAGGGCTCACCAAAGGAACAAAGGCCTCTGACAGCACGTCTGCCCAGGAGAAAGCTGCCTCTCCAGCCCTCACTCCAATGCCAAACAGCTCAGTTCTTCCCCGTATGATTCTCGTGCCTTTCAGGCTGCCTCCCCCACGCTGGAGCCTGGAGGGAGCGAGTCCGAGTAAGTCCGTGCGCGGGCCCTTTAAGAGGAGCTGCCGGGGGCTCCAGCCGCCTCAGCCTCAGTTCCCGCTGGTTTTTCCAGCCAGAAGTTATGGGGACTTCTCTTCCTGGCACTGGAGCCCTCAGCTGGGTGCCTGGTGTGGGACAGGGACCCCTCAGTCCTCAGGGAGGACCTTCCCAGCCGAGGTGTCCCTCCTAATTTTTATCCGGCACATGTGGGTGTGGGACCAGCCCTCCGCCCCTCCTACCAGTCTCGATGCAGCTTCTTTAATTTCGTAGTTGTAGGACTTCCATTCAGCTTGATTTCAGGTGGTTTTGAATGATGGTTGTTCTGTAGTTTAGTTGTAACTTTGATGTAAGGATTATCTTTATTTTATTTATTTATTTTTTAAATCCTCATCCATGGATATTTTTCCATTTATCTTCAGATAGGGAGAGAGAGAGAGAGAGAAACGTTGATGTGAGAGAGATACATCGATTGGCGGCCTCCTGCAGGACCCAGACCAGGGCCGGGGACTGAACTGAAACCAAGGTACATGCCCTTGACTGGAATCGAACCCTGGACTCTTTGGTCTGGGGCCAAGGCTCACTGGCCAGGGCAGATTGTCTTTATTTTAAATGTGTGACAAGCTGATAAGCAAACAAAGGCCTCGCCTTATTTTCTATTTACATTTCTTCAATACTAGAAAGTAAACATTGTTCTCCAGTGACTTTAAGTTTAATTTCCCCCAACAACAGAAACCATAAAGAAAAAGCCATTAATTTTGCTTTATATTAGTATCAGTTTTAACGGAATATTTGTCTACCTTCCAATCACTGTGTTAGTTTGTTTGAACAAATTTCACAAACGTCTTAGTTCAGTTCAGTATTTTAAAGCTATACAAATAATGGAAATAATGGGCCGTTATAATGTCACCATTTTTTTCCTTTTATCTTTTTGCTGCAAATTACCCTTTGTGGTTGTGAAAACAATTAGCTGTGGAAACACTTTGTTTTTGTTTTTATTTTTTTTCTTTATTGATGTTTAAATTTTTTTTCCCTTTATTGATCTTAGAGAGAGAGGAAGGGAAAGGAAGAGAGAGATAGAAATATCAGTGACAGAGAACATCAACTGGCCACCTCCTGCATGCCCCCCCACTGGGGATCAGGCCCACAACCTGGGCATGTGTCCTGGCCAGGAATCACACCGGCGACCTCTTGGTGCATAGGTCGATGCTCAACCACTGAGCCACACCAGCCGAACCATTTTCTTCTTTTTCCAAAGTTCCTCCATAAAATGGGAAATTCTACCAAGACCCCCATCTTCCCAGGGACCCAGAAGGGAGGAAGTTGCTGCTGGCCCTCCACCTCTCACTGGCTCTTTGCTATGTCTGGTGAGGCGGTGAGACTCAGCTGTTGTTCCATCTTTTCTTCAGGACTGGTGAACTCAGTAAAGTGGACACTCTCATAAAGGTCACATCTCTTTGACCCTTGGGCGTTTCTCACCTTCAGTCCTGCCTCTTCCAATCAAAATGCTCACCAGGGGAGCCCGGCCTCTGTGCGAGCCGTTCACCTCTGCCTGGGACCCATCGCTTTTGTTCAATCTGGGGAAGTAACAGCAGGAAGCCCGCTTGGCCACAGGTCCACGCACAGCAGTACTGCCCATACATTGATCCGTCTTGTGTATCTTCTTAATCTCAGCGCTCAGAGGAGAGCGGAGTGTAGTTAATTGGGTCCTTCAGCCCCATTCAGAGCAATAACGCAGTTGTAAGCACCAGAGGGCTCCTGAACAGAATGTTTTCACGGTGGGCGGAGCATGAAGGAAGAGAGCAGTGAATTAGTCCCTCAGGAACATTGTCTTGGGGCAAATTCCTGTGCCTTTCTCTGGTGGGGCCCAAAGAAACTGCTTTGTGATAATCCAGTCCTTTCCCCCTTCCCTTGATTTTCCCTCCTCCCCCAGATGCACAGGGAATTCCTCAATTCTGGATGTGATCACTTCTCCCTGGGAGATGTGGAAAGGAAAACAAATGCTAGTTTTTAAAATGGATAATATGGTCCAGCCGGTGTGGCTCAGTGGTTGAGCATTGACCCATGCACCAAGAGGTCACCGGTTCAATTCCCGGTCAGGACACATGCCCAGGTTGTGGGCCTAATCCCCAGTGGGGGGCATGCAGGAGGCAGCCAATCGATGTTCTCTCTCATCAATGTTTCTATCTCTCTCTCCCTTTCCCTTCCTCTCTCTCTAAAATCAATAAAGGAAAAAAAAATAAAATGGATAATATGAGTTAAAAAAATGAAATTTAACCCAAATTTTCTGATCATTACAAAGAGGGCAAGAATTAAATAGGCCTTTGTGTCTAATATTGAGATGAACTGGTGGCCAGCAGGCTCCTACTTCCAGAATCAGGGGTGGAATACTCTTCGAGCTGGAGCCTGGTCACGGCTTTGATGACCGGAAGGCTGACTCAGATGGAGATTAGGATGCAGAAACTGGATTGAGGGGGTGTTACTGGGTTTAACGTCTGTTAAGGACAGGGAGTAAGATCGGGCGGAAGGTATGAGTCCATCAGATTCATGTTGTGCCCGTCAGCCTCTCAGGAAATGTGGTTGTTGAGGAGAATTTGGACAGTAGAATATGTTGAAGTGGTGACTGGTGTGAATATGCAGAAATAAAAAAATTTAAAATGTGCAAATGAGGAAATGAAATAGGTAAGTTTAGGATCTTAGGATGGCTGAGTTTCTGCACACAAACGCTTATTCTCCTTTAAGAGTAACTCTTAACAGGGACAGTATTGCCTCCAAGGTGGAGGGCAGGGATTGGAGCCAAATATCATACCCTTTTTTATGTGTAAAGCAGAGGTACAAAAAGTACACAAACAGATATGCAATATATCTGTGGTATTAAAATTTCATGGTGAGGGTCTTTAGGAAAATATGACTAAAAAGGTTCCTGATGGGATAGTAATGCAAAAGAGATTGAGAAATACTGCTTTAGAATGACTTCTTAAGTATTATCTTTGTATGCTTTTTAAAAATTATGACAGTGACACTGTTGCATTTTCTTACTGTAAAAATAATACAGTCCCATTAGGAAAACAAACATAACAAAGAGAAAAGATTGGCACTTTCCCTCCCAGGAGCATGCCCACGCCTTTCTTCTGCATCTCCTAAACTCTAAGGGACCCCAGGAGCCTTGCATCCAGGGCTGCAGTGGGCAGCGGCAGCCCATCCAGGCTCACCCCGAACCCGTCTCCAAGGCCTCTTTTCTCTGACTTTCCAATGAGCCAAAGCAGCCTAGCCTAGGCTCTCCTGTTGTTCTTCTGTCCTAAGTCCTTCCTTGTTTTACTGTCCTCAGCATTAATAAACATACTCTCAAAACAAAAAAGAGAAAGGATTTCTAAAAATCCCACCATCCAGAGATAACATTTAGGGTAGGTATGTGTGTGCTTATTATTTTTGCTTCTCTTCAACTGTGAAACCATCAGGGGCAGGACATTCAAAATATGAGCCTGCAGAGCCTGTAAGATCATAGTGAGGCTTCCTATTGCCCAGAAACGCAGGGGAAATTACTGCAAGTCTCATCATTCTGTTATGGAAACAGATGCTGGATTGTTTGTTTTTTTTATTTAGATTTCGAAATGTCTTCCCCTCTATTTCCTACTGCTCTGGCCCAGAGCCAACCTGAGGAATGAGAAGTGAGTCTACTAGCCCCGGGCCAGAGGTTTGAGTGCGCAAGGGTGGTATAGAGAATCCACTATGATGGAGGCATCACGTGGACAAGAAAAAACATGGGCTTCAGAAACACCTGTGCTTCCAGGTCACCAGAGGAGGAGTCAAAAGAGTTACATCAACATTCATTGACTTCAGAATCATATCTCCTACCCTCTCCTCGAGTTAGCTCATCTTATTAATGAATTAATATAGGAATCAAAGGTGACTCATGTTTTTTGTGGATTTTTTTCATTATTTAAAAAATTGTACCAAAATACAAATAACATAAAACTTACCATCTTAGCCATTTAAAAAAAATTTTTTTTCCTTTATTGATTTGAGAGAGAGAGGAAGTGAGAGGGAGAGAGAGATAGAAGCTTCGATGAGAGAGAACATCAATTGGCCGCCTCCTGCATGCCCCCCACTGGGGATTTGGCCCACAACCTGGGCATGTGTCCTGACCGGGAATTGAACCGGCGACCTCTTGGTGCATGGGTCGACATTGAACCACTGAGCCACACTGGCCGGACCATCTTAGCCATTTTTTTTTTTTTTTTAATCTTCACCCGAGGACATTTTTGCATTTATCTTCAGATAGAGCAGGAGGGAGAGAGGGAGGAACAGAGAGAGAGAAACATCGATGTGAGAGAGACACATCGAGTGGTCGCCACCCACACGATCCCAACCAGGGCCGGGGACAAACTGCAACCGAGGCACGTGCCCCCAGCGGGAACCAAACCCAGGACTCTCTGGTCCGCAGGCCGACGCTCTAACTGCTGAGCCAAACTGGCCAGGGCCCATCTTAGCCATTTTTAAGTGTACAGATCATTGGCATTAAGCACGCTCACATTGCCCTGCTACCATCACCACCATCCATCCACAGAACTGTTTCATCTTACAAAATTGAAATTCTGCACCCATTGAACAAAAACTCCCATCTCCCCTCCCTGTAACCATGGGTTACATGAGCACCTGGAGGGAGGGTGGTGCCCTCCCTTCTCCTACACTGATTGCGGCCACTCAGAGTTTGATGACATCCCCTTTGGCTTGACCACACTATCAATCAATGCTTAGTCACCTTATATTACAAATATTGCAGGTTGGCATCAGACCTGGTGGTTCGTGACAGCCACCTAAAGACAGCCCGTGGTGATTTTCAGTTTTAGAATTTTCCTGATGCCTACTCGAGGGTGCTGGTGTTTCTCATTCTATCAGTGGCCAGTGTTTAGGGTCATCTAAATTGAGCTTCTAATCTTTAACTTGACTCTAAAACTTATGACCCCCATGGATGTGACTCCCTGAGGACAAGGTCGAAATATTAAGGAAATGAATGTCATTATTATCATTTGTTTAGACCTTTCAGGTTGCAAAGTGCTTTGTTTTCATCCGTAGTCACATTTCATCACCTCCACAACCCTGTAAGGGTTATTTTCATCTCATTTTTCAGAACTGAGGAAAGTGAGTCTGAACGAGAAAGGAACTTGGCAAAAGTCGTGCCAATAGCCATGGAGAAGTTCTTGAAGTTGTAGAAGATCCTAACTGCGTGTTGTAATGACTTCCTTGAAAAAGAATTCCCAATGTACTCACAGGTAAGCTTGGCTCCTATTTTAATATAGTTGGGGGAGATTTAAACCTAAATATCTTGTCTCTAGTTTATTTACTTGGTTATTTAAATGACTGCAATCTCAAAAAGTTGCTTATCGTTGTTTCTCCTTAGATTGTTTTCATACTCTTTTCATAACTCACTATGTATGTTCATCTTCATTGCTATGCATAAATGTAACTGCTTTTTGGTCAGCTATAGAAAACGAATGTTCTTTTCCCTCCCAAGTGGTCCCAGTGCTCATCAGGTCCTCTCCAGTTTACCTGCATCTTTCCTCATTCCTGGCTCAGTAGTACATCACTAAAGTGGAAAAATCACATTTTGTCCTTTTTCTTCTTCAGATATTCCTCCAGCCCCCTTCTCTTTATAATTGCCCCCCTTACAGCTCTCAGGACCTCAGCCCAAACGGATCTTTTAGGAACAAGTTGACATTACAGGAAAAAATTTGTTTTTATCCCTCCTCGCTTAATCGTTTTTTTAAAACATGAACCAGCTCAGCATGAGGATTTTTTCTGGGGTTCACTCCTCATAACTGGCCCCCAGAGTGCTTTGCGGGGCCCTGTCTGCAGCAGCTCCTCAGCCATGAGGCCTCCGGTGCCTTTCGCAGGACAGATGGCTCGCTCAGTGGGGAGGCAGCAAGCAGATGTGAGCAGCTATGTTCAGGTTGTGTAGGAGGGACACGGGGCCTGTGCTCCAGGAAAGCAGAAAGGGATCCTTTTCTCATCGCAGCCTCCTCACATCTCGCAAAGGGCAATGTTGTTCTCACAACCAACGGCCACATTTCAAATGGCACGTGATGTGTGGAATTCTAGAGAGGGGTGCAAAGAGGTGGCCCCCTCCTTGTTTCATGCTCGGCTCAGCCATCATTACATTTGTGAGATTTGGTGGTGGGGAGAAGGGCCTTGGATCTTTGGAGAATCCTGTGGAAATCTCCACTTTCACACTGAATCTTTTTAGGTTAGTACAAGTCTCGGTGCTATTTACATCTTTGGAGAGCAGTGCATTTTCTTTTTGGTTTCTTAAAAGAGTTGTCTGTAACTCCATCGCTCAAGAGGAGGAAGAATTCTCTTTCTCATGTTCCTCCACCTTCTCCTTCTCTCCCTCGCCTCATCCCCTACTTTCTCCACACAATACCTTTCTCCGCATTTATTTTTTTCAGTCTTCAACATCCTTTCACATGTATTGTCACCAAAACAGTATTTTGGTACACCTACCTGCAAATCCCAGCAGTGACCCTAACTATTGTTTTATCTGATAGATCCTATAGATAACTGATCCACAGTTTTTCATCCCCTGCCCCTCCCCGCAGGCCTGAGCTCAGACCCACCGGGGATTAAATGTGTGACTTTGCTCTTCTCTAGTGCCAGACACCGAGTCCTTGTGTGCGTCTCCATTCTTCTCGTGTTCCTGGCTCTTTGCTGATTAGCTCTTCCTTCCCCTGTAATAGAAGTTTTGGAGACAGGAAAAATAGCAGTTTCCTGTCCCTCCGGGAATGTTTATTATGTTTAATTAACTCCTGTATGGTGATTTCTGTTTTTGTTGGCCAACATAAAATTCATATTAGAAAATTTAGTCTTCAGCCGATGGTCGAATTCTAAACTATTTACCAGACTAGTTCTGGCTTTTGTGATTCACCCCACAGAAGACTGTTACTGCCTTTCAGTTACCCAGAAGGCACTCGCAGGTGGCGGTGGGTTGTGAATACCTGGTCGCCACTGAGGCAGGTCTGTCACCGTCGGTGTCTGTGACCAACAAGAGGAGAAAATGATGGGGAGGCAGATTAAGTTTCAAAACATAATAAAAATGTAGGGTCTAATACACAGAGAATTAATATGATTTTAGGGACTTCCTTCATCCAGTATGAAGATTTAAAGAAATGACTGATCAGCATGTCCAGAGTTTCTGTTTCTGTTCCTGTGTGTCTCTCAGATGTGTATCCACGTGGGAAATATTTTTATTTATTTATTTATTTTTATTCCTCACCTGAGGATATTTTTCCACCTATTATCAGATAGAGTGTGAGGGAGGGAAGGAGAGACAGAGGGAAACATTGATGTGATAGAGCCACATCGACTGGCTGCCTCCCGCATGACCCGACCAGGGCCGGGGACGAACTGCAACCGAGGTACGTGCCTTTGACCGGAATCGAACCCGTGACTCATTGGTCCATAGGCCGATGCTCTAACCGCTGAGCAAAACTGGCCAGGGCCACGTGGGAAATATTTTTAAAGTGCCTTCCCGAAAGAGACTGGTCTTCCAGAAGGTTTTTCTTCACTGATAGCAACCATAGTCATTATGTATCCATGGGCACTGGGAAGTGAAGGAGATGCCACCTTATCCTGCAGGCAGCATCCAGAACCAGCGAGCTGGGGGCATCCACTCTCTCAGTTCAGCTGGTTGCGCCAGATTCTTCTGGTTATCAATTCAGAAAGCCCAATTCAAGTTGCTAAAGGGAAATAAAGGAGTTTATTGGCTTAACAAGTGAAAGTCCCAGGGAGAGCTGGCTTCAGATCCTGACTGGATTGAGGGTCCATCTCACCCTATCTCTTAGTTCTGCTTTGCTGTTTGACTCCATTCTTACATTCTTACCTCATGGGGGCAAGAGGGCTGCCAGAGGTCGGTGGCTTTTATCCTCTCCTCTCATTAATTCCAGTTGGAAAAGCCTACCTTTCTCTCAAGAGTTTCAAATTAAAAAAAAAAAAAAGTTCTGGAACTGAATTATATTTTTAGCAAAGTATCGATTTGGGGTAGGTGAAGGGAAAGGCTATAGGTTGTAAAGTTTTTCAGTCTGTTCGGTGCTTTTGGTAAGGTTAGGAATGTTACCTTTTATGCCGCTACAGGATGCTTTCCCCCCAGGATCCCTGGGAATCGGCTGTCAGTGTGCGCAGAGTTGGTTGACTTTAGGCTGGCCCCTTATTCTGCTATAACTTCATGCTTTCTTAATTGTGAAACAAAGAGGATGGACCAGTCCTTCAACTTTCTTTGAGTTTTAGCATTCCATTTCTACCATTGCATTGCAAGTACAAAAATGCAGACAAGATACCGGAACCACTGTAAAGGGGCCACTGATGTTTTCACTCATCCCTGAACGTTGAACTGTGGTGATGGCCACGCTCGCTCATCTGACCACTAGGTTCCAGGGCTCTGTAGTGATGTGGTAAACTGGCAGTCCGCATCTGTGCCTCCTCCTTCTGGTGTGCTATCATAAACTCCTGAAGTTGGATTATTTATTTATCTGTTTGTTTATTTATTTATTTTTAATCCTCACCTGAGGATATGTTTATTGATTTGAGAGAGAGAGAGGGGGGAGAGAGAGAGAGAGAGAGAGAGAGAGAGAGAGAGAGAGAGAGAGAGAAACATCGATGTGAGAGAGGAACATCAACTGGTTGCTTAACCGGGATGGAACCTGCAACCTAGGTACATGCCCTGACTGGGAATCAAACCTACAACCTTTTGGTGTATAGGATCACCCTCCAACCAACTGAGCCACACCAGCCAGGGCTGGATTTTTTTTTTTTTTTTCCAATGACATTTCCAGACTTCCTCACAGCCAGGTTTCTGGATGACAGTTAGGTTCTGCCAACTAGATGCTCTTGGTAGAGATTTTGGAAGCACAAGTGAGACAGGGCGGTCTCCCTGTTACTGGCCTGGAAGTTCTGGGCTTTTCCACAGTGGCAGCTTCCTTGTGTCTAGGAAGGAGACTGGCAGAGGGCAGGGTGAAGCCTTGCTGCCTGCTCCCTGGACCCAGCGACAGTGCAGGCTCCTGAAGGCGACCTCTGCAGTCCAGCTGCATGTCCCCCACTTTCCTGACTGGGACTGAGGAAGCAGCTCCCGAGGCGTGATGCTGCTCTGGAGGCCTGTCCTGGAGGCCCTCCTCTAGCCCTTCCACAGATGTCATGAGCACCCAGTTCCCTGTAGAGCATCTCGCCAGAAACACAGAGAGATTTCTCTTTCCATCAACTGAGCCCTTACTGGTGGAGCCTCTAACCTATGTTCAGAAAAAGGAAATGCTCTTTCAGACCATGGTTATTAAAGTTTTCAATTTATTACATCTTTATTTCCAAATCATTAGAATACCCATAGTTCCCAAGTATTAGTCAGAGAGAAAAAGACAGAGAGAGAGAGACAGAGACAGAGACAGAGAGATTTATCATGAGGGATGGTCTCACACAGTTATGCAGGCTGAGAAGCCCCATGATCTCCTGTCTGGAAGCTGAAGAAGCTGGTGATGTAGGTCAGTCCAAACCCAAAGACCTGAGAACCAGGGGAGCCCATGGTATAAACCCCAGTCCAGGGACCCAAGGCCCAAGAACCAGAAGCACTGATTATTGAGGGCAGAAGATGGATGTCCCAGCTCCAGCCAAGAGCAAATTTGCCTGTCCTCTACTTTCTTTGTTCCATTCAGGCCCTCAAAGGATTTGATGATGCCTACCCACATTGGTGAGGGCCACCTGCTTTACTCAGTTCATCAGTTCAAATGCCAATCTCTGCCTCCAGAACCACGCTCACAGTCTCACCCAGAAATAATATTTACCAGCTCCCTGGGCATCCCTTGGCCCAGTCCAGTTGTCATATAGAACCAACCATCACACCAAGAAATGCACCCCCCTACATAGAAACTTTCTCCCTCTGCCTAACTCATTACTCTCAGGAATAAATATTCCTTTTGCAAAAGTGTAAATGGGGTTCAGGAATATTAAGGGTGGAACTATTTTCCCTGCATTCAGACACGTTACTGGGCAGAGGAGTTAACCAGAATTTATACCGTTAAGTGAGTAATGCCACTGACTTACACATCAACATTTGAGATGCAAATTGGATTTGTAAAAGCAAGGACTCGTGTTTAGACATAAAACCAGACCTTTCAAGGATTCTGAAGGAATGATTTTTCCCCCTCCTCTTCCCTTTTTGAAGAAAACCATTGGTTTTTACCCAATACTTTCCCAACAGGAAAGTTAGGAGATTGAGCTGATTTTTATTTGTTCTTTTTGGGGGGGGAGGGGCGGGGAGAATGTCCTTTAAAAAAATTTTTTTTCTTTCTATTGATTTTAGAGAGAAAGGGAGAGGGAGAGAGAGCTAGAAACATCAATGAGAGAGAACATCGACTGGTCGCTTCCTGCATGCCCCCCCCCTGGGGATCAGGCCCACAACCTGGGCATGTGCCCTGACCGGGAATCAACCAGCAAACTCTTGGTGCATGGGTCAACGCTCAACTGCTGAGCCACACTGGCCAGGCGAGAATGTCCTTTTTAAATTTACTTTCTGAAGATTTCAGAATAACACAACTATGAAATATTTGCTAAAATTTTCATGAAACTTTATATACCAGTGAATTTCCTTCTGTCCCAAAACGTCTCCATCTCTTTAGAAAGTGAGAAGAGAACAGCAGCTGCCAGTGCAGTCTAGGTTAAGACTCATCAGAGGGGAATTTCAGAAGCCTGTAGGGCAATTCAGCCCTTCCCTTTTACACAGAAAGTGGTCTCCCAAGGCTGTGTGCATTCCAAGTGGATACATCTAAACCTATTGTACTATTTGCCCAGACAAATCCCCTCCTCACCCGCATTTCCAAGTTTATGAGGCTTGTAATGAAGGGGACTGTTGATGCGAGAGACCCTTGTTTAATCATTAAACAGGACTAGGGCATTTAAAAAGTCCTGGCAGCAGATAGCTTTGGGTCAAGAGCCTCAAAATTAAACCGAGGAAATGAAGGGAAAGGGAAGAAAAGAATAAGAAAGTGCCACTCAAAGAGTCCGGGCCTCTAGCACCAGGAAGCTTTCCTCCTCTGTTTTCAGGTACAGAACGAGCCACAAAACAAGAGGAGGGGGTCAATGTGGGACCAAAGATGGGACATCTGTAATACTTTCAACAATAAAGATACATTTTTTAAAAAGGAGCTTCAAGTCCTGGCAGGTTTGGCTCAGCGGTTAGAGTGTCAGCCCATGGACCAAAGAGTTGAAGGTTCGATTTCGGTCAAGGGCACCTACCTCAGTTGCAGTTCGGGTTCGGTCCCTGGCCCTGGTCGGGGTCCTGTGGAAGGCAACCAGTCGATGTTTCTCTCTCTCTCTCTCTCTCTCTCTCCCTCCCTTCCTCCCCCCACTCTATCTGAAGATAAATAGAAAAGTATCCTAGAGTGAGGATTAAAAAAAGAGGGGGTTTGCCCTGGCCGGTTTGGCTCAGCGGTTAGAGCGTTGGCCTGCGGTCCAGAGAGACCGGGGTTCGGTTCCGCTAGGGGCATGTGCCTCGGTTGCGGTTTGTCCCCGGCCCTGGTTGGTCGTGCGGGTGGCAGCCACTCGATGTGTCCCTTTCACGTCGATGTTTTTTTCTCTCTCTCTCTTCCTCTCTCTCCCTCCCACTCTATCTGAACAAAAAATGAAAAAATGTCCTCGGGTGAGGATAAAAAAACAAAACAACAAAAAAACAAAACAAAACAAAAAAAAGGGGGGTTCAATGAATGCTAATTATTTTCTCCATTATTTTTCCTGTTCTCCACCCCCCCCCCCAACTCTTCAAGTTTTCTCTGAAAATAAGCCCACTCCTATTTTCTGCCTTGCTGGACTGATGTTCCCTTCGAAGTCTCTGAAGGCAGATGCAGCAGTCACAAATAGACTTTCCCTCCTGTTAGAACATGGGAGCCCACTGTCCCACTCTCCTTGAGCTTCCCTTCTCTATATGACAGTCATTCAGTGGCAGCAAAGGGTTGTGCTAGAAACTTCCCCTGGTTCTAAAGCAACAGGCCTCAAATACATCTCTGAGCAACCAGATTCTTGCCTATTAGCCTCTGAATATTCTTTCCAACAGCCAGGACCTAGGGATGTGTCCCAGACTCCTGTAGCCACTGGGGACATGCAAAGGAGCACAGCCACACAGGGGATCTGAAATTACACCGCCAGAGAGTCACGCTGTGGCTAATGTACACTTGCAATGTCTCACGTGAAGCTGACATCAGACATTCATTCACTGAATTATCTCCTTAATAAGGTGCTGCTCCTGGCTGAGAACCTGAATGAGAGAACGGAGGCTGTAGAAAAGAAGAAGGATGTCTTTGGAAGAGAAAGTGCTGGAGTGTCAGGGTTAAAAGAAACACAGCAATTCCTTTTGAATACTTTCTTCACCTTTTTCTTTTTTTTAAATGGATGGCAAATGGGTTGTGAAAAAAAAATGCAGAGCCCTTATAATTACTATCTATGGCTACATTTTGTCTGACTTGAATAAAAGCAGCAGCAAACAGAAGTGGGAATGTCGGTGACATGCTTCCTGATCTGTACAAACCTCATAAAAAGTTTGTTGTTCACAAGCAGCTTTTCACTGAGGGGCGGATGGTGGGGTGAGGGACAGGGGACCGGGACAGGGGGAGGAGGAGGAGAAGGAAGGAAAATGCCTCTTGGAGTAAATTCAGACTATTAAAATTCTACCACATGGGCACCGACCTCAGGAAAGATTTCAATAGAATAAATAATCTTGGGCTCAGAAACCTCGACGCAGAGCCTGTGAAATCAAGGTCTCTGGAAAATGCAGACAGGAATAGTTCTATATATGGCATCACTGCTTTTGGCAGGGAACTTGCAAATTAAAATCAAATGCTGCACAGTCAGGCAACTTCTAAGCAATTTCAAATAAGTACAGTCATAATTCATCTCTAGTCAAACAATGTGCGATTTTTGTACGAGTAACAGGAAGAGTTCTAGAAGGAAGGAACACTTCTCATTTCCATTGTTCTGCGGATGCTCCCACTCAGGCAGTGATTTTCCCCACGGTTACCAAGTGGGAGTCAGCTTACTGGAGGAAAGGTAAGGCATGTTCTCTTATTCCAGTAAAGGAGAAGTGTGGTTATCTAATCCTTACATAACTCTGAACAGATGATATGCAAGTGCACTTGTTTGTGTGATTTAGCAGAATTTATGTTTTCTTGGCCTCCCACCCAAGTAACTGGAAAACATCCACCTGATGAGAGAATGCACACGGGGGGCCCAGCTCTCTTGGCATTGAGACTGGCTTGCAGGTTGAGGGTGCACCCTGCAAAGTATTCAATTTGTTTCCTTTCGAAACAGGCATCTGCAAAATGGGCAGGAGGGATTCTGAAACTATTTATAGAAGCCTCAATGTTGCAATAAAGGCACATATACTTCCCCTAAAGTGCTGTTATCTACAAAAATTTTGTTACACACACAATAGCAACCATTATACCTGAGTCTCTATAGTCAAGATAGTGACCCAAACTTGATCAGACTAATCATTTAGTGTTTACTAATACTTCTCCCACTCTTAAAAGTTTGAGAACTCTATTTTAGTACCACAAACACCAGGGTTTTGAGTGAATAGGAAAGCTTATAAAAAGTAGTATAGAACAGGGTTTTATGATTTTTTTTTTTACTTTTTATTTTGAAATAATTATTGACTCATGAGAAGTTACAAAAAATAGTACAGAGAGGTCCCTTACACCCCCCACACCCCCACACCCCAACTGTAACATATGTAATCAAAGCCAGGAAACTGACATAGCCATGATACCATTCACTAGATACTATTAACTAGATTCAGACCTTACAGGAATTAGAACAGTTTTGTTTTGTTTTTTTTAATCCTCACCCAGTGATATGTTCATTGACTTTGGTGGGGGTGACAGAGAGAGAGATGAAAGAAATGTTGATTGATCACTTCCCGCACACACCCATATCAGGAATCGAACCCACACCCCTTTGGTGTACAAGACGACCCTCCGACCAACTGAGCCACCCAGCCAGGGCAGAACAGGTTTTTAAAACAATTTGGACACAGCTGGAGGTTATTTACATCCTTTGCATGAAATTTATCCTTGGGGTAACAAGGTAGAGATCATTGAGTTCACTGTCATCAGACCTAGATATTTGGGCAAATTATTTTTCACTATGCCTCAGTTTGTTTCTATGTAGGATGGGAATAATACTACTACCCAAGTAAGCTGGTATGAGGAAACATCTCAAGTGCAGTGAGAGTGGCATATTTTAGAAACCCCAACTATACTAGTGTCCTTCGTTCCCGCATCTTGATTCCTCTCCCCCACCCTCCAGGCTGCTCTGTCTCTCAACAAAGGCACATCCTCAAAATATTTAAAGTAAGAAGTTTCAGCTCTGGAATGGGCTTAATGCTACTTCTCTTAGAAGCAGCTCCCTATGCCAAGAAAGTGACTTGAAAACTTTGGGACTGCCCTGCTGCATGAAGTCATCCTCCATCCAGCCATCTAGCTGGCCTAGACTATTTGTGCTCCTGTGGGCTGGCACCCAAGCTGGAGGTGAGGGCTGAGCGGGACTGTCCTCCCATTCGCTTTCGTCCCCTGGCTCTGAGGTGGACCCTGAGGCCCTGACAGTGGAAGTAGAAGGAGGAGGGATCAGGCAGTCCCTAATTGTGGGTTTTCTTTCGGCCTTCCTGACTACCTGCCACCATGTGCAGGTGTGCAATTTGCACTAATTGTAGCATTGGTCCTGAGGGTGACGATAAAACCCACATGGGCTTCTCCATCTCCTGTCTTTTATTATCTCACAATAATTTGTCTATTATAAGCCAACTGGGCAAGTGCCACCCTTCATTCTCTTTTTGGTACAGTGCCTGCCATGCCTTAATTCTCAATTAATACAATTACAGTACTAACCCTCCTCTGGCCTAGTGTTCTGGAGGCAGCACTGGGCCGAGGGTAAATCTGGTGTGGATTTCCTTAGAGCCTTGCAGAGGTCCCCGGCTGGCTGCAGTGTTGGTTGGAGAGAGTGAAAGGCGTCATGAGGGTTGTGGGGAGGAATGCACACAGACAGGAGCAAATTAAGGGAAACCTGAGGTTTTTGTGAAGAGCTTCATTCTTGGGACCAGCCTGTTTCATTTGAACTTTAGCTCTGCCGCTGACCAGCTGTGTGTTGACAAATTCCTTAACCCTCCTTAGACTCTATTTTCATCTGTAAGTGGGGATAACAATATCTACCTCTTAGATCATATTATAGTGAAGACAAAACAAAAGTGAAGAAAAAGTACCTAGGGCCTCAATCACGGTAAATTTCCTACCCACTCAAACCTTCCAGGAATATCTAAGCGCAATTCAACCTGGAGATGTCCATCTGTCAACACTCAGGCACTGAAGGTCTATGACAGTTTACACGGGCTTAGGATTCCCTTTTCGCTGACCTTTAGGTTGGGTGTCAAATCTACCCTGGGAGCATAGAACTGGGACAAGAATAGCTGCAGGATGGCATTACACTGCGGAAGCCGAGGCAGTCAGTTCACCAGGTGTGAAGGCCTCAGACCTGAAAAGCAGGTGTGTGTGTGTGTGTGTGTGTGTGTGTGTGTGTGTTTTCCGAAGCAGCGGGGAACGGGGGATGCAGGCTGTATCCGTGCCAAAGGTCGCGCTCCTTTACTCTAGCAGCGACTCCGGGGGCGCACGGAGGTGCGGGGAGCGAGGGCCATCGTGGCGCGGCAGGAGCCAGGCTCCGGGGCGCACAGTCCTCCCCCGCGGCGCCGTGGCCGCCAGGTGGCACCAGGACCCGGGAAGTGGGCGCCGCCGCGGGCAGGGCAGGGCGCGAAGGGGTTAACGGGTGGGCGGGGCGCGGCGCCGGCGCTTCGGGGAACCCACCCGGGTGCGCGGAGGAGGGAGCGGCCGGGGGCTACGGAGTCGGGCGCCGCGCCGGGCTGGGGCGCGGCCAATCGCACGGCGGGCCCGGCGCGCGCAGAGGCTGGCGACATGGAGGCAGGCGCGGCAGCCGGCCGCCCCTGACGCGCCGCTCCGTCCCGGTGGTCGGCGAGGCCGAGCCGGCCGGGGCCGCGGCGCGGAGATGAGCAGGGCGGCGGCGCTGCTGCTCTGCCTGCTGGGCTGCCACGTCTGGAAGGCGGTGACCAAGACGCTGCGGGATCCGGGCGCCGGAGCCCAAGGTGGGTGCGCGGCGGGGCCGGGCGGCGAGGCCGGGCCGGCGGGCTTTTGTGTGGGCCACGGGCCTGCCGCAGAGGCGGCGGCGGGGAGGCTGTCGCCCGCATTGTGTCGCGGTCGCCCGAGCCGGGCCTGCAGCCCCCGCGCTGCGCTCCGGAGGGGGCGGCGCCGCCCGGGGACGCCGAGCGGCCTGAAGCAGATGCTCCCGAGAGGCCGGGACAGGTGGGGGTGTGGGTGGCACCAGCTTTGCTGCTTCGGGTGGCGCGTTCGGCTGCATCCGAGGGTCCTTTTCTTTATGCCGTGACACGGACACGCGGTTCCATCTCCTCCGCCCGGGTCGCCGCCGCCCGCTCTCCCCTCCGGGCTCGGGTCCTGGAAGCCCGGGCGCGAAGGCTGCGCTCGACCCTTTTGTTGTGGTGGCGAGGGGGTGGCCCCTGCACCCCGGGACCCCGAGGTCCGCGGCTGCTGCCAGTCACCGGCTTGCCGCAGTTCTGGAAAGTTTTGGGGGTCTCCTCCTCCTCCCTATCCGATGTCTTCTCCAGGCTTTGAGGGATTTCCTCATCGGCCCAGGAATCACCCCCTGAAGGGGAGAAAGAATTGGAACTGGGAGGCCCTAATCACTTTAAAACAACAATCATTTCCAGGTCTGTATGTCGCCAGCTCCTGCCTTTTGTCTCATCTTTGGCCTGTGCAAATTTGCTTTTCAGCCCTGGAAGTAATGTGGTCGCCTCTGAGAAAGACCATGAGCCTGTCTTTTGTTTTTAAAATACGAATTTATTTGGGGGGGGACCCCAAAGCTTCCTCTGCACGCGTTTGTGGGTACTAAATCCAGTGCTTCTCTGTTGCCGGCCTTTTCAAAAGGGTGAGTGAGGCCGAAGCAGAGGAGCATCTGCATCCACGTAGGACACCACTGCCCACCTCCCTCGGGCCTCTCAGGGTCCCCCTGCAGCCCTGGAGACCCCCCATCCCCTGCCCGCCTCCTTGCCCACGTCCTTTCCTTGCAGAAAGGTGTGTGTCCTGTGAAGTCAGCCCTGCAGACAGAAGGAACGAGGAGTCTCCATCCAGTGTCCTCTTGCTCAGACCTGCCTTACCTCCATCCTCATGCTAATTCCCTTCCCTTATAACAAATACGAGCGCAGAGAACCTGGATGGCCTTCTACCCCTGATGTTGTGACAGGGAGGAAGGTTCTACCCACAGTCTGCTGGGTTTAGTTTGTTTACCTACATGTTGAATTAAAGGTTTTCACATCCATCCTTTGCTGTACCATTTGCCGGCATCTCTTTTATGCATTGTTTTTGCTGTATCTATAGTATAATATGACCATTATGAATTGTGTATAAATGTGTGTTATGGAAGGGGGACATTGACAAGTACAAAAAGACCCATATCTCTCTCCATATAGGAAACGAATGTTTAGGACATTAGATCATCGGTGTTGAATTGTAGCCTCTTTTCATTAATGTCCTACTGCTCTTTGAATCAACTATTAATGAATGATATTTGTGTTTCAAGGAAGCTATTAATTCCAAAGAAGGGGTTGAATTTTTTGTTTTGCACTTGAAATGCAATATATAGAACCAATGAGTTTGTGTACTTGTAAAATAAGAGAAGGCTTGATTGGCCTCAACTGGAAAAATAAGAGTCATGAAAAAATCTACTAGGTTTAGGTTAGAGACCACATTTCACAGAGATCTTGCAGCTAAAAATCAGATTGGGTAACACAACTCTCAGAAATGGAATGTTCTGTCAAGTGGAAGAGAAATGATCAACCTGTGAGAAAATTTATGCCACGGCTAAGAGAATCTTAGTGGATGGGATGGTTGAGTGGAATATTTTTCCACCTTGATTATTTCCTTGATTGGATAAGGATGACTTTTTAAAGAGTTGAGCCCAGGAGCCCTAACCGAAGTCAGAGTCTCACTACCTGCCATCTAGATTTTTTTTTTTATCCTCACCCAAGGACATTTTTGCATTCATCCTCAGACAGAGTGAGAGGAAGAGAGGGGGGAAGAGAGAGAGAGAAACATCGACATGAGAGAGACACACCGAGTGGCTGCCACCCACACAACCCCAACCAGGGCCAGGGACAAACTGCAACTGAGATATGTGCCCTTAGTGGGAACCAAACCTGGGACTCTCTGGTCCACAGGCCGACGCTCTGACCGCTGAGCCAAACCGGCCAGGGCTGCCATCTAGATTTTGAGCTAATATCATTTTTATGGGAATGGACAGTATCTCCTTTGACATTCTAAAGTCTCTTTCGCCCCACTGAGTTCTTCAAACCATCTTAACACTTATCTTGTAACATAGTTTTTAGATTCACGTTTTCTCTGCTCTCCTGGGTCACATATACATGAAGACAAATGCCGCATCTGATTTCACTTTGCATTTTCTACAGCAGTTTGTAGATTGTTTTGCACATGGTCAGTGCTACATTGATGAAGGGTTGAAGACAGCTAGTATATGTACTGTAATGCAGCTATTTTCACAGCACACATAAACTATTAAATACTTACTAAAAATCTGTGGCACGCCAGAAAAATATAGTTTTTGCTGATCTGACCAAAAAAAAAAAAAGGTATAATTTTGATTCATTCACACCAGAGGCTATTGTGGTGTTGGGTGTTGCCATGTTTTGTTTTGTTTTTGTTTTGTTTTATTAAATCCTCACCTGAGGGTATTTTTCCATTTATCTTCAGATAGAGTGGGAGGGAGACAGGGAGACAGAGAGAGAGAGAAACATGGATGTGAGAGAAACACAACACATTGACTGGTTGCCCCCTGCATGACCCATCGGGGACTGAACTGCAACTGAGGTACGTGCCCTTGACCAGAGTCGAACCCACGACTCTTTGGTCCACAGCTGACGCTCCAACCTCTGAGCCAAACCGGCCAGGGCTGTTGTCATGTGACAATCTAAGGGAAAAGAGGTTAGCGCCCAAGACTAAATAGCCAGGCATAGGGCATGTTTTAGTTCTTGCGGCACAGCGGTTGGAAATCTCTGCCGTAGTGCAACATGAAGTCATCGTCTAAGCACGCATTTTAAGGAGAAAACTGCAATGTTTACCTTCTTTGAAACCTAATTTTTAGGAATTTTACTTTCATTGTTGAAACTTACTTGAATCATACTTTAACATGAGTTGTACACACATAGACATTGTGTACCAACAGGACTTAGAAATTACTTGGGAAGGCCTGGCTGGTGTGGCTCAGTGGTTGAGCGTCAACCCATGCACTAAGAGGTCGCTGGTTCGATTCCTGCTCCGGGCACATGCCCAGGTTGTGGGCCAGATCCCCAGTGGGGGGCATGCAGGAGGCGGCCAATCAATGTTCTCTCTCATCGATGTTTCTGTCTTTCTCTCCCTCTCCCTTCCTCTCTCTCTAAAATCAATAAAGAAAAAAATATATATATATATAAAAGAAATTACTTGGGAAAATCTTAGAGACCTGGAACACACAACACAGATCATGTACTCTATTCCTGGGGCTAAATGACACCTTCTTTATTAAATGAATCTTTACTGTGTTATCTGAGGAAACTAACATCTTGCAAAACTTCTTGGCGTAACTTTTCTATTTACATATTCACGATAAGATTTAAGGTTTGGCTTCAGATTCTTCTTACTGTAGCTGCTTTGAATCAGCAAAGGGATTTAAAAAGCAACAGTTGTCACAGTGAGGCTTTGTTAATCATGAATTTGAACTAGTTCTAGAATATGGTTACATATTTTTATTAAGTGTTTCATCTAAGCTGCTCTAAAGTGTTTATGGTATCTTTTTATTTTTTATTTTTGGAAATTTTACAGAAACTGTTATTCCAAAGTATTGACTAAATTTGCCTTTCTCCATCTCTTACAAACGTGTGCATTGAGGCTGGCTTGATAGAGGGTCCTTGAAGAGCAGTAAATTGTGCAGATGTGCTCTGTAGGGATGTATTTTCGAAGCCCAGCACTCTTTATGTGCCAAAAGAGGTCATAGGTAGGTTAAGGATGTCAGGCTCGGACTTCTACTGTATCATCTTGACTTTGCTGCTCATTGTCTAATTTTGCAATGATGTGCTAACTTTTTGTTCATCTCAGAGAAGCTACAATCTGTCATAACATTTGAGATGAATGGTTGACTGTCTCTCTTCTCTCTGAGAGGTCTGTTGTTTGCCAAACTCAAATTTCAGTTATTAGAACACCACTGTGATCCGTTGAAAGACCATGAAGCGACATAAGATATCAGGAGAACAAAGCCCGACTATGCTGACATTATATTCAGAGCATATCATCTAAATAAAACTCACAAGCTCACATCCTGGGAAACTGCAGGACTCATTGCAAGCCAGGTGTGAGAACTCTGCGCAGAAGCAACAGCAACGTCTGGGGAATTTCTGGCAGGGTCTTTGAAATGAGTTTATGAATTATTTTTTATCCTTTTTGTGCTTGTCCTATAATACAAGTGATGCCTGGATTTCTAAACTAATAGCCTGCAAATGAAAGCACTTTCTGAGTTTTAATCAACTCTTCATGTTGAACAAGTTAGTGATGATATCTCTGTAAATCTGTGTGTCTTTATTATTGTTGATAAATACTAATTTTGTAAATATTATCTAAAAAGCACTTGGAAATAAGTTAGACAACAGACATGTATAATACTGTATATTGAAGGAAAAATGGATACAATTTTTTCAGAAAACTAGATGGAAGAATTTGTCCTGTGATAACAACTACCTTTTGTACCTTTTGTGAAACATGTTTAATGGAAATTATAATATAGTTCATAGTGCTACTGTAGTTTGATCAAGTTACAGATAAATATTGTAAACAAGTCATTTTCATTTGATATCACCAAATATGACTTCAGAACTTTTAAAGACCCCAGTCCTAGTTCAGTTATTCAGGCCCAACACACATGGAACTGAGTGTATTTTTAAAATTAAGCTTTAGCACTAATAGACCAATTAATTGTATGAAATAATTGTTTTTTAAACGAAATTCTACAGTGTGACCCAATAATATGCCCTACGTTAAGAAAAGTATTATTTTTGTAAATAAGCAACGTTTGAGGCTATTAATCACTTCAGAAAGTGGTTTGTAATGTTCCCTTAAAATAAGCAGTCCAATCAGCATGTTTAAGACGATGCCACCTTCTTTTGATTAAGCCTCTGCTTGAAATGATTTCCTAGCTCTTCTTCCTTATGAATTCCAGTCAGTCTACAAATAATTTTCTTTTTCTTCCATTTATCCTTTACATAATTTATTAACCCTTAACACATTCCATTAATTGAACCCTTTTTTGTGGATGATGCTACCTTTTTTAACTCCTTCCTTGACCTTGTGTCCTAGCTCTATTTCTTTATATCCAAGCTAGTAGACACTTCCATGTCAGTGCAACAAGTATACCTCTAACTCCTCATCTTCCAACCTCCTTCTCCAACCCAGCATACCCGACGTTCTCTATCTACGAGACTTGAAATCTGGTGTCCCCTGAGGTCCTTTCTCTGCCTTATAATCTATATAGTTGGTAATCTTACAGGTGCATTTATATAGCGTCTTTATAGAGATGTCTTTCGAATGAGGTAAATGTATTTATATAGCATCAGCAGGATCTTGGAGGTCAAGTTTATGCTCCTTGTTCTGGAGATGAGGAAACCCAGGCAGAGAGAAGAAAGGTGACCTGCGGTAATGGTGCTCCCTAGCCACACAGACCCTGTGGAAGGTAGAATAATGCCCCTCAAAGACGTCCGTACCCTAGTCCCTGGAATCTGGGAATATATTACTTTACCTGGCAAAGGGACTTTACAGAATTAAGTTAAGGGTCTTGAGGTGGGATGATTACTCTGGATTTTGCAAGTGGACCCAATGCAATCACAAAGATCCTTATGAGAGGGAGGCGGAGTCTGAGACGATGTGACAACAGAAGCAGAGAGTCAGAGAGACTGAGGATGCTACACTGATGGCTGGAGGAAGGGCCATGAGCCAAGGCATGCAGGCTGCCTCTAGAAGCTGGAAAAGCAAGGAAACAGCTTCTCCCCTGGAGCCTCCAGAAGGAATGCTGACCTGCCGACATCTTCACTGTTAGCCTGATTATACTGATTTTGGGCTTCTGACCGCGGGAACTGTAAAATAGTAAATCATGTGGTTGTAAGCCATTGAATTGTGGTAATTTGTTAGAGTAGCCATAGGAAACTAATATAGACCCTAATCCTCAAGAATTATGAAAAGAGCTGCACCCGTACAGTCAGGGTAATGGTAGAGCGCAGACTGCTTCTTGGGAACAAGCTACTGAAGGTAACAATTGGAGAAATGCATGAAGTTTTTGCAGCTGTTTAACAAAATTCTGCCAAATTGGAGCCCTGTTGGGGATCCTTGAGGATTGCCTGAGGACCCTTACTATAGTCACCAAACTGACTAATTTTTCCCTGATGAGGTCAGTGGGATGTGACTTCTGTTTGTAAGCTAGGTGCACGCGTCCTCTGTGTTCCTTCCAGAGTCGGGATTACTCACACCTGAAGGGAGAACATGTAGCTCCCAAACCCCTGCTGAAAGCCACTTTTAGAAATCTTGCTTGCTTTTAAGCTTTGCTCTGATTTTTGTTGAAACATGTGTATTGGTAATAAATGAGGTAAAAAGAAAGTTGTGATTGATGTCACCATAGGCCCCCAGTGCCTTCATATAATGAAGTGATAGGGTCCCCCCACGAACTTGGAATGGCCTCCCAGGTGTTGTCTCAGAGGCTCAGCACAGCCCTTCTATTTCTCTGCCTCTCTTAGGCAGATGAGTCTCACGAGCTCTGGGCCTGGACCACCTGAACAATTGAAGACACCCCTGTGCAGGCAGAGGGCAGAGGCAGTATGGGAACACCTGGATTATCCTCAACAATACACCTGTTAGGGAATACAGGAAGCGTGAAACTACCTGTTTTGTGAATTTTTCATCTCAACTGGGAGCGAAAGAATTAAATTCAGTATAGTTCAGAGAAGGAAGGCATGTGACATTTGGGCAGGTCCCAGAACAGCAGCTGAAGGGGTCACTGGCAATTTAGTGTGGGATTTAAACCTTATGGGCTGGGAGAAGGATAAGGATAATGAAGTGTCCTGGCTCGAGTCTCTTCCCAAGGAAATGAACTCAAGAATGGAAAGAAGTTTGAACCTTCTCAATTGTAGGGCTTTAGCCAAGAGGTAAATAATGGAGAAAGGGAAGTAATCACTCATTTAAGGCTGAAGACCTTACCACTTGTTAAGGTATCATACTCATCTTCCCAGCATATCTCAAAACATTCATTCATTCAATTCTCTTCATTCTCACTATCATGCATACCTCAGTCCTCAAAGGGTTCTTGCTGAGGGCAGCATGTCTTTCTCTCTGTTTTAGTCTGTTCTTTCGACCCAACGTCTCTTCCAACACCACTTTAGTCAACTTTCTTTCCTGCAGAAAAACATTCAGTATTTTCATGTTGCCCAAAGTAATCTTCCTGCGTTTTCTCCCATGCCTGTTCCAACTTGATCTCCTATTCTCCACCAGTTCAAATTGTCTTCTCCAGCTGGAACGTAGCACTCATCATCCCCTGGATGACTGTTGTTCATCCTCCCTTCTCTTCATCTACAGCTGTGTTCTCTTTTCTGCTCTTGAAATCCTTAATATTGAGTATCTGCTCTATGAAGACAGTATGCTACTTACTAGACAAAAAAGGGTGATGTGGAGGGGGACTGTATTTTCATGAAAGCTTGATTATTTAGAAGCCTTTACCCTATGATATTTTATAATCCAATTGGAAAAGAAATGGAAAAATAAATTAATAAAGTAAGAAGGACATCACTAAGATACTTTTAACGTAATTAGGCAAGAGTTTCCTGAGTAAGATCAAACCAACCAACACTTGGATGACGAAACGTCCAGCTATTAGGTGTCTGTGATGTTTGTTCTGCATATTCCGAGAATTTATCCATAGTGAGACACAGAAAGTTTTATTTCCTAGAGTATAGGTATTCAGCACATCACTGAGTGCTCCTAAAACTTGTAAGAAAACTTTTAGTGATAAAATATTTAAACAGTGATCACATAAATTGGAAAATATTGGTTCTGTAGTGATTTCCAATGTCAGTTGATGCTCTGAATAAAATAATTACTGAAACAATTGCATAAAGCTCATGTTGCTTAAATTGTGTGGGGAGAGAAAATGATCAAATATGGCCCTGGCCAGGTGGCTCAGTTGGTTGGAGCATCATCCTGTACACCAAAAAGGTCACAGGTTCAATTCCCAGTCAGGGCGTGTATAGGAGGCGACCAATCGATATTTCTCTCTCACTCCCTCCCTTCCTCTCTCTAAACATATCCTCAGATGAGGATTAAAAAAAAGATAATCAAATATGAATTTAATATGTTCATTGAATATTTTATATTCTTAATTTTATGCAAAACATATAAACATATTCAAATATCTTCCTAGCAAATGGCATAGGAAAAGCTGGCTTAGGAAAAGATAGCTTGGAAGTTAGTATTGAGCTTATAAAGATTGGTTTGTTTTGTTGTTTCGTGACTTGTTTTACACTGTACCCCTCAGGGATAGAGAAGATCGAGTTTATGAGGAAAGACAACCATTTCCAAGTCAGATGAACATTTTATTTGCTTGAACTTACTTTTTGAACTCAGAATTTGAGTAGAAAAAAATACTGAATTCATATAGAGGGAAAGAGATTTAAGATTTGACAGAGCTGAACTAAAGTCACTGAACACTGGTTAAAGCTATCTTCAGTCAGTGAGGTGAGTCAGATTAGTAAGACTTCTGATTTCAAAACAGCAATTGGTAGCAGAGTCTGTGGGTGAGGTTCACGCTCTTCCCCTTTACACTGGGGAGATTAGAGTGTGGTTGTGGTTTGGTTCCTTTGTACCACAGTTATAGCTTAGAGCTCTCCTCTTGGAGAGAAGGTCTACACAAGAGCATTTTCTAGTGGAAATTTATCTTAACAGAGATAATTAAAGCACGTGTAACTTGGGTCTTAAATATTTTATTAACATTTTATGTGTTTCTTAATTTAATTGTTTTATTATTATCAGACTAATATATGGTTTATTATTAATAGTATTTTATTCATGATTTGGATGAGTATGTTTCTGGGAAATTGATGATACTTTCTTTTTAAATATTTTTTCTTTATTGATTTTTAGAGAGAGAGGAAGGGAGAGGGGGAGAGAGAGAGAGAAACATCGATGAGAGAGAATATTGGCTGGCTGCCTCCTGCATGCCTCCCACTGGGGATTTGGCCTACAACCTGGGCATGTGCCCTGACCGGGAATCGAACCAGCGACTTCTTGGTGCATGGGTTGATGCTCAACCACTGAGCCACACTGGCCGGGCTGATTATACTTTCTTAATGAGTTATAGGTGAAAGGGGTGTTTTAGTCCATTCACGCTGCTGTAACAGAAACCGTAGACTGGGTGGCTTATAATCAACAGAAATTTATTTCTCACAGTTTTGAAGGCTGGGAAGTCCAAGATCAAGGCACTGGCAGATTTGGTGTAGACGGTCAGGGTGTTTACTAGCCATCCTGTTGCTATGTTCTCACATAGTAGGAGGGGTGAGGGAGCTCCCTGTGGTGTCCTCATATGAGGTCACTAATCCAATTCATGTGGTCTCCACCCTCATGACATAATCACCTAGTAAGGCACCACCTTCAAATATAATATTAAGGATTAGGTTTCAACGTATAAATTTGGGGGGACACAAACATTCGGTCTATTGCCAAAATTAGGTTAAAAAAAAAAACTGTAGGCAGTAGGTATGGGTTAAAGTTAACAAAATTGCAGAATAGGAAGGAAGAAAACAATTTTTTTAAAAGACAGATCTTATAGGTGACTACAAGATTAGTTAAGTAAAGAGTGAGTAGCAAGTGTGACTTGGCTACCAGAACTGCCAGGTGACCTTGGGCTGCCCTTGCTGAAGGCCTGGTTTCTAGAGAGCAGATTAGGGACAGTCCTGTTGTGTTGTGTGCTGGTGGGACCAGACCTGAAGGATTGTATTTGATCCTAGATGCCAGACCTAAGATTGATTGACCCTCCACGGCAGGTTTAGAGGAGAGCTTGGAATCAGGTTGCTTGCTTTGTATGCTGTCATTATTCATATCAGATGATTAGCCATCCATGACATCAGTGAGTGCTGGACCAGGCCTGCAGGCCCCTGTGGTCACACAGCCCTCCACAGAAGCTCCTCCTCATCGGGCATCCCAGGCTCAGCCCCAGAAGAGCTGAACTAAGTTCATTAGTTGGAGGAGCTTCAGGCATGTTGTTGCTGTTGTTGTTAAAAGCAAGGCAGATGAATAGGTAACTTCAAAGTCTTATTTATGAAAGATGGTTCATCCCAGAGAATGTGTGGTCTAGACCAAAAAAGATACAGGGAGACCATTTAGAGAGCCCCAAGTATGTAAAGGACTATTGTGTTAGCTCTCTGTCGCTGCCTTCCCGATTATCCGGAGTGTAGCAGTTTGGAGCAGCATCCGTTACTACCCCACAGTTTCCGTGGATGGGAGGTTTGAGCACAGCCCGGCTCAGGGTCAGTCTTGGCTTAGGGTCTCGCAAGGCCAGACTCAAAGCGTCAGCAGGCCCTTGCTCCTTTTTGAAGGGTCTGGGAAGAAGTCGCTTCCAAACTGATTCAAGTTGTCAGAATTCAGTTCCTTTCGGATAGAAGGCTGAGGCTTCTGTTTCTTTGCTGCTGTCAGTGGGAGCCTTCCGTCACTCCTGAAGGCCACCTGTATTCTTCCTACTTTGCCCCTTTGCCAAGACAGCAGCATCCCTCGAGTCCTCACATCTCTCGGATATCTCTTCTGCCTTGTCTCTTTGACCACAACCACAGGAGATTCTCTGCGTTGAAGGGCTCAGGTGATTAGATTGGGCCTTCTGGATAATTTAGGAAAATCTCCCTCTTACAGTCTGTAACCTCAGCTAACCTCTGCAGTCCCTTTTGCCATTTACTATATTGGCAGGTTCCAGGGGTGAGGGCGTGGCCGTCTTTAGGGGGCTCATTTTTCCATGATGTAGAGAGTGGGTCCGTTGGGCTCCAGTGGGTAGAGAGGTGGGCAAGGCAGATCTCCGGCCGCGGGGGAGGTTGAGGAGAACAGGGAAGCGGACTGCAGAGGGTCCTTCAGTGAGTCTCGAGAAGGGTTTGGACTGGTGACTTCGGTGTCCTTTCCTGTCCTGAGACTAGATGGTAAACTTCATGGACTAAGTTCTAAATTCTATGGACTTGTGTGCAGGGAAACGTAAGGTGGCTTATGTGACACCAAATGCTGTATGTAAAGTGGTCCTGAGTTTTTGTATTTTGACCCTGAAAAACCTGGAAGTAAGGTTTATTTCACTAACATACTAATTTTTTTTTTAAACTCATCTTTATTGTTGAATGTATTACAGATGTTCTCCCTTTTTTTCCTCATTGACCCCCCTCCTCCCCAATCCCACCCACCTCCTGCCTTCCCCACACTATTGTTGGTGTCCATTGGTTATGAATATATGCATAGGAGTTCTTTGGTTTATCTCATCCCGCCCTCCCTCCCCCCTTCCCTTTGAGGTTCATCAGTCTAACAACCAATTTGTACTTCTTAATTCCTTCATCTTTTTCACCCATTCCCCCCAGCCCCCACCCATCCGGCAAGCAACAAAAAGTTCTCTGTTATCTATGAGCCTGTTTCTGTTCTGCATGCTCATTTTGTTTGTAGATTCAATTGTTGATAGATATGTATTAATTGCCATTTTATTGTTCCTGTTTTTGTTGTTCTTCACCTTCAAGAAGACCCTTCAACATTTCATATAATACTGGTTTGGTGGTGATGAACTCCTTTAGCTTTTTCTTGTCTGGGAAACTTTTGATATGTCCATCGATTCTAAATGATAGCTTTGCTGGATAGAGTAACCTTGGTTGTAGGTTGTTGCTTTTCATCACCTTGACTATATCTCTTGCCACTCCTTTCTGGCCTGCAAAGTTTCTTTTGAGAAATCAGCTGACAGTCTTATGGGAGCTCCTTTGTAGGTAAGGAACTGCTTTTCTCTTGCTGCTTTTAAGATTCTCTCTTTGTATTTAACCTTTGGCATTTTGATGATGATGTGTCTTGCTGTGGACCTCTTTGGATTCATCTTGTTTGGGACTCTCTGTGCTTTCTGGACTTGTATGTCTGTTTCCTTCACCAAGGTAGGGAAGTTTTCTGTCATTATTGTTTCAAATAGGTTTTCGATTTCTTGTTGTCTCTCTTCTCCTTCTGGCACCCCTATGATTCAAATGTTGGCACTCTTGAAGTTGTCCCAGAGGCTCTTTACACTATCCTCATTTTTTTGGATTCTTTTTTAAATTCTTTGAATGGTAAATATTTAGTTATCTCTGCTATCCTTCCTGTTAAGTCAGTGTAACTAATAGTGGAGGCACTCTCAGCTTCATTCACCTAGACATGAAGAAACAATAATGATTAGCTAACGCGTATCGGGTGCTTATTGCATGCCAGGCATGATGCTAAGTACCTGAATGGATTACCTTATTTAATCTTCACATCAATCCTGTGACGTGTAAATATTAGTCTCATATTACAGAAGAGAAATTTGAGGCACAGAGAAGTTACACCACTTTCCCAAAGTGACACAGTAAATGGCGAGTCCACCGTGTGACACTAAGCAGGCTGGACTGCACCCTCAGAATAGGCGGTTTTTATGATTTGGAGGGTTAAATGATTGTTTTACACAATTTTAATCATCTTGGCATTTTACCAATATAAAAAAGGGGCTTTTAATGGGCCTGGTCATTTTTTATGCAGAAAGACAAAAGTATCCCCTTGTGTGGTCCCTGTTTGCCTTTGAACATGGAAACCAACCTTGAACAGTTATTTACTGAGCAGCTCCGAAGAGCAAAGCTCTGTGCTTGGTGCAGTGTGGGATTCAAATGTGCAGAAGTGATAAGAAGTTCACACAAGTAACTCTGATGAGCTCTTGAGGGAAGTCCAGTCCAGCAGGGTGGGGTCCGGGGTTACACCCAGCTGGGAGTGGGGGAATCTTCTGGGTTGTGTTTCAAGTCTCTTAGGATTTGGCAAACTGTTTATATAACAAGAGAAACTTGTTAGAACCCATCAGTTGGAGAGCTGGGCTAGGGAAGGATGTGGTTATTGGTGAAACAGTCCTTCAGGTGTGTTTGAAGTTGTACAGTGTAATGAGATGCCCTTGTTCTCCTTTGGCATCAAGTGAGGGCTTTACTGACTGTGAAGTAAGTGTGAAATGCACCTACGTGTATTTATTTGGTATTTGAATTTACTTGCAAAGCTTTAATCTTTTTCACTCAAAAAAAAAGCTGCTTAGTTCCTCTTTGCTTATGAAGTGATTCTGAAAATAAATCTTTAAATTATGTTCTTATAGAACTATAACAGATTATTTTAAACTTATTTTGTGAAAATGTTCGGCCATACCAAACAAAGGAAAGACTTTTACAGTGGTACCCATACTCATCACACTCACCACTTCCATTATACAACTCACATTTTATTTACTTGCTTCATTCCTTATCTATAATTAATTAATTATTATTATTATTATTATCCTCACCCGAGGACATCTTTTTGCATTTATCTTCAGACAGAGCTAGAGGGAGAGAGGGAGGAAGAGAGAGAGAGAGAAACATCAATGTATCGATTTGAGAGAGACACATCCACTGGTTGCCACCCACATGACCCCAACCGGGGCCGGGGACAAACTGCAACCGAGGTACGTGCCCTTAGTGGGAACCGAACCCGGGTCTCTCCGGTCCGCGGGCCGACACTCTAACCGCTGAGCCAAACCGGCCAGGGCTGTTAATTATTTTATCTATTCATTAATTCATCTTATTTGTTGATGCATTTTAAAGTATGTCTCAGATGTCAGTGTCTTTTCTCCAAATACTGCAGCATGCATGTCATTCATTAGTGTTAAAGGTATTTATTTATGATTTTTTTCCTCAGGGAAATTTACATACAAGGAAATATACAAATCTTGTGTTGACATATGCATAATCTGTGTAATCTTAAATCCCATAATTACCACACTTCCAGAAAGTTCCCTCCTGCCCTTTCTCAGTAAATCTCTGCCTATCCCTTTAAGGAAACCACTGTTCTGATTTTTTCCACCATAGATTACTTTTTTGCTGTTTCTAGAACTTCATATACATGGAAACATATATATGGCTTTTCTTAGTCACCATGTTTTTTGAGGTTCATCCATTTCTTTATCAGTAGATTGTTTCTTCTTATTGATGAATAGTATTCTTTTGTGTGACTGTTCTACAGTTTGTTTATCCATTCTCCTGTTGATAGACACAAATTTTTCTGGTTTTTGGCTATTGTAAATATAGCTGCTATGAACATTTTTACACAGTTTTTCTGTGGACATAAGTTGTCATTGCTCTTGGGAAAATGCTGAGGAGAGGAATTTCTGGGTTATAAGGTAGATGAGTGTTTAGTTTCATAAGAAGTTGCTCAACCTTTTTCCAAATTGGTTGTATTTTTTTTTCACACAAACACACAAATGTGTGCAAATTTTTATTGCTCCACATTCTCACCAACATTTGCTGATGTTAATCTTTTTGTTGTTTTTTTTAAAAAATTTTTTAATCCTCACCTGAGGACACTTTTCCATTGATTTTGAGAGAAAATGGAAGGGAGGGAGGGAGGGAGGGAGAGAGAACGAGAAACATCGATGTGAGAAAGCCACATCAATTGGCTGCCTACCGCAAGACCCCGACTGGGCCAGGGATTGAACCCGAAATCCAGGTACATGCCCTTGACCGGAAATCGAACCCATGACCCTTCCATCCTTGGGCCGATGCTCTAACAGTTGAGCCAAACCGGCCATGATGGTGATATTAATCTTTTTATCTGCCATTTTGGTGGGCAGATAAATGGATAGACAGACAATATCGTACATACATTTTGTTTTTCAGCTATAAATGACTCTGGTGTATGAAGAATGTTGGAGCACTCTTAGAAATTAAAATTAAGATTTTACCATTACGTTGATGTTTTTAAACAGTGTTTTAATGTAGACCTTCATTATTTTTTGATAGTGTATTAAAGTCAATCACATGGCCAAATTATCTCCTCAGGGCATATCCAATGTGATCAGGTAGAACCACTTTATCACATACTGACCCGATAAGCCACGGTGGGTTCGTTCGTGTGCATGTGTGTATGTCTAGGTGGAGAAGGAATGGGAGAGAAAAAGAAAATAAAAATAACCCTTCTAGAGTCTAATATTTGCATGTTGCTGGTGCACCATTAGAGGTTATAACCATTAGAGGTTATAATAGGACTGTTTCCACACCTGTTCTCCTTAAAGAAGCCAAAATCTATATGCCATTGGAAGGTGTAAGAGTCAATACACTCAGAGAAGTGCCGGGATCTCTTAATGACTAAGCAGCTTCTACAAGTTACCTGGGGCACTTCATTAACCCTTTTGAGTCATTAGTGTATTGAGTTAATTCCTCAAGGTATTCTAATAGCCCTTTAAAAAAAAAAAAAAGTCAAGATAAAGTTCTAAACACATATCAATTACAGAAGTCAAAAAATTTGAATCTGCCTTGAGGTCTTTGAAACTTGCAAAGCTCCCCTAAAGACCGTATACTGTTGGGAAATTGAGAGGAGATATGTGGTTGTTTCCTTACTTCCTCTGCTTGTGCCATTAAGCTACTGGCAGTTAAGTTTTAGCGATAAAGAGGGTTATTGAGTAGCAAGCAGTACCTGGTGTAGCACAAAAGTTGATGATGCTGGGGCATTTCCGATCCGTCAGTGGTGCTGTTTCAGCTGGAGCCTCTGCCTGCTCAGTGTCTCTGTGTGAGGTGCTGGTGGAGAGGGAACCGATACATTGGACGGTGTTTCCCCAGCCTCTTTCTAAGACTCGTAGGGAGACAGTTGCCAGGCTCATTGTCTCTGAAGGTCACTGCCCTCTGATCATCATGCTGAGCCCCTAGCACCAGTTTGGAGTGTGGGAGGGACCAGAGCACTCCCATGGCAGGGGTGTGTCCTTGCCGCTGTGTGTGATCACGGGCAGCCTGGCGGGTGAGGTGTGCCCGTGCTGTCCTGTCCAGTGGCTCTGTCCGACTCGGTCCACTCTGCTGTCCTGCTCAGAAGGCACATGCCTGTGCTGCCCCAGAGCAGCTGTAGGAGGGCAGGGCCCAGTGTCACCTAACTCATTAATTCTGAGTTGCCACGTGACTATGTTAAAAAGAAACATTTGGCATCTCAAATAAATGTGCCTGTCCCTGTGCCTGTTTCATGGGACTGAGCTGTTTCAGAGATCCACATCTGGGAGGGGGGAGAAGTGGGTGTTCGAGTCAGGGCCTCTCTTTTCAGTTCTGTTTCTTCTCTCAGGTGGCCTTTCTAACTTTTATTCTATTTCAGAGCAGCCTGCTTTTTAGAAATTATATTCAGGCAAAAAACAGTGACACCTGTGTAGTTTCCCTGTGGTACATACCCTTGCCCTTTTAGTGGAGGTACTTCTTTATTTTTATTTTTAAATATATTTTTATTAATTTGAGAGAGAGAGAAAAGGAGAAGGAGAGAGAGAAACATTGATCGGCTGCCTCCTGCATGCCCCCCACTGGGGATTGAGCCCACAACCTGGGCACGTGCCCTGACCAGGAGTCAACCAGCGACCCTTGGTGCACAGGACAACACTCAGCCAACTGAGCCGCACCGGCCAGCACTTTAGTGGGGTACTCCTTCCAAGCCCCTCACCTGCCTTCTCTGGACTTCTGTACAGACAGAATTAGTGGCATAAGTAGCCCTTCTGTTATTTATATTAAAACAGATTTTATCAAAGGAGAAGATTTTTTCTCAGACTTAGAACATTTTATTGTTTGATGCTCATGAGATATGTTTGTTGAGTCTGATTCCTGAAGGCGGACTCTCGGAGTCCCTACATTTATTTGGTGTTTAATGTGACAGAATGTCATCCTCTGGCAACTACTCGTCACTCACATTGTGTTGATATTTTTTGATATTAAGAAAATCCATCGTGCCCTGGCCGGTTTGGCTCAGAGGTTAGAGTGTTGGCCTGTGGACCAATGAGTCACGGGTTCGGTTCTGGTCAAGGGCATGTGCCTCGGTTGCGGTTCGTCCCTGGCCCTGGTCAGGTCATGTGGAAGGCAGCCCGTCGATGTGGTTCTATCACATCGATGTTTCTCTCTGTCTCTCTCTCTCTCCCTCCCTCCCACTCTATCTGATAATAAGTAGAAAAATATCCTCAGGTGAGGAATAAAAAAGAAAAAATCTATCATTTCAAGCTAGGGAAACAGAATAGCATTAGTTAAATGTAAGTCTGTTATTCCTAATATTGTAATACAGAGGGCAGTTTCTGCTTAAGGATAGCATAAAATAAATTACCTGTGTTTAATGCCATTTGATTATTTAAAATCTTCCCATCTAAGCAGAGGTTGGAGGCGATTGGTGTTTAGACGCCTTCTCCAGAACAAGGCTTTCCACTTTTCGCTCGGCTGATCGATCTCTCTCTTTGTTACCTGCCATCTGCTGCACATGTATCTGGACGTGTGAACAAGAATATGGGAAAGGGGTAGAAAAGTTAATGCTTTCAACTGGGGAGGGCGGAGGACACAGGGTCTGCAGTCTGGTCAAGTTTACAGCCCTCTGCTGGAACACAGGGAGCCCTTTTAAAAGATGGCTTTGCTCTCTGGTCTCTGGGTGCAGAAGCCCCTCACTCCACGGATTGTCCAAACGTTACCAGTGTGGCTGCAGTGAAATTCAGTCTGTCCTTCCTGAACGGCTTCACTGGGCACCCGGGGCACATGCTCGGTGCACAGTTGGGGATCCGCTCTCCCTTTACGTTAAACTTAAAGACTGCCTAGTGAAGTTAAACCCAGAAAGTGAGCCTTCAGCTCTCTTACCTCTTGGCAGAGCAAACTGTTAACCAGGCTTTTAACACACACTTTGTATTTTCTTTAGAATGGATTCTTGTGCTGTAACTTAGGTTCTGGGTTGGAGTTGACATTAATAAAAGGCTCCTATTGTGTATTTTCCCCACTACTGTTTGAAACAGGGTTTTTGTTTTTGTTTTGTTTTTTTTGTGTGTGTGTGTTTTCTTTTACCATTTTGAACCTCATTACCCTCTTCAATTGTAAAAATAAAATCATGGCGTATAATGATGATGTTTCTTTCAGTGTCTTGATGGAAATCTATTAGATGTAAATTAAATGTTAAACTTAAGCATTCTAAATCAATACATGTTAAAGTACTACATAAATGTTAAGTAAACATGAGAAAGGAGTTACTACCTTTTGGGCCAGGGATATAGCTTATGTACACTCGTTAGATTACATTTTGTTAATTAGGTGGGGCTATTCGATACTCATATCTTCCCATTTCTAAACTCAGTCCTTACAGAGATGTTTACAGGAGAGAGCTGACTGGAAGTTGTGACGTTGGACACTTCCTAACCTTATCTTCCTGTTAGCTGCTTCATGGCTGATGAGCCATTCTTTACCATCATCCATCCATCTACCTACCTACCTACCCATCCATCCATCCAACAAAGAGCCTACTTTCCTCACCTTTCACCCCTGAAGTACTGATATTATCATAAATTTGTATGATCCATTATAGATTTTCAGGTGTTTCAAACCCACTGTCTCTTGTTCTTAATAATCCTGGAAGGTATTCGGAAGAAATTCCTTTTTATACATAAAAAAAAAAAAGTGGCCTGAAGTCATGTGCTGGTGTAGGGGGGTGGTGGTAACCCCGCACACATCCTCCATCCTCCCCCTCTCTCCTTCTGGCGTGTCTCTCTCGGGTGCTCCAGGCAGACACACTCACTGTCTCAGTCGTGGTTTCTGCACAGGGACTCCAGTCGGAGCCACCTGGTTCCTGGACAGAAGTCACGCTGTCCACAAGGTGTGGCTCACACGTTTGTCTGTCACTTCTGGTTCCAAGCTATGGGGATCCAAAGATAGTTAAGAACCAGCCCCTGCTCTTCAGGTCCTCAAGCTCCTAGGGAAGAAGCACAGATAAACAAAAAGCGCTGCCACACAGAACGTGTGGAGGTGCAGAGGGAGGGCGTGGCTGACTGGGCAGTGAGGGAGGCTCACGGGAGTGGCTTTGGAGCTGGGGTCTGAGGCTAAGAGTTCTGCAGAGATGGAAGGAAGGAAGGCGCACACCACTGTCCTTGGGAATTGTAGCTCTTGGGAGGAACAAGAAAATTATAACATCATCCACAGCCAAGCCTCCCGAGTTTCTTTAGAAAGCATTTGAAAAAGAGCTTTTGGTGGGGTGCGGGGGGGGGGGGGGTGGCAAAATTATCAGTGGAGTTGCTGAGCTTGCTAATAAACTCCTGTCTCAGACCATGGGGGCATAATGAGTAGTGGGTGTTATTCTAAGACTGTGAACCAGTTGCCATGTCTGGTCTATCTTCCTCTCCCAAATTACTGTAAATCCTGTTTTCTCATTTATTCTGCTTGGTTGGTTAATCTTCAACCAGATGTTCCAACATCAAAGAGTCTGGCTTTTCGAGCATAACCTTCCTCCACCCCAGCCTCCTCTGCTAATCTCAGGTCATTTATTTAGAACACAATCAGTCATCTTTGTGACTGGTCTCCTGTACTTTCTTTCCTCATTCTTGTTCTTGCTTTTTCAGTTGGTTAATGGGGGTGTCCACATCACAGCTACCAACAGGCTACAGAAAGATCAACCTCTGTAAAGTCCATTCAGCAGCACAAGAAAGAGACTTTGAACACTGTTGAAAATAACCACTTATACCCAATCTTTGTGTGTGTGTGTGTGTGTGTGTGTGTGTGTGTGTGTATAAATGCTGCACATTCTATATAGTTGTTGAATGTGCAGCGTTAATCTTTCCAAATCCTCAAAGTGTCTTCAAGATAAGGAAGCTGATGCTAACTAGTGATGAGGAAAAGGCCCCTCCAGTGGTCTTCATGGAAGCCGTAGTAGAGATATCTCAGGTGGGGAGTAGCTTCTTGGCAATCAGGAATGGACTGGAGGTTCCTTCAATTCTCTTGCCTTTACAGGAATTGAAAGGGAAGGGGCAGAGTGCTGTGGTATGAACAGGGGTTTACATGCTATTAATTTATTCCCTTATTCATTGATATTTTCCGACACCCTCCTATTTGTCAGGCAGTGTAAAATAGAGCCATGATCCCCACTCTTCAGGAGTTTACAGTGTAGCAGCTGCAGTTACCTGTTCAGTGAGCGGGACTGCTGCTCCAGCTGGAAACGTGGAACACGTGCACAGGCCTGTCCATAGTGAGACTGTGCACATAGTGGACGCCTGTCCATAGTGAAACTATGCACATAGTGGACGCCTGTCCATAGTGGGGCTGTGCACACGGTCTTATTCTGTGCTTTCTGTCGCACCAGCCTTGGCCCCTTCTGTGTGGTTCTGAGTCCATGTTGTTTTTCTAGATAACGCTTCAAGTGACTTCCTAGTTTGCTGTCAAACACTAGTCAGTTCACAGTGCCACACAGAAATAAAAAATACATCTAAAATTGAACTTGAAAAATATTTTCCATTTCCTCATTCTATTCATGTACATTATTTGAAACATGAAGCCAAACTACTTTGAGAAATGAAGGCTTATGGATAAAGAAAAGGAAAACAGCTCTGCTACTTTAGAGAAAAGGTAGATAAAACAAAAAATGTTATACAGTGAGATGTAATAGAGTGAAAGTAGTACTTGATAACTTGCCTGGTCTTCCTGTTACCTGGGTTGAGGCGACCCTGTAGAAAGCCAGCTGACCTTGCTCTCCTAACCACTGATTCCCAGACCTCATCATGGATACAAACCACTTGCGGATTCTGGTTCAGTGGGTCTGGAGTGGCCTCTGAGACACTGCAGCTCTTGCTTACCATGCCTCTGGCTCGTGGACCGTACTATCTCAAGTGGGGCTCCCCACTGCACATCGGAGATGGGGAGACTGCCCCAGGGAGGTGTCCATCGAATCTATATAGCCTGTGCGACTCCTGCCACAGGTAAAGAGCTGCTCCTTTCTCCTTAGATTTTAAACTTCTCAGCTTAAGAAAGCCACACAGACAACAGTGTGGTGAAGGTGGAGGGGGGTAGGGTGAGGGGGGGAGGGGTGTCAAGAGGAGAAAAAAGGAGGGGCATCTGTAATACTTTCAACAATAAAGACAAATTTTTTAAAAAAAGAAAGCCGGCCCTGGCCGGTTTGGCTCAGCGGTTAGAGTGTCGGCCTGCGGTACAGAGAGACCCGGGTTCGGTTCCCACTAAGGGCATGTGCCTCGGTTGCCGTTTGTCCCCGGCCCTGGTTGGTCATGCGGGTGGCAGCCACTCGATGTGTCCCTTTCACGTCGATGTTTCTCTCTCTGTCTCTCTTCCTCTCCCTCCCTCCCACTCTGTCTGAACAAAAAATGAAAAAATGTCCTCAGGTGAGGATAAAAAAAAAAAAAAAGAAAGAAAGAAAGAAAGCCACCTGAAGAATTTATCCTCACCTTGGTCACAGCCTAGCTTCAAGAGAGTAGCTGGTTTAGTGCATTTAAGTGTTGTGTGGAAGGGATATTGTGTCTTTTCCTAGGTGTGTTCACTTGGTTACACATTCATATAATTAGAATATTTATTATGTCCATCATAAAAACTCTTCATAGCCCTCAGTGATCCTCATTGTGGACTTTTGGTTCTGTTCTCTTTAATCTGCCCCTAGGCCAGCTCCAATCACACTGCAGGTGTTTCTGACCCCAAAATAACTACTTCAGGGAGCAACGGAAATATGCTGCTGCCCTGCTTCCAGTTTGCACTTGATACTGAACTACTTTCTTACACTGTTTCTTTTTTAATGGAGGGTGACTATTATAAACTGTAAAGCCTGTATGTTTTTATCTGTTTTATGTTCGTGTGGTTTTTAGTATTGAGCAAACGGCATCCTGAATAAGTCATGTATCACCTGCATTTGGAGGATCGTTTAAAGACATAATAATTGACTATTGTTATTCAGAGATGTAGAGTTCCTGATTTTTTTCCATGTTTTTATTTATTTTATTATTTTTTTAATCCTCACCTGAGGATATTTTTCTATTGATTTTCAGATAGAGTGGGAGGGAGGAGGGGAGGGAGAGAGAGAAACACTGATGTGAGAGAGAGACATTGATTGGTTGCCTCCCGCACAACCCCAACCACGGCTGGCAGGGATCAAATTGCAACTGAGGTACAGTCATCCCTTGTTTATCGTGGTTAATCCGTTCCAGACTCTAGCGGTTGCACCTGGCGTTGAAGGATTCCTGGGGTGCTCGAATACATAGGCCTGCAGTCCATACGTACAGTAATTTTAATTTTAATTGTAATACAGTGGTGTATAATTGACTCAGACAACCAAGCATGCGCTGTATCATTTTCACTGTCTCAATCAACTTTTTAATGAATATATTTGAAAAAACCATGATAGAGTGAAGCCAAGAAAGTCGAAGTGCAAAGTGGCGAGGGAACGACTGTACGTGTCCTTAACCGGAATCGAACCTGTGACACTGAGCAAAATCGGCCAGGGCTGTCCATATATTTTTTTTTATCCTCACCTGATGACTTTTTTTTTTTTTTTTTTTTTTTGCATTTATCTTCAGATAGAGCAGGAGGGAGAGAGGGAGGAAGAGAGAGAGAAACATCGATGTGAGAGAGACACATCCAGTGGTTGCCACCCACACGACCCCAACCAGGGCTGGGGACAAACTGCAACCGAAGTACGCGCCCTTAGCAGGAACTGAACCCCGGACTCTCCGGTCCGCGAGCCAACACTCTAACTGCTGAGCCAAACTAGCCAGGGCTGTCCATATTTTTTAAAAGAGGAATAAGTTGCTTTATTAAAAAAGACATGGCTTTTCAAACGATAGACACAGGCAACAGAATGGTGGTTACCAGAGGGGGAGGGGATCAGAGGAGGATGAAGAGAGTAAAGGGGGTCAAATATATGGTGACAACGGAAGGAGACTAGGCTTTGGGTGGTGAGCACATAATGCAATATACAGATGTCATATTATAGAATCGTATACCTGAAACTTACATACTGTAATTAAGCAATGTTACTCCAATAAATGTAATTTAAAAAATTTTAAACAAATAAATATTAACAAATATAAAAAAGATTTAAAAAATAAAGATACACAATCATTAAGACATTTAAAAAATAGCTTTTTAAAAAAATTATCTTTATTGTTGAGAGTATTATAGATGTCCCCCTTTTATGCCCTCACTGACACCCTCCACCCTGCTTCCCCCCCCCCACCTTCACCTCATTGTCTGTGTCCACGGGTTATGCGTATATGCATATATGTTTTTTGGTTAATCTCTTCCTGCCTCCCCCCTTCCCTCTGAGATTCGTCAGTCTGTTTCCTGCTTCCATGTCTCTGGATCTATTTGGTTCGTCACTTTATTGTGTTCATTCGATTCCACATATAAGTGAGATCATGTGATATTTGTCTTTCACTGATTGGCTTATTTCACTCAGGATAATACTCTCCAGGTCCCTCCATGCTGTCTCAAAGGGTAAGAGAGCCTTTTTTTTTTTTTTTTATAGCTGCATAGTATTCCATTGTTTAAATGTATCGCAGCCTTTTTATCCAGTCATCTGCTGATGGGTACTTGGATTGTTTCCAGATCTTAGCTATTGTAAATAGCACTGCTATGAACATAGGGGGCCAAATATTCTTTCTACTTGGTGTTTCAGGCTTCTTAGGATATATTCCTAGCAGTGGGATCACTGGGTCAAATGGCAGTTCCACTTTTAATTTTTTTTAAATTTATTTTCTTTATTGATTTTAGAGAGAGGAAGGGAAAGGGAGAGAGAGATAGAAATATCGATGAGAGGGCACATCGATTGGCTACCTCCTGTGTGCCCTCCACTGGGGATCAGGCCCACAACCTGGGCATGTGCCCTGACCGGGAATTGAACTAGCGACCTCAGTGCATGGGTCAGCGCTCAACCACTGAGCCACATGGGCCGGGCCACTTTTAGTTTCTTTAGGAAAATCCATACTGTTTTCCATAGTGGCTGCACCCGTCTGCATTCCCACAAGCAGTGCACTAGGGTGCCCTTTTATCCACACCCTCACCAGCACTTGTTTGTTGATTTGTGGATGGTGGCCAACCTGGCAGGTGTGAGGTGTTACCTCATAGTTGTTTTTATTTTTTTATTTTATTTTTTATCCTCACCTGGAGACTTTTGCATTTATTGAGTGGGAGGGAGAGAGGGAGGAAGAGAGAGAGAGAGAGAGAGAGAAACATCGATGTGAGAGAGACACATCACGTGGTTGCCACCCGCACGACCCCAACAGGGTCCGGGGACAAACTGCAACCGAGGTACGTGCCCTTAGCGGGAACTGAACCCGGGACTCTCTGGTCTGTAGGCCGGCGCTCTAACTGCTGAGCCAAACCATCCAGGGCCTCATAGTTGTTTTAATTTGTATCTCCAATGATGAGTGATGTTGAGCATTTTTTCATATGTAGCTTTTGCACTGCACCCAGGTAACAGCTAGCTGTGCCCAGAGCTGCCTTTTCTTCCTTGTCCCCATGTGGAAGGTGGGTCAGGCCCCACTGAGGCAGCAGAATTCCTGAGTGCCTCATTTTAATTTATCTCCTTGGAGATTCCTGCTGCCTGCCGAGTTCCACAAGATCTTCGAGTAACCAGGAGAACAGTGATCTCTGTGAGCGCTTGTCTTTCTGGTTCATGGAAATTTCTATTTTTGTTTTGCGTTTTTAAATGAATGAAGTGGCGTTGAGTCCCCTAGTCCCTTACCCCTTGAAATGTTCATCTCCTTGCATTCAGAAGCAGCACCACTCACCCAGGTAAGAGCCAGGGCACTCAGGAGTGAGCCAGCCCCCAGCCAGGCCATGGCTTGTTTGTACTGGAGTGAGTCTAGGGCTCATGGAAGGGATCCAAAGGAGAGGAAGTGGAGAAAAGACATCCCCTAGTGCTGGTGCATAGCATTCAACTTTATTCTGAGCTGTGCAGTTAGCGCCTCCCTGCCTGTGGCTCCATCTCTTCATCTTACCCGTCTTAAGGCCTCTCCCACCATAAGGGCGTACCTGTGAAATTGCTCCCTCTTGGCCCCATAGCCCCCTCAAACTGTTCACTTTTTCCATTCATTACCAGAAAAGCTGCTGTGCACACTCAGTCTCTCCACACTCGCCCTGAAATTCACCCCTCCATGCTCTGCTTTCTCTCCCCTTTGACAATGCCACCTCCATCTCCATGACATGCTGTCCAGCTTTTGTGACAATAGCCTCCCTTGGCTTGGCTCCTCCTGCTAGGACTGCCCTTTCTAAGTCTCCTTTGGTCCCTCCTCACCTTTACTTTCCCTTGAGAGGAAGATGTGACTTAAGGTTTCATCCCTGAACGCCCCCGGAGCATCCTGGGCCTTCAGTTTCTCTGTCTTCTTTTTTTTTGGTTAATCCTCACTTGAGGATATTTTTCCATTGATTTTTTAGATAGAATGGAAGGGAGAGAGAGAGAGAGAAACATCCATGTGAGAGAGACATATCAATTGGTTGCCTCCTACATGACCCCAATCAGGGCTGGGGATTGAACCTGCAACCCAGGTACGTGCCTTTGACCGGAATCGAACCCGAGACTGTTTGGTCCGCGGGCCTCTAATGCTGAGCCAAACCGGCCAGGGCCTACTGTCTTCTTGATGGACTCCCGGATGTCATCCCCAGTCCAGACCTCCCTTCTGAACACCAACCTGTGCTTGAGCTGTTTGCTGGGTGTCTTCACCCGCTGGAGTCCAGCACTCTCTGCCATGCCTTGGCATGGGCTGCTCCTGCCTAGAATGCTTTAGCCTGACTCATTTCACTCTTCTTGAAGCTTCAGGCATCATCGCCTTTGAGGAGCCATCTCTGGTCCCCCCATTCCCTCCCAAATCTGTGTGGATACCTTTGCTGTTTATTTAACAAGTACTGATTGAGTGCTTCAGTATTCCAGACACTGTTCTAGCTGCTGAAGGTACATCAGAAAAGTTTGTCCAAACACTTCTGCCCTATATTGAGGTTGTGTGTACGCGCCCAGTCCATTTGTCTCTTCTTGAGGCCAGAGCTGCCTCTCACTCTGCTTGTCCTCGGCCAGTGTTTGCTGAGAGCAAGCCTGATAATGCCTCTTTTCTTCCTTCTCTCTTCTCCCTTTTCTACTGTGTGTCTTTCCTCCTTCTCTCCCAGGAGCAAAAACAGGAAATAGAACTTCATAATTACAAGATTAGCAGGATAAAATCTCATCACTGTTTGGTTTCCACATAGAGTTCCTTGAAGTTTTGGGGTGTGGGTGATGTAAAGTGTGAATTGAATGCTTTCTTTGAGGAATTTGCTCAGCTGTGGCTGACAGTGAGTTCCACTCCGCTGTGTCCTTTGTTCAGAGCTGAAGAACTCAGTTCTTCGAAAAGTCACTGGGAGAAAGACATGCTCTGCTTATGTCTTATTTTAGATAGTATAGTGCCTATGTCTGTGACCACCAAAGCATGTTGTTGGGGACAGACCCAAGGTTTAAAATTTTTTTTTTATCTTGTAATACCATCATCCCTTTCTCCAGAAACAAAGCAACACAAGGCAACAGGGCTAGATCGTTTATTTCGGGGCGAGTACTGGTCGAGTTGCCAGATGAAATACAGGGCAGTCAGGTTGTACACAGGATGTATTTACACTTAAAGACTATTTACTGTTCCTCTGAAGTCACTGCTGTCCTGCATTTTTTTTGCTCAGTCTGACAACGCTTGTCATGGCAGAAAGCAGTTGTTGGGATGAACCGGCTTTAGTTCTCATTTTTGGTCTTGGTGATGTGTCAGAGGAACACCCCCATATTTGGTGGAAGCTGCTGCCTTTGTCAACTTTAATATCAGCCCCACTTTTATTATCCTCACCTGAGGTCATTTTTTTGGACAGTTTTTTGCATTTATCTTCAGATAGAGCATGAGGGAGAGAGGGAGGAAGAGAGAGAGAGAGACATCGATGTGAGAGAGACACATCAAGTGGTTGCCCACCCACACGACCTCAACCGGGGCTGGGGACAAACTGCAACCGAGGTATGTACCCTTAGCAGGAACCAAACCCAGGACTCCCTGGTCCATGGGCCGACGCTCTAACCGCTGAGCCAAACCGGCCAGGGCTGTCAGCCCCCACTTTTAGAAGGTTTCTCAACCCTAAGCTGGGGGAACAGTGAGGTGAAGGCACATTTACTCCTTCATTGCACCTCCTTCAACCTGGAGGTGTGACACTGGGTGTTACAATGTTGCATGTTTGGGAAAATGAGATCACTGATGGCAACCATTCTGCAGTCCCTGAGGTTCCTTGCCTGTTACAGAAGTGGAAGTCTATGTGGAAATGTATTCAGTTTAGTTCAGCAATCGTTCCTTAAGTATTCCATTTATAATGTAGAATGTGGGAACCTGTCCACCTCCCAGTCTTTGGAGGAACAGAATCATTCCCAGTGGGGCTCAACCCTGGGTGTATATTATAATCACCTGGTAGTATTTCAAAGCCACACTGCTGCTTAGGACATACCCCAGAGATTCTGATTCAGGGTCTGGGGGGCCTGAACATGCCTGACCTTTCCAAAGCTCTCCCTCTGATTCTGGTATTCAGCTGGAGTTGAGACCAGCTGAGTTTCAGCATCGTGTGTTGTCTTGAGTTATTCTCTCAGTGCCAGCGCAGAGGAGGAGTGTGAGTGACAGGATCTTTGCTTACAGAGGAAACACATGCAGGTTTAATTCTGGGCCATGACTCTGACGTGGGGCTTCCAAGCTCTCTCAGGAGTGGCCCACATGATCAGAAACCCACGTTCGTGCTGACTGCATTTTGTAAATCATTGGTAAGTGGGACTGGTGAGGGTCAGACTTGACATACTGGAATGCCTCAAATTGGAGTTTAAATTTTATGGGAACTTGACATTTTATGGGAGTGGTATTCATACTTCTTTTCCATTTGTCATTAATCCGTCATGCCATGCAGTTTGTTGGGGTGACTTCAGTGGTGTTAACCTGGGGTAGTCAAAGTGATGTGTGAAATGGAACATAACTAAATGTAAGAACTGACTGTCCCAGTGACACTTGCTAAGTTGTACCACAAGTGGTAGCAGCAGGCTGCTGAATAGACCTCTTCCCCATGCCACCTCATCAGGTGAACAAATTGTCCTGCTGCTAAAAGTCTTGAGGGACGACCCCTAGGGTGGAGTGGACCGGTTTGGTGTGCAGAACTCCTAAGGTGTGCAGCCCCAAGTCACGGTGTCTCAAAGTGTCAGCAGGACCTCCTGCATTTGTGCCCTGGGATGCTGCCTAAAGATGCAGATCCCTGGGTGATGTCTCGAGCTGGTGGAAATGGATCTCTGGGCGAGGGCCTCTGAATCCAGTATCTAACCCCTGGGTTGGATACTGGGGTCAAGAGGTTAGTCTGAGAAGCATTTTAACAGTGGCAGACTCTGGAGTCGACTAGGGTAGAGAGGGTAGAGACCGACCTTGGTTATTATTATTTTATTTTTATTTTTACAGACCCCTCTGTTTGAGGCTGTGGTGTCTGACCTCTTCACTTTTGCAGAAGGGGCCCTTGTGATGTGCCTGAGGACGTCATGGGCATCTTCAGAAGTACCTGGTCTCTCTTGGGTTGTCTCCAGCTCTGCCTAGTGGCTGATGCCTTGGGCACAGCTTACTTTCTGCTCCGGGTGCGTGGTATCACCTTTCCCTCCTTGATACTTTCTTCCTGTTGCTTTGAAGGCAGATTGAGTTTTTGTTTAAACTATGAGCAGAGTAATTTAACTCATAAGTAATTCTGTGTATCTTATCATAAATCTTCATTAATGCATAGCTGAGCTAAAAACAGAACAGTGGCAGTTGCCAGCAATTGAAAAAAGTAAGGAGACTCTTGAATAAAGTTTTTAAAATGTATCCTGTGACGCCCTGGCCGTTTTGGCTCAGTAGTTAGAGCGTCAGCCCGTGGACCAAAGAGTCTCGGGTTCGATTCCGGTCAAGGGCATGTACCTTGGTTGCAGTTCGTCCCTGGCCCTGGTAGGGGTCCTGCGGGAGGCAGCCAATCGATGTGTCTTTGTTACATCTATGTTTCTCTCTCTCTCTCTCTCTCTCTCTCTCTCCATCTGAAGATAAATGAGAAAATATCCTCGGGTGAGAATTAAAAAAAAAATCTTTTTTTATCTTGTGAAGCCTCTTTATTTTTTGCTAATTTGGATTTTATGATGATTTAGAGAATGGCCTCTAAAGTATATCCTGAGGTCAGCTGAAAACAGGATTTGTTACACAAATGAGTAGTGCAAACCGACAGTTCTCAGATAGGACTTTTTGTGAGCTAAGCAGAAGTGTTTTGATATCAAAAATGGAATATTTGGGGACTTTCCCCAGTTTTTACTGGAAAATATCATAGTATAAAATTTTCCTTTCAATAAACTTTTCTAGTCCATCCATGCTGCTTGTCTCTATTAGGATTTTTTATAAGATGAATTCTGTCTTTCCCCCAGCCTATAAACTTATTTTAAGCTTGACACACCCAGACCTCAGTGCAATTTCACCAGCACTACTAGGTGTTCTGCCACCTGAAAAGTTTGCAACCTATTGGCATAAGCAGAATTGCACATTGAAAAGCATTGGACTTTATTTATTTATTTATTTATTTATTTTTATTCATTCATGTTAATCCTTACCAGAGGATATTTTTTCCATTAATTTTTAGAGAGAGTGTAAAGGAGGGAGGGAGGGGGGAGAGAGAGAGAGAGAGAGAGAGAGAGACATTGATGTGAGAGAGACACATCTATTGGTTGCCTCCCGCCCGACTGGGGCCTGGGATCGAACCTGCAACCCAGGTACGTGCCCTTGACCGGGAATCAAACCTGTGACCCTTTGGTGCGCAGAGCTAATGCTCTAACCACGGAGCACACTGACTAGGGCAGACTTTATTTTTGAGGGACTTTATTTAATCTGAAAATATTGGTATGGCTATGAATTAGACTTCACCCCACTTCTCCATCTCACAGCCTTTCCTTGTTATTCTAGCCCATTCTCAGCTGCCACCTCCTCTGAATGGCATCCTCTGTGGGGTCACTTAGCACTTGGTACAAACCTCCATTATGTCACCTCCATGTTTAACAGTTAGGTGCCCCTTGCTGCTCAGTTCCCACTGTCCAGATATGCTCACTGTCAAGACTGTGGAAATGTTTATCCCAAGTTCACTGTCCAGACTGAGAGCCCACGTATTGCATGCACCACCGTGTACACAGTCTGTGTGAGAGGCTGCCGAGTGGGCTGCCAGTCCTAGCCATTCTCCTGATAGGATACTGACTCAGGGTGTTTATGCCAGTCACCTGGGTGATTTGCTGGTTGCTTGCATGTGGGGGTTGAAGACAAGGGCAAAGATGGGCACTAACATGGGCAGCAGGCCTTTGGCATGGTAGGCTCAGTATTTACAGTTCAGTTGCTCAGACTGAGCCCAAAGTTCTGCAACACATAGGACTTTATAATGTTATTGCGGCAGGAAGCTCCGTATTGTGGGCCACGCGCCTGGTGTGCGAGGGAAACCTGCATAGTTACAAGGGAGGCCAGTGACTCTCCTGTGGCCCCATCAGCATCCTCTGTCCTCTGTGGCCTTTGCACGTGCACAAGCAGCAGCACAATCCCTTCCTGCCCCTTCTCTGCGTATCCAGAGGCGGTACTGATACAAATGAATGAGTGAGTGAGTGCATGGAGAGGAGGAGACAAATCTCCTACACAAAAGAGTTCCAAATAACTGATGCCAACACTCTGCCCTCTTGGAGGGGGAACAGAATCCCCCACCCCTGAAGTGTGTGTCTTGCATAGGGAACTTCCTTTCAAAGAGGACGGTGTGGGAAGGAGGCAGAGTAACTACAGCAGAGAAACTTGACAAACAGGCAGGTGCCCAAGGTCAACACCAGCAGTAAAAGCCATGCTGAAAGTGTGTACCCTTGTTATGAAGTGATGAGAATGGCACTTTCCCTCTGTGGTCTTCCTCCCCAAACCCATGACCTAGTCTAACCATGAGGAAAATACCAGAAAATACCTGACCAGTACTCTTCAAACCTGTCGAAGTCACCAAGAAGAAGGGAAACCCTCACAGCCAAGAGGAGACTGTGGAAACACGGCAGTGAAATGTGATGTGGTGCCCTGGAGGGGATTCTGGGATAGGAAAAGGACATTAGGGAACAACTAAGGAAATCTGAATAAAGTATGGGCTTTAGTCAATAGTAATGCATTAATATTGGTTTATTAACTGAAACAAATGTACACTTCTATAAAATATTCATAATAGGGAAACTGGGTGAGAGGTATATGGGAACTCTAGATACTACCTTTAGTTTTTCAGTAAATCTAAAACTCTTCTAAAACTAAGTGTTTATTAAAAAATACAAGTGTTTTTTTAAATATTTTTCCGTATTGATTTTAGGGAGAGAGGAAGGGAGAGGGAGCGTGATAGAAACATCGATGAGAGAGAACATTGATTAGCTGCCTCCTGCATGCCCCCCACTGGGGATCGGGCCCACAACCTGGGTATGTGCTTTGACCGGGAAACAAACTGGGATCTCTCAGTCCATGGGACAACACTCAATCCACTGAGCCACACCGGCTGGGCTAATACAAGTTTTATAGGAGAAAATAAATGCCATCTTTGAATCTGGTGCTCTTAATACTGTCAGAATACATTCCTCATAGATGTCACTGGTCTCCTTTATTTATTTTATTTTTTTATTTGATGATTCCAGTTTTATTTTTCATTTTTATTTATTTATTTTTAATCTTTATTGTTGAAAGTATTACAGATGTCCCCTCTTTTGTCCCCCATTAACCCCCTTCTCCCGCTGTCACCCCCCTCCTGCCTTCTCCACACTATTGTTTGTGCCCATTTGTTATGCATATATGCATATAAGTTCTTTGGTTTATCTCTTCCTGCCCCCCCACCCCCCTTGTCTCTGAGGTTTGTCAGTCTGTTCCCTACTTCCATGTCTCTGGATCTTCAGCATATTTTGTTCATTATATTCCATAAATAAGTGAGATCATGTGGTACTTGTTTTTCTCTGATGGGCTTATTTTGCTTAGCATAATGCTCTCCAGGTCCCTTTGTGTCATCTCAAAGGATAAGAGATCTTTCTTTGTTACAGCTGCATAGTACTCCATTGTGTTACATGTACCACAGCTTTTTTATCCACTCATCTATTGATGGACACTTGGGTTGTTTCCAGATCTTAGCAATTGTAAATAGTGCTGCTATGAACATAGGTGTGCATATATCTTTCTGATTGGTGTTTCAGGCTTCTTAGGGTATATTCCTAGAAGTGGGATCACTGGGTCAAATGGCAGTTCCATTTTGAACTTTTTGAGGAAACACCATGTTGTTTTCCATAGTGGCTGCACCAGTCTGCATTCCCACCAGCGGTTTACTAGGGTCCCCTTCTCTCCACGCCCTCGCCAACACTTGTTGTTTGGGTCTCCTTTATTTTGATTTCAGATAAAATGTATATAAAGCATTAGGTCTGTGTTGTGAATTTATTTACTTATGGGCATTAACAAGTGTACTAAAGGCAAAAGATACCAAAACAGATCACTCGTCATGACAGCAGAAGCAAAAGCGGTATCATAATCAATGACTTTGCTAGTTGCTGTTTCCTTTATTAATTGATGTTCATTTTTATGTCTGACATACACATCGTAAGTATTGTTTATTTTTATGCCTGTCATGTGAACACACAAAATAGTGTCTTTTCTCCTCAACTGTTCCAGGTCTGAATTAGAACAAGATGAAATTCTGCTAGTGTTTGGAGAGAGACCAGTTTTAAGAATACAGAACTGTTAACATTTCTCCTGTACTAAGTTTAGTTTTTGAATCTGTGTGATCCAGGTGAGCACTTGGTTTCTATAGCTCTGAAATGTTCATGAGTAGATCCTACTCATCTGAGCAGACCCCAGGATTAACTCCAACGTGAATATCTCAAGGCGACCGTTTCATTGAACTGTTTATGGGGTATACCTGCCAAGAAGAACGTTTTGTTTTTTAAGTAGAAGTTTATTTAAAACCATGATAAGTAAACCATAACCTTGAAAGGTTTTTTTCCCACTCCCATTGAAAATGCTGGGTACCCCCCCCTCCCTGCCCCCATCATTTTCCAAAGGCCTTTGATGTATTTAAACAAAAGATAAACTTTGGGTACCCTGTTGAAGCCACCAAAAAGTGATCCACTGATATGAACTATGGCTTAGGAAAAGCAGAAAAGTGTGTGGTTCTAGTATGAAGCTGCATAAGGAAGAGAGAGAGAGAAACATCAATTTGTTGTTCCACTTATTTTTGCATTCATTGGTTGATTCTTTTTTTTTGGTACGTGCCCCTAGCGGGAACCGAACCCGGGACTCTCTGGTCTGCAGGCTGACGCTCCAACCGCTGAGCCAAACCGGCCAGGGCTCATTGGTTGATTCTTGTATGTGCCCTGACCAGAGACTGAACCTGCCACCTTGGTGTATCTGGACGACGCTCCAACCAACTGAGCTACCTGGCCAGGGCCTCGTTTGCGCACATTCCTTCCTTTGGAGTTCATCCGATTATTTCTACTCTGACTTCTTGAAACATAAACCTGAATTTTTTTTGTATAGAGACTGCATCAAGGAATCTCATCAAAGGAAGTGTAGCTTATTAGATAACTTTGGGTTATTGTAACAGATGAAAATTGAGTTTGTTAATATTCAGCATTACTGTGTTAATTAAGCATGTCACATGTCACCTTTCACTTAAACACTATCCTGTCCCTCCGTTTGCTCACAGAGCCCTGCTTTTGTTTGCGGGTCAGGGTAGGAGGGCTCAGGACCAGAGCCGCCTGAGCACAGGACCAGTGGGGGTGTGAGGGCACATCCCATCCCGTCTGCTAGAAGCTCCTGGGAAGCTTTCACTCCCTGACAAGTGCAGGAGGACCTGGGCTGCCTTCTCCCTTCCTTTCTGCTTGGACACTATGGTGATGATACGTGCTCCCGCTGGGAGACCTGGGACTAGGAAGTGACAAAAAGCCAGTGTGCTAAGGATGGCTCAACAACCCCCTGGAAAGAACCCCATGTTTTGATGACACCCTGAGCACCTGAGCCCGGCCAGCAACTGCTGCCTCCTGACTTCTTGTTCTTTGAGAAATATAAACCCCTATTCATTTTCTACTGCTTGCAGCTAGACTGCTGCTGCTGTGTTATCCCAGTTCTACCTGGGAGAAAAGGAGGACTTCGAGTTGTCAAGCAGCTTTCCCAGGGTTGCCTGACTCACTGGCAGAGCTGGGATTCAAGTGTAGCTCCTGCTCCTGTGCCCTTTGTACTTGACCTCTGACGAGTGCCATTCCTCCAAGATAGGGCTTTGAACCTTTTCAAAGATAGGTGTACATGGTGCAAAACTGACCATACGTCCAGCTGTTCCCAAAGGAGCAAAACTGACCATACATCCAGCTGTTCCCAAAGTACTTGTGGCAGCTTCAGGAAATTTATTCTGGAACCTGAACTCTCCCCCATCCAGGGCTGTAGCTTCAACTCATCCAGCTAATTAATATTCTGCTAGTACACTAAACTAGTCTGCTCCACCTGCTATAACAAAATCCTGTCACTGAGTGGCTTAAACAACAGAACTTTACCTCTCAGAGCTCTGGAGGCTGGAAGTCCAAGATCAAGGGGCTGGCTGATTCTGCTTGTAAACAGTCTTTCTCTGTGTCTTCACATGGTGGGGGTAGTGAGGAGACACACAGAGAGATCTATATCTCTGTCTTCATTTTATTATAAATCCACCAATCTTATTGGATTAGGACTCTACCCTTAAGACCTCATTTAACTTCAATCACCTCTTAAAAGCCCTACTTCCAAATGTAGTCACAGTGGGGTTATATAAATTGGGGGGACACAATTCAGTCCATAGCACACATCCAGGTAATGATTCCGGAGAAGCAAAAGCTGCAAGGATTCCAGCCGAGCCCAGTGCTGGCAGGTTGTTTCTGAGCTTAACACTTTGAAACCCAGCCGTGGTCCTCACACCCAATCTCAGATCTATACAGAGCAGCCTGGCCACCCCTCTGGGGCACCTCGGTTTGCTAAGTGCTGACCTGGGGACCCCAGGATTTCAGCTCTCAGGGTAGTCAGCTGAGGGGGTTAAAATTCGTATCTTAAAGAAAAATCGGGGGGAGGTTTTGTTTCCAGCATCTGTTCCCACCTTGTGCGTGGGCGCATACTGGGCGTGGGCCTTCAGAGCAGTCGGACTGAGCATGTCGCTGGAGGACACAGCGTGGTCTGTTCACAGGTCCCGGCTGGAGCTCAAATGCATTATCGGAGTGAGAAAGTAGATGTGATTCTGTCAGTTTCCACCACATGTAGAAAATTCAGCCCTGAACAGTGATCCCCAAATCCTTGAATTTGACAGCCTGTTTCTTATCCAAACAGTACTTCCAAAGTACAAAGCAAGCCCAGCACCTTGTAGCTACTACCCCATAACCACTGCATACATAGCATCAGTGAGTGGGGAAAATACACGGTCCTGTGCGTGTTCTAACGCTCAGTCCTCAGGAAGTGTTTCTGCATGTGGCTTTGCACAGACTGCACGGCCCGGCTGCACTGGCAGCCACTGAGCTTGGAGCATCAGGTCGGTTTTCCTCCCTCTTGCTTGTGGAGGACAAATCTATTTCACTGCTAAACCTGCCCTGTTGCACTGCTGAAACTGGTCCTCCTTTTCTTTCTTCTTGGGGGGTGGGATTGGGTCTTTTTCAGCCCAGGCTTGCTTCAGAAAGGACACACATAAAACACCAATGACACCAGTCAAGCTCGGGCTGACAGAGAACCCCTCAGATCCAGATGGTGACCTCACATCCTGGTTTATCCCAGTAGGTTTCCCTCTTTCCGCTCTATCTTTGAGGGTACCATGCTCTGAAGAACCTGTCTTCACTGTTGTCCCCGCCTCCCTCACCATGCTGTGTTGTTGACTTGTGCATACATCAGAGACTTCACAGGTGTCACTCACAAGGACCTCTGACACCAGACACGGTAGTAGGTTCCCGATTGTTGAGTAAGGATCTGAGGGCAACTGCAGAGATTAAAACAATTTCTGTCCCTCACCAGTCCAGGTCAATGACAGCTTCAGCACATCAGAAACTTGAATCTCAGTAGAAGATAAAAATGAACCTAACCCTTATTATCAGTCTTAGGAATGTATTCATACTTGCTTCTTCACGTTTTAAACTCTCTTAGAGAAAGAAGCAGGATTGTATCCATGTGTGTATATACCACTTTGATGGAAACAAAGTATAGTTGTCCACACTGTTTGCTTTTGTTGAGAAGCTCACACTCATGTTCTGGAGTGTCCAGACAAATGAAAAAAGACTGAAAATGCCATGTCGCTTTCAGGCTGAGAATCAAACAAATTTAGCATTTTAATTTTTCAAATCTCAGTATTGTAGCTAAATAGAAGCACACATCTTGTAGATATTTAATTGCCATTTAAAATTTAAGAATCACTTTTGTCCCCGTTTTGTTTTCCTTCTGTATGAAAATCCTAATGAGAGACTTCAAGATCATGACTTTTTATTTATGTTTTAGCAACAAAACTTTTCCAGCCCTGGCGGGTTTGGCTCAGTGGTTAGAGTATCGGCCTGCAGACCGAAGGGTTTGGAGTGTGATTCCTGTCAAGAGCACATGCCTGGGTTGCAGGTTTGATCCCCGGCCCCAGTCAGGGTCATGCAGGAGGTAGCCAATCCATGCGTCTCTCTCACATCAATGTGTGTGTCTCTCTCTCTTACCTCTTCTCTCTTTCTCCTCCCTGCCCCTTCCCTTCCTCCCCCCCCCTCTAAAAAATCAATGGAAAAATATCCTTGGGTGAGGATTAACAACAACAACAACCACAAAAACCTTTCCATTATGTGAATAGATTTCTAAAGCAGCATTTTTCAGTGTACGTTTATTATTTTTAATGTATTTTAACAGTCGAGCTATAGATGACATATAACATTGTATTAGTTTTAGGTGTACAACATAACGATTTGATACATGTATACACTGTGGAATGATCACCACAATAAATCTAATTAACATCCATCACCCCACATAGTTACTTTTTTTTTCTTGTGATAAGAACTTCTTTTTAAAGGTTTTTAAATATATATATATATGTTTTTATTGATTTTTATAGAGATAGGAAGGAAGAGGGGGAGAGAGAAAGAAACATCAACCGGCTGCCTCCTGCATATCCCCAACTGTGGATTGAGCCCAAAACCAGGGCATGTGCCCTGACCAGGAATCAAACCGGTGACCTCCTGGTGCACAGGACAGTGCTCAACCAACTGAGCCACACTGGCTGGGCTTTTTAAAAAAGTTTTTTAGAGAAAGAGGAAGGGAGAGGAAGAAACATTGATGTGAGAGGGAAACAGTGATTGGCTGCTTTTGCCCGCCCCCTATCAAGGGTTGAATTCTGTCTTTTGGCATCTGCCCATCCAACTGAGCCACACCAGCCAGGGCATGAGAACTTTTAAGATCTGTTCTCTTGGCGACTTTCAAATACAGGGTGGGGCAAAGTAGATTTACAGTTGTGAGTACACAAAACAGAGTTTCTTCTTGTATTATTATTAATAATTATTGTGTTGTTTTCCATACAAACAACTGTAAGCCTACTTTTGCCCACCCTGTATACAATAGGATATTATTAACTACAGTTACCACGATGTATGTTACATACCCATGACTTACTTATTTTGTAGCTGGGAGTTTGTACCTTTTGACCACGTTCATCCATTTCAGGCCCTCTTGCCTCCTCCCCCAGTGACTACCAATTTGTTTTATTATTAGTTCAAATTTATATCATTTTCTCCTTATAAAATAAATGAGAGCGTTGTTAATGAGGTATCATGTTTGTGCGTGTTGATTTCTCATCACAGCGTAAGAGGTGAAGCCTGTTTTTTATTTTGCACGTCCTGAGTCAGATTTTACAGAATCCCCGATGCACCTTGCAAGGCACTCTGGGAAGCTGTGTCCTGGCCAGTGCGTTCTGAGTCATACAGCCTTCTAGGAACAGGTCTGTGGCAGAAAGTTTATTCAGGCATTTTCAGAAGGCAGGCAGCACATTCAAAAATGTTTTGGAAACACAGATGATATGGTACCTGCACTGAGACCTGGGTTTCCCAGCTCAAGGTAGGTGCTACCTTCCAGAAAATCACCTTTGTTTAACTCAAGGTCCCCCAGATGTGTTGGTGCACCCCTTTTCTTTAGCCCCAATAGCTATTGGTGTCTTAGGAACAGTTTGGGAAACACCAGTTTGAGGACTTGAGATTTTACTTTTGTTTTGGCCTCTTTAAATATATTTTGAGTGTTCTGTTAATACACTCTTGCACTTGGTTAATTTTAATTAACTATTCCAGTAGATTATAAACAAAAGTAAGATTAATAACATTAGTAGTTAACCACCAAATGTTCATTCACTGGAATTTTTAAAAATCACTTACTTAAGGTTTACGAGATGCTAGCCCCAGACCTCCTGCTTCCCACCCAGAACAGTGTTGACGAGGAGGTGTTCACCAGGCAGTAAATGGCCTGCAAGGAAATGATCATGTCTCCTTTTCGATCATAGAACTAAGTTCTATCCAAGGTTAGAGGATATTTTCCATTTTTATAGAACTGTGTTTCTCATTAAAAAAGGGGAAGGACTATGGAAAAACCTTCCTGCAGCTAAACCGAAACCTTAGTCTTGCCGAGGCCAGAAAACCTCAGCCGAGGCATCTGGGTGAGTTCATCTCTGGGCCTATTTTTAGGGTTAGGATCACAGTGGAAATCAGGAGCTGCAGGTCTGGGAGGGGGGCCTCCCTGAGATGAGGGGCTTGGGCATTGAGGAGGCAGATTTGAAAACCCGGGCTAGAGATTCTGATAAGAAGGCTGGTGATGAAACCTGGAGCTCTGACTCAGAGTTTCCAGAGGTGGAGAAGAGGAACAGGATAGGTTGAGAAGCTGTATGAAGAGCCAGGGGAGAGGTTTTAAAAGCATGAGCAGCCCCGGGTCCTGGACCCCAGGGTCGGGGAGCCGCCTAGGGTAGACCGAGTTCTCCTGGGAGCCGATACAGAGTTTGAGGGCTGTAAAGAGAGCAGTGAGGGACTGCGGAGGAGATTGAAATGGTGACTGTCCAGCTTGTCTCCGTGGGCTGGTTGTGATGATAGAATGAAAAATGCATAGTGTGCGAGCCCTGTAGTCAGCTCTGTGCTGAGGATGTCAGGGAAGGTTAGATCAGTTTGCTTGGCATGTCCCTTAATAGATTCTGCCCTCTTGTTTTTTTAACCATAAATGCCACACGGTTGAAACGTGATTCCACACCGTTCTTTCCTACCCAGACTCAGACAGATTAGCTGAATGTCATTGCTCCCAACCTGCCCATTCCTGAGATGAACTTTGAAGAAACCTTTGTGAAGATGGGGGGGATGGGGAGGAGAGGACACTGAGCCAGGTCACGGGGATGACTGAACAGAGCAGTCGGAGTGCTCTGGACCCACTGTGAGCCTGGGCAGTGACCTGCGACTTGATTTGTCCTAGAAAGGCTACGTGTATGAGCAGCTTAGGGGCGCCGGCCTCTTCAGGTTGGTCAGCTCCGTGTAGCACGTGAAGACTTGATATTTGTGTCATCACTTCCACACGATAAGATTGGAAAACCATTCCTGTGTCGGACAAAAGGGACCTTGTGCAGGCAGCCCCCCGTCAGGATCTGTTCTCCGGTGGAGGAATGTGGCCCTATCTCTACTGGAGCCCAGCCAGCGCTGAGAGCATAAAACTCTCGGCTTCAAAAGAATGAAAGGGAACCACTGGCCGGCACCGGAACTGAGGAAATTCCAAGTAAGCCACGTATTTTCTCTCATGTCCTAGAAAGGAAAATACCAGTCAAGGTTTGGTTGTGTCTCCAAGAAGCTGAGCTTAAAGTACAAATCCCTCAAAGCGCTGGTACTTGAGCTCTTGAGTTTTAATTGTACTTTTTTAAAGTATAAAATCAGTGCTGTAATCAGCATATATTTGACTTTTGAGTGTGGGGTATTTCAGGTGCCACCAAGCCTTGTGCCCTCTGGGGATAAGGGATGGCTGCTGGAGCTGGGAGTGCGGTGAAGGGGTGTTTCTGGGGCTAATCTTTAACACGAGATTCCTTTGGTGCCTGTCTGCTCGCTTTCATGGGCAGCAGATACTTCCAGACTGTTGAGTTAGAAGATCAGGATCTTGAGGACAGTACTCAGTCTTTGGAGGCCCCAGTCACCTCATTTTGACATGGCCCCACAGCGCCTCCCCGTCACAGGGATGCTGCCTGTGTTCAGTGGGAGCAGGTGGGGGGAGCAGGCTGCGGGGCGGGGGGAGCAGGCTGGCGGGGGGGAGCAGGCTGCAGGGGGGGGGAGCAGGCCGCGGGGCGGGGGGAGCAGGCTGCAGGGGGCGGGGAGCAGGCTGCGGGGCTGGGGGAGCAGGCCGCGGGGCGGGGGGAGCAGGCCGCGGGGCGGGGGGAGCAGGCTGCAGGGGTGGGGGGAGCAGGCCGCGGGGTGGGGGGAGCAGGCTGCAGGGGTGGGGGGAGCAGGCTGCGGGGCGGGGGGAGCAGGCCGCGGGGCGGGGGGAGCAGGCTGCAGGGATGGGGGGAGCAGGCTGCGGGGCGGGGGGAGCAGGCTGCAGAGGCCTCGCTGCACCCCGGGCAACAGTGCAGGAGGCTAACGGGATGCCTGTGGGTAGCACTTACCTGTGTGCCAGCGGAACGGACTGGATGCACAGCTCTTGTTTTGTTATTAGGGTGATCTTATTAATAATGACTGAAGGAAGTTTTTGTGCTAATCTGTGGAACCTGAATATCTGTCAGTCCTCTTCCCGTGGAAGCTTTTCTGCGTTTTCCCTTTCACTTCCGTTTGCCTGTTCCACGGCTCCCGAAGAAGTGGCTTTGTATACCTTTAGAAATATTGGCCCTGGCCGGTCTGGCTCAGCAGTTGGAGCGTCGGCCTGCGGTCCAGAGAGACCCGGGTTCGGTTCCCGCTAAGGGCATGTACCTCGGTTGCGATTTGTCCCCGACCCTGGTTGGTCGTGCGGGAGGCGGCCGCTCGATGTGTCCCTTTCACGTCGATGTTTCTCTCTCTCTCTCTCTCTCTCTTCCTCTCTCTCCCTCCCATTCTATCTGAACAAAAAATGGAAAAATGTCCTCGGGTGAGGATAAAAAAAAAAAAAAGAAATATTGGGGAACTGTGATTTTGATAATGTAGTAAAATAATGAAATGTGTTGTTTATACAAACCATCTCTAAGGGGGAAGTTGTTTACCAAGTGACCGCGTTCAACAAGTTGCAATGCTATCCTGTGCAATAAAGAAAGTGTCTTAAATGCATCCTGCAACAGGACTCTTTAGATTGCAGATAAAAAGAAACATAACTCAAGGCTAGTTTAAACCATAAAGGGAGTATTGGTTTATGAAACTAAAAAGCCAAAAGGCATAATCTTGATGTGACTTAGCAGTGCCTGTAGGGGTCTTGGTTTCTTTTCTCCATCTGCTTTGCTTTCCATGGTATCGACTTTATTCTAAGGATCTCCCCTGTGACCCTAAAATGGTTCCTAGTGGTCATTAGGGCCACATGTACCTCTGTTCCCGGCATCCCCAGAAAAAGCTCTGCTCTTTGTTCTTACTGGATCTGCTCAGGTCACGTGCTCAGGACAGAACTCACAGTGGCAAAGGGGAATGGGCTGTGCTCATTGGCTTAACCCCTATCATGGATGTCACCCCAGGGCCAAATAGAACCCCCACTGGAAGTCGGGGACTCTCAGTCAGCAGAGGTCTCCCTGAAGTCCCCATCCGTTCGCTATGGCTGATTGGTCAGGACTCCTATTGATAAACTTAGTAATTTGAGTAACTATACATATCTTGATTTTAAACTCCTATGTGAATACCTGTAAAAATAACAAAAACCACGTCATGCTGGGATTTTCCCATCGCCCCGTACCCTCGGGTTGAGATTCTCAGCCCTTCTTCCCGTCACTGCACCTGAGGGCTTCCTTCCACCTGGAACCATATTAGTCTCTGGGTCCCAGTGACTCACTTGGTTTTGCCAAGACTCCTCATGTGTGGCACAACCAAGGGCAGATTGCTTAACCTTCTGGGCCACAGGTTCTTTGTGTAATGGACCTTCTTTAAAGGTTGTTTTGACTGTTTTTCGAGCTGTTGTATCTGTGACGAGGAGCAGCCCCGGGAGGGACACGTGGTTTCTCATTTCTACCCCGACAGTCAGAGGCCAGGTCTGACGGGGCCCTGGGGATGCCTGCCGTTGAATGATACTAGAACTTGGGGAGGTGGTGCTTGCCAGGGCCTGAGCTGTTTAAAAACCAGGTTGCCAAATCCCAGGGCCTAGATAGAGATTGCAGACAAAAATCAGTGTTAAGGAAAGTGTTGAAGGGAGAGGAGTGACCTCAGCCATGTGGAAGCAGCCGGACTGCTGCGTGGGAGCCCAGGCTCACGCTGCTTCTCCTCCACGAGCAGGCACAGTACCAGGAGCAAGCCGCTGCAACAGTTTTCCGGGCATCGGGTTTCTGTGCTCGAAGGGTGAAACGCCAAGCTACCTGCCTACTTTTGTTCAGACTAGCCCAGTTCCTGATGAAAACCAATAATTTAATACTTATTTTTAAAACATTTTTTCTTAACAGAGTGCAAAAGTACTGGTAGCTTTAGCAATGTACACATAGTTATCCCCATGTAGGCTGTTCTGGGTCAGGTTTCCTTACTGAGAGAGAGGGAACTTAGGTCACCGTTGCTCTCAGAAAAATGAGGGTCTGGGACCCGGAGGGCACGGAGCACACGCCAGGCACTATTCTGAGCGCTGTGTCTGCATGGACTTGTTGCTTCCCTAACACCTGTGTGCTGGTGGCCTGGGATGGACAGGTAGCTTGTCCTAGGTTATTCAGCTGGCAAGGGGCAAAGCTGGGATTTGAACCCTGGTTGTCTGGTTCCAGAGCTTTTGACCACCATGCTATGCTGCTTCCTAGTGATTTGATCTCAGTTAATTTTTTTTTTTTGAGGGACTGCTTCATCTGAAACTTAGAGCTTGCATTGACTTTTGATCGGTACTTCAGGAGAGAGGAAGACGGTTCTCCACTTCATACACATTTGTTGCCACGTTTTAGTGGTGAAAAACCACCATGTGTGGCTGGGTCCTCCTGACCACACAACCAAGAACAGTAGGAAGCTCTCACTCCCACCAGAGGCAGTCATTTGAGACTTATTTTTAGGGACTTACTGAGCCTGCTTTATTTAACAAACCCACTGTGAATGCAGTAGCAGGTCACGGGAGCAGGGAGAACATGAGTCCAGTGGGCTCCTACCACTTACTAAACAGAACATAAAATAGAAGAATCTGAACTTGCCCAGCAGATGATTAGAGGGTCATCAGCTGCAGTGGAAAACGATTCGTATTTTTTACTCAACAGTTCATCATAGATTTCCTCATCTGAGCATCCTTCGAGTTTGTGTAATGCGTTTGACCTAGATATGTGTCGTCTGTCATGTGGTTGACAAGTAGGAGTCTGCAGTAATAGTTGTGTCACAAGGAGTGTGAGAAGATAGAGTGGTGGACTCTCAGAGCAAGTGCTCTTCCTCCCTGACACCTTCACCGTCAGCGTGAAGCAGCACTTACCGACGGCGGTCACACCCCGCATCCCGCCCAGCAGTCACTTCGTGGCCGATTGGCCTGGAGGCCGAGCCCTGCCGCAGGTGACGGTGAGCATGTCGTTGGAGATAAAGACAAGAAATGGGACAAACATTCTGGGACTGACCCAGTTTTATGGGTTAGTTTTCCTCCACAGCCCCCACTGAACACAATAAGCTTTTGGAAATCCTGAGTTCCAGCGCTGTGTGAAAAACTGCCATAGACTATAAGTGTTTGGGGGACACAGTGTTGGGGGCAGAAAGGCCTGGGAAGGGGGCAAAGAGAAGATGGGGGAACCTGAGATGGAGGTGGGGGAGGGGAGTGCCCTGACAGGAGTGGGGAGTGAGTGGTGGGGTCAGAGTCTTCGGGGTCTGCCAGGCAAAGGAAGCAGTTCAGACTCGATGCAGAAGCCCAGTTAACTGCCATGGGGTCTTGAGCAGAAAGATGAGCTGGTGAGATCTCTTAAAAGAAATAAGAGGCATTTTTAATCTTACGAAGTCGACAATAATCCTTAGTGTCCCCAGTGGTAGATTCGGGTGTTATAAGCACTCCGAGCTTGCCAGATCCATCCCTGTCTCCATAGGGAGCACGGGTTGGTGCTGTGGCTGGCTGACGTCAGCCTGCAGCCCCCTGCCCATCTTGCAGCTGGCCTGGGAGCTCAGCGCTTGTTGAGAAAATTCTGTTCTCAAGCTGGTATTGCCAGTTGAACTTGTTTGTAATTGGTTGATTTTTTTTTTTTATCCTCACCTGAGGACATTTTTGCATTTATCTTCAGATAGAGCGGGAGGGAGAGAGGGAGGAAGAGAGAGAAACATCGATGTGAGAGAGACATATCGTGTGGTTGCCACCCACATGACCCCAACCGGGGCCGGGGACAAACTGCAACCGAGATACGTGCCTTTAGTGGAACCGAACCCGGGACTCTCTGGTCTGCCGGCCGACGCTCTAACCGCTGAGCCAGACTGGCCAGGGCTGTAATCGGTTGATTTTAATTAAATATTGCATAAACCATGTAAGTGCGAAAAGAAAGTTATCTTTCTGTGAGACTAAGTTGACGTGGGAAGATTCATTGAAGGCTGGCCACTGGAAAAAGGTGTGGGTGTAACAACTGTAAAGGATTGGAAGGGGGTAGTCATTAAAAACCAGAAGGATACTGCCCCATTGCTTTTCAGGTGTCTTTGAACGTTCCCTCTCTGCTTACAGAGAAACTGGAAATTGTAGACAGTGCTCTCTGGGTATGCAGATTTTGCAAGAAAGGTGACATGGGACTCCACCAGCCATCAGGCGAGGAGGAGAGGAGGAGAGAGAGAGCATCTTGTTATTTTGTTTCAACCAGTTTATTGCTGTTAGTCATTGATCAGTAGACAGATGTGTTATGTGATGTGCCTCTAACTTTTCTCAGGCCTTGTCACTTCCATTGTTTGCCATTGTTCCGAGTCCTTGGATGCGGGGGCAAGTGCTGGATGGAAGGCATCCGTACAGATGTTTTTACTCAGAGAGTAATTAGAAATGCAAAGGCCTTTATTTGGTTTGGGTTGGTCTGCCTGCAATTTGTTATTAAACCCATGACTAAATTGTGGTTCCTATCATGACAGCAAGGATATTAATGGGCTGGTTTGGATCTTTTGTTCTTTTTTTGTGTGTGTGGCCCCTTTTTTCTCCTCACCCTTGCATCTAAGGCTTTAATAGACTCTGGTGGTTAAGCAGATTTTAAGACTGTTGATAGGAAACCTCTTAACCATTCCTTGGGTAGCTGTGTGTAATGTGAGGAAACCACCGCTGAAAACAAACAGGAACTCTCAGCGGGGTGAGCACGACAGTGGGGTTGTGCATGAGGCCAGAGGTTGACTAGGTTAATGCCACAGAAATGCTTCAGTACAGTGCAGAGATTGCTGGTTGCCAGGAGAATATAGTTAAAATTGGTAATAATGGTACTATATTATGCTACATGAATAAAGTATATTTGATTACAATACATAAAGAGTGTTCCCCCAAAGAAGAAAGAGGAGGGGCCTCTTAAAGAATGTGCCATGTGAGGGCTGGAGAAGGATTTGCGTAGCACTGGGGTGGATGGTAACCGTTCATGCTCTGCTTGGGGTGGACGCCTCTGCTTAAAACACTTTAGCTGGAAGAAGAAGGAAGTTGGGTCTCAGCTGGGCATGTGACAGGTAGATGCCTGGGTGTTAAATTCCTTGTTAATCTGAAGCAGATATTATGGATGTCAGATTCTATCTGAAATCTGACACATCTTGGGGTGAAGATTAAAAATCAGATATATCGCCTGGCTGGTGTGGCTCAGTGATTGAGCATCGACCCATGCACCAAGAGGTTGCTGGTTCCATTCCCAGTCAGGGCACATGCCCAGGTTGTGGACCAGATCCCCAGTGGGGGGCATGCAGGAGACGACCAATCAATGTTCTCTCTCATCGATGTTTCTGTCCCTGTCTCCCTCTCCCTTCCTCTCTGTCTTTAAAATCAATAAAGAATAAATATTTTGAAATAAACAAATAAAAATCAGATTTATCCTGCTGTCATTCATTTTGCCATTTATTTATGAATTTCAAGAATGCTAGCTAAACATGACATGATAGCACTCTTGCAGAATTGATTAACCACCACCCTGTGTGTTTTTTAAATGGTTTATGCTGTCTGCGGACGTCTTCACGGTTATGTTTTCAGTAGTACTGGAAGTGGAAGCTTTTCCTGACATGTGCATGGCTATTATGTTTAAACTCTTTGCTCTGTGTTTAAGGATTTTTTAAATTGTTGCAACTAGACTAGCTACTACATCACACTGGAATCCTACTCCCATGTACTTTTCTCCCAATTGGATTACATCCTGCTTACTTTCAGTAAAATCATAACACAGGCCCTGGCTGGTTTGGCTCAGTGGTTAGAGTGTCAGCCCTCGGACCAGAGAGTCCCGGGTTCGGTTCCCGCTAAGGGCACGTACCTCAGTTGCGGTTTGTCCCCGGTTGGGGTCGTGTGGGTGGTGGCCAGGCGATGTGTCTCTCTCACGTCGATGTTTCTCTCTCTCTCTTCCTCCCTCTCTCCCTCTCCCTCTATCTTAAGATAAATGCAAAAATGTCCTCGGGTGAGGATAAAAAAAAAAAATCATAACACAGAGGGTGGACTATATCATGGTCTCTTTCACAAGACTGATTGTGGAAGTGTATCATTGGATTAAGTTAGCCAAATGCCGTTATGCATTTGCATGCTATAGTTAGCTCTCCTTTTTCTAATTCTATATGTCCCACCAAGTAAATTTCTGCTTATAAGTTAGCTTCTTGGGTTGGTCTACTTTTAAGGGAGAGAATGTACCAGTTACCTGATGAGAAGATTGCCATCTCAAGGAGAGGTGTATTTTTTCACTGCAAATTAAGACTTTGGTATTTTGTTTTTATGCATCAGTCTCTTATCAGTCTGTTAAAGGTGGCCTGTTTGGGGGCAAGTCCTCCATCAGGGCTGAAGACCAGAACCAGACACTGAGATAAATTTTCCAGAATTGACCCCACTCCTGGAGACCACTTGGTGGACAGCTTACTAGCTACTTCTAGAAGAGCTGTGCCATCATTGCGCTTTACGTTTGAAACATTAAGTTACTGTTAAGCACTTTTAGTAACAGTGACTAATGTGTCAAGTAAGGACCAGTGCGTTGTCATGAGTACAGTATTCTAGTAGAGGTAACTGAAAGGTAGTCAGCCATATCTCCACCTGTGTCCCGCTTAAGTTTAAGTGAAATAGCCTTAACCCTAAGGCTGTTGCCTTTAAGTACACGGTTTACATTATCTAACATGGGTGAAGCATGATGGAAAGAGTTAAAATAAGAATTATCTTTTTTAAATACACTTATGATCAGTAAGACTAGTTTGAGCATTGCAAAGCATTCTGGAAAAGAAAACCTGGTAGCGAACCAAATGGAAATCTCTTGGCAGCTGACTCTCTTCAGCTGTATTCAGTTATTGAACAGCTGTCAAAGAAAGCAAAGCATTATTTGTCCATTTAGAACAATTTCAGAAAGCTGTTTTTAACCCCCAGTGGTATTTTTCTTCAGCCCTCTAATCTCTGCAAAGGTTTTAAAAGGTCTAACAGCCCATGTTTATACCAGGCCTGAGGTTACCACTGGAGCACAAAGAGACAGAGTTTGTGTTCATGTGAAAGGAATTATAACCATTAGACTTGTGTTTTCTACAGAATTTTTCACCTTGGCACATAGATAGCTGTCTTGGCTGATAGTCAGCTACAGTATCTACTCTGTTTCTCAATGACACAATAAGTAACGCATGATAAAAATCAGAGCTATATGTATTCCTTGTATAACTACAGAGCTGGAAAGAACTATGGGGTCGATTTCTATTCTACACATTCATCTTCTAGAGGGGCTGGGTCTAGTGTAGTTTTATGAGCTCATGATATGAAATATAGTCCACATGGTCTTTCTTTTAGACTCGAGGCACATTTTGATTTTTAAACCTCAATTTTTTCTCTCTCTGTTTTCATTAAAGGGTTTCGGTTTCTGATGGGGAATACTGGTATTTGAATATATTACCATTTTAGACTCAGAGAAATTAAAAATGTTTGTGTTTGGTTTTTCTTTGTGATTTAATATTTGCCCCAAAAAAAGTTATTTTAATGAAAGTTGTGCAAAATTGTAAATCCACTATTTGTGAAACCAATTATAGTTTTAGTGAAAAAAAGGTTCAAAAGACAACCACCCTATTTGGTGGCTTCTAGGCCTTGAAGCTGAACCTGTGGCTTTCTCATTCTTAAGTGTTTGTAAGAATTAACTCTGAGAAGTGTCCTTTTAGGAATGTGAGTGAGAGGACAGACAACCCACCTGAGAAGAAGAGCTAGTTTCCTAAGACCCCTGGACACAGACCTGTGTTCGTCGTCCTGTGGGTTCTGCTGAAGTTTCCTGAGCAGAAACTGTGCTACGGGGAAATCATTTGAGCTACCTTATCTCTTACGTAAAGCATTTACTATTATATGTTGAATATTTGAAAGAATATCCATTTTCTGGACTACTTTTCCCAAGTAGCAGACTTGAACATACAGGGACGTTCTTTTATGTGGTGACCTTGAGTCAGGCCACAGATGATCAAAGGTAAATAAACCAACGTGAGTGACGGTAGTGATGACTCCGAATGCCAAGATCTACACGAAATCTGCCTGCATCACATCCCCTTAGATTCTCTTGTCAAATTTGTTATCTAAAAACCATTTGATTTAGACAAATTAAAAGTTGGCTGAATTACCTAAACTTCTTCATGCCTTTCACTGGTAATTTTCAGTGTGTCTGCTGCACAATATTACTGTAACCATTTAAGTAGATTGCTTTTTTATGGGCATTACTGCTGTCTGGCCTAAAATGGTCTGTGTAGTATAAAAAGTTAAATATTTTTACCAGCTGTTCTTATTTCTTGAATCAAAAGGACTACAAATGGTGAAGAATGTTATAAAAAAAATTGTGACTGTTCTGTGCCTTCTTTTCATTCTTGGATTAAGGGATTGTTTTTGCCTTTGTTGATTTCCTCATTCCCCCTTTTGAGAAAGTCTTCCTCATATGTGTTTAAATCTCCAGCCATGCCTTCTTTTTTCACTGGGGGCAGGTGTGTCCTTTTTCATTTTTGGCGAAGATGGGCTTTCTGCTGGGATGAACAGTGACAGGAAAGAAAGGCAGAGAGCAGGTCACTCAGCTCAATGTATGTTCCATTGTCAGGCTTGAATCTGGAAGTGGACGTGTGTGCTGGGTTCCCAGCAGGGTCTTCACTGTCCTTCCAGACATGTCACCCTCCTCCCAGCCTTCCTGGTTGCTCCTTCATACAGAAGTGGGGGGTAGGAGTGGACGTCCACTGGTAACTTTGTGGTTTTTCTTGTTCTTCTCTCCTTTTAACATTCCTGGAACCACCAAGAGGCCTCTGAATTATCCTCTTATAAGGACTGTCAAAATCAGGATGTCACTCCTTTCTCAGGAATGATTTGTCTTATCTTTTGCTTTTTGCAAGAGAGAGAGTATAAGCGTGATCCCCAAATAGTGAGAGATTCTACAACCCCAGTGAATGGGTTAGGGTGCTGTGTTCCCACAGTAGCCACCCCTAGGCCCTTTGAAAGTCTTAAATGGATGAGAATAGAATTAAAATATTAAACATGCTGCCCTAGCCGGTTTGGCTCAGTGGTTAGAGCGTCGGCCTGTGGACCAGAGAGACCCGGGTTCGGTTCCCGCTAGGGGCACATACTTCAGTTGCAGTTTGTCCCCAGCCCCGGTTGGGGTTGTGTGAGTGGCAACCAGTCGATGTTTCTCTCTCTCTCTTCCTCCCTCTCTCCCTCCTACTCTAACTGAAGATAAATGCAAAAATGTCCTCGGATAAGGATAAAAAAAAATATTAAGCATGCTTTGGAAGGATATGAGAGAAATAAAATTAAGCACACTCTAAGAGAGAAAATACAAGACTGCATACGCCTCAAAACCTCTAAAAATAACTGATCGAGTTGATACTCTAAAGCCCCTGATAGGACCCAGTTCTAACACTTCATCGAGGAGTTAACTCCTGCCTCTTGCAGAGAAATCCATTCACCTTCTTCCAAAGGGGGAGTGTCTTGGGTGATAGGTGAATGGCTTTCTCTGCAGGAAATGCTGGAGTTAACTGTGTTTTTTCTGTTTAGACCTGCTACCCACAGATATGCAACCAGCTTCTTGACCCTTCTCTGTGTGCAAGTGGGATTTGGCCACCAATCTGAGTAGTGGAGGAGGGGTCCCTGATCTTTCTCCAGACTCGATGCTCTAGGAATTAAGGAGAAGTCTCGAGCCCCTGGTGGCCTTGCTAACAACAAATGCAATCATGCTGCTTTCCTGCTAAGAAACTTCCAGTCTCCCCATCACCAAGAACATTTGTCTCTGCATTTCTTTGACTGCATAGTCTTGCAATAAAATGGAGCATTTGCCCCTAATATGTGTATATTTACTTATAAATGATGTCATATGTGTCAGTATAAAATATTACTACAGTCAGACTTCTTTTTATTTATTTATTTATTTATTTGTTTGTTTGTTTATATCCTTACCGAGGACATTTTTGCATTTATCTTCAGATAGAGCGGGAGGGAGAGAGGGAGGGAAAGAGAGGACAAACCGCAACCGAGGTACGTGCCCTTAGTGGGAACCGAACCCGGGACTCTCTGGTCCGCAGGCCGACGCTCTAACCGCTGAGCCAAACCAGCCAGGGCCAGACTTCTTTTTTAGATAGAAGTGTATGTAAGCAGATTTTATACTTTCGTGACCACAGGCCCACAGGGTAAATCCAGACCTGATCTATGGCATTAAGCTCCCCTGCGGCTGACCACAGCCTCACCTCTCCAGACAGACTGCTTTGCGGAGTTCTCCATCACCAGGCAATCCGTGCTGCCTCTGTTCCGGCCTTCCCAGCCCCGCCTGTCAGCAGGCCTCCCCGATTCACGTGTGTCTTTCTTTCTACACACTCCTCACTTTGTCTGGCATCACCTTCCTCTCTCCTGGAGTCCTAAAGGCCTGGTTTTCTTCCCTGCACAACTGTCAAGACCTTGTAAGTTTGCTTCAGCTTCCCCCAGAAGAATCTGTCTAGACACCTCTCTGACTAGACCCTGAGTATCTCGGACGTCGGTGGAATGTCTCCTCCCTGTGTCACCGGGCCTGCTTCAGGACCCCTGCTGGCAGAGCGCCTCTTCTCGTCCGTCGTGTCAGAAAGTGCATGAGTCTGTCTGTGCAGTTAATTCCTAAAAGTCCAGTTGCCTGTCAAAGCGTATATGCATTTGTGACTTTGATGGGTATCGCCAGAGGGGTGATATTAACTTATGTTCCTAGCAAGGTATGTATGTTTAGTACCCATTTTGCCAGCATAGGATATCATCAAACTTACCGGCTTTTGCCAAAAAATTGGAAATTTTAAGTGAAAAATGATATCTCACAGATGGAGCTTTTTCTGTGATTCTGCTTACTGAGGGTTGGAAAAGAAAGTTATTGGGTCTTGGGAGGTAAAAAGGCTCCTTTTGGATGGAAGTGTCCATCCTGCCTCAGTCACTAAGTCAGCATTGAGACAGCCAGCCGTAAAGGCTGCAATGGCTTCTTAGCGTTACAGGAGCCGAGTGCACTGGCTCACTCAGAGGGATGCACTTGTGCTGAGAGCAGGGCCATGAGAAGCCCTTCACCCAACAAATACCAACTTTGCAGTTTGCAAGGGCACCGAAGGTTATCCTTCCAACACACGGAGAGTCAGTGACCTGGTGAGGAAGGAAGCCACCCTCTGGGGTGATGCCTGTGCTTTCCAGGGGCAACCCAGATGGTCTAAAACAAAAATACAGCTTCTCAATAAACCCAGAAATGCCTGTCACTCAAAACGGGTAAAGTATGCACAGGGATCCTGATGGCATTTATTTATAGTCATGAAAACTGGAAACAACCTACAAGTCCAAAGCTGGGAATCATTCTATGACATATGCATAATGCAGAATGTTATGTAATCGTTAGCACAAGTTTTTAGTGACAAGGGAAATATTTATACGCTGGTTTACATTTACAATGTAAAACTGTACATGTAATACAAGCTTCCTGCTATGTTGAGAAAAATGACTAAAAATAATGACAAAAAAAAAAAAAAAAAACCCTGAAAGGAAATATACCAGAATGTTAAATTTGTAAGTGTGACTTCCTCCTTGTCCCCAATAAAAATGACATCAGAGCTTCTTAAGGCCTGTGCTTAGGCCTGAGGGGGACCGGGGTTAGTCTTAGGGAAATAGAGATGGTTGCCAGTGGATCAGGGTCTCAGCAATCTTGATTAGTTAAAATAATAAATTCTTATTTGAGAGCAGTGTGTCCTCAGGCCTTTGTGAATAAATCCATATGTACTGAGTCTGTTGGAATAATGGGATAGTGTGGTATTAAAAGGTGATCTCTCCAGGACCCTGTCACAAGGCCCTCTGAAATAGGGACAGGGAGCTCGTTCGGGACGATGACGACGATGATGACGATGACGACAGCAGCTGGTGCATGTGGAAGAACAGTTACGTGCCAGACACAAATGTAAATCTCTGCGTGTATCCCACCATCTACTTCACGCACAGAATGCAGTGTTGTAAATATTATTACTGTTCTGTTTTGCTGATGGAAAAACCAAGACAGAGAGGGATTAGACACATAGAGAGGGATTAGTACAGCTAGTAAATGGCAGAGCTACTCAGCTCCAGAGTAGACGTTTGCCTTTCTTTATTAGGTGGGTGAGAACAGGCCGGAAGACCAGGGTGTTTGGGAGGTAATGGAAAGTTTATTTATAGGCATTGTGGTGGTGACTACATGGGGCTGTACCTTTGTCAAAGTTCATACAACTGTACACTTAGGAGGGGTGGGCTTTTTGCATCTGAATTATATCTCAATTAACTTCATTAACAACAACAACAATAAAGATCTGAGGTTGACTCCTTTTCCTAATTCCAAACTGGAGTCTGAGAATTTTCCACTGTGATTTGAGGAAAGGCTAGTTCAGCCCACAGCGCAGCCCCGACTCTGGAGGAAGAAGAGACAGATGGGCCCTGATGGAGCAGGTTTTGCCTCCTTCCTGCTGCTGCAGTCTTGCAGGCGTGGTCCGTGAGGGGTCCAGCTCTCTGGGGTCCCTCTGGCCTGTCTCACCTGCACTCATTGGAGAGGGGAGAGGAGCATTGCACCGGATGCTCCCTGACCCTTTTCCCAGACACACTAAGAAGGTGGGCCATTTCGGGGGCCATGTTCCCTTCTGTGGGGGTGGGGCGAAATGCCCTGATCGGCCCCAGGAATGAAGAGGGCTGCTGGGGTCCCTTGAGCTGTGTTGCTAGAAATCACTTGATACTCGCAGAGAACTCCCTGCCACGTTCAGCCTGTGGTGTTGTGTAGTCAGCCAGATGGGCCCAGTAACCATCTCCCTTATACATGCACATGGCTCACATCCCAGACAAATTATGGTTTTGTCCACAGTGCGAGCCTCGAAAAGACTTGCAAACAGGCAAAACTACACAAGTTAAAATCTGAAAGTTCCCAGGTCTACTGTGTGTGTTCAGGCCTATGTTTTAAAGTTTTGTATGTGGCCGCCTATTTTGAAATCCGTTCCAATCGCAGGGCGACCATTTGTCCTACCACGTACCAGGTGATTACTGTTGGCATACCACCCCTCCATCATCGGGTTTTGGCAGTGAAGATGGGCTCCTCTGGTCTGATCAGGGAAGCACATTGTCAACGGGAAATGTCTGCATGAGACAGAGAAGAATTCAGGAAAGATAATGAAAGGAGAGACCAGATCCCTGTGTGACCTCCTGTTGGGCTCTGGGGACTGAGGAAACGGACAGGAGCAATTCCTACTTGCTCAGAGTGTGGACTCAGCAAAGTTCTGAGGTGGCCTCCATAAACCCATTGTATTTTATTTTCTCCAAGTTAAGGATGACATGTGAATTGTGAATGGAGTTAATTACTGGGAAGGCTGTATTTTTTACTACCCTTGGAATGTTTGTTTACGCCTCCTAGTTTCCCTTTAGGTTTGGATGCCCTTTATGATAAAAGACTTGGAAATATGCATAAACACAAAAGTCAAAATCTACAGGTACCCAGGTCTCCTGCGTTTTGAAGATGGTCAGTTCCATGATGGTAATAAAGTAGATTTGTTAAATATATCTGACTGATTTAGAGGCAGTCTGTAGTTTAGATATCGTCATCTCCATATTCTTGCTAAGGGAGGCTAAGTGTTCCTCTTTGATTCTTGAGGCCTCACGTTGGGCAGCGGGGAGAGAAGTTACAGGAGGGAAAGGAGGGATTTTCTAACGCCCAGCACTGTCCAGTCATGGACTAGGCTCTGGGAGAGGCGGAAGCTGGTGGCGGACACTACAGGCCTTTCAGCCCTGGGTGCTGATATGCCCCTCCTGAGGCTGCTGGTACCCCCTGGCCTCCCTCCAGCTGTTGAGTCCTGGAACACAGGGAGGCCCCACTGCTGTTCAGAGTAGGAATTCCACGTGTGTTTCCACGGAGGAGGAGTTCTCTGGCAGGCCCAGGACTCTCGGGCGCTGGTCCCTGGACTGGTGCTCTGCTCCCGGCAGGTGGGGACACGCAGAGCTCACGCCAGAAGGAACTCGGTGCTGAACTCGGAACAATAGTTGATTTACATTCTGCTGCCAAATGTGGTTTTTAAGTCACAGTTTAGTTTGCAGAGGGCACTTCTGTGACCCTCGGCCTGACTGGTACAGCCTTCTAGATGTGGTGAGGCAGGTGAGGGTCTCGGAAAAGGTGGGGGTCCAGGCCACTTGCTCCCCCACCCTCGCCCCGCTGCCTCCAACCACAGCAGGTTCCACGTTTCCTTCAGCAGAAAGTGGCAGTGAGGGCTTTGGGGTGACACGCCAGTGAGAGCACCACCGCCGTTTCTGACCAAGCTGCTCTGTTTCAACTTGGGGCACACCCTCTTTGCCATTCTCTCAGGCGTACCCCTAGAGGCCGGGCTTTTCATCTCCTTTTGTGTGACCTTCCGAGCTGGTCAGATGTGAAAGGCGGAGCCTGGACTTGAATGGCAGGAGCAGTAGTGGAACAAAGTGCACCGGGCTTAGCAGATGGCACCTCGGGCAGGTCCCTTAACCTTTCCGAGTGTATTTCCTTGTCTGTCACAATGCGGTGCGTAAGTGATGTGTGCGGACATGCTGTGTGAGCTGTGGAGGCTGGTACTTAGGTATGCCGGGAGCATCTGTACCTCCCTGGGCCGACACTGTCAGGCACCATATCTCCTAGATTGAGCTGTTACCAAACCGCATTTACCACAAATGAGAAATGGTCGGAAGTGACACCCCTGTCCCATGTGCTGGAAAGACTAGGACAGAGGAGAGCCGAGTCTTTCTTATAAACAGACTCCTCTCCTCCTGGGCTTCTTTCTGTGCCTCCTGGAGGAGGAAGAAATCAGTGCCTGGGTTTCAGCCTGAGCCCCCAGAGCAGTGTTTTAGAGCTCACTTAAGGCGAATCCCAGGATGAATGGAGATTTTAATGGCAGGAGGGAGACCAGATCTGTTTAAAGGGGGAAACAAAATCACCTGCACAGAGAGGACGGAGGTTACTTCATGCAGACTGGAGGTTTTCGACATCATTACCTACTTTTCCAGCAAGTGGATCAAAAATAATTAAAAGGGAATATGGATTGAACTTTTCTCTCTTTTCCCCCCATTCCCAGTTCATTGAAATGTTAAATGCACATGAAAAAAATTTGAAATGATATATTGAGATTATACCTGTGAGAGCAAAAACCATGCTCAAGCTCCCTGTGGTGCTTATAAACATGCAAAAGCCTGTTTTTTTGAACAGATTTTGAACAGAAATGCTTAGACTCCGGGTGTAAAAAAAGTGGCCCGTTTTTGGAAAAGAAGGCGGTAACTGTGAATGTATGTATTTGGGGGTACGGGGAGAACCTTGTGGGCTGTAACTACGTGAAAAGCAGAGATGAGGCTCAGAAGGGACGTATGTCAGGGCAGCCTCCTCCAGCCTCCCTTCCTGCAGCCTTCAGGTTCCCTGCGTGCAGTGCTGCCGGGCCGTCCCTCCTCTGGGGCTCTCCCTCCTTTATTTCGCTCGGGGTGGTTGAGGTCCATCCTGCCACAGAGCTGCTTTCCGGGCATAGGGAGGTGGAGGGGGAGAGAGAGGACCTCTGGAGGACTGATGCTTAGATCCAACAGGTCTTCACACAGGAGCAAAATTTTGTAAACACGGGGAAGAGCTTTTTGAGCAGGGTTGTAGCTGAGAGGGGGCAGCTGCCGCTTCTCTGCATGGCTAGCCCAGGCGGGTCCCAGGGTGCCACACTGTTGGCCACAGGACCAGACCCGTTTGCATCTCAAGTAGGCCATTTGGGGGGTATCTTGAAGCTTTTTAGGTCACACTCCCCTTTATTGCAAACCTAGGATATTACCTGCTCTATGCGATCACTATTGAGATCAAATAATAGAACCTATGTGATAACTATTTGGAAACTGTTATCCAGTACATTTAGACAACCTTTTTTTTTTTTTAAATGAATGTTATGTTACTCTTTCCCACCAATTTCCTCTCACCAAATTCTTTCACTCAATCCACACCCACCCCTATTGCAAGCATTGCAACAGAAATTGGAAACTGGTCATTCCTTTTCACTTTGGGTCATTCAAGGCCAGAAAGAAACTTTAACTATCAAGTGCAATTTGCTAGTTAAGCTCAACTCTCTTTTACTATCAGGCTAGTGGGTCTCAGACCCAAAAGACAACTTATATCTGTTGCTTAAGAACTAACCCCAGAGATGTCTCTACCAAAGTTAGAGATAAGAGTTTAGGAATTCAGCATCACCTCCTATGTTCTTTGTTCATCCTGATTGAAAACTGTCTCTGTCATTGAGCAAAAATAATTGAATGATCACTGATAATTTTCTACATTAAAATATTAGCAGCATTTTCTGTGTTTTTAGTTGACAAGTTGTTTTTCACATTGCAGAAAAGAAGTCATAGAAAATGCTGACTTCTTAAGTCCTAAAATAAGCCTTTAGAAGTTAGATTCTTCACCTCCAAATATTTTGTTTTCTTTATGGATGTAAATTCACCTGGTCTTCAGTAGCTCGTGTAAAACTTAGGCAGTTATTATCAGCCAAGACTGAATACTGTGGTTTGCCTTAAATTTGAATTGTGAGCACATGTTCCGTGTACTTGAATATTGGTTATTTCAGTAAATATGTGCATTAGAAAATAAGATAAACTTGGTTTCTGCTTGCCTCTAATTTTTATTATAGTTATATTTAAGTTATCTCTATCCATTAATTTATTTTTACAAATTACATAGTAATAAGAAATAAGCCCCCTGGCTGGTGTGGCTCAGTGGTTAGAGCATTGGTCTGCGGACCAATGAGTCACAGATTCGATTCCGACCAAGGGCACATGCCTCGGTTGCGATTCGTCCCCGGCCCTGGTTGGGGTCGTGTGGGAGGCAGCCACTCGATGTGTCCCTTTCACGTCGATGTTTCTCTCTGTCTCTCTCTTCCTCTCTCTCCCTCCTGCTCCATCTGAACAAAAGTGGAGAGATGTCCTCGAGTGAGGATTAAAACAAAAAGAAGAAATAAGCAAGAAAACAGAATGTTCGAAGTTTAAAGCACAACCAGCTTTGCAACAAGGAATAGCTGTTCATGTTAAGATTATATTTGCTTTTTTTTTTTAGCTGAAAAACTAAAGCAGTTACTTATGGAAATATTGATCAAAATAAACTTTGTTGAGATAACACGTCTAAACTTTTCCATATCTTTAAAAACTAACTTTTTTGCTTTTAAAAATTAAATGTTAACAGATGTTTGTCTATTTACAAGACTTTTCTTTATTCCCCTAGCATCTATTAATTTCGCAATGAGGTAACAACTTTGCTTTCTGGCTAAATACAGTGCACGCCCTTGCTAAGTAAATCCTATGTACTCTGATTGTATACTTGGGCGTGGAGTATAATGTATTGCACTTGGACTGTGTGCATAATAACCAATGACTTTAAAAATTAATGCGTGAATATGGTCAGCATGAAAATGACAAAAATGTTTACTCCTTTCTAATCATTAAAAGGAAAAGTTGTCATTCCCCCCATTGCCTCCATACTCCTCAATAAGCACTAAACATTCACTGGTTGGTTCATTGGAAAGGAAACATGACAGTATTGGAAGAATATATTCACACTTTGTGATGGTGGACGTTATTGTTTTGGGGTCTTAAGTCCTCTCTTATTTTAGGGTGAAATCTTAACTAATTCTCTGTGTGGCCCATTAATGCAAGCGTTTTAGAACCCCGCTTGTGTCCCACCAGGGTCATGGGTTCATCCCCCATATGGCCTGTGTATAGGGCATTCAATAGCTCCAGGCCAGCGAGTGGGAAGTCGTAGGATTTATGCTGATGCACAGCTTCCTGAAAAACAAGTCCCAGTATTTACCCTGTTGAGGGTGTGTGGGTCATGTCATCTTCCACTCCTGGGTCAGCACATGGAAGCTGGAAGCAAGGTCACCCAACAGAGACCATCTCAACACTACACTGGACTTCAGTGTGTGTCTGCACCCACAAAATGTCACAACTCAGAGCACTGGAAAGGATCTCCAGGTTCCCTCCAGAATCCCATTGGCCTGATGGAAAGTGGATGTTTGCTGAATTTAGTTCCGATGGGAAGATAGATGTGACCTAATTGAGTGGCAAATGGGAATCCGGAAGTAGTTGCTGGTTGGGGTGGGGGAGGGGGGGCAACTTGCTATGTTTAGGATACAGTTTTCTCCCACTGTCCTCATTTCTATTTTGGGGGTCATCCTTGAAGTCTTTACCCCAAATCAGATAATCTTGGCAGTCAATTTGAAAAGAATATCTCATCCTAAAAAAGCTAAACGAATTACTCTGAATTTACTGATGTTGATGAAAGGGTGATTTAAACATTTTTTTGTCTGCACAATATAATATTTTAATACAACTTTTTCAAAGGAGAACCAGAAATACTCCATCTGTTGTAGCCTCAGTGAAACACCTGAGCTTAAATCTATAACTTGAAATCTTTTTTGAATCAAATGATTTGGATAAACGTGCTTCCGAATGTGGAGGTAGGGGTTGAGCCCAGTAAGAAATGGACAGTCAGGTTGCACACTAAGTGACACCCATGATGTATTATCATATATATGCATGGACTGTGCCCTGGTTGGGTGGGTCCTCTGCAGGTTTATGTCCATGCCATCAGACCCTTCCCTCGTGATATTATGAAATTATGATATTATCTGTTCCACTAAGAGCCTCTGCTCTGGCCTCTCTCCTCACTTGTGTTGAAGGGCAGTCAGTTCAAGTTCAAGTTTACCCTTCCTCCTTTTTCTGTCCCCACCATCACTCACACACATATAGGCACCAGCACACCCCTTGCTGCAGTCTTGGGACTGAATTTCAGGAGACTGAACTTCAACAGGGGTCTCATTATTCCTTTCGCCTACAGCCCCCCTTTGTTGCAGTCCACTTTGCACACTGTTAGAAGATGGATTACCTCACTCCCCTGATCAGAAACCTTCAGTGATCCTGTGCTGTTGAAAGTCTGCAATTTCTGCCCAGCCAGGGTGGCTCAGTGGATTGAGGGTCGTCCCATGGACTGAGAGGTCCCGGTTCGATTCCTGGTCAGGGCACATGCCCAGGTTGTGGGCTCGGTCCCCAGGAGGGGGTGTGCAGGAGGCATGGATGTTTCTCTCTCACATTGATGTTTCTATCTCTCCCTCCCTTACTCTTTCTATAAAAAATCCATAAAAATATATTTAAAAATAAAAAAAGAGCCCTGGTTGGTTTTGCTCAGTGGTTAGAGAGTCAGCCCAAGGACCAAAGAGTCGCAGATTCGATTCTGGTCAAGGGCATGTACCTCGGTTGCGGTTCAGTCCCTGGCCCTGGTCGGGGTCATGTGGGAGGCAGCCAACCAATGTGTCTCCCTCACATCGATGTTTCTTTCTCTCTCCCTCCCTCCCACTCTATCTGAAGATAAGTGGAAAAATATCCTTGGATGAGGATTTAAAAAAAAAAAAGAATGAAAAAGTCTGCAATTTCTTATTCAGTGCTCTGATGCATTAGGTCTTACTGCTCTGTACAGGTTCATCGAGTCTGATCTGAGTTCCTATTGTTCTTCTCTGACAAGTCATTTTCTCCTCCCACTGCTGAAGCATTTTCTGATGTGGAACGTACTGTCTATTCATGCAGCACATATTTTCAGAAAGTTCTTCCTCAGAGCAAGTGTAACTCTAGTTCTGTACCAATACTTTGTTCATGGCTTATCCCTCAGCCAGGAAAACCTTGAGGCATCTGTTTTAAAACGTAGATTTTTCTTATTATTCAGGTATGGCGAGGCCAACAGATCAGGGGACAACTGTCATTGAGAAGACAGTGTGTTATACTCAGTTTCCAAGAGGACGGGGCATGGCATGCCGTGGGGGCCACATGGGGAAGTGCCAGTTAGTTAGGGGGCAGAGGGAGTGGGGGGAGATGGGGGCGAGAGCCTTTATTGTGGTTTTCTTGGGAAGAAATGGGCAAGGCAGGGTAAGCTGGCTAGGTAGGGTTAGGATTGGCGACTTTTGATCATTTCAATGGGCTCTGGGGCACAGGGACAGTCTCTAATTGTCTGATACCTGTCTCTGATGTGATTAGAGCAGGGGGATAGTGGCCCTGAGTGTGGGAGCGTCGTGGAGCAGGTGGTTGGGGTGTGGGCTCTGGATGGGCTAGCTTGCATGGAAAGGCATGCTCACAGGTGAGCCGGGGAAGGTAGTAGTTTTCTATCTCTAGGAATTAGCTGGTGCTGGGAATAGCACTCCCTACAGCGTCAGCAAAGCTCCAAGATGTCAGAGCATACAGAACTTAAAGACACGATTAATACACCTACTTGCCCTTACAGCCCCATCTCAGTTCGCACTAGCTGTGTAAGCTTGAACGAGAACCTGGAGTTCTCAGTCTATAAAGTGAAGGACTAAAGATTATGGCATAGCCAGGAGCCCACTGTTTCTTCTTTGTGGGGATGAAGCCTCTGACACTTCCATTCCTGCTACTTTTTCTTTCCGGTTCGTATTCCCAGCGTGAAGGTGCTCTCAGCCCCAGCAATGTCCACGAGTGCAGTGAGGAGACCAGCACTCTCTCCCTGGTTAATGAGCAACAGGGCCAGTCAGCAGCGGGCCACCCTAGGATTTAATTTCCTTCATATGTGGACCTTTCTGCCTACACTTGTATTCCTATAACTCCTTGAGTCCGTAGGTTCTCTTTGGGATGTAATCATTGGCCCTGCCACTCGAATAGCTTTTGAGTTCTTGGTCTGAGCCAAATGATTATTCAGTGTCAAATATATGTGTCTGTGACCCATTTGACAGGTGACATTTAATAATGCCCTTGTGAAGGAGAGTTAAAAGCAACATTGACTTTCAAGTATAAGACAGAACATGGCAGACCTTCTGTCTGCAAGTTGGGAAAAAAAAGTCTCCATTTTATGTTGTGGAATGATTCATCGAGTTGGCAGTCAAAAGGGCTGTGGAACTCATTTTTCAAGGCAAAAGCGGAAAATAAAATCCCTTTATTGACGCTGATGCAAGTACATGAGCTGTAAAGATTGGAAGGCGAAATGCTAATCCATTTGGCACAAATTAAGAATTATTCTACAAATTTAAACTGTGGAAAATATTGTATGTTGGTGTTCACTGTGGAAAAAATCACAAGGAGCAGTACTTTGCTGTTTAGAATAGTCAGATTTTCCTCCCCTCAGATGAAGCAGGGAATTTAAATTGTGTTGTGAAAAGTTTTAAATTTCTTAGAAAACCCCTAGAAATTGGATTCATAAATTGGTGTTAATCAGAACATTGTAAGGTTTTGTGATAGGTAGGAGTGAGCATAGTTTAGTCTCATTAATACACAATTTATTCAAACAGATTTAAAAAGAAGAAATGGCATTTCACTAAACAAATGTATATTTTCAACTGTTAAATGAATAGCAGCTAACAGCCCAATTAGCATATTATTTTAATTCTACTCATCAGGTATTGCTTGTGATGACCTAAATGTAACTTTTCAACTCATAAGATTTAAAAGGGAAGTAAAATGATGAGTGCTTTAAAAACAAACAAAATGGCTCTGGCCGGTTTGGCTCAGCGGTTGGAGCCTTGGCCTGCGGACCAGAGAGACCCGGGTTCGGTTCCCACTAAGGGCACGTACCTCAGTTGCACTTTTTCCCTGGGTGGCAACCAGTCGATGTGTCTCTCTCACATCGATGTTTTTCTCTCTCTCTCTTCCTCCCTCTCTCCCTCCTGCTCTGTCTGAAGATAAAATGCAAAAATGTCCTCGAGTGAGGATAAAAAAACAAAACAAACAAACAAACAAAATGCCCACTAATGCTTGGAGTGGAAAACCCTCAGATTCTGCTTTGTGTCCCTGTTGTCCTGTGGGGAAGGCTGGGCGTGTGGAAACTACCAGAATGACCATGTTAAACCGATGGAGCAGAGTGGCTGGTAGGTGGGAGCAGATGTGGGAGGAGTGGGAGCGGTTAGAATGTGCCGAGATAAGCTCTCCCTCTCAGGAGCACTCTGGTGCCTTTCCTGCCCCCTTTTCTCCCCGCACAGATGTGTTACCTTTGCCTTTCCCTCTCTTAAGCTCCAAGGGCCCTTCTTTTGCTTCAGTAACTTGTTCCCTGAGCCTACGAAGCCCAGCTGGCTCACTTTTGTAACTTCTGAATAAGCCACCTCTTATTTTAAACACACACACACACACACACACACACACACACACACACACACCCCTTGGTCATCCCTGTTAGAGCGTTACTAAAGAATTTGAAAATCCAAAATCTGACTTAAAAAAAAGAGCCTTTATAAGCAAAAAGATATTACCCAAAACTTTCCATTTATCATCAGATAGAGTGGGAGGGAGGGAGAGAGAGACAGAGAGAAACATCGATGTGATAGAGCCACATCAACTGGTTGCCTCCCACACGGCCCTGGTGACCGAGGCCGGCGACGAACCGCAACTGAGGCATGTGCCCTTGACCGGAATCGAACTCAAGAGTCATTGGTCCGTGGGCTGACACTCTAACCACTGAGCCAAACTGGCCAGGACTTGTCTTTGTTTTTTAGTTCTCTGGTTCTCCTGGCCCTTCTCCAAGGATCCTAGCCCATTTTTTTCCTGCCTCAATGCCTTTGTAATTCCTGGATTTCCTTGGGTCTTTTAGAGGCTGTCAGGAACTGTGAAGGGTTTGAGCTTCTTCCCTACTTGTAAGCAAATAAGTCAGCCTGCCACAGTTGTAAAGAGATTGGTAGAAGACACAGTACTTCTGGGTCAGAGTTGAAGGACTCTGTTGCAGCAGTGGCTGTAGCTAGAGTATCAGCACTCTTGTCCCAGTTCCCTGAACTCCATTTCCCATAGGGCAACTCAAAGAGGACCAGATGATACCTGCACATGCAGTGGGTGTGTCACAGGAGAGAAACCCTGAGCTTTGGGAACCCAAGTCTTTTATAATAGGCAGCCACCTTCCTGCCTATGATACTGTGATTCGAAGAAGAAATATGTATTTGGTCTTTGTCCCTGTTTCTGGCACAGAACTCCTAAAACCCTTGGCATTTCCAAAGTGATGAGAGTGATAAAAGATGTCTTTTGTTGTGTTAATGAAACAACCTTTATTTTTATTTATTTATTTATTTATTTTTTATCCTCACCCGAGGACATTTTTTCATTTTTTGTTCAGATAGAGTGGGAGGGAGAGAGAGGAAGAGAGAGAGAGAGAGAAACATCGATGTGAAAGGGACACATCGAGTGGCTGCCACCCGCACGACCAACCAGGGCCGGGGACAAACTGCAACCAAGGTACATGCCCTTAGTGGGAACCGAACCCGGGTCTCTCTGGACCGCAGGCCGACGCTCCAACCGCTGAGCCAAACCAGCCAGGGCATGAAACAACCTTTAGAACTCACCCCAGGATGGGGGCTGATCAGCAGAGAAACAAGCGTGTAATGAGAGGGTTGACATTTTCAGTGCTGCCCCCCAGACCTCCCAGGAAGGAAGGGAGGCTGGAGATTGAATCAGTCCCCAGTGGTTAATGATTTAACCAATGTACCTATGTAATGAAGCCTGCATAAAAACCCAAAAGAAGAGGGTACGGGAAGCTTCCAGGTTGGCGACCATGTGAAGGTTTGGGAGAATGGCATGCCTGGAGAAAGTGTGGAAGCTCTCCACCCTTCCCCTTGCCCTGTGCATCTCTTCCATCTGGCTGTTCTGAGTTCTATCATTCTTAAATAAACTAGTGAACTACTAAGTAAAGTGTTTCCTGAGTTCTGTGGGCCGCTTTAGCAAATTAATCAAACCTGAGCAGGTCTGTGGGAACCTCCCATCTGTAGCTGGTTGGTGGAAACGCAGGTGACAACCTGGGTTGGAGGTTGGTATTTGAACTGGGGGCAGCCTTGTAGGACTGAGCCCTCACCCTGCGGGATCTGGCACGACCTCCAGGTAGATAGTGTCAGAATTGAGTTGTATTGTTGGACACCCAGCCGGTGAATTGTGTTCAGGCTTTGTTTTGCTTCAGAGGAGGCACTGTCTGTCAACATGGATGTTCACTAAACAAACATCCGTGAGGAGAGTCCACACCAAAGGGCCGTCAGTGCCTCGTTCACAAGATGTGCAGAAATACGAGACCCACGGAGAAACTGTGCCAGCAATGCCTCCTGCTGTTCCTCCAGCTCCCGTGTTCTCAGGAATTGTCGGGTGTGTGAACGAGAAAGGAGACTTCCGTGAACTGCAGTCCAGTGTGGGCCACTCCTCCCATAACCTTTTCAGGAGCTCTTTTGTAAACTTTCTAAGGACCCTGCCTGGGTGATCCTCATTTGCATCGAATACTGGGAAACAATAAGCTAATTATAGAAATGGCTGACAATTACTAAACCCTCACTGTGCACCGTGCTATATGCTAGGCACCTTACACTAATTATCTCCTTATAACTCTCTCAGATGTTTGGGGGGCATCACCCCCATTTTTATAGATGAAAAACTCTAGTTAAGAGCATCAGGCACTAAGTGGAGAGATGAGATTCAAACACAGGTTATCAGAGCCCTAGGCTCCAAAACGCACGCTCTTTCCTTTTTATTTCCCTGTTATTGAGAAGCCTTTTCACTGAGAAGTGGTGATGGTTTTGAGATTTTGTTTCACCGGGTAGATTTAGAGAGAGGCTTGAGGGCCAGGGGGCCAGACGAGGAATGACCTTTGGTTAGCAGACCCCTTACAAACACCATTGCCAGTCCTCCAATAAATGTTACAATGTTTTCAAAGCAGTTGGAATCCTCATTTTATGGACCCAAAAAAAAGAAAGAAAAAAGAGGTTTAAGGGGAGTGATGGACTTGACTGAGACCACACAACAAATACGTGAGGAGCCTGGGAGCCAACGCCAGACTATTTGGCCATGAAACGTTCTGTACACACGCCCCCCTCACCATGGGCATAGGATCAAAGACCCTAGAGTGCCCTCAGATAGTTAAGCTTCTGAAACAGAGAAGAAAATGTTGATAATAGGTTCACTGTAGTTTGTTAAATATCTCTCTTATCTTTGAAAAGATAAGCACATGTGTATAATTTAATCACCACATTGACTAAACTTCAGCTGCTTCAAGGACCTTTCTCGTCTTCCATAAAACTTCAAGTGCCAGCCAGCCCCACACACTTGAGCCATTCACAGCTTCCCCGCAGGACTGCCAGCTGGCCTGTGTGCCCCTTTCTTTCATTCTAAAGTCATTAGTGAGTCAGCTTCTCACTACCAGCTCCCCCTTAGCAGTTTTTATCTGGTCTCTTCCTAGAGAGAGAAATGACTTGCTTTAAAAAAAAAAAAATCAAACAAAAAACATCTTTTTTTTTTTTCCTGAGCTTAGTGGCAAAGCTTTGAGCTTCTCACCAGTAAGTATGATGTTAACTGTAGGTTTTTGTATAGATAATCTTTATCAAGTTAAGAACATTCCCCTCGATTCCTAGTTTACTGAGAGCTTTTATCATAAATAGATGCTGGGTTTTGTCAAATGCTTTCCTTTTTTTGCACTTATTAATGTGAACATGTGATTTTTCTTTTTTAGTCTGTTGATGTGATGGATTACATAATTGATTTTCAAATGTTGAATCAGGCTTACATATTTGAGATAAGTCCACTTGATCTGAAGGTGTTTTGTTTTTTTAATTCTCATCCGAGGATATATTTTTTAGAGACAGTGAGAGAGAGAGAGAAAGAGAAAGAGAAAGAAACATGGATGTGAGACAAACTTTGACTGGCTGCCTTCCCTACACATCCCAACCCGGGATTGAACCTGTAGCCCAGGGATGTGCCCTGACCGTGAATTGAACCCGAAACCTTTTGGTACATGGGATGACATTCCCAACAACAGAGCCACCTGGCCAGGGCTGAAGGTTTCTTTATTCAAAATAAATGCCATGTGATTTTCCTCTTTACCTAGCCCTAGACCAAAAAAAAAAAAGAAAAAAAACTATTAAAAATGCATATTTGTAGATATAGGGAGATCTGGAAACCCACACTAGGAACTTTTCCTCCACCAGGTTCCCTTGGCAACCATTTAACTAGCATCTTCCAACAGATCTTTAAAGCTTGGCAAGGTGTGTATGTTAATTTTATAGACATATTTAATATTCCTCATTAACTTCACAGTTATAAGATTCTCCCAAATTCTCCTAAGTGGTCTTTGTGCCTTTGTGAAAAATTTTACACCAGCAGAACAGAAGCCTTCTGAAGGGGTTTCTTTACAACACTGTCCTCTTGTCACCCCAGTGTTGCATCACTGTAATCCTGTTGTGAAGGGTGTTATGTGAAGCTTACCTTCTCATATTATAGTTGTTAAATACTTTACCTTATCTGACTCACATGAGGGTGTTACTAGGTTTATACCTATGAACTGATTTTTAGGGAAAAGTTCTTGATTTGGTATCATTTTGGTGTTCAATTCCTGTGTCAATTCTTATTTCTTCTAAAGAGGTACAGCATTCTTTTCTTTTAAATTGGTTTGAATTTTTTAGAGACACTCCTCAAGATAAGGAACCATATTTTCTTTTTTTTTTTATTCTCACCCGAGGACATTTTTCCATTTTCTGTTCAGATAGAGTGGGAGGGAGAGAGAGGAAGAGAGAGAGAGAGAGAGAAACATCGATGCGAAAGGGACACATCGAGTGGCTGCCTCCCGCACGACCCAACCAGGGCCGGCGACAAACTGCAACCGAGGTACGTGCCCTTAGCGGGAACCGAACCCGGGTCTCTCTGGACCGCAGGCCGACGCTCTAACCGCTGAGCCAAACCAGCCAGGGCCATATTTTCATTTTTACGTTAAAGCTACACCTGAGTGATTCCTGCTGTCACCACATCAGGAGGATTGGGACAGTGTCCGTTTAGTTTGCTGTCAGATAGCTTTTTTAGGTGAGGTCATGGGAACATTCTGTCATTAACTTCGCTTGATGACTCTTGGTTATATATGTAAGTTGTACAGTTGAATCCAGTAAATCCAGCAATAGTTTCCAGACTATCTTGGGACATTTACCTAAATATCCCTTGGTTAGTTGCAAGAATGTAGCCACTTTGTAGTTGCTTTGTAGCTTAACCTGCCTCGGGAACCAGCCCCAGAAAGCCTCATCTTATACTGAATGGATAACGGAGAACCACTTCTGCCATCTAATTTATTGGTGAATAGACAGACTGAACAAGATCCTGAGACAAAAAGTCAAAGCAGGTGGTGGTTAGTTGGCTATCACACTTTGTGTTCATGATAGTGTTTAAAGTAAGGGGAAGAAGGCATCCTGTCACATGAAAAAAAAGGGAAGTCAGTGCCATACACGTATGTAGCATGTATTCTGTACATGTGTGTCATGGCTTCTGTAACCACTGTACCTCTGTGGGTGTTCACTGTGTATTGCAGCATTCTTGGCAACTTGATGATGGTGGTTAGCAAGTTTGGTTAAAGGGATGATCATCAGTTTAACCCTTGTACAAATTTCTTACGGAACGGGTAGGAATCCACTGATTGATGGCCCGGAGATACCCTGGCACCCCTGCCCAGACAGAGGTTTATGTGTGGGAGGGACAGACAGACCTGGGAGTCAAGAGAATGTGTTGTGTGCAGAGCTGGGGGAGAGACGATGGGGAGAAGCACACAGCACCCGCCTGCAGGGGGTGGGGCCGCCAGCAGGAGCGCCCGCGTGGACGGCCCGGGGCTGCCCGCACAGACCTCTCCTCCTCCCAACCGCAGCAGTCACTGCGTGGTCAGGGGGACCACACAGCCATCTTTTCAGGGGTTCAGCGCTGAGTCAGGTGCCAGAGACTATAAAACACAAGAAGGCCCAAAAAGGGATTCCAACTTCCCTGGGGCCGCAGCAGCACACTTATCTTCTGTGTGCTTTTCAACTGCTTAGAACTTCAAATGGAAGTACCGAGATCCTAATCCTCCACTGAAGATTAGGGCCACACTGACAAGGAAAACCCTGCGTGGGTGGGGATTCCGTGTCAGATCTTGTGGCCTCAGATTAACAGAGAGGCTCTAGGGAGCTCGTACCCTCGGGAGCATAGATGTCTAAGTGGAGAATGGCTGCTGTGGAACCAGGAAGGACCCGAGGCAGCAAATGTGTCCCTCAGAAATACGTTTGCATTGTCCCTTCTCTTCTTGGTGACGGAACTGAAGTCTTGCTCTTTGCAGAAGAACACCAAACTGAATATTACTTTCAGAATTAAACAAACACGAGATTGCCAAATGCTTTCGTGCAGCTAGAACCTGGATGCATGGAAGTCCTGGGAGGCACAAGTGTGGCAGGTTTTTTTATAGTCAATATTACTGTGTATTAGTTTCTGGTGTACAGCAGAGTGGTTAGACAATCACGTACTTTACAGAGTGATCCCGCTGATGTCTCCAGTCCCTCCCTGGCACCGTACGGAGTTATTACAATATCAGTGACTGTATTCCCCATGCCGTGCTTGACAGCCCCGTGACTGTTGTAACTACCAATTTGTACTTCTTAATCTCTTCACCTTTTTCACCCAGTCACCCAACACCCCCCACAACCATCAGTCTGTCCTCTGTATCTGTGAGTCTGTTCCGGTTTTGTTTGTTCATTTATTTTATTCTTTATATCCCACATATAAGTGAAACCATACGGTGTTTGTCTTTCTCTGACTTATTTCACTTAGTGTAATACCCTCTATCCATACTGTCACAAATGGTAAGATTTCATTCTTTTTATGGCCAAGTAATATTTCATTTTCTATCTATATCTATCTCTCTCTATATATATATCACAACTTTTTTTTTAATTCTCACCTGAGGACATTTTTCCATTGATCTTCAGATAGAGTGGGAAGGCAGGAGAGAGAGAGAGAGAGAAACATTGATATGAGAGAGACACATTGACTGGCTGCCTCCCACACAACCCCAACCAGTGCCAGGGACAAACCTCAACTGAGGCGCACATAGTGCCCTTGACTGCAATCGAACCCGTGACTCTTTGGTCCACGGGTTGACGCTCTAATCACTGAGCCAAACCGGCCAGTGCAGATATATCACAACTTTTTTATCCACTCATCTATTGAACTCAACACCAAAAACAATCTAATTTAAAAATGGACAAAGGACCTGAATAGATACATCTCCAAAGAGGACATACAGATGGCCTACAGACATATGAAAAGATGCTTAATATTACTGATCATCAGAGAAATGGAAATTAAAACCTCACCCTTGTCAGAATGGCTATAATCAATAAATCAACACACAACAAGTGCTGGCGAGGGTGTGGAGAAAAGGGGACTCTAGTACACTGCTGGTGGGAATGCAGACTGGTGCAGCCACTGTGGAAAGCAGTATGGCGTTACCTCACAAAATTAAAAATGGAACTGCCTTATGACCCAGTGATTCCACCTCTGGGAATTTATCCAAAGAAACCCGAAACACTAATTCAAAAGAATATATGCACCCCTATGTTTATTACATATATTATATTTAAATATTACAAATAACATTTATATATAATGTGTATGTTATTATGTTAATAACATACTATAATTATATATAATAGGTTATATAATGTATAATATTATATATGATACATACTTATACAGGGTGGAGCAAAAGTAGGTTTATAGTTGGGAGTACACAAAACAGTTCATTCTTGTATTATTTATTATTTATTGTGTTACATTCCATATGAACAACTATAAACCTACTTTTGCCCCACCTTGTATTATAGAGAATATATATTTTAAGGAAATATGTCATTTGCTTTAAGGACATGATTTACTGAATTTTGAAATGAAATTGAACAATATAGGTGCATATATACTTATGTAAGACTGGAGAAAATAAATGACAAGAAAACTCTAGTGTAACCTCGTCAGATTACAACGTAAAGTAAACCTTTCATGTTTATAAAATAAGTGGACAGAAAGCTGCCCCTAAACACGTTGGGCATCCTAGGACAGGCCTGTAATTGCTGTTTAGAGCCAGGGCAAGCCAGTGAATGTACTGATACTGTAAAATGTCAGCACCAAGTAACGGGGCAAAATCTCTTACCACAAAGGTCTGGTAACATTCCAAAAATAACCTCCCATTTGGAAAACGTCTTAAATAAGCAAGTAATTTTTTATTGTTTTATTTAAGAGACAAAAATCCGTGTGGCCCCTCTGAATTTGGGTTAAATACAGCTATCACAGGCGGCAGCCATGGGGGTTCCAGGCAACTTGGGAGAAAAACTTCTGGTCTGGTGCAAATGGGCTTTCTTCCTGCAGGGCCCCCATGGCCACCCACAAATGCTGGGTTCCCACCTAGGTGAGTTGCTGTGGAGACCAGCAGCTCTAAAAACCAAGAGGAAAGAAAAACTAAAATTCTAGAACACAGGGTGGTTTGAGGAGAGACAGAGGGCATGGAAACGGTCAGAGGAAGCCAGAAACTTCACACACACACAAATGGGAGTCCAGCAACTTCACGTGGCCTTCCAAGATGACGCCAGAGTTTGTAAGACTGAGAAGCACAGACGGTTCAAAGAGCAGGGAAAAAAGTCACTGTTCTCGTTCTGTGCCCGGTGAAGAGCACGGAGGACTCCAGTCTATAGTCGTACATGTCAGCTTGTGATTATAACAGAGACATTGAGAAGGTTGATTTTGGAGCTTGGATGAGAAGTTATAAAATAAGTGCATTCTGTCATTTGTAGAAAAGTAACTCGAGGTATAAGTTATTTGAAGAGGAAGGGGGAGAAGGAAAAACAAGGCCTGCTTTCCACATGGCCTGTCCATGTCTGCCGTCCGTTCTGTTCAGTCTGATGGGAGTTCTTCCCCGCGCCTGCGGAGTGTGTACCGTCATTCCTTCCTCTGCCATTGTGTTTGCTCTCAGCTTGCTACTTAGAGGTACCTTCTCTCAAGCCGACAATTAGAAACGGCCTTGCTGCATTTAGTTCTAAATCTGTGGCAGCTAGAAAGGAAATGACTAAAAGATAATGCTAGGCTAAAAGATAATGTTTAGTTCTCTACCCACAAAGCAAATGTTCTTTGTACTACTTAGAGTGGACCAGTGTGTGCCCACAGAGCCAAATGCTTTGTGTTTGCCAAGTACAAAGGAGCTCTGAGTCACGATGGAGGCGTAATTCCTGAGCGCTTGCTTCTCCCTTCTTGCTTCTCCCACTGGCTGATGAACAGTTTTGAATGCTCTAGAGACAGGGACTGAATTCCTGATCATGAAATAATGTGCTGAGTAAGAGGGTGTACATTCTTGTGCGCACATTCTTGGGTCCATCCACTGTGAGGAGGCAGAATTGGAACCCATGATGGATACTATGTTAGTCATCGTTCTCCAGAGAAACAGAACCAATAGGATGTATGTATGTATATAGAGAAAAATATTTATTATTATAAGGAATTGACTCATGCGATTATGGAAGCTGAGAAGTCCCAAGATCTGCAGGGTGAGGCAGCCGTCTGGAGACTCAGCAGAGCCGATGGTGTCGTTCCAGTCCAAATGCTAGCAGGCTTGAGACCCAGGAAGAGCTGAAATTTCAGTTTGAGTCTGAAAGCAAGAAGCAGCCGATGTCCTGGTTCAAAGGCTGTCTTGCAAGAGGAATTCTCTTACTCAGAGGAAGGTCAGCCTTTTTATTCTATGCATGCCTTCAACAGATTGGATAAGCCTCCCCCTGCCCCCAATTAGGGAGGCCAATCTCCTTTATTCAGTCTGCCTATTTAAATTTTTTTTTTTTTTTTTATCCTCACCCGAGGACACTTTTTCATTTTTTGTTCAGATAGAGTAGGAGGGAGAGAGAGGAAGAGAGAGAGAGAGAAACATCGATGTGAAAGGGCCACATCGAGTGGCTGCCACCCGCACAACCAACCAGGGCCAGGGACAAACTGCAACCAAAGTACATGCCCTTAGCGGGAACCGAACCCGGGTCTCTCTGGACCACAGGCCAACGTTCTAACCGCTGAGCCAAACTGGCCAGGGCCAGTCTGCCTATTTAAATGTTAATCTTATCCAAAAACACCCACACAGAACCACCCAGGGTAATGTTTGGCCAAATATCTGGGCACCTTTGAGGCCCAGTGATGTTGATCCATGAAGTTAACCATCACAGATACTGGAAAGGAAATCCAGGGAGAACCGAGTGTGTGCAGTTTCCAGGAAATGGTCCTCAGCCATGTGGTGCCCTCCAGGACAGCACAGAACCTGAGGAGTGCAACACTACTGCCCACTCAAGCTAGTCTAACAAGAGTAGAAAGTGCGTGTGTTAAAGCGTGTAGCTAGCTCATAGAACTGCAGTGAGGATGAGGCTCACGGCCAGAATGATGCCTAGGCCCTATGGCGAGACTAAACCAGGGACACCCTACCGTCCTCCTGCCCTGAGACAGGGCAGCTTGCACTGCTGTCCCCAACCAGATGCCTCCTCCGTGGTCCCTTTGGTCAGAAAAAGCAACTGCTTCTTTATGTTTCTGTCTTTCAAATCAGAATCCAGCATGAAGGCATCAGATTAGCAGAACCAAAATCCGTTCCTGCTTCCTAGCTACCAGGGAGGCTGGGAAAGTAAGTTTCTAGGTTCTGCCTTAGGCCAAATGTGTGGTGTGGGAATATACTCAAATGGAAGAAGATGTTCAGAAGATGCTGGATTGTCCACAAGGCTCGTCTTCCCATACTAATCCTTCCAGCTGCAGCTTCCATGTTCACCCCTTCCGAGAAGCACCCCCCACTGGACTCAGGAAGCCCAAGCAGGGCGAGCATTGTGGACCCGTGTAGCCAGTGCCCGTTCCACTCAGCAGTACGGCTCCAAGTACCCCATTTACGTCTTTCACTATCACTCCTGTCCCACCTCTACCTCTAGGATACTTTCAGATCTGTGTACTTTCTTTGTTTGTATTTGTTTTAGTTCATGAACTCCAGACCTCATTAGTCTCTTCTTAGCTGTGTTTTTAAACTCGGTCTTACCCACTTCCATCCTTTTTGTTCTCTGACACATGGGTTGATCCTCACTAGCCCTACCCACCCAAAACTGTAAGCTCCTTAAAACAACAGCCATATCATTTTTCTTCTTTTTTTTTTTTTATAAACCTCCCACAGTACTTCCTATCATACTAAGCACACAGTAGCTGATCAGTCATGATTTTCTGATTAATTATCTGAATTGATTATTGCTTTTCAAATGAATTTTAAAAGTATCTATTTAAAACAATAACGAATAAGAAGAAATGAAACAACAGTCAAACAGAGCCAAGGGTATTTAGGTCATGTGCCAGAGGATATCCGGAAATGCCTGTCAGTTTCAGTGAGTCATTCAGCACATACATTGAGTGCCTGCTGTGTGCTAGACACTGTTCTGTGTGCTTGGGATACAGGAATAAAGAAGAAAAAAGAAACAGACAAAAGAGCTCTCTCAAAGCTTATATTCTGATAGTCAGTTAATGGACACATAAATTATAATCATGCCAGAATTGATGAGTGTCATGCAGAAGAAAAGGTAGAGCAGGATACTATCAGAAGTGCAGGGCGGGGTTGGATGGACACTAGATAGCATGGTCAGAATTGTAAAAAAAAGAAATTGTTTTTAGATAATTAGAGAAAATTGAATGCTGGCCGTGTATGTGAGATGCTGTAAAGAGGCTACATGTGTTGGGTAGGATAATGTCATGTTGGGTATGTTTTTTAAAAGTCCTTCTGTGTTGTAAATGGAAATATTTATGTGGAAATAATATCACTGAATATAATATCTAGGATTTACTTCAAAATGTTCCAGAAAAAGAAAAAAAAAAAAAAAGAGAAAGAAAGAAAGGTGGGAGAGGGCAGGAGGGAGGAAGATGGGGGTGGGCGGTGGATAGATAAACAGCAATGGCGGAGAGTGGGTGTTTGGAACCTGTTTATCGGTGCAGGGGGGTTCTCATCCTATTCTCTCTGCTTTTAGCTGGGTTCCAACATTTCCATCATAGTTTAAGACATGAGCTAGTGGTCAGTGTGGGCCTCGTTCAGGAGGTGACATTCGAGCAGTGACTGAGGGAGGTGAGGGAGCAGCGTGGACAGTGTCTGGGGGTGGGTGGGGACAGTGTGCCAAGCAAGGACACAGGTTTTTCGATGCCCTGGAAGGGAAGCACTAGGCATTGAGGTCAGGGGGGTATTTGGTTGAGATCATCTAGAGCCTTTTAAGTCACTGCAAGGACTTCAAGTGAAGGTCAGATCCTTGAGGGCTCAGAGTCATGCTCAGACCCTCGGGAGTTCCTTGAACTGTTCCGATACTCGGGGTTTCTTCACTCAGATTCTGAGCTAAGACTCTGTAGCCCACGATCGTGCTGTGCAGGAGAACTTCCTGCGGTAATGGAATCTCTGTCTGTTCTGTGCAGTCTGGAGCCACTGCCACACGTGGCCGCTGAGCACGTGAAATGTGTGTGTGTGGCCGAGGAGCTCCGTTTCTACTGTGATTACTGTAATTAATTTAAACGTAACTTTACATGCCCACATGTGCCAGCGTTTTCCATATTGGACAGTGCAGTATTGGGAGACGATGACCTTCACTCCGGCATTCATGCATTTGACACACTTTCATTGATACCTGCTGGCTCTAGGTACCAGGTGAGGCCTTAAAGGTTATAAAAATTAACTTTAAAAACTGAGAACCTGTACTCCTGAGGGACCCACAGAGCACACCAGCTACTGTGAGGCAGTGTGAGTGTGTGGTGTGGGCCACCCTCTGCAGGCACGAGGGCCTCCACACTGAGCTCCCCCTCCCTGGTTTCTATGCCGTTCAAGCAGCCAGGTCACTCTGACTCGGCATTGGCAGCTCTGCCTGTGCCTCTGTGTGTGGCTGGTCCTGTGTGTCCTCAGGCCTGAGCTTCAGTGACACCTCCTCAGAAGGCCTTCCCTGAGCAGCCCATGGAAATGCCCCTCCATTGTGCTGTCCTGTGGCACCCCGTTTTCTTTGAGGCCCTGCTCCCATTTCATAATGACACTTGGTGTTCATTTAATATCTACAGCTGAACGCTTCCCAGGGCCAGGGTCTGATCCCCACTGTCTGCCCACAGGGCGGCCTGCAGTGAGTGCGACTGAGATGGGGACAGGGAAGGAGCAGTGTCCCTGTAGACAGTCATGGGCTGGAGATGAGGGGCCTCTAAGCTAGTTGGGGAGGGTTTGGTGAGTCCAGAGCAGTTTCTCATAAAAACCTTAACTAGGACTTTTAAAGGATGAAGAGGAATTAGCCACATGAGAATGAAGCTGTAGAAAGGCACTTCCTGCAGATGGGACATGGGAGGGAGGGGAGGAAGGAGGGAGAGAAAGTGTGGGACAGTGACTGGGCCCTGTGGGTGGTATGTGGGGATCAGGTGGGGCCTGCCTGGGGTACCTTGAAATGTATCCCGTAGGTCAGGGGTTGGCAGAGTTTTTTCTTTAAAGGGCCAACATTAGCCCTGCCCGGTTTGCTCAGCGGTTAGAGCGTCAGCCTGCAGACCAGAGTCCCGGGTTTGATTCCAAGCCAAGGGCTCGTACCTCGGTTGCCGTTCGCCCCCGGCCCCAGTTGGGGTCGTGTGAGTGGCAGCCAATTGATGTGTCTCTCTCACATTGATATTTCTCTCTCTCTCTCTCTTTCTCTCTCTCTCCCTCTCCCACTCTGTCTGAGGATAAATGTAAAAGTATCCTTGGGTGAGGATTAAAAATAAATAAATAAATAAATAGCCAACAGTAAATAGTTCAGGCTTTGCCGGCTGTGCGGTCAATGTCAAAAGTTCTGAATACACCACTGCAATGTGAAAACAGCCTTATAGTGTGCAAATGACTAGGGGTGGGTGTGTTTCAATAAAACTTTATAGACAACTAGAATTTGAATGCCAGACAATTCTTATTTAAGTATAAAAACCATTTTTACCTCATGGACCATACAAAAACAGGCAGTGGCCACATCTGGCCCTCGGCCACATCTGCTGGGGTACAAAGGGTTTGAAGCGGGACGGGAAGTGGTCAGACCAGCATTTCAGATAGCTCCCTCTGGCTTCAGTGGGATTTCAGGGATCAGATCTGAGGACCATGGCAGTTTCTGTGAAGAGGCTGAGTGGCAGTCTGGGTGATCAATGGCACGGGCCTGAAATAAGGCATTGTTAACAAGGATGGGAAGGGAGGCCTGGTCCGAGACATATTTTGGAATTAAAATCAGCAGAACTTCATGATGGATGTGAAGGGTAAGGAGTAAAAGAACAATGTTCCAGCTACAATTATGTAAGCAGGTGCCCCGGCTCAGCAGGACCCTAAGCACTCACTGGCCAGCAGAGGAACATAGGGCATCTTCATGCACACTTAGGCCTGGGGCCACTCATAGGATCTCCCTTTCATCTGCAAAGTGAGAGTAGTGTTAGTAAATAGTGACTTACTCACCTAGTCATGAGATTACTCCTGTGGTATGAATAATTTTGTTTGTTGTTGAATGGATAATCTAATTTAAACTGTGACTCTAGAAAAATGATACCCCAATGGGAAATTACTATAACTTCCACTCAATATTGCTGTGAACCTGAAACTGCTCTGGAAAATAAAACCTTTTTTTTTTTTTTCCTCACCTGAGGATATTTTTCCATTTATCTTCAGATAGAGTGGGAGGGAGAGAGAGGGGGAGAGAGAGAGAGAGAGAGAAACATGCACGTGAGAGGGACACATCGACTGGCTGCCTCCCGCATGACCCCAACTAGGGCCGGGGAGGAACCTCAACCAAGGTACATGCCCTTGGCCAGAATCAAACCCAAGACTCTTTGGTCCGCGGGCCGACACTCTACCATTGAGCCAAACCAGCCAGGGCAATAAAACCTATTTCTAAAAAATGAACTAGATCCAGCAGTACTGACCTGGAGGACTGTTCATGATCTATTGTCCTGTGAATAAAGCAGATGGCAGAACTAAAAATCATACCCCGGTGGTCTGCAGTCATTCCTAGTCATACTGACAGTTTTCATCTGCTGTCACTCCAAAGGAAGTAGCTCAGTCATCTCTTTCTGTTGGCGGTAGTGAGAACCACACCAGGTTTTAGACCAGTGGAGTCCGACCAGACCTCAGTACTTGAGTTCTGGCTAAGAAAGAATTCAAAGTCTAACTCAAACTAGAAGCAAGTTTATTTGGAAAGTCACAGAGGGAGAAGTGAGCCGTAGAAGAAATGGGTTCAGGAAACACATTTACAGAGGCAAAAGAAGGGTACTTGGAGCTTAGGAGGAGAGAAAGGTAAAGTGCCTCGGAGGAAGGGGAGGAGGAGGGAAAGGTACAGGTGTGCTCCCAGGAGGGAGAGCACTCTGAGTCCTCCTCCTAAGGGCTTTTAGGGGTAGAAATTTTAGGGAAGGCCCCAGTGGAGGATCTCTGTAGAATATTCATCTGGCCCTGGCTGGTTTGGCTCAGCGGTTAGAGCATCAGCCTGCCCGTGGACCAGAGAGGCCCCGGGTTCGGTTCCTGCTAAGGGCATGTACCTCGGCTGCAGTTTGTCCCCGGCCCCAGTTGGGGTCATGTGGGTGGCAGCCACTCCATGTGTCTCTCTCTTCCTCCCTCTCTTCCTCCTGCTCTATCTGAAGATAAATGCAAAAAAAATGTCCTCGGGTGAGGATTTAAAAAAAAAAAAAAAAAAAGAATATTCATCAGTTTTCCAGGTGTGGCTTTTCAGGGTCATGGTCCCCACTGACTGGTCAGCCCCAGGGCAGGGGTTATTATCCAATGCAGCTGGTCCTGAGGTCAGCCACGGCATTGCTTGTCTGGTTTTTCTGCTTTTCTGGGCCTGGAGCAGGAACACAACTGAGTCCTAGATGTTATCCCTAGGGGTTATGCTTAAGGGAGTGGTCATGCAGTGGCCCCCATGGGAGTCACATGAGATCACTCTTCGGCCTCTTGTTCCTCTAAGGGGGTCTACACCACATGACTAGTGACATGCCAGGGGAGGAAGGGTCAGAGGAGAGTTCCAACCGCATGAGCAACGATACAAAAAACATATGGTTTAGTCGGGGTCTAAACCATATGACCAGCAATATGCTAGGGGAGGAAAGGTCACCCTGGGGGCGAGGTCCTTGTTTTCCCAGTTTCCTCCATTGCTAGGCACCCAAGCTTTCTGCCCTGGTGACCTTCTGTACCTGGCCTATCGTCCTTGCTCTGCTCCTGTCTAACTAGCTACCACATTTCAAAGTGTACTATTGCAGAACATAAACTAAGCTTCCTGTATTAGAAAAAATTCAATCGGAGGCTCGAGGACATTGATTTCAGTAGAACTTTTTCTTTCTGCGTTTATTGAGGAATCCTTTAGCTTTTTCCAAATCTCAGCTGCTTTTGACCTCCCAGCAAACAATGGAGAGCAGAAATCTTGCAACCCCAATTGTTAATAAATGTTGCATTACCATAAAATTGCATGAATCATCAGTGCAGCCCTACAAAGCCCCCTTCCCACTCTCTCTGTGGTAGAGGACTTCTGCTGTGTGAATATTAATCAGAGCTGAGTTCATTTATGTTGTAACTTCGAATACCACCCGGGGGCAAGGAAGACTGAGTTAAGTAAGAAAACACCTGTGGGTACATCCTGCAACTCTGCATTAAGATGACCATGATAAGATTGGAGGGAATTGACTGAATAGGTTCTGTAACGTTATATCCTTGATTTTCATGATGTTGATTTTTGTCACTCTTTCTGCATTAGTTTTCTCTATCGTATGAAGTAGCCAAGTTCAGTTTCTGTAGCACAGTTCTTTCTCTGGGAGGTTTTGAGTCATTTATTTGCTACAGATCTGTGGTCCCTAGGTCTAGGGTTCTTTAGTTGTTTTTTTATGATCACCAAATGTATTAAGTCAGTATGTGAAAAAAGGGGTGAGAAGCCCTGGCCGGTTTGGCTCAGCGGTTAGAACGTCGGCATGTGGACCAATGAGTTGCGGGTTCGGTACCTGTCAAGGGCACGTGTCTTGGCTGCGGCTCATCCCTGTGGGCCCTGGTCGGGTCATGCAGGAGGGAGCCAGTCGACGTGGCTCTATCATGTCGATGTTTGTCTCTGTCTCTCTCTCTCTCCCTCCCTCCCACTCTATCTGATGATAAGTGGAAAAATATCCTTAGGTGAGGAATTTAAAAAAAGGGAGGGGGTGAGAAAATGATTGACTAGCTGAAATTCGTAGTATTGAAAAGGTCGCTTCAGTATCATAAGATAGTTGGCAAGTTACCAAAGCGGAGGTTCTCGAAGCAAAAGAAATTCTTCTCCGCGTGGTCACCTTGGTGGCGGAAGAGCTTTGGGTACCGAGCACCTAAAACAAGAAGTGTTCTGGAGCAGGGTGCGCCCTGGCTCTCCTGGAGCGTAGTCCTTTAACTGAGCTGTGTCCGTTGTGCCGCTGGAGTCTGGTCCACTGTGGTCTCTCCTTGGGTTGTTACAGAGGCCCCTTCACGGGAAGCGCAGTCTTCAGTCCCGCCTCTCCCCTCGTCTGTCCTTCCCCTAGAGCCAGATGTTTCTGCGACGTAAGTTTGATTTCCACTTCCCTGCTTGAAACTTTATGTCTTCCCATTGCCCTTGGGATAAAGAAGAATCTTTTTAGATCACTTCTAAAGCCCTGAGTAGTCTGGCCCCTGCTTGCCTCTCTTGTCGCTCCCTGAGCCTCGGACCCCTCGCACTCTTCATCCAGCTTTCAGGACCTGTTTCTGTTTTCCAGGAAGCGTGGCCTTTCCTTGCCTCTGAGTCTTTTTTTTTTTTTTTTAATCCTCACCTGAGGACATTTGTCCATTTTTTGTTCAGACAGAGTGGGAGGGAGAGAGGAAGAGAGAGAGAGAGAGAAACATCGATGTGAAAGGGACACATCGAGTGGCTGCCTCCCGCACGACCCAATCAGGGGCCGGGGACAAACTGCAACCGAGGTACGTGCCCTTAGCGGGAACCGAACCTGGGTCTCTCTGGACCACAGGCCGACGGTCTAACTGCCGAGCCAAACCGGCCAGGGAGCTTCTGAGTCTTTGCCGGGCTGTTCCGTCGTCCCCTTGGTGCCTGTACCAGATGTCCCCCAGGCACAGCACTTGGTGATACTCACTTTCTTCGCTGCTACTCCCAATTCTAGGCACAGAGTAGCAGCTCAGTAAATATCTCTTGCATGACCAAGTGAAAATGATCCCTTGCATTTTAATATGTTAACATTAACTTGGATCTGTCCATTTCCCACATTCGTTATTTTTTTCTTGCCAATATTACTGATTCAACTTCATTTATCTTTACAAATATGTACTTCTCTTTTTCCTTCGAACCTTCTTTCCTTCCACTCTGGGGTTCTCCCTTTTAATGATATGTTGGACTACATTTGGATCTGGTCTTCATGACTCCCAGCCCAGGGAGCCTGGTTTGCTCCTATCCGTATTCACTGGGGCCTTGGAAGAAGATGGCTGCAGGTCTTGGAGGCCTCCTGCAGCCGCTGGAGCCTGCTCAGGCCCCGTTGGCAGCAGTGCTGGGAAGCGTGGAAGGGTATTGTGTTTGCTGCACAATGTCCTAAAGGGATAGAATTTTCCTCTCAGTTATTTGTTGGTGTGAGCAGGAAGGAGTGAAGAGAAAGTTTGTGAGGGTCAGTGGCTTTGAGCAAAATAGGAAATCATGTAAAATAAAAAATTTCTCTAAGAAGAAAAATTTCCCCCGTTAGAATGATTCTTATTTTGGATATAGATCTCGATTTTCTTACCATATCACGCTTTCCACTTCCTATAGCTTTGAAGGCAGAATCGCTGTTGAGGTGACACCATTAACAGCCGCTGTTCTGTGTTGCTTTTTCTCTTCCAGAGGTGACACTGAAGGTCCACATTAGTGACGCCAGCACCCATCAGCCTGTCCCGGATGCGCTCATCGAGATTTTCACCAACCAGGTCTCCCTTGCCTCTGGTACCTCCGGGACAGATGGCGTCGCCTTCATCAGGTTCCAGTATAAGCTGGGCAGTCAGCTGATCGTCACTGCCTCGAAGCACGCCTATGTGCCAAACTCTGCCCCGTGGAAGCCCATCCGATTACCCGGTAAGGTGCTCTCAGCCTTTCTCTCAAACAGAGCTCATGGTCATGCTAGTGACAGAGTCAGACACAGAAATGAGTTGGAAAGTGGAAGTCAGACAGTCAGGAAAATGTTTGCTTAGTCTCTACTTTACCTTGTGAAGAAAAGTGGGATCAGGTATGAACGTGGTTGGGCTCCACCGTTTTATACGTTTGCTGGAGTCGGAGCCTTCGAGTGTCTGCTCACTTCTGCAGCGGTCCATTCTGCACCTCCCGAGTATAGCTGGCCGGATGGGGCTTCCTCGCTCTGCTTCCTGGGCCAAAGATGGGGGGAGTCATGGTGAGATGGTCTTTCTCTTCCCCTTCTTACCTGCTAAGGGAAATACTTCTGTGTGCTTCTGGTCTCTCAGTACTCAACTTCACTTCGGGCACTTCTGATCCCAAACATGTGGGTTTCTTTCCACACATCAAGCAGTTGTCAGGTTCTCAGATACCAGGTGGGTGTCCTACAATTGAACTCAGTTCTGACACTGTCTACCTGGAGATAGTGCCAGAGCCCACAGGGCGAGGGCTCAGCCCCGTGAGACTGCCTCTCCCACACACACACCAGTTCAGATGCCAATAGAAAGTCCAGGTTGTCACCTGTGCTTCTGACTGACTGGCTGTAGATCAGAGGTTGCCATAGCCTTTTCCTTGGGGGTTGACTAATTTGCTGAAATGACTCACAGACCTCAGAGAAACAGTTTACTTACTAGATTACTGGTTTATTATGAAGGCTACTAAAGAAACAGTGAGCTTGAAGAGATGCATAGGGCAAGGTGTGTGGGAAGGAGAACAGAACTTTTATGCTCTCCATGTATGCAACCCTCAATGCCTCCACACGTTCCCCAGCCCAGAGGCTCTCCAAACCTGTCCTTTTTAGTTTGTATGGAGGCTTTAGTACATAGACATGATTGATGAAATCTTTGGCTGTGGGTGATTGACTCAACCTCCAGCCCCTCTTCTTTCCCAGGAGGTCAGGGGGTGGGGCTGAGAGTTCCAATGGCTCCTATGTGGTCTGTTTCCCTGGCAGCCAGCTCCCATCCCCAGGTTATTTAGGGGCTTTCCAAAAATCACTATATTGACATAAACTCCAGCTCAGTTGAAAGGGGCTTATTATGAATAACAAAAGACATCTTTATAGCTCTCTTCACTTAGGAAATTCCAAGGGTTTTAGGAGCTCTGTGCTCAGAATGGAGACCAAGACCAAATACATGATTTCCTATTTTAAATCACAATGTCATTCTACCATTCACCACTTCATAGTAGTCCATCCACCACGAGTGGTGAGAATGGTACCTGACACTGATTCAGCTTGGGATGGGGCAGCTGGGGAGCAGCAGTTAGGTCTCCCCTGTCCCCTCACCTAAGGCTCCATCTAGTGCATGGACCACGTTGTATGTTCGCACCATTAGGTGAGCAACGAGGATGGGCTGACGGCTGGCGGAGATGCTGCCGCGGCAGTGGGGGCAGCGTGGGTGTTGGACACCAGCTGACCTGGGTGCTGGCTCCCAGTCTGTGCTTGAGCCCCTCCAGCTTCCATGCCAATCTCTGGAAAAATGGAGCTAATGCCACCTCACAGAGTCATTCTGATGAAAAAGTAGTGAACATACATACACTAGCATACAATGTCTGAAACAGAGGAGGTGTTCCATAAATACACGACACCCAGCACAGCCTCTGGCAGACACCCATGTCAGTGCTCATCTCTGTGCCCAGAACACTGGGCACACTCCTTCAAGGCCCCTGCTGCCTCTGGGGACACGGGAGCGAAGTGTGGCTTTTCCTGGCTTTTAAAGCTCTGGTGTCTACCCTTATTCACAAAGTTCTCTGTAGTTCACCTTACATTTATTTATTTATTTATTTTATTTTTATTATTTTTTTTTATCCTCACCTGAGGACATTTTTCCATTTTTTGTTCAGATAGAGTGGGAGGGAGAGAGAGGAAGAGAGAGAGAGAGAGAGAAGCATTGATGTGAAAGGGACACATCGAGTGGCTGCCTCCCACATGACCCAACCAGGGCCGGGGACAAACCGCAACCAAGGTACATGTCCTTAGCAGGAGCCGAACCCAGGTCTCTCTGGACCACAGGCCGATGCTCTAACCGCTGAGCCAAACTGGCCAGGGCTCACCTTACATTTATTAAGTATCTACTAAGGTCCGGGCACTGCCCTGGGCACTGAGAAGAGAGGTCTAGAGACACAGAACTTGCTCCTGGAAGTTTATAATTTAGTTGTGAAGTCAGCCACAGAAGCCATTTCCCCCTAAGGAGGTGAATGTTGGCAGATCTGTGTGTATATGTACACAGGGGTGCTGGGGAGACTGTTAATCAGCCTGGGTGAGTGAATGAAGTCTTCCAGGAGGGGTCAGAGGGGAGCTGAGTCTTGAGGATGAATAGATATTAGCACCAGCAGGTGCCTGTAAAAACACAGATGCCAGGACTCAACCATTCAGTTGGGGAGGTTAACCCAGGAATTTGCATTTTAACAAACAGCCCCTCCCCTACTTAAGGATAAAAGTTTTCACTAAAGGTTGAGACCACTCTTTTGTGAGCTATGGAAAGTGATACAGATACAACTGAGGAGGTCATTTAGGGAAATTTTAGAAAAAAGGAGATAACCCTGGCCGGTGTGGTTCAGTGTTTAGAGCATCGGGCAGCGCACCAAAGGGTCTCAGATTTGATTCCCGGTCAAGGACAGGTACCTGAGTTTCTAGTTTGACCCCCCTCCCCCGCCCCAGCCATGGTTGGGGCGTGTATGGGAGGCAACCAGCCCATGTGCCTCTCTTGCATCAATGTTTCTCTCTCTCTCCCTCCCCCCCCTTCCACTCTCTCTAAAAATCTAATGGAAAAAATATCCTCCAGTGAGGATTAACCAAAAAAAGGGGAGGGGGGATAAATCTGAGAAATATTAAATATTTAGCCGTCAAAATCCAGAAAGCCTTGAGGAATAGATGAGGAGAGAGAGGTAAACGAAAGGACAGATTAGAAAAAATGTTATAAGTTGACTGGGGCTTCTGGCTGGTGACAGAGCAGATAGAACAGATGGCCGTTGGGGTTGGGAGACTTGCCACACTGTGTGGTTCCCCAAAGTTGACTGAATTGATGCTGTAGGTTAAAAGAAGGCCCCTTCCTCCTTTCTGTGTGCACCCCTCTCCCCAAGCTTGGGGCTCAGGCAAGATAGACGCAGGTGCCACTGGAGAGCAGGTGGGGGAGAAGGGAGGAAAGGATGTGTGCAGGGGTCGTAGTTGATGTTGAATTTAGCTTCTTGTGGGTTGGATTGGAGCCGTCTCTGGAATGCCATATGTGTTCAGCCTTTAGTTTGAAATGAGTTTGGAGCTCAAGGGGTTTGGAGGTACAGGTATAGCTTGGGGTCCTTTGCAGTCTTGTGGTAAGAATCAAAAGCCTGAGCTCACCTGAAGAGTGGTGAGGAGTGGCCCTGGGACAGAACCCTGACAAGACCAGCAAAGTAGGAAAGGTGAACTGTGATAGGTTATATCTAAAGAAAACGTGTGACCTCCCCCACTTTCCACAGTAGAACCTACCCAGAGAAGTTGAAACAGTATCTGGACGCCACACTCGTCCTTTGCAGTAGCACAGAGCGCAGTCTGTTCTGGTCGTTCACATTAGGGAGGTTCTGCGAAGTGAGCACTGCTCCTGGGGGAAATGCAGGATCGGGGGCCTGTGGGCCTCTTCGCACAGCATTTCCATCAACTGACCAGTACATCGAGCACTGTAACTGATACCGGAACAGAGCTGTCTAACACGTGTTTTCTTCATAAGGCCCATCACGGTCTTCCTGCCCTTAGGAACCCTAGACAGCACCTCAGCACGACACTCGGGGGCTGTTTTGAACAGTGAAATCGCCAACAAAAAGCACAAGATGGCAGAAAACATGGCTCTCAATAGATCACAAAAAAGGACGCTTGCAGCATGAGAGCTAAAACAAGAAGGCAGCGTGTCGCTGTGTTTGACCTGAGTTGGGAATGTGCACATCAGGACACCCAGATCCTGAACCCCTCTGTACGTGTGCACAGAAAGCATCATGAGTATTGATTTGGAGATTACAAATAAACGTTAGTGAGTTGGCACATTCACAGGTACAGAATCCACAAACAGTGAGCATCAACTGTAGTTGTATTCATTTTGACTTTGTTAACATGATATTTTGAGAGGAAGAAGCCATTCCTCTAATGTCCATTTTCTTAAATGAGTCAAATCATGGGAACAGTGTAGTGTAACTGAAAGAGTTTGGGACTAGACATGAGGACACCTGGGTTCTCGCCTGCCGCCCCCAGCTGGCTCCACACCTGTGGGCCCATTGTCGCTTTCTGAGCCTGCCTTTCCGATTTCTAACCTAAATTGATAAGACTGAGTAATTTCCAAGGACCCTCCCATGTCCTTGATTATTTTTCTCTGGTTGCCTTGTCAACATAGGGAGAGATCCTCTAAACTAGACCCTAACAGAAAACGTGGCCAAAATGTGGACTGGTCTGTTGTGAAAAGCAGAGCAGACTACTGTTGTCATGCATAATTTTGGAGGCCCACACGAGCGCTGTTGGTATTCCAGACAATTGGGCGAGGAACAGAGAAAAATTGGGAGCCTCTTCTAAAATACAGGAGTGGGCAAAAGTACATTAAATCACCAGCCATCATTACCTAACAGATAAATTATAAGTAATAATACTAAATAATAGCAAGAAGAAGAAGAAGAAAAATAATAAAAATAAATAATACAATAATTAATTAATAAGTAATATAAGAAAAAACTGTGTTTTGTGTACTCACAACTGTAAACCTACTTTTACCCACCCCTATCTGTTAAAAATTTGAAACTAAAAAAAAAAAAAAATTCTTTCTTACCATGTGCACACATGGTTTTGTTTGAATAAGCATACTTTAAAAAGTTTGGAATGAATTTCTGTTTTCATCCTTGACTAGTTCCTGAAGGATGTATTTTTTTTTTCTCTTTCAAGGAAGGGGAGGTATAGATTGGGGAGGGGGGACCCAGCTTGGCAAACAGTAAAACAAATTTAGCTATATGAAGTGTAACTCATCCACTAAGGGCTATAGTTCCACATCTTAATTATTTTCATCTCCGCAATGATTGTCCAATGGACCTTTTGCAGTGGTCCGGAACTATTGCAGTGGCCTCTGGCTAGCTCAGTTGGCCTCTTCAAACCACCCTCTATTTTACTGAGTATTAGAGCGTGTGTGTGTGTGTGTGTGTGTGTGTGTGTGTGTGTGTGTAGTGTTACACGTCTGCCTGAAGTCCTCTGGTGTCCTCAGGATAACATTCACACTAACTACAACACATGGACCCTCCTCCCCTAGCTTCTCCCTTACGGTATGTCATGGTCCAGTCTTCCTGAGCAGTTTATTCTCTGCAGGATTCTGTGTTTGTCTGCCATTGCTCTCTTGGCAGGTGTGGCTGTTTGCTGCTGCGTGAAGTCTTCCTGCCTCTCCCAGGTAGAGGTAGATGTTCCTTTCTCTCTGCTTATCAAAAATTACCCACATCTACTTGGTGACTGGAACCTCCAGACATCAGTCAGCATCTCCTCTGTGATGGGTAAAATACCATCTACCAGCAGATCTGAGCACCTCTCTGCCTCCTCCCTTGCCCTGGGACACTAAGTCCATTTGGGGTTCCCGGTCCCTTCCCTGCTGCTTCAGGAAGCTCCTGCTGGTGCCTCTGTGACCACACGGCACACTCATGGCAAGAAGTCATTTTTTCTCCTATGAGGAATAAGGTTTGAGAAACAGTTTGCTGGAGCAGATGCCTGTTGTATGGAAGTACCACATGTTTAGATTAGAATATTTTAAAACACCCCGTGCTGGTCACCCTCATCCGAGAGACTGATCACAGGTGATTTCCAAGCTCAGCGGAGTACCCACCCCGGTCGGCACAGAGCTCTAGACTCGGGTGGAGCAGGCAGGGTCCAGGCGCCTGGGGAGCAGAGGCCGGTGTGCCGCACCTGCCCAGCTGTGAGGTCAGGTTTCCTCCAGGCAGGACCATCTGGCCCTTTCTCTCCGGCCAGTAGGTACCCTGCCCCACTGGGTGAAGGGTCATTGTTCAGGAAGGTTAAACTTACCTTTGAAGTGGTTTTTTGAGATCTATCCCAGTTAGGGTTCCTCCCATTAGCCCTGGCCCACAGGCATAGCCTGCTCCTCCCTCTTCCAACCCGGTATGGATTTTTCTCCCAACTTTGAAGCCCTGAGGTGGATCCTTTTTTTTTTCTTTTTTGTTGTTTACATTATTACAGATGTCTCCCACTTTACCCTCCTTTGCCTGCCCCCGTTACCCCCCCCCCCGCCCTTTGCCACACTGCCGACTGTGTGTATGGGCTATGCATATATTTTTTGGCTAATCTCTTCACCTTTTATCCAGGATTCTTTTTTTTCTTAATTCTTTGTTTTATTTTGTATTTGTAATATAATTCATATACTGTAAACTTCACCATTTTGAAGTGTGCAATTCGCAAGATTATAAACCATCACCACTGTCTGATACCAGAATATTTTCTTCACTCTCAAAAATACCCATACCCACTAGCATCGGCTTGCTATTTCTCACTCCCCCCAGCCCTGGCAACCACTAATCCTCTGTCACTATGGACATTGCAGACAAATGGAATCCTATAATATGTGATCTTTTGTGTCTGGCTTCATTCACTTAGAGTAATGTTTTCAAGGTCCATTCATAGTGTAGTCTGAATCGGTACTTTATTCCTTTTTATGGGTGAACAATATTCCATTGTGTGGATAGACCACATTTTGTTTTTCTTTTTATCGGTTGATAGGTGTTGGGTTTTTTCCACTTCTGGGCTATTACGGCTAATGCTGCTGTGGGCATTTATGTACAGGTTTTTGTGGCAACATACAGTCTCAGTTCTCTTGGGTATATACCTAGGAGTGGAATTGCTGGCTCACATGGTAACTCTGTGTTTAATATTTTGAGGAACTGCCAGGCTGTGTTTCCAGAGCACATGGTGTCATCTTAGCTTTCTCGTGGCCTCTCTTTCCTCCTCTTTAATCTTAGAGACTTGGACTTCCAATGTCAGTTCTTGGAGCAGGGTGGTTGAGAACAGACCCCAGAGTTCAAATCCCAGCCCCAGTATTTACCAGCTGCAGGATCTTGGATAAGTTGATTCCTTATCTATAAACCTGTTTCCTTACTTGTCAAATGGGTATGTTAATAATACCTATTGCATAGAGGTGTTTTGAGATTTAAATAAATCACCAAAATTAAAGCACTTAGAATAATACCTGACGTGGTAGGAAGGGTTCAGTAATGTTAGTGGTTATTATAATTGCATAATACACTTGTTTCCTCTTAAATTAATGTTTACCCAGAAACTTGTAGGCTTTGTGAATCTTTTCGTTAGAAGTCAGAAGGTACTTAGTTTTAAAATAGCACAAGTTCTAAAATAAGCTGATGATCAAAATAGATCCAGAGACAGGGAAGTAGGGAACAGACTGAAAAACCTCAGAGGGAAGGGGGCTGGAGGGGGGAAGAGATAAACCAACGAACTTATATGCATATATGCATAACCAATGGGCATAGACAATAGTGTGGGGAAGGCAGAGGAGGGTGGGAGTGAGGAGGAGGAGGTCAGTGGGGGGGAAAGGGGGGGACATCCGTAATACTTTCAACAATAGTGATAAAAAAAAACAAGTGATCAAAAAATAAAATAGCACAAGTTCTGTCATCTTATTCGTTCCCAGAATAGGGGATATTCTTTTACCATAGGGCACACGTTAGCCTAAGCACATATTTGTGAATGCTTTCCTAATGTTAATATCTAATGTTACATAATTTACATTTGGATAGTGTGTACATTGTAACTTTTTATGTATTCCTCTATGAAGAGGTTCAGATGCTTTACTAAAAGCTTTTAATGAATTAACAATAGTTGACTATTGTAGGGTAAACCGTTGTCATAGGAGCGATTGTACTCCTGTGACATGGTGAAAGGCTTGCTAATCACGCTTAACGGAAAACTGTTTCCTTTCTCTCTCACTTCTGACACCAAATGAGTGGGTTGTTTTCCTCAAACCAATCAATTCCCCAACTCTCTGGACACCGCCGGGATGTCCTACGATTTGGTTCAGTTCTGACATTTGCTACCCGGAGTTAGCGCGCACACCTCACAGGTTTGGGGCTCAGTCCCACGAGCCCGTCCTCGCTTCAGACCTAAGTCCCAGGTTGCCTCCTGTACTTCTGACTGACCGGCTAAAATCGGGTTTTCATGATACCCTCTCAGGTTCCATGATTTGCTATAATGGCTCACAGAACTCAGGAAACGTTTAACTTACCTCTGCCAGTTTATTACAAAGGATATTGTGAAGAATACAGGTGAACAGCCAGATGAAGAAGGACGAGGGGCGAGATCTGGAAGGGTTCTGAGCACAGGAGCTTCTCGCCCTGTGAAGTCGGGGTGCATCTCCGTCCTGGCACGTAGATGTATTCATCAGCCCAGAAGCTCCCCAAGCCCCATACTTTTGGGATTTTCATGGAGGCTTCATCACGTGTGATCAATCATGAAGTCAATCTGTAGCATCTGTCCTTTTCCCAGAGGATGGGGCGTGGGGCTGAAAACTCCAGGCTTCTAACCATGGCTTGATCTTTCTGGCTACTAGCCCCAGTCCAGGAGCCCACTCAGAGTCATCTCATTGGAACAAAAGATGCTCCTATCAGGAAATTACAAGAGATTTAAGAGCTCTGTGGCAGGAACCAAAGGCAGACACCAAATATATATTTATGTCACAGTACAAAAAAATCAATATTCTTGATTGATTTGAAATCAGAGAATACAAAAATTAGAGTGGGCACTTTCAGTTAAATGTCAGAATTCCCTTACATCCATTTTTGTTTCTGCAGTGTTCTCTTCCCTGAGCCTCGGCCTGCTTCCGGAACGGTCCGCCACTCTAATGGTTTATGAAGATGTTGTCCAAATAGTCTCAGGATTCCAAGGTATGTTGACTGTTTAACAAGAGAACTGACAGTAACTTTTGGGCTGGCTACTAAAATATAAGGGATGGCTTATTGTCAGGTAGTGGTGGCAGTGAATTTATCCAAAACTGGGACACACCATCTGTTGTCTATCAGTGCACAACACATTTGAATTTTGGTTAAACTGTTTGTTGGCTGGGATCTTGTTTCTTATAGGCCCAGCTGCTAAGTGTTGAGGGAAAAGAAGGGGGTCCAGCACTCTGTCCATACCACACCTCTCCTCTCCAAGGGAGAGAATTTTCACCTCTTGAGGTCAGAGCCAGGACCCTGCTTGGGCCTCATTGACCAGTGGACAGGGTCACTCTTAAAAGGATTTTAAGCGTTTGAGCATATAGAGTTTCAGTTTTGCAAGATGAAAAGATTCTAGAGATCTGTTGCACAATAATATAAGTACGCTTAGCACGACTGAAGTATAAATAGTTAAGGTGGTAAATTTAATATTCTAGGTTTTTTACCACAATAACACTCCCTGCCCCCCCCCCCCAACAAAAAAAAAAAAAAAAAAGGAAGAAAGTTCATGAGCATTGAGTGTGGCTTTTCCCTCTAGTTTAATTCATGTTAGGTGCAGCGATGTGTACAAACATAACCTCACCCCTTCTGACCTCTGACACATGCAGCAGGTTTGAGGGACTTTCCCTTTGTGGGTGTTGGGTTGGGACTGGGAGTAACGCTGTGTCACACGTTTCTGTGATGAGGGTCCACCCAAATCATGGGCCTTGAGCTTGCTATTTCCTGGATTTTAGTGCTTCATCAGATTAGTTTTTTATTTACTTTATTTCTGTGTTTTCGTACCACTTCACACTAATAATTCTTCACGTAACCACTTTCATACGCCATCTGCAAATGAGCTGCACTCACTCATTCATTCTTTTCTGATGGAGTGGCTGTGAGAACATGCCGAGGTCAACCTGTAGCCCTTGCTCTCAGAAGGTGGGTTTGAAGAGATGCGTCCAGCAGCCTGTGTAACTCGAGTTTGGGAGATAAAACAGTGAAAGCCATGAGTTATCATCTTTTTTCTCCCCCTCAGAGAGTGGACCTAGAGTCCCCAGCTTCTGTTCACATTAGAACTACACCGTGGCCCAGGCCCACTGCCCTGGTACCTCCAATTTTTCTTTGATTAGCTCTGCTACTCTTGTTTCACAACTAAAAAGCAATGATTTTTCTTTCTCCCAGTTTTATTTATTTTTATCCTCATCTGAGGACATTTTTCCATTTTTTGTTCAGATAGAGTGGGAAGGAGAGAGAGGAAGAAAGAGAGAGAGAGAAACATCGATGTGAAAGGGACACATCGAGTGGCTGCCTCCCGCACGACCAACCAGGGCTGGGGACAAACTGCAACCGAGGCACGTGCCCTTAGCGGGAACCGAACCCGGGTCTCTCCGGACTGCAGGCCGACGCTCTAACCGCTGAGCCAAACCGGCCAGGGTTTTCCCAGTTTTATTATGATATAATTGACATATAACCTTGTATTAGCTTCAGGTGTACAGTATAATGGTTTGATACATGTATCTGTTGTGACACGATCACCACAGTAAGTCTAATTAACACCCATCACCGTACATAGTTACTAATGTCTTTTCTTGTGATGAGAACGCTTAAGATCTATTCTCTTAGCAACTGTCACATGTACAATACAGTTTTATTAACTATAGTCACTATGCTGTACATTACATCCCCAGGACTTACTTATTTTATAACTGGAAGTTTGTACCTTTTCACCCCCTTCATCCATTTTGTCCACCCATCCCCCCCTGCCTCTGGCAACCACCAGTCTGTTCTCTGTATCTCTGAGTTTTATTTGTTTTTTTAGATTCTGCATATAAGTGACATCATACAATTTTTTTTTTTCCCCAGAGAGAGTAGGAGGGAGGGAACGAGGTTGAGAGAGAGAGACAGAAACATCAGTGTGAGAGAGACGCATCTATTGGTTGCCTCCCACACAACCCTGACAGGAGCCAGGGACCAAACCCACAACCCAGGTATGCACTGGACCGGGAATTGAAGCGTCGACCTTTCGGTCCATAGGCCGACACTCTAACCACTGAGCCAAACTGGCCAGGGCAGACATCATGCAATATCTGTCTCTCTCTGTCTGAATTATTTTATTTAGCATAATGCCCTCAAGGTCCATCCATGTTGTCACAGATAGCAGGATTTCCTTCTTTTTATGGCTGAGGAATATTCCATTGTTTATATACACCACATATTCTTTATCCATTCATCCATTGAAGGACACTCACGTTGTTTTCATGTGTTGGCTATTGTAAATAATCCTGCAGTGAACTTGGGGGGGGGGGGGGAGACCGTGGTTTTCTTGAAATGAGGTAATGTTTACACTTCCTTTTTATATTCTTCACTAAGACAGGATCCACCTCTTGCTGGCTCCGTTGAAATGATAGCAGGAGACTAACAGTTGTAATTAATGTCTCTGATACAGACAAGCTATGCTCACCCGTTTATCTCAGGGTATAGGAGGTCTTCCCTGGCGATGTGAGTCATGCTGGTGCCTTGCCCTTCGGCGTTGGCTGCCAAGGGGCTTATACCCACCCATCGTGGGGCCGGGCCCAGCTGGGAGAGAAGAGCTGGAGCCACCAGCTGTTCTTTCTCTCTTTTTTTCTTACCGGGATTGAGCTAAGAACTCAGAAGAGGTGACGCTCTCTGCTGAAAGGTCCTGAGGTGCAGCGGGCCTGGGGCCAGGCCAGGCCACCCACGGTCCCAAATGAGAAAGGAATAGAAAGTACGAGGAAGGAAAGGGAGCCAGTGAGCAGCAGGTGGGGCAGGCAGACCGGGCATTCCTGGAGCCGCGTCACTGTGGCGGCGTTCAGGCGACACTCACAGACTGCTTGTCCTCCCAGAGCTGCTCTGAGCCAGAACCAGGCGCTGCTGGGCTTCATCCCTCTGGCTCCCATCCTTGGACCCCACACATCCCTCTCTCCCTTAGTGTCCCTCATGTCCTTATCAATAACCAGAGGGGGACTTCCGGTCAAGATGGCGGCGTAGGTAAACGTGGTATCGCGTCCTCCCACAACCATATCAAAGTTACAACTAAACTACAGAACAACCATCATTCAAAACTGACTGACATCAAGCTGAATGGAAGTCCTACAACTACGGAATTAAAGAAGTCACATCGAGACTGGTAGGAGGGGCAGAGGCGCGACGGGCTGGTCCTACACCCACGTGTGCCGGATAAAAATTAGGAGGATACCTCGGCTGGGAAGGTCCTCCCTGAGGACTGAGGGGTCCCCGTCCCACAACAGGAGCCCAGCTCAGGGTTCCAGTGCCAGGAAGAGAAGTCCCCATAACTTCTGGCTGGAAAAACCAGCGGGAACTGAGGCTGAGGCGGCTGGAGCCCCCGGCAGCTCCTCTTAAAGGGCCCGCGCACGGACTTACTCGGACTCCCACCCTCCAGGCCCCAGCGTGGGGGAGGCAGCTTGAAAGGCACCAGAGTCATATGGGGAAGAACTGAGTTGTTTGGCATTGGAGCGAGGGCTGGAGAGGCAGCTTTCCCCTGGACAGACGTGCTATCAGAGGCCTTTGTTCCTTTGGTGAGCCCTTCCCTGGGCCGGCAGACGCCGCCATATCTGGGACTCCAGCAACCTGGCTCACACTGTTGGCCCCGCCCTGGTGATTCCCTGAGGCCCCGCCCCACCCAACTTGCAGGCCCACCCAAGCTGTTGCCAGTTGCTTGACCATAGGATTGGCCTGTCTTGGATCCTGCTTCAGCTTTTCCTAAATTCTTTCAAACAAGCAGCATCTGGTCTCAGCTAGCCCCATACCTCTCACTAAGTAATACATAGAAACAAACACAGGGAGGCAGCCAAAATGAGGAGACAAAGAAACAGGTCCCAGATGAATGAACAGAACAAAACTCCAGGAAAAGAACTAAGTGAAATAGAGTTAAGCAGCCTAACAGATGCTGAGTTCAAAATACTGCTTATAAGGATGCTCAATGGACTTACTGAGAACCTCAGTGAACTTAGAGAGGGCCTCAAGAGCATAAAAAAGGACCAGTCAGAAATGAAGGAGGCACTAACTGAAATAAAGAATAGTTTACACAGATTCAATAGTAGAGTAGGTAAATCCAAGAAGCAAACCATCGATTTAGAATATAAGGAAGCAAAAAACACCCAATCAGAACAGCAAAAAGAAAAAAGAATCCAAATAAATGAGGATAGTGTAAGGAGCCTCTGGGACAACTTCAAGCGTGCCAACATTCGCATCTTGGGGGTGCCAGAAGGAGAAGAGAGAGAACAAGAAATTGAAAACCTATTTGAAACAATAATGGCAGAAAACTTCCCTAACTTGGTGAAGGAAACAGACATACAAGTCCAGGAAGCACAGAGAGTCCCAAACAAGATGAACCCCAAGAGGCCCACACCAAGACACATCATCATCAAAATGCAAAAGGTTCAAGACAAAGAGAGAATCTTAAAAGCAGCAAGAGAAAAGAAGTTAGTTACCTACAAGGGAATTCCCATAAGACTGTCAGCTGATTTCTCAAAAGAAACTTTGCAGGCCAGAAGGGAGTGGCAAGAAATATTCAGAGTGATGAAAAGCAAGAACCTACAACCAAGATTACTCTATCCTGCAAAGCTGTCATTTAGAATCGATGGCCATATAAAGAGTTTCCCAGACAAAGAAAAGCTAAAGGAGTTCATCACCACCAAACCATTATTATATGAAATGTTGAAGGGTCTTCTTGAAGAAAAAGATAAAAAAAATGAACAAACAAAATGGCAATAAATTCATATCTATCAACAATTGAATCTACAAACAAAATGAACACCCAGAACAGAAACATTCTCGTAGATACAGAGAACTTTTGTTGGGTACCAGATGGGTGGGGGCTGGGGGGAGGAGTGAAAAAGGTGAAGGGATTAAGAAGTACAAATTGGTTGTTAGACTGACAAACCTCAAAGGGAAGGGGGGTTGGGGGGGTGGGAAGAAATAAACCAAAGAACTTAAAAAAAAAAAAAAAATAACCAGAGGGGGAGATTCAAACAACCCTCCAGCTGGGGGTTCTCAATCTTATTACCATACCTCCCTTTCTGCCACATTTGGGAGTATATCTTAACTCCCTGACTAAAATGTCAAAACCTGCAGTGCAAGGAGTGCATCATCTTCGTCTTAGAACCCACCGGGTGTGGCTCAGTGGTTGAGCGTTGACCCATGCACCAAGAGGTCACCGGTTCGATTCCTGGTCAGGGCACATGCCCAGGTTGAGAGCCAAATCCCTAGTGGGGGGCATGCAGGAGGCGGCCAGTCGTTCTCTCTCATCGATGTTTCTGTCTCTCCCTCTCACTTCCTTTCTCTCTAAGAAAAAAAAAAACCACAGGGCAGCCACATCAAGTCTGCACTCTTCAGCAACATGTAGGCCCTTCAGGAGCCTCGTCCTCTGCCCCGGCCAGCGCAGCCTGCCCTTGGCTCGCGCAGAAGTCCCCAGCCGCCCCGGCACACAGACCTGCCTCCAGAAGTGCGGTCCACCGCATGCCCCACAGGCTCGGGTGCCCTTCACAGGCAGCACCTATGGGACTCCTTTTCTGCTGGACAGTGGGTGGCTCTCTCGAAGTTACTCCCGCACTTTTGAGACCTCTTACATTAGCATTGAAAACACTGTGATACTTAAGCTGTTTCCATGGCTGTCTTCTTTGCTCTGGAGTTCCAGACGGCAGGGCCTTTGTCCTTCCCTGTTCACCTCCTGTGCCCGCTGCAGAGGAGACCTCAGCGCGAGCTGCTTGGGTCAGTGTGGGGGCGCTCACAGTATCTTGCCCAGTGGTTGTCAGTCGGGAGCAGTTTTGTCCTCAGGGACATTTGGCAGTGTCTGGTGATATTTTGGGTCGTCATAACTTGGGAGCTGCTACCAGCATTACATGGGTAGAGGCCAGCTCTGCTGATGGACGTGTTGAAACGTACAGGTTGGCCCCTGTCACCCAATAAAGAACTTCCTGGTCTGAAATGTTCATCGTATCGAGATTGAGAAACCCTGACCTAGTCAGAGTTGAGACAGACCGTTTTGAGGACATAGTGAATTGCTCAGTATAAGTCAGCTTTACATTCAGTTCTGTAAACTTGGTTGAGTACCAGCCCTATCAGGACACAGTGTGGTGGGTTTCACGGCGTACCTGCTATTGAGGAGCTTCAGTCTAAAAGTGGAGAAGAGATAGGAAGTTACGGCTTATCCTGCACCTGTCATGTACCAGAAGGCACCGTTAGGCATCATGCATGTGTGTCCTGACCTAGCACATAACAGTCACGTTGTGATGTTACAGATAAAGAACCTGAAGGCCAAAGTCATTCAACTAAAAGGTGGCAGAGGAAAGACCGAAACACAGAGCTAAGTGATTCCGCCGCTGTGTTCTCTTCTCATGACGCCTCTGATCAGGGAGATTTGCAAATATGCAAATAAATATAATACAAGGCACAGAAAGGTCAGTGCTGTAAGAGAGATACAGGTAGAGTTTAGAGCTTGGGGTGGGATCAAGAAAGGCTGCACAGAAGAGGCGGCATTGAGATGCCTCTTGGATGAGGTACAGGATATGCAAACAGAGGTGGGAAGAAGCTTCAGATGTGGAGAAGAGCATGGCACAGGTGCCGAAGCAGGCAGCGGTGCGGGCCCGCTTGTCCCAGCCGGAGAGCCGATTGCCAGTAAGCTGAGCATCTCTTCTGATGTCAGCGTGGTGTCTTAGGACGGGATACAGAGGTTAGAATGAAAAGAATTCATTTCTGCCTCTTACAAACAGAATGACTGTGGGCAAGTCATTTAACCTCTTTGAGCCTCAGTTTTTCTCACGTAAAATGATATGTATATAAGAACTTTTTTTTATCCTCACCTGAGGACATTTTTGCATTTATCTTCAGACAGAGCAGGAGGGAGAGAGAGGGAAAGAGAGAGAGAGAAACATCGACATGAGAGACACATCGAGTGGTCACCACCCACATGACCCCAACCAGGGCGGGGGACAAACTACAACCGAGGTACGTGCCCTTAACGAGAACCGAACCCGGGTTTCTCTGGTCTGCCAGCTGATGCTCTAACCGCTGAACCAAACCGGCCAGGGCTGTATATAAGAACTGTTTAAATTTGTAAAGCACTGAGCTGTAGCTCTCACTCTCAGGACAGGTGGAGCAGAGGTTTGGGTCTAATTGGTCTCTAATTGTCGCTGCCGTCTGGGCAGGGAAAGGATGTACTCAGAGCGGCATTTTAGCAAAGTCCGTGTGTGAGAAGATGAAAAGGGGTAAGTCTGAAGCAAGGGGCCAGTTAAGGCAAGGGGCAATGGAGGGTATTGTAGGGTGGAGGCAGAAAGGGAGCAAAAGATGATGCTAGAAACGTTGCAAAGGGAAGAGTGGCCAATCCTGGCATCGGAGTAAGCGTGCAGAATAACGGAGAGGGAGAGTGATGGTGACAGCCCGAGATCAGACCTGGGGTGGGGGGAAATGGGGTGGCGTGAGGTGGGAGAGAAGGTAGATGATGGTTTTGTTTTACTTTTTTAATTTTTTTTTTTAATCCTCACTTAAGGATATATTTTTTTCCCATTTATCTTCAAACAGAGTGGGAGAGGGAGAGGGAGAGAGAGAGAGAGAGAAACATAGATGTGAGAGAGACACATCATCTGGTTGCCTCCCTCACGACCCCGACCAGGGCTGGGGATAAACCGAAACCCAGGTACGTGTCTTTGACTGGAATCGAACCCATGACTCTTTGGTCGGTGGGCCGAGGCGCTAACTGCTGAGCCAAACCGGCCAGGGCTAGATGATGACTTCAGAGTGCTTGATGGGTATCCAGCTTGCAGTGCCTAGAGGCAGAGGCAATGCAGACATGGAGCTTGGCAGAGAGGACGGTAACGGCTGAGGTGGTGGCAGTGGAGGGGAGTCGGTGCGGACAGAGCCCAGAAACAGCAGAGGCAACTGTGGCAAGAACTGCGTCATCGGAGGTAGGAGGAGGGAAAAAGTACCTGCAGGAGAGAAAGCAGGCTGAGTCTGGAGAGACCAGTGTTCAGGACCATGAATGCCAAGAAGGAGGGATCCTGGGCGGGGGCGGTGAGCAGTGTGGACCATTGTGAAGAGGGCAGCGAGGGAGAAAGCTGAGAGGTGGTCGTAGGGTTTGCAGACTGTGCAGCCATCAGTACATTACCAAGGCAGCGGGTGTTGGGGGTGGAAGCCACATGGCTGGGGGTTGGATGGAAGGAGAGAAGGCATTTCCTTATGAGAATAGCAGTTAAAGTCATGTCTTATTGTTACTCTTTTAGATGAGGAAGAAATGGGTGTATCTGTTGGTTGGGGAGGAAAAAAGCTTATAGAGTAGATTATTGACAAAGGCAAAAATAAAAATGGTTGAGCCAAGTCTTGCAATAAAACAAGCAAAAGTTAGGATACTTGGAAGAGAGCAGGGACAGAGAGAAGAGGGAAGAGATTTTAAAGTGCAGACAGAAGACGTGGCCTCAGTATCTGCAGTAGATGAGGGTCTGAGCATTTGGGGACTGGTGGTTGAAGCCCTGAGTTTGAGAACAGAGGAAGTGTGAAACAGCCGCTGTGGGGAATGTGGGAGAGAGGCCTCCGGAGGAGACTGACAGACGTCCTGCCCACTCTCCACCTCCCATCCCCACCAGTCACCTCCCTTCCTGAAAGGTGGGGAATTTAGCGGCTCTAATACATGAAGATGGGCTTAAGGACATAACACTCCCCCAACCACACACACCCACTTTAAATTTTGTTTACACCACAGCTTAGAAAAGCCTCAACCCTCAAATGTTTCCTTGGTCATTTCACCAGGCAGAGGTCTTGCCTGTGCTCTGTGGGTGCAGACAGGTATCCAGGTCTTGCTGGTCACAGCATGTGTCAAATCAGCTGGGCCGGCCACATCCCCTTGTAGTCAACCTGCCAGGGCATGGCCCCTCTGTGCTCCCACCCCCAGCCACAGCAGATAGACCCAGATGTCTGGCCAAGGACCAACTTCTCCTGAGCAAAAAGGGAAGGGAGGCAGCAGGCCGGGAGAGGGAACAGGGGTGGGGAGGGGAGAGATACATCTCCCACTAAAATCCATGACATGTTAGAGAATAAGAGAAGGTATGAGAGAGAGAGACAGGCAGGCACAGAATTGGGACGAGATCCCAGGGGCCCCTGAGACCTGGGGAGCAGCCTTGGTTGTGGTTTCTGGTCCCAGACCATGCCCGTAAGGCCAGGATGGGGTGTTATCCTTGGGATCAGTGTGACTCCCTTTTCCTGGTTTAGTGTAACTAGGTTTCTGTTCCTTACAGCAAGGGGACTTCACGAAGCTCTCAACCCGCCCATCTCACAGGGGCCAGTCTAGGCCTGGAAGGGCGCTGGTGTCCCACTCTCTTCTGGGGTAACCAGCCTGGACTCTGCGTTCTGCCTTACCCCTCACAAGGACAAGCCCCTCGTTGCCCTGCACACTTGAGACACATCGCTCTTTACCTTAGCCAATCCTTTGTCTCCACGCTATGTGAAGCCCAGGCTTCAGCGACACTTTTAGACAAGAACAGTGGAGAAGGGGAAACGAAGTCTCAAAAACTTCAGTATTGTTGAAAAAAACATCGGGAGCAGTGACTGCTACGTGGTTGGGGGTGAGGAAATGGAAAAAGAGAGGGTTGACTCTGACTTTGCTTCTCTGAAGGCAGCAGGGAGGAGGACCGAGGAGGCAGACAGCCAGCCCGTGTGGGAGTGGAGGGACGGGCTTAGGAGAAGCAAGCAGCCCCGAGCCTTGAGAAGCATGTGTCCTTGACACTCGGTGCAGACCGAGGACGGGACAGCAGTATTCTGTGAAATCAGAGGAAATCAGACTCAGAAGAGGTTCAAATTAGAAGATATGCGAGTCAACATAACACAAGGCACATGGCTGTTCGTACGTGACCAAGGGCTTGTTTTAGGGTTGAAGAAAGGGCACTGATCTGGACTCGCGAACGTGCCCCTAGTTTCATTGGTGATGGAGTTAGATAGGACTTTGGGCACCTGGCCCCTTGGGTCCTAAAGCTGGGTCTGTCTTAAGGAGTGGAGAACCAGCCATTTGAGAAATCTAATCCATGGTCTTTAGGAGTTTGGGGAGCATTGTGACCACCTCAGTTGTACATGGTCTATGTGGGTGGTCAGTACATTGGGCTCCCATGGCCTCATCGGTAGGAAGAGAGACGTAGGCTAGTTGACCCTTCGAGCCACAGCACTAGGTAAAAACAGGTTCAGGTTTCACAATAGAAACATCTAGAGCAAAGTCCAACTGCAGATGATGTCACAAGGTAGCCGTCTGACAGGTCTGTCATCTCAACCCGCAACTGTCCTTCTGCACAGAAGAGTTGGGTTTGGTGAAAGGAGCATCACCTCACGTTATTCCAAGAGCCTCATTGCAAAATCTGCAACATGCTCTGTCACAAGGAGGGTGCACGCCACCAGCGAGACTGGGTGCCAAGGGACAGCTTCCACAGAAGGAAGAGGGTTCATTGCTGTTGGGCTCTTTTTTTTGCATTTCTTGTCCAGGCTGCACAATCAGTTCCCTGGCTCTGCTTCGATTGGGTCTGTGGCGCTCAACCAGATTTTACCCGTTTGCAGCCATGTCAGAGGGTATTGCTTGCCTTGTTTTTGTAAAGAGATTGTCATCTACTTGTTTCACTTACATGGACTTTGTTTCCCGAGATGTTACCCCATCCATAGGCAAATGCTGTGCGGTGAAAAGACTGCTCACAAATAGCACTTGGAAAGCTTTTTGTTAAAAACTCTAAATAGCATCCTGTGTCGAAACAAATGTGACAATGGGTTATTATTTCTATCCCCATAATAGCGTGTTGTCACATCTCAGTGTCCTGCGTGAATGGGGGATGGGAGGAGATGTGGGGAGGGCTGGGGGCAGGGAAAGCCCTGCTGAAACCTTAGAGAAGCACTTCCTCCTTTTTGCATTTTCTAAAAACAGAAACTGCTCCTTGGGGATGTAACTGGAAGGTTAATTCCTGCAGGTGCCCGGCCACAGCCCCGCATTCATTTCCAGAGGCGAGCTCTGCGGTTGCCAGAGAACACCAGCTACAGTGACCTGACCGCCTTCCTCACTGCCGCCGGCTCCCCGTCCGAGGTGGACAGCTTTCCATACTTGCGAGGATTAGATGGAAACGGAACAGGTAATTTGAGTCTCTTCTTTTTGCAGCCAGGCTTCTGTGTTTGAATCTTTGTGTGTGTGGAAGTGTTCGCACTAAATGGGAGGACTGAGGTTGCAGAAGTGGAGGGAGCTCTCTTTCCAAGTTTAAGTGTTTTGAAACTGTTACTTGGGGAATTCAGTCTGCACCACCGCACAGCCGCGTTTTCGTGACTGTCTCCTGGAGCCTGTCTGCTCGGACCAACTGCCTGAAGCACTTTCTTCGAGCTCTCCTCTGGTGGAATGAATATATTTAATTCAGAGAAGTTTTTGTAATTGAAATTGTATTTTTTATTGTGGGGGCGGGGATAAATGGTGATGGAAACAATTTTAATTTACTTTAAAAACAGAAATTGTATTTTTGTTAAAAGTATAAGATCAGAGTCTGAGGTTTTCTGCCCCTCTGTCCTCAGCCTCGGCCCACTTGCCCCCTGACCGGGTGTTTGGCGGAGCAGCTGCCTCGCTGGCCTTGTAGAGAGGCCCAGCCCCTCCCACCCACCCACGTGTCACCCCTGGGAGGGAAGGTGGCACCGCGCTGATCCGAGATGAGCTAACCAGTGCTCTCCACCCCCAGAAGATCAGAGAAAGTAAACGCCACTAGCCAGAAAATTTGTAATAAATCCTTATCAATGAAGACTAGAGACATGTGTCTTTTACATGGCCAACAGCACATCAGGTGCTCGGTGCTAACATGGTCCCTAGTCCTTCTGGTGACGGAGGAGTAGTGGATTCTGAAGTCCTGACTTATTTTGTTGTCTCCCCCTTTTTTTTCCCTGGATACTTTAGTTTAGTCACAACATAAACTCAAAAACCAGAGGCTGTTCTGGGTTAAATCCTGCTGGGTGAGCAAGTTACTGCATTTCCCAGGATCACTTTCATTGACTATCAATCACTTCAGAATGATTACATAACTGATCGTTCTGGAAAAGCTTCTAAACCTACAAGGTCTGATCCGTTTTGTAGAATATTAATAAATTACTGATTACAGATCCAGGTGGCCTGGTGATTTGTCACTTGCTTTTCTTCCCTCTGCCGAACTTGTTTTCGGAAATGTTTCTTCTTCCTTTAATTTTTACGTGATGCTGATGCAATTACTAGTCAGTAATCGGACAGAGGCATGGTAGTCATCTTAAGCAAACTTTATTGAGGAAAAGTGTTAACTTTTACTTTAAATGTACAGCCCTGGGAGAAAGCTCGTGTTTCGGAGAACATGATAGAGTGCAATCTGAGACCATCGTGCGATCTCCACGCGGCTCTCTGACAAAGCGGTGCACAATCATTCAACCCCAGCTTCGAGAAATGACCTCTCTTGAATAAATTATGAAATCCAAGACGATGGGGGAAGAAAAACACAAAGACACAGGACTATTGATTTTAGTGGAGTTTGTTTTATTTAAAAATCACTGTTGCTTCAGAGGGAAGTGAGGTCTTTGGAAGGTTACTTACATTCAGCTTCTTTTCCACTGAAATAACTGATCAGTTGACCTTGGAAGCATCCTTTCAGTGCTGCCAGGAAAGGCCAGGCGCCCTGCAGTGTGTTTGCCGGCACCTGTGAGGGTGTGGGAGCTCGGACTCCCCGGGGCACCACCACAGCTCATCAGCGGGGTGCCAGTCTGCAGGTCACTCTGCACAGCTGCTCCTCTTCCCCCGGCTGTCCTGTTTTACAAACCGCATCTAAGAGATTTCAGCTTAACTGAGAGCCTGGGCCATGCATACCTGGGTGAGCTGACAGCCCGTAGCTAGAAGTCAGTGAAGGTGAACAGACGCCACAGAAGTGATGGGGAAGTGCTCCGAAGGCTGGTGTCCTCGGAGCGTCCTAAGGGGAGCTGTGTCTGGTGTAGAGGGAGCTTCCGGAATTGTAGATAGAGAAACGCAGCCACGTGGAGATTTTGGCCACTTCCTCGCTTGCTGATGCCCTCCCATCGGCCGTTAGTTTCCTGGCGTCACAAAGGGCCACAGACCAGGCCTGCACAGCATTACACTCTCCCCTGTGGTTGCTGAGAGAGCACAGCACTGTTCTGTGGCGTCCCCAAAGGGTTTTCTAGAAATCACTTCTGCTAGTGACTCCTGGAAGATGGAGGGGAGTCAGTAAAATGACTAATGGGTGAAATTGGTCTGCAGTCAGAAAAGCTGGTAATGGAATGCAAGCCAGTACCTTAGATGCTACCTGAACAGAACCCCTCATGTTATGAGTGACACGTGCGGGCCAGTGGTGCTGCGCCCTGGTCCTGCTGCTTCGGCCTGACAACTCTCCATTCAGACAGGACAGGAGCCAGGTCACATCAAGATGGAACAGAAAGGAAGGACCCCCTCACACACAGAACTCGGTATTTTACACAGAGTTACAGTCTTAACGAGGACTGGAGGGAAACAATTTAGCCTTTCAAAGTATGAATCTTTCCAGAATAAAGAAAGTGGGAGGGCAGAGGGAGGGTCATTTGGAAGGCATTTAGTGGGGCACTGAGAAAGGAAGCCTCAACAAACAGAATTGCCTGCAGTGTCTTCAAACAGAGGACTTTTTATTTTAAATTTGTTTTTGTTGTTGGCAATATTACAGATGTAATACTTCCCGCACCACCCCCCATGCCTTCACCACACTATTGTCTGTGTTCATTGGTTATGCGTTTATGCATATAAGCTCAGAGAACTTTTAAAAGAACATTGAATCACACAAACTTAATGTGTATTGCATTAAATTAATATGCCCTTTTCTGTAGTGCTGTGCTTACTTCAGAATGTCTATAGCTGAGTCCGTTTCTTTCTGTAGGCTCTCAGGAAAGCATCTAGCCCAACCTCCTTAGTTTTGCAGAGAAGTAAAACAAACTCCAGAGGAGTGAAATCACTTGCCAGAGGCCATGTGAGCTGTTCCTACTGGAACTCTATTTCCTGTGCCAGGAATGTGCAAGATAATAGGAAGGGAGAAGCAGAAGGTCACTGATGGGGACAGCAGGGTTGCCATTTCTGGGAATCAGGAGGCAGAGAGAAGTGGGAGGAAAGGAGGCTGCCGATGATCTGGAGTGCTTTCTGACTCCCTTCTGCTTCCCTCTTCAGACTCCCTGCCTGGGGTTGGATGAAGGGGCCAGCACCACCTAACTGAAAGCGTGATCTCTAAGTTGTTTGTGTAGCGTCTAGTAAGTTACTTAATTTCTCTTTGTTTTAAGTTCTATCTCATCGAGGGAATCTGACAGAACCTAGTAGAGAGGTACACACTGTAGGCTTTGCTTCCATGTTCCCTTTGGGCACCGTGCACGCTGAGGTCTCTGTCCAAAGCCATTTTGGCCAGAAATCTGGTAAATTCTAGGTTTTGGTTTTCTTTACCCTAAAATGAAATGGCCAGACTAAAAGATTTCAGAAATTGAATCTATGACTCCAACATGGACCTTTTGATCAAATCCCCATTTCCATGCCTTCCCTACATTGAAAAGCAGATACGGGTATACATTATAGAGGGTACTGCTGTCATTAGCTGTACAGAAATTGCTCCATGAAGGGTTTAGCTATAACTTGTTGGAACTCTAAAACTCACTAAGAAACATCCAAATTTTTATGAGTTTATTTGAGCCAAACTGACAGCAACTGCCAGGAAGCAAAATCTCAGCAGATTGAGAAAATGCTCCAGAGAATGGCAGTTTTGTAGTTTGTTTTATACATTACAGTCAAATGAGGAGGCATAAAGGGAGGAGGGGCGGTTACATGAAATTCATTGGTGGTAGATTAAGGGGGTGGGAAAAAGCAAAGCAGGGAAATCTCTGAGACTGGATACAGAGTAAAACAGAGAGACAAATACTTCTCTTACACTGGTGGGTGTAAGATAGTTAACAGTGAACATTTATAGCACATAGAGATGGTATTGGGGAACAAGGTAACAATGGGGGGTTTTGTTGTCTTCCCCTCTGGTGGGAGATTATGCCTTGGGGGGCCTGGAAAAATTCTGAAGGTATGTTATTTTATGCACAAAGACAGTGGACAGGCTCAGTTAAGGTAAAGATTGACCTTTGTCAAGGACATGACTACCTGCCATGACTCAATTTTAGTTAGAAAGTTTTCATTTCAAACCATCCTATGGGTTACTTTCGGTCTCTGAGTGTGTAAGGCCGCTGTGCAGGCCTCCCCTGAGCTTGTCAGGTTTGGTATGCGGCCCCTTTTTCGTCCACAAGCTTTTAATGTTTAAATTTACTCCTAATTGGAGGTTTGCATTCACACCGATAATTGATGGGTAGGTAAGTATATAAATAGCTTAATAAATCCTATAGATTATGTTCTAATGTAGTTTAAGATGTTTTTATCATTGTGTTTTTGTCATTGTGTTTAATGAAAGATTTAAAGTTATGACAGAATACATTTTGTCTGATATTCTATTTCACTTGAGTAGAGGTTTTCTAAAATGGATTGCTTAAGTGTATAAATAAAATATCGCTCTGATAAGCATTGTCTAATTTATCTGCAAGTAGACAGTCCTTAAAGCATTGGCTTGGATAAAAGGCCTCTAATGCAGAATAATTGGTATATTAAATTCCTTTTAAACAGATCAAAATAACAGAGGCAACTGAAATAACTCATAAATATTTCAAGTCCAAGTTTTTCAATAGTGTACTTTTAGTAGAAATAAGTTAATATTTTGAAGCACTCCTTGAAGAAATGTACCTTTTTTTTTTTTTAAGAAGTTTCTAATTGAAAATTTGGGTTTCATTTTGGGGATCTGCCAAGTAATTAACATGTGCATGGGGCTCCCTTTGCATAGAAATCAGTTTCAGGGATTTCTACACACATCTCCCCGTCACATTATAGACAAGTCCTTCCCTTTGGACACTGTTTTTTAAAGCAAAGTACAGTCGTTAGAATGGGCAACCTGAGTTTGGACCCCAGCCCTACCCCCACTGTTCTGTGCCCTTAGGCCGGCTCCCATTATGACCCTCTCTGAGCCTCAGTTTCTCTATGTGTAAAATGGGGATTTTTCCTACCTTAGAAAGTCGAGGTGAGTATTATGTGTGTCAAGTGCTTAATGCAGTCCCTGGCCAATAGGAGGCGTGGGACTCGGTAATTGGTAGCAGTTACTATTTTTTCAGAAACGGTTCCCACAGCCCGCCGTAGGTCTTCGTGTGCATGTGATGGAGAATGCCTCTTGCTTCCAGGAAACGGCACCAGGTACGACCTGAGCCCAGTCACGGCTGTCAGCGTGCACTTGCTCAGCAGTGATGGAACACCGGTGCTGGTGGATGGTCCCATTTATGTCACCGTGCCCCTGGCCACACAGAGCAGTCTGAGGCACAATGCCTATGTCGCAGCATGGCGGTTTGACCAGAAGCTGGGTAAGCAAGACACCCGTGTCGATGATCTGCTAAGAGATGACTTCCTCATTCCTGTTTGATTTTCCGTTAGGAGCCTTGTGGGAGCCTCCTCTCTGTGAAGGTATTGAGTGCTGCCGCCCACAGCGCGTGGCGTGCTTTCCGGGGGGCACCACTCACTCCACTGTGATGATCAGGCGTGTTCTTTGGAGTTCTTTTATTTTTTCTTTCATTTTTTACACATTAAAGCTAATTTGCTTGAAAAGAATCTTTGAAAGTTATTAGAGCTACAAGTGGCCCTCCTAATCTCTATGCTTTGATTTTTCAGAAGGTCATATGATCTCTCTTGATCGTGTGGTTTTCTTTTCTTTTTTTTCTGAAAAAGGGAAAACCTTGTACAAAGAAAGAAAATAAAAATTATCATTCCACCACCTAGAAAGAACCACGACTAGTATTTTGGATTATATTCTTGCAGTCATTTCACTGTGCTCATACGCATGTATTAGTTATCTGTTGCCATGTAACAAATTGCCCCCAAACCCAGCAGTTTTAGACTGCAGTGAACACCTGTCATCTCACAGGTTTGGAGGGTCAGGAAACAGGCACAGCCTGCCTGATGGCTCTGGCTCAGGGGCTCTGGCAAGGCTGCAGACAGGCTGTCAGCCAGGGCTCTGTTCATCTCAAGACTCAGCTGGGGCTGGCAGCGCACTTCTGATCGCTCACGGACTGCTGGGCAGAGTTTCCAATCCTTTCCCACATGGGCAGCTCCATAGGGCTGCTCACAGCATAGCAGCTTGCTCCCACCAGACCAAGTGATCCAAGGGAAAATAAAAAATGTATACAAATAAAAATAAAAAAGCACAAGTGGGCAAAATGGAAGTCACAGTCTTTTATAACCTAATGTCAGAGTGGCATACCATCACTTCTTTCCATCTGCTCTTGGTCCCAGAGCACAGCGCTGGTACAGTGTGAGGGGGACTGCATGGGCCTGTGCACACCGGGCGGTGGGGGGTCTTGGGGCCCTCTTCAGAGGTTGCTGTCCACAAAATGTATATTTAACAGAAATGGGATTAAATGCTACATACTCTTCTGTAATGTGCTCTTAAAATTTATTTATGTCAGGAACATCTTTCCATAGCACTAGCTATTATTCTGCAGTGTTAATGAGTACATAGTATTCCATCACGTGGAGATGTCATAATTTGGTGGCTCAATCCCCTGCAATCAGGAAAAACATTACTATTCTCACCAATGCTGTGATAAATATCTTCATAGCGAAATCTTTATGCACAGTCATGATTATTTCCTTAAGATAAAATTTTAGAAAAAGTAGAAGTGCTAGATTAAAATGTACAAATTCTAAAGCTTTAATACATATTTCCAAATTTCTCTTCAGCAAGTTTATAGCCGACACTCATCATAATGAGGTGGGAGTACATGCCAGCGTGTAGGGTTCTGTTGGCACACTGATTCCTGCACCCCTGTGGTTCTCAGTCCCGTGAAAGTCAAGCTTGAAAATGCTTCTTTTCAAATAACCCAATTCAGATTATTGGGAGATTTTTTTATAGCGAATATATTTTCAAAGACACCTAATTCCTTGAGGAGTTAATTTATAAAAATTTATATTTTGAATCAAATGCCTGTTGGGCTTTCAGGGGTGGGGTTTGTTTTGTTTTACTTTCTAAATAAGCACTAAGAGACTCCATAATGATTTGTGTGGGATGCATCAGTTGTACTGGGTACACTGAACCTGATGGTGTTGGCTTGTCCCGCGGCACTCAGTAAGAAGGGCACTTTGCAGTTGACTGGCGTGTGCTCTCTGTGGTCAGAACACAGAGATTCCCGGGCCCCCGGGAGAAAGCAACATGAGGGGAGTGTGACTGAGAGGCTCTCTGAAGGGCAGGGGAATTCCGATGGGAGGGAAGGCCATGAATAAAGAAGCATGGAGGGAAAGTAGGAAGGAGAAAGAGGAAAGCTTGCATTTTGTATCCTGAAAACCTGGGTTCTGCTACTTGTAACACTGTGAGTCCCACTTTGGGCAAATCACGTGTGCCTGTTTTCTCCCTTGTGCAAGACTGCGTTTGTAGATTCCTGTTCCTTGTGCATTCTGCCTCTCTCCATTGACCTTCGTGGTTGGCCCCAAACACCTAGGTCAGTGCTCTGAGCAGCAGCACAGCATGTAGTTAAGAGCAGGCACTGGGGGGTGGGGCGGGGCGGGTACACACTGGATCGGAATTCTAGCTCTGCTACTTGCTGTATGGCCCTGGCCAAGTTACTTAACCTGTCTGTGCCACAGTTTCCTGAACTGTAAAATGGAGGTAATAATAGTACCTAATGTTGTCACAAAGAGTGTATTAGTCAGCATTCCCTAGAAAACTGTGTGTGTGTGTGTGTGTGTGTGTGTGTGTGTGTGTGTGTGTAGAGAGAGAGAGAGAAATTTTAAGGAATTGGCTGATGCAGTTGTGGAGGCTGGCTAGTCCAAAATCTGCAGAGTGGGACAGTAGGCTGGAGGTTCAGAGAACAGCTGATGTTGCAGTGTAAGCCCAAAGGAAGTCTATTGGCAAATTTTCTTTTTCCTTATGAAAAGGAGTTCAGTCTTTTTTTTTTAAGGCATCAACTGATTAGATGAGGCCCACCCATGTTATAAAGCGTAATCTGCTTTATCCAGTCTACTGATTTTAAATGTTAATCTCACCTTAAAAATACCTTCACAGCAGTGTCCAGACATGTTTGAACAGATCTCGGGAATTGTGGCCTAGCCAGGTTGACACATAAAATCAACCATGCCAAGGAGTAAATGAGTTAATAGTTGTAAGGAACTTAGTCCAGTGCCCGGTGTACATAGCAAGTATGCCCTAAGAATTTATTAAGTAAACAAAGCTGCCTCCGTTCTGTAGAGTCCTTCCTGTACCTTGCCATCCAAACCACTTTCCTGGATTACCTTGAGCCCAGACTTCTCAAAGGGTTGTCATGTGCTGCCTCTACCTCCCACTCTCCCGAACAAATGTCACCAAGTTCACCAGCAGCTTCGTGATTGTGAAATTAGGTGACCTCCTCATCCTCTTGATGTCTTTGCAGCATTTGTTGGTTTTTTGTCCTCTGTGAAGGGCCCTTCTCCCTTGGCTTTCTGACTCAGGGTCCCCCTGGGCCCTCCTCATCTGCCAGTCCATGGGCTTTGCCCCTGCACCCAGCTTCAGACTGACTCTCTGCAGTTGCTGGGGCATCTGACCACTTCTCCCATTGCCGCAGCTACCTGTGCACCCAAGTCCGATTCTCTGCTCCGTGTGTCTATTAGACATCTCTTTCTGGATGCCCTGTAGGAAACTCCAACTCTACATGTCTAACATCGAGACTCATCGACTTCCCTCACTCCAGCCTCTCATCCTGTTCATCTCTGTTTCCTCTCTTGGTAAGGGTATCATCTACCAGGCCGTCGCAGCAGACACCTCCGAGTTATCGCCAGTATGTTTTTCTGCTTCACTTCCCCGCCCACAGCCGTGTCTGGTCCCTCGCAGAAACAAGTGGAGGTCAGATCAGCGTTTCTCCAACTTACCCTCTCCTCTCCTTCTCTCTGGTACCTCTGCCTCGGCTCAGATGCTCCCCTCCTTTCTGGCCAATTCCAGCAGCTGTCTGACTGCCTTCGGCCTCTCCTTAACTTGCTGGGTCTCCCGGCTTGCCACCGGAGCTCTCTTTCAGAACCACAGGCCACTGTCCCCACGGGAGAATGTCTGAGAGTGACTCGTTGCGGGCCGTCTGCACTCCCTCGCCAGGCACATGACTCTTCAGAGCTGGCCCTGCCTGTCTCCCCGCCTCACTTCCAGCCAGTCTACTCTGCACCCTCTGTGGCTGCCACCCCAAACTACTTCCGTTCCCTGGGGGCACGAAGGTCTCCCTCAGAGCTCGTCACTGTGTGTGGGCAGGATCTGTCCTTTCACATCCCTTTCTCCTCCCCTGAACAGTAATTTAGGCACATTGTACATACTGCAGTGATACCAGGAGCACATGAGGACATGGCCTTGCACTTTCTTAGTTACCATCGTGTCCTCCCTGAGTCTTATCTTTGATTCCTTATAATCAAGAATAGTTCGAGATTCCAAAATGGCGGCGGAGTGAATGGAAGCTACACAGACCATCTCCCAGGACCAAACTGGAATTACAACTAAAATAAAGACAAATCATCGGGAAAAAGCAACAAAAAAGCAGCTTGCGAGGACCATACAACCAGGGACACTGAATCAATCCTGGTAGAATTGCGGAGGCGCAAGGGGGGGCTGGGAGCCCACGGACAGCAGCGGCCTTAGCCGGGAGCAGCGCCCGCCCTCGGGGTTAAAGCCCGAGCCGGCTCCACAGCGCAGAGTCCGGGACAGAGCACTAAAATAGCCACAGCCACTCACCTGGGCTCCGGCAGAGGGAGGGCGGACTGGACTGGAACTGTGTGGGGACACTCGGGATTTGGAGGGCGCTCAGAGCTTTTGCTGAGTGGCGGCCACACAGGACTGTGGCCTGACCATCTTACTCCATCCCAGGGCTCTGGGGAGAGGCAGCAGGCCCTCCCTGGGAGATCCAGCAACACCCTAGTGGACCATTGAAATGCAAACTGAGGCTCATTAACTACCAGCATCTGCCCTACCCTCTGGAAATCCTCTCACTCTGAACACCTGAGGGAGGTTTTCATTCAACTGAAAACCCAAGGCTCTTCAAGCAACCACCACTAATACCCTCTAGGCAAAAAGCTAGAGGATAACTTAACCTTTTCTGGGCTTGCAAATATATCCTGGAAAGTAAGATCCCACGGTGGTGTTTAACGTGGGTCCTCCCACGCTCATCCAAACCCAGTAGAGGGAGCCACAAACAACAGAACATCAACATCCACAGGAAAATTTGGCAGGCTCCAAAAACCACTGAGATAGCCAAAATGGTGAAACAAAGAAACAGATCCCAAATGAAAGAACAAGAGACTTCTACCGAAGATGAGATAAATGAAATGGAGTTAAGCAAGTTAACAGAGCTAGAATTCAGAGCCATGATCTTGAGGAAGCTCAACAGCATGAGTAAGGACATCAACACCCTGAGTAAAGACATCAACACTGTGAGCAAAGACATAGAAACACTGAAAACCAACCAAGTGGAAATTAAGAAGCACCAAGAAGAAATGAAGAATGACGTAGCAGAAATGAAGAACACATTGAAAGGACTAAACAGCAGAGTAGAGGAAGCTGAGGACCGGATCAGTGAATTAGAAGACAGGGTAGAAAAAATCAACCAATCAGAAAACCAAAAGGAAAAAACAATGAAAAAACAGGAAGACAGCTTAAGAGAACTGTGGGACAACTGGAAACGTAATAATATTCGCATCATGGGAGTCCCCAAAGAAGAATAAAATGAGCAAGGGTTAGAGAATATATTTGAAGAAATAGTGATAGAAAACATCCCTAATTTGGTGAAGAAAGAAGGCATTCAAGTTCAAGAAGCACAGAGAGTCCCAAGTAAGAAGAACCCAAACAGGCCCACACCAAGACACATAGTAATTAAAATGCCAAAAATTAAAGACAAAGAGAGAATCCTAAAGGCAGCAAGAGCTAATCAACAGGTTACCTACAAAGGAACCCCCATAAGGCTATCATCTGACTTCTCAACAGAAACACTACAGGCCAGAAGGGAATGGCATGAAGTAATAAAGGTTATGAAAAAGAAGGATCTGAATCCAAGACTACTCTACCCAGCAAGGCTATCATTCAAAATAGAAGGTCAAATAAAGAGCTTCTCAGACAAAAGTCCAAGGGAATACATTAGCACCAAACCAGCACTGCAAGAAATGTTAAAAGGACTGCTATAATTAGTAGAAGAAATAGGAAGGAAAATAGAACCACACTAAACAAAAATGGCAATAAATAAGTACATATCAATAATCACCTTAAATGTAAATGGATTGAATGCTCCGATAAAAAGACACAGAGTAGCGGATTGGATAAGAAAGCATGACCCATATATATGTTGTTTACAAGAGACCCACCTCACAGCAAAAGACTCACATAGGCTGAAAGTGAAGGGATGGAAAAAAATCTTCCAAGCAAACGGAAAGGGAAAAAAAAAGCTGGGGTAGCAATACTCATATCTGATAAAATAGATTTCAAAATGAAAGCCATAACTAGAGACAAAGAAGGTCACTACATAATATTGAAAGGATCTATCCAACAGGAAGACATAACCTTGGTGAACATATATGCACCCAATATAGGAGCACCAAAATATATTAAAAATCTTCTGGAGGACTTCAAGGAGAAATCGACAGCAATACAATCATAGCAGGGGACTTCAACACCCCACTGACATCACTGGATAGATCCTCTAGACAAAAAATTAACAAGGAAACAGAGACTCTAAATGAAGCACTAGACCAAATGGATTTAATAGATATTTGCAGAGAATTACACCCCAAAATTACAGAATTCACATTCTTCTCAAGTGCACATGGGACATTCTCAAAGATAGACCACATGTTAGGACACAAACGAAGTCTCTACAAGTTCAAGAAGATTGAAATCATATCAAGCATCTTCTCAGATCACAATGGCATGAAACTAGAAATCAATTGCAACAGGAACATGCAAAGACATTTGAACACTTGGAGGCTAAATAGCATGTTATTAAACAATGAATGGGTTACCAAGGAGATCAAGGAAGAAATTAAAAACTTCCTGGAAACCAATGAAAATGAACACATAACAACCCAAAATCTATGGGATGCAGCAAAAGCAGTTCTGAGAGGGAAGTTCATAGCACTACAGGCCTACCTCAAGAAACAAGAAAAATTTCTAATAGACTTTCTAACCTCACAACTTAAAGAACTAGAAAGCAAACAAAAAGAAAACCCCAGAGCAAGTAGAAGGAAGGAAATAGTAAAGATCAGAGCAGAAATAAATGACATAGAGACCAGAAAAACAATTCAAAGGATCAATGAAACAAAGAGCTGGTTTTTTGAAAAGATAAACAAGATTGATGGACCCTTAGCTAGACTCACCAAGAAACAAAGAGAGAGAACCCAAATACACAAAATCAGAAACGAAAGAGGAGAAGTAACAACTGACACCACAGAAATACAAAGGATCATTAGCAAATACTATGAACATTTATATGGCAACAAGTTCGACAATCTAAGTGAAATGGACAAATGTCTAGAAACACATAGTCTCCCAAAACTGGACCGGGAAGAGATAGAAAACTCAAACAGACCAATAATAGCTAAGGAAATTGAAGATGTAATCAAGACTCTCCCAGCAAACAGAAGCCCAGGCCCAGATGGCTTCACGGAGGAGTTTTACCGAACATTCAAAGAAGAACTAACACCCATTCTCCTCAAACTATTTCAAAAAATTCAAGAAGGAAGACTTCCAAACTCGTTTTATGAGGCCAGCATAATCCTAATTCCAAAACCAGAAAAAGACACTACAAAGAGGGAAAACTACAGGCCAATATCCCTGATGAACATAGATGCCAAAATCCTAAACAAAATACTAGCAAATCGGATCCAGCAATACATCAAAAAAATAATTCACCATGACCAAGTGGGATTCATCCCAGGGATGCAAGGCTGGTTCAATATTCACAAATCAATAAATGTGATACACTACATAAACAAAATGAAAGATAAAAACCACATGATCATATCAATAGACGCTGAAAAAGCATTTGACAAAATCCAGCACCCATTTCTGATAAAAACGCTCAGCAATTTGGGAATAGAGGGATCATATCTTGATATAATAAAGGCCATATATGAAAGACCTACAGCCAACATCATACTCAATGGGCAAAAACTAAAAACATTTCCCTTAAGAACAGGAACAAGACAGGGATGCCCACTTTCACCACTCTTATTTAACATAGTACTGGAAGTCTTAGCCACAGCAATCAGACATGAAAAAAAAATAAAAGGAATCCAAATTGGAAAGGAGGAAGTGAAACTGTCATTATTCGCAGACGACATGATATTACATATAGAAAACCCTAAAGACTCCATCAAAAATCTACTAGACTTAATAAATGAATTTGGCAAAGTAGCAGGATACAAAATTAACGTCAAGAAATCAACGGCATTCTTATACACCAATGATGAACTCACAGAAAGAGAAACTAAAAAAACAGTTCCATTTACCATCGCAGCAAAAAAATTAAGATACCTAGGAATAAACTTAACCAAATAAGTAAAGGACCTATTTGCAGAAAACTACAGGACATTAAAAAAGAAATAGAGGAAGATATAAAAAAGTGGAAGCACATACCTTGTTCATGGATTGGAAGAATTAACATTAAAATGTCCATATTACCCAAAGCAATCTATAGATTCAATGCAATCCCCATCAAAATACCAATGACATATTTCACAGAACTAGAACAAATACTTCAAAAGTTCATATGAAACCAAAAAAGTCCCCGAATAGCCACAGCAATCTTGAAAAAGAAGGACACAGTAGGTGGGATCACAATACCGGATATCAGGTTATACTACAAAACTACTGTAATCAAAACAGCCTCGTACTAGCACAAGAACAGGCATATAGACCAGTGGAACAGAACAGAGAATCCAGAAATTGATCCAAGACATTATGCTCAATTAATATTTGACAAAGGTGGCAAGAGCGTACAATGGAGTAAAGACAGCCTCTTTAAGAAATGGTGTTGGGAAAATTGGACAGTTACATGCAAAAAAATGAAACTAGACCATCAACTTACAACATACACAAGAATAAACTCAAAATGGGTAAAAGACTTAAATGTGACTCGTGAATCCATAAAAATCCTAGAAGAAAATGTAGGCAACAAAATTTTGGACATCATAAACAGCAGAATCTTCACTGATTCATCACCTAAGGCAACAGAAACAAAGGGAAAAATGAACACATGGGACTACATCAAACTCAAAAGCTTCTGCACAGCAAAAGAAACAACTATCAAAACAGAAAGGGAACCCACTGTATGCGAGAGCATAATTGCCAGTGATATATCAGATAAGGGGTTAATCTCCAAAATATATAGAGTGCTCATACAACTGAACAAAAGGAAGACAAAGAACCCAATTAAAAAATGGGCAGAGGAAGTAAATAGACAGCTCTCCAAACAGGACATACAAATGGCTAAGAGACATATGAAGAAATGTTCAACATCACTAATCATCAGAGAGATGCAAATTAAAACAACAATGAGGTATCCCCTCACACCTGTCAGAATGGCCGCCATCAACAAAGCATTAAACAAGTGTTGGCGAGGGTGTGGAGAAAAGGGAACTCTAGTGCACTGCTGGTGGGAATGCAGACTGGTGCAGCCACTATGGAAAACACTATGGTGTTACCTCAAAAAATTAAAAATTGAATTGCCATTTGACCCAGTGATCCCACTTCTAGGAATATACCCTAAGAAGCCTGAAACACCAATCAGAAAGAATACATGTACCCCCATGTTCATAGCAGCACTATTTACAATAGCTAAGATCTGAAAACAGCCCAAGTGTCCATCAGTGGATGAATGGATAGAAAAGCTGTGGTACATATACACAATGGAGTACTATGCAGCTGTAAGAAGGAAAGATCTCTTATCCTTTGAGATGACGAGGGTTCTCGAGAGTATTATCCTAAGCGAAACAAGCCAAGCAGAGAAAGACAAATATCACATGATCTCACTTATTTGTGGAATATAATGAACATAACAGTCTGAGGAACAGGGTAGACCCAGAGATGTGGAAGTAGGGTATAGACTGACACCCCTCAGAAGAGGGGGTGGGGGGAGGGAAGAGATAAACCACAGAACTTAAGTGCATATATGCATAACTGATGGACATGGACAACAAAGCTGGGGACGGGGTGGGGGGATGGGGAGGAGGGTCTCAATGGGGAGAAAAGGAGAAACATCTGTAACAAAAATAAATTAAAAAAAAAAAAAAAAAAGAACAGTTCCCGGCCCGTACTAGGTGCCCAACTAAAATGTTGTTGATTGATTCAGTCAGATGAGAGTCATTTAGATGTTTTTAAAGTCAGGATAGTTTAAGATATGACAATGTAACGTTTGTACTTAAGACGACTATGTACATAGACTACCTGCACTTATTTATACACATATATATTTAACAGAAGGATGATGCTCTGAGCTTATTTAGAGAAGAGACAGTTATATTGAATTTTCTCCATTTTGCTTCTATTTCTTCCTGTTTCCTCTTTTTCGAATGACTGTGTTTGAATATGGATGAGTAGGGCTGGGAGTCTAAAAGGTTATGTTCCTAATACAGTTGACCTTTGAACAACAATGGTTTGAATTGCATGGGTCCATTTAGAGGTGAATTTTTTCCAGTAAATATACCTTTCGCCCTCCACAGATTCAACCAACTGTGACAGGCCCTCTCACAGACACCAGAGAGGTGTTACTGGACTGCCCCCTGAATCAGAGGGAATGGGCTCTCCCCAGCCTCCATCCTTGTCTTCTCATGTAAATGACTTTATAGGAGAGACCTTGATTGTGTTGTGTAGTGTATTTATTAAAACATTAAGGCAAGTGAATTTAATAAAACATTCCCTCTTCCGTCCTGGCCAGTTTGGCTCAGCGGTTAGAGCATTGGCCCTTGGACCAAAAAGTCGCGGGTTTGATTCCAGTCAAGGGCACGTACCTTGGTTGTGGTTCGATCCCCAGCCCTGGTCAGGGTCGTGTGGGAGGCAGCCAGTCGATGTGTCTCTTTCACATCAATGTTTCTCTCTCTCTCCCTCCCTCCCATTCTACTGAAAATCAGTGGGACAATATCCCCAGGTGAGGATTAAAAAGAAAAGAAAGAAAAAAAACATTACCCCCTCAGAGACTTCATCCTTAAAATCTTTTAAGGTTGATGAGGGAGGACAGTCTGTCTTCTGTAACTGCTTCGTGCCGACAGTTGGTCTTAGTCCTGCTTACATTAGGGTATGGAACTCTCTTTCCCTGCCCAGTCTAAGGGACACAGGGACTGGGATTGGAGACGGGAACAGAGATGCCATTGGTTCATTCTCTAAAGTTGGGAGCATCATCATTGTGACATGGAGTTGCTGTTTCCTAGAAGTGACAAATTTGACAAGAAGGACAGAGGAGTGGAGGACAATTATATAATGCTTAGTCACTCAATTACTTATCTGTAACAGGCTTTTGCTTCTTGGAAAGGAGCTTGAGGTCCCTGATGGGTTCACAAGAGTAGGTCTCAGGTTGAGGTTCCTGTGGGGACTTAGAAGAAACAGGTTTAATTCGAGATAAGTGAACCTACAACTTGTCCTTTAGGTATAGAGTTATTCTCGTGACACCAATGGGTTACAGACACCTAGGACTTGGAGGTTTTGGACATAGCTTGGCTAGAGTCCTTTTTCCTAAAACCTGGTATCTGCCGGTGGTAGAAGCCAGCTATTCCTAGAAATCCTCAAAGCTGTTACTTACTTTGTGGGACCTCTAGAGCCAGTATGACCCATTTCCTTTGGGGTGACTGGGTTCTGGCTCTTGGGGGTAAATAAGTACCCTAGGGATTAGACCTGCTGGGTGGTTATTTTTGTTAGTATTAGAAATGAACAGGCCATGAGCATATTGTAGGGGAGGGTCCCTTTGGTCAGCTGGAGTTTTCCTAATCCCTTGGCTGAAGTATTTTCAAATAAATTAGGAGCCATCCCTAAAGCCCTGAGGGAGTACAGTTTATGTATGTGGACAAGTTTTCCTAGTTTGAGGGTTTAATCCGTTCAAAGGCAGGCACTGGGAGCCGATTTTAAAACCTAATACAGTACAACACTTGGCTTGGGCATTTTAGCAGCTTCAATTTGAAAGTACCTCCTTTTTTTTCCCCCTTTTACAAGGGGAGGAGTGCTCCCTGCCCCCAATAGCTTTTGTGGTCAGCATAAGGGCACTACTTTATTTCCTATCTTTGTTCACCCTTAAGGAGGCTGGAAAAGAGGTGTGCCGATTCCTGGGCCTGCAGTGGCTGGTTCCCTGGCCTCCAGCCCCCTGGATTTTAAAGTGCCACATTCTTTCCTTTACAGGGGGGAGTGGCCCCCTTCTTGCAGCTTCTGCAGCTTGAGCAAGGATACTGCTGTAGCTCCAGCCCTCTAGGAGGAGAATCTGGAGTGCTTAAAAGATTCACTTTTAGGTGTTTTCCTTTAATTATCTTAGCCTTGTTTACATGTTTAATTACCCAGAAGTTTAGACTAGGTAGGGTGTCTCTCCCTAATAAGGGAATGGGGTGTCTCGGATTTATAAGAAAGGCATGACTAAAAGTGAGATTCCCCAGGCGGCAGCCCAGGGGTTGAGTGAAATGGTGGAATTAAGGATGCCCCTCATCCCAGTGATCAACCAGGTTTTGGAAGAAAGAGGCCCTGGTGAGTGAGTCAGAGCAGAGCCAGCAGTTCCCGTGTCCAATGAAATGTCCCTGCCATGTCAAGGGTCAGCCTTGGCTCCGTCTTTTCAATGATGATGGTCTTGTTGGTGGGGCAGCTGGAGCCCCCTCCCAGGGTGCTCCCTTCTCCAGTGACCCTCTTGTCCACAGACATAACACTGGCCCTTTGTTGTTATTTGTAATCAAGGAGTTAGGTGCCCTTGAGGTGATGTCTGACTTAAAAACTGAGCCATTTATTTCTAAGGGGGTGCTTTCTTGCTTTTTCTCTGCCCCATTTCAGTTGTTAAAAACACTGAAAGTTATTTCTACCAATTGCTCAGTGGGGGTTTGGGGGTCCTAGTTTTGTAACTTTTTCCTAATGGCTGGGGCTGTCTGTTGGATAAAATGCACCCCCAAAGTGCAAGGCCCTTAGCAGACCTGAACCACTCCTTTGAGAGGTTTCCTATTTATACCTTAGAGATAACATGTTAGGGTCTGGGTGATAATGAGCTCCCTCTGTTCTTGGGTACATTCACCACGGTCATCTGTAAAACTCCCCAGCCTGTCCTCCGTGCCCAGGAAGTCTTGCATGTTAAATGGAACCTGAACTCTTGTTATTCCCCCCTGTCCTGGGGCTTCCCTCGAAGGGAAGAGTCCAGGTGGTATTCTTTGTCTTCCTTTGGAAGTATTGCGTCATCCTCCCCCCAACTGGTTGCTTCCGTACAGGGTGGTGCGAGCTCTGGGGCAGCCGGTTGTTGAGGCTCTTCGGGTGGAGTCCGGCATTCGCGCTCGGGATTTAGTTCCTTCTTTGCTATGGCTGCTAAGAGTGCAGGATCCCCCTCACAGTTCTCGTGCAGTTTGGAGTTATCTCTCAGGGCCGTGTGGACCTGGATACGGTATTTCAGACCATTTGCCCTGCCTTCGACAGAGTAAGTCTAATTGTAAGATTGTGTTACAGTGTAGGCTCCCATTCCCGGGCCAGACTTCCCCATCTCCTAATTTATATTGGGGCTAAGCTGTATTACAAAAGAAAATCAATCTTTTTCTCTCTAAGGTCTGAGGGTCAGAGTCGTCCCAGTTCTTTAAAATGCATCCCAGAGGTGAGTTTTGTGGTTCCCATCTGAAAGACAAAAGAGGAGAGAATGGGCCTCCCTGTTCTGTCTCCGATGGAACTGTCTGGAGAAGGCATCCCTTCTCAGGTGAGGTTCTAGACTCAACTAGTCTTACTGTGTAACCCGTAACCTGGATGTCCAGACCTAATCAGAAATCCTCGGGTTCCCAGACTTAACCAGACCTTACTGTGTGACCCATGTTCCGGGTCATCAGACTTAACTAGTCTTACTGTGTAACCGACCCCCCTGCTCCCCCTACCCCCTCCTGCCCCCCCACCCCCATGTCTCTATTCTTGGTTGACTTAAAGCCTCCTTGGACCCCTCCTCCCTGCATTGCCCGGGAGGCCTCATGCCTCTGGCCACTCCTGTTCTGTTCAGGTGCAGTGCCCCCGTCACTGGCCTGTCTTTCCTGCAAAGGCCCAGCTGGAGTAAGAACTGCAGTAAATCTACTCCCACCAGCCTTTGTAAAGACAGAACCCTTTGAAATTCTTGTAATATTCTCATTCCCTCGAAAAAATTTGCTAGCCAATCCATCTGTCCACTGGAATGTCTGACAATCTGCCATTCCCATCCATCCCCCCAGTCTCAGGGGTCCTGTGGATCCACGCATAACAGATGCCTGAATGGCACGGGCAGTCCTTCCTTTGTGCACACCCAGACAGGTAATCTACTGACACCCCTACATTTTTGGTAAGGTTCAGCAGGACAAAGCCAACGTTCCCTCCTCCGCCTTTCAGCGCTTTCAAGAAGATATTTGACAAATTGTCTTCGGGCGTCAGAATTAGGTATCAGAGCCCGGAGTATGTACATGAAAACGGTCCCTTTATCCCATTTATTCCATAATTGGTACGGCAGTCCCCTAATTAGTGGGGAGAAATGAAGAGCCCTAATTAGTCCCGCAAACACTTTCAGGATCCTAACCCCACTTTGTGTAACTGGAGTGTCTCGCCTAAGCCTCTGTTTACATGTCAGCAGGAGCTGTTGGTTAATTGGTTCAGGCCCTGTCTCTCTTGGCAGTGCCTGTAAAGGCAGCCAAGGGAGGAGCTTCCTCTGGGTGTTTGTTTTTTTTTTTTTTTTCCTGAAACTTGAGGGGTCCCCAATCGATTCTTTCCCTTGCTGCCCCACAAACGCAACACTCTCCCTCTTTGCATTTTCTGCAAGGAGCATACAGATGTGAATAGAGCTTCCAGAAGCCACCCGGAGGGGTTGAGCAGAGAGGTGCAGCAGACTGACAACTGGTTGGCAATTGAAATTTATTCTTCTCCCGTCCATGCTCCAGAGGCAGCAAAGCTAAGGGTTTATGTAGTGGGCCAAGTGTGCTGCTTGTGGGGGGAGCTGCAGAGGCGGGGAGGCCTGTGGGCACCTCCACTCCTCCCACGGGTCGGTTTCTCTCTCTGGCTGTCTAGAACAACCGTGGGGACCCGGAGTGCTGGGTGGCCAGGCCTTAGGTGCGCTCCCTGGAGGGGTCATAGTTTAGTTACAGTCGTATTTTGGAGTCCCTGTGAGGCCCCTGCACGTCTTAGGGTTCAACCCGACACCTCTGCATGGCCCTAACATAAGGACATTCAAGACTTGAACCGGAGGGAGAAATTTGCCTCTTTGTTCTTCGGAGCTTGGGTGGGAACCCAAGCACTCATTTGGTTTTCTTTTCACTTTCCTGCCCCCAAACACAGGCGTAGTCTTGCTAATTTTTGTTATGCTGCAGCCCCCTAACCCGATGGCAAAGCAGAGGAAGGAGGGTGGCCGTTCAGTGAAGAGCTAACTAGCAGCCACAACTCCGCTCTTAATCACGCTCTTTGATCTGAGTCAAGGCACCGAAACGTGGCAGGCCCTCTCACAGACACCAGCGGTGTCGGACAGCCCCAGTCAGGGGGAGCGGGCTGTCCCCAGCCTCCATCCTGGTCTGCTCATAGAAAAGAATTTATAGAAGAGACCTTGATTGTGTTGTGTAGTGTATTTATTAAAACATTAAGGCAAGTGACTTTATTAAAACATTGACGCATGTACATTTATTAATGAAACAAAGCGAGCAAAGCTATACATCTGCCTTATGAAGCGCAGACGGGCTCTCAGCTGATCTGAAGAGCAAGTGCGTGGGCGGTTTCTGCCTTACATACCCTCTGTCTGTAAGTTTTTTTAAAAGTTCCTAGATATCCTGGTACAGATTAACTCTAAAAGTCTCCCCTTTTCTTTATCACTTTTCCACACTTTATGGGAAGCACCCGGCTTTTTTGTTTATATACTCCTCTTTTCTCCTCCTCCCTGCTATTCAAACAACTTCAGGACCATTTGCACTAAGTGGTCTTTGATTCCTCCTCCTCTCCCCCTTCCCTTCCCGCTCCTCTCCTGCACTCTTCAGTGGGAAGGAGAGGTTTTAACCTTGTTCTCAAGATAAGGGCTACCAGCGGCCTGCAGAGCTTGACTTTCATTTTCCTGCTTTAGTTTCCCTGTTCCTCTTGTCCCAGAATTTTCCTAGCTTTTCCTTGTCCTACAACACAACCACGGATCGAAAACGGTATTTTCAGTCTGTCGTTGGGAATCTGTGAATGTGGAGGCCCCTATATGCACTGTTCTGCGCCATTTTATATGGGGGGCTTGAGTGTCTGTGGATTTTTGTAACTGGGGTTGGGGTTTCCTGGAACCAATACCCCTGCAGATCCTGAGGGACAACTGAGTTTTGGGGGAGTCAAAAGTTATACAAGCGCCCTGGCCAGAGGGGCTCAGTTGGTTGAACATCGTCGTGCGCACCAAAAGGTCGCCAGTTTGATTCCCAGTCGGGGCACGTACCCAGGTTGTGGGTTCGGTCCCCAGTTGGGGTGTGTACACGAGGCAGCTGATCAGAGCTTCTCTCTCACATCGATGTTTCTCTCTCTTTCTCTCTCCCTCCCTTCCACTGTACCAAAAAAATCTCTGTAAAAGTGTCCTTGGGTGAGGACAACAAAAAAGAATATCAATTTGATACAAAGTTAGAATAGAATAAAGTTAAATGTTTTTAAAAAATCAATAAACACATAATTTAAAAATAAGTTACACAAGCATTTTTGAGTGTTCAGGGGTCAGCTGTACAATGAAGCTTTCTCTAGCTTCATGTCATAGCAACATGGCACAGGTCTGTAGCAGCACCACCCTTGGTCGCACTAGTTTTGTACACACCTCACAGGTAACAACACTTTATTTTTAGAAAATGTTATATATGTGGCACACTGAATAATGGCCTCTCATATATCTCTACATCAGAATCCCTGGGACCCTGTGAATATTACTTTACCTGGTAAAAGGATGGTACTGATGTGATTGAGTTAAAGTCTTGGGAAGAGGACATTCTCCTAGATTGTCCAGATGAGCCCACTGTCGTCCCAGCGGTCCTTCAGAGGGGCGAAGGGGGTCAGAGTCAGAGGAGATCGGTGTGATGCCAGGGAAGCCAGAATTAGAGTGGTGCGCGGAGAAAGCGGCCGCTGTTGAAGGAGTACAGGTAGTCACAACAAGCTGAAAAAGTCAAGGGAACGGGTTCTCCCTTCACAACCTCCAAAAGGAACCACCCTCCCACACCTTGACTGTACAGCCCAGTGAAATTGGACGTCTGACCTCTGGAACTCTAAGAGAATTCATTGGTGCTGTTTTTAAGCCCCTCAGTCCATGGTAATTTATTACAGCAACAATAGAAAACTAACACAGAGTAGAAATCAGTGAAGTGTCTGAAGTTACCCAATTCCGTGTTTCCTCTCTGGAAATAATCCCCATGGCATTGAGCCTTTTTCCATTGGGAATCTTCATTGTGTAGTTAGTTGATCTATTTCCATTTAAATGGCCTTTTAACTACTGTGAAAAATATAACTGCCAAATTTCTGGCTATAACAGATTGTATGCAGAGAAAAAGCTAACATGTAGGTAGTCATTCAAAAATAACCAAATGAATTAAAATGTGTTTTCTGAAAACTTTATCTTTAAGATTGGATGGGCATTTCAAAGAAACCTTATGTTCTTAAACTTATTAAATTCAGTAGAAGCCTACATATTTCATAAGGGTTTTTTTTAAACTATTACTACACTCAATAATATTATTTAAGTATAAATTAAATTATTTCAGTTAAATAAAAAGCTCTTGCCCTGGCTGGTGTGGCTCAGTTTGTTGAGTATCGACCTGTGCACTGTGGGGTTGCTGGTTAGATTCCCAGTCAAGGCACGTGCCCGGGTTGCGGGCTTGATCCCCAGTGGAGGGCATGTGGGAGGCAGCCAATCTGTGGTTTGCTTTCATGTCAATGTTTCTCTCTCTCCCTTCCTCTCTTTCTCAAAATCAATAAAGAATATTTGAGCCCTGGCCAGTTTGGCTCAGCGGTTAGAGCGTCGGCCTGTGGTCCAGAGAGACCCGGGTTCGGTTCCCGCTAGGGGCACGTACCTCGGTTGCAGTTTGTCCCCGGCCCTGGTTGGTCGTGCGGGTGGCAGCCACTCGATGTGTCGCTTTCACGTCGATGTTTCTCTCTCTCTCTCTCTTCCTCTCTCTCCCTCCCACTCTATCCGAACAAAAAATGAAAATGTGTCCTCGGGTGAGGATAAAAAAAAAAAAAAAAAAAGAATATTTGAAAAATAAAATACTTTATTTTTTTTAAAAGTTCCAAGGCAGTGTTATCAGATCAGGAAAAAAATAGGAACACACCCTGGCCAGTGTGGCTCAGTGGTTGAGCGTCGACCCATGCACCAAGAGGTTGCTGGTTTGATTCCCAGTCAGGGCACATGCCCAGGTTGTGGGCCTGATCCCCAGTGGGGGGCATGCAGGAGGCAGCCATTCGATGTTCTCTCTCATCGATGTTTCCATCTCTCTCCCTCTCCCTTCCTCTCTCTCTAAAATCAATAAAGAAAAATAAATTTTAAAAAAAAGGGACACATCTTCAGCACATAACACTATTTACTAATTAACTGCTCCTTATGATTAATTCAAGTTTGATAATCACTTCAAACCAGTTTAACACTTTTAAGTTATCTACTTTTGAGGTAAGTGCAGGTAATTACAATTCCAAAGTATTTAACAGCCAATTTGTGAATCCATGAAAATTTTTTCACCTAAATAAGTACTGGCAAACTGTGGCCCAAGAGCTAAGGGTGTTTTTTACGTTTTTAAATGGTAGAAGAAAGAATCCAAAGAAAAAGAGTATCTCATGACACATGAAAATTATATAAAATTCAGATGTAAGTTTACCTAAATAAAGTTTTATTGGGTACTATAGACTGAATGTTTGTATCTCATCACAAAATTCATATGTTGAAACCTAACTCCCAATGTGATGTTGTTAGGTGGGCCCTTCATTAAGTCATGAAGGTGCAGCTCCCATGAATGGGATTAGTGCCCTTATAAAAGGGACCCCAGAGAGATCCGTGGCCCCATCCGCCATGTGAGGACATAGCGAGAAGGTGTCTGTCATCCATGACCCAGGAGGCAGGTCCTCACCAACACTAAAGCTGATGGCATCTTGATCTTGGACTTACAGCCTCCAGAACTGTGGGAAATGAATCACTGCTATTTATAAGCCACCCAGTCTATGGCACTTTTTTATAGCAGCCTGAATGGACTAAGACATTGGAACACAACCGAACCCATTTGTTTGCTTATGGGCTGTATGAGTGCTTTCTCATTACACCCGTGGAGTTGAGTGGTTGTGACAGGCTGTATGTCCCCACAAACTAAACGTATTTACTATCTGGCCTATTACAGAAACTGTTATGATCCCTGATCTAAAATGCATTCAACAGGGAAGCTCTTACCATTCTAGTATAAGAATGCACATATAGCCCTGGTTGGTTTGGCTCAGCGGTTAGAGCATCGGCCCTCGGACCAATGAGTTGTGGATTCGATTCTGGCCAAGGGCACGTAGCTTGGTTGCGATTCGTGCATGGCCCTGGTTGGGGTCGTGCAGGAGGCAGCCACTTGATGTGTCCCTTTCATGTCAATGTTTCTCTCCCTCTCTCTCTCGTCCTCTCTTTCCCTCCCACTCTATCTGAACAAAAATGGGAAAAAAAGCCCTCCTCTGCACTCTGTAGGGCCAAACTGGGGGCCTTGTTCAGCTATAATTTGTAATTTGTTAACCGGATAACCCTCCAGCATTTTGCCAGGAGTGACTATTGATGCTCAGAGTGATAACACCACCTTTACAAGGCAAGGTTTCAAACTCTATAAAGAAAGATGACATTCTTTTTTAGTTCCCTGGGACTTCTATTTGAAAAATAAATTTACATTTCAACACTAACTTGAATAGTTCAATCCATGACTGCTAGGTAAGCTAAGTGAACATTTACTCTTAGGAGAGAAACCTGGGGTGCTCCCTTCCAAACACCCCTTAAAATGGAGTCAGTGTTTGACATTACCATTTACTGTGGTTATCTTTTTTTTTTATGACTGCAGTTGTCTTTTAATTTTTTCTTTCGGAACAGGCAAAGGATTTGCCATTATAAAATTTAGCATCTTCATATTTCAACCCATATGTTCATTGGAGGATGACCTAATAGATTAACATTATCTTAGAGCATAGAGTTGGATTTTGTCTAGTGTGTTACAATATGAATTAGCTCGTTGTTATTTGTACCCCTAGGAAAAAATGATGTTTTTAAGGAGCGTATACGAGAATTGAAACTTTTGCTGCATTTACCTGCCTTGCTGAAACCATCCTGTTAAAATGCCACTTCATTTATGGTGCAAGAGAGGCCTTGATTTACTAAGTCTTTTCCTTTGAGGAATTAGCTGATCTTTAATTTGTCATCTTCCAATGATACTCCCTCCTTTGAAAAGTAGTTCAATGTCAGTGCCCTTGTCCATGGTGTCAGGATATCTCTGAGGGGGGTGGGACAAAGAGAATATCCACACCTTATCAGTACTGTGCAGGGGCCAGTTCGACCCAAATGAAGTTCTGTTGGTCATGGTGAATGTGTCTTAGCTGAGGCGTTCTGAACAGGAAGAGGTGATCATGTCAGCTGGCTTTTTACAAGCATTTACTCTCTTGTGCCTATAACTGGGACAGCAGATGGCTGTCCGATATTCTGGGTTGTCAACTGTGATGTGACTTGTTGCCCCGGGGAATGGTCCCTCGCATACAAGCAAACCAGGTCAGTGGTTTGAATTTAAAATGACCAGCAGACATTTGAGTGGCAACGAAATCAAGAATGACTATGATTTATGTGACAAGTTTCTGCCATTTAACGCTAACTTAGGTTACTTGATTTGAAAACTCTCGTTCTGATGAGATGACAGAAATAAAAGCATGTTCTAACTGAAGCTGCATTGTAGAATCCAGTTTTAACTGCCTTCCGGAAGCACAGCCTGCAGTGTGTGTGTGGGTTGCTATAGAAATGGTGGTTACTGAACCAGCTTCTTATCATGTATGGCGCATATCTGTCAGGCACTAGGGATACCCACTCATAATTGGCCAGTAGTGGATTTGTCTCTGCTTCAGATGGTGGATATCACTGCTGATGCTGGGCTCATTGAAATAGTCCTTTTAGGTAAGTCATTGCCAGCCTGCCCTTGAAGGTGGAGCTTGATTTAAAATGTAGATCTAAGATTTTGTTCCACTTTATTGTTTTTTGGAGGGAGGAAGGGATGGGAGTTCTTAGAGCACTAAATTATGTTTGTAACTTTTAAGAAAATGAAAACATCGCTGGTTTATCTTTTTATCTGTGTATCATGTGCCACATGTCCAGATGGAAGGGGACGTATTGCAATACTGAGGTGTAGTGATTGAATTACAAGGATGAACTATATTATATTGGGTGGGAAAAAGTTAGAACAAAAGAAGGGAGTTTATTTCTGTAATATTAAGTGTATATTCACTTGTGTGATACTAATTTTAGAACCAGATACATCGTCTTGTAATTTTTTCAAAAAGGAGAGACTTGATAGTTAAGTATTAACAAAGAACGAAGCCAACTTACCTAAGTGTAATGTCAGTATAGCCTTTAGAAAGATGATCCGAAATAGGAGGAAAAAAAGGTAATTTACCGACAAAGAAAACTGATTGAAGTTATGTGACAGAAAAGAACACAGAAGGCCTAGGACTTCATTTGGGTGTAAATGATGACAGTCCCCTGAAAACATTGTCTTGCCTGAGATCGTGGCTGCCAGGTAGCCAACAAATCGTGATTTGTTTTTAAGGCACAGAATGGTATCTTTTTGCCATGACAGGCCATTAGCATCACAGTTGCAGTGTTCTGCTCCTGTGGTCCAGGAGAGTGGATGGAGTCAGGCGGGGGACACGCACTACGATGGGGAGAACGAATGCAGAGTGATCTCAGAACATGGACATTTGTTTTCTCGATGTTGCCTAGCAACTCAAAAAAACAATCTTGTAATATCAGCCCATTCCTAAGAACTGTCAAGCCTTTTGTGTTTGTAGCTCCCCCACCACCACCAAATGAGAATTTGTAGAGAATAATACCATCACATTTGCTGTATTGTAGCTGCGGTTCAGGGCGCTTTTTGTTTTGAAACCCTGTTCTTAGATACTTAATTTTCCTAAAGTATCATTTCTTATAGAACGAAAACTTTCCATGCTTGAGTTTAACGGAAACCATTTTTGGCAAGCTTTACGAATAACTGTTGCCCGTTTTGTGGTCTTGGATCAATATGTTCCTCCTGAAAGAAAATGTGTCTTGTGTTACAGTCATCTCTTTGTTGTTGTTGTTGTTATTAATCCTCACCCGAGGATATTTTCCCATTGATTTTTCCTGTTTTTAAGATAGAGTAGAAGGGAGGGAGAGAGAAAGAAAAAGAGAGAGAAACATCAATGTGAGAGAGACACATCAGTTGGTTGTCTCCTGCATGACCCCGACCAGCCAGGGCCAGGGATCAAACTTGCAACCCAGGTATGTGCCCTTGACCAGGAATCGAACCCACAACCCTTCGGTCCATGGGCCGATGCTCTAACTGCTGAGCCATACTGGCCAGGGCTACACTGAACCCTTAATCACCACTGATGGAATGTTCACCTTGTGGATTATCTGTGGCAGGTTTGCACCCTTGCCAGCTCCCATCCCCTAGCAGCCTCAGAGGCCTCTCGCTTTGGGGTCACTTGGTTCGGATTTTAAGCACTACATCTAACATGCGCGTTCTGACACCAGCCTGGGTGAAAAATAATTAGGAAGGTGAAGCTGCCATAATTTTTGTTGGAACCAAATACTTTTAAAAAAATATGTTTTCATTGAGTTTTTTTAGAGAAAGAAGAAGGTAAAGAGAGATAGAAACGTCGATGTGAGAGAGAAACATCAATCAGCTGCCTCCTGCACGTTCCCCACTGGGGATTGAGGCCACAACCCCGGCATGTGCCCCGACCAGGAATCGAACCAGGACTTCTCAGTCCATGGGACAACACTCAGTCCACTGAGCCACACCAGCCAGGCGGAACCAAATACTTTTTAAATGTCTTCTGTTTTCGGTTATCTCCACTGAAGTAAGTAGTTAAAAGGTAAAAGTATTCTTGATCGATTTGAACATCGCTCTGGTTGTACCGCATGTAGCAGGCGTGTAGGGTATAGACATCGTGTAGCCCAGCCTTTGAGACGGCTTGGACTTGAATACTGACTCCTCTTCAGATAACTAGCAGTGTGATTTTGAGTAAGTCCTTTAACTTCCGGGGGCCACTGTTTACTCATGTGTAAAATGGGAATAACAATTCTTGTCCTTACCTCATGGAGAACACTTACAGCAGTTCCTGGCAGTCGCTAAAGGGCTCTGTAAATGTTAGCATTATTATTATAATCATCATTGCCCATATTTGGTTTGTGCATTTTTGGTGAAGCATGATAGAAGAGAGGACAGGGACAGCGAATGCCTAATGCCTTTCAGTTTAATCTCCCATTCTCAGCTAGGACTGCTGTGTAGCTGCGATGTCCCAGGCATCCAACATGATGGGTTATTTACCAGTTGTCCCATATTTTAAATGGCATTGCTGTTTCCCTGCTTCCAAACAACTCGTAAAGTTCAGAATAAGTGATGCCTTTCACTTTGAGTAATGTAGGGCTGTCAGTGCCCGGGCGTACAGAACAGAACAGGTGTTTCACTAGGGAGCGAGCCCGCCGCCCACTCGCCATGGGAACTTTCGTTGTTGCTGTTAATCCTCACCCGGGGATATTTTTCCATTGATTTTTTTTTAGAGAGAATGGAAGGGAGGGAGGGAGAGAGAGAGAAACATTGATGTGAGAGAGACACATTGATGAGTTGCCTCCCGAAGGATCCCGACCGGGGCTGGGGATTGAACCTGCAACCCAGGCACATGCCCTTGACCAGAATCGAACCAGTGACCCTCTGGTCCTCAGGCCAACGCTCTAACCACTGAGCCAGACCAGCCCACCATCTGAACTTTAACCCACCCTGCTCTTGTCCGTGGTCACAACTTAGTGCCCTTGGTCTTTACGGCAGCCAATAGTGTTGTCCTCACTTCACAGGGTAGGATTCCAGGAATGCGCCTTGGAGTAGAGGAAGATCCCAGATGTCCAGGCTCTCCTTGATAAGATCCCATGTTTCTCCAGCTGGGGCCTGTGGACCCAGAGAGTTTCTTTGGGGTCTGGGAATTATCCACCAGGATTTTTACGTCTGGAGGTTTCGTTTTGATAATAATCTTTTAAAAGTTAGCCCTAGCAAGTTTGGCTCAGTGGTTGGAGCATCAGCCCGCGGACCAAAGCGTCACAGGTTCAATTCCTGTCAAGGATGTGTACCTGGTTGCGGTTCGGTCCCTGGCCCTGGTTGGGGTCGTGCAGGAGGCAACCAGTTGATGTTTTTTTCTCTCTCCCTCCCTCCCACTCTATCTGAAAATCAATGTAAAAGTGCCCTCAGGTGAGGATTAAAAAAAAACAAGTGCCCTGGCCGGTTTGACTCAGCAGTTAGAGCATCAGACCATGGATCGGAGAGTCCTGGGTTCGGTTCCCGTTAAGGGCACATACCTCAGTTGCAGTTTGTCCCCGGCCCGGTTGGGGTCGTGTGGGTGGCAACCAGTCGATGTGTCTCTCTCACATCGATGTTTCTCTCTCTCTCTCTTGCCCCCTCTCTCCCTCCCACTCTATCTGAAAATAAATGCAAAAAAAAAAAAAATGTCCTCGGGTGAGGATTAAAAAAAAAAAAGATTTGACTTATGTATTAATATATTGTGAAATGATTAACACACTAACTTTAGTTAACAGCCATCATCTCAGAGAGATACAAAAAAGAAGAAAAAAGGTATTTTTTCTTCTTTTATGAGAGCACTTAGGACTTTCTCTCTTTTTTTTCTCTTTATTTGTATTGTTGACACTATTACAGATGTCCCCATTCCCCCCACCTTTGCCCACCCCCACCCGGCCCCTGCTGCCCCTTCCCTCTGGCCCTCACCACACTGCTGTGTCTGTGGGTTATGCACACGTGTTCTTTGGCTAAGGGCCCACTCTCTTAACAAAGTTCATATACACCATGCAGCAGCATAGAGTCATCATGATGTACATTACGTCCCTAGCACTTGTTTATCTTATAACTGGAAGTTTGTTCCTTTTAACCACCTTGCTCTAATTCCCCTTTCCCCCACCCTCTCAATATAGAATTTAAAAGCATTAGATACTTGAATCACCTTATCTGTATTTATGGATAGATATTTTATAGAATAGGACTAATGAGAACTGACCAGTGATAGATGTCATAGATGAAGGACACAACTTTACCATAGTGGAAATCAAAGTATGTTGAACGAGGAAAATCTCATGGTAAGCTCGCCTAGAGGAAAGTGGTGGGAACATTGAATCACGGGTGCACCAGGCTCAGAGGAAGCCTCGCCCTGGCCTTCTGCGTGGTCATTTGTGTCTCAGGAGACGAGTCCCCGTCAGTACTGTGTCATCTACAGTGAGTGGATGTTTCTAATTTGAATTCTATTTGGAAACTTGACAACATGTTTCTGTTTCTTTTACAAATTTGTTTTGGTTTTATACTTCCGTAGGAGCTATAAGCTCTTTTATATTAGGACATATTTAACACGTTATGCTGTTTTAAATAAGGTCAACACATTGTATGGGAATTTTTTTTTCTTTTAAAAGTGGTTTTGTACATTAATTAGGCCTGGAAATCATTGGTGTGAAAGATAGTCCTGGCCTGGTACCCGTTTTAGGTCAAGTTTCATCAACACTTAAGATTTAATCTTAGAGAAATACACATTGCTGGGAAAACCTTTTGGATGGATCTTTTGGAGTAAAACTTGACCTCTTAGTAGTTCTGCTGTTTGGGCAGAGCGAGAGGGATGTGTACCCTAACCTCCCATTTTCGAGGGCTCCCCTGGTCGTCATCCAGCTGCACCCTTTCCCCATGGGGCGAGGTGTCACCTGAGCCACAGGGATGTGGCCACCTGGAAGATGACCTTCCCATTCTAGAACACTCTCCTGAGATCCAAGACCCCAGAATTCCCTGACCGAACAGGTCCACACTGGCTTGCAGGCCCTCTCCCAGGTCCGCTTCCCAGGGGCAGACTTGTCTGCTCACAAGCACGTGCCACATGCACACCCCAGGCCAGAGACATTGCTGCGGAGTGGCTGCTGGCTGGGAGAGGAGCCTGGACACGGAAAGGGGGTAGGTCCCAAGCTAACTCTCCTTCCGTGTGTATTCTGAGGAATCTAAGTTCTACGTTGGACCCTGTCCTTTAGGTTACTGTAAAGTTATGGTGGGAGGAGAGGACACATTTATTTAACAGTGTGATCTCTTGCTTTATAACTTAAATATTGAGATATATCATTTGTATTCTTGCCTTGAGTTCAGCAAATGTCAGGGGTGGGCCTGTCCTTAGACAAATCAGTGACTTCTCTGCACCTCATGTTTCTAGCCTCAGAAATGAGATATAGGATACCTTACCTTTCAAGGTTGTGTAAGATTGAAGAGGGAGCCCGGCTGGTGTGGCTCAGTGGTTGAGCATCGACCCATGCACCAGAAGTTGCTGGTTCGCCCTGGCCGGTTTGGCTCAGCGGTTGGAGCGTCAGCCCACGGACCAGAGAGACCCAGGTTCGGTTCCCGCTAAGGGCACGTACCTCGGTTGCAGTTTGTCCCCGGCCCCTGGTGGAGTCGTCACATCAATGTTTCTCTCTTTCTCTCTCTCCCTCCCTCTCTCCCTCCCACTCTATCTGGAGATAAATGCAAAAATGTCCTTGGGTGAGGATTAAAAAAAAAAAGTCGCTGGTTCGTTTCCGATTCCTGGTCAGGGCACATGCCTAGGTTGTGGGCCAAATCCCCAGTGGGGGGCATGCAGGAGGCGGCCAATCGATGTTCTCGCTCATCGATGTTTCTCTCTCTCTCCCCCTCTCCTTTCCTCTCTCTCTAAAATCAGTAAAGAAAAAAAAATTTTTTTTAAAAGATTGAAGAGGGCATGTACCTAAAGCACCCAGCACATTGCCAGTCATGTTTAAGTTCTTAATATCTTCGTTCTTTTTGCCTCCTCCTTTGAATCACCCCTCCCGTGGATCACACACATGTATACACAGAGCACACACATGCTACAGACTCAGCCCACACAGAATACGCTTCCTTCCAGGTCTCCTCAGAAGCATCCATGCTTGCTCTGTAATATGTCACGTGGATGTGGTAGAACGGGTGACCCAGCCATTTCAGACGTGCAGTTTGAACTGTATCTGAATTGGAGGGGAGAGGGAGAATGGGATCATTCGGAAAAAGCATTTTTTTTTTTTTGTCTACTCCTACGCAGCTGAGCTTATCCATGAGCAAAACAGGTGTTGCTGTAAACCAGCAGTTTTCATCACTGTTCACAGCACAGCCTGGAGGTAGGGGATACCCTTTGTTAGTCAGAAGCTGAAGCTCAGCCCAGTGAAGTGCTGGTTTGCCCTGGGGTCATAGGGCGTGGGGGAGGGGAGGTGCAATCCAGCTTTCCTTCAGAATTCAGCTCCCCTTCCCTCTCTCGTGTGTCAGATTTGTGTGTGTTCCTGCTTCTGTGCCGAGACTTAGAGTGGCTTAATAGGATACTGGACCAAATCTGAGAGGGCAGAAAACAGCCCATCCCCGATGTGTCCGTTTGGCCCACACTGTCGCTTTGGGGTCATTTGTTTGTTTGTTGTGTTTTAATTTCCTGCCAATATTTAAAAGTTGAAAGATTTGCCATAGACTTCTATTCTTGGCTTCTCTTTTTTTTTAAGAAAAATCAAACAATTTCAGCAAATATTTATTGACTGTCTGCTTTGTGCCCGACGTTACTCTGTTTTGGGCTCTTGGAATAAAGCAATGTCAGAACAAGTCAAGCAAGGGCCCTGTCATTGCGAAGCTTTTGTTCCGAATGGAGACAGTGCCCAGTTTACTTCAGGTGGCGTAAGTCCCACGAGGCAGTTAAGCACAGTGATGTCACAGGGGATGACTGGCTGGTCAGACCCTTTGGAGGGGTAACATTTGAGCTGAGATCCTGAACTAGGAGCCTAACATGGGAATGTCTTGGGGGCAGAATGTTCCAGGCAGAAAAAACGGTCAACACCAAGATGCTAAGGTTAGAACCAGTTTGGCCACACACCAAGCTGCCAGTTCACTAAGCGGGCATTAGAACAAGGGCACAACAGCCTCTGTAGGTGCGGTAAGTCCTCACTTAGCATCGACCTCCATAGGTTCTTGGAAATTGCACCTTGAAGTGAAAGGGTGTGTAACAACCAATTGTACCATAGGTTCGTTCGTTGACAGGAACAAGAGTTGAGTTCCCAAGGCGTCTCATCATCAACGTCATAACAACATGACATTATTCGAGGACCTGCTCTATCCTGCTTAGCCAGCTCCTGGCCTGTTGTCTGACAAGTGACTAGATTATGTCTTAAATATATTAGAAATATTTCTGAAGTTGCTTCAAGCACTGGTTGCCCAGTTGATACACCAGGACAACAGGATGGGAAATAGCCTCGGGATTTTCTGAAAGAATCACCACACCCACAAAGGTGCAAATAAATTAGAGCTTTGATGCTCCAAGTGTGGTCTGCTGAGGGCGAGTCTGTTAGAATTGCAGGATGTCCTGCTTTACTCGGGGCCCACTGGATGAGAATCTGCTTTTTTTTTTTTAAAAGTTGATTTTTTTTAAGAGAGAGAAACATTGATGGGTTGCTTCGCATACGTGCGTGCCCTGACCAGGGATCATACCTGCAACCTAGGTATGTGCCCTGACCAGGAATCAAACCCTCAAGCTTTTGGTGTACGGGACGATGTTCCAGCCAACTGAGCCACCCGGCCAGGGTGAGAATCTGCATTTTAACCAGATTGCCCATGTAACAAAAGCACTGGTTTAGAACATCTTATCGCATGTGTCCAGATGTTTGTAAATTTCTCTCTTGTACCATTTCTCATTTTGAGCAAGTTTTTGAATGCTGGAGATTAGTGGCTGTGCCTCCTGGAATCCCATTCTGCTAACCCACCCGATCCTTTCTGAGACGTAATTGAAAAATAGATGTTGGACTTACTGGGTAGTGAACAAAATTTCTCTCCATATGGGCCTAATTAGCCTGTAGTCTGCTTTCTGGAAAATTTATATATACCAATTGTAAATTCAGAATTCTCTTGTTATATTTTATTGATGCTATTATGTATTCTACTACTTCTGGCTACCTATTTAAGGCACAAGCTTTCTACAGCTCTGCCAGAATCCTTATTGGTTTCCCATTACTGCTGTCTCTTAAAACTTGTTTCAGTAAGTCTTGTGATAACTCAGCTAAAGCTTGAAGGGGGTAGAGGGAGGATCAGTTGCTTAGATTACATTTATTTTTAAGAATCTATTTTTTTTTAATTACCCTAAAAATACCCGGAGAACATGTTGTAGCTGAATACAGACTCCTTCTTGTTTTAATTTCTAATAATTCAACATATCTGTGATTTTCATGCTTTGAACAGAAGGATGTTGGTTGTAGCAAGTTGCCCTTCATTTTATTCTGGTTTAAACCAGTCCTGAAATGTACTTGCCCGAAGCTATAAGAATCTAGCTATCTGTACATAACTTCTGCCCTTCAGTTTGATTGCTTTCAACAAGAATGATTAGATAATTGACCACCAGGTAAATGCTTTGCCATGTAATTAACAAGGAATGTTTCTTCCTCACAGATTTCATGGAAAATAATTCTAAAGAAGGAAACATAGCTACTCAAAGGCATAGACTTTAATTTGGAAAAAAAGAAGGCTACTCCACAATGTCATAAAAGTGGTAATTGACACTGTTTCTGCAACGCTGGTGAATGGGATGGATTCTTATGATCTGATTTTAGTGGGTGATCTTGTCCCAGTTTCGGCAAGGCATGTATAAAATAGACTTAGACCTTGATACGTCTATATGCATAGCTGGTAGAAAAGTATGGCAGAGGTTGTAGCTTAAGATAATACAGATGAGAGCCCAGAAAAGTAAGTCATCTGGTTTCTAGAAGAATTTAGCATATTTAGGGATCAGCAACTTAGCATTATTGCTAATGACTAAAATTAGCAATGACAATAATAATAATAATAATAATAATAATAGTAAGCACTAGCTATGGATCTGAGAGGTGCATACCTCTTAAGAACATTGTTCCTCACACCAGCTCATGCCCACGTCATGCTGGTTACCTAGCAGTAGTCACCACAGCCCAAGGTTACTGGCCATAGTCAGCGGCTGAGAGGCAAGACAGCAGTGGGTTCCTGCCGTCCCAGTTCATGCCTGTGTCGTGCATGCCTGTGTCTCACCTCTCTCCATAAATGTTGCCAAATATTTCACAGTGATGTTTAGATGTTGGTGTGGCTGTGTTTCACGGTGTGAATATTCACCTTTTGATCCATAGAACTTTTTTGAGATGGGTTTTGTGAGTGGGTGTGGAAATTTCTCCACATGTCCCAGCTTACAGATCCAGTAAACTCACTCAGGAAAAGTGTATCCGTTTTCCTCTTTCAGGAAAAGCATATCAGTTAGAATATGTTACCTGCAGGAAGTAGAACACTGTAAGTGCTTATACCATGAGGATGTTCATTTTCTACATGACAAGAGAGAGGTGAAACCAAAGGCTCCAGGACTGGTCCGCTCCTTCGGTGACATCGCCAAGGACCTGCAGTTCCTCTGCTGTACCATCCTTGGCACCTCCTCAGTTCACACACCGAGAACGGAGAACGTGGCAAAACTGGCATTCACATGCAGGGTTATCTTATGCTGGGGAAGTCACCCATGCGGCCAGTTAACCCTTTATATGCTGGACTTGTTCTATCGTCCTAGGGCTGTGAGGGCTGAGATGGTAACCGATCTCAGTGGAAGCAGTAACTGTGTCCCTGTACGTTGACTGGTGCATGGTGCCAAGGTCAATTTGTGACCTGGTAAAGTGTGGATTTTCACTTACGATTCCCTTTTCAAAATCAGTCGTGCTCCTGATACCAGGTTTCTGTGCTTGTTACCAAATGCCGAGATGAAGTAGCCTCGCTTTATGCTCAAAGGAACTTCCAGGCAGGAAAGCCAGGTAAATCTGAGCCCGATAGGTTGTATTCAAATTAGACATTGTGTTTTGGGCACTTTTTCGTATGTTAAGAGTTCTTTCCCCTTTTGATAGCCATTTTTTTTTTTTTTAATCCTCACCCGAGGACATTTTTTCATTTTTTGTTCAAATAGAGTGGGAGGGAGAGAGAGGAAGAGAGAGAGAGAGAAACATCGATGTGAAAGGGACACATCGAGTGGCTGCCACCCGCACGACCAACCAGGGCCGGGGACAAACTGCAACCGAAGTACACGCCCTTAGCGGGAACCGAACCCGGGTCTCTCTGGACCGCAGGCCGACGCTCTAACCGCTGAGCCAAACCAGCCAGGGCTTGATAGCCATTTTGAACTCACTTTTCTTTACATTTTGCAAATAAAAGCTGATTTCGTTACTGCTTGGGAACCAAGTAAGACAGTGGCGCCCTGGTGATTACTGAGAGACCCCATCAGGGCTCAGGGACCAGCACAGGTGTATCTTTCTCTGCCTGTCAATTACTGTGTGCAGTGATCACTGTAGCTCAGAGTAGCTTCTGAGTTAAGAACTCGTGGTGCTTTATACACAGTGAACCTTGCCAGCTGAATACACACCTAACTCATTTTCAAAAGATGAGGACTTGTTTACATCCAAGTATTTATCCTCGAAAATATCTCCACATCTTTCCATCGTGTGAGGTTTAACTCCAGAGAACGATGATTCGCACAAAAACTGATCTGTGGGTGTGGTGTTGCCGAAAAAAATATACCAAACTGGGATTCACATGGCCACTTTTCCATATCTGCTTGTGTCCCCCAGTCCCCCACACTGCCTGCAGACACTCTTCTGGAGACAGTTTTAATGAGATGGGTTATCTAGCGCCCAGTAGCAGACCACCCAGGGAGGGACTGGGGGCTTGTTGGTGGGAAGGGAGCAGAGCTGAGAATAGACACACATGAGGACAGCACAGAGGAAGGCAGGAAAGGGGGAGAGGGAAGAAGGAAAAGGGGAGGGAGGATGGATAGGAAACAAACATGGGAGTGGATGGGGGCATTTAGTGTAACAGCAAACAATTCTGTGTTCCTCAGCAGGGACCTGAGGACAGCAGTATTTTAGAGCCTAGTATTGTAGTTAATCATAATCATGACCACCCTGAGTTATCATGAAAAATCAAAATTACAGTCTATTTTATAAGGCAGGAGCAAGTGATACTTTTTTAGAATTATATCAAACGCCTTTTCAAATTTTGGCAAATAAGACCTCCGTCGTACAGAAGAGTAACTCTCAAACCATGTTCAGGCGGTGTCTCGGAGGTTGCCCTTGGGAGAGGGGGTTCTCTTCGCCTCCATGCAGAGAAGCTGATCTTTCACCTGTTTTATATATGAATTCCTGCTCAAGGTCACATTAAAGAGAATGAGCATTGAAGAATTCAAATGCTTTCTAAAACTGTTTGAAAACCACCATTCTAGAAATCTCAGTCATGCATAATTTCATTCCTTGATAATGCCAGAGGGGTTGCTGCGTGACCTTCACACACATACAGCCCCAGTAACAGACATGCCACAGACCTTGGACAGAGCACAGACGCGTGGCCACCAGCCTCCTCCAGCTGACCCACCTAACAGTTGGCTGCCCCGCTCTGTGCAGGAGCGGCTGTGCGTGAGAAGGTGGCCAGCCGGGCCGGGCCAGTGGGGCAGGGCATGGGGAAGCACAGGGTCCTGCCTGCACACCTTCACCAGGTGACCCGCTTGGACACTCAGCGTGTTCCCAACAGCTGCCTGGACTGCCCACCGATGAAGAGGACCCTGAGTGTCAGTAGCAAGGCCCCGGAAGGGAGCGAGGGGAAGAGGCTGGGAGCAGGGAGAAGCACAGGAGTGAAAGTGAGCGGAGGAAGCAGCTGCTGGGCTGCTGTTGGGACATCAGGGGCTGCTCTGTCTCTGGACCACAGAGGAGACAGCAGCCCTTCGGGCAGTTGTTCTGACCAGGAGCATCCAGTCGCTGCCCCATCCTGCAGGCAGGGGGCAGACGGGGGAAGCAGAGGGCTCACCGTGGGAGCTTTTCCTGCGTCCCTCTCCTGTTCTGTCTGAGCTGTGTCTCGGGCCCCCACAGGGATGAGAGGGTCCCCTGCTGAGCTCCCTGGCCAGAGGTCCTGCCGTCACACAACATCATCGAACCAGAGACTCTGCAGAGGTCTGTGCCCTGCGGTGGGCATCGAATCAGCAGGGAAGGTTCCAGCATGAGTACAGGAAGCTCCTCCAATTTGGGGAAAGTGTCCTCTTCCTGCAGCGTCAGGATTTCAGTCACGAGAAGCATTTGTTTCTAGTACGTAATTCATTCACACTCATGTTCCCTGTAGCTTATTTCCTTCTACAAAACAGAATGCTTGGAAATGGCTTTTGCCAATAAAAGCATGATCGTTGAATCCCAAGACAGCGTCGCCCTCTGTTTCCTGAATGTGGGTACATTTTTGGAAAACTTAGTCCCAACGCAGTGTCTTTCTCAGCCGGCTGTGTTGCCTTGAGTTGGAAAGGGCAGAGTCTCAATCCGAACCTCAGTTTTGTCAGGAGATTGTTCGTGCTGACCACCCCCAGCTTTTCACCGAAGGACATCTGGTGTTACTTCCGGTTGCAGGGCTGGCTTCCACTCACTGTTCAGTACTGCTGACTCCTACACCGAGGGTATGTCTGTGTGCTGAGGAGAAGACAGAGGACTGTAAGACCCGGCCCACTCTTGCAGAGTGGACCATAGGTGTCAGGTGTTTCTGGAAAATTAGTGATGCAGGGACACTGACCCTAGGAGTGCCTAGATACGGAAGATTCTTGAGTGCTGGAGAGCTCGGGAAACCACATGGCGTGACTTGAATCTTGAAAGATGGGTAGATTTTTGGAAGAGAGAGACTGTGAGGTTGAAGCAATGGTTGTCGGCCAAGTTGCAGGCTTGGGTCAAAGTGTGCGTGAGGACAGACCAGGAAGAACTGGAGTGGGAGTGGGTGGGGGCTGAGGGGCAGGTGGTGACAAGAGCTCTGACCAGCTGTGCCTGCACTTACAGGTCCCAGTGGCTGCCTGTTGCTGATGGCATCAGCAGGCAGACACTAACCTCCTTTCCAGCTCAGCACAGCAGCTCCCTCCCACCCACCCTGCGCCTCTGTCCCCCCTCCTGCACCTTGCAATTCCTCTTGCATGCAATTCCCTCCTCTTTCTCTCTGCTCCATCCCCTCAACTGCACATTCATCAAAGCTCAGCTCAGCTGGTGGCACTCTTTCCTCCCTGTGCTCCCAAGGCGGCTGTGCTCTCCAGTCACTGGCCTTTCTGGCTCCCACCAGCATCACCACCACCAGCACCGCTGACAGAGGGCCCTCCAGGCCGGATATGGGGACTTCTGGCTGGGTAGAGTGTGCGTGTCCACTCACTAGGGTTGCCCCCAGTATACCTGGGAGGTATCTTTAAGCGTTTTCAATTTCTGTGTTGTGTTGTAGAAGGCGGAGGCAACTTAGACATCCAGCTAGTGGGTTTGTCCTTGAGAGAGCAGTAATTAGGACTCAGCTTCCAGCCCTTTCCCACTGGTCCTGGTTAGCATAACCCAGTGTCCGCTCCATTCAGAGAGCAATGCCTCAAGGTTCACCTGGGGAAAACTGTCAACCAAAGAATGTGCAGCCACTTCCTGGCTGATGAGAGACCCTGGCAGGGTTGCTGTGGGAGAGTGTGTGGGAGTGGGGTGTCGTGAGCTGAACAGTTGCGGTCCTGGAGGGCAGGGAGAACTGGAAGCAGTCGCAAGCAGTCAGTTCTCTACCTTCAGGGAAACGTTTGTACCAGACGTAGAAACCCTTCCGTTTCCTGTGTCAAATGCCCGGGAGAAGTAAGTGATGCTGCGAGTGGCTTCGTCTTCTCTCAGTTGATGTTGTCCAGCGAAAGAATTGGAATTGGGCATCCCTGTTCTCATACTCGTTTTAGAAGCCCTGCAGCTCGTGTGTTGGTCTAACTTGAATTGAACCCGTCTGGAGCCACAACAGCCTGTGGCACGGGTTGGGCGGCTGGTGCAGGCGCTTGCTGGTGCTGAGGCCTGGCTTCTCCGTCCTTTGTTCACTGCAGTCAGCAGAGGAGGTGTGCTAGCTAGGAGCCATTGCCAACAGCACCTTTCTATCCGCAGCATTTGAATGTTGCTATGGCAACTGATAAGCTCTAGAAGCAGCCCCAAATATTGTTTCTTTCTTCAAGGGGGAGAAAAACATCCAGGATTGCCACCTCAGTGCTGTGAGTACAGACAAGGCGAGGGTTTGGAGCCCGGAGGGTAGGATATTTGGTGCACGGTGGTGCATTTAGTTCTCGAGTGGACAGGGCTGTGCACGTGGCCATTCCAGGAGTGGGTGATGTCAGGAGTGAGCTGAGCTGGGCAGGAGCCCCGTGGGCACTGAGGCACAGCAGGAGCCCTGCGCAAGTGCCAATGTCTCTGCTGGCTGGTGGGTGAGTGTTCACATCTCTTGGGGGCCAGGCTAGCACACTCCCCATCTCTGCATGGTCCTCAAAGTGAGGTTCTCTGCAGATGAGACAGGTGATGCCAAACGACCTTGGCCAATGAGTCTGCTGCTACAAACCCTACAAAGTGAAAATCATCAAACTCTGGGAAGGTTTATAGGAGATGCAGCATGGAAGAGCGGAAGAAAGCACTGGCCTTGGATGGACAGACGGACCTAGGTGCCCCTGCTCTGCTCCCGACCACTGGGCGTCCTCAGAAGACCCGTAGCTCACGTGTCTTCAGTGCCCTCATCCAAAAAGGGAAGATAAGTCCAACTTTGTAGGGTCGTTGTGAGAATCATAGATAATGTATTGTGAGTCCTTCATATCCATGGGTTTTGTATATGCAGATGCAACCAACCATGAATCGCAAACAGTACACATATTCTCACTCCATAGTTGGGAGTCTGCAGGTGCGGAGGGCCAACCGTATGCATTGTTCTCTGATGTTGTATATAAGGGACCTGAGCATCGAAGAGTTTGATATCTCTGGGGGTCCTGGAACCAATCCCCTGTGGATACCCAAAGATGACTATATATAAAACACATCTTTTGTGACCAGCCAGTACATAGTAGGTGCTCATTAATGTTATATACTAGTCAAAGTAATCCCTGAAAGACAGAACACAGACCTGGACTTATTTGGTGTTTCCCAGCATCTGGGCCAACTGAAAGTTTTAAAAAATACTCGCCTACATCAGGCTTTCCGGGCCAGTATTTTCAGTGTTTGCAAAGGTGGGACCAAGTAATCTACATTAAGAAAACAAACAAAAAAACTTTCCTAGGTAATTCTGATGTAGCCAGTCTGTGACTCCAGATAGGAAGTTCACTCACTTGTTTAAGGATAAAGAATGTAAACAGCGCTAGATTTCCCCCACTTTCCCCTTCCACCAACCCCTGTCATGCTACTTTTATTCTCCTTCGAAACTCCAAAGGTTTCTGCTAAAAGTATCTGTGTTTGGAAGCAGGGATGTTTGGTAGAGCGGGTGAAGGGAATCTAATAAGAAAGGCAAAGAAAAACTCAAGTGAAGCGAGTTGAAGAGTCTCTGTGGAAAGCTGTGGGCAGCCCTGAATGACCATTTTGGCTACTTAATGGTTGTAAACATGACATTTAAGGTGACTTGTACGATACGCCTAAGCCTTGAGTAGGAGTGTAGCATGCCTAGAGCTGAAGTTCTTTTCTGCACCCCACAGGAACGTGGCTGAAGAGTGGCCTAGGCCTCGTGCACCAGGAAGGCAGCCAGCTGACGTGGACATACATTGCCCCTCAGTTGGGGTACTGGGTGGCAGCCATGTCTCCTCCCAACCCAGGTAACACAGAGCCAGCACCCACGGTCCTGGGGAAGGATGGCTTGAGGGGTCAGGCTGAGTACACTTTGGAAAATAACTTCAGCAGGGAAATCACATCTTACTCAAAAATAGTTGAGCGTCAGAAAAATCAAATGACAAAGCGAAGGTATTTCATGGGGGTGGGGGAGTTCTGGTTGGAACCCTCCCGTCTAGGATAAGAATGATGCATAGAAAATCATCTTGTCTTGTGTCTCTGTTTTTCTTAGACAGCTGCCATAGGAAATTCTTAATCTAAAGCCCACAGAGGCAGCTCAGACCTCCTCCCTAATTCCTGAAACAGCTGTGGCCTGGTGTGAGAGAACATGCAGGAAAAGGCATTCAACAGAGGGACTCACAGAAAGTCATCAAGGATGAATTCTTGGGGCAGAAAGCTGAACTTGGCATTGACGAGAGGGTTCAGAGCCCACCAGTGGCTTTGCATCTAGAAGGATATTCATCTCCGTTTAGGAAATGGGAATGAACTTGTATTTTTCAAAGTGTGACTAAAAGTTTATTTTTTTAACCTGTGTGTTCCAGTTCATCCCAGTGAGTATTCTAGACTTGTTTTCCAAAATAGTCACCTTAGGAGAAGTATCTCCAGTGATGGCTTCCATGGCTCAAAGCACCTTTTGGGTCTGTGCCACTTGGACTGCCCTCATCAGTGAAACGCTTCACGGACGGCAAATCTGGGTGCTCAGAGGGCCCCTTTGGTTTTTCATGGGTTCTTTTAAAAGTCATGCACATCCCAGGGTGGTGAGTAAAGTAGGTGAATGAGCCTAGGTCAAAGTGTGCTATGGTTGAAGCGTGTCTCTTGTAAATTCACATTGAAGGCAATTCCAAAATGGGAGTCCAAAATATCTTAGCAACGGACTTGTCACCGGAACGAAGGCTGAGCCTCCCAAAGTCACCGACTTGTTGGGGGCCATTCCTAGATGGGTGTTGAAAAATCTGTCACCATTTGCTTTATATTCCCGTACTCGGAAAATGGACCCACTTCACGTCTGTGTTTGTGTTTCCCTTTATGATACCACTGTTGTAGTAACATAGGCATGAACCGGGCTCCAAATCTGAAATAGCGAGGAGATGACGAAGAGAGAGGAGGGAAAGAAAATAAATCTCCTAAGTACCAAAGCAAAGGCCACCATCCCCATGCATTAAAGCTAACTGTCATTTTAGACCTATTTCAAACCTTGGCTGTCAGTTTTCCCATCGTGTGACAGATTGCTTTGTAAAGAGGGGAGAAAGAACTGCTGGATGCGGGTCCACCGAAGCTCCCAGCAGTGAAGGAAGAGGAGGAACAGCTATAGAAAGCAGACATAGCACAGTCCCGGATGGCGTTTAATATAGAAACACGTGTTGGTAACCTCACAGCCGTCGCTGCTATTAAAACAAATTACAGAGATGCTAGGCCTTCGTGAGCCCGAAACCAACAAGAAAATAATTAGGGGTTTCCTCTTTAATTCTCTGGTTAAGAAGGAAATGAAGTATGCCTGTGAATTTTATAAAGGTTTCCATTGGCAGGAGTTAAAATAATAACATTTTAAGTCCTTAAAGGAATCAAGCTTCAGTTATTTGGAAATGATTTTTATGTGCACTCAACACGTCTTGGGGACTCCTGCCAAGGCACTACCTGTGCCTGCGGGGGTTGTCTTTGTGTGAAAACGGGTTTCTCTGAATGATTAAAGCAGGATATAGTTGTCAGGTAGTTTTCCAGCTTTTGTAAATATTAACTCCGCCCCATCAACGTGACTTATAATTGAGAGAGAATGGTGCTGTCTTTTGAACTTAAGAAATGTCACTATTTTCAAAAACTAGTAAACCTCCTGGGGTTTATCAAGCTCTTAAGAGATTTGTCTCCTTCAAAAGAGTTTTGAAAAAGTCTATCCCTTAGAATATCAAAAGTCAATAAGTAAATGGGTAAAGCAGTATAAAGCCACATTCCTTCCTTCCCACCTCTGGTGCACTGCCAGGACACCTGGACACCAGGAAGGGACACTAAGATACATTCTTACAGATACTGAGTGTGAAGAGTCTAAGTTGAAGTGCCTCTTGAGATTCTTTACAATGTAAACGAGAAAGTCTGTTTATCTCTGATAACCTGGTCTGTATAAGTTCTGGAGAGGTCTGTGGCCATGTGAGGTTCATTTTTTAAAAATTATTATAGAGAAACCTTTTTTTTTTAAATTCTTTTTCTTTATTGATTTGAGAGAGAGAGGAAGGGAGAGATGGAAACATTGATGAGAGAGAACATTGATTGGCCACCTCCTGCATGTCCCCACTGGGGATGCCCACAACCTGGGCATGTGCCCTGACTGGGAATTGTACCGGCGACCTCTTGGTGCATGGGTCGATGCTCAACCACTGAGCCACACCAGCCGGGCGAGAAACATTTCATTTTTAAAGAATGAAAGGCATTTTAGAAACACTTGACACCCCCTAGTAAGCTATGGATGTTTTTTAAGTCATAGTACATTTCTTTCATACGTCTCAACTGATTGATTTAGTCAAAGGGCTCTTCACACAGTGAAAGTAAGAATAAAATCTTGTGATTTTTTTTTCTCCTGCAGTATAAAAATCTCCTGATACTCAGACCATCTCTCTGAGCATGAGAGTCCCAGGCATTATATTATCATGCATCCATTTGCTTTTATTAAAAGTCATGTGTTTAGCCCTGGCCGGTTTGGCTCAGCGGTTAGAGCGTCGGCCTGCGGTCCAGAGAGACCCGGGTTCGGTTCCCGCTAAGGGCGTGTACCTCGGTTGCAGTTTGTCCCCGGCCCCTGGTTGGTCGTGCGGAAGGCAGCCACTTGATGTGTCCCTTTTCACGTTGATGTTTCTCTCTCTCTCTCTCTCTCTCTCTTCCTCTCTCTCCCTTCCACTCTTATCTGAACAAAAAATGGAAAAATGTCCTCGAGTGAGGATAAAAAAAAAAAAAGTCATGTGTTTAGAATGCTGAACCAATGTGGCTCTCTGGGCTGAGGAGGGACCCTTGGCACACTGCATGTAGCACTTGCGCACTCAGAGTGCTGCTGGCCACAGCTGCTTCAGTAACGGAGCTGGTCATCCCGCCTCATTGGTGACAGCATGATATCATCCGAAGGGTGTTTGCATCTGCTCTGCTCCAGGCCCCAGCCAGGAAGAGTAATAAAACCGGGACGTTTGTGTTCGTTATCCCTCTTTATATTGAAAGGTGTTCACAAATCTAAAATGCCCTTTTCTGACCTTCTAGGTCCCGTGGTCACACAGGACATTGCCACGTATCACACGGTGTTTCTTTTGGCCATTTTAGGAGGAATGGCTTTCATACTTTTGGTTTTGCTGTGTCTCCTTTTATATTATTGCAGGTAACGTTTTATCATTTTGGCAATATCTTTTTTTCATTTGGAATGTCTTGTGCAAGCATTGATATGGAGGTCTTTTTTTTTTTTTCTTTTTCTGAATCGAGGTCCCTTTTTTTTCTCATGAAAAATATATCTACAAGCTAAATATTTGTCATCTTACTTGCGGATGAACAAAGGACTGTGAGGCACACTGTGTATAACATTGCTTTGAAGGGGACTTATAAAAACTGTTTGACAGTTGTCCTGTGATTCATTCAGAATATTCCTAAACACTGATGTGATATTCTCAAGGACAAAGCAGAACTATTTTTATTGTGATGCCTCGTCTGTTCCATTTGTGGGAATGTTGATTGTCGATTCTTTGGGTGACCGCTTTTGATTGAATAACTCAGATGTACTTATAAAAGCCCGAGGGTGAAATCTGTGGATTATGCTGCTCGGAATCCAAATAAGCTGAGGGTGTGGGGTGAGCAGGCTTCTGGCCGCCGATTAGTTGTTTAGTCTTGTTTCTTTCTGTGGAAATTGCGAGTTAGGGTTTTACTTGCAACGTGACCATGACGAGAACCTTTAATCTTTGGGTTTGGATTGTTGTCTCCTTGACTGCAGGCGGAAGTGCTTGAAGCCTCGTCAGCACCTTAGAAAACTGCAGCTTCCCGCGGCTCTGGAGAGTTCCAAACGAGATCAGTCCACCTCCATGTCTCACATCAACTTGCTGTTCTCCCGTCGGGAGTCGGAATTCCCTGGCCCGCTCTCAGTCACCAGCCACCGCCGCCCAGACGCCCCGGGCACAAAGGAGCTGATGAGTGGGGTCCATTTAGAAATGATGTCTTCCAACGGAGAGGTGGACATGCACACCCCGATGCTGAAGCTTTCCTATAGCACCTCCCAGGAATTCAGCTCTCGGGAGGAACTCCTGTCTCATAAGGAAGAGGATAAAAGCCAAATCTCCTTTGATAACCTGACACCAAGTGGGACGTTGGGAAAAGACTACCATAAATCCGTGGAGATTTTTCCTTTGAAGTCCAGGAAATCTATGGAAAGAGAAGGCTATGAGTCCCCTGGCCACAGTGACTACAGGAGGAGTTACAATGCCATGCTGTCACAGCCTTTATTTGAGAAGCAAGACAGAGACAGCCAGGCCTCCATTAACCATATTTCCACAGGAAGTAAACTCACCATTCAGGAACACATGTACCCCGCACCTTCTTCTCCCGAAAAAGAACAGCTGCTTGACCGCAGACCTACTGAATGTATGATGTCACGATCCGTAGACCACCTGGAAAGACCTACATCTTTTTCTCGGCCCGGCCAGTTGATCTGCTGCAGCTCCGTTGACCAGGTCAATGACAGCGTTTACAGAAAAGTGTTACCTGCCTTGGTCATCCCTGCTCACTATATGAAACTCCCCGGGGACCACTCGTATGTGGGCCAGCCCCTGGTCGTTCCAGCGGACCAGCAGCTTGAAATCGAAAGACTGCAGGCTGAGCTCTCCAGCCCCCATGCAGGGATCTTTCCGCACCCCTCCTCTCAGATCCAAGCCCAGCCCTTATCGTGCCAGGCAATCTCTCAGCAGCACTTGCAGGATGCAGGCAGCCGGGATTGGAGCCCGCAGAACGCGTCCATGTCGGAGTCTCTGTCCATCCCAGCATCCCTGAACGATGCGGCCTTGGCCCAGATGAACAGCGAGGTCCAGCTCCTGACCGAAAAGGCTCTGATGGAACTTGGCGGTGGGAAGCCACTCCCACACCCCCGGGCCTGGTTCGTCTCCCTGGACGGTAGGTCCAACGCACACGTTAGACATTCTTACATCGATCTCCAAAGAGCTGGAAGGAATGGAAGTAATGATGCCAGTTTGGACTCGGGCGTGGATATGAATGAACCAAAATCTGCCCGGAAGGGAAGAGGAGACCCTTTGTCTCTCCCTCAGAACCACCCCCCTGTCCAGGAGCATCCTCAGAAGGAGCCCCGGGCGGCCGACAGCACCGCCTACACGCAGCTCGTGTACCTGGACGACATGGACCAAAGCAGCAGTGAGTGTGGCACCACAGTCTGCACCCCTGACGACAGTGCCCTGCGATGCTTGTTGGACAGCTCCAGCCGGAGAAGCGGCGGCCAGCTGCCCAGCCTGCAGGAGGAGACGACCAAACGAACTGCAGAGGGCCCCCCAGAGCCCTTAGCCAGCCCCGATCAGAGAAGGTCTACTCACGAGGACGAGGAAGATGATGACGACGACGACCAAGGAGAGGACAAGAAGAGCCCCTGGCAGAAGCGGGAAGAGAGACCCCTGATGGCATTTAACATTAAATGAGCGACTGCAGAGTCACCCAACCTAACAAAATTGCCAAAAATTCCTACTTATGGAAGCGCTTACATGTTTGTGGAGGAAGCTGAACAACGGCAACCGTGGCCCGTGGACGTTTCCATTATGGTTTGTGTAAATGTTAGAAAGGAGTTACAGTGATGCCTCAGAAGAAAGGAGGATGGGAATGGATGCCTCACCACCAGGGAGGTGGTGTCTGAATGTCCTTCCACGTGCTTGACGTGTCCCCCCCCCCGGGGACACTACAAAACCACAACTGATGTTGCTGGGTTCTGAGGATCACCTCAGTTCTCCCTCAGATTCCGGGAACAGATGAAACTCTTTTTTGCATTGCTTCAGTCATTTTTATCACGATAATGCTCCTATGAAGTTATGATTGAGAAATTAGCTTGGCACTTAGTGTCTCGAGGTATTCATGACCTCAAAGGAAAGCTATGCATCGCTGCGCCATGCTCTTACTTTACTTAGGTTTTTGCTTTGCGTAGGTTTTATTTCGGGTTCGCTTTTTTTTATAAACCCAGTTTGGTTGTCAAGATTTTATTCCTTTATCTTCATCTGTTCTGCTTCTCGGTGGTTTATTTCCATGTCTCCGTTCAGGAACTCCTGAGTGTCATCTCTTAACATCCAAGCCTTTTAATGAAATCGTACTGAAATTTTTTATCAGCTGAGAATCCTTCAATTCTGGTCCCATTAACTCCAAGTGCCTTTTTTACAGTGACAACAGACAGTCCCTCACTTATCCTCTTTGTTTTCCTTAACTCCTGTAATGGAACTGCCTGGATTTTATAAAGTTATTAAACGATACCCCTTTTCTTTGAACTGCATGCTGCCAAGTGCCCGTTTGTGCGCAGAATTCTGGTGTCAGCGCAGTGTACTCTCTAGTTTTCCTGTGTGGCGTGGATTCTGTTTAGCTAAGATAGACTAGAGGACACCTTAGAGACCCCCCCCCATCCCTTTGGCCACTAGCCACCATTATGGTTTTATTGGCTGTTTGTATATGCGGTTACGTATTAGCGCTGGAATTCTGTGGGCTGATCTTGCTCTCCCAACGTGAAGAATGGACTGAGCAAGTAGACTGAATGTGACTATTAAAAAAAAATCTTATGTACTATCCAAAAGTGCCAGAATGACTCTTCTGTGCATTCTCCTTAAAGAGCTGCTTGGTTATCCAAAAATGAAAAGTCAAAATAAACTCTGCAGGAAAAAAACAAAACAAAACAACAAACTATCTTCTGGTTCTTTTCATTCGTTCTCAGCCGTTCTTTTTTTCAAAGTTGTTATGAGAATTTCCTCTTCATTTCTTGGCAGTCTAAATGCCAATTTGTTGAACTTATATTCAAAAACCACCATGAATTTAGACTATGGTTAAAGTCCTTAAAAATCCACTTGTGCATTTAGTTTCATGCAAGAATACAAAGTAACATTGTGTGGTGTTTCAGGGAGGGAGGATGTCTGCACTCTACAAGAAACTGAGGGTTTATGTTCAGTATTGATTCACTTTGCAACAGCTTCCAAATGACCTCATTAAAATGACCAGAACCATCCCCTTGTGTAAAACTGTTCCTCAAAATCACTAATGGAGACGTCGGAACACAGAAGAGATTGGTGGAAATAAATTAAGCTAGCTGTGTTTATATGATCAGCTTCCTTACAAAATCTTTATTGGTGAATTCCAGGCAGGCAGAAAACTAATCGGGCTGCTTTTTGTTCTTTCAATTCTAAAGTGTTAATGTTTAGTATTTTGCTTTTAAGAGGGAAGCCAGTTGAGAGTTTCCCCCACAGTGAAAGGGCATCTAAATGGGAAGTCTGTGGTTTAACAAGCGAGGGAACCTTTAGGAGTGAACATTCTCACCAATAGGTGGCAGGTGAGCCCTTGCAGACTCCACTGAGACTCCAGGGAGAGGCCCTTTGTCAACTGCCCTCCAAAGAAAAGGTAAGTGGCCTGTATAAGAATATGCAGGATGCCCTGGCCCATGTGGTTCAATTGATTGAGCTTTGTTCTGTGCACCGTGCACTAAAAGGTCACTGGTTTGATTCCTGGGCAGAGCACATACCCAGGTTGTGGGTTTGATCCCTGGTTGGGTGCATGCGGGAGATAACAGGCCAATGTTTCTCATTCTCCTTCTCCCTTCCTCTCTCAAAAAAAAAAAAAACAATTAAAAAATCATATTTAGCCCTGGCCAGTTTGGCTCAGCGGATAGAGCGTCACTCTACGGACCAATGAGTCTCAGATTCAATTCCAGTCAAGGGTACCTACCTCGGTTGCGGTTCATCCCCGGCCCTGGTTGGGTCGTATGGGAAGCAACCAGTCGATGTGTCTCCATCACATCGATGTTTCTCTCTGTCTCTCTCTCCCTCCCTCTCTCCCACTCTATCTAATGATAAATAGAAAAATATCCTCACCCAGCTGGTATGGCTCAGTGGTTGAGCGTCAACCCATGCACCAAGAGGTCACTGGTTCGATTCCTGATCAAGGCACATGCCCAGGTTGTGGGCCCGCTCCCCAGTGGAGGGCATGCAGGAGGCTGCCAATAGATGTTCTCTCTCATAGATGTTTCTATCTTCTCTCTCTCCCTTCCTCTCTCTCGCTATAAAAAAAAATTTTTTTTTAAACAATTTTTTTTTAATATCCTCTGGTGAGGAATAAAAAAAAAAATCATATTTAGCCCTGGCTGGTTTGGTTCAGTGGTTAGAGCGTCAGCCTGTGGACTAGAGTCTCGGGTTCGATTCTGGTCAAGGGCATATGCCTCGGTTGCAGTTCGATCCCTGACCCTGGTCGGGGTAGTGCGGAAAGGCAACCAGTCGATGTATCTCTGTCACATCAGTGTTTCTCTCTATCTCCTTCTTCCTCCCTCTCCCCCTCCCACTCTAGCTAAAGATAAATGGAAAAACATCCTCAGGTGAGGATTTATTTTAAAAAATCATATTTAAGAAATATGTATCCAGGGTCAGACCTAGGTGACTGACTGGGGAAATGCTGGGAGATCCCCAGCCTTCTGCAGCTCTGCCTAAGGTTGTTGCCAGGGCTGTCACCTTCGAGCATCGGCTTTCAGAAGATTATGGGAGATCTGGCAGGAAGATGGTGGGCAAAGGGGCTTTTCTGACTTTGAATTAGGCTGGGCATAGCTGGGTCTGCCACGCATACAGAAAATGCGGAGCAGCCAGCAGTGATCAGAAGACGCCGTGTGCCTAGGAAAACAAGGTTTGTGAAAGGGAAATGGTTCTGCCGAAAATGGAGCTTAACTCATTTTCACTTACATGTTAACATTTTTGCTCAGGGTGCCGACACTGATCACCAGACTCTGATGGTCTGCACAGAGCACCGTGACTGAGGACTGGAAACATTTTATTTATCTTCTCTCTAGCCTGGTGGAGGTAAAATTATGTCACAGTGTTCCCTCAATTATATTGTCTGAAGAACCAAAACCATCAAAGGCATCTTGCTTATGCCACCTAGTGGTGAGTTTTCACCTGCCTGTAAATTAAGGAGACTTCAGTCAAATAAGCAGGGGTCCAGCTCTGGGAAGACGGGATGGTGTGCTCAGGAGGGACTTGGACCTACTTCTGTCCTCCAGGTAAGGAGATGGGGACTGATGTTTGTTGAGTCTCTACCCTGGAAACGATATATTGAGAACAATAATGCATTCAATTCTAACAATAATGCATTCAATTCTCAAAGCATTTTTAGGAAGGAATTTTTATTTCTCTGTTTTACGCGTAACTAAATTGAGAGCTGGAGGCTTAGGTAATTGAGGCCCCTCAGCTAGAAGCTGCTTAAACAACCAGCTCTCCGGAAATGAATGCATGTACGTTATAAATGTTCCTGATTAAAGGGTATGTAGGAGACAACTTACACATCCTAACAAAATACATAATTGTAAATGCCATTTGACAGGTGTTCTCACAGAATGCTTTCATCGATTTTTGCCATACCTGTTGTGGCAATTGACAAAAGGATGTAGCTCTGACATTAATGGATTGTTTTTACATGAATGATTAAGATGAAACTGAAACAAAGACACGTGTCAGAACGTCACTCGTCCATCCATCATAGCATGTCTTCTTTGCTGAGTTGGATAGTGGTTTTTGAATACTGGAAGAATATTTCCTCAGCCTGCTGTGCTAGTCCCAATGTGATGGGTCTAGACATGATACAGTTTTAAGTTTATTGACATTTTTCCAGTGCTTTCTTAAATCTAGACAGCCAACAAATCAAGGGTCGATTTGTGGCATTGCCAATTTCCATGGTGTAAATACCCCCACGTGGCCAGTGGCCAGCAACTAAAGTGACATCACTGCACTCAAGAGTTGGGAAGAGATGCCCTGTAGCTCATACTTCCACCAGATACAATAAAGGTAAATAACCTCAAGAGTGTAGTCAAATACATAGTTGATCCTCATTGTTGGCAGATTCCTTTATTTACGAATCTGCCTACTGACTATAATTTATTTGTAACCCCGAGATCAATCCTTGCCGTTTTTTCGCAGTCATTCATGAGTATGTGCGGAGCAAAGAAAAATTTGAGTTGCCCCTTGCCCAGTTCCCAGCCCAGGTGAACCAGCAGTGTTCTACCTTCTTGTTGCAGCTCTCACTATAAACAAATGCCCCTTTTTCTAAGTCTACCTAACTGCCACATTTTCTGCATTTTTGTGCTTTTGTTGGTGAGTTCCCTGTTTAAAACGGCCCCACTAGCGCTGAAGTTCTGTCTAGTGCTCCTGAGGTCAAGAAGGCTTGTGATTGCGCCTTATGGACAAAGTACATGAGTTAGATAAGCTTCCTTCAGGCATGAGTTATAGTCCTATTGGCCACGAGTTCAGTGTTACAGCATCAACACATAAAACAAAATTACACATTGATCAGTTGATGAAAATACTGTGAACAGAGGCTCACAAGCTCCTAACCCTGTATTTCCCCCAGGAACAGTGATTCTAGCATTGTATTCCCTTATTCAGTTTCATGGCAACTTTATAGAATGTAACTACCATGAATAAGAAGAATCAAGTATAGTAATTAGGAACGGATGAGTTTTAAGTAATCATTACCTTTGTTTTTAATATAATTATTAGTTGTAAGCTTGTAAAATTTAATTTTTAGTAACCTCTTTTTTTTTTAACAACTGGCTTGCAAAATTCCTGACATTCCAGCCATCTCTCTTAAATCTGCTGGGCACACCGCTTCCAACAAGGTAGCAGCACGTAAACCAAGGTTTGCCTGACTCCAAAGCCTCATCTCTTGTTTTTTGAAACTTCACGTGGAAACACTAATGGAGGTGAAATTGCTCACCAGGTGTCAGTGTAACTCAGGGTAGGACCTGGGCCCCATTCACTGGGAAAAGAACCGCCCACCTTCTTGTGGTTCTGGTCTGGCCACAGGATTGGGAAGAATTTATGAAAGAGTGTGCCATAAACCGCGGCAGGAGCTAGGCAACATCATTTAAATGACAAAGACTTTGTGCTTCGGAGATTTTATTTCCTGTAAACTACTACAGATCAATGCTAAAGCAGTGAAGCAAAGGGCTCAAGAAAATGAGACCAGAACCAAAAAGGAAAATAGACCATGCAAGCTAAAAATAATCAGGCCACAAGCATGATAAACTCAATGCGCTTTCCTGTGTTCATCCTCTTTCAGATTTTACTTTATGCAGACCTCCGTAATTGGAGGACAAGGGGATAAAAATGAGTGAGTGCAGCCCTGGCCGGTTTGGCTTAGCAGTTAGAGCATCGGCCTGCGGTCCAGAGAGACCAGGGTTCGGTTCCCACTAAGGGCACGTACCTCGGTTGCGGTTTGTCCCCGGCCCTGGTTGGTCGTGCGGGAGGCAGCCACTCGATGTGTCCCTTTCACGTCGATGTTTCTCTCTCTCTCTCTCTCTCTCTCTCTCTCTCTCTCTCTCTCTCTCTCTTCCTCTCTCTCCCTCCCACTCTATCTGAACAAAAAATGGAAAAATGTCCTCAGGTGAGGATTAAAAAAAAAAAAAATGAGTGAGTGCAGTGACAGAAATGTGTGGGGATTTTCAACTATTTTGAAATTCCATGACTCCTTGTTTGCTATTTTGACACTGTAATTAAAGCAAGTTGCATTTACGGTTTGGGACTTTTTAAAAAAATAATTTTTCTTTATTGATTTTAGAGAGGAAGGGAGAGGGAGAAAGAGATAGAAACATCGATGAGAGAGAACATCCATTGGCCACCTCCTGCATGCCCCCCACTGGGGATCAGGCCCACAACCTGGGCATGTGCCCTGACCGGGAATCAAACCCGTGACCTCTTGGTGCATGGGTCGATGCTCAGTCCACTGAGCCACACCAGCCGGGCTGTTGTGGGACTTTCATGACAGCCTTCGACATCATGGGGAACCTGTTGAAGTGGGCATGATGGTTGTCACGTTCGTGGAATAAAAGAAGAAGGTGGGCAGTGGAGGAGAAGGACAGAACATGTGGGAGAGCTCCGACTCAGCGCTTTAGGGTAAATAGAAATTGCAAGCCTTTTTTTCCCCCCTGAAAACTGTATTTTCAAAACTGTGGATATAAATACACACAGAAGTCCCTGGTGAACTTTTTGTTATTCTTCACAGTGATTGTGACCTGCTGGATGCTGGTATTCTGGTACCTGCCTGTGAAGGAGCTCATCATCCCAGTAAAACCATTTACCTCAACAGGATGAATAGGAATTAGAAGGCCTGCGAATTTAGAACATGAAAGAGCCTTGATAATCTCACACAGGAGGGTATTGATATTGAAAGTGTTGAGAGGACCTCCCCACGCGGACTGCTATAGCCAAAGTACCATACATTGGGTGGCTTATGAACAACCAACATTTCTCACAGTTCTGGAGCCTGGAAGTCTATGGCCAGGGTGCCAGCATTGTCAGGTTCTGCTGAGGACCCTCTTTCAGGTCAAAGTCTTCTCATTGTGTCCCCAGATAGCAGAAGGGGTGAGAGATCTCTGGGGAGGGTCTCTTTTATAAGGCAACAAACCCACTCATGAAGGCTGTACCCTCAGGAACTAAGCACTTCTCAGAGTTCCCACCTCCTCATACCATCACCTTGGGCATTAGGATTCCAACCTAAGAATTTTGGGGGGACACAAACATTCAGACCATAGAAAGAAACAGGGCCCCACCTCCTGACTCCAGGCCCTCGGTGTGTCCACCACTTCATGCTGCCTCTCCAGCCCCTGCGCTTCCTGCCAGCTCTCCGCACCCTCTGCCATCTGTTCACACTCTGTGTGCTCGAGATACTCAGCAATTAGAGTATAAGGAACTGGAAGCCATGCTAATTATTAAAATTCTAGGGCTTTTGTAAGAAGCCTGGACTTAGATGGTCCCCTGGACTCAGAACACCTGAGTGTCAGACCTGGTGCTGGTGATCAGACAGGGGACTCACTTGCATGGCTGGAGAAAGAGGTTGGTGGTATCTTCTCTGCTCACCTCTGGGTGGGTTGAGTTCAAATGAGACAATGAATATTCACGTTCCTTATAAACTGTAAGTTACGGTACAAATATAATCTGTTACTCCTCTTAATCATTCTTTGTGGCTTGTAGTTTCCTGATCCTGTTGCACGGTGTAACAGTGATCACCTTTTGTTCTATCAGCTGCTTCTCAGCAGCTTTTTTGGAAAATGATGGGGAAGACAACAGGGTCTGTGCCTTCTGTGCTTCCTGCCTTCCACGAGCTTCTCTCCCTTTGTGCAAGTAGTGAAGGTGCAATCTTACAAAAGCAGGAGTGCTAGGGTAGGAGTCCAATAACCACAATTTATTTGCTACTAACCACAAAGATAAATATCTTTGTAAAACACAGCAGTGGCCTCTGCATTGCTTATTTAGTTGCTTTTGTAGGGAGATTGTCATCACATGCTTGTACCTTTTAGAACAGCCAGCGGTGCTGAAACCCAGATACGCATTAGCATCGCCTGGGGAGCTCAAAAAACACCCGAGGCGTTGTTGGGCACCCCACAGACCCATCAGAATCAGAATCTTTAAAGGTGGACCCTGTCACTGGGAAAATTTTTAAGAAACAGTCTCCCGGCTGATTCTGACACACAGGCTTGTACTGCTTTAGAAATTCTGAAGATACTTTATAGCACCTTCTGTTGGAAACCTCTAGGAATGATGGGTTTCCCCTTGGTTTCCAGGGTAGCTTGGCTATGCTGCCCTGTATTTGCAGTTGGGAAGGGCAGTGTGTTCAATAACAGTCCCCCAGACTGAGCAGCATATGCCTGACAGATGTGACCAGGGCTCTCCTCTGCTCTGTTCACACTGCCTGTTGAACATACCATCCCGTGTTCTGTTCACGTACTACACGTTCCCCTGGTGTCACACGCACAGCCGGTGCAGGACTCCCCTGGCTGTGTCTGCAGCCCGGGTCTGCTGCTGAAATCCAGACTCGTGTTTCCAGCTTCTGACTGTGCATCTCCATCCACGTGACCATCGAGCACCGCAGACTCAGTGTGTCCCGACATGGAGTCGTCGCACATCATCCTGTGCATCTCCCTGCCCCTCCCAGCCTGGTTCTCCTAGTTTTCTCCCACATCTGCTGCCCCAATAAATAGCTGCACCATATACATTTTCCCTAGCCAGGAACCTCAGGTCACCCTACAAATCAATGTCAGCCTCACCACCCAAATTCAGGCACCAAGTCCCGTCGGTTCCACCTGCTGTCAGGAAAGAAGGTGAATGTTTCATGTAACTGGCCGGCTTGGGCTTTCTGAGCAAAATTGACTGGCAGCCTAGGTTTAATGATGAGTTCATGGTAACCATTTCTTGAAAGACAGATAGTGGATTACTCCAGGGAGATGAGCAGGTTTATCTGCCCTGGAGCCATTCATGTATCTTCATTTACATTCATTGTCACGGATAGTCCCCTTCTCATCCTGGAGAGGATTTGTTTCCATGGGAAAGTTACTCCCCCTCAGCTTGGGATCGAGCGGGCAGCAGGACAGCTGTGTGTTCCTGTGCTAGCTCCAAGTTTCATACTTTGGGGTTTCCTATCCAGTAGCAAGTACACCCCTTCTACGTGCAAAATAACATCTACCTTTATTAGGTGCCCTTGCATTTGCAAGGAGCAAAATAGGAGGGGTAATAGTGTAAAGATATTTTGTAAGTAAATATCTGTCTGCTGCTGATCCAGAAAACGTATGTTTGCTGTAGGGTAAAAATACTTACATAAAGACTTATCAAATGTTAAATATCTCCTGGACCTGTCCTTCCTGTCCCCACCCCAGTTCTTTTTTTTAAGATTTTTTTTTAATGTTTTATTTTTATTTTTTTTAGAGAGAGAGGAAGGGAGAGGGAGAGACAGATAGAAACATCAATGAGAGAGAACATCGATTGGCCTCCTCCTGCATGCCCCCCACTGGGGATTCGGCCCACAACCCAGGCATGTGCCCTGACTGGGAATCGAACTGGCGACCCCTTGGTACATGGGTTGACGCTCAACCACTGAGGCACACTGGCCGGGCCCCACCCCAGTTCTAAGAGGCACTGCTGTAATAGCCCCTTGCTGTCTCCCACAAGTGTGATGTACCAGCCAATCATGTCACTATTGGCATTTGACCATGTTCTTGTGGTTGCAAATGACAGAAACCAAACTCAAACCATGAATTAGAAGAGGGACTTAACCATTAAGGGAGATTTGGGAGGCAGGTGAAACCAGATGTGATATTGTGATATATAATAACAACTATGTAGCTAGTCTTCGTCCCTATTCCTGGCACAGAGCTCCTAAACCCTTGGAATTCCCTAAGTGATGAAGGAGCTTGATAAAGAGGTCTTGATATTCATAACAAACCCCTTTAAACCACACCAGAGTTGCTGTTAATGATGTGACTTTTGGAAAACAACTAAGGATGGGGCTGGTTGCCAGGGGAGCCAGTGGTGAGATTGGAAGGTTGGAATTTTCATTCCCACCCCTGACCTCAGAAGAGGGGCTGGAGGTTGAATCAGTGGCCAGTGATCAATGATTTATTTATTTATTTTTATTTATTTATTTATTTTATCCTCACCTGAGGACATTTTTTCATTTTTTGTTCAGATAGAGTAGGAGGGAGAGAGAGGAAGAGAGGGAGAGAGAAACATCGACGTGAAAGGGACACATCGAGTGGCTGCCACCCGCATGACCAACCAGGGCCGGGGACAAACTGCAACCGAAGTACATGCCCTTAGCGGGAACCGAACCCGGGGTCTCTCTGGACCGCAGGTCGACGCTCTAACCGCTGAGCCAAACCGGCCAGGGCGATGATTTAATCACACCTGTGTAATGAAGGCTCCATAAAAACCCAAAAGGATGGGGTTTGGAGAGCTTCTGGGTTGATGAACACATGGAGATTTGGGAGAGTGGTGTTCTGGGACAGGACAGGAAGTTCCTCACCCTTTGCCCTATGCCTTGCCCTACGCATCTCTTCCATCTGGCTGTTTCTGAGTTACATCCTTTTATAATAGACCAGTGATCTAGTAAGTAAAATGTTTCCCTGAGCTCTGTGAGCCACTTAACAAATTAATGGAGCCCCAACAGGTAGTATATACTCTCTGCTCTATAGCCAGTTGGTCAGAAACATAGGTGACAACCTGGACTTGTGATTGGCATCTGAAATGGGGCCAGTCTTACGGAACCGAGCCCTTTACCTGTGAGATCTGATACTGTTTTCAGGTAGATAGTGTTGGAATTGAGTTCAACTATAGGGCCCAGCTGGTGTTGGAAGATTGCTTGGCGGTATTGGAAAACCCACACGCCATAATGGTGTCAGAATTAGACAAAGGAACAGAGCTACAAAAGACAAAGGGTAGCCCTGGCCGGTGTCGCTCAGTGGTTGGAGCATTTGCCCGTGGACCAATGAGTCACGGGTTCAATTCTGGTCAAGGGCATGTACCTCGGTTGCAGATTGGGCCATGGCCCGGGTCGGGGTCGTGCGGGAGGCAACCAGTCAATGTTTCTCTCTCTCTCCCTCTCTTTCCCTCCCTCCCACTCTATATGAAGATAAATAGAAAAATATCCTCAGGTGAGGATTAAAAAAAGAAAAAAGACAAAGGGTAATAATAACCCCTTAAAAGGCTTTGTTTACCAACTTTTCATATGTGTTATGTTGTTTCGAGTCTCACAGTTTCTCTGTCATATAGCTAAAGCAGGTGATGTTAATCTACTTTTGAATCCAAGGACACTGAAACTAATTGTATTGCCCAAACAGTGGTAAAGGCCTGAATTTGAACAAAAGCCCAGATGCTTTGCCCAGAACTATGGTATTGTCTCCACCGCCCCTGCCTTGCAGAGATTATTTTCAGGCAGGGTAATAGCAGGGTAAAAGCACTTCTGATGTTTCTAGCAGATTTCTAAGCAGTTCCATGGATTAACTCATTTAATCATCACCGTAACCTGTGAGATCAGTACTTCTGTCATTTCACAGACGAGGAAACTAGAGGCAGAGTAACTTTCCTATGCTCTCTGCCACTCTGAAATTCATACGAAATAGTGGTGTTTTGTTATGAAAAGCTAAAAGTTTGTTTCCCAGACTGCTAACAATTTGATAAATAGTACAACGTAATTATAAATTCCTTCAAGAAACCTGCTGGTAGTAACTGAGGTCCTAAGTGATCCTGTGAGCCTTGAAAGATAACTTGATACCTACTCCCCAAGGTGGGATATTTTCAAGTCCTATGACGTTAGTCACACCTTAAAGGCCGGAGGAGGTAGGAAAGTAGGTTAATGTGAGCTCAAATGCCCAGTAGTGGAAATTTTCATGTTTTATATCATGAGACACACCAAAGGGGCATAAATGATGATGAATATAAAAGAACTACTTAGAAGTAGAGAATAGCTCAAATTGCATTGGAGATCAATTACGTTGAAAGAGGCCAGAAAGACAGGTTTTTGTATTCTTCTATGAGAGAAGAGGAAAATTATTTCTCAGGGAAGTTTGCCTTTTTCCGAATTGGAGGGTAAAAGAAAGCTGAAGAGAGGCATGGTCAGAAAAATAACACAGAGCAGAAATGATTCATAGCCACAGAACACTTAAGACAGATTCATATGAAAGACTGTTGTTTTTTAAAAAATAATTATTCTGTAAAACCGAAGCTTATTCCTCTCAAGTCATTACTGGAATGAGACGAAAAATCAATAAATAAATAGCCAAGGATGGCATTGTGAACTGCAATGAAGTTTTCAATTATGTGAGCATCAGCTGTCCTTTAATGTGAACTAGAACTACAGTCGTTCCCTCTAGTCTATTAAGAATACAACACACTTCCCTGGCCAGTTTTACTCAGTGCTTAGAGCATCGACCTGTGGACCGAAGGGTCGAGGGTTTGATTCTGGTCAAGGGCACTTCACATCTCATCGATGTTTCTCTCCCTCTCTCTCTCTTTCTCCCCCCCCCTTCCCTTCCACTCTCTCTAAGAATCAGTGAAAAAATATCCTCAGGTGAGGATTAATAACAACAAAAAAGAATACAACACACTATTTTAAACTTAACTTTATCATTGGGCAAATAGAATAAATTTGGACCTTCAGGAAAATCTTATGGTTGGAAAAGGCACATTTATTTCCAGACACTCCTTTATCGAATTAATGATATGGGCTATTCAGCTAAAATTGTAGCACAGGGAAGGTGAAAATCAAGAGGGAAAGAGGAAATGTAATTGCTTCTAAGAACAGAAACCGCGCCTTTCATTCAGTTTGTATCCTGAGACTTGCACAGTGGTACATGTGTGTGCCCGCAAGGGGAAGAGAGAAAGAGATAGTGTAAGAGCTCAAAAACGAAACAAAACACTGGCTGATAAATGACTTTACTAACGAGTTATAAAACAAAGTTAGTGAACCGTGTAATGACTTTTGGTGTTTTCTCTATTTATAAAATAAGTATTTTGGCAGATGAAAAGCTGTTTGCCAAGTTTTCTCAATAATCCTCCTTCCTTTACAATGTTAGATATAGCACCAAAATGACATTTCTTCTCATGTGTTTAAAGACACATGCCTCTTTCTGGCTAATAATTCCTTCTTCTCTGGGAATAATGCCCAAAGGCCGGGGGTGGGGCCCAAAGGCCATGTCTCTGCCAGGGGAATAGAGTGATTGGTCCACATCCACAGTGACTGATCCAGATAGGGGCCAATCAGAGATGTGTTTTTTTTTTTCTTTAGAACTGGGAAAGATAGGGCTAAATGTACAATCTATGAAACTTGGATGTTGTTATTATTAGTCATATTCCTTTCATTATCTGAACCACCCCAGCACCTTTCTATGAGGTCTCCATTGTGCCTAAGGCTGCCAGGCCACAATAAGAGAAAACACACTGACACACAGAGAAAAGCTGGGAAGAGAGCACTGGAGAGGTTCAAGACTCCGATTGTGGTTGATTCCAAAGCTCACCTGTATCACTCTTCATTCCCATAACTTTACTATTCATCCCCTTCCATTATTTAGAATGTCTGCAAACCCTTCTTATAAATTCCCCTTTGTGCTCTGCTAGTTCAAGCTTCTTTGTCACTAGTATTTAGTAGAACCCAGAAATAAAACATCCTACAGGCCAGATGTAGCCCAATAAACTGAGAAGTCCTGCTCCTGGTTAAAAACCAATGTGAGATTTTTTAGGTCCAACCATAGGCAATTTACAGAGTTTTCCCATCAGGCTCACCTCATGGGAGAAGCTGCCCTCCCCACCCCACTTGGTGTCCTGCCCTGCCCCTTGCCCCTGTGTTGGTGAAATGGCAGGACCCTCTGCAGTAAGGTATCCCCACGTCTGTGCTGATAGGTTGGCTTTCTCCTCGTGCCATTCCATGGGGAAAATGGATCCCTGCGAGAGCTGGTGCTTTTCCCTGTCCAGCCTCTTGCTTCTACTATTGCAGTAAGTTGTTAAAGGCTTGACTAACTTTCAGGTTGGCTTGTGATCTTAAACGAGCGGCTCCATACCTGGCAGCTCAGCACTTCGAACAACCTTATCAGTGAAAATGGGATATCTGTTTACATTAAACTGTGCAAATGCATTACATTGTAGACATTTGAAGGCATGCTTGTGCTTGAAAAGGTAAATGGGAAGGCCTGGCCAGGGTGACTCAATGGTTGAGCGTTGATCCATACACCAAGAGGTCACTGGTTCAATTCCCAGTCAGGGCACATGCCCAGGTTGTGGGCCTGATCCCCAGAGGGGGGGCATGCAGGAGGCGCAGTCAATGTTCTCTCTCATTGATGTTTCTTTTTCTCTCTCCCTTCCTCTCTCTCTGAAATCAATAAAGAAAAAAAAAGAAAAGGTAAATGGGAATATATACTTCTAGAAGTTTTTAACTTATATGGAAATATAAGTATATGGAAATTTTCATCATGAAATCCTAAATGACTCATACTACCCAATTATTGCACTCATAGGGCACCATGATAGCAGTCAGTCACCATGACAGAATAGTTTTCATTTTGCTGGATTTGAGATGCTCTTCATTCTATAAATGAGAACTAAAGCACATTCTTGACTTCTTCTTCCTTGGAATTATAGTATTGTCCCATGATGGATAGAGAAAAGGTATGTAAGAATCATGAATTTTGTCAATGGTAATCAAAATCATTCTCTAACTCGCTTCACAAAAACACAGTCTCTGCTCTTGATATGAAGGAGGGAGGGAGTGAGAACAAAGATTGCCATTAAAGTTAAGACACGGAAATTATCTGATTAACGGAAAGTGAGTTTTTAAATTAATTGTGTCTTTTAGCTCTGGCCAGTTTGGCTCAGTCGTTAGAGCATCAGCCAACTGACCAATGAGTCTTGGGTTCGATTCTGGTCAAGGGCAGGTACCTCAGTTGTGGTTCAGTCCCCGGCCCTGGTCAGGTTGTGTGGGAGGCAGCCAGTCGATGTGTCCCTCTCACATCGATGTTTCTCTCTCTCCCTCTTTCTCCCTCCCTCCCTCCCACTCTATCTGATGATAAATAGAAAAATATCCTTGGGTGAGGATTACCAAGAAAAATACTAATTTTGTCTTTTAAATCTCGTTTTTTTTATTTGTCTTTTTATTAATATAAACCCCCCCCCTTTTTTTTGTAACTAACTTAGCTTCTTTGTTTCTTTTAAGCCCTACATTAAACCTTCTATGCACCTTTACGGACACTGTACATCCATGAACTTGCCTAGGGCCACATCCATGTGTAATTGACTTGATGATTACATGTTGCCTTAACATGCCCCCGTACCATAAGCCCAAAGGACAGAAACTAAACATGACCAACTCACTTGATCCAAACTTCTGTGTCGCTGTCCATCACAGTTGTCATTGTAGGAACAGGGAAAGGTGAAATAGACGTGGGCTAAGACGATAAGGAGGCAGCCAGTCGATGTGTCTCTCTCACATCGATGTTTCTCTCTCTCTCTTTCTCTCCCCCTCCCTCCCTTCTACTCTTTAAAAGGCAATGGAAAAATATCCTTGGGTGAGGATTAACAAAAAAAAGAAAAAAGAAAGTCAAGAGAGTTGTCAGGGAGGAGAGGGAGCGACAGGAACCAGGGCTAGAATGAGGCTGGTTTTTTATCTGTTTGCCAGGACTTAGCTTCAGTTCCCAAGGTGTATTTCTTTAGATGTTTTTCCTTTGTGCCGAAGACTCTACATAGATGTACCTAGAAGATGTAGAGCTGAGCTGACTACCACATAATGTTTAAAATTTTTCAACTGTTCCTTAATTATTTCTTTTTAATAAATAAAAAAAATGAATCCTGTGATTTATGACAACACAAATGGACCTTGAGGGCATTATGCTAAGTGAAGGAAGCCAAACAGAGAAAGAAAATACTTCATGGAAAGACAAATACTATGTGGAATCTATAAGGAAAAAAAAAAGTCAAACTCATAGAAACAGAGAGTAGAAAAGTAGTTGCCAGTGGCTGGGGGAATAGAGAGAGGTTAAAGGTACAAAATGTTTAGCTGTAAGGTGAATAAGGTCTGAGGATCTAATGTACAGCATGGTGACTACAGTTGATAACACTGTATCACATCATTGACATTTACTGAGAGTGGAACTTAACTGTTCTCTCTCTCACACACACACACAAGGCAAGGTGATGGATGTGTTAATTAACTAAATGCTAAGAATCCTTTCACCGAAAAAAGTTTTAACTTTATCCTTGGAGACATTAGCTGTTGGATGGCGCATCTGTGATGAGTCAGGATCTCTTGGTTTTCAGGAATACCATAGTAACTATGTATTTTTTTTCATTTGAGAATAACCTTTGGGATAATTAGAAAAATGCCTCAGTATGACTCAATATTTTTTTTCCCTCTGTCCTCTGAGGCCTGTAACACTGACCTGCCCTAGGAATTCAGGATTCCAGAAACCTTTGGTGCATTAGGTCACCACATTCTCAGAGAGATTGCTCAGGAGTATGGTTATCCGTTGTCTGTTTCCTTTGATAGTCACTCCTGATTGTTTCAATGTGTGGATCTGCAGATGAAATCCCATCAGCGCTCTCTGTCATCTCTCTGTATGCTCGTGCGCTGATGACTAAGATAATCACAGGGTGATGACTCTATCCGGCTCCTTCGTTCGCAGCAGAATCAGCCCCAAGGTAGTTTTTAAGTTGTTTAAATGGATAAGAATAACAAATTTGCATTCTTATTTCAGGCTGTGGAACTCCTGACCAGTCCCAGCACCCTCAAATCCTGTAGCCACAGCATTTGATTCTAGGAAAGGTGTTCCAACCACTTCACCCGTAAAACTGCTGTGACCTCCGAAAGGCAGAGCTCTCTCATCAGTTCTCCTAATAACTTACAAGTTTGCTGAGGACACAAATATACACATATTTGAGAGATTAACAGTGCAAGTAGACAGGATGTAAGACTCTGACGGATGAAACTGTCCCCCCTGAAGGCTGGTTGAACTGAGGCTAATTCACATGGAAAACTAAAGGGAAAGAGTATAGGTTTCTTGCAGGATGGGAGCCCTGGACCCCTAGAAGATGTGGGGATGCTTCTCTTTAGAACTATCCATGCATCTTACAGAACTAGCATCTTTGAAAGACAAAGTCTGACTCAGAGAAAACAATGCCCTGGGATTGCTTATCGTGGAACAGCAGCACCTGTGTGTGTAAGTCCAGAGGAGGGACCTCTCGCTAAACAACGCTGCAGCCACACACGGCAGGGCTCAGAGATGTCCAGGAGCGCAGGCGCAGATCAGTCTACAGGCTCCAGCCTTTACCCTCTGAAGAATAAGTTCATCTTGTGAACAGCGCTTTGAATGACTGAGAAAGAGAAAAGACTTTGCCCGAAGTTGATGATGGTGTAGCAGAGCGTCGGTGTGCTGAACTGACAAAGGAGAGTCTGGGAACTGGTCCCTTAACTCCTGGCCCACTCATCAAAGAGTCATGAGAGAGAGAGGGAGCATTTTGGAGGATTTCTTTAGACAAAATTGTGCTGTGAACTCCAGCTACCTGCACCCATAACCAGGTCCAGAAACCTCAGGGAGCAAAGAGGCTAGAGTTGCAGGAGAAGGACGCTGGCCACAACCCTTCTCTCTGACCACATGGTCTCCTTTATGGCTGGTCCCACCTGAGGAGGGGAGAAAGGATTTAATGGCAAAACCAGCAGAAGTTCTGATGGTTCACAGGACTGACTGAGCATTCTGATTAATGAATTGAATCCCATTTTGTCACCTAATGGTCTGTAAGACTGTTAGTTTTCAATGGGTGGATAGAGGAAGCTTCCCTCACCTTATGAAAGGACAATGGGAGAGAAACAGTGTTAAGTTGTATTTGATTATGTGATAAGTCAGACGTCTTTGACATCCAGGTTACCCTGGCATGACCTGTATTTTCTCCTCTATTCTCTTTCAAATTTCTTTGGAGCATCTGGGTTCCCATCTTGTATAAAAGCATCAGCTAATTTAAAGAGATTATGGCCCTGCTCGGTTTGGCTCAGCGGTTAGAGTGTCGGCCCGAGGACCAGAGAGTCCCAGGTTCGGTTCCCGCTAAGGGCATGTACCTCCGTTGCAGTTTGTCCCCACCCTGGTTGGGGTGGTATGGGTGGCAACCACTTGATGTGTCTCTCTCACATCAATGTTTCTCTCTCTTCCTCCCTCTCTCCCTCCCGCTCTGTCTGAAAATAAATGAAAAAGTGTCCTCGGGTTAGGATTTTAAAAATAAGTAAATAATGTTAAGCCCTGGCTGGTGGGCTCAGTGGTTAGAGCACCAGCGCTCACACCAAAGGATCAAAAGTTTTATTCCCAGTCCTTAAGGGCACGTACTTTGGTTGCAGATTCAATCCCCAGTCTGGTCAGAGAGAGCAGGTGGCAGCCAATCAATGTGTCTCTCTCACATGGATGTCTCTCTCTCTCTCTCTCTCTCTCTCTCTCTCTCCCTCCTCCTCCTCCCTCCCTCCTTCCCTTCTACTCTCTATAAAAATTAATGGAGCCCTGGCCAGTTTGGCTCAGCGGTTAGAGCGTCGGCCTGTGGTCCAGAGAGACCGGGTTCGGTTCCCGCTAAGGGCACGTACCTCGGTTGCAGTTTGTCCCTGGCCCCTGGTTGGTCGTGCAGGAGGCAGCCACTCAATGTGTCCCTTTCACGTCGATGTTTCTCTCTCTCTCTCTCTCTTCTTCTCTCTCCCTCCCACTCTATCTGAACAAAAAATGGAAAAATGTCCTCAGGTGAGGATAAAAAAAAAAAAAAATTATATCCTGGGGTGAGGATTAACCCCCCCCAAAAAAATTGTGTTAAGAGTGCCTTTGACACTCTTTGTGTGTTGTTGTTAATCCTCACCCAAGGATATTTTTTCCGTTGGTTTTCAGAGAGAGTAGAAGGGTGGGGAGGAGGAGGAAAGAGAGAGAAACATTGATGTGAGAGAGACACATTGATTGGTTCCTCCCGCACACACCCTGACCGGCCCGGGATCAAACCTGCCACCCAGGTAGGTGCCCTTGACGGGGAATCAAACCCATGACCCTTCGGTGTGTGGGCTGACACTCTAACCACTGAGCCACACCGGCCAGGATGATACTCTTAACTGTTGTTACAAGGAGGAGGAATGGGATTTTTAGGGACTAAAAGATTGACAGATGGGAGAAGGGGTGAAGGAGGCTGAAAATGTATGACAAGACAAGGGGTGGCTGCGGGTGTGTGGGCGGATCTGAGCACCAGCATGGCCAGTCCAGCCTAATAACTGCTGCCTTGGCCGACTCAGAGGCAACAGAGCTGCTGCACCAAGAGGAGCCACCTAGACCTGGACTGCAGGTGTGCAGCAGAAGCCCGTGAGGAAAGACACAGCAAAGGAGTCCCTAGTTGGCACACCAATGCAACGGTGCCAATTAAGACCCTTGGGCATCTTTGTACAACCTTGAGGGATGCGAGGTGGTCCCATAATGACTGAGATTGGATTTCCCACTAATCCAGGGGCCTGGGTCTCAGAGTCACATCTAGGTGCCTTCTAAAATAAAGAAATGGATGTCCCTTCACCATAGCAAGAAAACCTTTTTGAGCTTAAGACCAGATGGGCAATCAAAGAAATGACCAGCAGACAGACAACAGACTGAGATTTTCACCAAATTAGGATTTTCAAGTTCCAAGATTTAGTATTTTATACTATTTAAAAATTTTTTTTCTTCCCAGGACCTTGCATTGACAGTCATAGTATGTTAAGGTGTCCTGTAGACGAAGCAGGAGAATGTGTGTTTCTCCTGGTGTCTTGGACATCCCTGGGGTTGCCTGCCAGGCCACCCTCTTTGGAAACTGCTCTCCATCTCACCACATCACTAGGCCACAGAGTGGGCTCCTGGCAGCCACATATGTACAACACAACACTGTGCCCTGCAGTTGATTAGTCCACAGGTTCTCCAAGGGGTAGGTGCACATGGTTGGTGGCCTTCCTACTTCCGTTCTTCCCAACTCTATCACGTAGCAGCAGGTGGGTTGACTGGGACATGGGCCCTGATTTGGCCAAAGGTGATGGACATCAACACACCTTCCTTGCCTAGGGATTGGTTGAGGAATGAGCACGTGGTCTAAATTGGTCTAATCAGAATGAAATTAAACACTCTTTTATTCGCCCACTGGAGGAAAATGAAACTCTTTCTTTCTGCACAGTGAAAGGTGAAACTGCTCAAATCATTTTGCTATCAGAAAAAAAATCAGAAGATGCAGCTGGCAGAAATCAGGAGGGCACGCCGAAAGAGTCACAGAGAAATTTAATTGGCTCCCTGATCAAACCAAACCTGAATGAGGACGTCCAGTGCCATTGGACTCTTGAAATGTGATCTAATAAATTCCTTCTATTAGTTGTCTGAATTGTATCTTCTGCTTCATCGTGATGTGTACTTTTTTTTCCCATAAAGAGGGGAATTAAAAGTAACAGACCCTAAAATATGAAATTGGCTAAGTAGAGTGGAAAATAGTGAGAACAACTCTCCTATACAAAGAAGTCGGCAGTCCTTTTATGTGGTGACAATAAAGTGAGACTCAAGTGATGTGCCTACCAAGACCTAACACAAGATTTCATAGAAAAATTCAAGATGTTCGGTTATATTGATTGCTTACTGCAGCATTCCATAAGATCCCACAAGAAAAGACATGCCTAGGCTACCAGAGAAAGGAAATGTTGTTTCGCAAAAATATAATGTTGGCAAATGTCTTAATAGAGCCTGCAATTCAAAATATCTGAGGCTGCTTGAGCCAGAGCTTCGACCTCTCCTTCCTCCCTGAACACCGTGAGCTTTAGCACCCGCTCCGGCTTCTCCACAAACTAGTGGACCCTGGGTTCCGTGCAGTCGCCCAGCCACTGGGCCCGGCCGGCCAGCAGCTCAGCCAGCATCTATGCAGGCGCCAGGGGCTCGGGCTCGGATCCCTGTGTTCCACTCTCCCAGCATTCGGGACAGCGGGGTATCCAGGGCCTGGCTGCGGGGATAGCCAGGGGTCTGATGGGCATAGGGGGCATCCATAGTGAGAAGGAGTCTATGCAGTGCCTGGATGACCGACCACCTGGCCTCCTACCTGGAGAGGGTGAGGAGCCTGGAGACTAATAATCAGGAACTGGAGAGCAAAATCTGGGAACACATAGAGGAGAAGGAACTCCAGGTCAGAGACTGGGGGCATTAGTTCAAGACCATGGAGAACTTGAGGGCTCAGATCTTTGTAAGTTCTGTGGACAATGTCTGCATCGTTCTGCAGACTGACAATGGCCATCTTGCTGCTGACTTCATCATCAAGTGTGAGACGGAGCTGGCCACGCTCCAGTCTGTGGAGAGTGACATCAGTGGGCTCCAAAAGGTCACTGATGACACCAATATCACTGCGCTGCAGCTGGAGACAGAGATCCAGGCTCTCAAGGAGGAGCTGCTCTTCAAGAAGAACCACGAGGAGGAAGTAAATGGTCTATAACCAGATGGCCAACTCTAGGTTGCCCATGGAGTTGGATGCGCCCAAGTCTCAGGACCTCAACAGGATCATGGCAACATCCAGGCCCAGTATGACAAGCTGGCTTGGAAGAACCAAGAGGAGCTGACAAGTACTGGTCCCAGCAGACTGAAGAGAGCACCACAGTGGTCTCCTTGCAGACCACTGAGATAGGAGCAGCTGAGATGACACTCACAGAGCTGAGACCTATGGTCCAGTCCTTGGAGAGAGACCTGGACTTGATGACCAGTCCGAAGGCCAGTTTGGAGAGCAGCCTGAGGGAGGAGGAGATGCGCTATACCATGAAGATGGAACAGCTCGACGGGATCCTGCTGCACCTGGAGTCCGAGCTGGCCCAGACCCGGGCAGAGGGGCAGTGCCAGCCCTAAGAGTAGGAGGACATTAAGGTCAAGCTTAACATTAAGGTCAAGCTGGAGGATGAAATCGACATCTGATGCTGCCTGCTGGAAGAAGGGGAAGACTTCAGTCTTGGTGATGCCCTGGACAACAGCCACTCCATACAATCCATTCAAAAGACTACCACCTGCAGGACTGTGGATGGCAAAGTAGTGTCTGAGGTCAATGACACCCAAGTTCTGAGGTGTTAAAGGCAGCAGAAGTGGGGCACCCTTTAGGGGGGCAGGAGGCCAATAAAAATTTCAAAGATTATTAAACATTAAAAAATATATATTTGAGACTGTCAAAATCTGGAGTCTGATATGGTTGGAAAAGCCAAATTTTTACTTCCGATCAGAAGAGGACCATCTTGCAGGAGAGAGCACAGGGTTTGAGAGAGGTGTGTTTCTCCTGCTAAACACAGACAGCGGCTCCGGTTTCACGAATGCCGGGTTGTATCGTAGGAGCAGGGGACAGAGTAACTGGCCTTCCCATCCTAAGTCTTTATTTATTTTATTTTTTAAATGTTTTATTGATTTTAGAGAGCAACCTGGTCATGCGCCCTGACCAGGATTCGAACCGGTGACCTCGTGGTGCACCAGACCATACTCAACCAACTTATTTTGAATTTCCCTGTGGCAGAAGCCTAGATGGAAGCGTGGCTATTAACCAGGTGTAGGAATGGATAAAGTAAGCTAGCAGAAAGAAAGTTCCAGATTGAAAGATGATGCTAGATGTTCTCTCTGGCTTTGGTTACAAGCCCACGACTTTGACTCTATTCTTGTTACACTCCAGTGGAGTGTGTTTCTTTAACTGCAGCCTCATGCTGTGATGCTGGACATTTTCCTGTTCATCATTCTTTTAAATTGAATCTAGTTCTGTATGACTCACAGTCTTTGGCTTCTACTCCCTTTTTTTCTTTATTTGGTTGACCCAGGTCATGATGCCTCCATAAATATAAATGGGGAAATGAAAGAACTCAAAGAAAACTCTCTTAAAAGGAGGCCTACATTGGTCTTACTTCCTTTCGCCATACATTTGTGACAGCTAAGGGAGCAGGAAGAGTATTTTCACTGATGCTTATTTTTTCCATCATTTCTGTGTCTTCAGTACCTGAGCAATTGGTGTTAAAATTATTCCAAAGTGTCCCGGGTTCTGTGAGATAGGAAGCCAAGACAGACTCTTATAGTCCTCACTGATTTATATGTATCAGGGGCCGTGAGTAATTACTTTTGTTAAAACGATTTCACTTTTTATTATTATTATTATTATTATTATTATTATTAATTCTCACCTGAGGATATTTTTTCCATTGCTTTTTTTTTTAGAGAGAGTGGAAGGGAGGGGGAGAGAGCGAGAGAGAGACATCGATGGGTTGCCTCCTGCACTCACCCTGACCAGGGCTGGGGATCAAACCTGCAACCCAGGTACATGCCCTTCACCGTGAATCAAACCTACATCCCTTCAGCATCAGGCTGACTCTCTAACCACCGAGCCACACTGGCCAGGGCTAAAATGATTTCACTTTTTTTTAAAAAGTTTGAAAACTGTTGTCCTAGGCAGTGGCAACAAGGATTTGTCCTTAGTTAATAGTTGTACTATTATGCTTTTTAAAAAAGTATCAGAAGGAGCCCTGGCCAGTTTGGCTCAGCGGTTAGAGCGTCAGCCTGCCGACCAGAGAGTCCCGGGTTCGGTTCCTGCTAAGGGCATGTACCTCGGTTGCAGTTTGTCCCTGGCCCCAGTTGGGGTCGTGTGGGTGGCAACCACTTGATGTGTCTCTCTCACATCGATGTTTTTCTCTCTCTCTTTTTCCCTCTCTCCCTCCCACTCTCTCTGAAGATAAATGCAAAAAAAAAAAAAAAAAAAATGTCCTCGGGTGAGGATAAAAAAAAAAAAGTATCAGAAGGAGAGTCCTGGGTGGAAGGAGGAAGTGCAGGAGGACTGCAGAGGAGGGGATTTAACACAGAATGGGGCTCACGTCCAAAAGGAGAAGAGACGTGGGGAGCCTGCATCCACTCACCATCTTCTGGGGCAGCAGCAAGATCTCTACATTGGCCCTCAGGTAAGGATTAGGGAGAGCAGGAGTTACTAGAATTGAGCCATCTACGGATTTTAAAAATTAACCTCAGTGCTCTGGCCAGTGTGGTTCAGTGGTTAGAGCATCCGCCCTTGCACCGAAGGGTGTCAGGTTCGATTCCCAGTCAAGGGCATGTACCTGGGTTGCAGGTTTGATCCCCAGCCCTGCTCAGGGCAATTGATCAATGTCTCTCAAATTCATGTTTCTCTCTCTCTCTCTCTCTCTCTCTCTCTCTCTCTCTCTCTACCCCTCCCTCCCTCCCTCTCTCTCCTTTCCTTTCACTCTCTCTAAAAAAATCTGTGGAAAAAATATCCTCAGGAGAGGAATAACCAAAAAACAAAACAAAATACATCAGGAACTTGAAGTAGCTGGTGAAATCTTTCCCATGCTATTTGTCTACATATGATTCCCTGGCATAATCTATCCAAAACATTCAACACCAAGATATTTGGGGAGCAGTGAGCACTGAAAGAAGTATGCATATCTATGTTGCTTTTTTAAATTTGAATTTACATTAACCAGTTCCTGTTCCCTTCTTCATTGGGGAAGGTGGGTGAGTTCTGCTAAGCAATAATTTCCTATTGAATAAGAGTTAGATTTGGGCCCGACCAGTGTGGCTCAGTGGTTGAGCAGCAACCCATGCACCAAGAGGTTGCCGGTTCGATTCCCAGTCAGGGCACATGCCCAGGTTGTGGGCCACATCCCCAGTGGGGGGCATGCAGGAGGCGGCCAATTGATGTTCTCTCTCATCGATGTTCCCATCTCTCTCCCTCTCCCTTCCTTTCTCTAAAATCAATAAAGAAAAAAAAAGAGTTAGATTTGGTACATTTTTATCTTTCCAGTTTTTCTAATGACTCCTCTTGCACATATCTACATGCTTAAAGGCTGAAGTAGTAGGGAATAAATTCTTAATAACAGTGTGTGTTGTTTTAGTTCATGCAGTGTCATTCTATATATATACATATATTTTTTTAATCCTCACCCAAGGATATTTTTTCATTTATCCTGAGAGTAGGAGGGAGGAAGAGAGGGTGAGAGGGAGACAGAGAGAGAAACATCAATGTGAGGGAAACACATTGACTGGTTGCTTCCCATGTGACCCCAACCAGGGCTGGGGATGAACCGCAACCGAGGTACGTGCCTTGACCGGAATCTAACCCGGGTCTCAGTGGTCTGCGGGCTGACGCTCTAATCGCTGAGCCACACTGGCCAGGGCTGTCATTCAATATTGAGCGGTTATTTCTCAAGTTCTGTTTGTGCCATCAGCACTAAACAAAGGCCTGGGAATCACAGATGAATGTGACAGGGTCTGTCCGCAAAGCTCACACATGCAAGCAGTCAGGGCGTCAAGTGTAAGGGATCCTTTCCCAGTTCTGTTTGTGATTCTTTCACCTTGTTAGACCGTGAAGGGTAAAGCAGCTTTGCTGTGTGTGGGCTGTTCATGTTGTAAGTTGGGATGGCCACGCTGATGTTCAGGGTTCAGCTAGAAAGGTTTCAAGACATTCCATGGAACATAGTGGTTAGCATAAGATGTACAAGATGTATTAAGGTCTGGTATGAATTAATATTGTAAAAACTGACCGGCCAGTGTGGCTCAGTGGTTGAGCATTGACCCATGCACTGAAAGGTCACCAGTTTGATTCCCGGTCAGGGCACATGCCCAGGTTGTGGGCCCGATCCCCAGTGGGGGGCATGCAGGAGGCGGCCAATCGATGTTCTCTCTCATCGATGTTTCTATCTCTCTCTCCCTCTCCCTCTAAAATCAATAAAGAAAAAAATGTTTTAATACTGTAAAAATAAATGGGGTGATAAAAGACCAGCCATTCCCATGGCTGTAATTGCCTTAGGGCTGAAGGACCAGTAGGGTGCTCTGAAGGCCCCGGGCTGGGAGAAGAGCTCTGTGAGAGGGCTGAGCCCACATAGGGGTTGCTGCAGCGACGTCTTGCTTATTCAGATGATACCCTGAGAGCCAAGTTGGCCCTTCCTAACCTTCCATAAGAACAGAAAAGGGACCAGACAGAAGCCGAGGGCAACCCAGTCCTGGCATAAGAAAGTCATTGCTGTTATTGCATTCTTCTCTCACCAGGTCTTTCCTGAGGAGGAATGTCCGGCCTCCGAGAGCCTTCTCCTGTGAAGCCAGGGTTATGGAATTAGAGTTGGGACAATGTTTTTCATTTGCAATTTTTATCTTTCCTTTTTGTCCACATCCTCATAAAGAGGTTTTTTGCCTGGTGTTAACGCTTCATTTGGTTCAGTCACTTGGTGTACAAGAGAGAACTGACATTGAATGTCTGTGGATTATTCACACAAGCCCCCAGAAGCCACCCTAATGCGTTACAACTCTGAGAAATGCCACCATAGAGGTGTGCAGGACGTGCTAGGTGATGGCTCACGCTGTCACAGTTACTTAAAAAGAAAGCAAGGTGTGATTGGAGCTATCAGTACAACAGGTAATTTAGAAAATGCTGATGAAAGTAAACCTTCTTTCCTCATCTCTAATTACCCACCACACAAAAGACCTATTCCACTCACAGGTAGACATAGAGAACACTGTCTACCTTGTAAAAGAGGAAGGAATTGAAAAGACGACACAGGAATATATAGCTCATGGATGCTGGAGGTAAGACTCTGATATCCCTTCCCTTCCTTCAGCAGAAAGAAAGGTATTATACCCAAGTTTTTATAAAGGCAGAAGGTGCTATTTAAATTTCCTACTTACTCACAATGACTAGAGATAGAGATCGGGAAAAACCTTTTTAATTCTTGGAAGAGTCATTCAAGTTGCATAAATGTAAGGCAACTAGCAGCCACTGGCCTGGGAGAAAGGTCTAGGCAAAATTTGTCCTTGGCTTGGCAAAATTGTCTTCCTGGGAAGTGGTCCCATCTATGTAAGGTGCTTAGTGCCATTTGGGTGATTCACACCCAATCCCTTCTCTGCAGTACTTAAAATTAAGGAAACCTGAGGAGGGACCTGTTAGTTACCAGACAAAAACCCCACATAGCAACAAACGTCTGTAAGATCTCTGAAATAAAATGGCCATGAGGACTGAAAGAAATGAGACCCATGAGTAGGCCACTGCTCTGGGTCAGAAGGGGAAATCAAGCCAAGAGTGGTTCTGTCCATGAAGTGGCTGACACGCCAGGGAAGGGGTTGTCTTGGGAGGACCTCAAGTGTAGACCCTTCCTGTCAACAGCAAGGATGGAGAACAGAATTCCCTCAACACACCTGTGGGAGCAGAGAGGCCTTCTCTCAAGTAACCAACTTCTCGGTGATATTGACACCTTCTCCAGCTCCATGTCTGAACACCCCTTCAGCATGATGGGGTGAGGCTGGTGAGTCCAGGTCCTGAGATTCCTAGCCATAGTGGGGAACAGAATGGCTTAGAGAGGGGGACAGGTTAGACCTTCTCCTGTTTACCAGGGCATGTGGGGGTGGAAATGGAGCCTGGGGACACTCTGGGGCTGTAGGGCATCATTTTGTAAAGCTGGGTTGACATAAAAGTCTTACAAGACTCTAGAAACTTGGGAGGTGGGATTCAAAGATGGAAATTCAGGATGCCAGGAGTGGGAAGGGGCCCATGCAGACTCAAGCTGTCCCTTCTTGGTTTGCATGGGCATAAGGCCAGGTGCACCCCAAGCAGGGAGAGCCATTGTTTACCACTCCTGACCCCAAGCTGGAAACTGGTGGTCTTCACAGCTGATGCCACCAGGCCAGCGGCTGATGTCCTACCGCCTCCATGACACTTTCTGTCTGACCAGGCTTCTGCTGATAATGCTGGCCCATCAAATCCCCACCAAGGGCTCAAATGAGCCCTTGTACAGCCTGTGACGAATGGCAGCCACTTGAGGCATGACTCACCTGAAGGACTTGAGGAGACTGGAGCGTAAGAGCCGAAATGCACCTGTATGGTTGTGTCCAGGGGCCGACTGCACGGAGAGCCAAGGACCCACGTACTCACCAGGACCTGGTTATGATTCCCAGCCCCGTTGAGTAAGAAACCAAGGTTGAGAATCCAGAACAGCAGGGAAACAAATCTAGGCTAGAAGAGCAGCAGGAAGGAAGCAGTATCAGGTTCTGAAATCCAGGATCAAAGCCAGAGGTAAGACGCCAGACAGGGGTAAGCTAAGAAGCAGGCGGTTCAGAGCCAGGAATTAAATGAACCTGACTGACAGTCCAGATTCAGGGAGTCAGGTCAGAGCCAGGGCCTGGCTAGGAACTATGAGTGCTCAGGCAGGAGGCAGGCAGTAAGTGGGAACGAGCATTTTGGTCTACTCAGCCGCTCAGTGTCCTTACTCATACTTATCCAAGAATGAAGGATGGCTCACCAGAACTTTGAAAGGGAACTGGAAATTCAGCTTCCTCAAAACCCACACAGCCTCTCTTTGTCCCTTCCTCAGGCTGATCTGGGTTGAAAGCAGCAGTAGGACTTGTATGAACCAGATTGCTCTTCCTCTGCTAAAAGCTGCAGCAATCAAAGGCTCTGGGCCACAGCAGAAGAACCCGTAGGACAGCCAAACAATAGTCCGAGCTTCACATAGTCAACTTGACCTTCACTGCTTGTTATACTGTGTAATAGGTCTGGTTCCTGAAGAATCTCCAAAAAATAGAATGACAGCTGTCATCGTTTCTTTTCACGTTAGCCAAAGGGAGAGAAAGAATAAGGGAGAAGGCTCTGAGCGGAGACTGGTGGGGCACCTATGTGCTGATGTGAATGAGGGAAAAGAGTGGAAGCAAGAAAGGACTTCATGAGAAATAATGGGGGTGTAGACCATTCGATCCAAAATTGGCTGTTAAACTCAACACTGAGGAGGCACTTAGCTTGACTCTTGTAGTCCCAATAGCTCTTCCCCTAAGCCCCAAATATGCCCAAGTGTGGGGTAACGGTATGCATTCAGATGTTGAAAGAATAAATAGAATCAGTGTACCAAGTAAATATGGGAAGTTGTGTGACATCATCCAACAATATCCTCTCTTAGAGCAATGTGAAAATTAAAAGCCAACTTCTTTTATTGTTACACCATTAAAAGAGTCACAGACATACACGTCCATACACAGGAAGCAGCTCTCTTAAATACCCACACTTCCTAAAAGCTTCTGACGTCTTTAAATTTGTATTAAAAACTCTAAATGTCTCACAATAATTTTCAAACATCACGGGCTGTATGGGCAGATCCTTGGTGGGTGCTGGGGGCGATATGATGACACAGTGTAGCGAAGAGTGGGCGTGGGGTGCCCTTCAGGCTCCGAATTGCTTAACATTTAAAGAGCAGTTCATTTTATCACACTATCTGAATATTTTCCCAAGTGTAGGTATGGTTTTCAAATCGTTATTCTAAGGAACTGTGCGTGGGCAGTCTTTCATGTTATTCTCTTTTGAAAAATGTTCTTCGAGTTTTCTCCTGCAATATATATATGAAAATTCTGGAGTCAGGCTTGGTCTCTGAAATACACTTTTGTGAGTTCACTTTTCCCAAATTGTAAATAATTTTAGAAGAACCAAAAGCAAGTTATGGCATAAAGCATGACTGTAGGTGTTATACAATCCAATAGACTGGTTGAAAAATAATATACAAAAAGTTCTACTTAGTTGGAGAAGGAATTCACTTAAGATTTCTGCTTGAATATTGAATGCACTTCTAACTTTATTATTTTTTGTTTATTTTATTTTGGTTAATCCTCCCTCAAGGATAGTTTTCCATTGATTTTTTTCAGATAGAGTGGAAGGGAAGGAGGGAGAGATAGACACATTGATTGGTGGTCTCCAGCAGGGCTAGGATTGAAACTGCAACCTAGATAGTGCCCTGGAATCGAACCCTCCACCCTTTGGTCCGCAGGCCGCAGCTCTAACCACTGAGCCAAACCAGCCAGGGCTGAATGCACTTCCAACTTTAAAATCATAGCACCACCCTGGCCTGTCTGTTGGAGCGTCATCTCCTGCACCAGAAGGTCACGGGTTCAATTCCCAGTCAGGGCACATACCTAGGTTTCGGGTTTGATCCTGGTCGTGGCATACAGTAGGCAACTGATTGATGTTTCTCTTTCACATCAATGTTTTTTGTTTTTCTTTCTCTATCTCTCCCTCTCCCTTCCTCCCTTTCAGAGAGAGAGAGGAGAGAGAGAGAGAGAGAGGAAAGAGAGGAGAGAGAGAAATCGAGGGCCCTACCGATCCCGCGGGCGTTGGGCGCTGCGGGCAGGAGTCCTGGGGTCTGGCCCTGTCCCAGTGCGCAGAGGACCCGGCGCCGGCACGTTCTGGCTGCTGAGCCCCAGCCTGGGGAGAAGCCTCCTGCGGGCGCGGGCCCGGTGCCGGGTCTGTTGGGCGCACCTGCCCCGGGGCGGGCAGCAGGTCGGGCACGGAGAGGGAGGTGCCCCGCCCCGCGTCGCGCGCCGGGCGGGGGCTGGGGCCTGAGGCCAGCGCTCACCGTGTTCTCGGAAGCCCGCTGCAGAGGAGGAGGGGTGGCAGGGAGCGGGCGGCGGAGACTTAGGCGGAGATCATCCAGCTGCTGAAGCGACCCAAGGTGAGCATCGTGAAAGATGAGCCAGAGAGGCTGAGCTAATTTTGCATGATGCGCTTCCTTTTGCCTATCAGAATGATAACAAGAAGGCCATCACTGACACTTTTGATTTGATGGCCAACTTAGCATTTATACGGGGTCAGCTTGAAACTGCGGAAAAACTCTTTAAAGCAACAATGAGTTACCTGCTTGGAGGGGGCATGCAGCAGGAAGACAAGGCAATAATTGAAATCTCTCTAAAGTTGGCTAATATCTATGCTGCTCAGAATAGACAGGAATTTGCTCTTGCTGGCTATGAATTCTCCATTTCAACTCTAGAGGAAAAAATTGAAAGAGGAAAGCCTGGCAGATGTGGCTCATTGCTTGAGCATGGACCCATACACCAAGAGGTCCCAGATCAGGGCACAGGCCCAGGTTGTGGGCCCATTCCCCAGTGGGGGGCATGCAGGAGGTGGCCAATGGATGTTCTCTCTCATTGATGTTTCTATCTCTCTCTCCCTTCTTCTCTCTCTAAAGTCAGTAAAGAAAAAAAAAATGAAAAAGGAATTAGCAGAAGACATTTTGTCAAGACTTAACACGGAGAATCCTGCTTTATGTTGATGCCTGCTACATAATTTTTCTTTTTCTTTTTTTTCCTTTATTGATTTTAGAGAGGGAGAAGAAGGGAGAGGGAGAGAGAGATAGAAACATCGATGAGAGACAACATCAATTGGCCGCCTCCTGCATGCCCCTCACTGGGGATTTGGCCCACAACCTGGGCATGTATCCTGACCAGGAATCGAACCGGCGACCTCTTGGTGCACTGATCGATGCTCAACCACTGAGCCACACCGGCCGGACTAATTTTTCAAAAAGATCACACTGAAATAAAAAAGCATGTTTTTGGAATTGAGGGAAATATACAAGAATTCGGTTTCTTTCATTAGAAGAAAAAACAACTATTTAAAACTGTCAACAAGTCAAGAATATGTATAAGGGTTAGTTAGTAAGGAAAAACTCTTCTACTCCCTAGAAAAGACAGATCAACATTGTGTTTATAAAGGCCCAGAGAGGAAAAGTATTTGGGGCAGGGTGTCACTGAGGGAGGAGAGAGATACAGAGAAGTGCTTGGAGGGACAGACACTAAAGTTGCTGACATCAGGGTAAGAAAAAGCCCCTGGAATAGTGAGGCTTAAAATGTCCCAGGGCGATACTAAGACCAGAGGACAATGGTGACATGACATAGTTCTGGGGGCAGCCCTGAGACCCCTGGACTCCAAGGCCAGACAGAGGCCTGCAGACCCCAGCGAACTTGGAACAGAAGCAGCAGCACCAGCCAACATCAGGATGTTACATGACTTGGACATTGACCATTTCGGCCTGGTTGGGTGAAAGACCTGAGAGTCCTCTCTATGAAATGTTAACATAGCCCCAGTTTTGGGAGTAGGAAAGATGATGTGAGGAGAACAATAATGTCTAAGGTTGAATTTTTATTTCTTCAATATCCTGGTGACTTGGATTTCAGAGTTTGATTGAAGATAATTAGAAAAACAGTGGAACTGTTTGGCACTGAATCAGCAGTGGGGTAAAAATTACGCTGTTACAGAAGTTATGTTTCTGGTGGTGTTGGAGGCGAAACTGGACTATGGTTCTTGAGTTTGGCAAAGAAAGAATTTAGAGTCAAGAACTCAAATTGTAAGAGAAAGTTTATTTAGAAAGTCACAGAGGTAGAAGTGAGCCAGTTGGGCTGCATGGGCTCAGGAAACAAGTCACAGAAGCAAAAGCAGGGCCCACGGAGCTTAGGGGAGGAAAAGGCAAAGGTAACACACCTGGGGGGAAAAAGTGGGGGAAGGGAAAGAAATGGGCCTCTTTTTTATTTAATATATTGATTTTTAGAGAGAGAGGAAGCAAGAGGGAGAGAGAGAAACATTAATATGAGAAAATACATCAATCGGCTGCCTCCTGCATGCCCCTACCAGGGATCAAACCCACAAGGGCATGTGCCCTGACCAGGAATCGAACCGGTAACCTTTCAGTGCATGGAATGATACCCAATCAACTGAGCCACACTGGCCAGGGCTGTTCTCCCAAACCTTTTATGGCTAGCTCTCTTCATTTAGTTCTGTGCTCAGATATCACTTCCTCAGGAGGCCTACCCTGACTAAAACCATCATCTCTTCCCACCTTAAAGTCTCCTAGACTTTTATCCTTCTTTACTTTTTTAATCACATGTAAAAGCAGGTCTGTGTTGTGTGCTTGTGTTTGTATCGCAACTAAAAGCATATTTTTGTTCAAATGTTTTTAGTATTTGTCTTCCCTATCAAATAGGGATCAGCTTCATCTGTTTTATTAACTGTTATGTCCTCAGTACCTAGAGCAGTGCCCGGCACATAATCGAGGCTTGATAATTGTTGAATGAAAGAACAAAAGACTCAACAAAACAAGTAACAGTTTCAGTGCAATGTGGAAGTGCTCTGAGGAGATTCACAACAGATGTCAAAACAAGTCAAGCTATCACATATGTCACTTTAACTATCCACACACTTGCTATCTTTCAGTTTCTTACGGATGTAAAGCTATCCTTTCTGATTCCAAAAGTAATACCAGTGCATTGAAGAAAATTTGGGAAAGCATTAAGAAGAAAATAAAATTAATCACACCACTAAAAAGAACAGAAAAATCCTAGCACCTTCTGCACAACTGCATCAATAGTCCATATGATTAAAAACATCTTTACTAAGCTATTCACCATTGATTATCATGGCTATGAAATAATTTCTTCTACTGTAAAAAGGATTACATTTTCAAGTAACTTTTTTTTTTTTATTCTTTTTTTTTTTTTTTTCCACTTTTTTGTTCAGATAGAGTGGGAGGGAGAGAGAGGAAGAGAGAGAAACATCGACGTGAAAGGGACACATCGAGTGGCCACCTCCCACACGACCCACCAGGGGCCGGGGACAAACTGCAACCGAGGTACGTGCCCCTAGCGGGAACCAAACCCTGGTCTCTCTGGACCGCAGGCCGACGCTCCAACCGCTGAGCCAAACCGGCCAGGGCTCAAGTAACTTTTAAATGGTTGGTTAAAACATCAGAAATATTGGTCTGAGTGGAGAGGTTACTTTAGGATTTAAGATGTCATCCTCACATTCAGAATCTTCCAAAACTCTCCAGATCTTTGTCCTGCTGTCTGGTCCTTCCTACCTCGATTCGTTTTTTTAATAATTTTTTATTTATTTATTGAGTTTTAGAGAGAGAGGAAGGGAGACGCACACAGAAAGAAACATGGATTTGTTGTTCCATTTATTTATGCATTCATTGGTTGATTCTTGGATGTGCCCTGACTGGGGGATCCAACCAGCAACCTTGGCGTATCTGGACGAAGCTCTAACCAACTAAGCTACCCGGCCAGGGCTGCCCCGACTATTCTTGAGCTCTCACCCCATGCTGCACTCCTGTCCAGCCCAGCTGGTCTCCTCACTGCATCCTGGACCACCACGCTAAATCTCAGACCTCCATCTCAGGTCTCAGATCCCAAGATTGTCTGGCTGGAGTGGCCTTCCATTTCCTCCCCAAAGTCCCAAAGCAAACAAGCTTCTTAGGGCCAGCTCATGTCCTACCCTTCCTAGAACTCCCTTCTGTTTTTCCCAGTGGGCCCGCTCGCCATGGCATGATGCTTTGTAATATAGTTTATCTCAGTTATTTGGCCTGTCACCATAATAAGATTAAGCTCCCAGAGGGCAAACAATTTCTTATTCTTCTTTGAACTCCTTGTAGGTGTCCAGCATTAGATTTGGTGGTTAGGAGACCTGAGTTAAAATCTCAGCTCTGTCATTTCATTCATGACTTCCCTGAACGAGCATTTATTGGGCACTAAGCTACATCAGGACTACACTCTGATGGGGGATTAAAAGCTACCATTTTCAGCCCTGGCCAGTTTGGCACAGCGGTTAGAGCGTCGGCCTGCGGTCCAGAGAGACCCGGGTTCGGTTCCCGCTAGGGGCGCGTACCTCGGTTGCAGTTTGTCCCCGGCCCCTGGTTGGGTCGTGCGGGTGGCAGCCACTCGATGTGTCCCTTTCACGTCGATGTTTCTCTCTCTCTCTCTTCCTCTCTCTCCCTCCCACTCTATCTGAACAAAAAATGGAAAATGTCCTCGGGTGAGGATAAAAAAAAATAAAAAAAAATTTTAAAAGCTACCATTTTCAAGGTACAACAGACCAACTGCATCCCCCCTAAATTTATATACTGAAGCCCTAACATCCAGTATGACCATGTTTGGAGATGGTGGCTCTAAGGGAGTAATTAAGATTAAATGAGGTCATAAGGGTGGGACCCTGGTCCAGCAGGATAGTGTCCTTACAAGAAGAGACACCAGAGCTTGCTCACGCTCTCGCTCTGCACACCCACCGAGGAAAGGCCAGGTGAGGTCAAAGCAAGAAAATGACCATCTACAAGTCAGGGAAAGAGCTCTCACCAGAAACTAACCCTGACGGCACTTCGATCTTGGACTTCCAGCCTCCACAACTATGAGAAAATAAACTTCAGTTGTTTAAGCCACTTGTCTTGTTAGGAAAGCCTGAGCAGACTCACATACGAGGAGAGCGGGGTTTAGGAGAAGAGGCAGACGAGCGTTAGGCAAACTGTTTCGTGTGCAGGACGTGTCCCAGCCTACATCAGCTTGGCGGGGGCTTCCCCCATAGCTACTTGTGACAGTGAAGCAAGCGAGAAACCAGAAAGAATAGGCCTTACCGCCAGGCCTCACAGAGACAGCTCTGGGTCCAGGACACTGGCAGCAACTGGAGTACAGGTTGAGGGGCTGATTGGGACCATCAGTGACATGGAAGTCGGAAGCTAATTAAGAATGTGCCAGTCTGTTTGGAGATTTGGCAAGGAAACAACATGGTACTGATGGTGGAGAGGAAGGCCTAGGCTGCTCTGAGTTCCCCGAGTCCCTGACCTGGGGGTGTACTGGCCTTAGCATCACGGAACATGGAGTGAACAGGGGTAACTGGCCCACTGTGATCCCTCCCCTCTGGTTGTGCACCCTCCCTGAGCATCGGGAGTTCATGGCTGATATTCACTAGAGTGGACGGCTCTGCCTTAACATGAGTCAGCTTTTCTCTTAGCCTCTGTTATCTCATTTTTGGTTTGTTTTAATTATTCCCTCCTCTGCTGAATGAACAACCATCTCCCTATATCTCCAGTTGAAATTCCCAAAAAAGAGAATCTAATTGGTTTTTAAACCCTCTTTTGGGGGTGGGGGGCTGCTTTCATGCAGGGCGGCTTGACGGCCCTGCTGCTGGAGGCAGGCTGCCCGGTCTCCCTGGCCGTGACTTCTCCTTCCAAGCGGTGGTGAGAATTCAGGCTCCCAGGCAAGCCTGCCCTGCCTCTGTTGGTGGAATGCTCTCAGCTGCAAGTAAGACAATATCCAAGCACAAGGAACCTAAACACTGGGAGATTCTTTTTCTCTCGCCAAAGAAGTTGACAAGTGGCAGTCCTACAGCTCAGAGGCTCTGTGACCCCTGGGGACCAGTCTGTTCACACATTTCCCCTCTGCCAGGTGGCTGGACAGTACTGCAGCAGGTCAATGAAGGCAGTACATCTTTTTTTTAATCCTCACCTGAGGATATTTTTTCCATTTATCTTCAGATAGAGCGGGAGGGGGAGAGAGAGAGAGAAACATTGACATGAGAGAGACACATTGACTGGCTGCCTCTGTCCTCCATGACCCCAACCAGGGCCGGGGACCAAACCACAACCGAGGTATGTGCCCTTGACCGGGATCAAACCTGTGGCTCTTTGGTCCCTGGGCCAACACTCTAACCACTGAGCCAAACCAGCCAGGGCAAGGCAGCACATCTTCAAATTCCCCTGACGGCCCCCAGGAAGCGCCTTTATGTGTCAGTAACAAAACGGGATCTAAGTGCCACCTCTGAGTGGCATTTGCAATGTCAACAGGGCCAGTGGGTTCTGATGACAGGTGGCACATTGTGTAGACAAGTGTCTGTTCTAACAAGAAAGCAGACAACTGCCCTGGCTGGTTTGGCTCAGCGGTTAGAGCGTCGGCCTGCGGTCCAGAGGGACCCGGGTTCAGTTCCCGCTAAGGGCACGTCGGTTGCAGTTTGTCCCTGGCCCCTGGTTGGGTCGTGCGGGAGGCAGCCACTTGATGTGTCCCTTTCACGTCGATGTTTCTCTCTCTCTCTCTCTCTCCCTCCCACTCTGTCTGAACAAAAAATGGAAAAATGGCCCTGGCCAGTTTGGCTCAACGGTTAGAGCATCGGCCTGCGGTACAGAGAGACCCGGGTTCGGTTCCTGCTAAGGGCATGTACCTCGGTTGCAGTTTGTCCCCGGCCCTGGTTGGTCGTGCGGGTGGCAGCCACTCGATGTGTCCCTTTTACGTCGATGTTTCTCTCTCTCTCTCTCTCTTCCTCTCTCTCCCTCCCACTCTATCTGAACAAAAAATGAAAAAAAAAAAAAATGTCCTCAGGTGAGGATAAAAAAAATGGAAAAATGTCCTCCGGTGAGGATAAAAAAAAAAAAGAAAGCAGACAACTGCCACACAGCTCTGTAGTGCTGTAAGAATTTGCTAAGACGCTATTTTGGATAAATTACATAACCTCTTTGAGGCTCAGATTCCAAAATGGAAAATGAGAATAAAACCTACATCACAGAGCTGTTGTAGAGATTAATATGAAATAATATATTTAAAAGTCTCTACTTTGATACCTGACACACAGTAAATACACATTTGTTTCGTCTTCCCCATCACCTACAGAGAAAATACATAATAAATGCTTGTTAATAAAACAGTGCTTACCCTGAACACATCCTCTTCAACTGTATTATATATGTATTTAAAATCCATTTGACATGCAAAATGAAAGTAAACATAAAAAACTGAAAGGCTGGCATGCTACGATTAGTTTAAAATGCAATCATGCCTCATTGTATTGACAAGAAAGCTCAGTAACTACATTTAAGCACCCAACACATGTCCCCAGATCATCTGAGTAACCATTGTCACTCTCCCTCAGGCACCAAACTTCTGAATAGCTCCCATTCCTTCCCGCAAACTGGCTCATTGATAAATGTTAGGGGATTTTTGTTGTTTTTAAATTTGTGTGTGTGTGTGTATGTGTGTTTGTCTTGTGTTTTTCTCCACTGTAAGTCTCTGAGACAGGCTGAGGTCATTTCTTATATGAAATAAAGCACACTAAAAGGCAGTTTTGCATCCAGACTGTTTCTTATCGGAGGTTCAAACACTGTAGTTAAATTCATTTCTCCCACCTGCATTCTTGACAACATAATTGGTGGATGCTTCTTCAGTGGATCCATTTATTCACATTTGATTTCAAGACTCTTTATCAAATTATCCTAATTACATCACCTCCCAGTTGCACTCATGGATCCTTTCCCTGCCAATTATGCAAAAGACATTAGGGTTCCTTCTTTCTCCTCTGACATGTCATCAGAGAATCCTGCTCTCTACCCGAGATCCAAGAAGTGTTTCTTTTATTCCAAATTCACCTCAAAGCCCACCTCCGCCAGGAAACTCATGCCAGCAATGCTGTGACGTCATATCTGTCCCACTAAATAAGACCACTTAAACGTTTAGTCTTCAACAGGGCTAGGAAAACAACCAACGGACAGTGAGAGACAGTCTTTGCCTGAAAGGTAAGTGCTGCCATGCTTGATGTCATGCCTAGCCTGTGTTAACTCTGTACATCTGTGTTGTACTTAACAGTCTCTGAAGTACTTGCTTTTACCTCTTGTATGAGTTGGGCAGCCTTATAGCAACCACATGGTACAGGTAGGTAGATAATATTGTCCCATTTTATAGCTAAGATAACTGACACTCTATACTATAGAGTCTATAGGGTTAAGAGACTTGCAAAGGTCACATAGCTGGTAGGGGCTGAGCCTTGAATGCCCCGACCTCCCACAATGCAGTCCAGGAATCCTGTTTATCCCAGCTACACCCTGTGGTATATGTGTGCCCCTCCCCCAGCATGGAAATGTCTACCAAGTCCCTATACCTCCTTGGATTTATTATTTACTTTTCTAACAGTGGCTTATCAACCACAAGAGGGTTGAGGATCAACACTTGCATTCTTTAATTTTTCTTTTCCGGAGCCTATTATAGTGAGGAGCACTCCTGAATACGTATTGTCCTCCTCTTCTGTCTCTGATTTCCCTCTGCTTCACTCCTAGAAGGACCTGTCATGGGATATAGGGCTCACCTGAGTAATGCAGGATGCTCTCATCTTGAGATCCTTACGTTCATTACATCTGCAAAGATCCTTTTTCCAAACAAGGGCACAGTTACAGAGGGATAGAACACAGACACATCTTTTGGGGACCTCTATCAACTCACTACAGATGTGGATTATGGAACTCGCATGGCATGGTTACTGGCTTCTAGAAGATTGTGATGGGGTTGAGGAGGTAAGGCATACTGTTCAGGGACAGTCTCCACGGGTCAGGCATATTTCTCCATGTCTTGACAGCGAGGCACTGACTGTTCTTTGTTTCGGGCTTTTACAAGGATAGTTATATAGCAAACAGCCTTGGAAGAGAGAGATGGTATATCTCTTCAGAGCAATGGGCAGAAATATTTACTTGCCATTATTAAAAATTTGGTTCAGCCCTGGCCGGTTTGGCTCAGCGGTTAGAGCGTTGGCCCGCAGACCAGAGAGTCCCGGGTTCGGTTCCTGCTAAGGGCACATACCTTGGTTGCATTTTGTCCCCGGCCCCTGTTGGGGTCGTGTGGGTGGCAACCACTCTATGTGTCTCTCTCACATTGATGTTTCTCTCTCTCTCTTCCTCCCTCTCTCCCTCCCACTCTATCTGAAGATAAATGCAAAAATGTCCTGGGGTAAGGATAAAAAAGAAAAAAGAAATATAAAAATTTGGTTCACCCCTCCTTGTGCACTGTTGGTGGGGATGTAAAATGGTGCAGGTGCTATGGAAAACAGTATGGCAGTTCCTGAAAATATTAAAAATGGAATTACCAAATGACCCAGCAATTCCACATCTGTATATATACCCAACATAATTGAAAAAGGGTTACGAATGGGTATTTATACACCCACATTCATGGTAGAATTATTCACAATTGCCAAGAGGTGGAAGAAACCCAAGTGTCCATTGATGGATGATGAATGGATTTTTTAAAATGTAGTATAGTCGGGCCAGTGTGGCTCAGTGGACTGAGTGTTGTCCCATGGACTGAGAGGTCTGGGATGGATTCCTGGTCAGGGCACATGCTTGGGTTTCGGGCTCGATCCCCAGTAGGGGGTGTGCAGGAGGCAGCCGATGGATGTTTCTCACATTGATGTTTCTATCTCTAAAAAATCAATAAAAACATATTTTAAAAAAATGTAGTATATTTCGTACAATAGGATATTATTCAGCCTTAAGATGGAAGGAAATTCTAACACATGCTGCAACATACATGAACCTTGAGGACACTATGCTAGGTGAAATAAGTCATTCACAAAAGGACAAATACTGTATGATTACATTTATATAAAGTACCTAGTGTGCCCTGGCTGGTTTGGCTCAGCGGTTAGAGCATCGGCCTGCGGACCAGAGAGTCCCAGGTTCGGTTCCCATAAGGGCACGTACCTTGGTTGCAGTTTGTTCCCGGCCCCGGTTGGGGTCGAGTGGGTGGCAACCAGTCTATGTGTCTCTCTCACATCAATGTTTCTCTCTCTCTCTTCCTCTCTCCTTCCCGCTCTATCTGAAGATAAATGCAAAATAATAATAATAATAATAATAATAATAATAAAGTACCTAGTGTAGTAAAATTCATAGGGACAGAAAGTTGAATGGCGGTTTCCTGGGCTGGGGGATGGTGGAGGATGGGGAGTTGCTTAATCCTTATAGTTTCAGTTTTGCAAGATGAAAAAGCTCTAAATATTGGTCACACGACAATGTGAATATACCTAACACTACTGAACTACACATTTAGAAATGGTTAAGATGGTAAATTTTGTTATGTGTATTTTACCATGACGTTTTTAGAAAGCAAAAGTTATAACAGTTTAGCTCTGGCTGGTTTGGCTCAGCAGTAGAGCGCTGGCCCAGGGACCAATGAGTCTCAAGTTTGATTCCGGCCAAAGGCACGTACCTCATCGTCCCCAGCCCTGGTTGGGGTCGTGCGGGAGGCAGCCAGTCGATGTGTCTCTCTCACATCGATGTTTCTCTCTCTCTCCCTCCCACTCAATCTGAACAAAAATGGAAAAATATCCTCGGATGAGGATTTTAAAAAAAAGTTATAATAGTTTAAATAAAACAAGACCAATTACACAACTATGGTCTTATATCTGTAACAGCAGATGAGTCAAGCAGATAAACTACCAAGGGCCTTTTAGCACACTGGTAGCCACTCTGCAGTACTCCCTTTCCCCAGATAAATCTTGGATCTTAGATTCTAGAAGATGCCACTCAATTCCAATCCCCCAAACTCTGGAATTAAATCTGGTAAAGAAGCAAACATTTTTAGAAGCATAGTGAGTTTCTATACATGACAATAGGATTTAGGGTCATCTGCAAACTTCATCCTCCTTTAAACTATTAACAATGGCAAACATTTATATTATATAATAGTTCAATCCAGTATTGAACAGACATCTGGGCCAAGTCCTTTCCATTCTGGGGAACAGATGTCCTGTGTTTGTGATTGTTTTCTAGTGCTTAATTGGTTTTTGATGCTCTCATTTTATTTCTCTGGGATTATTTTTGTTTTCTTGTTTTTGAGAGGTTCTTAGTCAAAGCTTCTTAAACATTCAAATAAATATGTGTCTGCTAAGTTTCCTTTGCTTTGTATTTTAGAAATCTTTTATTTATTTTAGAGAGAGAGAGAGAGAGAGAGAGAGAGAGAGAGAAACATTGATGTGAGAGCAAAACATAGATGGGCTGACTCCTTGATGGAGCCCACAACCCCAGGGCATGTGCCCTGACCTGGAATCAAACCAACAACCTTTTAGTGCACAGGGAATCTTTTAGAGACTACTTCGGGTAGGCTATAGGGCCTGATCTAATAGATTTGGTTAGGACCCTACTGGTTACCCAACCAGGTTACAATTACCCAACTCTTCATGTTTACAGGAATGAGCTGCAGTAAACTCATTGATCTATGTTTGCCTTTATCTTAAAGTTTGAAACCAGAGACCAGGTGTGACTTTCTACCTCAGAAATAGTTGCAATTGTGAAAGGTAGTATTGTATTTCCTTCATGTTTTGGCCCCATTTTGCACTTCTTACAGAACGTCAGCTGGTTCAACATGAGTCAGTCACAAAAGGCTGGTGGACTTTGAAATTGCTCTGCAATTTTTGTCTTTAGTTACTTGTATTGCATTGCATTTTAAGGGCATAGACTCCCACCCCCCTTTGTAGAGGGGAAAAAAAGACCTACAAAGTGCTCCCAATACCTTCTGCAAAAATATTTGAGGTGATTTTTAAACATCTTATTTCCCTCATTGAGTAGTTTCTGATAACTATTTTTCCGTTGCCTCTGTAAAACCTTCCGTGGCTTTGAACACCACCCATTACAGACAAGCAAAGGAAGGGCTGCTGTGTACAGATGGCAACAGCAAATAGGAATCTGAACTTCACCTGCCTCTTATGTGGCAATCCATGGAGCACCTCCGTTCCCTCCAACGTTTACAGGAAGAGATCATTTGAACCTAGAAAGCCATTGACTTTTGCTTGGAGGTCTATGTCATGACCTTCACCTGGGGAAGCCTCAGTGGTCTGCCTGAAGCTGTCCAGTCCCCTAGCATAACTCCCCAGTATCCTGGAGGACATCCCCATTTCCCTCCAAGAGGGTTGCTGTGGTCTGGGCCAGTGAAAACGGGCCACTCCAGAGTTTTTCTGTCAAGAGTTTAGGGCTGCGAGCCTGGTTTGGAACAAGGAGGTGGAAAGGCTAGAAGCCCTGTTTTGACTTTGACTTTGATTTGCTGCTCTATGGGAAATTTAGCTATAGATATACAATGGAATTTTTGAAAAAGTGTAGATGGGGGGTGGCATGGGGAAGGGTTAGGGAAATCTCTTGGCACGCCTACTCCTGAGTCAAAAATCTCTGCAGTGGTTACAAGGGCTCGGGAACACGTAGAGATGTAAAATCGCGTGGCCTGTGATCCAAGAACGAAGACTCGCAGGATTTGGCATCTGAAGGTTGCGGCATTCAGGGACCCGCCAGGGCTGAGGCGTGGGACAGGCTCAGATCCCCGGCTGGGCCCTGGCGCCCCGCCCCCAGGCCCCAACCGCAGCCTCGGCTCTCCCCGCCCCGCCCCCTCGCGGGGCGCCGCGCGCGCCGCCCCAAGCCCCGCCCCCGGCGCGGTGGGCGGGCCCAGGCCGGCGGGCGCCGCAGGCTCGGCTCTGAGAAGACGGCGGGCGGCACTAGAGGGAGCTGCTCCGCTCGCGCCGCCGTCGCCGCCGCGCTGGCCCCCACGCCCGCGGCCCCCAGCGCCGCCTCCGCAGCCCGCGCGGCCGCGATGGCGGAGGACAGCGAGTCTGCGGCCAGCCAGCAGAGCCTGGAGCTGGACGACCAGGACACTTGCGGGATAGACGGGGACAATGAGGAGGAGACCGAGCACGCCAAAGGGTAGGCGCGCGGGCGCCTCGGGCTCCGCTCGGACGCGGGTCCGGGGGCGCGGGCGGCGCCCGGCAGCCGCTCTGAGGGGTCGGGGTCCCCGCGTGGGTGCGCCCGGCGCCGAGCCCGTGGTGTCTGGTTGCGCGGCTGGCGGCGCGGTGGCCTGGGGGAGGCGAGGCCCCTTGGTGGGCGGGGAGGCCGGGCGGGTGCGGGGAGGCGACGCCGCTGTCACCTGCCGCCGGCCCTCGCGCATTCCCACCCGGGCGTGTGACTCGATGGGACCGAGGGGAGGCGAGGCCCCCTTCCCTTTATGGCGGCCGGTGTGTGGGAGTCGTCCTCTCTTCGCTCCCTGTCATCCTCTCCTGAAGTCCCTCCAGACCCTCCCACCCCTCCTCCAGCTGCCGCCGCCACAAGAAATAAAAGAGGAGCCGCTGGCAGGCCAGTGGTTTAGATTTGCCTCTGCTTCTGCTGGCGGGGAACTGGAGAAAGTTGTGTTTCCCCCCGGCCCCGCGCCCCGCGCCCCGCGCCCCTGAACCCGGAGCGCCCGTGGGGTCCTGGCCGGGCCGCCCCGGGGACGCGCAGGGTGGCCTCGCGGAGCGCGTCTGCAGGCCGGGTCTGCAGAGCTCTCTAGAGCGGTCCGATCCCCTGATTTAATGTCGGTCTTGGGGGTCACCAGCCCGCTGGCAGGGCCAGCTTTTGATCTTCAAGGCCAAATGCACAGTGCGTTTTCGCACCTGATCGCGTTTCTCCTGCCTTTTCACAGCCTCCCTGTTGTCCCCCGCAGACTTGATTTGCTCTCCGTTAGAGAAAAGATCGCTTCCGGTTAAGGGTGGTATTGAAGTTCTCTTTTCAGGGGCGGGGGATCCTGTTAAATAAAGTCTGGCGTCCTCAAAGGTGGTGTTTACACACGCTTTTCGCTGTTGGATTCAAACTATGCTCAGGCACGGAGCACTTCGTGCTGCCTCTTGGAAGTGAGATTTTGCAAACCCTGGTGACTGATGAAGTGGGTCAGCTTAAAACTATGATAAGGGACCCCTTAGTCACAGATGGCTTATTTATTCAGTTCCTGAAGAGGATTCTTTAAATGATTGGTGATTTAAAGTATAAAGCGTTCGCATTCTACTTAACGTCTGCTTGAAGATTTAAGAAAGGAACTTTTACTGAGCTTTAATGTGTTATAAAATATTAAAAGAGAGCAACAAAAAGAAAAGCCTAAGTGTATATCCCATTTGGGAGTCCCTTTTTTATTTATTACTACTTTTGCATTGAAAACTTTAGTGGCAGCTTTAAGTACCCAATGTTATCATTCAAGTCTAGAATGCTCTTTTAAAAGAGAGGAAAGGACATTCCACAGAAATCTGAGACTGCATTTTGTTTAAGCAGTTAAAGAAATTTGCCTATGATAGATATCTAAGTGTAGGTATGTTTTTGATACAATAGCAATGGCCAGAAATGGGCCCAGGTGCAAATGTGGTGGATTTCCCCCTAACTTCAGCACCTGTCCATTATTTTTCTGGAGCAAACCTAGGGCTTTCCCCTTCTCCCCTGTAATTTCTGCTTATTGTTCTTGTTCTTTTGAAGGTTTGGTTAGTACTTCTTTGGTTACACAGTCAAGAATGTCCGCTATACAGAGAATTAGTCATCTCTGTGCCTGTTGATCTGGGCCTGTCCTCAGCAGCCTTGCTGTAGGCTGTGTGAAGTTCCCAGATTAGCAGGCAAAGTCATCTCCATGCCCTCTTCAGTTTTTAGTTTTGTACATCAGCACATTAAATGTATGTTAGCATGCTTACTCAAATTTTTGGGACGTCCCGTGGACCGAAATGTTTCAGCCCAGAGCAGATAATATAGCTCCTAGTGAAGGAGATTGATATGGATTTATAGTAGTCTGTTAAGACACAAGGAGATTAGTAAAAATCCAAGTTGTGCTTGTTGGACTGCTTTTTTGGATTTAAATTTAGGTAATATCTGCCAAATTTGGGGGAGTAATTGTGATTTGGTGTGTTTTTTGTTTTTTGGCTCATGCACTGATAAGGCTAGTAGAAACCTAGATTTTTTTTCTTAAGTGGCTCATATTTGTAAATGTAAAAATTGGAAAGACTCCTTTTCTATGCTTGGCTTCTTTATTCTCCACCAGTTTAAATTAAATGACAAATAAAGAACTTTTGGAGAAATGAGTAGGTAAATGTTTTACCTTTTAAAGGTGAATTACCACTTTGAGACCACTAGGTACCTTACACAAATCGGTAATTTACTAAATAGTACCCTTGTGGCCTAAAACAATTAATTTACCCCCACAATGGAATATAATGTATTTACTAGTTGTTTCAGACATATTAAGTTAAAACTAGAGCCTCGGGTAAAAGGAAATTACCCCATTAGATTATTTTGCCCCCAATGTAAATATTACTGTGTATGCTTTTCTTTCATTTTAACAGAATTTTCTTTGTGAACTGAAAATATTATTTCATTTTGTGGATAATGGTGGAGGTTCATAAATGAAATATGATTTATGTTCAATTAAAAGCAGTGGTTTATGTATTATAAAATACTTGCATCTCACTCTCTTAATATCTTATTTTTCATGGAAAATGTGTTCTTTTTTTAGCTTTTTGGCCCACCCAGGTATGAAAGTAGCATATCAATATAAACATTCCATGAAATTCCTAAAATCATGGGGGAGGGGAGGGATTGTCCATTTTAATTAGACTATCTATATCCAAAGAAGTGCAGTTTTATTATTTTCATATAATATGCAGCAATTAGAATTAGACTAACAGGATTACCTAGAAAGATCCTTTAAGTAACTTGCTTTAACAAATGATTATGATTACGACTAGGGGAAGTAAGTAGGTCTTTGTAAAGATCTTGAAGGAACTTGAAAACTTTCCAGCAAATTAAAAGTTCTAAAGTAATCTTGTTTAAAATAATGTTATTTCCTTAGCAAAGACTTCCTACAGGTAAAAATTAACTATCTTCTTGTCCTTGCGCCACTGATATGCATCTTCTCCATTTGTCAAATACATTACCTCTTATTCAGCCTGCCATTCCACATTGAGCCTAGTTATTGCCCAGTGTTGGGACAGGATCACACAGTTGGCCCCAAATAGAAATTAGTATTTAAGTTGGCAACAAAACCAAGTCTCTCTCCTTGCTTTACCAACACTGATTTTCAGAATGCACATTCCCTAGGCAAATTGATGTTTTTCATCTTCTTTCCATGTAGAGAGCCATTTCCTCAATATTCACTGTGGTGGATTAGGAGGTATGTGCCGGGAATATTTATATAGGAAATAAAATAAGCATATATGAATATGCCTTTGTTGGCAGATAAATGATTAAATTATTCGCCAGGATAGATATGAAATAGTTTTTAGTGTTTGAGGGTTATTCTCAGACCTTTTAGATATTTTTTTTTTTCTTAGAAAAATTAAAGATCTGGTATTTGGCAAAGATTAAAACTTTGGCATTCTTTTAACAAAGAACATAATCCTCTTCTCCCATCCCCAATTAAGGGGGGGATGTGTGTGGAAAGAGCTTACTTTCTGTGCAGTATTTTGTTACTTCTGACTTCTCTGTGTGTTGTTGAGATTAGCGGTGGGACCCTTCTCCTTAGCCAACTGTGTGGAATCAATGGAAAGATGCAAAAATAAATGCAACTCTCAATTGATTTTTCTATTTGTGATGGAAAATTTAAGGGATTTAAAGTTGCCCTTTAAGGGATTTAAATTCAAAGTTGCCCTTTCTGAAACTTGATTTGTTATCAACTGTATAAATCTAAATGTAAAGATGTGTTAACAGCTTTTGCCCAAGGAACCTCCCCAATTTAAGAACTATAGTTTGAAGTTATCAAATGTCCACTCAGACTTGCATCTGAAATGGTGATATCACCCTTGGGCCCCAGAACAAACCCTTCCCAGAGATTGGCTAAACTTCAGAAAATTTGTAAGTACAGAACACATACTGTGCCATCTTGAAATTGTTTATTAACACAAGTGTACACTGTAAATATATGGGAGTCACTGATAAACTCAGAGATTGGAGTCAAATTTTATACCAAGTTCAAGAAAGGGGTTGGTTGGTTGGTTTGTTGTTATTCCATCTGAAATATGTTAATACTTATGCTCATTATAAGAGTAAAATATGCACATTAAAAATTCAAACAATAAAGTTTATAGTGAAAGCCCCTGATGTCTTATTTCCCAGAGACACCACTATTGACAGTTTAATCAACTCACATTTTAATATATTTATAAAGTGTTTATTTATTTTTTATTTTTTATTTTTATTTTTTTATCCTCATCCGAGGACATTTTTGCATTTATCTTCAGATAGAGCAGGAGGGAGAGAGGGGGGAAGAGAAAGAGAGAAACATCGACGTGAGAGAGACACATCGAGTGGTCACCACCCACATGACCCCAACTGGGACCGGGGACAAACTGCAACTGAGGTACATGCCCTTAGCGGGAACCAAACCGGGACTCTCTGGTCCGCAGGCGACGCTTTAACCGCTGAGCCAAACCGGCCAGGGCTATAAAGTGTGTATTTAACATAAATAGGATCATACTTTACATGGACTCATTTGTTACCTTGTCTTATTAGTGTTCTCTGCCAGAACTTTCTATGATGATGGAAATGTCCAAAACAGAGATCACTAGCCACTGGAAATGTGGCTAGTGTACCTAAGCAACTGAATTTTTAGTTTTATTTAACTTTAATTAATTTAAATTTAAATAGCCTAGTGTGGGTAGTGGCTATCATATTGGACAGCTCACATCATATCCTGCCTTTCAATTTTATAAGGTTTTGTAGTACTCAGAATACTTCTTTATTCTTTTCTTGTCTTTTTGCAGAATATGTCAAGTTTTCATTTTTTTTTTCCTTTGGTGGTTTAAAAGCTCTACATCCTATTTTTGTTCTTCAGGGAATTATTTTTAAATTTTGAACAAGCATGATTTATCTCTATTTATCATTGTCAAAATTTAACCATTATCCAAAATATTCTACCGAACAAGACAAATGTGTAGAATGTTTTGACTTCCCCTTTCTTTACTTTTCCTAGGTTTTGTTGAAATAAATATGGAATTTTAATTCCATGTGGCTTCTTTTATTTTTGCTCTTGTATCTGTGAAAGCTTTTTTCTTAATGATTATATTCACATCCATAGTAACAAAATCGCTTTAGGCTTTCTTGACAGCTTTACTGTTTTTATTGTTTACCACTATTCTTTGTAAACCACACCCTCTTGTTTTGAGTACTTTTTCTCAATTCTTTTTTATTAGAGTATGCAGATGATATATTTTCTGAATTTTTATATTTGAAGATGCCTTTCTTTTGCCCTCATGAATAAACCACAGTCTGGTGTGCGTGTAATTCTATGATATAATCATTTTCCTTCAATCTCCATAAACATTGTTTTATTACCTTCTAGCCTTCAGTGGTACAGATGTTGTTTCTCTGCCAGTCTGCTTCTCTTTCTTATATAGGAAACCTTATTATTTTTCTTCTTTTTAAATTTGTTTTTAGTCTAGAAGCCTGTAGGATTTTCTGTCTTTCTATAATCCGAGGGTTTCCACATCCTTTTACCTTCTAGGAACACTCTTTTCCTTAGTAGATAAACAAAATGGCTCAGGTCATACATATTGGTGGGGCTCTCTCTTTTTTTTTTAATCCTCACTGGAGGATATTTTTTTCTATTTATCTTCAGACAGAGTGGGAGGGGGAGAGAGGGAGAGAAAGGGAGAGAGTGAGAAACATCGACGTGAGAGGGACACATCGACTGGTCGTGTTCCCCCCCCCCCTCCCCCGCAGGACCCTGACCAGGGCCGGGGACAAACCACAACTGAGGTAAAGGCCCTTGGCCGGAATCAGACCCGCAACTCATTGGTCCCAGAGTCGATGCTCTACCGCTGAGCCAAACCGGCCAGAGCGGTGGGGCTTTCTCGGGGACTGAGGTTTTCTGGTCCTCTGGCACACTCTTGCTGCTGCAGCTCCCCCGTCACTAGCTCCTAATGTTTTGGGCTCCTTTAATATTTCTCCTTAGACATTTGACCCTGGCTAATACAGTTAGCTCTTTCATCCCTACCCCACCCCAGGAACCACTAATATAAGCCACTTGCTTGTGCACATCATTTACTGGTGGTTTTGTAAATGAGGGAGCAATTTGATTATAGGATAGGGCAGAAAACAACTTCAAATTCAACGTCAGACATCATTGTTCACCAAAAGGATTTGTTACTGCCCATGCCCCTATGTGGGCCATCACCTCCTGCAGTGTTCTTGGGAGTCCTCTTTCCCTCTGAGGGTAGTCTCTTAATTGTCCAATATTCAAGGTATAGCTCCACTTCCCTTTTCTCCAAAAAAACTGAAGTGATTCTCTGTGCAGTATGTTGTTACTTCTGTGCATTGTTGAGATTGGCTGTGAGGAATTCTTCTCTGCCTCTTCTTCAGCTCCACCGTCCTGTCTTTCATGGAGCCTTCCATGGTCATTATAACCAAAGGCCCTCTAGCCTTTATTGAATGTATCCTTCATGTGGCACCTTTCCACCAGTCACATCCCTCTGTCCCCATCTCTCCAGTACCTTCTCAGGCAGATAGCTGTTTTTCTGCAAAATAATCTGTGACTCAAGAGAGATAAGTGACTTGTCCAGGGTCACATGGCTGGTAAGTGGACAATAGTTTTTTGTGTCTGTTTAATATGTGTGTAACATCGTTTGCAAACGGACTCAAAGGAGGTTTTATTTTAAACATACAGGAGGTTACCTTAAAATAAAGTATGGCAGAACTAGATTAGAATTAGAATTAGAATTGGGACCAGCAGTTAACAAATTCAGGGTCTACCTTATCTCTCTAGCCGTCCTCCCTCCGTTTAGCCAACTACTGACTGCCTGAAGACTGTTTCTTGGTTCACATTCTGCAGAAAGGATATCATTGGTTTCTGGACAGCAAGGTTTAATCCAGTCAGCTGTGGTAGAGGGTGGGAAGAAGGAGGGCAGGGGATTGTCATGTGGTACAACAGGGCCACTTAGGGCCACACCTGTAGTGAGGTCTGTAATCAGTAGTTATCACAGAAGGAGTTGTAAACAAGGCTGGCACCTCAGAACATGAGTGTTTGTCTATCTGTCTGCTTGCAGGTAGACTATGAGCACCCAGACAGTACTCATAGTCTCCCATCCTTGCAATATCTGGTACATTGCAGTCTCCCATCCTTGCAATATCTGGTACATTGCAGTCTCCCATCCTTGCAATATCTGGTACATTGCAGTCTCCCATCCTTGCAATATCTGGTACATTGCAGTCTCCCATCCTTGCAATATCTGGTACATTGCACACATTGGTAGCTTAATAAGATTTGTTGAATGTATTCCAGGGGTCCTTAGTCCCCATTGACAAATTGACTTCTAATTTAAAAATGTTCTCCCTATGTGCATTAGGAATATATGAAGGGTTTTCTTTTTCTAATTCTAATGGAAAGGACTTGGACTGTAGAGTTTTTGGTTGTGTGTCCTATGTTGTATAGGACCCAGCATGGTAAAATAACAGCTAAGCTTTTGAACTTCCTACTTTGCACTTCCTACTTTGTATTACATTTTTTTGTTAGTGAGTCATTACAACAGATGAGGAGACTGAGGCTTATTCAAGTTTAAATAATTTATGCAGGCTACATCTCAGATTCAAATAGACTGTAAGCTCTTGCCTTTGCAGTAAACTACATGGTCTCATGGACCATAAATAAACAAAATAGAGTAATTTGTTTGATAATGTTTCAAGGTTATCTCCCCGTAAGTTCTGGATTGCCAGCTTGAGTGTCTCTGGAGCAAAATTCACCAGTGTAATGGGTGTACTAACGTCAATGAATTTAAAAATAAATAAATACACTTCCTTGTTTAAAAAAAACATTGCAGATTGATTAGAGAACTTTAAAATTTTTTTTTTCTTTATTGATTTTAGAGAGAGAGGAAGAGAGATAGAATAGAAACATCGATGAGAGAGAACATCAATTGGCCGCCTCCTGCATGCTCCGCACTGTGGATTTGGCCCACAACCTGGGCATGTGCCCTAATCCAGAATCGAACTGGCGACCTCTTGGTGCATGGGTTGACGCTCAACCACTGAGCCACACTGGCTGGGCTAGAAAACCCTTTTAAGTGTTTCTTTGGGTCTCTTAAAGGACTACTTTTAATTGTAGCATCAATACAATTTGCAGTGAAATCTCTTTTTTTCCTTTCATGGCTGTCTCATCTCCTTTCTGGATCAGGTTCATTAGCTACCCCAATGTAGCCTCCTACATATCAGTATTGTTTTCCTGGTGCCCCCTCCTCCCCTCCAGCACTGCAATCATGCAGGCCTTCACAGTGTCAGTTTTCTGTAAGAAGCAAACGGGCTGGGAATGTGCTATTGAGCATCTCTGGATGGCAACGCTGCTAGAGGAAACCTGTGCAGCAAGCAGGTGCCCAGCTCCTGTCCGCAGCCTGTTTAGCACTTGAGGTGGGTGAGCAGTGCTTTTTTTTCTTTTTAAAATTTTATTTTTCAATTACAGTTGACATTCAGTATTATTTTATATTAGTGTCAGGTGTACAGCATAGTGGTTAGACAATTATATAATTTACAAAGTGATTCCCCCCAATATTTCAAGTACCCACCTGGAACCACATGTAGTTATTACAGTATTATTGAGTGCTTTTGTGGGTGTTCTGAGTCCCTGTAAGTTAGTGGCCTGTCATGCCACAGAAGAAAACCCAGTGCACCTGGTGGGGGTTCCTACTGACTTGGGATTTTAACTTTATGGTTTCTGTTTTGTTAGCACAGTGTGCTGTTACTGGCTTAATACACACACACACCAGGGAAATATGGGCTCCTTTATTCCTACAGCTGTGTTCACTGAAAGATAGTGATTCCATTAATATGATAATTTCCCATAGTTTCTTCATTTGGTATTTTTTGGGGGTGGGGTAGGAGTAATACTTGTTCTTTACTGTCCTCTGAGTATTTATTAATATTTTATGGAAAATGAAGAAAGAACCAGTGAGAGAGTTTCATTTTTCCAAATGAAGTTTTTTAAAAAATTATTTTTGCAAAAGTACATAATTTTTAATATAGAGTTAGGATGTATCATCAAGGAAAAAGACAATGCCATGGTCTGTTTGTATGCACATTTTCCTATTCACATATGTTTACAAAATTGCAAACATACCATTCCTATTGTCCTGGAAGTTTTTGTTTGTGATTCAGTATACCTTGAACATCTTTCCAAAGCATTTCAAAGCCCCGTCTTGATCATGTGAAATTACTGGCCAGTCCATCCTGTGGCTTGATAGAGAGTATCATCATTTGTTTAGGCTGCTATTGTTGGGCCCCTTCTCCAAAGCAACACCATTTTTTCCTGGAACATGAGTGTCTTTCTCTTTCCTCCCACTGGCTGGAGTGTGCATGTGGTGAGAAGTCACCTTGGACCATGTGAGCCCAGCAACATCATGGAGATGACTGAGAGTAAGGTAGAGGGATGCTGGCCTATCTTCTTTTTGCATGATCCCCCATGAGGGAAGCTGAGTCTTTCCCATGAAACAGAATTAAAATTGAGCTCCTCTCTCAGATGCTGCTGTTATTTTGGAACTCTTTTCCACACAGCCTGACCTTTATGCTATGTAATATTACATTTGTATATTAGCTTTGGCTGTGTTGATACCTTAATTTTTAAATTAAAAAAAATTTTTTTCTTTATTAATTTTTTAGAGAGAAAGAGGAAGGAAGAGGGAGAGAGAGAGAAACATTGATGAGAGAGAACATCAATTGGCCGCCTCCTGCATGCCCCCCACTGGGGATCGGGCCCACAACCTGGGCATGTGTCCTGACCAGGAATTGAACCGGTGACCTCTCGGTGCATGGGTCAACTCTCAACCACTGAACCACACCAGCTGGGCTTAATTTTTAAATTATTTAGTGTAATATGAGCATATGGTACAAAATTCAAAAGGTACAAAAGGGTATCCAGTACAAAGTAAGTCTCATTCTCTCATCACTGAGTTTTCCCCCATAAGCAGCTACTCTTGCCAGTTTTTGGCTTGTCCTCTGGTGGTATTCTCTGCATATCCAAGGTCATGTGTATATGCATGCTTATGCTTCTGTGTATATTCAATGCTAATGGTAGCATGCTGTTCCATTGCTCCTCAGGTTTTCACTTAACACTGTATATAGGAAGTCATTATATATTGAACCACATAGACAGCCCTCATTTTTAAAAAGGCTGTATGTTATATTGTTAAATGGTTGTACCGTTATTTTTAATCTGTCCCTGTTAATAGATCATGAAGTTATTTCCAATCTTTTGTGCTAATAAACAATGCTGAAATTAATACCCTTGAATGCATATCCCTTTCCCAGAATATTTCTTTTTTGTTGTTTTTTAAATATGTTTTTATTTATTTTTTTTAGAGAAGAAGGGTGAGAGAGATAGAAATATTGATGTGAGAGAAACATCGATCCGCTGCCTCCTGCATCCCCTTACCGGGGATCAAGCCCACAACCCGGGCATGTGCCCTTACCTGTAATTGAACCGGGACCTCTCAGTCCATGGGACAACGCTCAATCCACTGAGCCACACCAGCCGGGCCAGAATTTTTTATTTTAATTTCATAATATTTCTTAATAATTTAAAACTTTTCAGCTAACAAGTTTTAGGGAGGCAGTGTGGTATGTTGAAACGAGTATTAAGCCAGGAGGCAGGAACCTTCTGTCACTAACCTTCAGTTTGATTTTAGAAGAATCACTTAACCTCTCTTCATGAATGTCTTTATCGGTGAATTGAAGAGTTTGTCTCTCAAAGTCTTATGATTTAACAAGTACATACTTTGTCCTGGGCCTGACTTCTACCCTCAGGGATAACAGAGGCTGGGAAGAAACTGGGTTGAATGGTCAGTACATAGGCCTGTGGGTGGACCATACACCTTGTGCCTCAGAAGCCCATCATGCCCCATTGCTCTTCTTGGATTAATTTTCTGCTGTCACAGCCCAAGGGTGAGAGGGAAAATATAAATGTTGGCAAAAGAGAGACCCCAGTCCCGCCTTCTCTCTTGGCTTGTCCCAACTTTAAGCTGTCCCTTGTAGGCACCATCAGCCCATTTCCCTGAGCTCTGAGATGTTTCTGTCCTTGTCTGTTTCCTCTGTCATCCCAAAGTAGACTATGATCTTTAGCTCCCTTTTGAATTTGGTAGGTCATATCCCTTTGTGTTTGAGAACTTCAGGTTCACCTTTGAGATTGCCAGTGAAAAGTGCCCTCTGCCTTTGCCTGTGACCCTTCACTTTGCCCATTGAAATCCTGTTTTCTCTCAATTCTGACCTTTGTCCTTGGTCACATGCCACAGACTTATCTCTCAGCCCTTCTACTCAATCTCACTATCCTGTTTTCTCTATTCTAGTCATTCTCTACTCCTTCTGAGCCACCTGTCCCTGGAATCCCTTAGCCTTTGTATGCCATGGATCTGTTTCAAGTTAGGAACTGACAATGATCTTCCTGCTGTCACAGCCTCACTGCTCCTCCTCACAGATTTAACTGCTTGAAATGGCAGTTTTCCTTCCATACTATTCACAGCTTGCTCCTTATTTCTTCACAAGATTTTTCTTGGGGGCTGGCGAGGGAGCATAATTTTTGTTGTTGTCACACTCTGTAACTATAAGGATTTTTAATCTAAATATGGGAGATCTTTAATGAAAGAATTGACTAGGTCCATGATCAGCATTGGGATATAGAAAAGAGGAAACAAGAAATGAAAATTAGAAATGCAAGGGAATTTAGAAATAGGAATATAATTTGAAAAGCATACAAAATTATTAACTTGGCTGGCACAAATTAATATTATTGAATATAAAATGCTAATACAATGTTGAAATGAATCTTAGCCAGAATAAAGATATTTGTGGCTTATTATCTTCTCTTTATAAACTGTGAAAGGCCCAGAAATGATAAAAGTCATATAAATAGGAGCTAGTGTATATCAGCTATTCTATCAGAAAAACATTTGTGAGCATGGGTGATTAAAGGCTGTAGGAAATAGGGTAATTTTTTATAACTTGGACTATTCATGAGGGATATACTCTGCCAATTCCCGCAAGCCTTTTTTTTTTAATTGATTTTTAAAATTATTGTGTTCATCATTTCATCTTTAGGAACAGTTTTACCTAAAAGGCAAAGAAGTAAGTCTTTAAGTAGTTTGTTAAATGGCTGAAAAATTTGTATTTAATCTTTCAATTATATGTAATGATCTTCAGGTTACATAAAAAATTAGGACATCTGTAATACTTTCAACAACAAAGATTAAAAAATAAAAATAAATAAACTTAATAAAGATACATAAAATATCCTTTTGGCATTTTAAATATTCCTTCCTTTATTTTGATCTTGGAGAATCTTCAAAGACAGGTCATAATTCATAAACTAAACTTCACACTAGACTAGGTTCTGGCCAATGAGTCTTTTTTTTTTTTTAATCCTCATCTGAGGATATTTTTTCCATTTATCTTTAGATAGAGTGGAAGGGAGGGAGATTGGGGGGTGGGGAGAGAAACATTGATGTGAGAGAGACACATCGACTGGTTGCCTCCTGCACAACACCGACCAGGGCCGGGGACGAACTACAACTGAGGTACGTGCTCTTGGCTGGAATCGAACCCACGACTCTTCGGTCCATGGGCTGACTCTCTAACCACTGAGCCAAACTGACCAGGGCTGGCCAATGAGTCTTGATAAAATTTTTTTAAAACTCCATTTATTTATTCATTTATTGGTTAGTCACCTAAGGACATTTTTCCATTGATTTTTTTTTTAGATTGGAAGGGTGGGGAGGGAGAGAGAGAGAGAAACATCGATGTCAGAGAGACACATTGATTGGTTGCCTCCTGCATGACCCCGACTGGGGCTGGGGACCAAACCTGCCTCCCAGATACATGCCCTTGACCGGGAATTAAACCCATGACCCTTTGATCTGTGGGCCGACCCTCTAACCACTGAGCCAAACTGGCCAGAGCTTGATAAATTTTTATTATGATTTAACAGTAACTCATTAAAATTGGGTTTTTAGAGGAAGGGAGCATCAAATTTGTTTTAATGTAATAATCATGGAAAGACAAGTCTAATGAGATACAACATTTTCCCACATTTAGATTATGTCAAGAGTGGAAGAATTGAAAACTTGGAAACCGCTCAGTATCTCAGAGAGGGGAATTAGTTAACAAAGTGTAGCTCAGAAGCTAGCCAAGGGAGTCATCCAGGTTCTGCGCCTGGATCCAGAACTTCAGGTTCAGCCACTGCCCTGAGGCAGCCAGCCTCTGCTGCTGACATCCATGTAAGTATTAAAGTTGTTAGCTGGTCCCACTGTGACCTCTGCCCAATGCTTCAGCCTCAGTAGTTGTATCCACCTGCCTCCTTGGTTTATGTTTATAATGATAAAGGTCATTATCAACTTCTGCCGCTCATTGGCCATAAACTTTAGGACAGCTTTGAGCTCTGAGCCTTCCAAGGGCTTCTCCAGGACTTTCTGCTTTGACCAGAGATGATGTGGCTTTTTAAAAAAAATTAAAGTTATTGGGGTGATATTGGTTAATAGGATCATATAGGTTTCAAGTGTACATGTCTATGATACAAGATCTGTATACTGATTGCATTGTATGCCCACTACCCAAAGTCAAATCATCTTTTGTCATCATATATTAGGCCCTCTTCCTCCCATGCCACCCTCTTACCTCTGGCAACCATCACACTGCTGTCTGTGTCTACAAGTTTCAGTTTTATATCCCACATATGAGTGAAATCATATGGTTCTTAGCTTTTTCTGACTTATTTCACTTAGCATCATATTCTCAAGGTCCATCCATGTTGCTGCAAATGGCAGTATTTCATCTTTTCTTATGGCTGAGTAGTATTCCATTGTGTAAATATACCACATCTTCCTTATCTAACCCTCTATTGCAAGAGACTTTGGCTGTCTTCATGTCTTGGCCACCTGAATAATGCTGCAGTGAACCTAGGGGTGCATATATCTTTGCGAATTCATGTTTTCGAGTTTTTCAGGTAGATACCCAGGAGAGGGATTGCTGGGTAATGTGGTAACTCTATTCTTAATTTTTTGAGGGTCATATGGTAACTCTATTCTTAACTTTTTGAGGTATTGCCAGACTGTTTAACATAGTGGCTGTACCAGTCTACATTCCCACTAGCAGTGAATGAGGATTCCCTTTTCTCTACAACCTTTTCAACACTTGCTATTACTTGTCTTATTGATAATAGCCATTCTTACAGGTGTGAAGTGGTATCTTAGTTTTTATTTGCATTTCCCTAATTACTAGTGAGGTTGAATATCTTTTCATATATCTCTTGGCCATTTGTATGTCTTCTTGGGAGAGGTGTCTGTTCGGGTCCTTTGCCAATTTTTTTTTTCAGGTGTACAACTCATATGCTCTTCAGTGAATCCTCTCAGCATTATCTGAACATTATACAGCATTATCTTCACTTTATAGTCTATAATCTGAGATTCATATTATTATTATTTTTTTATTTTTTTGTATTTTTAAAATCTTTATTATTGAGAGTATTACAGATGCCCCCCTTCCCACCCACCATTGCCCCCTCCTCCCATTTCCCGCTCTGCCCCAGGCCTTCACCACCCTATTGTCTGTGTCCATGGGCAATGCATATATGCATATAAATTCTTTGGTTAATCTCTTCCATCTTCCCTGCCCCCTTCCCTCTGAGATTCGTCAGTCTGTTCCATGTTTTCATGCCTCTGGTTCTATTTTATTCATCAATTTATTTTGTTCATTAGATTCCACATATAAGTAAGACCATGCAATATTTGTCTTTCTCTGACTGGCTTATTTCACTTAGCATAATCATCTCCAGGTCCCTCCATACTGTCTCAAAAGGTAATCTTTTTTTTTTTTTTTTACAGCTGCATAGTATTCCATTGTATACATATTACACAGCTTTTTTATCCATTCATCTATTGATGGGCTCTTAGGCTGTTTCTAGATCTTAGCTATTGTAAATAATGCTGCCATGAACATAGGGGTGCATATATTCTTTCTGGTTGGTGTTTTGGGATTCTTAGGATATATTCCTAGAAGTGGGGATCATTGGGTCAAATGGCAGTTCCATTTTTAATTTTTTAAGGAAACTCCACAGTTTTCCATAGATCCTTTGCCTATTTCTTTAATTGGATTGTTTGTTTAGTGTTGAGTTTTATGAGTTCTTTATATATTTTGGATATTATACCTTTGTCAGAGTTATGGTTTGCAAATATCATGTCTCCTTCAGTTAGCTGCTTCGTTGCTTTGTTGTTGGTTTCTTTTGCTGTGCAGAAGCTTTTCAGTTTGATGTAGTCCCACTCATTTATTTCGCCTTTACTTCCCTTGCCTTTGGTGTCAAGTTCATAAAATGTTCTCTATGACCAAGGTCCATAAGTTTAGTACCTATGTTTTCTTCTGTGTAATTTATTGTTTCAGAGCTTATATTTAGGTCTCTGATCCATTTTGAATTAATTTTTGTACATGGGGACAAACTGTAATCTAGTTTCATTCTTTTGCATGTGACTTTCCAATTTTCCCAGCATCATTTATTGAAAATGCTTTCTTTTCTCCACTGTGTGTTTCTGGCTTCTTTGTCAAAAACTATCTGCCCATATACATGTGGTTTTATATCTGGGCTTTTGGTTCTGTTCCATTGATCTGCCAATACCATGCTGTTTTATCATAGCTCTGTAGTGTAATTTAAAGTCAGGTAGTGTGCTACCTCCAGCTTCATTCTTTTTTCTCAAGATTGCTTTGGCTCTTCAGGGTCTTTTGTGGTTCCATACACATCTAGTGATTTTTTTATTTTTTTTTTTATGTTTCTTGAGATGGTGTGGCTTGAAGAGACTTTTAACAGATGTTTTCTACATCAGTCCGAAGAGGAAAAGACCCATGCTGAGAAAGGGATGAAGCTGCCCAACTGATGAGTCAGTTGAAATTTTACTTTAAGTCAGGCCATATTGAAGCCAGATACTGGCAGCTGGAAGGTTTGCTTCTCGCTCTGGGTTGTGCATTACACTTGGAAAGAAGAAGGCTGAAGAAGTCATTACTGGAATTGCATACATGAGCCTCTGACAGAAACAGACTCACATAATTTCTTCAGGAACCTGAACTGCAGGTGGAATCCACTATTGAACTGGGTGGCTACATGATCAACTTGTGTAAGATGGGTGCTCCTGACCCAGCATGAGGACAGGCTTGTGGCCAGTACATGGGAGAATTTGACTCTGCCTGGGCCAACTTCCCACAGCTGAGTGTGTGAATTCTCTTCCATCAGCAGGGCACTGTGGTATACCTTTGAGTTATCTCTGCTGTTTTACTTAAGCTACACCAAAACCTCCTCCTGTTTTCTCCCTTGTAGTTCCTTTCCCTCTAGTAAAGTGACTTGGCTTTACACACACACACACACACACACACACACACACACACACACACACACAGTATTAAAGATCTGTTACAAGTCAGTAGACGACTAATAAAACGTGTTCAAAGATCCTAAACAGGCAGCTCACAAAAGAAGACCTAAATATTGCCAATAAATATCTAAAAGATGTTCAGCCAGTGGAAATGTATAAACAAGACACAGTATAGTGTAGCAATTACATGGATTCTGAAGCTAGACTGGCGGATTTGAGTCCTGGCTCTGCCATTATTAGCCATGTGACCTCCACAAGTTACTCAATCTCTATATATTTCAGTTTCCTCTTCTATAAAATGGAAATGATAGTAATAAGGGACTTACTGCACAAAGTTGTTGTCACAATTTACAAGGTTGATGTCTGTAAGGTGTTTAGAACAGTGCCTGACACATAGTAAGTGTGCTAAATGTTAGCTGCTATGACTGTGACAGCGATGGTGGTGGTGGTGGCAGTGCCAGATTGTTCTCCAAAATGGTTACATCAGTTTACATTTCACCAGCAGTATGTGGACATTCCCTTTCCTCACATTTTCCCGATAGTATCAGACTTCAAAATGTTTGGCGAATCAGTGGATAAAAAGTGGAATCTGAGATTGTTTCGTTTTCCTTTTCCTTACTGCTGATGAAGTTGAACATTGTTTTGTAAGTTTATTGGCTGTTAGGGTTTCCTCTTTTGCAAGTTGCTTATTCATTTCCTTAGCCCACTCTTCTGTCAGTCTTTTGTCTTAATGATTTTTACATTGATTTCTCATTCATCCAGCAAATATCTATTGAGGACCTTTTATATGTCAGACTGTGTTTAGATGCTGAGAATACAATGGAAAATGCTGTTTTATGGATCTTCTGTTCTACTTAGAGCAGCAGTTCTCAACCTGTGGGTCGCGACCCCATTGGGAGTCAAACAGCCCTTTTACAGGGGTTGCTTAAGACATAACAGTAGCAAAATTACAGTTATGAAGTAGCAACGAAAATAATTTTATGGTCGGAGGTCACCACAACATGAGGAACTGTATTAAAGGGTCATGGCATTAGGAAGGTTGAGAACCAATGACTTAGAGGAAGACAAACAAATAAAAAATAAATTTTTAGCTAACAATAAGTTATATGAAAAAAAGTAAAGCATATTATTCATAATAATATCTACATTTACTGAGTGGTTTTTATTTGCCAACTACTAATACTAATGTATTAACTCATTTTATCCTCACAATATTTATAACACTATTAAAAACTTTATCTTCTTATAGGTATGGAAACAGAGGCACAGAGAAGTTAAGTAGTGTGCTCTAAGTCACACAACTAGGAAGTAGTGGAGCCAGGATTTAAAAACCAGGTGGTTAGACTCTAGCTAATGCCTACAGTCCTGGTCAGGACATCATGTTGCTGCTTTGTACTATACTGGAGGTAAAATGTGAAAGGGAAAGAGATTTTTATATATTCTGACTATTAACATTTTATTATGTGTTTTATAAAAATCTTGCCTCACTCTGTAGTTTTAAATTTGGTTTATAATCACTCTGCCACAAAAGGCTTAACTTTGATGTAGTCAGGTATCCTCTTTTAGCTTATGGCTTGTACTTCTGGGTTCTTGTTTAAGGAATTCTTTCCTTCACTGACATCATGAAGTTACTGTCTTATTCTTTCAGTTATCCATTCAACAGACATTTACTTCAGCATCTACTATATGCCAGACACTGTTCTAGGCACTGGATAGATGTTAACTGAACCGACTAAAGTCACTGCCTTCAGTTTTAAGGTTTTGTTTTCCAAGTTTGTGTTTGTAACTCATTTGGAATTTGTTTTTGTCATTTGTGGAAAGTAGAAGACTAATTAAATTTTTCTTCATATAAGAAGTCAGTTTTTCTGATAGTTTTGATTGAAAAGTTCATTTTTCACCACTGATTTATGATGTTGTTATCATGTCTCAAGATCCTATATACACCATGGGTTGTTACTGGTTCGTCTGTTCTGTTTCACCAATTTATCTCTTCTTGAGCTCTGTTGTACTTTTTTTTTTTTTTTAATCCTCACCCGAGGACATTTTTCCATTTTTTGTTCAGATAGAGTAGGAGGGAGAGAGAGGGAGAGAGAGGAAGAGAGAGAGAGAGAGAGAGAGAGAGAGAGAGAGAGAGAGAGAAAGAGAGAAAAGGAGAGAGAGAGAGAAACATCGATGTGAAAGGGACACATCGAGTGGCTGCCTCCCGCACAACCAACCTGGGCCAAGAACAAATCGCAACCGAGGTATGTGCCCCTAGCAGGAACCAAACCCGGGTCTCTCTGGACCGCAGGCTGACGCTCTAACCGCTGAGCCAAACCGGCCAGGGCTCTGTTGTATTTTTAATACTTTTTTAGTTGCACAGGGGTTGTGATTATTATAGACAACTTAGAAAATGCTTGAAAATGCAGTGAAGATTGAAATCACCTATAATCCCACCATTTTCTATGTAGGAAATTGGAAATCAAGGGGGGAAATTGTATAATAATTATATAAAACTACTAATGGTTCTTGTGGGGAGGAGCTCCATGATTTCCCTGGTGGAATCCCATGAAATCTAAAATTGTTTATCTTTGGGATTCACATACCATAAATTGAGCTCCTTTGAGGTCACCCTTAAAATTAATGTATTAGCTATTGTAGACTAAGCTGCTATAACATGTAGACCCTAACATGTAATTGCTCCACACAATGGAGGTTTTCTTCTTATTTACAGGATAGTCCTGGGCAAGGTGTTCAGATAGATGGCCACGGGACTTCCCTGTACTCTGTCAGTCAGAGGCTAGCCTTCCCCCATCACATGGCTGTGCCGTCCTCTAGTGTCTCACTGCATCCAGTCAGCATGGGGAAGGAGGAGTGAGGAAGAACAGGCTTAAGAGGGTCTCTGGGCCAGTGAAGAGGCAAACGTTACTTCCACTCCTGTCCCACTGGCCAGAAGTCGCCTGGCCATACTTTACTGCAAGGAGCTGGGAAGTGTTGTCTCATTGTGAGCTCAAGGAGAAGAGGGTGAGATGGATTTTTGGGGGACAGCTAGCAGTCTCTGCCTCTCTTGTTTCTCCTGGAGCAACTATAGCATGTTTATACTTTACTACTGTAAAATGTGTTCCTTTGCTCATTCCATTAAGCCCTCTCTGTAGAATCCTTGACTACTTCTTTGAAAGGATTTGCTGGATGTGCTTATTAAATATTTGACATCTACGTGGTTAAGAAGGAGTTTATCGGTTTACTCTGGGACTTGAATATGCCAAAGATTATCTCTGGACAGAGACCAAAGTATCTGCCCTTCCGGGGTAGCAAAATTGAGAGGCTTTTATTGTGGATTTTTCGTGTGAATTTTTGGGAAACAGGAAATGGAACTTCTGTTCCTCAGGATGCAAGGGAAATCTATAAAAGGGCTGCATAATATCCATGGCTAAACTTCTATGATGCAGTAATCAACCTTAAGTACTGGAGCTCTGCTTCTTATCTGTATAAATCCTATCAGATACGTCTGGGAGTTTGGAGGAGGGGATGGCTAATTTAGTGCCAATTTCTGTTGGTCCCTGTCAATTTATATTTGAGAGGGAAAACTAAAACCCTAACAAATGAAAGTTAACAAAAAGGATTATAGTTTCTCCATTATACTAAAATAAAATAGTAGAATTTTAACAATCCAGTTGGTACATACTACCAATCAACTACTAAAATGTAACTTAGCGGAAAACTTATTTGCACAACTGTTCTATAAGTTATAGAATAGGTGATATAAACATATTAAGACACTTTTGGTGAAATAGTCTGTTATTATCTTTTATGTCTCTATATTCACACCAGTTTCCATGAGTCTAATTTATCTGTTTTAGAAAAAATTTGATTCACACTGAGGACAAACATTTCTGGATTCTTCATTGGTGGAGATATTTCCATCCAGTTGGATAGACACCCATGCCAGTCATAAGTTCTCAGCCTGTATCCCTTGGATGAAAGCTTCTTGGACACTTGGAGATATTTTAAGCTGAGTGTATTGGACAGAAGAACTGTAAGATCCTGGGCTCCAAGTGGCTTCTAGATAAGCAGTTAAAGGATTGAGGCAGGAGAGGGGTAATTCTGTGGGTTGTGAAGCCAAGGCCATGTCCTGGATGACTTCAGTTACTACCATCCCCTGACACAATGCTGAGTATATAGTAGATGTTCAGTGAATATGTCTGCAATAGACTTTGCCATCCAGGTAGGGAGCATTGTAGCTTTCTGAGGTATTTCATCACCTGACAACTCAAGAGCCAGAATTATTCACTCATTTATTCAACAAGCCTTTGTTATAAAAATCTTGTGTTGAACATGGAAGCAGTGGAGACCTTAGTGATAGAAATATAAATAGCTTTCTTCTGTACCTGCCCCCCCCCAATGCATACATAAATTATGCATTCATAGTATGGCAAGTTCACTACTTTACAAAGTGCCAGCCATAGGAACACTGAAAGAGGAAAGCCTGAAATATTCAGACTCCCAAATCAGAGAATTTGACGTGCTTACCCACAGCATATTTTGAGCTCCTGTATCTGGCTGTGATATGTTTGTTTAAGCCCAACTTCTAGTCAGATATTTATGGGAATCCTTAGCCACCAGATGAATTTAAATATAAACATCACAGTAGTACAGATTTGATCCTACTGAGGAAAATAAACTGCCCATTTTGGGGTGGGAATGCTTTACTATTTTTAGACCACCAGGATGCCGTTTGGCGAGGTCTCAATCTCCAAAAATGAGCGCTCCTCTCTATTTTAGGACTTGTAACAGGGAAATATGACGCTATAGCTCAAGCACTTGTCTCTTAAAAAGTTTTTCTCACTATTGAACATACCTTTCATGTTTTGACAAAGAGGAATAAGTTATCCATTTTAAATTGAAAAAGGGTATGATTTTAAAACACAAATAACTCACAGAAAAGAGTCCCTTTGTGACCTATATATTGGGTGATTTTAGCACTTTGTGGTAAAAACAACACTGTAATTCTGTTGCATAAGTCAGCAAAGGTTTGTCTCCTACCTACACTATAGACATGCACGCATAGGCTAAAGCAGGCGCCATCACCTCCTGATGCCACTCTCTTGACAAGGCTGTGCAGGACTTGGCTGGAAGGGGAATTAAGTAAAGAGAAAAGTCTAATGGCTCTCCAGGCTTTCACATGGAAGGAACACCTGTTATGTCTACCCATCTTCCATCAGCTAAGCAACCTGCCCACCTGTGTCTCATTTCAAGGGGTGAGAAGTGTATGGGACATACTCTCAACTGCTTGCAGGAGAAATACTGGTGAGCAAGAATGATATTTACCACACATCTGAGTAGGAGAAACCCAGTTCTTCTCCTGTGTTTCTTTTACTCTCCCGTTACTGTCACACACACAGCACTTCTGACACCAGATGTGAGGGGGGTTTTCCTACACCAGCTGGTGTCCCACAATGCAGCTCAATTCTGACACTGTCTACCCAGAGACAGCTTCAGCTCCCACAGGTTGAGGGCTCAGACCTGCATGACTGCCTCCTCCCTAATTCCAGTGACAGTGGCGAGTCCAGGTTATCACTGGTGCTTCTGACTGACCAGCTCCTTGGGTTTGAGTAATTTAAATTCCCAGAATTCAAGAAAACTGTTTACTTATTGTTTACCAGTTCATTATAAAAGGATATGGTAAAGGATACAGATGGACACCCAGACGGAAGAGATGCATAGGGCAAGGTATATGGGAAGAGGTGCAGAGCGTCTGTGTCCTCTCCAGGTGTGTCACCATCCCAGCACCTCCATGTGTTCACCAACTATGAACTCTCTGAACCCTGTAGTTTGGGGAATTTTATGGAGGCTTCATGAGTCGGCATGATCGATCATTAACTCCATTTCCAGCCCCTCTCCCCTCTCTGGAGAATGGAAGGGTAGTGCTGGAAATACCAAGCTTCTAATCATAGTGCTTGATCTTTTTGGTGGTCAGGTCCCATCCAGGAACCCACCAGGTCACCTCAGTAGAACAAAAGACTCCTTTCACCCAGGAAATTACAAGGGTTTTAGGAGCTCTGTGCCAGGAACTGGGGGAAGAGACCAATATATGTATTTTCTATTATGCACACATTTTATAGAGAAATGAGAGACATTCTGTTCTGAAGGAGCTTATATTCTAGTGGGAAAAGCAGATAAGAACACCAAGTTTAGAGTGTGGTAGGTGAGAGGATGCTCAGATGGCAGGGGGTCATTGAGCGAGGGGCACCTGATTCAGCTTAGGGAAGGAGCAGGGGTTTCTCAGAAGAGGGGATTCTTGGCCGCATCTTGAGTGACAAGTAATTTGCCAAGAAATAGAGGGGAGAAGGGTGTCCTAGCAGGGAAAACAACAGGTTTAAGTGTGTAATAATAACAGTCCTCATGATTTATTGAATGGCTTACTCCATGCCAGTCACTAGGCTACACACACACTTACAGGCCCAGTCTCATTAATTTCCCCCAGGCCTCCCATTGGTGTATTGTCTGTTGCCTAAGAATATATGTTTCATAGAATATGACTTTAGTTTGTTCATTGTTGTATCTTTGTGTTCCAGTAACTATTGCTGTATAACAAACCAACAACTAGTTTATTATACAGATCCTGTGGGTAAGGAATTTGGAAAGGGCACAGTTAGAAGTGGTTTCTCATGGGGTAGCAGTTAGATTTTGGCTGAGCTGCAGTCAGCTGAAGGCTCCACTGGACTGGACATCCAAGGTGCTCACTCACATGGCTTGCTGTCAGTGCTGGCTATTGGCCAGAGATCAGTTTGTTTCTCACCTGCATGGCTACCTGTGGTCTCACCAGCATGGCAGGTCTCAAGGTCATCTGATGGAAAGAACATTTTATGAGAAGTGGGTAGGAGCTGTGTGGCCTTTTCTGACCTAGACTCAGAAGTCACATATTGACACATTTGTTGTGAATGATTGGCTGTGAGTCACAAGCCTGTCCATATTCAAGGGGAGGGGAACTAGATTCCATCTTTCATTTCAAGGAGTCTTAAAATTTTTGAGGACATGTTGAAAACTACCACAGTCCAAATTCTGGCCAAATTTACTTACATTCTCCCACACGCAGAATACATTTACCCTCTCCAAAATCGTATTGTGTTTTAGTTTATATATTAAGCTCAGGCTGGAAGTCCAGGATCTTGTCATCTAATCCAAGTCTAGGTGTGGATGAGCACCCCCCGCCCCAGCCATGGTTGATCTGAGTACCCATGAACTGAGCAGATACGTTGTCTGCTCTCACACACCCATCATGAAATGGTGGACAGATGTAGGAGAGCCACTGTAGATATTCCCATCCAGAAAGGGAAATAGCACACCCCAGTCTGGTTAATCACAGATCTGAAATTGATTTAGTAACGTGCTGCCAGTTCCTTGATTTGAGTTCGGCCCTATTCACTGGGAGCTGTTCTCCGTAGCTCTGGCCTGTGTCCTTTGGCCTCTTGGCTGTGCCCTTTAAGACATCCTTCCAAACGAAAACGGACTTTGCATCCGAGTGAGTAACCTTCTCTGTCTGCTTCCTGCCTTCAAAAGGCTGAGGATCCAAAGGACTTCTTTCATTTTGTTCTGCTCTGTCTCTTTCAAGCCAATGTAGTTCTTTTAAAAATATCATGGGCTTCCAGTGTTTCAATATTTAACCCACTCCATTAGACAGAAGTTAGCCACAGATCTTTTCCAGATAAGCTTTCTCTTCCTTGGGCTCCTGGTGAGACTGCCATGGAGCAAAGATTCTTAGAAGCTGTACTGTTTAGGGAGGATACACAAGGCACAGCCTTCAGGAACCTACAAGACCTGTTGTCTGGAATGGTCAACAAGGTAGCACCTTAGATCTTTCCAAGGTCCTAAGCAGGGTCTAAAAGGGCCCCCTTAGATTTGACTTTCTATCCTGATGCTGGTTCTTAATGTACAAATTCTTTGCCCTCAGGAGATGCAAGGGATGAGGAACAGTTTTATCTTTTAATCTAGAAAGTACTGACTGGGTTTATATATTCTCTAAATTCCACTGCAGAACTGAGTAGCTCATTCTTTACTCTCTCTCATTTTGTTACTGACAGCTGGGAGAAGCCTCAGCCCTCTGCCCAGATGTCTTTTTTGTTAGATCATCAAGTTCATTAGGGACATTTTCTATTTTCCATATTATTGCTGGCAATAGTTTTATAACTGCTCCTCTACTACATAACAAGGGTCTTTTTTCCTCAATTTTTTCTTTACTTCTAAATGAAGAAATCATTGAAACAATCATTAAATAAAATAATTTCTTCGCACCCTCACCAACAGGCTCCTAAAGGCATCAGGCTTCTGCTAACAGTCTCCTTGGGGCCTCCCACCTGGTCTTGATGCCGACGCCTTGCGTTTCAGGCTTTTGTTAGAGCAGGCCTCCATTTTCAGGTTCCAAGTTTCTGTTCTGGTTTTTATTACCAATCTGGTGCCTTAAAACAACGGTTATTTTATCACGCGTGTAGATTCTGTGGGTGAGGAAGTTGGAAAAGGCACTTTCTCACTGGGGCCTCTTGTGCAGGTGCAGTCAGACGTTGCCCTGGGGAGCCTTCCTGGATGACCAAGCTGACCATCCAGGAGTGCTCCCTCCCACGGTTGCTGGTTGGTGCCTGGAAGTTCAGTTGCACTGTCAGCCTGGTGGTTGGGGCAGGCAGACCTCTTATATGACTCCTGGGTGCCCCAAGGGTAAACATCCCAAAGGAGCCAGGTGGAACCTGTATGTTTTGTGACCCAGCCTTAGAAGTCACCTAGTGTCATTTCTTCTGTGTTAAGAGCAAAGTGACAAGCCTGCCCAGATTCAAGGGGAGGGGAAGAGAACCCAGCTCTTGATGGGAGAAGTATCCATTTTTGAACATGTTTTGAAACTGCTTGCACCTGAAGCAGTGTCTGGCGAAAACAGAACTCACTATGGAATTGCACCCAAGAAGTAGGCAGGTTCGCCTGTCTTATAGCTGGTTGTTAGTCTTTGGGCAATTCTGTGTTACCCCATTAATAACAAATTATGTTATAATGGGTCTTCTTGTATTTATAATGTACTTTTGAAAAATAAGAACATGATACTTCATATTATACAAATGTTTCTTCTGTTCCTTCTCTTTTTCTTCTCCTTCCAGTATTCCCATTACATTTATGTTACACCTTTTGTAGGTGTCCTGCAGTCCTTGGATATTATGTTCTGTTTTTTCAGTCTTTGTTCTCTTTACTTTTCAGTTTGGGAAGATTGCTATGAAGGTCTCCATTGCTATATCCTATAACTCAGAAATTCTTTCCTCAGCTGTGCCTAGCCTGCTAATAAGCCCATCAAAAGCATTCTTCATTTCAGTTACATTGTGTTTGATCTCTAGCATATCTCTTTGGTTCTTAGAATTTCCATTTTTGTGTTAACCTTGCCCATCTATTCTTTTATGTTTTCTACTTTGTCCATTTGAGCCCATAGCATATGAATCATAGATGTTTTAAATTCCTGGTCTGATAATTTCAGCATCTTTGCCATGTCAGGTTCTTATGCTTGCTCTGTCTTTTCCACCTGTGTTTTTGGTCTTTTAGTATGCCTTGTAATGTTTTCTTGTTAACCGGACATGATATACTGGATAAAAGGAACTGTTGTAAATAGGTTTTTAGTGGTGGTGAGGTGTGGGGGGAGGGGAAGTGTTCTGTAATCCTTTAATCAGGTTCCAGTCTTCTCGTGAGCCTGTGCCTCTGGACTGTGAACTCACAAGTATTTCTCAGTTTTCTTCATCCGCCTTAGGTGGCCCAGAATGGCTAGCGTGGGCTGGAGTTAGATATTTCCCTTCCCTGGGTCAGTTAGGCTCTGATAATCTCCCAGCAGGTTAGGCTGTGGTTGACTAGTCAGTCTCCTGAGGGCAGACCTTGTTAGGATAACAATGCTCTGGGTATTTCAAGATGGTTCCTTTTCCCTTCCCCCTGGTGGAAGTACAAGGGGACTTTTCTCTGACGTTTATTGTGGGAGCCTGCTTGGGCTCCTGGGGGTAAAACTCACAGAAGTGTGGAGACCACTAGGACTGGGTCCCCTGGAGTTTTTAACTCTCAGACTTGTCCACATGTAGCCTCTGGCACTTGGTCGGTTCCAGTTGAGGTTTTCCTACCAGGGTGATGGTTCCTGTGGTGGTTTCAGCTGGTGAGTGTCTGCTCCTGGAAACTGGGACTCTGTGTTCACCTCTCTGTCTCTCCAGTCTCGGGGGCAGCAGTTTGTCCTGTGTCCTCACCTCTTTATGGATTTAAGAAGGATTGTTGATTTTTCAGTCTGTTAGGATGGAGTAATGACTTCCAAACTCTTTACATGCATAACCAGAAACTGTCCAATTTACTGTTGGTGGGGTGGAAATTGGTACAATATTTATTAAAGCAGTCTTAATATTCTACTCAAACTAAAACTCTGCATGCCCCTTGACCTAGCATTTCCACCTTTGAACGTACTAACATGAATGAACAAAAATGTAAGTAACAGAACATGTTTTGGCAGCAGCATTTTAATTTTATTTTCTCTTTTAAATTTTTATTTTTTAATCCTCACCCAAGGATATTTTTCCATTTATTTTCAGATAGAGTGGGAGGGAGGGAGAGAGAGACAGAGAGAAGGAGAGAGAGAGACATCGATCTGAGAGAGACACATCGATTGGTTGCCTCCCACATGACCCCAACCAGGGCCGGGGATCAAACTGCAACCTAGGTACATGCCCTTGACTGGAATCAGACCCAAGACTCTTTGGTCTAGAGGCCAACGCTCTAACCTCTGAGGCAAACCGGTCTGGGCAACAGCAACATTTTTAATATAGAAATGAAATATGATATATTTATATAATAAAATGCTATCCAGTTGCTAAAAAGAAATGAGTTAGCTCAGTATATCCTGACATGGAAAGAAGTCCAAGACATGTTGTGAAGTGGAAGGAGAAAATAGGAAGTTTCAAAATGATATGTTCAAGTTTCAACTTTTGTTTAAAACTTATTCATAGTAAAAACGAAGGCATTCTTAGAGAAGAAAGACAATTTTGGAAGCATATATACCAGAAAAGTATTGTTTTCCTAAGGGACAGTGTTATAAGAAGGATGTTAATATATAAGGACATTTGTGTCTTCTGTGGTGAATGTGTATTTTACAATTAAGTAAATATTCAAGAAAGAAAATGGGTGGGGACCGATAGAGCTAACTGAGAGCAATGTAACAGGACTGATTCTTTCTATCACTTTTGCATACATCAGGCAAAGTGCAGTAATAATCTTTGACTCTAAATTTTAATTTACCTTCTGAGAATAGGCAAGACTAGGCCCAAATAAATGGAAATTTTAAATCTCCTTGTGTTCCGTTTGCTCTTCAGAAGGTGACAGCCATAAGATGACAAGGGTTCCAAACAGAAGTGTTTCACCAGTGAATGTTTTCATGTAGTTTTTTATCATTAATCCTTTCAGTAAAATTTTTATCAAGAAAAATCCCCCCTCTGCAGAGAAGCAGTTTCTTTGGTTCTATTGTGTCAAGATTACTTGTTTGTTGTACCAAAGAAATGTTTATAATGGAATCTTCATTATCATTATTATTATTAATCCTCACCTGAGCATACTTTCCATTGATTTTTAGATTGAGTAGTAGGGAGGAAAGGACAGAGAGAGAGAGAGAGAGAGAGAGAGAGAGAAACATTGATGTGAGAGAGACACATTGATTGGTTGCCTCCCATTGAGGTCCAGAGATCGAACCTGAAACGAAGGTATGTGTCCTTGACTGGAAATCGAACCTGCACTCTTCAGTCTGTGGGCCAGCACTCTTAACTGCTGAGCCAAACCAGCCAGGGCTGTAGGGCTGTAATGGGATTTTTACACCATGTATCTCTCCTTAAAAAGCTGCAGGTTGATGCCCTGGCCGGTTTGGCTCAGCGGTTAAGAGTGTGGGCCCGCGGACCGGAGAGTCCCAGGTTCGGTTCCTGCTCAGGGCACGTACTTCGGTTGCAGTTTGTCCCCAGCCCTGGTTGGGGTTGTGTGGGTGGCGACCACTTGATGTGTCTCTCTCATGTCGATGCTTCTCTCTCTCTCTTCCTCCCTCTCTCCCTCCCGCTCTATCTGAAGATAAATACAAAAAAAAAAAAAAAAAAAAAAAATGTCCTCGAGTGAGGATAAAAAAAAAAAAAAAAAGCTACAGGTTGCGACTCGATTCCCAGTAGGGGGCGTGCAGGAGGCAGCAATCCATGTTTGTCTCTCCCTCCCTCTTCCTTGCTCTCTCTAAAATTCAATTTAAAAAAAATCTTTAAAAAAATCAATTTAACAAGCTAAGAAGTAGATTAATGGAGCAGTGATAACTGTGAAAGCTATTTGACTTCTGTTATAAAATATGGTTTATGTCTACAGTTTTCCTGCTGGAATAATATCTTAGCTTCCCGCAGGATGACTGAATGTAGGCTAATATTCTTCTGAGTCACTTGTCCTGTTATCTTCCTAGTCTGACTAAATTTCATTTCCCACTTAGATCCTATGTTGGGTTCCTGGATCCAATTCCAAGCTTTGGGGGCGGAGGCTTCCCACACAACACCAAGCAGGTCTCAGATACCAGCAGAGTATCCAAGAATTCAGCTCAATTCTGATGCTGTCTACCCAGAGACAGCCTCAGATCCCACAGGTTAAGGGCTCAGTCCTACAAGATTGCCCTCCCAGCTGCCCCCACTTTCAGGCACAAGTCCAGGTTTTTACATGTCCCTCTGACAGACCAGCTAAAAAGCAGAGGTTCCCAAGACCCCCTTCTTGAGTTCTGTTAGTTTGCTAGAGAGGCTCACACAACTCAGAAAACATTTTATTTAGTAGATCACTGGTTTATTCTAAAAGGATATAACTCAGGAACATCCAGATGGAAGAGATGCATAGGGTAAGGCATGGGGAAGGGTGCAGAGCTTCCATTTTCTCTCCAGGTGCACCACCCTACCAGCACCTCCACCAGCCTGGAAGCTCTCCGAACCCTGTCCTCAGGGTTTTTATGAAGGTTTTGTTACATAGACATGCCTGATTAAATCATCGGCTATTCCCCTGACCCTTTCTCATCCCTGGAGGTTGGGGTTGGCACTGAAAGTTCCAACCATCTAATCACATGGTTGACTCTACTGGCCCTTAGGTACTTTCCAGAAATAGCCTCATTGACATGAGACATCTTTAAGCTCTCATCACTTAGGAAATTCCAAGGTTTCAGGAGCTGTGAGCCAGGAACATCAATGAAAACCAAATATATGTGAGAGATATGTATGTATTTGATCATCTATGTGATCAAATATATATATATATATATATATGTGTGTGTGTGTGTGTGTGTGTTTCTTATAAATCACAATATCATATATCCTAACATAGTTGTTTTCTATGTATGATGTGTTATTCTAAATGATTAATTTTATATAATGATTTGTTGTTGTTTGACCCTCTGTAAATTTCCTAACAGAAGTCCCAGAGGGGACTTGGGTGCCAAAAAGAAAAAGAAGAAACAGAAGAGAAAAAAGGAGAAACCAAATTCTGGAGGCACCAAGTCAGACTCTGCATCTGATTCCCAGGAGATTAAGATTCAGCAGCCTTCAAAAGTGAGAGCCCTGTTTTGTTTTACTCTGTGTGTTTGGCTCATGCATGTGAGAGCAGGTTTGTGCAGCTCAGTGCCCTGTTGGATCAGAGGTGGAGTGAGGGTTTTGTTGTGACTGTACTGATAGTAACCAGAGGGTACTTACAGCTTCTTAAGTCTGACTTCGGCACCCAGATAACAAAGAGGTACATACTGTGCTTTTGTGTGTACTAGGATACCGCCTGCATATTTCTCAGCAAAATAATGTATAGATTGTAATCATAGAACAAAGTCTCACTGTGAGCTATTAGGAATTTTTTTTAAGTTACACTTGATATTTGATGACTTTTAGTTCAGAAGATATTCACATTTTAATTTTTCTGGGTGTCTGTCTAATTATCTGAATAGCACAACACCATCTGGCAGCAGATTTCAGCGGGAGCAGCCACGGGTAAGTCTTACGTTGACTTTGAATCAGACCAGTCTTCAGTGGCCATTCTTAATTCCATTGCCAAGGGTGGGTAATAGCTCCTAATGTTTCCCCTGAAGAAACATCCATTTAAACGAAACTAGAAGTTATCTGGCTGGGCACTGTGTTAGCAGATGGGTACATCTGGTGGTGCAGATGGCAGGTGCCCCTTTCTGTAGGGCCAACCCCAGTCACCCTAGCTGTGAACACAGGCCTTGTGTGCTGGGCCCAGGGAAGCACAGAGCCTTCTTGATGCAAGACACTTGCAGTGAAAAGGGGTAGAATTATAAATATAATGAAATCGAGTTATTTTGATACTTGTAGTGTGTGTAAATGGGAAGGGCTCAGGAGGTGGGATGGGGAACTCGGACTCAGTCCTGGCCCCATGGCTCTCGAGCTTGGCCTTTGCACAGGCTTCTGCCCCTCCTTCAGCCCATTTTCTCATCTACAAAATGGGGACGATGCTTTCTTCCCAACTCACAGGATTATCATGAGGTTACAATTAGATCATTTTTATTAAATGTTTTTTATATTATAAAACACTGTGTACATGGCAGTTATAACCATTATGCAAGTTTTGTGGGGTTAAAATTTTTTTTCTTGTACAAAGTTTGCAGTGTGTCGCATGAAGTGGATCTTGCAGGTAGTTTTGTGGTTGTTGCCTGTTTTACACTTAAGGACCAGGAATCACTGAGAAGGAAAATTACTTGCCCCAATTTCCCCCTGACTGCCTTTGTGGGGTGAGAAGAAAATGGAGTCTTCCTCCCTAGCTTTTCTCCTTGGTTCTCAGGTAATAAATATTCTATCCGCCGGTCCTAATTTCCAAGGTAACTCATATAAGGTACACCATAAGCTTGCAAGGTTTTTTTTTTTCCCATTTCTAAACATTGCTTCATCAGGTAAATGCGGTGTCACTTATATGCAGTTGTGACCATTTCCTTAATGCTTCTGTCATCACCATCAGCTTCTACCATCTCTGTACCCTAGTGATTTTGAACCCTCCTCGTTTCTGGTCACTTTCAAAAAAAAAAAAATAGAGCCAGCTAACGTGGGGGGGATATGTTAGCATTCATTGTATGGTAGATAAATTCTGTTCTTTTAAAAATTAAGAATAAATTAAAATTGTTTTAATGTGGGCTATTTCCATAGCATTTTTTAAAACTTCGGCTCCTTTCTTTTAAGCTGATGCCCGCTCTAGATAACACAGCAAATTATAGTGGACCCTGTTTAGAGAATATCCTGGTGTACACACAAGAACCAGAATGAAATATTTGTCTGGATTCTTGTAGCTTTCCAAAGTATTAAATTAGAAAGTAATGGGTAAAAAGAACAGTTGATGTGCTTACATCACAGGAGCAGCTATGGAGGAAGAGAGGCCTGCCCCTTACTTAGGAACATAGAGTGAAGCTAATGCCGGGTTGGTACACATTCTCACCTTTCCTAACACGAATTCATTCCTCCCAAGTGGTGCTTCTACTGAAGGTGAATGGATAGGTTTAAGAATTTATCAAAGCTGAGTTTTCCGTACTGCTTTGTTACCATGGATTTGAAAATTGTGCTTACTTGACTCTACTTTAAGAAAGTATTTAAATTTAAATTAATCATATGCTATTGGGATATAAATGAATCCCAACGGGATATAAATTCATAAATGGTGATTTCATGTAAACATTACTGGTCAACCTGTTGAGGCTAATTAGGTCGAGTGGAAAGCACTCTGAGGGCCTCTTCATGGAGATGGGATGCCATTGGCTCCTTTGGCTAAAAGATGCTGACTCATGTTTGTTATAAAATAGTTTGAGTTTGCTCTATTAGTGTCAGTGGATTTAACTCATAGCAGGGAAGGAGAATTAGCATGACATTCAGTGCAGACACTGTAGGTGTATTTCTGTAAGGGTGGGTTCTACTTTGCCTTGTGAAAGATGTAGGGATGCAGGTTGAAGCGTTATTAGCTGGGATATGCTGTGCTCTCAGTTCCTGTTTGAGGTGTAGGTCTCCCAACAGGTTGTGTTGTTGGGGGTCCAATTGAATGTAGATTTCACTTTGCTAGAAACCAGTTTTATGCTAAAGGTTCAAAAGAGATGTGAGAAAATTTTAAATGCACTAGCTTTTTTAGAACAGAAAAAGTACTTTGTTAAAGTAGTATGTGTAACTGAGATATGACCCTTATGATATAAACTTCAATCAAAATATAAGATAAACAGCTTACAAAAATTGTGGCAGTCCTAGGTGATGCTGTTGGACTTGTAAGGGGAGATGTTAAGACTTCACCCTACCTCTGGTTAGACTCCAGCACTTTGTTCCTTGAATCATTTTAGTGGCAAGAATCTTAAGAGAACCCAGTGAGTAAAGCATCCACAGGGTAGTCTGTATTAAATAAATCCTGTTTTGTACCTGGTCAAACAAGTAAGCCTCCAGGTTAAAAGATTTGCTCCAAACCACACACATGAGGGTCAAAATTGAGCAGAAGTTCAGAGCTGCTGTTATAAACAATAGAGAGTCAGTGATCCCTTTCCTTGGTGCCCATGGTGTGTTGACATACAGGAAACCTAAGGGCTCTGGAATTCCTTCTAACCACTTCTGAACTGAATGAAGAACATTCTTTGGATGGCATCAAAATTCTAAAACTAATCAATAATTTTGCATATTGAAAAAACTCACCAATTTCCATATTCAGTCCTACCTGCTATTCTCTCATTTCCAGGATAGTTTCATTTTCCATGCAATATGACATTCATTATTTGAGGGATTTTGCAAAAACAAAAACAAAAGAACTGGGGGATCTTCAGTGATGACAGAAATATTGGCTTTGAGGAAGGAACTTTAGAATTTAAAGGTATTGTCAATTTTATAGACTGAGACTGTTTTATTTTAAAAAGGAGGTTAGTTGTGAACAATTGGTGGAGAGAACAGGCTAGGGTTGCCAAAGATTTGAATTCCTGGAGGAAACTGCTGGTCCTTTTAGGAAGGTTTGTTTCTGGAGGAGTGTCAGCGTTAGGAGAGGGAGAGTGTGGTCCAGGAGGAAGGCAACCTTAGAGGTTTCCTTTCCTGATTCACTTTGTTCCCAGCTCAGTACTAAATTCAGATTTCTTTCTTCTTCTCCTTCTCAACGAATCTAAATTTCCCTTGTCTGCCTAGTTTCATCCTGGAAGTTATTTCCTTTGTCCCCACATTGCTACTGCAGAGCATTAACCCTGACAGTGAAACTAAGGCTAGTGGCTGACTGGCTGCCGTATGACAGTAATGCATGAATTGCATGTCACTCCTTTTTGCTGCTCCGCTCAGATGAGTGATGGTCAAGACCATCTGCAGATGGGTGGGAAACTAAAGGACAGGGTAGTTCGATTTACTTTAGATTTCCCAAACTGTCAGAGCCCCAGTAAAACTATAGCACTATGGTTATCTTTAGCATAATATGTTTGCTTATATTTTAATATGTTAGCATACATGAGCCTAAGGCCCTGACCAGGTTTAGAGGACTGTTCGTTTTTCGGTATTACAGTCTCCGAGGCAGATGATGTGTCTCTGCCCCAGGTTTTGGAGCAGCGGCAGCTTCCTCATAGTTTGTGTCTGTGTGTCTTTGCTGTTGCAGAATCCTGCCATTCCAGTGCAGAAGTTGCAGGGCATCCAGAGAGCAATGGAGCTGTTATCTGCGTGCCAGGGTCCCGCCAGGAACATCAGTGAGGCTGCCAAACACAGATACCAGTTTTGGGACACACAGCCGGTACCCAAACTAAGTAAGCTTTTCTGCCTTTCTTTTTCCCCAAACAAAGCTGGGTTAACAACAAACAAAAAACACAAAAGAGGCTTTACTTTGCTTATATAACTTGCTTTGTACTACAGATTAGAAATTTACACATAGGTGATACTTTTCTTCTTAAAAATATATAAGGTAGTGACGTTGGCTTTCATGGAGCTGTTTTTCCTTATTTAAATTTTTAGCAGTCTCACATCTCAGTTATTCCTAAAGATAAAAACTTTGACCTATTAAATCTTACTGAAATGGAAAATTCTGCGCTAATGTTTAACAATAAGATTCTGAACACTCACCAGTGGTGTTGATTATACCCAATGTGATAATATTCCAGTATAATAAGGGGATTGGGACACCTCTGAAGGACTTCATGAGGGCTTTGGGTCATGTAACCCTTTCTCACAGGCCCCTTCCCTCAGTGCTTTGCCTGCTCCATGACATTTCACTTAGACTTTTACCACTTAAGTTTCCATGAACGCCACTTAATTGTTCCTCTTTCATGCTATGCAAGACAAGAGGATGATATAAATGTCATATTATGTTTATAAATGTATTACAAGCTAAACCTGCTGCTTTGTTTTATGTTTAAATGACAGTAGATTATTATGTAATTATTTCTGTTTTTCTTTTTTGTATGTTCAGGTTCCAGAATCTGTGTAATATAAAAGATTAATTGCCATCCAAAACTCTTAATAGCCCAGTTATGTACAAATAATCACTTTTATCACATATAAATCAGGGAACAATCCTTCTCTGTGCCTTCCAATAATGGTTTTCAAACTTTTTTGAAGTTACCCTTGGTCCCCCATCCACACCCACCCCAATCCACTTAACAAGCATGAGCTCCAGAATATGAGAGACATTTTCCTCCCCGCCTTTTATTTCAGGCTCCAGAAGTGTGTGTGCTGGTGGAGGAAGACTCTGTAGAGGGAATTTACAGGATTTTAAGTGGCATTGAATTGGGTGGCCATTAGCTAGAAGGATGTATTTCATTGATCTGCATGTATGGGTTTAGCTGAACGCTGCTTGGCAAACTGTTGGTGCTTGTAGATCACTGCCAGGGGGAGAAGAAGGCCACCTCCAGGGCACCTAACCCCAGCACACCTTTTTGGGAAGAGAGCCTGGGTGGTCATCACATTTTGCCCTCTCCCCTAAATCCTTTCAGGATTCTCTAGTTCCTAGAACCACTGGTACTGAAGAGGGAGCCTGAGGTAGGGGAGAACGTGTGAAAGTTGGGGAGACTGTGCCTCTCCATTTCTCTCCAGAGCTATGTCCCAGGTCAGTATAAACACAGCCAACTGTTCGCAGCTGCTTGAATGGGATGGTCCTCTGATGGTGTGTGGATAGCCAAGTCCTAAGCAAAAGTCTGAAGGGACTCTGAGGGAGCAACTGAGAATCCGCTTACTTGGGCAGACTTGAGGAAGTCTAAGGTATTCCTTTGGCGATGAGCTGGTAGAGTGGAGATAGGATGAATGGAACAAAGTCAGGGATTAGAAAGGAGGGAAAAGGAAACCCCTTCGAGCTGGTACAACCCTGTGACTTCCACCCATCGAAAGGTCTGTGATGGCAAGAACCTGTACTTGAGGGTCATTTGTAATCAGATACTAGGGTTCCCCCCTTCCTGGTTTTATTTTATTTTTTGATCCTCACCCAAGGATATTTTTCCATTAATTTTTTTTTAGATAGAGTGGGAGGGAGGGAGGAAGAGAGGGGAGAGAGAGAAACATTGATTGGTTGCCTCCTGCATGACTCCAACCAGGGACAGGGATTGAACCTGCAACCCCTGGTTTCATTCATTCATTCATTTTCTTTATTGATTTTTAGAGAGAGAGGGAGGGAGAGGGAGAGAGAGAAACATCGATGAGCAAGAACATCAATTGGCCACCTCCTGCATGCCCCCCACTGGGGATCAGGCCCACAACCTGGGCATGGGCCCTGACCGGGAATTGAACTGGCCATCTCTTGGTGCATGGGTCGATGCTCAACCACTGAGCCACACTGGCTGGGCAACCCTGGTTTTATTTATCTGTTTGTTTTATTGAGGTACAGTTGACATACAATGTATTAGTTTCAGGTGTATAACAATGATTCAGTATATGTCTGTATTGCAAAATGATCACGATAGTAAGTAGTTGACATCCATCCCCACACAGTTATTTTTGTAATGAGAACTTTTAAGATTTATTCTCTTAACAACTTTCAAATATGCAGTATAGCATTATTAATTACAGTCACCATGCTGTACATTACAGGACTTATTTATTTTATAACTGGAAGTTTGCACCTTTTTACCTCCTTCACCCACTTCCCCACCCTTCACTTCCTGCCTCTGACAGCCACCAATCTGTTTTCTGTATCTATGAGTTCTTTTTTGTTTTGTTTTTTTCTATTTTTTTAAGATTCTACACATAAGTGAGATCATATGGTGTTTGTCTTTCTCTGACTTGATTCACTTAGCATTATGCCCTCAACATCCATCCATGTTGTCCAAATGGCATGACTTTCTTCTATTTTTATGACTGAATTATATTTAGCAGATATTTGTTGAGTGTTTATTAAATGCCAGGCTCTGGGGTACGTACTGGGGAAATGGTGCTGCAAAAGTAGGATACGTGGTGGCCAGGTGAGGGTGGAGGGGAGGATATACTCCAGGTAGGAACCAGCTTTAGTCAGGGAAAGATGCTGTGAGAAAGCTGTGTGTGAGCTTGTATGTGAGAAAACTCAATGGCCAGCCCTGTGAAGAGCATGGGGAGGGTCTGGGGAGGGCTCTGAGCTGGGGCCAGCATGAGGGCGGTCAGTGTAGCTAAGCCTTGGGAGCTGGGCAGGGTGGGTGTGCCCAGGGTGGCCAGGCAGGAAGGGACATGGTCAGTAGCCTGGGTTTTACCCCAGCCACATTGGGAAGCTGCAGAGAAGACATTGGAAAAGGGCACCTTTGTGGAACCCGCTAGAGACGTTGCTGACTTGAACTGCGCTACCAGCAATCCATGTGGAGAGACAAACAGTTCTGAAATTAATTTTAGCTTTTGCTGGAAGGGGTCAGAGGCCTCTGCAGCCCTTCTTCCCCACTCTTCTTCACCCCCAGTTAGTTGAAGTGCAGAATATAAAGAGAACATCTCTAAGTCTGCCATCAGAACTACCTTGTCTCCCGTGGTGCTGTACAATTAATCTGTACTCTCGGGGCTGAGACTGAGAATCATCATCGTTTCATTATACACTTTGTCCCTGCATGACAGAGGATTTCTCCTTTTAGTGGTGAGGTAGCAGTTGTTCTCCACCACTACCTAGCTGCCCAGTTTTACTCTAGGGGTAGCTAAAATAATAGTATATTAATGATTATATTAAACCCAAGGGCCCTAAATGTGATTTTATTTTATGTAACAGACCATTTTGGTCATCAGAATACTTTGTAAGTGAATAGTCCCTCTGTTTGTCTTCTTTTCTCTCCCTCTCCAGATGAAGTGATAACGTCTCATGGTGCGATCGAAGCAGATAAAGACAACGTGCGTCAAGAACCATATTCCTTGCCACAGGGTTTTATGTGGGACACTTTAGATTTGGGTAATGCTGAAGTGGTGAGTGAAGCTCTTAATTTCAACACCCCTGACATGCAAATTGCTTCTTAGTGGGTTCTGAGCACCATAGACACGACACCTGTTTGATCTTGTAGCTCAAGGAGTTGTACACCTTGCTAAACGAGAATTATGTGGAGGACGATGACAACATGTTCCGGTTTGACTATTCGCCCGAGTTCCTGCTGTGGTGAGTCTCGCTGGTCTCATGGGCCGTGGTGGGGTTGTGGGCTGGCACGTCTCTGTCTGTCCCTGTATTCTTGGACACTAACTGGCACCTGTTTTCCTTGCCTGTGTTGACTTTAGGGCTCTGCGTCCCCCGGGCTGGCTTCTTCAGTGGCACTGTGGAGTCAGAGTATCTTCGAACAAAAAACTGGTAGGGTTCATAAGTGCCATCCCAGCAAACATTCGGATATACGACAGGTACATATTAAAGCTCGCCCGTGTCAGTTTTGATGTGTTGATTGTTCAAGAATTGCAACTATAAGAGGCTTTAAAAAGTGGCTTAATACAGGCTGTTGATAGAGGGGTGGTTTGTGGAGGGGACGGGGTATATGGGAACTCTGTACATTCTGCTCAGTTTTGCTGTGAACTTAAAACTGCTCTAAAAAATAAAGTCTATTAATTTTTTTAAACATTGTTCTGTGAATAAAAAGGGACAACTCTCTTTTTCTCCCTCTGCCTCTGTCTCATACGTGCGTACATACAGATGTTTTGTGTACATATACACACGTACATATATATATGTATATATGTATGTAGCATAATAAACAAAGCTGCAAATAGGTATTTCAGATTTATTTCTGGAGAAAAAAATTAAAAATTTTAGGAAAGATTTTAAAAAATCTTTCTCTTTCATAGAATGAGTGTGTTGCATTTTTGCTCTGGGTCTTCAGTCTAGAAAGTCAGAGACCCAGCTGAAAAACTCAAAGATCTAATGCATAATATGTCTGTTTACCTTTCAATATATTGGGTTATTTACTGCTAAAACATATTTCCTCCCAAGGACTATTGCGTGCTGAATGCCTGCATACCTGGAACCAGAGCAGGGACGGAACGGGCTCTGAAAGTCTAGAAGGTTTATTGTAGCTCAGAACAGCACCAGGTTTTATCTGGTCCTGGCAGCTGTCAGGGGTCCTGGGGATTGCATTATATTCCGAGCACCATCCTATCAGATTCTGCATGTGGGTGACCTAGTTATTGCCATAATTGTATACATTACAGGAAACATACATAGAGAAACTCAGAGGCACCTTGGATCCAGTTTCTAAACTGAAAACTTATAATAGACCAAAGTCCTAAAATGTATTTAGAATAAGGGGTTTGCATCTCCAAGGAGTTATAATCATTTTGGTAGTGGTGTATGGGAAATAGTGTGTATCGAGAGGATAGAGTATATTTCTTAAATATTTAAGGAGGTCTTTTAGTTTTTCTTTGAAATGTTATGGGTGTTGTCTTATTTTAAAAAAATGTTTTCATCCTGTATTTGCTCTGATTTTTGACATCTTTATTTCTTAGCTTGAAGAAGATGGTTGAAATCAACTTCCTTTGTGTTCATAAGAAATTGAGATCAAAACGGGTAGCCCCAGTGTTAATTCGAGAAATAACTAGAAGAGTGAACCTGGAAGGGATTTTCCAGGCTGTTTATACTGCTGGCGTGGTTCTCCCTAAGCCAGTGGCCACATGCAGGTAATAGCAACACCCTTCCCTTGCATCTCACCTGTACCTAAGCATTGAGCCTCCCTGCCCTGTTGCTAGAAGTGTTCTTCTCCTCACATGTAGCTCGGAGGGATCTTGGCTCACCCGTGGTCATGTATGTGGTTAGTAGCAGAGATGGAGACTAGAAGCAGGAACCATCGAGCCCAGCTCCTTTCCAGTTCCCCACAGCCCCTGTACGCGGTGCTCGAGCTGTGCTGCAGTGTGGCTTCCATTGGAAAGACTAGGGCTGTGTCTGCCTTGGGGAAAGCCAGGGCCTGGTGATGGGGAACTGTCCCAGGTGGTGCCATTTTCTTTCCTCCTCTAACACTCAGTCTAACACCGTGCTCTGCAGTGCTGTTCCAAAAGCCTGATAAACATCCGTTGAAAAGCCCAGACATACTTGTTTCCTAAGAATAAGAAGAGGCCCAGCCGGTGTGGCTTATTGGTTGAGCATCGACCCATGCACCAAGAGGTTGCTGGTTCGATTCCTGGTCAGGGCACATGCCCAAGTTGTGGGCCCAATCCCCAGTGGGAGACATGCAGGAGGCGGCCAATCATCGACGATTCTCTCTCCCCCCCCCCCCTTCCTCTCTTTCTAAAATCAATAAAGAAAAGAAAAAAAAAGAATAAGAAGAGGCTTAAGCTCTGTTTTTATGACTCCATCTGCTCTTATCAAGCTTTCAGAGGTTAATCCAGGGAGAAAATTGTGTAGCAGATTGTCACTTGACTAACCTGTTTCTGAAGAATCAGTTTCTCTCCCTGCACTATTTTTATTGACTCCAATAAAATGACACTTCAGGTAAACATACTATAAAAAAAAAAGTAAAACCTTAAAATTACTATGTCCTATTAAATTACTCATAAATGAACAGAACAAATAAGACTTCATAGGTACATATTAATACAGATCATTCATCCCAATACCTAAACTGGAATAATTTAAGAAATTCAAGCTAGTTTCTTGAAGTTGTTTTCTTGCCCTGGCTGGTGTGGTTTGGTTGAGTGTCGTCCCACACACCAAAAGTTCGCTGGTTCATTTCCCAGGCTGGGCATATGCCCAGGTTGCAGGTTCAGTCCCCAGCTGGGGTGCGTAAGGGAGGCAACTGATTGTTGTTTCTCTCTCACATCGATGTTTCTCTGTGTCTTCCTCTCCCTTCCTCTGTCTCTAAAATCAGTTTTTTAAAAAGTTATTTTCTTTGGTGTGTGTTGCATAAATATGGAGGCTACTAATTTAAGGAGGATATTTACACATTTTTAAACTTTTTGGTTTGCTTTCTATAGAATTGGTGCTAGTTATTAAGTACTTGAAAATTGGTCATTATTAATATGACTTTTACAATTTTAAGATACCTCTTTACTGAAAGAGATGAAACTACACAGGAACATAACTAGGAATGCAGGACATGTTTTAGAGGTAAGAAATGATTGAGAAAGTAACTGCATTGGAAGAGGGCTAGCATCCAGCATTGCGCCAGACACAACATAAGCATTCATTAAATGTTCTACAGCAGCTGAGCTGAGACAGAGGAAAAACTTGCAGAGTTAGAAGTCAGTTCGATTTTCAAACCTTTATTGTATTCCAGATACTGGCATCGATCCCTAAACCCCAGAAAATTGGTAGAAGTGAAATTTTCTCACTTGAGTAGAAATATGACTTTACAGAGAACAATGAAGCTGTACAGACTTCCGGATGTAAGTAAAAATGATTTGCAGTTTTTTAAGAATAACGCCTGAAGCTTTTAATGTAGAAGAGAATTATTTGCAGGAGTCTGAAAAACTGGTTTATGTATCTGAGGATGTGCATAGGTAGGTAAAAGCTCTGCATAGAACTCAGGGGCTGGAAAAGTAAGGGAGTTTACTAGGAAATATCAGTTTGTTTGTTCTTTCAAGGCTTTTTAGCTTCTTCAGTTTGTGGCTGGATACAAAATGAACTCAAGACATGTAAGCTTTGACATTTTGAGTACTTATGGTCTGTTAAGTAAGAAGGGAGAAAAGTTTCAGGCTTCTGATGAAATCTTAACTCAGTGGAACTAAGGAATAAAGTTTAGAGGAGAGACCTGGGAGAGGAAATAATGTCTTAATAAATTATCATCTTTTTAAATTAGCAAATTTCTAAAATGAAAAATTGTCTCTGTCTTAACAGGGAGAAATGTATTCGTTTTTATTATTTAAAAAAAAAAAATTTTTTTTTTTAATTTCACCCATCCCCTCAATACTCTCCCTTTTGGCAACCATCAACTTGTTCTCTACAGCCATGGTTCTGTTACTGTTTTGTTTTTTTTATTCATTTGTTTTTCTTTTCTTTTCTTTTCTTTTTAAGATTTTACATATAAGTGAAACATAGTATTTGTCTTTTTCTGACTTATTTCACTTAGCATAATACTCTCTAGGTCCATCCATGTTGTTGCAAACGGCAATATTTCATTCTTTTTTATTGCTCCGTAATAGTCTATTGTAAAAATTTAAATGTGCTCACCAGTCTTGATTTGGGTGGTGTTAGTCATCTATTGCTCTGTAACAAATGACTACAAACGTCGTGGCTTAAAACAACACATTTACTGTCTCCCGGGTTCTGTGGGTCAGGAAAGAAGGCAGAGCTAGCTGAGGCCTCTGCTTCAGGGTCTCTGAGGAAGCTGCCATCAAGGGGTCAGCCAGGTCTCCCCTGAAGGCTTGACAGGGATGGATCCACTTCTAAGTGCTCATGGCCGTTGTCAGGCTTGAGTTCCTGGCAGGCAGGTGGACTCAGGGGCTCAGTTCCTTGCTGGCTGTCAGCCCAAGCTGCCCTCAGTTGTTTGCCACACGGGAGTCTCCACAGGGTGGCTGACAACATAGCAGCTTGTTCATCACAGCCAGTGAGGAGAGCGTCCATAGAGAGACTGTCCTAGCAGATGGACGTTAGAACTTACCCCAGTTCACAAAAGTGACATCCAGTCCCCGTTGCCACATTGCATTGGTTAGACACAAGTCACAGGTCCCACCACACTTGAGAGGAGTGGATCACAAGGATGTGAACACCATGAGACCGACCTCACTGGGATCATCTTGGAATCTGTCCGCCACAGATGGGCTTATTGTTTGACGTTTTGATTTCTTCAGAGTTATTCTGTAATATTTGGGGGGAGTTTACAAAGCAGCTTAGTAGGTATTTTACCCTGGTTGAGGGAGCCATGTGGGATGTAGCCGTGTTCCTCTCGAACGTGCTGAGGGCCTCCCCTGTGGCCGTCCCAGGGGCAGCGCACTCGGTTCCTTGATCCTTTGGCCAGTGGTGTGTTTGCCAGATGCATGTGATCAGTGGCTGCGTGAATTGATGTCATTTTTCTGAGAGCAGATGAGAATCACCGAATGTCTGACCTTAGGCAGAATTTAATAAGGAGAGGAGTGCAGGTGAAGGAAAGCGGATGTTGGAGTGTCGGGGTCATCATTCTTGGGCTGTGTGACCTGGCAGGAGCGGAAGGCATGTTCTTCCCTCTGTCTGAGCTATTGTTGCAGAAGTGGGGGCTTGAACTACTGAGCTCACTGCCTCTCTGTGAGGCCAGGAAGGGACGGGGATCGTAGATCAGAGCAGATGAAAATAAAAACACAGTGACATGAAGAAGGAGGGTGCACACAACCGTGGGAGGAAGGAGCAGGCCTATCAAGCCAGGGTGATGGAAGGGAAATGAAGAAATAGGAGAATATTCAGAGAAGTCACTAGCGTCATAACAATCAATTTAACTGATTCTTTGAAGCTAAAAACAATTTCTGCTCATGGCCAGGACCCTGAGGACAGACTCACAGGGGCATAATTGGCAGTGAGAAAAAAGGGGCACCGCACCCCGCTGAGAGGGAACCCGCCCTCTGTAGGCCCTGTTTATTCTCAGCATCCTCCTTGCCAGCTGTTAGCTGCTTTGCTCTCTGTGAGTTGATGGAATGAAACCTTCAAGCCTGCCTGCTTTCTTCACTAGAGGCTGATGCTGTTCTACTTTGGTCTCCCCAGACTCCAGCTTGTGGAACCTCAGGCACTCTAGTGTGTGTCTAAGGAAAGCGCCACTTTCTTTTTTTTTTTTTTTATCCTCACCCTAGGACATTTTTGCATTTATCTTCAGATAGAGTGGGAGAGAGAGAGGGAGGAAGAGAGAGAGAGAGACATTGATGTGAGAGAGACACATCGAGTGGCTGCCACCCACACAACCCCAGCCGGGGCCCAGGACAAACTGCAACCGAGGTACGTGCCCCTTAGTGGGAACCGAACCCAGGACTCTCTGGTCCACGGGCCAATACTCTAACCCCTGAACCAAACCAGCCAGGGCGAAAGCACCCACTTTCATGTAGGTTGCCCAGAACGGAATGAAGAAGGAGTTTTAGTACCTATCGTTGTCTTATTCAGGATGACTAGTTAAAACTGCTAACAGTGTTTTTTACTTGATTATGTCCATTGGTCTTTATGCTTTTGTACCAGAATCAGTCAGTGCAGATACAGTTGGTAAAAGTCACTGGTCAGGCATTGGTTTTTATTTCCCCAATAAACTGAAGTTTATAAAGTGCTCTCACATGTGTTGTTCAGTACATTCTTACAATAATCTTTTAAAGTTGGTACTTCTTATCCTCATTTTACAGATGAGAAGGCCAAGGCTTGTGAAGTTTGACACTTAGACAAGGGCGTGTCATTCATAAGTGGAGGTCTTGGGATGCAGGCCCCAGGCTTCCATGTTCTGCCTGTGAGATCCCTCTGCTTCTGCCATCGACTCTAACACACCTCTTGTGTGGGCTCATGGTTCAGCCTCACCACATGTTTCATGTGCAGTGATGAGAGTGTAGGCGAAGACAGGAAAGGACAACCCTAGACAGTTTGGCTCAGCGGTTAGAGCATCAGCCCGAGGACCAGAGTTGTGGGTTCGATTCTGGTCACGAGCATATACCTCAGTTGTGATTTGGTCCCCGGCCCTGGTTAGGGTTGTGCGGGAGGCAACCAGTTGTGACTCTTGCGTCGATATTTTTCTTTCTCTCTCTCTCTCCCCCCCTCCCACTCTATCTGAAGATAAATGGAAAAATATCCTCAGGTGAGGATTTGAAAACAAAACAGGAAAGGACAATTGTCAAGGTCCAAACAGCTCTCATTGGCATGTTTCAGTCACAGAAAAGGGAAGATAAAGGGTAAATTAATGAGGGAAAAAAAGGGGGTAGAAGAGATGAGAGTACAGATATTAGGAAATTGGAAGGTGCCGATAGCAATCTCTTTTGAGCTGGAAGCTGGGCAATGCAGGGTACACCAGACCACCTTCTCTTCTCTGGGGCCCAGATGGATGCTACCAGTGTAGCAGTCACATCATTTAAGAACAGATTTGTATCATGAAGCATAAAGAAAAGAAGCTCATTAAATGCAACTTTTGCTCTATGGATGTCTTATTTTCTGATTCATTTTTACTGTTTCTGCTTATGGTGATGCTTTATATCTTTTTCATGGACTTCTGAATATGAGTTATCATTCATCATGGCCAGCATTATGTTAGACATTGCACATCTGTAGTATCATTTATTGTTCATAACCATCATAGGCGGCGGGTCACTTTTCCCATTTCGCAGAAGACATGGAAACCCCAGACTCACTTGCCCAGAGGTCTAACGTCAGGACAGAACAGTCCAGGAGCACACACCATTAGCTACTGCTCCCTAAAACACTAAGGTTTTTCCAGGAGTGATCAGTTTCTCTGCCCTTGAAACATTAGTTTGTTTTTAATTTGGTGTTGAACGTTTTCAGACAAAGTTGGATTTTTTTTTGGTCAGATTTTTTTAAATCAGATAAAGAGCAGGAGTCAGATTAATCTCCCTGTGTTTCTGCTGTGTTGCAAGGACATGCTTGTGAAGATGTGCAAAGACACATGAGATGTTCTTGATTTTGTAGCAGTAGATGATTTTTATTTAGTGTTTAGTGTCCTACAACTCCTTTTTAAAATCAAGTAAATAACTATAATCATTGCTTACATCTCTACTCTGGAATCTTGGCTCTAAAACATTCATGCCACATAGTTGGACATAACAACACTGCTGCTGGTTTTTGATAGACTCTGAGCTTTATTCCCTTATGCCCTTATAAGCAGATGTTACACACATGTCACTATACATAGAGTCCAGTGAGTGATGTGTATTAGTTGGACTATGGGAAAGTAAGTCTGATTGAGATATAGAGTTTGCTTATGAAATTTAAGATTGTCTTAGTTACTGGAAAATATTTTTTGCTTTTTATTGAACACCCAGAAAATATTACCACTTCACTTTTTCAGATTTTGACAAAGTTACCATTTTTATCTAAGCTTTGTGTTCTTCCCATCTCTTCCTGAAGACAACAGCTATAATTAGAGTGTTTCTATTTTACATTTTAAAATTTATTTCATGCTTCTCTAGATTTTTTGAAGAGTATGTGATGTCATGATGTCAGAAAAAAGGAAAAACAGGCCCTGAGATACATAAGCCATTGTTGGTCAGGAAAAGTAAATATTCTCCCCGTTTTCTAGGACCTTATATTTTTTATGGCTGACATAGTCTGTTCTCTTCTGTCTTCTGCTTCTGTGAAAACCTGGAGTGCTTATAATTGCTGAGTTCATGTACTTTCTCCTGCCTGTTTGCCTGGACATATGTTTCACTGAAGGTTCCTCATCTACATCCTCCTACCCAGTTTTCCTTCCTTCAGAGACTTGAGGTAGCAGTTCTCAGAGTGCGCCCAGAGACCTCTGGAAGTCCCCGAGACCCTTTCAGGAGTCTAAGAAGACAACTATTTTTATAATAACACCAAAGCAGAATTTGCATTTTTTACTTTATCTTACACATGTGCTGTGAAGTCTTCCAGAGGTTATATGAAATGTGTGCTTATGTATTGTTTTGTTTTAAATTTTCCAGTTTAATTTCTGCTATGACAAATATGGGTGGATATGACCATGTTAGCAAGGCTCTGTGGGCGTGGAGGACTCAGTCCTCTTTCAGAGCATAAACGGGAGGCTGCAGCTGCTTGCAGGATGCTGATGGTGGTGGTTTCGCAGTGTGAATATCGAGCGCATGAGAACTGGGCTGCAGAAGAGTATTTTGCTTTAGAAAGAAGTTGACAGGCCTCTTCTTCATTTCTGAGTGTTCTCCATTAACACGTCATGTGTCCTGTTGCTTTCATTGAGTAATCTAACTGCTTGATATTGTTGATTGTTACTGAACCAGTAACAAAAGAAAAATGTCTAATATTGAGAAAGGCTATATGAAATTTCCCAGGTCATCATCATAGAAGAAAATAATCTTTTTTAAGGACTGCAGTATGCATCCTATATGGTTTTGCTCTTCTGACTAGCATTTAGAAATATATATTGATTACATTTAACAGTATTAGGAAACACGTAGGTTCCCTCTTCCCATGGATTGCAGTATAAACATGCTCCCAGTGCTAAAGTTGGCTCAGGGGAAACAAAAGAAAAATGTAATTTCACGCCTGACTTGTACATAAATGTCAGGGCACAGAAGTGTCCTCTTTTCACAGCTGATAGTGACTTTTTTCCATGTCTGTAGCCTTTACCTCACCTTATAAATGATTGTGGTACAAAACATAAGGATTCATTCAGCACATATCCAGCTGTTACTGCCCTGCTTGCCTGAAGGATTAGCCTAGGATGGAAACCAGGGCCTGGAGATTTCTCATCCTTTGCTTTGAGATCCATAAAAAGCTAGAAGTACAGAGTTTTCCATTAAATGTTATGGACTTAAATTCTCTCAGTTTAGACTATTAAACTATTTAGCTGCATTAGCATATCTTTGTAGATTACATAAATCACAACTGAGTTACATAGTAACTACTCAGCGAAGGACTACTGGGTCTGTAAATACAAAGAATACATCTGCCATCTCCTTCCCCCCACTAATCAATAATCTATCAGCAATCTTTGTTACAGAACCTTAGAAACCTCAGCACAACTACTAACATCAAGCAGAGCCAGCTCTCAGATGCATAACTACTTTCCACCTTGGGCTTCTGCCATATTACTAGTCTGGGGCATGCAGGAACCATAGTGATCTAATTTTATAGGCAGCTTTTAATTTTAATATATTTAGAAATAATTAGGATGGAAAAGGAAGAGCAGCAATATTTGTATATAAGTTATCGCTTAAATGTATCCACTATTTCAAGAAAAAAAAAGTTAACTGGAAAAATGAAATTGCATTTCCAAGTATTTGGTATTTTGTTTGTATAAACTAGCAAATGGAGTGGGTTTTCTCATTTCTAGGCTCAAGTGTCCTAGTGTCTAGACAGTTCCTAGAAAGCTAAGTGATGTCTGGAGCCCTTTTTAGGACAGGAAGTTGAACATATCCAAATGTTTTGACCTTTAGGTTATTTTATTTCTGTGACCTAATGGAAAATTTGTGACGCTTTGGAATAATGGACTCAAATGCCTGTTCTGATCACCTTTAATCAAAAGATGGCATGGTAGGCCAGAGCCTGTCCTTGGCAGCCAGCCATTTGCCTCTAGAAAAATCTTGGCTATTAAAACACTTGTCTTCCTGTTCTGATCAGTATGAGTTCATTTTTGTTGCTCACAAGAACAAAATAGCTATATTCCTTTCATAGGCCTTTGAATCAAATAAGTTTCTCAACTCTTTTCAGTTGTGTTTTCAGAACGTCAGACAAGGCAGTTTTAAAAAACAATACTCCAGAACACATGCTAAGATTGCTCTGCCCTATCGTGTAGTCTGTTAAAATTCTTGGATTGGTATATAGATCAACTTGGAGTATGATTTGATTTTGTGTGGGTCATGGGCAATATTGACCAAACACCTGGCACACAGAGATAACATACAACACATTGTCTAGCATGTATTCTAACTCGGTGCTTCTCAAACTTTAATGTGTATACGAATCACCAGGGAACCTTGCTAAGTTGCAGATTCTGACTTGGTAAGTCTGGGGTGGGGCCTAGAGTCTGCGGTTCTAACATACTTCCCTGTGACGCTGATAACAGGTGGTCTGCAGACCACACTTTAGTGCAAGTACTTTTTACTCCTCTGTATTTAAACTTCCCAATTTGTTTTGTTTTCACTCTAACAAGGTGACAAAGACTTCAGGCTTGAGACCAATGGAACCAAGAGATATTAAAGCAGTTCGAGAATTAATCAACAGTTACCTGAAGCGGTTTCATCTCGCCCCGGTGATGGATGAAGAGGAAGTAGCCCACTGGTTCCTCCCCCAGGAGCACATTATTGACACGTTTGTAGTGGAGGTAAAGATAAGGTGATATGATAGTTCAGAAAAGTAGGAAAATACTGTGTCACTGAGTGTTTTCCAGAAAAATCATACAGTGCCACCTCTTTCCTCTTCCTCCATGGTTTACCACTTCTATACCAGATTTCTGCTCACCGTGCTAGAGCCAGATTTTCTTACAGTTTCCATTCTTGCATAAACACACTTTTACTACTTGTGAATAGGAAATCACAATGCTTTTCTGTTGCTACCTGTGTGGTTAATTGCTTTTCTCAATTTTGAAAAAAAGCCATTTGGATGACCTCCTTTGAGGTAGATACATTCCAAAGTTTAATATTCCTTTGGTTTTGCAAAACTGGAATTGAACTGCCTTTGGTTGAGATTCACCCACTTAACTTAACCCTCCTTGTTCAGAGGAAGGAAGGAAAAGTAACAGTTCAGATTTTCTGATTATTGGTTAGATGAGTTTAACATAGTGATTTTTCAACCATTTTTTCAAGGCCCAGAATTTGTTGTACAAATGCTGTTTCACTTTGAAGCTCTTTTGGTTGAAGTGAGGTGGAGTTGAGAAGTTGGGGTTTAAACTAGTAAGTACCTGGAGGAGAGGAAGGAGTGAGGAGGTCAGTTAGAAGGTACTGTAGAGGGCTGTTCACTATTTAGTCATGAGAATTGAGCTGGAAGTGTATTTTCAGCATTGTCAGGCATTGTCTGATGTAAAATTATGGCCAGGTTAGGGCAGTAATGGTGAGAGCAGACAGAATGAAGTCAGAGAACATTTCTGAAAAACAGTTGAGCAGTCTTTGCTTTTAAACTTTTATTTGTAAAACAGTGCTGGGGTGGATATCTTTGTGTATAAACCTTTATGTACTTGTGTTTCTCCAGAGCAGCAGTTGTCAAAGTTTTTGATCTCAGGACTCAGTCCTTCACTCTTTTAAGAATTATTGAGGCCCTGGCCAGTTTGGCTCAGCGGTAGAGTGTTGGCCTGTGGATCAATGAGTCGTGGGTTCGATTCTGGCCAAGGGCACGTACCTCGGTTGCAGTTCGTCCCCAGCCTTGGTCGGGGTTGTGTGGGAGGTAGCCAGTCGATGTGTCCCTCTTACATCGATGTTTCTCTCTCTCCCTTTCTCTCCCTCTCTTTCTCTTCCACTCTATCTGAAGATAAATAGAAAAATATCCTCGGTTGAGGACTAAAAGAAAAAAAAAAGAATTATTGAGGACCCCAAAGGCCTTTTTATTTTGTGGATTATATCTAAAGATATTTACTGTATTCAAAATTAAAACAGAAAAATTTAAATATTATTTTCTAAGTCAGACAAAGCCAAATACCATATAATCTCACTTATATGGGGAATCTGTAAAACAAACAACCTCTTAGATACAGATAACAGATTGGTGATTGTCAGAAGTGGGAACTGGGGTTTGAGGGGCGAAATGGGTGAATGTGGTCAAAGGTATAAACTTCTAGTTATAAAATAAGTGAGTCATGAGGATGTAATGTACAGCATGTTGACTATAGTTAACAATACTGTTTTGTATATTTGAAAGTTGCTACAAGAGTAGATCTTAAAAGTTCTTAGCACATGAGAAAAAACTTGTAACTATGTGAGGTGATGGATGTTAAGTATTCTTACTGTGATCATTTCACAATATATACATATATCAAATCATTATATTGTTCACATGAAACTAATACAGTGTTATATGTCATTTATATCTCAGTTAAAAAAAGAAAAAGAAGAAATAATTGGAAAGTATATATTATTTAATAACCACATAGCAATATGCCCATTACATTTTACCTAAATGACATATTTTGTATGAAAAATAACTATTTTCCAAAGTAACAAAATTAGTGAAAAGAATGGTGGTGTTATTTTTGCAAGTCTCTTAAACATCTGACTTAATAGAAGACCAACTGGGTTCTCACATCTTCTGCAGTCAGCCTATTGTGATACATTGTTTTGGCTGAAGTATATGAAAAATAAATCCTTCACACAGTATTGGAGATATGGAAAAGAATGAGTATTTTAATAGCCTTTTCAGATAATTGTGGATATTCTGTATCTGAAAATCATATCAATGAACTTTTCATGCTCTTAGATTAAAATCCATTGGTGTATCTTGTTTTTTGAATGATTCTTTTACCAATGAGTTTGCAACATTATATATCAGTCATTTGGAAAATATTTGTTCACTGAGTTACATAGATCTTCCAAATATTGATGTTTCATTATATAACATAAATCATATTCATTGATACTACCACCATTGTCATCATCAGAAAAGTATAAAATACAGCTCATAGTCGAGGAGACTGGTTTTTCCGAACTTTAACTTGCACCTGAAAGCTCAAATGTTATCATTGGCAACAAATTCTGCCAACTTTTTCCTTGAAGTGATTGGCTCACGTCATATTTTCAGTATGTGTCAAATACCCAAGTCTGAGCGACCATTTTGCCAGTCCTGCTTTAAATTGGTGTTCCATGAAAAAAGTGGCTAGTTCAGCTCACAACTCAGTCGCCTGAGGGCTTCTAGAGATAGTCTTTGTGTTTCAGTCTGCAGCAGAATGCTTCACACAGAGGATTAAAAAGATGAGTTAAGGGTTGAGTGTTAATAAAATTAATTTTTAATCAAGGACATACTTATGTGAAGCTTGTTTTTAACTGTGAGGGTGTGGTGATGATGAATAGAGTGACCACTGGTGCGGTTTGGTGCCACTGCCATGTTTTGTGCTGAGGCACCAGCACTGGTACCCACTGTTGCTTCTGCACTCTCAATGCAGATGTCACATGGTGAACAAAACAAATAACTTCTTAGTGCTCTTATAGAAACGGTTTTCGCCTCACAGGCTTCTGAAAGGGTCTCAGGTACCCACAGGAGTTCACAGACCACATTTTGAGAACTGCTGCCCTAATGTATCTACTTAGAAGTTGAACTGCTTAGTCTAAGGATCACACACATCTTTAACATTACTAGAGATTGCCAAATATCTCTTAGCAGTGTGTGAAAAGTCCTGTTTCCTCACATTCTCACTAACATTTGAGGGTATTACCAGATTTTAAATGTAGACCTGTCTGATGGGTATCAAATGGTATCTTGTTTTTAATTTATATTTCTTATCACCGGTGAATTTGAACATCTTGTCATCAATCTGTTAGCCATTTTTATTTCTTATATGAGTTTGCTGTTCATATACTTGGCCTGTTTTTCCTTTTGACTGTAAGCCTCTCAGTTTGTATAAGTTTTTCTGTATGCTCAATTTAATATTTTGTATTGTGGACTATTTCTGGGTTCTCTATTCTGTTCCATTGATCTCTATGTCTGTTCCTCCACTAGTACCACACTGTCTTGATTATTAAAGCTCTGTAGTATGCATTGATAGCAGGTACAGTGATTTCTGTCACTTTTCTTTGTTGAGATTGTTTCAGCTATTTGCTTAGCCTTTCCATATAAATTTTAGAAGAAAAGTGTCTTTGTCTACAAAACACCTTGCTGAGATTTTGATAAGAAGAATTACATTAAATCTATAGATTACCCTGGCCAGGTGGCTCAGTTAGTTGGAGCGTCGTCCCATACACCAAAAAGGTTGTGGGTTTGATTCCCAGTCAGGGCACATACCTAGGTTTCATGTTCGATCCCCATTCAGGGCACATAGGGGAGGCAACCAATCGATGTTTCTCTCTCACATTGATGTTTCTGTCTCTCGTCCCCTCTTCCTCTATCTCTAAAATCAAAAAACATATTTTCGGGTGAAAATTAAAAAAAAAAAACTATCAATTAATTTGGAGAGAATTGACAAGTCTTCTAATCCATGAACATAGTGTATCTCCATTTATTTTATCATCCTGTAATTCTCAGCATACAGATCCTGTATATGTTTTTTTTTTAATTGAATTTATTGGGGTGACATTGGTTAATAAATTTATATAGGTTTCAGGTGTACAATTTTATAATACATCATCTGTATATTGAATTGTGTGTTCACCACCCCAAGTCAAGTCTCCTTCGACCACCATTTATCTCCCCTTTACCCTCTTTTACCTTCCTCTACTCCGTTTCCCTTTGCTAATCACCATACTGATGTCATCTTCACCTGAGGACATTTTTGCATTTATCTTCAGATAGAGCGGGAGGGAGGGAGGAAGAGAGAGAGAGAAACATCGATGTGAGAGAGAGAGACATGAACAGTCACCACCCACATGACCCCAACGGGGGCCGGGACGAACCACAACCGAGGTATGTGCCCTTAGCAGGAACGGAACCCGGGACTCTATGGTCCGTGCGCCGACGCTCTGACCGCTGAGCCAAACTGGCCAGGGCTACCACAGCTTTTTTATCCACACATCTACTGGTGGACACTTGGGCTGTTTCCAAATCTTGGCTATTGTAATTAACGCTTCAGTGAACAGGTGCATATATTCTTTTGAATTAGTGTCTTGGGTTTCTTTGGATATATTCCCAGAAGTAGAATTTCTGGGTCATAAGGCAGTTAACATTTTTAACTTTTTGAGGTAACTCCATACTGCTTTCCACAGTGGCTGCACCAATTTGCATTCCCATCAATAGTGCACGAGGGTTCCCTTTTCTCCACATCCTTGCCAAAACTTGTTATTTGTTAATGTATTGATGATAGCCATTCTGACAGGTGTGAGGTGATATCTCATTGTAGTTTTAATTTGCATTTCTCTAAAGATTAGTGATGTTGAACATCTTTGCATATGTCTATTGATCATCTGTATGTCCTCTTTGGAGAAGTGTCTATTCAAGTCCTTTGCCCATTTTTTAATTGGATTTTTTTTTTTTTTGGCATTGAGTTTTATAAATTCCTTATGGATTTTGGATATTAACCCCAAATCTGATGTATCATTGGCCAGTATGTTCACCCATTCAGTGGGTTGTCTTTTCATTTTGTTGATGATTTTCTTTGCTGTGCAAAAACTTTTTAGTTTGATGTAATCCCAGTTGTTTATTTTTTCTTTTGTTTCCCTTGCCCAAGGCAATATATCAGGAAAAAAATAGCTATAAGAAATTTCCGAGATTTTACTGCTTGTGTTTTCTTCTAGGAGTTTTATGGTTTTGAGTCTAACATTTAAGTCTTTAATCAATTTTGAGTTTATTCTTGTGTATGCTGTAAGAAGGTAGTCTAATTTTTTATACCTATCTGTCCAATTTCCCCAACGTTATTTATTGAATAAGACTATCTTTACTCCATTGTATGTTCTTGCCTCCTTTGTCAAATATTAATTTTTTTAGTCCTCTCGCGAGGATTTTTTTTTTTTTTTTAATTGATTTGGGAGAGAGAAACATGGACCAGTTGCCTCCCGTTCACGTCCAACTAGGGATCTAACCCACAACCTGGGTATTGCCCTTACCAGGAATCAAACCCATGACCCTTCAGTGAGTGGGACAATGCTCCAACCAACTGAACCACACTGGCCAGGGCATCACATATTAATTGACCATAAAGGCATGGGTTTATTTCTGGACTCTATTTTGTCCCATTGATCTGTATGTCTGTTTTTATGCCATTACCATGCTATTTTGACTATTATGGCCTTGCAGTATATTTTAATATCAGGTAGTGTGATTCCTCCAACCTTGTTATTTCTCAGGACTGCTGTAGCTATTCTGGGTCTTCTGTGGTTCCATATAAAATTTAGGATTATTCTACTTCTGTGAAATATGCCATTGGTGTCTTGATAGGAATTGCATTGAATCTATAGATAGCTTTGGGTACTGTGAACATTTTAATGATGTTAATTCTTCCTATGCATCAGCGTGGTATATGCTTTCACTTATTTATATCATCTTTTATTTCTTTCTTCAGTGTCTTATAATTTTCTGAGTATAGGTCTCTAAGATCCTTGGATAAATTTATTCCTATGTATTTTTTTAAGCAATTGTGAATGGGATTTTTTTCTTAGTTTCCCCTTCTGATAGTTCATTATTGGTGTATAAAAATGCAACTGGTTTCTGGATATTTATTTTGTATCCTGCTACTTTACTGAATTCATTTATCAATTCTAGTAGTTTTTTGTTGTTGTTAATCTTCACCCAAGGATATTTTTCCATTGATTTTTAGATAGAGTGGAAGAGGGAGTGGGGGAGAGAGAGAGAAAGAAATGTCGATGTGAGAGAGACACATCAATTGATTGCCTTCCTCCTGCACTACCCTGATGGGGAACGGGGATTGAACCTGCAACCCAGGTACGTGCCCTTGACCAGGAACCAAACCTGCGACCCCTCTGTCTGAAGGCCTGCACTCTAACCACTGAGCCAAACCAGCCAGGGCCAATTCTAGTAGTTTTTTGGTGGAATCCTTAAGGTTCTTTATGTACAGTATCATGTCATCTCCAAATAATGACCGTTTGACTTTTTCCTTTCCTATTAGGATATCTTTTATTTCTTCCTCCTATCTGATTGCTGTGGCTAGGACTTCCAGTACTATGTTGAATATGAGTGGTGAAAGTGGACATCCCTCTCTTGTTTTCTTTTTTTTTTTTAACCTCACCCGAGGACATCTTTGCATTTATCTTCCGATAGAGCAGGAGGGAGAGAGGGAAGAAAAGAGAGAGAGAAACATTGATGTGAGAGAGACACATTGAGTGGTTGCCACCCACACGACCCCAACCGGGGCCAGGGACAAACTGCAAGCGAGGTATGTGCCCTTAGCGGGAACCAAACCCGAGCCTCTCTGGTCCGTGGGCTGACGCTCCACCCGCTGAGCCAAACCAGCTAGGGCAGCCCTCTCTTGTTTTCAATCTTAAGAGAAACGCTTTTAGTTTTTGCCCATTGAGTATGATGTTGGCTGTGGGTTTGTCGTATATGACCTTTATTATGTTGAAGTATGTTTCCTCTATTCCTACTTTGCTGAGAGTTTTTATCATAAATGGCTGCTGAATTTTATCAAATGCTTTTTCTGCATCTGTTGATATGATCATGTGATTTTTTGTTTTTAATCCTCACTAGAGGATATCCTTCCATTGATTTTCAGACAGAGTGGGAGGGAGGGGGGGGGAGAGAGAGAGAGAGAGAGAGAGAGAAAAACATTGGTGTGAGAGAGACACATTGATTGGTTGCCTCCCGCACAACCCCAACCAGGGCCGGGGATCAAACCACAACTGATGTACATGCCCTTGACAGGAATAGAACCCGCCACTCTTTGGTCTGCGTGCCCACCCTCTAACCACTGAGTCAAACCAGCCAGGACTGATCATGTGATTTCTATTGTTCATTTTGTTCATGTGGTGTAGCACGTTTACTGATTTGCAGGTATTGTACTAATCTTGCATCCCTGGAATAAATCCCACTTGATTATGGTGTATGCTCTTTTTTTTTTAAAGATATTTAAATTGGTTTTTAGAGATAGAAAGAGAAACATCAATGTGAGAGTGAAACATCGATCAGCCGCCTCCTGTATGCCCCCTACCAGGGATTGAGCCTGCAACACAGGCATGTGCCCTGACCTGGAATCGAATCAGCAAACTTTCGGTGTGTGGGACAACATACAACCAACTGAGCCACATTGGCCAGGGCATCATCTTTTTAATGTATTGCGGGGTCTGGTTGGCTAATATTTTGTTGAGGATATTAGCATCTTATGTTCATTGGTGATATTGGCCTATAGTTTTTTTCTTCGTAGAGTCTTTATCTGGTTTTAGAATTAGGATAATGCTGGCTTCGTAAAATGAGCTTGGGAGTCTTCCCTCCTCTTGAATTTTTTGGAATAGTTTGCGGATAGGTGTTGGTTATTTGTTGAATGTTTGGTAAAATTCACCTGTGAAGCCATTTGGTCTAGGGCTTTTGTTTGTTGGGAATTTTTTGATTATTTCTTCAGTTTCACTAATTGTAATCTGTGTATTCAGATTCTCTGATTCTTCCTTGTTCTGTTTTGGAAGATTGCATGTTTCTATGAATTTGTCCATTTCTTCCAGATTGTCCAATATACTGACATATAGTTGTTTATAATATTTTCTTACAATTTTTTTTATTTCTTTGGTGTCAGCTCTTCTCTTCTTTCATTTCTGATTTTATTTATTTGGGTTCTCTCTGATGAGTCTGGTTAAAGGATTGTCAGTCTTGTTCATCTCTGCAAAGAAGCAGCTCTTGGTTTCATTGATCTTTTGTATTTTTTTTTTTTTTAGATTCTATTTTATTTATTTCTGCTCTGATTTTTATTATTCTGTTCCTTTTACTCACTTTGGGCTTTGTTTGTTGTTCTTTTGCATGTTCCCTTAAGTATAAAGTTAGATGTTTATTTGAGATTTTTCTTGTTTTTTGAGATAGGCCTGTAATGCTATGAATTTCCCTCTGAGGACTGCTTTCTCTGTGTCCCATGGATTTTGGGATGTTGTTTTCTCATTTTAATTTGTTTCAGGGTATCTTTTGATTTCTTCCTTGATCTCATTGTTAACCCATTCATTGTTAGTAACATGTTATTTAGCCTTCATATCTTGTGTGTTTTTCAGTTTTTTTTTCTTGTGATTGATTTCTAGTTTCATACCAGTACAGTTAGAGATGATGCTTGGTATGATTTTAATCTTCTTAAATTTATTGAAATTTGTTTTGTGTTCTAACATGGGGTCTATCCTAGAAAATGTTCCATGTGCACTTGAGAAGAATGTATATTTTGCTGCTTTGGAGTGAAATGCTCTGAAGATATTAATGAAATCCATTTGATCTAGTGTGCCATTTAAGACCACCGTTTCCTGTCTGGAAGGTCTATCCATTGATTTCAATTGGGTGGTAAAATCTCCTATTGTGACTATGTTACTGTCAGTATCTCCCTTTATATCCCTCAAGATTTTCTTTACATATTTAGGTGCTCTTATGTTCCGTGCATATGTGTTTACAAGGGTTATATCCTCTTATTGGATTGTTCCTTTTATCATTATGTAGTGTCTTTCTTTGTCTCTTACTGTAGGCATTGTTTTAAAGTCTGTTTTGTCAGATATAACTATTGGTACTCCCGCTTTTTTCCCTTTCCATTTGCAAGAAGTATCTTTTTCCATCCCTTTACTTTTAGTCTGTGTGTATCTTTCATTCTGAGGTGGGTCTCTTGTAGACAGCACATATATGGGTCTTGTTTTCTTATCCATTCAGCCTGCCCTATGTCTTTTGATTAGAGCATTTAAGCCATTCACATTTATTTATTTTATTTTGTTGTAAGAGGACTTATTTTATTGTTAGAGGACATTTGTTAAAGCTGGGGACAGTGAAACAAGAGAGGGACTAGGATAGACCAAGCAACAGGAGAGAGACTAGGTGGGGAAATGAGCCTAGGTTGGGTTGCTTTGGCTAAGAAGTCAGAGAAAGGGGCCTTGGGGACAGGTTCAACGAGTTTGCCTGAGATGAGCTGCTGCCCATTGCTCCCTGGTTGCAGTCCTCATGGGGTCCCTTAGAGTATAGGAGATACATGCCTGTGGGGGAGGTAGAAGGGGAAGGGAAGGGTGAGGCCATGCTCCTGGGAGGGAGAGCACGCCTAAGCCATTTACATTTAAAGTGATTATTGATAGGTATGTATTTGTTGCCATTTTATTCTTTTAACTATGTTCCTCTGTTGTTTTCCTTTTTCTTCTTCTTCTTAAAGCAAGTCCTTTAACATTTCTTGTAATACTAGTTTGGTGGTAACAAACTCCTTTAGCTTTTTCTCATCTGGGAAGCTCTTTATTTTTCCTTCAAGTTTAAATGTTAGCCTTACTGGGTAAAGTAGTCTTGGTTGTGTAGTTCTTGCTTTTCATCAGTTTGAATATTTCATGCCAATCCCTTCTTGCCTGGAATGTTTCTGTTGAGAAATCAGCCGACAATTTTATGGGAGCTCCCTTGTAGGTAACTTAACTGTCTTTCTCTTGCTGCTTTTAAGATTTTCTCTTTGTCTTTAACCTTTGCCATTTTAATTATAATGTGTCTTGGTGGTGTGGGCCTCATGTTTTCTTAAGCATTTACCTAAATACTTCATTTTCCTTGGAGTGATTATAAATGTTATTGTGTTTTTAAATTTGGTTTCTGCATGTTCATTATTATATACAAATACAATTGCTTTTTTTTGTATTGATCTTGTATCCTGATATCTTGCTGAAATCACTTATTAGTTCCAGTTTATTTGTAGATTTCTTGGGATTTTTACCTAGACAATCATGTCATCTGCAAATTAGGAACAATTTTATTTCTTCTCTTCCCACCTGTATCCCGTTTATTTTATTTTTTCTTGCTTTAGTAGAGGAGCTAGATCTTCCAGTACTTTTTGGAATAAGAGTGGTGAAGGTTGACATCCTTGTCTTATTCTTCATATTAGGAGAAAAGCATTCAGTTTTCCATCATAAGGTGTATTTGCTGTAGAATTTTTGTAGATGCACCTTATCAATTTGAGATAATTCCCCTCTGTTCCTAACTTGCTGAGAATTCTTATAATGAATGGGTGTTGAATTTTGTCCAGTGCTTTTTCCACTTCAACTGATACAATCATACGAGTTTTCTTCTTTAGCCTGTTGATATGGTATATTACATTGATTTGATTTTTAAATATTTGACCACCCTTGCATTCCTAGAAAAAATCCAATTGTTTATGGTGTATAATTCTTTCTATGCATTTTTTAATTTGGATTACTGATATTTTGTTGATTTTTTTTTTTTTTTAGTTCATGAGTATACATGGTCTGCAGGGTTTTGGGGGGGTCGTTTATTTGTTTTTGGTACTGTTGTCTGGTTTAGGCATCAGGATAATACTGGCCTAATAAAATGAGTTGGGAAATGTTACCTCCTCTTCTGTTTTCTAGAAGAGATTATATATAATCAGTGATAATTCTTTAAATGTTTGCTAGAATTCTTCAGTTAAAACCATCTGACCTGCCTGGCCTGTGTGGCTCAGTTGGTTGAGCGTTGACCCAGGCCACCAGGAGGTTGCCTGTTTAGTTCCTGATTGGGGCACATGCCTAGCTGGTGGGCTTGATCCCCAGTTGGTAGGTGTGCAGGAGGCAGCCGATCGATGTTTCTCTCTCATCGATGTTCCTACCTCTCTCCCTCTTCCCTTCCTCTCTCTGAAATCAATAAAAACATATTTAGAAACAAAAAAAAAATACCATCTGACCTTAGAGAATTTTTTTGTTAAAACAATTCATTATTCAGATAATCTTTTTCACTTGATTGCGGTGTTAACAGTTTGTGATTTTTTAAGAATTGGTTCTTTGCCCTGGCCGGTTTGGCTCAGCGGTTAGAGCATCGGCCCGTGGACCTGGGAGTCCCAGGTTCGATTCCTGCTAAGGGCACATACCTCGGTTACAGTTTGTCCCCAGCCCTGGTTGGGGTTGTGCGGGTGGCAACCAATCAATGTCTCTCTCTCACATCGATGTTTCTCTCTCTCTCTTCCTCCCTCTCTCCCTCCTGCTCTATCTGAAGATAAATGCAAAAATATCCTCTGGTCAGGATAAAAACAAAAAAAAAGAATTAGTCCTTTTCCTCTAAATTGTCAACCTTACAAGAATAAAGTTGTTCATAATTACTTCCTTGTTATTCTTTTAATTGCTGCCAGATATATAGTGATAACCCTGATTTCATTCCTTCTATTGATGATTCATACCTTCTCTTTATTTTTGTCAGTCTTGCCAGCATTGCATCAATGCCATTGATTTTTTCCCTAAGAACCAGGCTTTTGTTTCATTGGTTTTCTCTATTGTTTTCCTATTTTCAATTTCATTGATTTGTGATCATATGATTAGTTCCTTCCTTTGCTTGCTCTGGGTTTATTTTGCTCTTCTTTTTCTCATACCTTGAGGGAAGGAATTAGATTATTGAGATCTTTGTCTGTTACAGTGTAAGTAGTTACTTCTGTAAATGTCCCTCTCTGTACTGCTTTAGCTTAATCCTACATATTTTAGTATGTTCTATTTTCATTTTCATTCAAGTCTATGTATTTTTTAAAAATTTCCTTTGAGACTTTCTCTTTTTGACCCATGGATTACTTAAATTTTGTTGTTCAATTTTGATGTTACGAGAAGTCCAGTTGATTTCTAGTTTCATTCTATTGTGGTTGGAAAACACACTCTGTACGATTTCAGCTGTTAGCATTCTTGAGGTTTGTTTTAGGCCCATATGATCTATCTTGGCGAATGTTCTATGTGCTTATGAAATGTATATTGTGCTGTTTTAGGTGGAGTGTTTATATATGCTAATTAGATCCTGTTGATTGTGTTCAAAGATTTTTTTTTTATATTCTTGCTGAATTTCTTTCCAGTAGTTCTGTTAGTTGATAAAAGGGGTGTGAAAGTCCTCAACTTTAATTGTGCATTTGTCAATTTCTCCTTACAGCTGTATCAGTTTTTCTTGATGTATTTGTAAAGTCTTATTTGGTACTTATACATTTTAGGACCTTTATGTCTACTTAGTGGATCTATCTTTTTATGATCATGTAATACCCCTCTTTATCTCTAGTAATTTTCTTTGCTCTGAAGTCACTTTATTGGATATTAATATAGCCACTCCTACTTTTTTTTTTTTTTATCCTCACCCGAGGACATTTTTTTCATTTTTTTTTTTTTAACATTTTTTCATTTTTTGCTCAGATAGAGTGGGAGGGAGGGAGAGGAAGAGAGAGAGAGAGAAACATCGACGTGAAAGGGACACATCGAGTGGCCACCACCCGCACGACCAACCAGGGCCGGGGACAAACTGCAACCGAGGTACACGCCCCTAGCGGGAACCGAACCCGGGTCTCTCTGTACTGCAGGCCAACGCTCCAACCGCTGAACCAAACCGGCCAGGGCCATTTTTTTCATTTTTTGTTCAGATAGAGTGGGAGGGAGAGAGAGGAAGAGAGAGAGAGAGAAACATCGACGTGAAAGGGACACATCGAGTGGCTGCCACCCGCACGACCAACCAGGGCCGGGGACAAACTGCAACCAAAGTACATGCCCTTAGCGGGAACCGAACCTGGGTCTCTCTGGACTGCAGGCCGACGCTCTAACCGCTGAGCCAAACCGGCCAGGGCACCACTCCTACTTTTTAAACAATGTTTGCATGGTATATCTTTTGTAGTCCTTTTGTTTTCAATCCATATATGCCATTGAATTTGAAATGAGTTTCTTGTAAACAGCATGTAGTTGGGCCATGTTTCTTTATCCACTCTGCCAATCTTTTTTTTTTTTTTGATTGGTATATTTAGATCATTTACATTTGATAATTATTGATATGTTAGAGCTTAACACTGCCATTTTATTATTTGTTTACTGTTTGTTTCCTCTGGTATTGTTCCACTGTCTCTTTATCTTTGCCTTCCTGTGCGTTGCATGAAGAATTTTTTAAGGTTCTTTTTTTTTTTTATCCTCACTCAAGGACACCCTTCCATTTTTTGTTCAGATAGAGTGGGAGGGAGGGGGAAAGAGAGAGAGAGAAAAAAAAACATTGACAGGAAAGGGACACATCATGTGGCTGCCTCCCGCACGACCCCAACCAGGGCCAGGGACGAATTGCAACCGAGATAAGCTCCCTTGGCTGGAACCGAACCCGCAACTCATTGGTGCACAGGACGACGCTCTAACCACTAAGCCAAACTGGCCAGGGCTCTTTCTTTATTTTTAGTATATTTGAGTGTATTTGTATAGTTTTCATAATGGTCACTCTGGGTATTACAATATACATATGTAACTGATCATAGTCTACTGGTATCAACATTTTACCACTTCAGGTACTTTACTCCATTTAGGTCCCTTTACATTCTTGACTTAAATATCAATGTCTTGAGTATCAGGTGGTTTTATAACTTTTGTTTCAATCACCAAGTAAATTTATAAAACTTGAGAGTTAAAGCATAACACAGGTTTGAACTATGTGGGTACACTTATATACAGGGTTTTTTTTTTCAATAAATATGTATAGTACTATAAATTTGTTTTCTCTTCCTTATGATTTTAATAACATTTTATTTTTTCTAGCTGACTTTATTGTAAGACTATGGTATATAATACATATACAAAATATGTGTTAATTGACTGTTTATGTTATTAGTAAGCTTTTAGTCAGCAGTAGGCTATTAAGTTTTGGGGAGAGTCAAAAGTTATATGCAGATTTTCAACTGTACAGGAGGTCAGCGCCTCTAACTCCCGCATTGTTCAAGGGTCAACTGTATACCAAAATTTCTGCTGTTTCTATCGTTTGTTCTTCCTTCTTGATGCACCAAGATTCCTTATTATTTCCTTTCTATTTGAAGAATTTCCTTTGGCCAGTCCTAAAGGTATGTCTACTTGCAACAAATTCTTCTAGTTTTCATTTGTCTGAGAATGTTCTTATTCCTGAAGGATAGTTTCACCAGATACAGAATTCATGGTTGATGGTTCTTCTCTTTCAGCACTTAAAAAAATGTTGTCAGGTCCTTCAACCTGGATTACAATATTGTGTATACCAAAATATTAAAAAGTAAAACACAGGAGTTTCCTATATATTATTTTAAAATAAAAACAATTTTCCCAACCAAAAAAAAAAATGTTGTCACTTCCTTCTGGCCTCGATGATTTCAGATGCGAAATCTTCTGTCAGTTGAATTGTTTTTCTGTAGGTAATGCATTGTTTCTCTGTGGCTACTTCCAAGAATTTTCTTTGTAGTTTTCAGAAATTCAACTATGATGTGTCTTGCAGTGGATTTTTTTGAGTTTATCCTGTAAAGGCTCACTCAGCTTCTTAAATCTGTTGTGTGTATTTTGCCCAATTTGGGAAGTTTTCAGCCATTATTTCTTCAGATATTCTTTCAGCTCCATACTTTCTCCTTTCCTTCTGGGACTCCAGTGATATGAATGTTGGATCTTTTGTTACTGTCCCACAGATCCCTGAGACTTAATTCATATTTTTTCAGTCTGTTTTCTCTTTTTTGTTCAGATTGGGTAAATTCAACTGAATTCTTCAAGTGTAGTGATTCTGTCCTCTGTCATCTCCACTCTACTATTAAGCCCCTCCAGTGAGTTTTTTTTTTTTTAATTGAAAATCTTTATTAAAGCAGATAGTTTAGGTCTTTAATTAATCTCTAATACTGAGCTGCTAATACAACACAATAGAGAATCACTTTAGTTTAGTGTCTCTAACTTCTTTATGTCTAAAAAAGGCTTAATGAATCAGAAGCACTCAAAAAACAGATATCCCTGTGGAATTGTCTTTCCTGCTGAAATACTAGCAATAGCATGCAGGTGGACTAGCTTCAGCTGTGTAATTCAAACATATCATAGTTTGAATTATATGCAAACTACATAGGCCACCACAGCTATTAAAACAACCCAAATAATATCAGTTTATTTCTTGTATTGAAAGGTATACCAGCCCTGGCCGGTTTGTCTCAGTGGTTAGTGCATCAGCCTGTGGACCAAAGGGTCTCTCGGGTTTGATTCCGGACAAGGGCACGTACCTGGGTTTCGGGTTCGACCCCCGGCCCTGGTCAGGGTCCTGCGAGAGGCAGCCAATCAGTGTGTCTCTCTCACATCCATGTTTCTCTTTCTCTCTTCCTCTCTCTCTCTCCCTTCCACCCTATCTAGAAATCAATGGAAAAATGTCCTCAGGTGAAGATTAACAAAAAAAGAAGAAAGGTATACTAATGATAATGAAATCAATACCACTATTGCATCCCTTTTGATTTTTCAGTTTCATATTTTCTCAGTTATTCACATATGTATATTTTGGGACAGTACCAATGCCTTTCACACGCTTCTAAAAACAGCTTCCAAACTCAATCCAACTTTGCTTTAAGCTAATAAAATTCTCACCTTGTGCCAAGATGTTAAATGCTATACAGTGTCTGTTTGTTAGAAAAGGCAGCCTTCTAATCCTCAACACTCTTACCTCTGCAAAAACAATGCTTCTACTTTGATCACTTTTCCATAAGTCTAGAGAGACTCATTAATCATCCTGAGGGGAAGCTTTCCTTTTAAAACTTTCTACTGCTTAAGGTCTTTATGCAAATCATTAACTAGCCCTTAGCCTAAGATTACAACACCGTGCCTTTCTTGGCCTCTACATAACATACTCTACAAGGCGCCAAATCAGACTGCAAGGGAGAAGTATGAGTTGTTGCTTTTTGTTCTAACAAAAAGTTACAGTGTAAGTCAGAGATTAAAAAATTAGCTTAAGTACATGGATAATATTTGTTCTAGGAGGTATTTATCTGACATTACCTTTGTTCTTTAGAATTCCAGTGGTAAACTTACTGACTTCCTGAGCTTCTACACACTCCCCTCCACAGTCATGCACCACCCTGCTCACAAGAGCCTCAAAGCTGCCTACTCCTTCTACAACATTCACACGGAGACACCCCTGCTAGACCTCATGAATGATGCGCTCATTATAGCTAAATTGGTAAGAAATTCACTATTTTTTGTTCTGTTTGTTTTTTCTAAATATGTGTGTCAAAATACATAAAACATCTTACTTTATTTTCTTCCACACAGGAGGAATTCAGTTGAGTTTTATTTTGTTTGCTTGTTTGTTTTACTTTTGACCATCAGTCAAAGGAATAATTTTGATAAGAGTTTCTTTTAAAACTTTAGTGGCTATTTTCATCATTAATTCTATTGCAACTTAACCAAAAAGACATTTTGTATCAACTAGATACTTTAAACACTTGCATAAGAATACATAAAACCCATAAGGAAAATAAGATATGATCCCATGATATAAGAAAATACATGTGTTTGTTTTGCAGTGAATAATTAGCAACAATAAGTTTTTTTATTCAAATAAATGGTCTCTGTAATTTAAAATGAAAGGGATTTTATTTTTTAAATTAAGGGGATTATTGTTAAAATTTAAAAATTTTTAAATGAAAGGAATTAAATTAAAAATATACTTTACTATATTTATATTGTTTTTTAAATTTCCTCAGTGTCATAGGATAATTATTAAATTATCTTTAAAAAGAAATTGAAACAAGATACATTTTGATGTAATTATTGAACATGAGAAAATACTGTTCATGAGAATTGGGAACGACACATCAAAAGTGTTTTGCTTTCATTTACTAGTATTTGATCATTGGTTAAAAAACAACAAAAAACATTACTAGTGGATGCCAAAATCATCATTATCTGATTCTTTGATCCTATTGCTCATTTTTAACTACCTCCCAAAAAAGGCCTGTAATAAGTTATTTAAGGTAAAAATGCTGAGAAATAGAAATCTAGGTGCTTCATTTATATCACATTTTGCATAGTATTATCTAACATTTTAAAGACATTAGATTTTTACTATTAAATTTTACTAAATTTGTTTCCCATTATCAGCCCAAGACACACTATTTAAAGTTTTTACAACTTTGTTTCTTGGCCGTAACTTGAGCTAAGTCAGAAGTTAGAAAGACCAGGAACTAACAGTTCTGGAGATGGAGCCATCTAGTCAACTGTTCCTTCTAAAGCAGGAACAAATATTTTCTGAACTTGTAATAGATTTTTTTATGTCATTGTTAGTCAGCATACTGTATTTTAATTGAGCATTTCTGGATAATCTTACTGACTCCATCAGATTCACTGCTAGTTATATAAGACAGTTTTGAACCGAATTCTTAATCTATATTACATATATATATATATATATATATATATATATATATTACAGACATTGAATGTTATTATAAATGCATATTCGGGTTATTAGAGGAATTCAATGTTATGCTGAAATGCATACACAGAAAACACTCTAGTCTTTTGCAATTTTCAATTTTAAATCCTTTTTACATTGGCAGAAAGGATTTGATGTATTCAATGCACTAGATTTGATGGAAAATAAGACATTCTTGGAAAAACTCAAGTTTGGTATAGGAGATGGCAGTTTACAGTATTACTTGTACAATTGGAGGTGTCCAGGAACAGATTCTGAAAAGGTAAGAAAAGTTGATATACCCTTTGTAAACTTAATACATTTACCTAGGAAATTTCATATTTCCCTTACGATTATTAAGTTTTTTTTAGTAGCTTTTTAAAAATACAGATCAACTGTACTACATTATAATTTAATTTATCTCTTGCTTACCTATTCTTACTATTCCATTTCTTCCTTCCCTTTAGGTTGGACTTGTATTACAGTAGGTGGATGTTTCCATTCCTAGAACTCTGACATCGTCATTTGTTAATATTTTATTTAATGATTCCTGGAACTGCCATTCCAAAGAATAAAAGCACAACTTAAGTGAAACTGATGCAATTGGTAATAATTGGAAAAGATGAAAAAACATCCATATGTGACCAATACTACATATTTCTAGCTAGAACATTAATATTCTTCCTTTTTTTTCCACTGTTAACCCATTTGAAAGAGGGATGAAAGGGTACAAAGAGCACATTCCTCTAATTTTCAAACTTTTGACTGTCTCTTGATGAAGAGAAGGTTTTTGCATTCTCTAGAAAGGGACTTTTTTATATGGACGGAACAGAAGTCACAGACTCATGTACGAAAATCTTTGCTAATGTGTGGAGATAAACTGCTGCATTTCTATTTATTAAGTGGTGGTCTGTTTGTCCGTGTAACAGAATAAAGGATCCATTTGGGAAATTTTTCCTTCTATCACCTTCCATGCTATCATTGGGGACATTTCTGGAATCAGCACTTCCATAAGTCAGTGATGAGTGGTGGGTGTTTACGTGTAGAGCGAGATTAAAATGTACTGGTGACTAGTACATTTATTTCTCCAGAAGCAAAGTTGCCAAATCAATAAACACAAATTTATACTTTAATTTTCAACAGGTTGGTGGATTGGTTCAAAAGCAAAGTTTTGTGCAAACATGACATGTATCCTCTGAAAGAGTGTGCACCCATGACTGACTAGACTTTTCTGCTGCTGCACAAACTCATTTCTTCTCAGCAACAGCAAGGATATGTGAGGAAAAGAAAATGAAAGCGCTAAAGTCAAAGGAAATGCATGGTGGAATTTATTAGTGCTATCAGGATATTGATAGTTTGAATGTTTTTATTACTTATGCAAAATTGCACATATTCCTTTATGCTGACTTTATCATGAAAGCTGTCATGCGAATAGAAAATGGCTTATTTGTAAATAAGTATTCATAATTTTGTTACTGATGGTGTTTTTATCTACAATTTGAAAAAACAAGTCTCACAGTGTACATATATGTATATATTGCCAATCATCCAAGGGGAAAAAAGATGCTAAATGAGGTCACGTAAACTGGCCTTGACTCAAGTTCCACAAAGTAGGTACTTCTTCCTATCTTCCCTCTTCCAGTGCCTAGGCTCTTCTTCAGTCCAGAAATTTTTAATTATTTCAGACATGATAGCTTTCCCTTTGTGTTATCAGTAGTCATATGAAATCAATCTTATCTTATACTAGGCAGGGGCTAGCAAACTATGGCCCATCAGCTAAATCCAGCCCATTGCCTGTTTTTGTGTAGCCCACAAGCTAAGGATGGTTTTGTTTTGTTTTGTTAATCCTTACCTGAGGATATTTTTTCCACTGATTTTAAGATAGAGTGGAAGGGAGGGAGGGAGAGAGAAACATTGATATGAGAGAGACATATCGGTTGGTTGCCTCCCACACAACCCCGACTGGGGCCGGGGATTGAACCTGCAACCCAGGTACATGCCCTTGACTGGGAATGGAACCCTTGACCCTTCGGTCCCTGGACCCATGCTAACCACTGAGCAAAACCGGCCAGGGCAATTTTTATGTTTTTGAGTGGTTGAAGGAAAATAACATTTTGTGACACATGAGAATTGTATGAAAATCAAATTTCAGTATCCATAAATAAAGTTTTATTGGGACACAGCCACACTCACTCATTTATGTACTGCCTGTGGCTGGTCATGCTACAAAAGGCAGAGTTGAGTTGTTTCAATAGAGATTGCATGAACCAAAAAGCCTAATGGCCCTTACAGAAAAAAAATCAGGTGATCCTGATTTACACTAAGGAGCTAAAAGCCACTTTTCTGCAGCTTGCCATTATCTGCAAGACCAACTCACGGCTTGGTGCCAGAGACTACTAGTAGAGGGCACACATGAGCCTTACAGTAGAGCATACTTAGGACAGTGCTGTGTACTTTCGTGAAGGCTATTACCATTCTTTAACAGAAAGTGAAAACTTTAAGCAAAACTGAACCAATTCGCTGAAACTTTTTTTGAGACACCAGCATTAAATAAGTTAGGTTTTAACTTAATTTGTAGTCAAGGCTCAGTTGAGAATTATATTCCATTCATTTTTACAGCACAGTCATACAAAGTAGGTTTCAAATTGTAGAACTGCCAGTCAGAAATTTTGTCATGAGCTTACCTTGTGATGAAACCATGGCATTCTTTTTAAAAAAATCTTTATTGTTGAAAGTATTACAGATGTCCCTCCTTTTTTTCCTCCATTGACAACCTCCTCCCCACCCCTGCCCTGTTTATTCATTTATAAGTTCCAGTGGTCAAGAAATTTTGTCATTTAATAAAAACTAGCACATTTGCCTTTATAATTTAAGCAGATTATCAATGAACATTTACAAATAATCATTAAAACTGCTTGTGTTTATTAAGTAGGTATTAGAACTATATTTCAATGTAGTAACAGTGTTTTATATATTCAAAAAAACTCCATTTGTCCTGCATCCTTTGTCAGTAATGGAAATGCTCTATTTCATGAGGGATCCGTTTTTTGTTTTTTTCTTTTTGGCCAGGATGGCATTCAATAAAGTTTAAATGAGTGTAGGTGGCATAATCCATGCATCAACCAGAATTTAAGCTGAAAATAAACTTTAGCCACTCTTACCTCTAAATTAGAAAAGGTTACTTTTCCAAACACACACTGAAAGTAGCAGACACTTTAACATAACCAGTGTTGATTATGCTGTTTCCTAACATGAAGGATGCCCATCATTGCAGACCCACCTCTGAGAATCCAAGCTCCTCCGTATTTTCTTCCTGCCTCATTTCACCTGTTAACCATCACACTTTTTATACATGTTAAATTTCCAAGGAAATGTTAACCATGTAAAAGGGTGAAGTCTTAACTAGTCAAAAGACCTTATCTGGCTTTTTCTATAAGTATCAAGCCTTTCTCCTGAGCCCATGCTTAGACTTACCAAAAGTCAAAAGGAAGGAAGAAAAAACTGATGTACTGCTTCTGAAGACAATGTATTGCTTAGCATTTAGTATCTTTCCTTTAAAATTGATGACGTATCTGTAATCCAGATTCATCTACTCTGCCAACTAGAACCATGTTTCCTGCAGTACATTTCCAAGTTTGAGAGATGATAAGTGTTGTAGGATACAGATGTTCGTGCTAACAAGCATTGTACAAACCTTTTAAAAAGTGAATTTTCACAAGCATGGACATTAGTTTCAATAAACTTTTGATATGCATACTTCTGAATATTTTCTGCACTTAGTGTCTTTAAGCCTCAGCATATTTGTGCTATCTATAAAGTCTTACACATTTTTAAGAAACATTAGGAAACATCTCCCACAAATCTATGTAAAAGTAACTCAGTTTATTAGTTTCAAGGTTTTTTATTTTAACAAGGTGTCATTTTCCAGTTATTCGAAGTGACAAGTTTATACATGATTACTTTGAAGTTGTTTTTTTACTTTTGGGTGGTTTCCTCTTTTTATTAGGGTTTGGAATCAGTTTCTTTATTTTAAGGGGTTGTAGCACTATAGCCTGCTGACCTTCAGTGAGCTTTCTCTTATGCTTAGAGAGATCCTCAAAGGAAGTGTCCAAAATCTCTTGGCTTTGCAAAGATTCAGACTCTGAATTTTCCCTGGAGTCTTCGAGTCTGTCTTGTAGCCATGGTACATTTAAATTGGGTACTCTGGGGATTATAGCTTTTACTTCATTGACAAAGTCAGTGGTGTTCTTTTTGAATCCCAAGGCCAGGACACATTTTAAGCCAATGACAGGCGCAATTCTCTCACTGAGACGGGGAACCTGACAAGCAGGAACTGTTCTGCTTAAACTTAACTGAATCAGGTGTGAGGTGATGATCTCAGGCTTGGCTGACTTACACACTAGAACCAAAAGCAGTTCATTCCGTTCCAGAGCCCTGGTGACTTCATTAACGCCAATGGCAAGCTGCTTCCTGACATGGACAGAAGTCCACCCTGATACTTGTTGATTATCTTCTGTTTTTTTCTCCTTCAGATCCTCACTCATATCAACATCTATGCTACATTTGTTTCTGCCTTGTTTTTTTAAAAAAGGCTGCTTTTTACTTCTCTTTTTATCCTCAATCTTCTCAAGCCCAATAGATTTAAATCTGTCTTCCACTGTCTGTAAGATGAAGTTTAAATCCTCTCTCTCCAGAGCACTCCAGCAGATTGAATATGGGTTGTTCAGTGATGTCTTTACAGTTAAAGGTCTTGTCTTCCGAACAGAGCCCCTCCCTGGTGCCTGAGGAGCTGCAGCCATTCCAAAAATCCTTCATTGAAGAGCAAAACAACAAAGGAAATTTCGTGTTAAATAGCAATGCATGTCTTAGGAACATCCTGGTTGTACTTGTTCTGATTCTTTACAGGCCTAGTTATAGAGGGTCGATTATGTGACCATACACTTAACCTCTCTTTTAAGATTCAGTAATTTATTTTCCCCACTTTTTTCATATAACTTTGTCTTTATTCATAAACAGGCAATATATGAATGTTTTGCATTATTGCAATCACAGTGAAATTCTATTTGTTTTGTTTATTAAAAATATTCTATGTTTCTACTTGTTCAAAATTATTTATCCTCTTTTTTTTTTAATCCTCACCCAAGGATATTTTTCTATTTATCATCAGATAGAGTGGGAGGGAGGGAGAGAGAGAAACATCAATGTGAGGGAGACATACCGACTGGTTACCTCCTGCACGACCTGACCAGGGCTGGGGACGAACCACAACCGAGTATGTGCCCTTGACTGGAATTGAACCCGTGACTGGTTGGTCCTTGGGCCAACACTCTAACCACTGACCCAAATTGGCCAGGGCTTATTTATCCTCTTAACGACTGTATGGTATTAGTCTTACAGATTTGTTACCATTTTCTAAATTCCTCTCTGGTTAGGCTTCCATTCATCCATTCAACAAATATTCACTAAGTATCTCCAATGTGCAGGCTGTGTTCTAGGCACAGGGGTTCAGCAGTGAACAAGTCCCCACATCAACCCACATAAATCTGCCTGCATGGAGCTCATAATCTTTGAGGACCCTGGAAGCCTCTGCCATTTATAATTAATTAGATATAATTTCTTTAAAGAACTGAAACTGTAACATATGCCATACGCACACGATTAAAATTCAAATGATACTTTCATTTTATGTCCTCTTGTGAGTCTTCCTCCCTCGACCCTGAGATTCTTGTATATCCTTCCTAAAACATTTGATACATATGCAGGTGGACAGCCCCCCTTCCTACAGTTATTCCAAGCCAACTGCTCCTCCAGCTGGCAATTTGATGAAAACTAGGAAAATTTTGTAATGAAATTTAAAGATATTAATCCATTAAGGAAAATAACCAGAAGGAGCCTTACTGGGAAAATGTTATAAAACACTAGGGAGTATATCCTGTTTCTCCTCCCAGAGGCAACTGCATATTCCTTTCTCTTCCCTCCGTTTTCTTCCTCACGCTCTTCCTGGGGCTCAGGTAACAACCATAAGGACCCTTGTGGCAAAACTCAAGGGAGCTCTGGAAAAGTCGAGTTTGGAACTATCACTACTTTCAGGTAATCAGATTTTCTCATTCCAGATACTCCCAAATTTATCCCACTAAGGCCTGCCCTCCCTGAAACACTCCATGCATGATTAGGAATTAAGTCCTCTCCAATCAAACTCCCAAGTTACCAGGCTGTCTACTGATGTTGATGAGCAAGTATCTCTGGAATGTCACAATTTATGAGGTACTTTCTCCACGTATTAACTTGAGTCTCACAGAATTCCTGTATAATTGCCCAATGTGTGGGTGAGGAAACAGACTTGGGTCAAGTACCTTGATCAAAGTCACAGCTGGTTTCCAAATCTAAATTTTATGCTCTCCCAATGCTGGCTGCACTTTAAAAATAATCTGTGGCCTTTAAAACAGATGGTTGGTCTTTACACTTGATCTACTCAGTTGGAATCCCTGAAAATGGGGTTGGGGCATCTGGACTTGTAAAAAGTTGCCTGGGTGAATGTGATACAGAACTGAAATTAGGAACCACAGGTGTAGCACAAGAGGCCTTTCCACACTGGACAGCTCTGAAAAATGGTCTCTCCTGGTCTCCAGAGCTCCATGGGGTGAGAGGTCACATCTCGTTCATGTCCACTGCTAGAGACTCAGTATCTGCAGCCTTCAAACCAGCCCCATTGCACAGCCCTCCCCAACTTTATATACATGTTCCCCTCAAGCTCAGGGAACTGGGAAGCAGCTCATTCAAATCCAAGGGTGACTGGCAGAGGCTGGAATCAGGTTGAAGGTGGTCAGGAAGACAAGTAAGACAAAATTGATCTGACAAAGCTCTTGCCAAACTGCAAGTCAGTTAATGTCAGCATCCAAACAATACAGAATACTTACAGTTACGTGCCCTGGAGAGAGGAAGATTTGCATTAACTCCTGTCTTCAGAATCTGGTGGGGGAGATGAGAACCAAGAAGTTCAGATAAGCAGAATCTTAATGCCCTATAATGCAAAAACAAAATACTGGTAAGGAGAAGTAACAGCTTTGAAGGAGAAAAATAGGAAGCCCTTGCTGAGGTGCCTTTGGAGCTGTGTCTTAGGAGCCTCCACTGCCTATAGGACCAAATGCAAACTCATTAAGGTGACAGAGAAGGCCCTTAACACTCTGTCCCCATCTCCCCACCAGCCTTTCTGTGCCCCACCATGCTCGTTACACCCCACCACTGAACCACATGCTATTTAATGAGGCTGCCAGTTTCTCAACGTCTTTATGCACCTTTTTTCCCTGTGCCTGGAATACAGTAGTCCCTCGCCACTTCGTGCTTCGACTTGCGCGGCTTCACTCGAAAAAAACCACGATAGCCCTGACCGGTTTGGCTCAGCGGTTAGAGCGTGGACTCGCGGACCAGAGAGTCCCGGGTTCGGTTCCTGCTAAGGGCATGTACGTTGGTTGCAGTTTTTCGCCCCGGTTGGGGTCGCGTGGGTGGCGACCACTCGATGTGTCTCTTTCACATCGATGTTTCTCTCTCTCTCCCTCCCTCTCTGTCTCCCGCTCTATCTGAAGATAAATGCAAAAATGTCCTCAAGTGAGGATAAAAAAAAAAGGAAAAGCCAGGATAGAGGGAAGCCGTGGACGACGAAGGGCGAAGTGGCAAGGCGGCTGTATAGTAAATAAAGAATCCTACTTCCTGGAAATTCATTTATCACAGTGGAGTCTGGAACTGATTAACCGCGATAAATGGGGGCCAACTGTACTACTCACACCCTCAGCCTCACCACCCCCTTTCTTACTTGGACAAGTATTTCTGGATTACCCACAATGTACAAAGCCATGAACTATTACAGAAAATGGTCACTGGCCTCACTGAGCTTAGAATCTATGAGGAAGACATATCAGCAGGTGATAACACAGTAAGCCATTCAGGTCAGGGAACAACAGGACACTAAGGGAACAGAAGCCTGACTTAGTTGAGGGGTCAGGAAGGGCCTCCTGGAGGAAGTGACCTTTTGACTAAATATCTGAAGAATGCCTACCAAAGGGAGTACCAAGTAGCGTCCAGGGAACAGCATTAAAGGAAATAAGTCAATGTTACAGGGGCAGATGCTAGAGGGAGTAGTGAGATATTAGGAAAGGTAGGTAAGGACCAGATAGATGAAGGTCCTTGAAGGCCTTACAGAGGGCAGCGACCGTATCACCTTAAAGCAGAGTGGCAGGATTAGAAAAGCACTGCAGACAGATTTGGTGGATGTGGGCGTGTAAGGGTCATCTGCCACGACTGGAAGCCAAGAGGCTCTCGCAGAAGTCCTGGTAAGAAATGAGGGCGGTCTGCGGTAGAGTAGCTGCAGAAGGGATGGACAGAAAGACATGCTAACTAAAACAGTGAGGAGGTAAAACCCGCCCAAGTAGTGATCCCCTGGGAGTAAAGCAGAGAACGGATCCGGAGCCTCCCGGTTTCCAGCCCAGCGGCGGAGGGGAGGGAAGGGGAGGGGAGGCCAGGCCCAGCGCCAGGCTGCAGCCCACCCCGTGGCCCTCCCTCCGCCCGCGCGCAGGTACCTAGGGCTCTGAGCACTTCGCTACTTAGCATAGCGCTTGCAGTTATCTGGTTGTCCCTCCACGTCTAGGCAGTGGAGCACTGAAAGGCCGGGGTGAGGCTTTCTCTCAGTATTTCTCGTGCCCCAAAGACGCTCAACTCCAGGCGGAGCAGGGAGCGTGAGCCAAGGCCCACAGACAGGCAACGCTGGCTGGCCGGGCTGCAGGGACAGCCCTGGGGACCGTGCGCGCCCTAGGCCTCCGAGCTTCAAGAGTCCCGGTCTAGAGGCCACCGGCGCGGGGCCCTCCCACTCAGGATCCCGACAGCGCCGGCTCCACGTGAGCCGCGCCGCCCCACGCGTGCGCACAGCCCTCGCCCTCCTTGGCTCCGCCCCAGATGCTCACAGACTTCACATGTCGTCATTCTGCGTTATCTCACTTACCACAGAAAAAGAGGGCTCACTGCATCCCGCGGCCGGAAAGGTACCGAGCGAGGACCGACCTGTAAATCCTTGAATTAGGGAGTGGGGGTGGGGGCGAGGATGTGGGCGGCTCCCGAGAGGGCCCTGCAGCAGCATTGCGCAGGCGCGGTGTCTGTCTCGCGAGATCTCGAAGTTGCCACGGTAACACTGCTCCCACCTGACGCCCTCTCCCTTCTGACCCAACTTCTCTATGTTTCAGCGCCTGGCAGTCTTAGCCCTCTTTCTCTTCCCGCTTTTCTGTACTTGGCTCGCATAAGGGACCGAAACCCTGGCCCCTGGCCCCTGGCCCAGTGCCCCTATCTTCATGGAATCCCTGCGGGAATGCCCGGCACCATGAAAATGAATATAAATGAGGGATGAAGAGTGGTTTGAGGAAAAACAAGCCTACAGGCAATAATGGAGGCAATCTTGAGCCCCCTGCAAGAGGGAGAGGAAAGGCTGCTTTGAGTTTCGCACAGCAGTCCAGAAAACTCCAAATGTCTGCTGGGGCTCCTCCAACCAACGGAGACGAATGCTTAGGAATGGAGTCGCTGGGAAATTACGGGAATTGTAAACCAGCTGAGCATTTTCAAGGTCAGGCATTTGAATCTTTTGATTTACACTTGGCAAGAACTTAGAAGACAGTAAGTTGAATCTGATCCAGTGAGCCTTCACCCTCCTAAGGCACCCTCTTCCTTTTTCTTTTCCAGCCTGACTTAGCCCCCTCTTCCTTTTCCTCCTCTAAACATCTTCCTCTTTTTCTCTTATCTCTTCACTGCTCGTTTTGTACACCCCCCCCTTTTTTTGGTCTACTTTCTATATTTTCCATTTTCATCACCTACATGTACCTAACTGGCTGTAAAGTAAACAAAACAAAGAGCTGTGTTGCTTTTTGTGAAAATTATTGCAGCACAGAGGAAATACAACGGGATTTTTAAAATCTCAGAAAGATGAACAAGAATGAAGTTACAGTGAGTTTGAGTGTGACAGCAGTCTCTATTTCATGACATGAATCCCACTCGTTCACTGTGACGAACTGTAAACATGCACTTCTGAAGTAGTCTTAGATCTCTAGCTTTTAAGCAGTAAGACAGATAGAGACACACGTGTCTAATTGAAATGTTAGCTTTCGTCCCCTTAAGGTTCCAGATTTATACTTCCAGATTTTATAGTTTGAGTTATACCATCATCTCAGTGTACATTTGCTGAGGGAAGGTTACCTGCCATTACCTTCCACAGCTCTGGATCAGGCTGGCTAGGTTGAAATCTTAACTTCATTACGAACTAGGCCTGTGACCGTAAAGCAAGTTAATTAACTCTCTGTGAACTGATAAAAATAGTACCTGTTATTAGGATTAGAGGAGCTACTCTATGTAAGATGCTTAGCACAGTCCCTGGCACATAGGAAGTGCTTGACAATAATAACTGTGATAAATCTAGTAACAACCTGAATTAAGAGTTAAGGAAAAGACTGCCTGAGAAAAAGGGTTTCTGTAGCGTGAGGTAATGACTCAGCATAGGGCTCCTGATGGCCTCCTTCCCGGCTCTCTCCCCCGCACCACGAACCCCAACAAACCCAACTCTCCTCACAAAGCTCCAGGCCAGTCCGCCCTCCCTCTGCAGGGCCCAGTGCATCTCCTTTATCCAGTCAGTGTGAATATGCTCTTTAAAAAAGGTTTGTTTCCCACAAACTAGGAAAATCATGGAGTTCTATCAGCATTTTTAAGCGTATGATGAAGGTTTTGAGCATGGGTCCCAGATGGCAGAATGTTTTCTAGGAAACTGGTCAAAATCCAAAAGGTGGCTTCTAGCATTTTTTGGGGAAAAGCATTCCAGATATAAGAACATACACATCTGAAAAAGATAATGCCATGACATTAATGCAGGCTTTGCTAGATATCCTAGAGTTGGAAACAAATGAGCAGTCCAAATTATGGGCTTCTTCTACTTTGGGCTTCTTTGTCCAATGCTGTCCCTGCTGCATTTGGACAATTGAATTTGTCCTCTCTCAACCCAGTATCCACACGGCCATTATTTGAAAGCATATCAGCTGTGTTTGGCACAGCAGGTAAAGATGAGTTAAAGTGTCTGAGGACGACTTGAAGTGTCTAATTAAAAGGTGTATTTTGGAAACGATTCGATTAAGAGTCCCGGGTGCCATTACTATAAAAGTGCTGAAACCAGTTAAAATTTTGAATTTCACTGTTCCTTCCAGTGACTTGTTGATGTTGTCTCCATTTTGGCTACATAGAAGTCCGAAATATTTTCCTGAGCCAGAATTGTTCAAACCCGAATGTTGGAAAGAGGCAAATTTGGAGAAGCATGCTTTCTTGGACGGCTTCGTGGCCTTTGGAAGTGGGAAGTACCAGTGTCCTGGAAGGTGGTTTGCTATGTTAGAGATTGAAATGTGCATTATTTTGTTATGACTGTCATCTTCTAGACACATTTGCCAAAACAGTGTTCTGTCTATTTGGTGGGTGTCCAGCAGCCAGAAGGACAATTCCGGATTGAATATACACGAAGAAAATGATATCTTCTGGGGCTAAGTAGGACCAGGCCTTCTGGAGGAATGACTGCCCCCATCCACTGGCCTGGCAGCAGCTGGACCTGAGCTCGACTGAAACATGGCGCTGAACTTCGCTTTAGTATTTAGTTCAAAAGTTGTCCAAATGACCTGTGTTTGGAATCTCAGGAGTAGACCAAGAATCTGACATCACTCTCACTGATAGGAAGACCTGAATACATGCTTTACAGAAAATGTTTAAATGATCAAGAAGAGGCATTTCTTAAGAAGTTGGAATTTAGTTCCTTCAAAACTGTATTAGAACTTTAAATAGAAATAATGGCATTTGAATGAAAACCTTAGTACATTGATTGTGCAGGCAACATACTTAAATTTCTGTTTTGAGAAAGACTGACACAAAAAATATTAAATAATGATTTCTGGAGATGTCTATTTTTCTTAATATGATTCTTAACTGGCAATTGGAATTATTAAGCTCTGTTAATATAATTCTTTATTGTAAACCTGTCTGATGCTAAAAGTATGAATAAAAAATGGTAGCTTTCTAAGACCTGTGGTGGGGGGAGGGGAAGAAGTTAATAAAAATGAACTGTAGCCTAGCCGGTGTGTCTCAGTGGATTGAGCATTGTCCCACGGACTGAGAGGTCCTGATTCGATTCCCAGTCAGGGCACATGCCCAGGTTATGGAGTCATCCCCAGTAGGGGGCGTGCAGGAGGCAGCTGATTGATGTTTCTCATTGATGTTTCTCTCTCTCCCTTTCTCTCTAAAAAAAAAAAAAGAAAAAATCAATCAAAATGAACTATAGCCACTTTGATTTTAGCACTTGTGTTCTAGTTTAAGACTAAACATATAATTTCCACAAGAATTTTGCGAAAATGACTAACTACATTTCTCTCCCATTTGTATCACACAAACAAAAACAAAAAATTTTCCCACGGTGTAGTGGCAGTGCCACGTGTCCACAGATAAGGCCAGTAAGGAGAAAACCCAACTGGATCCAGACCATTTATTATACTTATAAGAGAGCAAAAGCAAGAGCAACATGATGTCCCTGGTCGTAAAGGTCAAATGGCCATAGGTTTATGAGTGGTGGATCACACTGCATTGACAAACCAACCTCAAACCTCAGCCCAACAGTTTCAGAGACTAACACAGAAGACTGCAGCTGTACCCTACATGTTGAGGGGTTGGGGGGAAGAGAAGGGAGGGCAAGATGAAAAGCCCTGGTCTCAAATGAAACTAGGGAAATTGAGGAGAAATTTCACCTTTGTGGGAGTTACCCACAAGACAGGGAGGCCTTGTTCTGGGAGGAATCACCAGGAATTCCCCTGAGACTCTGGGCAGTCTGCAGTCAAGCCTTGTGCACATGGCTAGGTGGAGAAGTGTAAGGTGGTCTGGTGGCCTTTGGAGAACAGTCCTGTTAAAAAAAAGAATTTTAGTCCTGGCTGGGTAGCTCAGTTGGTTAGAGTGTCATCCCAATATGCCAAGGTTGAAGGTTCGATCCCCAGTCAGGGCACATACAAGATAGCAACCAATTAATGCATAAATAAGTAGAAAAACAACTTGATGTTTCTCTCCCACCCTCCCTCCCTGCCCCTTCCTCTCTAAAATCAATAAATTAAAATTTAAAAATAAAAATGAGAATTTTAAAGACCTTAAATTATATGGTAACAAAGCTAGTCTGAGATTCTTTTTTTTTTTAATAAACTATTTTTAGAGCTTTTTTTTTAAGGGATGTGATGTGATGCTAGACTTGATTTCCCGTGAGTCCTAAAGAGCCAGTACCAGTTTTGGAAAGAAAATGTTTATATGATACCAAATTTGCTGCATGTACTGTTCAAAATGTGACATATATGTACAGACCTTATAATTTTAGAATTATTTAATACAAATTAAGTGATCACAGAATTCTTTCCAAAGCGATATGAGAACGTCATTGAGAAGCACTTTTTTTTTTTTAATCCTCACCGAGGATATGTTTTATTGATTTTTAGAGAGAGAAGAAGAGGGAGAAAGAAACATCGATGTGAGAGAAACATCAATCAGTTACCTCCTGTATTTGCCCCAACAGGGGATCGAACCCGAATCTAACCCTGACCTGGAATCTAACCGGGAAACAACCTTTTGGTGTATGGGAGATGCTCCAACCAACTGAGCCACCCAGCAAGGGTGAGAAGCACTTTTAAGATAGAAATGTGCGCACACTTTGTTCAACAGTATTTATTGACTACCTTTTATATGTCAGGCAATGTGCTAAATGCTAGATATGTAAGAATGAAGACATTTTTCTTTTTCTTTCCTTCCCTCCATCCTCCTTCTCTTGCTTCCTCCCTCCTCCCCTTCCTTTATTCAACAGATAACAGTATTTATTGAATTCTAAGTATTGAGGATAAAACAGTGAACCAAACAAAGTTCTAATGGAGGAGACAGACAATAAAAAAATAAATAAAATACAGACTACGTCAGATGATGCAAAGCGCTATGGTCAGAAACAAAGCAGGGAAGGGAGGAGGGGAGTGCTTGGGTAGGGGTGATAAAAGGCCTCCCTGAGCGGTGGCCTCTAGGGGGTGAAGCACTGAGCCATGCAGACATCCAGGGAAGAGTGTTCTGAGGTGAAGGCTCTCGGCAGGAGTGTGAGGCCTGTTGAAGCAGCACAGGGGCCAGTGCAGCAGCAGCCCTTTGAAGGAAGGTGAGAATGGAAGGAGAGGAGGGCAAAGATGTCTACAGGCTTATAGACCAAACTGAAGATATTTCCTGTCCTAAAGGTTTGTGGAGGAGGTGCCATCTAGGCTGAGTCTTGAAAGAGGAATTGACCAATTAAGAAGAGAGGCGGAGGGCATTCCAGAGAGCAGAGCAGCCACTACCTATAAACCTGGAAAAAGGGAACTTACAAGTAGTAGTTCAGTGGGTCTGGTAATGAGTGTGCATGCTGTGTGGAAGAGAGCAGTGAGGTGAGGTTGAAAAGGTCAGTAAGACCTGAACGATACTGGACCATCACATCTATTATTCAGTGGCTGTTCTGAGAAGGATAGCTAATTATGTCAGGCGATAGATCTCAACCTTGGCTGCATCATTCCTGATGCTTGTGTTCTACCCCACAACCCTTAAATCAGAATCTCTGGCAGCGAGAATCAGACATTGTGGTTTGTTTGTATTTTTCCATCCAGATGATTGCAAGAATAGAAAAACCCACCCTAAAATTTGCAGGGGATCTCATGGGACCACTGAATAGCCAAAACATTCTGGAACAAAATTTTAGGACTCCAACTTCCTGATTTAAAAAATTGCTACAAAGCTATAGTAATCAAAACATTGTCATACTGGCGTAAAGACAGACATATAGACCAATAGACTAGATAGCCCAGAAATAAACTCTTACACATCTGGTCAATTAATTTTGACAGGGGTACTAATGGGGAAATGACTGTCTTTTCAACAAATGTTGCTAGGAAAACCAGACATCCACATGCAAAAGGAAGAAGTTGGATCCTTACTTACACCTTATATAAAAATTAACTCAAAATGAATCAAAGACCTAAACATAAGAGCTGAAATTATAAAACTCTTAAAACAGGAGAAAAATCTTCATGACATTGCATTTGGCAATGATATCTTGCCTATGACACTAAAAGCACAGATAAAAAAGAAAAAATGTAAACTGGATCTTCATGAAAATTAAAACCTTTTGTGCATTGACACTCAAGAGTGAAAGACAGCCTACAGAATGGGGGAAAATATTTGCAAACCATAATGTGATAAGGGATTAATACTCAAAATATGTAAATAACTCCTACAACTCAACAGTAAAAACTCAATTCAACAAAGGGCAAAGGACTTAGACATTTCTCCAAAGAAGATGTACAAATGGCCAATAAGCACATGAAAAGATACGTAACATCCTCAGTAGGGAAATGAAAATCAAAGCCATAATGAGGTACCACTTCACACCCACTAAGATGGCTATTTTTTTTTTTATCCTCACCCGAGGACATTTTTTTTTGCATTTATCTTCAGATAGAGCGGGAGGGAGAGGAGGAGGAAGAGAGAGAGAGAGAAACATCGATGTGAGAGAGACACATCGAGTGGTTGCCACCACACGACCCCAACCGGGGCCGGGTACAAACTGCAACCGAGGTACTTGCCCTTAGCGGGAACCGAACCCGGGTCTCTCTGGTCCGCCGGCCAATGCTCTAACCGCTGAGCCAAACTGGCCTGGGCAGATGGCTATTATTTTTTAAAAAAGAAAGAAAGAAAATAGCCCTGGCCGGTTCAGCTCAGCAGGTAAAGCATTGGCCCTTTAGACCAAAGGGTCACGGGTTTGATTCTTTGTCAAAGGCACATGCCTGGGTTGCAGGTTTGATCCCCAGTCCTGGTCAGGTTGTGCAGGAGGCAACTAATGGATGTGTCTCTCTCACATCTCCCCCCCACCGCACGCCCCATCTAAAAAAAAATCAGTGGAAAAACATCCTCGGGTGAGGATTAAAAGAAAAACAACAAAAAACAGAAAATAAGTGTTGGTGAGGGTGTTGAGAAATCAGAACCCTCCTACATTGCTGGTGGGACTATAAAATGGTGCAACTGCCGTGGAAAACTTAGCTCCTCAAAAAGTTAAACACAGACTTAACAGTGTGACCCAACAATTCCACTCCTAAGTATACAGGGTGGGGCAAAAGTAGGTTTACAGTTGTTCATATGGAAAATAATACAATAATTAATAAATAATACAAGAATAAACTGTTTCGTGTACTCACAACTGTAAACCTACTTTTGCCCACCCCTATATATCCAAAAGAATTGAATGGTGGGGCGGGTACTCAACAGACACTTATATGCCAATGCTTGTAGCAGCATTATCCACAATTAAAGGTGGAAACAACCCAAGCACCCATCAATAGATGAATGGATGAACAAAATGTGATATATACACACAGCAGAACATTATTCAGCCATAAAAAAAATAAATAAAAGAATGAAGTACTAACACATGCTACAACATGGATGAACCTTGTGAAACATGGTAAGTGAAATAAATCAATCACAAAAGGACAAATATTGTATGATTAAACTTATATGAGGTACCTAGAATAGGCAAATTCATAGAGACAGGAAGTAGAATAGAGGTTACCAGGGCTGAGGGGAGGAGAGGATGGGAAGCTATTATTTAATGGATGTAGAGTTTCTTTGGGGGAAAACAAAAAGGTTTTGGAAGTAGATAGTTGTGTTGGTAACACAGTATTGTGAATGTACTTACTTCCACTGAATTGTTGACTTAATAATGGTTAAAATAATAAGCTTGATATTATGCATATTTTACCATACACACCAACAGGACTTGTCTGTAGTCCCAGACATGGCCAGTCCCTCACTTGACAAGAAGCCTTGGGCTGGAGCACAGTAAAGATCCTATTTGCCTAAAAGGAAAGTGGGGAACACTGTTACATAGAATGTGCCTCTTCATCCCCACATGTGCCATCTGTGTTAGATATAGTCTCAAGGCATATGTATTTCCATCCAGTTGTAGGGATGATGATGCTTTCAAAGTGTCCTACTGAAAGTGGTTATTCAATAGGGGTTATTATCTGTCACGGAAGTCCGGAGATTTTCCAGAATGGGCTCATTTGGCTACCTCGCAGTTTGTCGGAATCCCAAGGGCTTTCTATGTTTTCCTTTGCCATCCTCAGAATGTTGACATTTGCCTTCCAGCTTGTCCTCTCAAGGTCACAATTGAGCTGTCACAGCTCTAATCATCACATCCTACACAGTCACCTTGTGTAAGGCAGTAAGTTTTACCTCGTGCATTTCTTTCTTTTTATCAGAAAGAAAAATCTAAGAAGCCCCAACAGACTTCCCTCTGGGGCTTATCGGGCAGAATCGGTCCTATGCACGCACCTAAACCGGTCACAGGCAGAGGTGAACGAGTCGAGCGAGACCATCTTAGGCCAATTATGATTCTTCTCCTGAAGATGGACCCACCTTCCCTGAGCATCTTTTGGCTCCATAACTAAGCAGAAGTAGGGTTGTTGACAAAAAAAAAAAAGGAGGAAATGGCTTCTAAGTGGAGAACCAGTGGTCTCCCCTGTAGGAAGACATTCTGTGTGCTGGAGCTCAGCTGCGGAACACACGAACTGGGCATTAATAGGTAAGACATGCAATAGTATAACCAAAGGAGTAGAGTGGAGACGAAATTATAAGCCCTATGTACTTTAATTCAGCCCTAGCTACATATTGTTATTGAAACCAAGGGCTAAAAATTTCACAAGTTTACCGAGGAACATTAAAACAAATAAGAGATTGTTACCAGTGGTGCTTTGAGAGGCTAAAGCCCTGAACTAGTCCCTATATCTTGTTAGGTTGGGTAAAGCTGGAAGATATTTATGAACTTTTACTTTGAATATTCTTTTTTTTTTTTAATCCTCACCTGAGGACATTTTTGCATTTATCTTCAGATAGAGCGGGAGAGAGAGAGGGAGGAAGAGAGAGAGAGAGAGAAACATCGACGTGAGACACATCGACTGGTTGCCACCCACACGACCCAACCAGGGCCGGGGACAAACTGCAACCGAGGTACGTGCCCTTAGCGGGAACCGAACCCGGGTCTCTCTAGACTGCGGGCCAACACTCTAACTACTGAGCCAAACCGGCCAGGGGTACTTTGAATATTCTAAAATTACAAATATTAAACCAAATTAAAGTAAAAGTGCCTCCTGTCAGATATAGTCTTTTTCTGAAATTTATTGACAGTAAAATGGTACTGGGTAGTTTCGTTGCAAGGAGTTTTCTTAGAACATTCTAACTTTAAAATGAAATGAAATGGGACCTTTTATGCCTAGGCTATGCTTACTTAGTTGTTTGTTTTGGGAAAATGTATTAGTTGTTTGTTGTTTCAGAAAATGACATTTATTAAAATGATGTATTTATCTAAAGTAATGTAATCACAAGCATCGTAACCACTAATTCAATGTTATGACATCACTGACTTTATAAATTTACTATTATGGAAGTCACTTGATTTTATTGCTTAGTCAGAAAGTCTTAAGACTCCCATTTTGATTTTCTGCCTACAGATCTGTTTGTAATGAATCTGGTAGCTCTAATAGATTCATCTCTTATAAACAACTGAAGTATGAGTCTTTTTGCTGACACTGATTACCTCCTTGCATTTTGTGAAACTTCATAATTGACAGATGTTTAGACCAATCAGATCATAAACAAATTCAATCAATCACGTGAAACCGTATATCAAAAATGGATAACCATATTATAGTAGTTAATCCAGCATTTTATTTTATATTATTTATTTTATTATTTTGTTAATCCTCACCTGAGGACCTTTTGCCCTTGACCAGGAATCAAACCCGAGACCCTTCAGTCCTTGGGCTGATGCTCTAACTGCTGAGCCAAATGGGCCAGGGCTAATATAGCATTTTAAAACACTTAGACTTATGAAAAAAAAAAAAAGTTAATATCTCTGACTAGTGACAAGTAAAATAATGTTAAACTCATCACAGAAAATGTCACAAAGCAGGAAGGGATATAACATGGGCAGAAAATTTTAATCTCTGTTGTTTTTTTTAATCCTCACCAGAGGACATTTTTGCATCTATCTTCAGATAGAGAGGGAGGGAGAGAGGAAGGAAGAGAGAGAAAGAAACATCGATATGAGAGAGACACATCGAGTGGCTGCCACCCACACAACCCCAACTGGGGCCAGGGACAAACTGCAACCAAGGTACGTGCCCTTAGCGGGAACCTAACCCGGGACTTTCCGGTCCACGGGCCGACGCTCTAACCACTGAGCCAAACCAGCCAGGGCTTAATCTCTGTTTTTAAAAAAATCTTTGAAAAATGCAGTTTGCTTCAAACATAACTTTCTTTTTAAGTGTAGACATTAGGAGCTCTTTAAAGCCAAAAATTATTACAGCTTTTCAAACTGGAAATGAAAAGGCAACTGAGTATCAGATTTTCATTTTTAATAAAGTAAATATTGATAGCTATAACCCATCTAACCAAAAAGCTCCTTGGGATCCTCAGTAATTTGAGTAAAAGAGTAAAGTGTTCTAGAGTCCAAAAATTAAGAAAGCTGCAGTGACAATTCCAGCTTTGATGGGTCCATTTCTTAACCTAACCTCATAAAGAGCCACTGTTATGAAATTTCAAGCCTCTATTTAAGTACCTGGCTGGGCCCACGTTTTTGGTTCTTCTAACTCAAGAAGCTGGTTTTCAGTGACAGGAAGAACTTTAACCCAAGTTTCTCCTTGACATGGTGGGGTTTTTGTCTGTTTTGTTATTAATTTTTACTTTCCCCTCATTTTTTCTTTACTCTTTTTCCCCTCGTTTTTACTATTTTTTTAATTTTCATTTTTTCTTTACTCTTTCCACCTTTTTCTCATTTTTTCCTTATTAAACTTTTTCTCATGTTTTATTTTATTTGGTTTGTTAGTCTTTGTTTTTATTTATATATTTGGTTTGCATTGCGTTTTGTTTGTTTGTTTTTTATCCTCACCCGAGGACATTTTTGCATTTATCTTCAGATAGAGTGGGAGGGAGAGAGGGGGGAAGAGAGAGAGAGAAACATTGACGTGAGAGAGACACATCGACTGGTTGCCACCCACACGACCCCAAGCGGGGCCGGGGACAAACTGCAACCGAGGTACATGCCCCTAGTGGGAACTGAACCCGGGACTCTCTGGTCTGCGGGCCAACACTCTAACCGCTGAGCCAAACTGGCCAGGGCTGGCATTGTGTTTTGATTCCATTATAAAGCTTAGTTCATCATGTGGATTCTGGAAGTGACTTTCTTTAGAAATGATTTGGGCCAAGCTTCTCACCAGCTTTTTCCAGTTTTAAATTGACTTTGGGACACCTTAACTCCAAGGTCAGTAGTAAGTCCAACACACTGCAGGGCCTCTCAGTTGTGGGGACTCAGTGAATATTCATCCCGTTTACAAGTCCAAGAAATGTGAAAAACTCCTCAAGAAACTTCTCATTCTCAATCCCAGCAAGAGTGGCACTTTAGGGCCCATTAAGGAAGGTCCATGGATGAATACTGGCATGAAGAGGAACTAAAGCCTTATCTGGAACCACTCCCTGACTCCAAAGAACCTTGGCCAACCGCATTGATGGTATCCATGAGTCACACAAGGGAGACAATCCAAGACTTGCTGATGGCCCAGAAGCACCACAAAGTGATGGCCACCTATTTGCTCTTGAGTTATAAGAGAGCTGAGCTGGTGGGGCACATCATTGCCCTGAAACCCAGGCTTCAGCGGTCTAACCAATAGCAGCACGCTGGCCCTACCCCACAATGTACGTGGAGTCTCTGCCAACACACAGCAGTGACGTTTCCATAAGCTGGCTCTTCCCACCTTTCATTCCTATTCTAAGAATATTCAAAGGAGTAATGCAGAACATAAGTCACCTGAGGAGGACCAGATCTCAGGGTGGAAGGGCAGCAGCAGAGCCAAGGAGCCTGCCAATCCCTTAGCCCCCTGGAGAGGAAGAGCCCCCCTCATCTCCAGGAACAGCGACCTCTCCACCAGCACAAACTAATGCAGGAATTCCCCCCTTTTGCGGTGGCCCAGCCTTGGCCAGGCCTCCATGCAGAAGGGCAAAGAGCCTAATCCTGCCAGGGCTGGGGTCTCCACACCACCCCCCACCCCCAATCTTCCCACAAGGCCCATCTGCATCAGGGATACAAACAGGCCTCAGGGCTGTGCCCCACAGAGGGGACCTGTGAGGTGCCCCCACCCAGCACAGCTTCCCATATGTGTCCCTTTGACCTCTTCTTTAGCCTGCACATCGGAAGCAGTAGCAGAGCTCCGTTAAAAAACAACTCCCGACCCTTTCCCCGCAGTGAGTCCAAAGGAAACTCCATCCACCTGGGTACTCTCTGACAGATGAGCCACGTCTCTCCCTCTGACGCCAGCCAGGGTCAGCAGGGGGCCACAGGAAGCTGCTTCAGCAGGTTCAGGTTCAAGTTTATATTGACACATCTGTGTTTCAGGTTTGCCAGACGGAATCTGAGAGCAGAAACCTTAGGGAGACATTCAAACCTCACTGAATGGGAGCTGAGTCAGCGAGGAAAAATGGGAGGTCAAGTCTCGCTCATTACACTTAGCATGGAGTTTGAAAATCTTGAACTTCATGGAGCCCAGTGAGAAGCTGCAGGAGATCAGCCAGTGCTGGAACCAAGCAGTGGCATTATGAGCTGAGCAAGAAACTTGCTGCCCTGGCAGGTTTGGCTCAGCGGTTAGAGCGTCGGCCTGCGGGCCGGAGAGGCCGGGGTTCGGTTCCCGCTAAGGGCATTTCATTTACCTCGGTTGCAGTTTGTCCCCGGCCCTCGTGCGGGTGGCAGCCACTAGATGTGTTTCTCTCTCTCTCTCTCTCTCCCTCCCACTCTATCCCACTCTATCTGAACAAAAAATGTCCTCGGGTGAGGATGATAAGAAAAAACTTGCACTATGTATGCCCATACCCCGGGCCTCGCTTACTGGAGGACGGAGGCGTCCAAACGATCACAGGTAAGCCGATAGCCTGCAGCGCTCCTTCAAGAGCATTGCCTCCCAAACCACCACAGCTTAACCTTTAAAAGGCTGCCAAAAGCCTCCAGGGAGACAAGAGGAGGGGCTGCCACCTTGGCGAAACTGCAGAAGCCCCTTGATTGTGTTTGTGCTGGGGCCACCTGGGCTCTGCTGTGCTTGGGAGGGCGCTGGCAGTGTGGTAACATTTTAGAACTCTTAACAGGTTCTTCCTGGGAAAATCTCATAGGTAACTTTTACATAAGGCCTCATCAGCACTAGAGCCACCTCTGATGCCAAAAAGACTTTGGAGTTTATCACAAGAGAGCTGGGTACCACTGATTTGTGGACCCAACCAACAGTGCACGATGCCGTCTGTATTGCAGGGCACTTACTCTGCCTGCAAGTTGGAGGATGGATGTGGTAAGTAGTTAGGCTTCCCTTGTACTTTGAAAGTGGGTTTTAACCTTAGGGATTGGAAGTGAAGGAGGCAGCAAGAGGAAAATCAGCAGAAGTGTCGTTGGCTGCTGTATGATCTCTCATTTGTAATTTTCTCCATTCTATACATTTTTTTTTCCAGAATACAGAAATGGGAGAATGTTTTATGTGCTGGCATAATGGTGATATGAAAAATTAAAAATAAAAGACAGTCTGAAAAAGGAGTTCATAAACTAATGTCATTCATAAACATGGATGCAAAAAAAATCTCAACATATAGCAAAGTGTTCAGCAATGTATTTTAAAAAAGACATTTCAGCAAGATCCAGTAGAGATTAATAAGAAATGCAAGGTTGGTTTAACAACTGAAAATCAATTCATGTAAGCCATCTTCTTAAAAGATTAAAGAAGGATCATGTGATCATCCCAATAGAGACATAAAAATCCTTTTGATGAAATTCTATATCCATTCATGAAAACAAATTTTTACCAAATTACAGATAACAAAGGAAGCCTGCAGTAAACATCACATTTAATAGTGAAACACTGTACGCATTACATCTAAGAAACAAGATGAGGGTGCACACTATTACTGCTCCTATTCATTATTATACTGGAGGTCCCAGCTAGTGCAGAGAAGCAAGGAAGAAATGTAGCTGTCACTGTTCATAGACTATGTTATATGGAAAACCCAAAATAATTGACTGAAAAATAATTAAAACTTAAAAGATTTATCAAGGTTGCTGGATAGTCAGTATACAAAAATCAATTCCCTTTCTATATATCAGTTACAATAAAATAGTTTTAAAGACTCCATATACAGCTCGGCCGGTGTGGCTCAGTGGTTGAGCGTTGACCCATGCACCAAGAGGTCATCAGTTCGATTCCCGGTCAGGGCACCTGCCCAGGTTGTGGGCCCAATCCCCAGTGAGGGGCATGCAGGAGGCAGCCAATCGAAATTCTCTCTCATCAATGTCTCCATCTCTCTCTCTAAAAAAAATTAATAAAGAAAAAAAATTATAAAGACTCTATCTACAACATCATCAAAAATTATAGTTACTGCCCTGGCCAGTTTGGCTCAGCGGTTAGAGCGTCAGCCCATGGACCAAAGAGTCCTGGGTTCGGTTCCTGCTAAGGGCACATACCTCAGTTGCAGTTTGTCCCCGGCCCCAGTTGGGGTCGTGTGGGTGGCAACCACTTGATATGTCTCTCTCATGTCGATGTTTCTCTCTCTCTCCCTCCCGCTTAAAAAAAAAATTATAGTTACTTAGAATTAAATGTACAAGAGATGTGCAAGATCATCAATGGGGAAAATTAGAAAACTTTATCTGAAAACTTTAAATAACAAATTGAAAAAGATGTGTGAGCCATGAACAGTAAAACCCTGTATCATAAAGATACACCCAAATGATACAGAATTTCAATGGAAATTCAAGAAAAATTCAAGAATTTTATTTTGTGAAACTTGTTAAAATTTACATGCAAGAGCAAAGTGCCAAAAACAATTCTTCCTAAAGAAGAACAAAATGGGGAAGATTTAATAATTAAGACAGTGTGGTATAGGTGGAGGGATAAACAAATAGCCCCCCAAAACTATTCTATAATTGCTATTGATATTGTCTCTTAAACCCACTCTAATCAGGCTTTGCCCTCCACCATTATATTAAAACTTCTTTTCAGGTCTTCAGTGATCTTGAAAATGACCTAGATGCAATCATTAAGTACCAGTCCTCATCTAACCTAATATACTTTCTCACTTGCTATTCTCTCTTGACTGTTTCTGGAACACCACATTCTCTTGTTTTTTCTGTTACCTCAATGGTCACTTCTCTATCTTTTTTGCTCCTTCTCCCTTTTCTCCCTAAACTCTTAATGCTGGAATTTGCCATGGCTCAATCTTCAGTCCTCTTCCCCTTTCTCCTCTATATACGTTCAGTTTCTAGGGCCATCCAGTCTCAAGACTCTATATACTATCTCTATGTCCACAAGTCCCAGATCCATACACCCAACCTGGACTAGGCTGGATAGCAGACTGCCTACCTGACATCTCCACTTGGATGTCTGATATCGCAAAAGTAGCATATCCAGAACTGAACTTCTGATCTTTGCCACCAACCAAACCAACTCCACCTATGGTCCTTCCAGTTACTCAGGTGAAAAATGTTGTAGTGATCCTGACTCCTCTTTCTCTTTCACACCCCATGTAAAATCTATCAGGGACTCCTGTTGACTCTGCTTTCAAAATATACCCAGAATCTGAACTACTTCTCACAACCTCCACTGCTATCACCTGAGTCTGAGACACCCTTAGCTCTTCCCTGCATTATTTTGACAGTAGGATCTTGCTTCCGACCTTGTTTCCCTGTAGTCTGTTTCCAACACAGCAACAAGAGTGACCCTTTATTTATTTATTTATTTATTTATTTATTTATTTATTTATTTCCTCACCCGAGAACATGTTTTTATTGATTTTGGAGAGAGAGAAAGGGGAAGGAGGGAGGGGTGGCGAGGGGAGAGAGAGAGAAAGAGAGAGAGAGAGAAAGAGAGAAACATTCGTTGCCTCCTGCACATGCCTGGACCAGTGACGGAACCTGGGCATGTGCCCTGACTGGGAATCGAACACCAGACCTTTCAGTGTATGGGACAACACTCCAACCAATTGAGTCACACCGGCCAGGGCAAGAATGATCCTTTAAAAAAGTAAGTCAGAGCATTTATTAGCCTTTGCTGAAAATCCTTCAAATGGGGTCAGATTGAATAGGCATGTAGTCCTGTGCCTTTGGAAACTAGTTAGGGCGGTTGCAGCCCCTGTTTAAAAAGAGGTTTTTGCTTTACAAAGAGGAGAAAAGACCGGAACTACCAGCCTTTTTCATTCCTGATGGAATGTGTCTAGAGACGGGAGGAGAGACGTGAGAGGTTTGAACAAACGCTGTTTATCGTCCAGGTTTCTAGGAATTATGGACAGGACCGAGGTATATATAAAAAAAGAATCTCAAGTGAGGTCCGTGCCCAGGGGAGACCTCTTGGGATTCCCTGCAAACAGCCTCTTGAGAAAGAATCGGGGTTGCGAGCCAAGAGCGGAGACATTTAAATTCCCTTCCTTTCCCCTTTCCAGTTGCAGCTGCACTTGCAGCTGAGTGCCCTCTGGCGAGGCCGGGGAACCGCTGCGGCACCCCCGCCCAGCGAGTGCGGCTCCCACCCCAGCCCCGCCCTCCGGGCCGACGGCCAATGGGAGCCGGTGGGCGGGGCGCGCTGCCCCTTAAAGAGCCGTTGGCGGGCTCCGGGAAACCAGCGGCTGGAGTGCGGCAGCGGTTTCGTGCCACAGCCATGTCCTTACAGGTGAGCCGGAGGGTGGGCAGGTCGCGCGGGAGGACATGCTCCCCGGAGGGCAGTGCTCATGAGGGCGTGGGGGCGAGCGTGACGCCACTGGCCCGCTGTCCTCACCACCCGGGAGCGGTCCGCGATGACTCCGAGGGCGCGCCCTCCCCTACCCCAGCGCCCCCTTATTGCAAGTAGAGACCTCCCCGAGGTGCGCCCTCCCCTACCCCGGCGCCCCCTTATTGCAAGTAGAGACCGCCCCGAGGTGCGCCCTCCCCCACCCCAGCGCCCCCTTATTGCAAGTGGAGACCTAACCGGTGCCATCTGTTGACAGTGAACGGGGGCTTCCTATGGCAAACTCCTGTGAACCCCGGGGAATGGTTAAAGGCAAAGTAGGCACAAGTCCCAGGGAGGGTGGACGCCGGGTGGCCCGGGGAGGACAATGCGGCCCTGCTCTGCCGCTCTTTCCTTCTTGGAGATGGAGGCGAGGAACTTTGCTCTTGATTCCTCCATGGGCTCTCTCAGGCAAGGGCAGATACCTGTAAAACTTAGATTTCCAAATACTGTTTTTCTGATATGTGAAAAAAATATATATTCAGGGTGGAAATTTTGGGGAAGGAGAACAAACATAAAGTAAATAAAAACCATCAGAAATTCCTTCACCCATATCCTGGCCGGTTTGGCTCAGCAGTTAGAGCCCACGGACCAGAGAAATTCCTTCACTCAGGTAGTATGGGTTACTTACTCATATATGCACATGTGTGTGTGCACCCACGCATGTTCATGTATATGTACATATGTGCAAATATGTGGATATATATAGACACACCAGTTATGCTATTATGTGTATGCATTTTTTGTTCCTTTACGTAACATTATGTTACCAGCATTTTCTCATCATTAAATATTCTTCTAAAATATAATTTTAAAAAATATCTGCATACAATTTCATGGAATGAGCATGGCTCACTTCATTGACGATACTTTTTTTTTTTAATTTTTTTTTTCCTTTATTGATTTTAGAGAGAGAGGAAGTGTGAGGGAGAGATGGAAACATCAATGAGAGAGAACATCGATTGGCCACCTCTTGCATGCCCCTCACTGGAGATGTGGCCCACAACCTGGGCATGTGCCCTGACCAGGAATCGAACCGGCAACCTCTTAGTGCATGGGTTGACGCTCAACCACTGAGCCACACTGGCCGGGTGCATTGACGATTCTTTAAGAAATATATTATGGTAGGCAAAGACACATACTCCAGAGCCAGCCCATTTCAAATCCAAACCTCACCTCTTCTTAGCCTGTGAAATACTTAAACCCTCTTTGCCTCAGTTTCCTCATCTATAAAAGGAGGAGAGGGATTGTTTAGATTAAATAAGCATGTATAGAGCATTTAAAACTTCCTGGCATGTGCTGAGATAAAGGTAAGTGTGTCCTTGAATCTTTAGATATTTCCCTCATATATGACATCATTCATATGGAACTTTCCCTCAAAATAATCAAATCTTTCAATGTCAAAACCGTCTTCCTTCTTAGCTTAGTACTTTGTTTAGTTTTGTTTGGCAAAACAAATGGGATTTCCAATTCAGCTATAAACTCAAACTTTAATTTTGAAATTACAATATGTTTACTTCTGCAGCAAAGTTTTAGGTGAGCTCACAGTCGTGTAAGCTGGACATATTTCTTTCTTAGATGATGAAAATAAAAAGCAGACTACTTCTTCAAGAAAACATCTTTTCGAGGCTGGGGAAAGCGTGATTTTACAATTGGCACATAACCAACCCCTTTCCCTCCACACACACCTTTGTACGAGCTAAGAACTGTGCAGTTCCTTGAGTGTAAGAATTTATGATCTTCCTAATTCAGTTTCTCAGTGGGAAAGGATTGCTCACAAAGGTGCTATCAAACCCACATGTGGATGACCATGTTCTTTGGCTGTAGAAAGTAAAGCTAGAATAGGCGAGAGTCATCCTCAGGGGCTGTCTTCAGCTATGGTGAAATTGGAAGGGAAATTTACACAGAGGCCAGGGTGTTCTGTGCCCCTAGGTGGTAAGAAACAGTGTCCATCTTCAGGAAGGCAGGGTACACCCACTGTGAATGACAGTGGGGATACTGGGGTCACTGCTACACCAGAGGTGTGGCCAAGGGTCCTTGTGGTACACACAGGAACAGGAAAGGGTCTGGGGAGAGGCCTGAAGGCAGTTGTTTCGAAGACTCCACCACAGTTGCCAGGGATTAAGGTGCACATGCATTTATCCAGGATGTTGAGGACTGGGCTCCAGGACAATCAGCTGCAAAAAGGCAGAAATTCCTCACCCACAGCAGCGAGCCCAGCTCCCCGTTACTAAACGTTCCCTTTTGCCCAGAATGCTTTGGAATTTAATCTAAACAACTGTACATTTAAAGCTGCTTCTCACCTACGATAACTTTCAGACCCCCACCTGCCCCCATATCCACTCTCATATTCATTTATTCAGCAAGGAGCGCACACAGGCTGTACCACCTGCCAGCATTCAGTAAGACACGGTTCTTGCTACCAAGACGAATATTTATGTCTGCCCTCTATCATGGATATGTGGGGGAACAAACAGATACAGTCCCTCCCAGCCTTTATGCTGAGCCCTGATAAATGCTGCGCATGCTACCTGGAACCCTTTCCTGCTCCTGTCCATCCCGTAAGCACTGACCTCCAGCTCAGCTAAGCTCTATCTCCTCTGGGAAGGTTTCTCCTGCACCTGCTGTTGCACACTCTTCTTTGTTCTCAGGGCACCCAAGTGTCACATGATCATTACCGACATGCTCATCTCCCAGGAGACCCTGAGCTCCTTGAGAGCTGGCTGCGCTGTTCATCCCTGGCTGCCCAGCCAATACGTGTGTTAAATGGTGATGTTAAACAAGTGATGAGCTCTGGGCAGGCAGAATCAACAGAATGAAATAAAAATATTTACATTTTTAATTGCAGTTAACCCTAACACCCTCCCGCTGAAGTTGATAGGATATTTTTCAGCAGAAGCCAAATCTCAAAGGAGCTTAGTTGCTGGCACAGAATCCCATGACAGTGTCTCTCTCAGTGTTCTTTGCTCTAGAGCTCATCGTGGTTGGACGAGGAAAGTCCTCAGAGAGGAGGGCACATGGGAACCACACCTGAGAGCAGGCATGTACCGCGTCAGGGTGCCAGGGAAGGGTGTGCTGGAAAGAGAATGTCTTGGGCCCTGCTTTGGGATGGGTTTCTCCACCTAGGGGGAGGAGGGACAGGGATCCCTGTGACACTGGGTCAGGGGCTGAGCTCTGTGGAGAGGGTCTGAAACATTCATTAGCTTGTCCACAGTATGAAGAACAATTTTCCAGAAACTTCTTCCTGGAAGGCAGGTAACTAGCCTGGTTTTTGAGAAGCCTTAGAACTCTAATCAAAGCTTGGCTTGCTAAAAGGAGTTGAGTTGCTGTTACTGGAAAAGAGCTTAAGACTTTACAACAGGAGCACTGGAGACACCTGATAAACCCGAAGGGGAAGCACTCCACGCCTCTCTCAGCAGTGCTGCCCTGCCTTGCCCTGAGCAAGCCCTGCCACTAATGTAGCATTTCTATTTCGTCCTTATGATAGACACCATACATGCCCATTATAGAAGATTTGGAGAGTATAGAAAGTATTAAAAAACCAGAAAACTTACCAATAATCAAAGGTAATTTTTACATATTTTAGTATATTTCCAGTCTTTTTTTTTTTTTTTTGGTATTACTTACAAAGCTAGGTTTATAAAAAACAATTTCGTATTCTTTGTTAAATTATTTTAAAAGTATTTTTCATGTCTTGCTTCATTGTGAATACTTTTTTCAGTTTTTTCTAGAACTAGTTTTTTTCCCCCTCAGAGAGCCTTATATAAAAATAATGCGAGTTAAACTTTATTGACCACTCACTATGTGCCAGGCACTATTTTAAATATTTTACATGTGTTAATTTATTTAAAGCTGCCTAACAACCTTGTAGATAGGTGGTTTTATTGGCCTATATTCTGGATGAAGAAACAGAGAGGTTAAGTACCTTGCCCAAGGTCACACAGCTCTAAAGTGGTGAAGCAGAGATTCAAACCAAGGCAGTCTAGCTCCAGAGTGTGTGTTCTTAACCATGACATTATGTATAATGGAACTGACAATTTCCTAGAAAGATTCAGAAAGATGAGGTGGGGGTTTGTCCCTTGCCACATGCACCTATACTTCTCAGACTCCTGGAGGGAATAATGAGCCGTCTTCAAGGTTATTTAGGTTGGAGACTCAGGTCTCCTGTTTGCAAGTGATTTTTGTTCATTACAAAACAATTACTCAGTTGTGCTACTGTCCTGTCTTTGGCGCTGGCTGGAAATTTTATCCACCAACTCTGCTGAGATCACTGGGGTTCTGAAATTACAGTGGGGCTATCTGCTTTCTCTACTAGGCATTTGGATCTTTGGATCAAAAGGAACCCTGGCTTTGGAGAAAGAAAATGCGGGTGTGGGTAGAGTGTCTCACTGAGACTGTCTTGTTTGATACCCGACAATTCCTGTTTATACCTGGTTTAAAACAAATAACATTAGGTAACATTAGGTAAAATATAGTCTATTAAAAAATAGAATGGAAGCCTTCCAGTCAAGATGGTGGTGTAGGTAAACATGGTACTTGCCTCCTCCCACAACCACATAAAAATTACATAGCAACTAAAGTACATAGCAAGTATCATTTAGAACCACCTGAAATCTGGCTGAATGGATGTCCTACCACTAGGGAATTAAAGAAGAAGCCACATCCAGACGGGCAGGAGGGATAGAGACGTGGAAGGGATGGTCCCACATCCATGTGTGGCTCAGTGGTTAGAGCATTGGCCAAGCACCAAAGGGTCACAGGTTCGATTCGTGGTCAAGGGCACGTACCTGGGTTGCAGGTTTGATTCCTGGCCCCAGTCGGGGCACGTGCAGGAGGCAACCAATTGATATGTCTCTCTCCCCCTTTCTCCCTTCAACTCTCTCTCTAAAAATCAATGGAAAAATATCCTCAGGTGAAGATTAACAAACAAACAAAAAATTGAGAGGGATATCTTGGCTGCAGAGGTACCCCCTGAGAAGGGAAGTGTCCCAACCAAGCCCTCCAGCTCAGGGTTCCAGTGCCAGGAAGAAAAGTGTCTATAACTTCTGGCTGTAAAAACCAGTGGAGACTGAGGCTGAGGGACACAGATGGCTCCTGGAGTCCCAGGCAGTTCTTCTTAAAGGGCCCACACACAGACTTATTCTGACTCACTCCCTTTGAGCTCCAGTGCTGGGCAGCAGCTCAAAAGGCACCAGGGACATACAAGGAGGAACTGAGTTGTCTGGCATAAGGGAGAGAGCTGGGGGTAGAGGCAGTTTTCTCCCAGATAGAAGTGCTGACAGAGGCCATTGTTTCTTTTCTGAGCCCTTCCTCCACAGAGCCAGCAGGCAGGCACCATATCTGAGACTCCATCAACCTGGCTCACAGTTTGCCCCACCCAGCTTTCAGATCCACCCGAGCTGTTTCCAGTGGCTTTTCCATACAAATGCCTGTCGAGACTCATGCTTCACATTTTCCTAAAATCTCTCAAACAAGCAGCGTTTGGCATCAGCAAGCCCAGTACCTCTCACTAAGTGGCCAGCATTAGCAGCAGCCAGCCTTGGTTCATAGCTTGGCCTCACCTGGGCACCTCCAAGCCCAGCACAAGTAGTAGCCATCTGCAGATTGCTTTTTAGCTCATTCCACATGGCCCTGGGCAGAACACAGGTTGTGGCTGACCTTGGCCTACACCTTCTCTGGGAAGCCCCAGAGCCAGTGCACACAGTAGACAGCTTCAGACCACATTGAAGCACCAGCACCCAACCACCTCCACAAGTGACACACTCAAGGGGCAGACTCAGCAGGCACCAGAGCCCTGCTGAAGTAAGTCCCACTCTGTGGCGTGGGCCCCTGCATAGCTGATCTTCCATGGTGATTGGAGCCAGTGCTTGCAGCTGATCCGCCTGGGGGTAAATCCCTCCCATTGATGTGCCAACAGCAATCGAGGCTCAACTGCAAGAGAAGGATATACACAGCCCACACGGGGGCGCACCTCGAGTGCCCATCTCGGGTGATCAGGGAGACTGTGCCACAGGACCCTACAGAACACCCAGTACATCAGGCCACTCTACCAAGCCTGGGCGACATAGCAGCTCTACCTAATACATAGAAACAAACACAGAGAGGCTGCCAAATGAGGAGACAAAGAAACATGTCCCAAAGGAAAGAAACAGAACAAAACTCCAGAAAAAAATACTAAACAAAATGGAGACAAGCAATCTACTAGAAGCACAGTTCAAAATGTTATAAGGATGCTCAATGAACATCAGCATATAAAAGGACCAGTCAGAAATGAAGGAAGCACTAACTGAAGTGGAGAATAATTTACAGGGAATCAAGAGTAGAGTAGATGAAACTGAGAATCAAATCAGCGATTTGGAATATATATGATTGTTCTGATATCCAATCAGAACAGCAAAAAGAATTTAAAAAAATGAGAATAGTGTAAGGAGCCTCTGGGACAACTTCAGGTATACCAACATTCAGATCATGGGGGTGCCAGAAGGAGAAGAGAGAGAGAGCAAGAAATTGAAAACACATTTGAAAAAATAATGATAGAAAACTTCTCTAATCTGTGAAGGAAATAGACATACAAGTCCAGGAAGCGCAGAGAGTCCCAAACAAGATGAACCCAAAGAGGCCCACACCAAGACACATCATAATTAAAATGCAAAGGTTAAAGAAAAAGAGAGACTCTTAAAAGTGCAAGAGAAAAGCCGTTAGTTACCTATAGGGGGACTCCCATAAGACTGTAACTGATTTCTCAATAGGAACTTTGCAGGTTAGAAGGATTGGCAAGAAATATTCAAAGTAATGGAAAGCAAGGACCTACAACCAAAATTACCCAGCAAAGCTGTCATTTAGAATCGAAGGACAGAGAAAGAACTTCCCAGACAAGTAAAAGCTAAAGGAGTTCATCACCACCAAACCAGTATGACATGAAATGTTAAAGGGACTTCTGTAAGAAGAAGAAAAAAAGATAAAAAATTTGAACAATAAAATGACAGTAAATACATATCTATTAATGATTGAATCTAAAAAACAAAATAAATGAACAAGCAGAACAGAAACAGACTCAGAGAACATTTTGGTGGTTGTCAGAAGGGAGGGGGTTGGGGGAATGGGCGAAAAGGTGAAGGGATCAAGAAATACAAATTTGTAGTTACAGAATAGTCATGGAGAGAAAATACAGCATAGGGAATATATAGTCAATAATATTCTATTAACTTTGTATGATGTCAGATGGGTGTGAGATTTATCAGGAGGATCACCTAGTTATGTAATGTCTAGTCACTGGGGTGTTCACCTGAAACTAATATAATGATGTGTATCAACTGTAACTGAAAAATAAAAATGATTAAAACAAAAGAATGGAAAAAATTCTATTAATGAAAACAATCACTATAGCCTTTGTATATACACTAAGAGGTTAAAAAGGGGACAGGAACCAAGTTTCTATGTACACTTTGTCTCGGTGTAGAATATGCCAAGAGGGAGGCTTCTGGTCAAGTCCTGAGCTGAGAGTTCTGGGCCAACCTGAAGGTCCCGGGGAGTTAGGCAGGTGAAGGTGTTCAGAGTTAAGTCATGAGGGGGGGACAAAGTTTATTTTTATTTTTTTGATTTTTAAATATATAATTTTTTGTTGTTGTTAATCCTCACCCAAGGATATTTTTCCCATTGAAAGGAAGGGAGAGAGGGAGGGAGGGGGAGAAAAAGGAGGAGAGAGAGGGAGAGAGAAACATCGATGTGAGAGAGACACATCAATTGGTTGCCTCCTGCACGTGCCCTGACCAGGGCCGGGGATTAAACCTGCAGCCCAGGTACATGCCCTTGACTGGGAATTGAACCTGGGACATTTGGGTGCAAGGGCCGACACTCCAGCCACTGAACCACACTGGCCAGGGCAAGGACAAAGTTTATTACTGAGACTATTTGTATACAAAGTTTCCAGGAAGCCAGTTTCTCTTCACTAATCAGCTCTAAGGTGGCTGAACAACTTGTCTTTTCTGTAAAATAGTCTTACAAGTTTTGGTTAAAGGAATCTACACAATGAAATCAGAAACACTGCCCTCAGAAACGAACTAGTCTACTAAACAGGTACAAATAACATTGATGCTGAAGAATGTGAAAGGCATGTGCCCTGGACAAGATATTAATCGGTAGCAAAGCTATTACCTATAGTGAAATATAGGTTTAGGAAGAAGTGAAGAAAATGTCTGTGAGGGTGATCAAGAAAGTTGCATTGAGTATAATGCAATTAAACAATTTTTTTAAATAGAAACTCTTATTTATGTGCTTTTAACTTATAGGAAAAATGTGTTACAATTTTTTAAACCTTTTGACCACCTTTACCTATTTCCCTCATCCCCCAGCCCCCTGCTTCTCATAACCACCAATCTGTTCTCTGTTTCGATGAGTTTTGTTTTTTATATTCCATACATATTTGTCTTCTCTGTCTGACTTATTTCACATGGTGTAATGCCCTCAGGGTGCATTCATATTGTCACAAATAGGGTTGTCTCTTTTTTTATGGCTGAATAATTTTTTTTTGTAAAAAGAAATGTATACCTATTTTTAGGTAGAAAGTTTTCAGTAATGTTTAAAATCTTTATTGTTGTATTACAGATGTCCCTCATTTCCACCCCCATTGCCCCCTTCCTCTCAGTTCTTGCCTTTTCATTTTCTTGATGATTTCCTTTGCTGTGCAGAAGCTTTTTAGTTTGATGTAATGCTACTTGTTTACTTTTGCTTTCATTGCTTGTGCTCTGCGTGTCAAGTCCAAAAAAATTATCTCTAAGACCAGTGTCAAGGAGCTTACCACCTATGTTTTCTTCTTGGAGTTTTATGGTTTCAAGTCTAATGTTCAAGTCTTTGATCCATTTTGAGTTAATTTTTGTGTATGGTGTAAGATAGTGTCCAGTTTCATTCTTCTGCATGTGGCTGTTCAGTTTTCCCAGTACAATTTATTGAAGAGACCGTCTTTGCCACATTGTATATTCTTGGCTTATTTATTGTAAAATAAATTGACCATATATGCATGGGTTTCTTTCTGGGCTCTCTATTCCATTCCATTGACCCGGGTGCCTGTTTTTATGACAGGACCATACTGTTTTGAATAATATAGTTTTGTATAGTTTGAAATCAGAACGCATGATGCCTCCGGGTTTAATTTTCTTTCTCAAGACTGCTTTGTGTATTTGGAATTTTTGTGGTTCCATACAAATTTTAGGATTGTTTTTTCTATTTCTGTGAAAAATACCACTGGAATTTGATAAGGATTGCATTGAATCTGTAGTTTGCTTGGTTGCTTGGGGGGTAGTATGGACATTTTAACAATATTAATTTTTTCAATCCAAGAACACAGGATATTTTTCCATTCACTTGTGTCATTTTCCATTTTTAAACATAAATAAATGGAACACTTTCAGTATTCAGAATTATATTTTGTTCTCCATATCCTGTCTGTATATCAGGTAAGTTCCGAGAGCGGTTTCCATGAATAAGTTATGATAATTCTGGTGGAAACAGAGCAGTAGTAGTTCGTTTCTATGTGAAACACCCCTGCTCCTCCGTGAGCTTCCACTGCTTGGTGGTAAAGCCCCAGACAGATGGCCTGCATACACTTAGCGAATGCACTGTGTGCCTTTTCCCCTGTTGCTGTAGGCTGATTTTGACAGGGCGGCTGAAGATGTGAAGAAGCTGAAAACAAGGCCAGATGACGAAGAACTGAAAGAACTCTACGGGCTCTACAAACAATCTGTGATTGGAGACATCAATATTGGTATTTATTGTCATCTTAAAAATAGTGATGTACTTTGTTTGAACAATGTTTATAGAAGTATAAATAGTAATCCTGAAAATATGTCTATCCTTTTTTTTTTTGCAGAGTGTCCAGGAATGTTAGATTTAAAAGGCAAGGCTAAGTGGGAAGCGTGGAACCTCCAAAAAGGTTGTTAATTCTTAAATAAGTTGAACAAACTTTCTTAACTTCCCAATACGTCTATTAGTGAGATAATCTGTTTGTATCTTTCCAGGATTATCGAAGGAAGATGCCATGAATGCCTATATTTCTAAAGCAAAAGAGCTGATAGAAAAATATGGAATTTAGAATTCAGCATGTGAGAAAACTTTTCTTTTGAAGCCTTCATAATGGTATCCTGACCTAACACTTAGGGGAGAAATACACGATTAACTCTTTACGTATCATGAATATTTTTGCTAGTAACATGAATTATAAACCTTAATTAGAGGTATGATGAAAGTACATATTTAAGGAAATTTTACTTGCTAAAACTAGGTGGGTTTTTTTTTTTACATTTAAAAAAATTATCTTTATTTAGGTTTCTGATTCATCACATGTATCAAAGACTAGTCAACATAGAGAGATGATTTTAAATATTCTTTTTTGCTTTTAATCCTCACCTGAGGATATTTTTTATTTATCTTCAGATAGAGTGGGAAGGAGAGAGAGAGAAAGAGACAGAAACATCGACATGAGAGAGACACATCGACTGGTGGCCTCCTGCAGGACCCTGACTAGGGCCGGGGACGAACCGCAACCGAGGTACGTGCCCTTGACAAAAATCGAACCCTCACTCTTGGGTCTGTGGGCTGGTGCTCTACCGCTGAGCCAAACTAGCCATGGTGATTTGAAATATTCTTTAAAAAAATTTTTGCTCTGGTGGTGTGTGCACAAAACGCTAACAACTATTTGTTCTTTTGGCTTATCTATTTTTCTACAGTAGTGTAATCAACAGTTTTTTTAATCAATATTTTTTTCTTTATTGATTTTAGAGAGAGGAAGGGAGAGGGAGAGAGAGATAGAAACATCGATGAGAGAGAACATCGATTGGCTGCCTCCTGCGTGCCACACCAGCCGGGCTGTGATCAACAGTTTTTAAAGAACCAATAAGAAAACTATTCCTTTGTTGTACCATGTACCATGTAGATTCACACTGACACAGAACATGATTTCGGTCCTGGATCCAGTCCTCGCTCTGTGATTTAGTTACTAGGTGACCTAGGCAAGTTACGTAATCTTGCTATGTCTCATCTGTAGGACTGGGAAAAAATATCAGTCTCACAGAGAAGAGTTGAATGAGATAACTGGAATTATTCTTTTCGCTTATGCTTCATAACACCTAACAATAAATAAGCTAATTAAAAAAAATAAACTTATGAGTCTATAGCTTTTCAAAGAAAAAAAATGCCATGATGGGACTATAGCTATTTTTCTTTAAATTCTTATGTTTAAGACGAATCAAAAAAATCAAACTGAAATGTAATATGTAGTGGTAAAATACCTCTTATGTTAAGTTTTATCAGAGAGAAAGCCTAGAGTCAGAAACACCATATTGACCCAGTGCTCAGTCTTTCTTGCTGTTACACAGACTCTCTGAAAGAAGATACTCTTTTTTTTTATCCTCACCCGAGGACATTTTTGCATTTATCTTCAGATAGAGCGGGAGGGAGAGAGGGAGGAAGAGAGAGAGAGACATCAATGTGAGAGAAACACATCGACTGGCTGCCACCCACACAACCCCAACCGGGGCCGGGGACAAACTGCAACCGAGGTACGTGCCCTTAGTGGGAACTGAACTGGGAATCTCTGGTCCGCGGGCCGACGCTCTAACTGCTGAGCCAAACCGGCCAGGGCTCTCTCTCTTTTTTTTAATCCTTACCCAAGGATATGTTTTTATTGATTTAGAGAGAGACAGAGAGAGAGAGAGAGACATCAATGTGAGAGGAACATTGATAGGTTGCCTCCCGTACGTGCCTCGATTGGGGATTGAACTCGAAACCTAGGTAAATGCGCTGATCAGGCATCAAATCCGCAACCTTTTCATGAATGCGATGACACTCCAACCAACTGAGCCACCTGGCCAAGGCAAGATAGTCTCATTTTAAAAGTTCTAAAATCTGTTTGAGATTTCGGAGGCTACAAATCTCCCCAAAACAGTGTATCTCCATTGCCTGTATGAGGGTTCAGGTTTGGTTTGGTATGGCCAGAGGGATAGATTGATTTCATGTGACTTTTAAAAAAATCTAGATTCACTGGAGGAATTTTGAGGGAATTATGCTGAGTGAAAAGAGCCAATCCCAATGGTTACATACTGACGAGCCCATTTCTGTAAAATTCTGATACAGATCTAGAGAACGGAAAAGGAATTGCCAGGGAGCAGGGACATGGGTGTGGGTATAAAAGGGCAGCAGGAGGGATCCTGTGGGCTAGAAGTGTTCTGTATCTTGACGGTATGACTGTCAATATCCTGGTTGTGATGTTACACTAGAGTTTTCTGCCTTGTTACCATTAAGGGAAACTGAGTATTCCTGTATTATTTCTTTCAATCACATGTGAGTCTACAATTATCTCAATAAAAAAAAAGTTTAATGAACAACAAATCTAGCTCGCTCTCTAATTTGGAAAATTTGGGGAAGTAACAATGATTCTCATTTCTACTAAGTTTTGCCTAAAGAGAGAAGTCTTACATGATGAGTCAACGTCCAAAGCCAACCATGAGACGACATCGGCAGTGAGAGGCCTGGTCCTTCCAGTCGAGGGCTTGGGAACTCTCAGAGCTACTCCCATGTGGACCTCCCCTCCACCAGGTGGAGAGGCAGGTGAGAAAGCCCACCCCCAACACCTACCATTGGCTGCATCTTGAGATTTCCCCTTGTGGACTATATTAACTAAAAATAGTTTAAATTAATAATCAAGAACCTAAATTACTTTAGTACCAGTTCTTCTGTAAGGGAATCCTAGAAGTCATATACCAGAGAGTAAAGCACAGCACAGCTCGTACTAAACCTTTAACATCATTTGTTGAGGCTATTTTTAGCCCAGATTTATTATTATGTGAATTCTAACTAAAAAATTTTATATTATTTATACTTTGTTAAAAAGGACTGATAAATTCTGAAAAATACCTCCTATATGCATTTTCCCTGATCTTATTTACTAAGACTCTTTAAAAAAAATATATTGTTATTGATTTTAAAGAGAGAGAAAGGGAGAGGGAGAGAGAGATAGAAACATCAATGAAACATCTATCAGCCACCTCCCGCATGCCCCCTACTGGGGATGCAGCCCACAGTGCCTGGCATGTGCCCTGGCTGGGAATTGAACTGGGGATCTCTTGGTGCATGGGACAACGTGCATTAAGCCACACTCACCAAGCTATTTACTAAGACTCTTTATATACGATTTTAAAATTATTAAAAAACACAAACCCATATTATGTGATCATAAACATATCAATGCTTTAAAAGTTTACATTTAACTTACTATGCTGGGTTAAGCAGGCTAAGCCGTAAGGAAGAGACATGGGTTTCATCAATCAAGTAGCAGAGTTTATTGTGAAGATCCACAGGAAATAAATCAGGATGTCTATAGAATAGCTAGGATTCCAAGAGCAAAGCGTTTGGGAATTGCAGGAGACAGCAGGACCCACACGGCTCAGAGACGTGGTGCCTCTTCATTCTCCTCCAGGGCATCAGTGGACCCCATTTGTAGTGTTCTTTGTTCTGACTCAGCTCATTTTCCCCATGTCTGCTTGTTTCCCTTTTAGCTCCTGTGTGTTTCCAGCTGTTCTGCTTCCTGCCCATGTCAACACCATATGGTCACAGAGCGAGGCTGAGGGAGCCTATGGGACGTGGCATCTGTACTTGGCCACTCCATACTGCCCCTGGGCCAAAGCCAGTCACTGCCAGGGCAGCAGCAGGGCCGCCCACAGCCAACGGGCAATCGATGCAGGAGAAACCCATCAGAAGAGGGCCAGGGCTTCCAGGCACCCTGAGGACTTAACATACCAGCAGCAATGATTGCTTAGGACTATCTTTAACAAAGCAGTAGGTTACATTTACTTATTAAACAGGATGAGCTTATATTTCGAAAGATTAGATCGAGCTTTGAGTCCCAGGGTGCAGATGAAACATAATTTAATTTCAACCATGCCCCTGTCTGCCATTTTCACTGTTAAAATAATTAAAGTTAAAAGTAGATCATTTACCAAGCAGGAATTTCATTGACAAACTTCCCACAGATGAGACTCAAGTGAAATTCTATGACAGAGAAAAGCAGCCTGCCAGAAGTATGCTTGCCCAATTGCCTTTGTCCCCAGATACATAAATGCTCCACGGAGGAATACATTTATATATAACAAATCACCGGACAGTAGCAAATGTATAACTTTCCAATTTCTGAATGAAACTAATGAGCTATTCCGGGGGGAGGAGGGGGAATAAGTATATAATCACTTTGACTTGATTTAAAACCGAAAGGAAAGCTATCTAAAGTCAGGCGAGCATTGATAGCTCTAGACACTTGGTTATGTAGTTCTTGATGAAGGTCTCATTGGAAGCTTCCATGAGATGAAAGTGATTTCCTGGGCGCACGTGCATATCAAAACTTCCACTGGTTACATCTTTCCAGGCTAAAAATAAACAAAATGATAGATTTAGTAACAAATGGCACTTACTGAAAACAACAAAACATTTACTTGCAGATACTACCTTTCAAACATCAGACCCCAGTGCAAGTTACTTTCAAGGTCTCATGTTCAGTGAGCCCTGCATTTTTCATTTCTCTGAGACCTATCAGCCCACAGTAGTAGCGCCTGTGCTCTCTCATTTTACACACGGCCGACATGTCTCCGTTTACGTTAAATAAAACCTGGGCCCGTTTTCTACTCATTGCAGTAACTGCTGGTTGAACTTTAGCTGACAAATCATCCAACATGATTTTGAGTTAATACTCAATAACTTTGAGTATTATATTATATCTCAATATAATACTCAAAGTTATCAAAATCATTTTACCTTCTATATCCTCTACCATTTCTTCAGATCCCACAAAGCAGGTTAAGTCACAAGACAGAACGGGCGCAGATGGTGCTTGAAAGCTGTGAACAGAAAAGAGCCGGTTAGTATCTTTCCCTGGATCTTCTCATGTTACTAGAGTCCCTTGAATGAAACATGCTGTGCCCTCACTGCTTTCTCTTTTACTATTTCCAGTAATCCAAACATTTTTTATCAGCCACACTTTCACATGGCAGACTGTTGTCCAGGCCATTTTCGAAGATCAACAAGCTTCTAGAACAATACAGATGGCAGCCTTATGGCACCTGGGCCCCCAATCTGAGGCTGGTTACAACTAGTCCCTTTAAGTGCCATTCCCCACAAATGACCAGCTCTCCATGGTTGGTTCATGGTCTAATCAACTGATAAACATGGTGTCTTTCCTCCTGCAACTTAGAGACTGTCCGGGGAAACAGACATAAACCAACAGAACAAAAGCAGGTTCATGCAAGCGGGACCCCTGAGCTAGTTCCACCCGTTCTCAGTTTAATCACAACAGCAACATGTGTTTATTCAGCTAGGGGCTAGCTGCTGTGTTAGCCACTAGGAACCGGTGGGAAAACACGGTCTTTCTTCTCCTGAAACGTAAGAGACTGTCTGGGGAGACACACATAAATGAAATAATTAGACAACTAGAGAGATGTGTAAGTTGGGGGTGGTGTTGAGCAAGTTCTCCCTGGGGAAAAAGTTGAATCAGCTCTGGATGAATAGGACAAAACTTGGCAAAGGGGAGAGAGGCAGCAGGGGAAGAGGGAAGAGAATGAGCACAGACCGTTGAATTGCAGAGAGCAAAGGGGAGACTGGGCCAGATTAGGTAACAGAGGTGGGCCAGGGCCAAGTCTAGGCCCATAGAGGATTTTGGTCATCCTTAGAATGACAGGAAGCCACCAAAAGGATTGAAGGCAAGAGTGTCATGACCAAACCTGACCTCATACCTCTGGGTATAATATGAGACATGGGGTTTATGATGAGCTCAGTGGTTCTTTCAATAGTCCAGGCAAGAATTCCCACTCTTAAAAAAAAAAAAAAGAATTCCCATTGTTGCCCAGAATGCGGAAAACTAAGAGTGCCACTCTCAAACTGGTGATGAGAAAAAGCCCACAAACTACAAGATCACAACTTTTCTTGAACTCACCAGAGAGCTGGGGCTGCAGGCCAAACTAGAAAACAAATTCCAAGGAGGGCCAGGCACCTCTAAGGAGAGGTGGGGCGTGCAGACTGGCTCAGGGGCAGAAAGCACAGGAGGAAGGGTGTCGGCTGGACATTCGAGGAAGAAGAAATCAGCTAAAATGGTAACAGAGTGCTGGAGATCAAGGTGGGCAGGGGTGGGGTGTTGTCAGATGGAATCCACACTGCTCACAGGCTCTTTTCCTCGGCCTCCACTAGGGGTTCACAAGAAAGACTGGGAACAAGGCAGGAGGCCAGAAAGAGCTTCCTGGGTGGGGCAGGTGGGCAGTAGGAAATGGGCTCTGGCCATAAAATGGATACTAAACCCTGGCCCCTGCCCAGGCCCTTCTTCCTACTAAGCCAGTGGTTCTCAACCTTCCTAATGCCGCGACCCTTTATTACAGTTCCTTGTGTTGTGGTGTCCCCAACCATAAAATTATTTTTGTTGCTACTTCATAACTGTAATTTTGCTACTGTTATGAATCGTAATGTAAATATCTGATATGCAGGATGTATTTTCATTGTTACAAATTGAACAGAATTAAAGCATAGTGATTAATCACAAAAACAATATGTTTGTGGTACTTGCCACCAGTGTCAAGTCTGGCTTTCCTGAGTCCATCAGCTTTGCTTCTAAAATAGTTGGTATCCTTGCTGGCAAAGCTCGGATGCTTGCTATCAAAATGGCATTTTAGTTTGTTTGACTTCATAGATTCAGCTGATAGAACTTCACAACAAATAACACATTGTGGTTTCTCAATTCCTGCTGTAATTATTGAGGTAAAACCATACTGTAAAAAAATCCTCCCTATATTTTCTTTTCTTAACGTTCTTCTCTACACGATCCATTTTCATGGGATGGTTTGCGAATGAAAATAATATATAACAATAGCTTTAATAATACAAAAGATGATATATGGCATAGTTTAGTCAATACAGTTCATTAAAGTTTCCTATGATTTACCATTCTCTGTGTTGTTGTTTTTACATACCTGTTACTATCACAAGGGGGCAGTAGTCACATCAACCATAGCTGAATATAAAAACACCAATCAGCATCCAGATTAAGTTCCCATAATACAGATATATATATATTTTTTTTTGCAGTAGTTGATGATTTTACATTTACCCAGTAATTATAATTCATGAAGTGTTGTTTTACCTCCAGTACTGCTGCTTTCAACACAGTAGCTGCTTTTAACAGAGTAGCTGCTCTCTACACATGTGTGACTGGTCTGCATAAGTACATTATGGCGCCAACCCTGTCACATACACCTGTATTTGTACGGGGTGTATGATATGGGGTTGGCACAATGATGTCATCATGCCAGGTACTTGTATGTGGTCGTATCTGTATGTGGGCGTATCTGCATGTGGGTGGACCCTCCTGGAGATGGATAGAGGAGTGGTGTCTCGGTTCCTAAGATCATTTGAAATATGTGTTTTCCGATGGTCTTAGGCGACCCCTGTGAAAGAGTCGTTCAACCCCCCAAGGGGGTCATGACCCACAGGTTGAGAACGGCTATACTAAACAAAAGCCTCAAGGTGCTGGAAGAGGGGCATCAGCCACGTTCACCCCCCTGCAGGTGAAGACCCATGGCTATAGGGAATGGAAGTATTGAACCTCAACCCTGGGGGAGGGAGTGGGAAATGGTATTAGGCCCACATCTGTAGCAAAATTTCTACTTCTGGGGAGGGGCAGGAACTTCCACATAAGACCAGCCATAGATACAGGGAGAAGGGGCAGGCACGCTGAGAGTTACACACCACACACAGGGCCCACAGGGCCCAGGCACATGGAGCCAGCCTAAGATGGAAGTGCAAGACTCAAAGAGGTCCAAGAACTCCCCATCTTATCCCAGAGGCTGATACCACACATCGGGTTAACAGCTGTCTGTCAGTGGGGACAGATTTTTCTATGTGGCACAAGAAGGACAAGCATGGAGGGAAATTCTGCAGCAGCCCATTCTCCATAGTAACATAGTAACACTAGGGGACTTGGAAGCTGGCATTGCCCTGAGTAACAACAGTAACAACAAAAGCCAAACACAGGTCATCTCCAGTCTAGATCAACTCAACACCCCATACTGATGGCCTGACAGAAGATGAGAAGTGTCAAGTCCAGGTGTAAAAAATATGTAATGCAGTCTCTGTTTTATGTATGATATCTGGCTTTCAAAAAACAAAAATGATCAGCCACAAGAAAGCAAGAAATAACTCCATTGTCAAGAGGCAAAGCAATCAAAAGAATCAGACTCACTAAGACCCAAACGCTGCAACTATCAGGGACTTTAAATACCTCTGTTTGAGATGTCAAAGGATTTCACAGAAAAGGTGGACAATATGTGTGAGCAAATGGGGAAGGCTATTAGAGAGGTGAAAACTATACTACGCAAGAGTCTGACGGAAAGTATAGGAAGAAACAGCAACCCAGTTGAGGAATTCCTTTGACAGGCTCATCAGTAGACTGGATACAGCTGAGGAAAGAATCACTGACCCTGAAGATGGTCAGTAGGAATTGTCCAAACTGAAATGCAAAGGAAAAAAAGAGTTTAAAAAGGCAGACTATCCCAGAGCCATGGGACAAAACCCAGCAATGTAGCATGTATATAACAGGGCTCCAGGAGGAGAGGAGAGAACAGCACCAGTGTTCGGGCAGGAGATGAGGACAGCTTGAGTGCGTTGGGAGCCCTCAGCTCCACCTGTCACACATTTCACTGTGGCCTCCAGGCTCTGACCCCTGGTGGTGATGGAAAGAGAAGACTGAGAGATGGCTCCACAGGCCTGATTTTATGTTTATTGGAAACAACTGAGAGCTGCAGAGACCAGAAGAGAGAACAGTCTGAGAACGTGGAAGGAGCAGGAGTGAAGAGGGAGGAAGAATCAAGAGAGCAGGGTTTGGGCGAGGATTTGGAATTTGGAGGGAGGAGCATACAGTTGTGGGTGGCTGTTGCACTCGGATTCACAGGGGAGAGGGGGAGAGAGCTAAGAGGTTTTCTCTATTGTATGAGTGCAACATCCCTGTGAGGGATTTGTCTTTTATTTTGGTGTTGGGGAGTTTTCTTCTGAGCTACAGAGAGCTAAGCTACTGTAGACTGTGGCTGCGTCGGCACCCACATCGTGTGGCTGAGCAGCCGGCGGGGGTCTTGAGCTGACACCAGCCCTCCTGCGAGTGCAAGTCCTAGATGACAGCTGCAGTAAACGTAAGTCCCAGATGTGACTCCCCCACAGCCCTGTGGTAAACAGTCTCTCCCGCCTCCCACAGCTTTCCTCTCGTGTATCCCTAGACAAGACTACTGTGAAGCTTACCAAAACCCCACTTTTTTTTTGTTTGAATTGACCAACCTGGCCTTGGCCCAGGAGCCCCAAAGCACTGCACCCACAGACACTAACAAAAGCCTATGCCTGGGGTCCTGCCACACCCTCTGCCTTCACCCTGCCCTGAGGTCCCTGATGGCCCTCCTGGCATGCTGTACCCTCTCCATTTCAATTTCTCTGGTGGACTATTGTTGCACGTAGCCCACCATCCACACCCCGAGGCTCTACTAACAAATGTTAACAAAGCCACAACAATAGCCTTTGGTAGTGAATGTTTTGTTATGTTTTTTTTTTTTTAATTTAATTTAATTTTCTTCAATTAATTAATTTTAGTTACAGATAATTTATTTTTGTTCGCCCATTGACACCCTCCTCCTGATCCCGCCCCTCCCACTCCCTCACAGCATTGTTGTCTATGTCCATTGTTTATGCATATATGCATATAAGTTCTTTGGTTTTTTACTTCCCTCCCCCTAACTCCTCATCCGAGGTTTGGCAGTCGGTTCCCTACTTCCAAGTCTCTGGGTCTATTTTGTTCATCCACTTATTTTGTCATTATATTCCACAAATAAGTGAGATCACGTAATATTTGTCTTTCTCTTATTGGCTTATTTCGCTTGCCAACGATACATCAGATAAGGGGCGAATTTCCAAAATATTATAGAGTACGCATACATCTCAACAAAAGGAAGAGAAAATATCCAATTAAAAAATGGGCAGAGGACCTAAATAGTCACCTCTCCAAACAGGAGACACATATGGTTGTGTTTTGTTTTTTAAAATTGTGGTTAGTTACATCGCCAGGCTGACCTCCTTTACCCTCCCCACAACACCTGGGGGGAGTTTTTGTGATCCCTGCTCTCGATAGGCGAAGCCCAGACTGTCAAAGAAACTGGCTCTGAATCTCGAAGATAGTATGAAGCGCAAAGGGATTTGATCCTAAGTCTACAGACAGCATGTTTAACCATTGTGCGAGGCCTAATGATTAAAAACCAGCTTTTGCCTACATTATTTCATTGAATGTTCCCAGTAACTTGGATTACTTTTCTATTTTGGGGAGGGCTGGTGATGTCAGACTGGGTTCCTTTGATTCTGACTCTGTGCTAAGCTAGCGACACAGCTTCTCCCTGTGAGAATCACACTTGGCCAAAGGTGGTTGGGACAGAAATGGCCCCATAGACTTGGGTCACCGGGATGGGGTGGAGCTGGTGATAGATTGGAGATGGCAGTGCACGGAGGGGCATGTCATAGGTGAGCGGGATTGTCTGTTGTCAAGGTGCTTCAAGTAGGTTGCACTCTTTGTAGATATTTGTGTAAACTTCTTGCCACAAGCACTGCCCGTGGTGGTCCGATGCCTAGTTCCAGCCTTTGTGGAGGAAATAAAAGAAACAGAGGCCCAAGCATCCACCTCTAGGAATATACATGGAGGAGACAGAGCCCAGGCAAAATAGGAGAAATTCATGGCACAATCTAATGGTTACTAAGGGTCAAAGGCTGGCTTCACAGTCACTGCTTGGGAGAGTTAGAGGAGGAAGAGCCATGGGTAGGTTTAGATTATTGGGAAGGCTTCACAGAGTTGTAGGACTCCAGTCCTACCAGAAGAATCAAGCACCAATACACACATCTCGTGAGAAAAAGCAATGGTCAGATGCCATGGAGTTAAATGAGTTTTGGAACAGAATTCACAAAAAAGCCAACCACTCCTTCCCCACGTGGTTCACCTCCACAAAACTCAAAAAGTAGAGATTTGCTCCTGCTGACCCTCTAAGAAGATGAGAACTCCTCGGCATTCATTTATTCAAAAAATAGTTATATGATAAAACATGTATGTCAGCCCGGCTGGTGTGGCTCAGTGGTTGAGAGTCGACCCATGCACCAAAAGGTCACCGGTTCGATTCCTGGTCAGGGCACATGCCCAGGTTGTGGGCCTGATTCCCAGTGGGGGGCATGCAGGAGGCGCCCAATCAATGTTCTCTTTCATCAGTGTCTCTATCTCTCTCTCCTTCTCCCTTCCTCTCTCTAAAATCAATAAAGAAAAAAATAATTTTTTTAAACATGTATGTCAAACCACACACAGACACACACACATAAAACAAAAATATGTTCTGTTCATCTTTTAGTGATATAATTTCTGTGCCCACGCTCCATTCTAAGCCAGTAACACTACCCAGGTGGCCCCAAAGGAAATGAAATCAATCTCTTAGAATGTTGTCTTCCTGTATAAGTAGTCTCAGAGAACTGCCAATCTACATTTTTCTATAGATAACTATTCCTTTAAAAAAAATCACTCATCAGCCTTGGCTGATTTGGCTCAGCGGTCAGAACATCGGCCCGCGGACTGGAGAGTCCCTGGTTCAGTTCCCGCTAAGGGCACGTACCTCGGTTGCAGTTTGTCCCCGGCCGGTTGGGATCGTGTGGGTGGTGACCACTTGATGTGTCTCTCTCACATCAATGTTTCTCTCTCTCTCTTCCTCCCTCTCTCCCTCCCACTCTATCTGAAGATGAATGCAAAAATGTCCTCAGGTGAGGATGAAAAAATAATATAAAAAACATCTATATATATTTAAAAAATCACTCATCTTGGTTACTCACGTGCAATTTTTGATAATGCGCAGATCCGCCATCAGGCTGGGAAAGTATTGTTGATATAATTCCTTATTATTGATAAAATTCTTGGCAGTGCCTCCAAAAGCCAAAATGGCAGAGTGTTGTTCTTCTGACAATTCATTTCCTTCGGGAATTTGAGGCCTGGTCTTAGACTTGAAACATTAACAATATAAGTCTGATATTTCATGTAACAGATGTGTTCACAAACTGAAAGCTCCCTATCTAAGGGAAATGTCATCCAGCCAGGGGTCAGAAGTGGACTTCTTTATCTACAGGCTTCGGGGCAGACCTCTTTCTTTTTAACAGCAGGGAGAAGAATGTTCCCCCGCACTAGTAATTCAGTGTCATGATGCCACCACAGTGAATCAGGGCCTTTCTGTGGACGGGGAAGGGACAGCAAAGGGCAGGAGTGGGAGCAGCGGGAACAGAGGCACTGACTATTTATTTATTTTTTATTATTGAAAGTATACAGATGTCCCCCTTTTGTCCCCATTGACCCCTTCCTGCTTGCTCCCGCTTTCCCTCCCCTAATGTCTGTGTCCATTGGTTGTGCACATATGCATATAAGTTCTTTGTTTTATCTCTTCCCATCCCTCCCACCTCCATCCCTCTGAGGTTTGTCAGTCTGTTCCCTACTTCCATGACTCTGGATCTCTCTTGGTCGACAGCTTATTTTGTTCATGATGTTCCATAAATAAGTGAGATCATGTGGTACTTGTCTTTCCCTGACTGGCTTATGTCACTTAGCATAATATTCTCCAGGTCCAGAGGCATTGACTTTAAAAGCCAGGGGGGTGCCCTAAAAGTGTGGCTCAGCTGGTTGGGCGTTCTCCTATGCACTAAAAGGTCACTGGTTCGATTCCTGGTCAGGCACCTGCCTGGGTGGTTACAGGCTGGATCCCTGGTAGGGGGTGTGTGGGAAGCAGCCAATCAGTGTTTCACTCTCACATCAATGCTTCTCTCTCTCCCTCTCCCTGCCTCTCTCTCTCTCTCTCCTCTCTCTTAAAAAAAAAAAAAAAAGCCAGGGTGGTTTCGAAAAATTGACATCACTTTCCCCTTTGGAGATTTCAAGTATTCTTCCTTGGCTCAGATCTGAGCTGAAAGCTTATTAAGTTTCCACCTGACCCAGAATGAAAACAAGCACTTTGGGTCAATGTCAGCTTGGAGATACCAGGGACTTTGCAGGCACTGGCCAGGAAATGGTTAAAGTGCACTTCACAGAAAAGAAGAGATGCTATTGGAAGAGACTTGAGGGTCTTTTCATCATCCCCACGCTGCACCAGAATTCACCAGATAGGGAAATAACGTGATTTCCCCCCTCATTTCCCTCCTCTTCAGCACTCACCCAAAGGAAAATGAAATTACTTACATGAGGGGGACTTAGACTTGACACAAAGAGATGCATCGGTTCCAGCTTATGTTTTTCTTTCAGGTGTAGTGCCGTCATGAAAGCGATATAGGACCCCATACTGAATTTGGGAAAGAAAAACATGATCACAACTGTTGACCAAAGTTATGGTAATCCATTGAAAGTATATAGGAGCAAGGACTGTAAACACAGCAATGATTATGACATAGGCAAAGGAAAGTGTAAGTTAGTTTAATAATAAATGTATGTATAGAAAGTATACTTTTGATGCTTTACATGAGCATAAAAGTGTTTTAAGACATTCTAGATAATTCAGTCTAAGATTTAGTACTTTTTTGCACAGTGTCTTGAAATTTATTTAAATATCTTTTTCTTGCCCTGGCCGGTTTGGCACAGCGGTTAGAGTGTTGGCCCGCGGACCAAAGAGTCCTGGGTTCGATTCCAGCCAACGGCATGTACCTTGGTTGCAGTTCGTCCCTGACCCCAGTTGGGGTCGTGCAGGTGGCAGCCAGTCGATGTGTCTCTCTCACATCAATGTTTCTCTCTCTCTCTCCCTTCCACTCTGTCTGAAGATAAAATGTAAAAGTATCCTCAGGTGAGGATTAAACAATAAAAAAAAAAATAAAAAATAAAAAATAAAAAAAATAAATAAATAAATTTCTTGTTCTCCCTTCAGATCTCTACCACTGTTTGATAGTATTCATCAGCAGTTCTCAAAGTATGGTCTGGGGTCCCCTGGGGATTCCTGAGAAGTTTTCAGGTGTTCTATGAGGTTAAAGTTATTTTCATGATAATGCCAAAATGTTATATGCCTTTTTTACTCTCATTCTCTCCTGAGTGCATAGTTGAGTTTTCCAGAGGCTATGTGACATGGGATATTGCAACAGTTTGAATGCAGAAGGAGAAATGAGAATCCAGCTGACTTCTAGTGAGCCAGTCATTAAACAGATTTGCAAAAATGTAAAACAATGCCACACCTCCCACTACTGTTTTGGGGAAACACAGTCATTTACTTAAAAATATATTATTTATGTCAACACACAATGGACTTTTTAATATTATTTTAAGGTAAGTTAAATGTATTTAAAATTTCTTAGTTTAATTTCCAATGTAATATATATTGACATTGTATAACACATAAACAAACGCTCTCTGAGGGCCTCGGTGCTTTTTAAAAGCATTAAAGCAATACTGGGACCAAAAAGTTTGTTAACTGCTGTAGACATTAGGTAGATATATTCTGTAGGCAATACTGCCAGAGATTTTTTTGGTAAATATCTTAGGGGAGGAAAAGGGAAACTCAGTCCCATGTTTTTTGTTTGTTTGTTTGTTTGTTATCCTCACCTGAGGATGGTTTTTTCCATTTTATCTTCAGATAGCATGGGAGGGAGGGAGGGAGAGAGAAACACCGACGTGTCACATCGACCTGTTGCCTCCTGCACAACCCCGACCAGTGCCAGGGACGAACCGCGACTGAGGTACGTGCCCTTGAGTGGAATCGAACCCATGACTCATTGGTCCGTGGGCCGACGCTCTAACTGCTGAGCCAAACCGGCAGGGCGAGTCCCATGTTTATTGCTGAGGAAGTGTCAATTGCAGGTAATTTTGCAATATATATCAAGAGCTTTGACAATGGGTATATCATTTAACCGAAATTCTGGAAATATATCCTAAGAAACTAATGAGCTGTATACTAAATTTTCTACAAAAAATGTTCATTGAAATGTTTTTTAAGATGACATTTCTTTTTATAGTTTTAAATTTTTATTCATTGTTGACACTATTACAGATGACCCCCGTTTCTCACACTCTTTACCCACCTCCATCCCCCTCCCTCTGGCCCTCACCACACTGTTGTCTGTGTCCATGGGCTATGCATACATGTTCTTGGGCTCACAGAAAAAGGTAATATAACTCTATGTCCCAAAGGGGATTGATAAAAACAGGTCATGAAGCCATGTGAACTCCACAGCAATACTAAGTGAAAGAAACTCAGGAAAAGATACAAAACAGGACCATATATGTGAAATACTATGAAATCACATCAAAATTTTAAAGTATTTTCTAGGATGATGTATACTTTTTATTTTTTGTCAGATCATATCTGTAAATATTATATAATATGGTTGCCAAAATTTAGCGAGTCCTTACTACATATCAAATAATTTATGAATATTATTCATTTAATCCTCACAAAAAGGAACTATTATTATTCCAACTTCACAAAGAAGGAAGCAAATTTCAAAACCTTAGGAATTTGTCCCCAGTCAAACAGACTAAGAGGCAGACAAAACTCCAGGTTTCAAGGTATAACTTTAAAATTATAGAACCTAGCACACACTATCTTTATAGTTTTTAAAATTAAAAATAAGTGGAATACATATATTCTTTCTGACTGGTGTTTCGGCCTTCTTAGGGTATATTCCTAGATGTGGGATCACTGGGTCAAATGGCAGTTCAATTTTTAATATTTTGAGGAAACACCATATTGTTTTCCACAGTGGCTACACCAGTCTGCATTCCCACCAGCAGTCTATTCGAGTCCCCTTTTCTCCACACCCTTGCCAGCACTTGTTGTTTGATGATTTGTTGATGGCAACCATTCTGGCAGGTGTGAGGTGATACCTCATAGTTGTTTTCATTTGCATCTCTCTGATGATTAGTGATGTTGAACATTTTTTCATATGTTCCTTAGCAGCACTATTTACAATTGCTAAGATCTGGAAACAGCCCAAGTGTCCATGAATAGATGAGTGGATAAAGAATCTGTGGTACATATACACAATGGAGTACTATGCAGCTGTAAGAAAGAAAGATCTCTTATCCTTTGAGACGACATGGAGCGACCTTGAGAGTATTATGCTAAGCAAAATAAGCCAGTCAGAGAAAGACAAGTATCACATGATCTCACTTATCTGTTGAATATAATGAACAAAACAAGCTGAGGAACAAAACAGACCCAGAGACATGGAAGTGGGGTGCAGACTGACCAACCTCAGAAGAGGTGGATGTAGGGGGAGGGAAGAAATAAGCCACAGAACTTATACACATGTATGTGTAAACAAGAACATAGACAATAATACTGGGGTGGGGAGCGGGATTGGGAGGAGGGTGTCAATGAGGGAAAAAAGGAGAAACATCTGTAACAACAACAAAAAAAAGTGGAATATAAGTTACTGCTATAATCTTGATTTTACAAGTCCTGATTTTTTTTACTATACAAACAGGCCAATTGTAAGAGTTGTGACTGGTCATAACGATTCAACATCCTAGAACTATTTTCCAAAGAGAAGATGCCAGAAGGAGCCCAGGATTTGCACAATTCATCACGTGATCTGACATTTATGTCTTTATGGTCCCTATTGCATACTTTCTTTAGGTCTGACTTTCTTGTCTGAGAACAGCTACAACCATATTTAATAACTCACTCCTTCAAGCACTGACGAAGCAGTGTAACCAATGCAAAAGGTATGCATCTCACAAGACACAAAGAACAACATTTACCAAGGACTCCTGATCCAGGAAACGTCTTTTAAAACAGATTTTAAATACCTGTGGCCAAAAAATGCAAATGGTTTATCCTGGAGGACTGGCAGCAGGGCACAAATAATTTCATCAGTTATTTGGCAGATGTCACTGGAAAAAGGTTCTTCAAGTCGGCTTTCTCTCCCAGCAAGCCTTATGGAGTGCACTGGAGATTGGGAAACACACGTGAATGCATGCAGACAGTGACTGAGATACTGTGATGTTCTGTTTTGTTTATTTATTGATTTTTGTTTTTTGTTTTTTTTAGGGAGAGAGGAAGGGAGAGAAACATCGATGAGAGAGAGAAACATCAATCAGCTGCCTCCTGCACGCCCCCCACTGGGGATCGAACCCACCACCTGGGCACGTGCCCTGATGGGGAATCAAACCGGGACCTCTCAGTTTGTGGGATGATGCTCAATCCACTAAGCCACCCCAGCTGAGCGAAACTGTGATGTTTTAAAGGAGCTTATGTTAACATGACATAAATAACTTAAAGAAATGAATAAGGTATAAAATAATAATGGTCAAATTCAGTGACATGAAAGATTTAGAATTTGCTGAGAAAAAGCAATAGCATAAATACAGCAGACTATCTGAAAAATACTCTCCAACTACAAAATACCTGGAAATACTAGATGAAGCACACGTATAGTAATTACATACATAGTTTAGCTCACAGTAAAAGTAGTGAGCATGTCCTGACAATTGTGGCTTAGTGATCAGACCATCGCCTGTGCACAGAAGGACCATGGGTTCAATTCCTGGTCAAGGACATGTACCTGGTTTGCAGGTTCAATTCCCAAGGCAACCAATCGATGTGTCTCTCTCACATCGATGTTCTCTCCCTCTCTCCCTCCCTACCTTCCTTTGTCCCTTCCACTCTCTCTAAAAATTAATGGGAAAAATATCCTTGGGTGAGGATTAACAACAACAACAAAAAGCAGTGAGCATGTACTAATGAAATGGCTACTCTGATGCTCATCGCCTGTGTCAGGAAAATAAAACATCAGGTTTCAAGGGTGACCTAGAATGATTCCTCTACATAAAGCCAGGGACCTCTAAGCTCTAAACTCTCAGTGAAAAGTAGACTAGGGGAAAAAAAATCTTCCTAACAGCAAAGAGAGATTACTTTTTGTGTTTACCTTGGTTCTGAATGGAGTGGGGGGGTGGGGGGACCTTGCATTTATGCAAATTTGAAGTTTAAATTTATATTATCTTGGTAATCTGGGGGAAATGAAGCTGAACAAATAACTCAATGGTACTGGAGTGTGACTTTTAGATTCCATGTATAAGTGAGATCATATGGTATCTGTCCCTATCTTATTTCACTAAGCATAATGCTCTCAAGTCGCATCCATGTTGTCACAGAAGGTCGGACTGTCTTCTTTTTATGGTTGAATAATATTCCATTTTATTTATTCATTTTTCTGTTGATGGACACTTAGATTGTTTCCATAGGTTTGCTATTGTAAGTAATGCTGCAGTAAGCACTGGAGTGCAACTATCTCTTTGAGGACACAATTTCGTTTCTTTCAGGTATGTACCCAGAAGTGGGATTGCTGGATCATATATGGCAGTTCTCGTTTTAATTTTTTAAGGAACCTCCTTACTGTTTTCCATAGTTACTGTAGCAATTTACGATCCCACGAATATGCACAAAGGTTCCCCTATTTTCATACCTTCATCAACACTTGTTATCTCTTGTTTGAATTTTTAAAAATATTTTTTCTTTATTGATGTTAGAGAGAGTGGAAGGGAGAGGGAGAGAGAGAGAAACATCGATGAGTGAGAACATTGATTGACTGCCTCCTGCATGCTCCCCACTGGGGATTGGCCCCCAACCTGGGCGTGTGCCCTGACCAGAAATCAAACCGGTGACCTCTCGGTGCATGGGTCGATGCTCAACCACTGAGCCACACTGGCTGGGCTCTCTCGTGTTTTTTTGTTTGTTTGTTTTCAATATTTTATTGTTCATTTAACAATATATCATGGAGCCCTTCCATGGTGTGTCATATGGATCTGTGTTATTCTTTTAATGCCTGCATAGTACTCCATTGTACGAACCTCTGACCAGTGCCCTGCTGACCAGTGAGTGTCCTATCAGTTGTTTCCAATCTGTTTTTATTCACGCATTTTAGACAGGTTTTTTAAAAAAATTATTTTCATTAATTTATTTTTGTTACAGATGTTTTTCCCTTTTCCCCCATTTACACATTCCTCCCCATCCTACTGCCCCCCCGTCCCCAGGTTTGCTGTCTATGTCCATTGGTTATGCATACATGCATATAAGTTCTGTGATTTAGTTCTTCCCTCCCCCCGCCTCTCTTCTGTGGTTTGTCAGCCTGTACCCTACTTCTATGTCTCTGGGTCTACTTTGTTCATCAGTTTGTTTTGTTCACTGTATTCCACAAATAAGTGAGATGATGTGATATTTGTCTTTCTCTGCTTCATTTGCTTCGCTTAGGATAATACTCTCCAGGTCCCTCCATGTCGTCTCAAAGGATAAGAAATCTTTCTTACAGCTGCATAGTATTCTACTGTGTACATGTACCACAGCTTTTTTATCCACTCATTTACTGATGGACACTTGGGTTGTTTCCAGATCTTAGCTATTGTAAACAGTGCTGCTATGAACATAGGGGTACATATATTCTTTCTGATTGGTGTTTCAGGCTTCTTAGGGTATATTCCTAGAAGTGGGATCACTGGGACATATGGCAGTTCAATTTTTAATTTTTTGAGGTAACACCATAGTGTTTTCCATAGTGGCTACACCAGTCTGCATTCCCACCACCAGTGTACTAGAGTCCCCTTTTCTCCAGACCTTTGCCAGCATTTGTTGTTTGTTGATTTGTTGATGGCAGCCATTCCACAAGTGTGAGGTGATACCTCATTGTTGTTTTAATTTGCATCTCTCTGATGATTAGTGACGCTGAGCATTTTTACATGTCTCTTGGCCATTTGTATGTCCTATTTGGAGAGGCATCTCTTTAGGTCCTCTGCACATTTTTTAATTGGGTTCTTTGTCTTCCTTTGTTGAGTTGTATGAGTCCTCTATATATTTTGGAAATTAAGCCCTTATCTGATATATCATTGGCAATTATGCTTTCCCATATAGTGGGTTCCCTTTCCATTTTGACGGTTGTTTCTTTTGCTGTGCAGAAGCTTTTTAGTTTGATGTAGTCCCATGTGTTCATTTTTTCCTTTGTTTCTCTTTCCTTAGGTGTGTATCAGTTAAAATTCTGCTGCATGTGATGTCTGAAATTTTGCTGCCTACATTTTCTTCTTGAATTTTGATGGATTCATGAGTTACATTTAAGTCTTTTGTCCATTTTGAGTTTATTCTTGTGTATGGTGTAAGTTTGTGGTCTAGCTTCATTTTTTCTGCATGTAGCTGTCCAATTTTCCCAACACCATTTATTGAAGAGGCTGTCTTGACTCCACTGTATGCTCTTGCCACCTTTGTCAAATATTAATTAAGCATATTGTCTCACGTCAATTTCTGGGTTCTCTGTTCTGTTCCATTGATTATCTGCCTGTTCTTGTGCCAGTACCAAGCTGTTTTGACTACAGTGGCTTTGTAGTATAACGTGATATCTGGTATTGTGATCCCTCCTACTTTGTTCTTCTTTTTCAAGATTGCTGTGGCTATTCGGGGCCTTTTTAGGTTCCATATAAACTTTTGGAGTATATGTTCTAGTTCTGTGAAGTATATCAGTGGTATTTTAATGGGGATTACATTGAATCTATAGATTGGTTTGGGTAGTATAGACATTTTAATGATGTTAATTCTTCCAATCCATGAACATGGTATATGCTTCCACTTTTTATATCTTCCTCTATTTCTTTTTTCAATGACCTGTAGTTTTCTGTGAAAAGATCCTTTACTTCTTTGGTTAAGTTTATTCCGAGGTATCTTAATTTTTTTGCCACGATGGTAAATGGGATTTTTTTTTAGTTTCTCTTTCTGTAAGTTCATTGTTGGTGTATAAGAAAGCCATCGATTTCTTGACGTTAATTTTGTATCCTGCGACTTTGCCAAATTCATTTATTAAGTCTAGTAGATTTTTTATGGAGTCTTTAGGGTTATGTATGTACAATATCATGTCATCTGCAAATAATGACAGTTTCACTTCCTCTTTTCCAATTTGGGTTCCTTTTATATTTTCCTCTTGTCTAATTGCTGTGGCTAAGACTTCCAGTACTATGTTAAATAAGAGTGGCGAAAGTGGGCATCCCTGTCTTGTTCCTCTTCTTAAGGGAAATGCTTTTAGTTTTTGCCCACTGAGTATGATGTTGGCTGTAGGTTTTTCATCTATAGCCTTTATTATGTTGAGATATGATCCCTCTATTCCCACATTGCAGAGCGTTTTTATCAGAAATGGGTAGTGGATTTTGTTGAAGAATGCTTTTTCAGTGTCTATTGATAAGATCATATGGTTTTTATCTTTCATTTTGTTTATGTAGTGTATCATATTTATTGATTTGTGAATATTGTACAATCCTTGCGTCCCTGGGATGAAACCCACTTGGTCATGATGAATAATTTTTTTGATGTATTGCTGGATCCGATTTGCTAATATTTTGTGAAGGATTTTGGCATCTGTGTTCATCAGGGATATTGGCCTGTAGTTTTCTTTCTTTGTAGTGTCTTTATCCAGTTTTGGAATTAGGATTATGCTGGCCTCATAAAATGAGGATTTATTGGAATAGTTTGAGGAGAAAGGGTATTAGATCTTCTTTGAATGTTTGCTAAAACTCCCCCGTGAAGGCATCCGGGCCTGGGCTTTTGTTTGCTGGGAGTTTCTTAATTACATCTTCAATTTCCTTTGTTGTTATTGATCTGGTCAAGTTTTCTATCTCCTCGGTTCAGTTTTGGGAGACTGTGTCTTTCTAGAAATTTGTCCATTTCGCCTAGATTTTTCAATTTGTTGGCGTATAATTGTTCATAGTATGTTTCGATGCTCCTTTGTATTTCTGTGGTGTCAGTTGTTACTTCTCCTCTTTCATTTCTGATTATGTTTATTTTGGTCCTCTCTTTTTGTTTCTTGGTGAATCTGGCTAAAGGTCCATCATTCTTGTTTATCTTTTCAAAGAACCAGCTTTTTGTTTCATTGATCTTTTCAACTGTTTTTTAGTATCTATGTCATTTATTTCTGCTCTGACTTTTACTATTTCTTTCCTTCTACTTGCTCTGGGTTTTTCTCTTTGTTTTCTTTCTGGTTCTTTAAGTTGTAGGGTGAGAAAGTCAATTAGGAATTTTTCTTGTTTTTTTGAGGTAGGTCTGTAGTGTTATGAACTTCCCTCTCAGGACTGCTTTCGCTGCATCCCATAGATTTTGTGTTGTTGTGTGCTCGTTTTCATTGGTTTCCAGGAAGTTTTTAATTTCTTCCTTGATCTCGTTGGTAACCCATTCATTGTTTAATAACATGCTATTTAGCCTCCAAGTGTTTGATTGTTTTTGTGTGTTTTTGTTGTAATTGAGTTATATTTTCATTCCATTGTGATCTGAGAAGATGCTTGATATGATTTCAATCTTCTTGAATTTGTAGAGACTTACTTTGTGTCTCAACATGTGGTCTATGTTTGAGAATGTCCCATGTGTGCTTGAGAAGAATGTATATTCTGCAGCTTTGAGGTGAAATGTTCTGTAAATATCAATGAAGTCCAACTGATCTACTTTGTCATTTAAGGACTCTATATCTTTGTTAATTTTTTGTCTAGATGATCTATCCAGTGGTGTCAGTGGGGTGTTAATGTCACCCACTATGATCGTCTTGCTATTGATCTCTTCCTTGAAGTCCTCCAGAAGTTTTTAAATATATTTTGATGCTCCCGTATTTGGTGCCTATATGTTTACTAGGGTTATATCCTCTTGTTGGATTGATCCTTTTAATATTATGTAGCGACCTTCTCTGTCTCTTATTATGGCCCTTGTTTTGAAGTCTATCTTGTCAGATAGGAGTATTGCTACACCAGCTTTTTTTCCATTTCCATTTGCTTGGAAAAATTTTTTCCATCCCTTCACTTTCATCCTGTGTGAGTCTTTTGTTGTGAGGTGGGTCTCTTGTAGACAGCATATATATGGGTCATGTTTTCTTATTCAATCAGCTACCCTATGTCTTTTGATTGGAGCATTTAAGCCATTTACATTTAAGGTTATTGTTGATAGTTATTAGTTGCTATTTTTATTTTATATCTCTGTTCCTCTCTCTCTCTCTCTCTGTTTCTTCTTCTTCTTACAACAGTCCTTTCAGCATTTCTTGCAGTGCTGGTTTGGTGGTGGTAAATTACTTTAGCTTTTTCTTTTTCTTTTTCTTTTTCTTTTCTTTTCTTTCTTTCTTTAATCTGTGAAGCTCTTTATTTCACCTTCAATTTTGAATGATAGCCTTTCTGGATAGAGTAGTCTTGAATTCAGACCCTTCCCTTGCATTACTTTGTATACTTCTTGCCACTCACTTCTGGTCTGCAGTGTTTCTATTAAGAAATCAGCTGTCAGTCTAATGGGAGCTCCCTTGTAGGTAACTTTCTGTCTCTCTCTTGCTTCCTTTTAGATTCTTTCTTTGTCTTTAATGTTTGCTATTTTTATTATGATGTATCTAGCTGTGGGTCTTTTGAGGTTCATCTTGCTTGGGACTCTCTGTGTTTCCTGGACTTGTGTGACATTTTCATTCACCAGTTTAGGGAAGTTTTCTGTCATTATTTTTTCAAACAGGTTCTCTATTCTTTTCTCTGATTCTTCTCCTTCTGGTACCCCTATAATGCTAATGTTGTTATGTTTTGTATTGTCCCACAGCTCCCTTAAACTCTCCTCCTGATTTTTAATTTTTTTTTTCCCATTTGCTGCTCTATTTGGGTGGTTTTTTTTCTATGCTTGTCTTCTAAATTACTGATTCGGTCTTCAGATTCTTCTAATCTACTATTGAACCCTTCTAAGGTATTTTTCATAACAGCTATGTCATTCTTTATTTCCTCTTGATTTTTATGCATAGCTTCTACCTCTTTTTTTAAGCTGAAGTAGTTCCCACTGAGCTTTTCATAGTTCTTATTAAGTTGCTTGTAGTTCTCACCAAATTGAGCACCCTTAAAATCATTGCTGTGAATTCTTTATCTGACAAGTTGCTTTCTTCCATTTCCTGTCATTCCTTTTCTGGTGATTCCTCTTTTTCTTTCATTTGAGTGTTGTTTCTTTGTCTCGTCATTTTAGCAATCTGGTAGTTCTAGGCCCGGTGAGGGATATTGGGATGTGTAGGCAGGTCGGTGTGTATCAAATAAGGCTGCTGTGCCTCCCAGACTGTTTTGGTGTATGGCACCTCTTGCCTGCTGTGGGTCCTGGAGGATTGACTACTGGCAGCTGGTATTGGTCTGTCATGCAGGTCTCGGCTCCCCAAGTCCTGCTGCTGCTTGGGCTGGGACACTGGTCCTGATCAGCCTCTGCTGATGCCACTGGGGATGGGTCTCAGCTGCCGATCTGTGCTGATGCTTCCTGGGATGCATAGGTCCAGCTGGTGCACTGTTTGGGTACATGGGTCCCATTGGTATGCGGCTGGGGTGTGTGGGGTCCCATTTGTACGTTTCTGGGGTGTGTGGGTTCCACAGGCACCCTGCTGGGGTTTGTGTGTCCCGCTGATATGCTTCTTGGGTGCATGGGTCCCGCTGGTGTCCTTCTAGGGTGCGTGGGTTCCACTGGTGCTCTGCTGCAGTTTGTGGGTCCCACTGGTGCACTTCTGGGGTTTGTGGGTCCCCCTGGTATACTTCTGGGGTGTGTGGGTCCTGCTGGTGTGCTTCTGGGGTATCCTGCTGCCTGCTGGTGCTCAGCTCCTGATGAGTCGCTTCTAGGGGCAAGTGTCAGCTCCCAGTTTGCACTACTACTGTTGTTGCTGTTGCCAGGGGGTGCTCTCAGGTCCCAATCCTTTGTTGATGTTAGGGGCTGAGGATGCTCTACTTCTGGGACTTTGCTGCTGCCAGGGGGAGGAGCTCTACTCCAAATCCAATGCTTCAGTTGTCAGGGGCAGGTTTCAGCTGCCCGAGCCTTGCTGCTGCTTGGGCTGGGGCACATCCTGTTCAGCTTCTGCTGATGCTGCTGGGGATGGGTATCAGCTGCTAATCTGAGCTGCTACTGCCTGTTGGTGTGGGGCTTCACTCCAGCCCAGTCACTGTTGCTCTGAGGGGAGGTGCCAGACTCCCAAGCAGGCGCTAGTGCTGCTGGGGGTGTGTCTCTGCTCCCTAGCCTCCTGGAGCCTCAGCTGCTGTTGTGGGTGGGGCCCCAACAGTAACTCTCAGTCCAGTTACTGCTGCTGTAGGGGAAGGTTATGGGCTCCGATCAGGCTTCTGCTGTGGGGGATGGTGCTCAGCTCCTGGCTGGTTTCAGCTACTGTAGCAGGCAGCTCCATAGCGCTGCTACTGTGCGCTAGTGACTGGACCAATGGTGCAAGGCACTCTGGTGGCCTCAGGTCGCTCGGCCCTAGCCGCTCCCTGCTTCCTCCTCCCAGGGAAGACCAGGGATCTTCCAAAATGGAGGGGCTTCCCGCCGCACAGGGAGAAGCTCACTAAGGCACCTCTTGCCCCAGTAGCCGGCTGCTTTCTGTCCACAGCACAGGGACCTTCTGCCGTGCGTCTCTGCACTGCTCAAGGTTGGTCGTCCACACTCGCATTTAGTCACACTCTCTGTCACACTCACTCACTTTCTCACACACTCACCCTCACTCTGGTCCTGCCTGCCATCTTCTTCTCTCTTGTTTTTTGATCATGGCCATTCTAACAGGTGTGAGGTGATGTCTCATTGTGGTTTTAATTTGCATTTCCCCGATGATTAGTGATGTTGTGTACATTTTCATGTACATGTTGGTCATCTGTATGTATTCTTTGGAAAAATGTCTATTCAGATCCTTTGCCTATTTTTTAATTGGATAGATTAGGGATCTGAGTTATTTAGTTGTATAAGTTCCTTATATATTTTGGATATTAACTCCTTATCAGATGTGTGGTTTGCAAATATTTTCTCCCATTCAGTAGGTTGGCTTTCCATTTTGTTGATGGTTCCACTTGTTGTGCAGAAGCTTTATAGTTTGATGTGGTCCCACTGCTTATTTTGCTTTTGTTGCTTGTGCTATAGGTGTCATATAAAAAAATCAGAACCAAGGCCAATACCAAGGAGATTTTCCTCTGTTTTCTTCCAGGAGTTTTATGCTTTCAGTTCTTTTTCTTTGGCAGATAAAATGTATTCATATAAAGATACATAACAATGCAGGGTAGAACAAGGCTATGTACCAGAATGAGAGGCATGGCTGCAGAGAGTAGAATCCCTAAACCCCAACTCCAACCAATCCACATTAGACAGGGAAGTAAGCAAAAATATAAACTTTTGTTGTGTGTTTAGTCACTGTGATTTGAGGGTTCTTTGTTACAGCAGTATTATTTGCCCCGACTAACTTTGTGTGTATATATATATTTATCTCTACCTCTACCTCTACTTCTACCTCTGTCTGTCTAGGAGTTACACACACACTACACACTTCATGTTCAAAAGATGAGACTAAATACTTCCTATCATGAAGGTTCATATGACCCCAGAATGACTAAATTTATCACACCTGGAGAATATTAGCTGTTGGGTTTTCTTCCCTCCTAGACTATAAGCCCTCAAAGGCAGGAGTCATATCTTTTTCATTCAGAATAGTATTTTCAGCACTATTTAATGCTTGGAACATAGTAGGTGTCAACTACGTATTTGTTCAGTGAATAAATGAAGGCTTCAAGTACATAGTGCTTCTCACCTGAGCTCCTACAGGACCTTGTCCTTGCACTATCATTGCATGCATGATTTCAGTTCTTACATTTAAGTTTTTAATCCATTTCGAGTTCATTTTTGTGAGTTTAAGAGTGGCCTAGTTTCATTCTTTGCATATGAATATCCCATTTTCCCAGAACCACTTATAGAAGAGACTGTCTTTTCTCTATTGAATATTCTTGTGTTGCTTGTCAGATATAAGATGACTGGATATGCATGGGTTTACTTCTGAGCCCTTGATACTGTTCCACGGGTTTATGTGTCCATTTTTATGCCAATACCATTGTTTTTATTATTGTAATAAGTTCTAAGGTTTAACCATACAGCATGGTGACTATAGTTAACAGTGTTGTATTTTATAGTTGAAAGGGGCTAAGAGAGTAACTCTTGAAAGTTATCATAGGAAAAAAATTCTAAGTAGATGAGGTAATGGATGTTAATTTAACTTTTTGTGGTAATCATTTTGGTATATTTATATATAAAAACAATGTTGGCCACCTTAAACTTATACTATGTTAAATGTCACTTATATCTCAATAACATTGGAAAAAATAAATCATAGTAATTTCATGCAGAGATTTGCAAAAAATCAAAATTTAGCAATAACAGTATTGTCAACAATATAGAGCAGTAAGAATTTTCATATAGTTTGTTGGCAATGTAAAATCCTTGCAATTCCTTTGGAGAACAATTTGGCAATATTTCATATAGTTGAAGACATTCATACATTACCACCCAGCAATTCCAATCCTAGATATAGACTTTCTTACATAGGTATGCAAGAAGACATATATAAGACTGCTCATAGAAGCATTATTAATAAGAGAAAATGAATAAAATGACCTTAATGCCTATAAAAAGAAGTATACATACATAAATTGTGTTACACTCACACAATGGAATACTGTACAATAGTTAAAAATCAATGAAGCAGAGATACACATATCCACATGATAAATCTTAAAAAATAAATTTAGGCCCTGGCTGGTTTGGCTCAGTGGTTAGAGTGGCAGCCCACGGGCCAGAGAGTCCCAGGTTTGGTTCCTGCTAAGGGCACGTACCTCACTTGCAGTTTGTCCCCAGCCCTGGTTGGGGTTGCATGGGTGGCGTCAACTCGATGTGTCTCTCTCACATCGATGTTTCTCTCTCTCTCTCCCTCCCTCTCTCCTTTCTGCTCTATCTGAAGATAAATGGAAAAATGTCCTTGGGTGAGGATAAATAAATTTAGGAGAAAACAGGAACTTTCAGAGGAATGTTTTGCAATATGATACATTTATATAAAGTTAGAAATATACAACAGAAAATCTATGGGACACAGAGAAAGCAGTCCTGAGAGGGAAGTTCATAGCATTACAGGCCTACCTCAAGAAACAAGAAAAATTCCCAATTGACTATCTAACTCTACAATTTAAAGACTAGAAAGTAAACAAACAAACAAAAAAACCTAGAGCAAGTAGAAGGAAAGAAATAGTAAAGGTCAGAGCAGAAATAAATGACATAAAAACTAAACAAACAATTAAAAAGATCAATGAAACACAGAGCTGGTTCTTTGAAAAGATAAACAAGATTGATGGACCCTTAGCCAGACTCACCAAGAAACAAAGAGAGAGGACCCAAATAAACTAAATCAGAAATGAAAGAGGAGAAGTAACAACTGACACCACAGATACAAAGGATTGTTAACAAATACTATGAACAATTATATGCCAACAGATTGGACAATCTAAGTGAAATGGACACATTTCTAGAATCACACAGTCTCCCAAAACGGAACCAGGAATACATAGAAAATTTGAACAGACCAACAGCATCTAAGGAAATTGAACATGTAATCAAGAAACTCTCAGCAAACAAAAGCCTGGGCCCAGAGTGCTTCACAGGGGTTTTACCAAATATTCAAAGAAGAACTAACACCCATTCTCCTCAAACTATCCCGAAAAATCCAAGAACAAGGAAGATGTCCAAACTCGTTTTATCAGGCAGCATAATTCTAATTCCAAAACCAGATAAAGACACTACAAAGAAAGAAAACTACAGGCCAATATCCCTGATGAACATAGATGCCAAAATCATTAACAAATTATTAGCAAATTGGATCCAGCAACACATTAAAAATATTCACCATGACCAAGTGGAATTCATCTTCGGGATGCAAGGCTTGTACAATATTTGCCAATCAATAAATGTGATACACCACATAAACAAAATGAAAGATAAAAACTATATGCTCATATCAATAGATGCTGAAAAAGCATTTAACAAAATCCAGCACCCATTTCTGATAAAAACGCTCAGCAATGTGGGAATAGAGGGATCATATCTTGACATAATGAAGGCCATATATGAAAAACCTACAGCCAACATCATATTCAATGGGCCAAAACTAAAAGCATGTCCCTTACAAACAGGAACAAGACAGGGATGCCCACTTTCACTACTCCCTCTTATTTTTTTAATCCTCATCTGAGGATATTTTTCTATTTATCTCAGATAGAGTGGGAAGGAGGCACGCAAGGAGGGAGAGGGAAAGGGAGAGGGAGAGGGAGAGAGAGAGAGAGAGAGAGAGAGAGAGAGAGAGAGAGAGAGAGAGAGAGAGAGATTGATGTGACAGAGACACATTGATTAGTTGCTTCCCGCATGACCTCGATTAGGGCCTGGGACAAACCACAACTGAGGTATGTGCCGTTGCCCAGAATCAAACCTGCGACTCTTTGGCCTGCTGGCTGACGCTGTAACTGCTGAGCCAAACCAGCTAGGACACTTTTGCCACTCTTATTTAACATAGTACTGGAAGTCTTAGTCACAGCAGTTACACAAGAAGAAAAAAAAAAAGGGATCCAAATTGTAAAGGAGGAAGTGAAACTGTCAATATTTGCAGATGACATGATATTGTACATACAAAACTTTAAAGACTCCATCAAAAATCAACTAGATTTAATAAATGAATCTGACAAACTAGCAGGATATAAAATTAACATTCAAAAATTGATGGCATTCTTGAATACCAATAATGAACTCACAAAAAGAGAAACTAAAAAAACAATTCCATTAAGCAAAAAAAATGAAGATACCTAGGAATAAACTTAACAAAAGAAGTAAAGGATCTCTTCACAGAAAACTACAGGTAATTGTAAAAAGAAATAGAGGAAGATATAAAAAAGTGGAAGCATATACCATGTTCATGGATTAGAAGAATTAACATCATTAAAATGTCTATACTACCCAAACCAATCTATAGATTCAATGCAGTCCCCATTAAAATACCACCGATATACTTCACAGAACTAGAACAAATACTCCAAAAGTTTATATGGAACCTAAAAAGGCCCCGAATAGCCACAGCAATCATGAAAAAGAAGAACAAAGTAGGAGGGATCACAATACCAGATATCAGATTATACTACAAAGCCACTGTAATCAAAACAGCTTGGTACTTGCACAAGAACAGGCAGATAGATCAATGGAACAGAACAGAGAACCCAGAAATTGATGCAAGACAATATGTTTAATTAATATTTGACAAAGGTGGCAAGAACATACAGTGGAGTCAAGATAGCCTCTTCAATAAATAATGTTGGGAAAATTGGACAGCTACATGCAAAAAAAAAAAAAAAAAAAAATGAAGCTAGACCACCAGCTTACACCATATACAAGAATAAACTCAAAATGGATAAAGGATTTAAATGTAACTTGTGAATCCATAAAAATCCAAGAAGAAAATGTAGGCAGCAAAATTTCAGACATCACATGCAGCAGAACTTTCACTGATTCAACACCTAAGGAAAGAGAATCAAAGGAAAGAATGCACATACGAGACTATATTAAACTAAAAAGCTTCTTCACAGCAAAAGAAACAACCATCAAAATGGAAAGGGAACCCACTATATGGGAGAGCATAATTGCCAATGATATATCAGATAAGGGGTTAATTTCCAAAATATATACAGTACTCCTACAACTCAACAAAGGAAGACAAAGAACACAATTAAAAAATGGGCAGAGGCCCTGGCCGGTTTGGCTAAGTGGTTGGAGCGTCAGCCCGTGGACCAGGGAGTCCTGGGTTCGGTTCCTGCTAAGGGCACATACCTTGGCTGCAGTTTGTCCCTGGCCCCGGTTGGGGTTGTGTGAGTGGCAACCACTCGATGTGTCTTTCTCACGTCGATGTTTCTCTCTCTCTCTTCCTCCCTCTCTCCCTCCCACTCTATCTGAAGATAAATGCAAAAATGTCCTCAGGTGAGGATTAAAAAAATAAATGTAAAAAAAAAAAAAAAGGGCAGGGGACCTAAAGAGATACCTCTCTAAACAGGACATACAAATGGCCAATAGACATATGAAAAAATGCTCAACGTCACTAATCGTCAGAGAGGTGCAAATTAAATCAACAATGAGGTTTCATCTCACACCTGTGAGAATGGCCACCATCACCAAATCATCAAACAACAAGTGCTGGCGAGGGTGTGGAGTAAAGGGGACTTTAGTACACTACTGGTGGGAATGCAGACTGGTGCAGCCACTATGGAAAACAATATGGTGTTTCCTCAAAAAATTAAAAATTGAACTGCCATTTGACACAGTGATCCCACTTCTAGCAGTATATCCTAAGAAGCCTGAAACATCAATCAGAAAGAATATATGCACCCAAGTGTTCATAGCAGCACTATTTACAATTGCTAAGATCTGGAAACAGCCCAAGTGTCCATCAATAGATGAGTGGACAAAAAGCTGTGGTACATTTACACAATGGAATACTATGCACATGTAACAAAGAAAGATCTCTTATTCTTTGACATGACATGGAGGGACCTGGAGAGTATTATGCTAAGCAAAATAAGCCAATCAGAGAAAGTCAAATACCATATGATCACACTTCTTGTGGAATATAATGAACACAATCAGGTGAGGAACAAAGTAGACCAGAGACATAGAAGTTGGGTTCTGACTAACAAACATGAGAGGAGAGGGGTGTGGTAGGGAGGGAAGAGATAAACCAAAGAACTTATATGCGTATATGCATAACCAGTGGACATAGAGAACAATGCTGTGTGTGTGTGTGCGTGTGTGCGCGGGCACGCGGGGGGATCGGGAGGAGGGTGTCTAGGGGGGGAAAAGGAGAAACATCTGTAACAAAAGTAAATTAATTAATAAAAATATATTAAGTTAGAAATATGTGAAATAATTCTATATCTTATTTAGGTAAGTATTTGAAGAGGCCAGAAGGGGAGAGTGAATACAATTGGGAAGGGAGTACATGGAGACTTAAATGCTCTTCACTTATAATGTTTTATTATTTAAGGGGAGCAGAAGTCATGGCTAAGTTTGAGGTATTCTCTTTTTTTCTTCAGATAGAGTAGGAGGAGGAGACAAGAAGAGAGAAACACCGATGTGAGAGAGACACATCGCTTGGTTGTTTCACGTACAACCCCTACCAGGGCTGGGAACTGAACTGCAACCGAGGTAGGTACCCTTGACCGGAATTGATCCCCGACTCTTTGGTCCATGGGCTGACACTCTAAATGCTTAGCCAAACTGGCCTGGGCTGAGGTATTACACTTTATACCTTTTTACATATAAACTATTGAAAACGAGTTTAAAAGAGCAGCAGTTAGTTGTCTATACTGAGCCATCAGCTATTGTAGAAAAACCTTGCATGAAAGTACTTCCAATAATTTCTAAAAATATATTTTTGCATTAATAACAGGGCTCTCTTCATCCAATGAATGGATTTTTTTTTTTTTTTTGAGACCTGGTATTCAAGTACTGGAGATTGGATAGTAGAAAGCAAGAGGCTTAAAAGCATTAAGTCACAGAGAGGTGTAGTTTTTGGAAGGCAGCACCTCCAGGGCAGAAAAGATACCTTCAAAAAGGAAATGTCTTCTGGAGATCTGATGACAAAGTAAAGAAGGAAGGGACTGAAGATAAGAGATGCAGTAAAATCAAAGAGTCAGAAGAATGTAGAATCCCTAACCATACAAACAAGGTGCCATTAGTTTTGTAAAAACTACACTTCATTAGAGCAACAGATAAGGGCACTCCTGATCCAAGAAACAGTCAGCAACAAAATACCTTGGTCCTACTTTTTATTGCTAGTCAGGAGAATCCAGCACACTTCATCATAAACCAAAATAAATGTAACATTTAGAATACAGAAAATATAAATTAAACATTTTCAGCTTATGGAAATGCTTTTTAAAAAACTTACAAATCAGAGTAATATAGTACAACACTCCACCACGAATTAAATTTAATCAAACAAGAAATTACAGAAATGAGCACTGTAACTCACAGATGTAAAATTCTGAAAAGAAATAGACAAACAATTGCAAAAAAAGCTGACATAATACTGAAATGAAATTGAATAAAAGACAAAAATGAGCCCTGGCCAGGTGGGTCAGTTGTTTGGAACACGTTCCAGGAACATCCTCCTGTACACCAAAAAGGTTGCAGTTTTCATCCCCAGTCTGGGTGCAAGGAGGAGGCAATCGATGAATGTTTCACTCTCATATTGATGTTTCTCTCTCTCTCTTTCTCTTACTCTCTATCTCTCTAAACTGATTTAAAAAACACACGTATCCTTGCTTTTCCTCCCTGGCTGCTTGAAGATCAACTTCCTTCATGAACGACACAGTAACTATCCAGCCCACGAACTTCATGACCAACAGACTACTTCAGCAGAAACAAATGGTTATTGGCGTCCTTTACCCTGGGAAGGCAACTGTACCCAAGACAGAAATTTGGGAAAAACTAGTCAAAAATGTATAAGACCACACCAGATGTCATCTTTGTGTTTGGATTCAGAACCCATTTTGGTGGTGGCAAGATAACTGGCTTTGGCATGATTTATGATTCCTTGGATTATGCAAAGAAAAATGAACCCAAACATAGACTTGCAAGACATGGCCTGTCTGAGAAGAAGACCTCAAGAAAATAGAGGAAGGAACACAAGAACATAATGAAGAAACTCAGAGGGACTGCAAAGGCCAATGTTGGTGCTGCCAAAAGTGAGCTGGAGACTGGACAGCAGAAGGAGTAAAGATTCTTCAGTGACTTTATCTGTGGTGATTGTGCAGATTATTCATGAGAGGATTAATAAACCAAGAACTTTAAAACAAACAAAACATATTTTTGTTGAGCATTTTTAAAAAGACAAAAGTGATTTCAACAATGGCTGGAACTGTGTGGAGACTCGGGAGCATGGAGAGCTGGGAGGGCAATGGGAGGGTTTTTTTTTGCTGAATCACTCTGTCACAGGAAAGTAGACATCAACTCAAAGAGCCCCATTCCAGAACCCTGGGGAGAGGCAACAGTGCCTCCCTCAAGAATTTAACACCACCTGACCAGGCCAGAGAAATGCAATTTGAGGGTCATTAACAGCCAGCAAGCATCTGCCTGACCCTCTGGAAATCCTCTTATCCTGAGCACCTGAGGGATTTTTTCATTCAGTTGAGGGCTACAACCCAAGGCTCATCAAGTAACTGAGACTCATAGCCTCCAGGCAAAAAGCTAGAGGATAACTAAACTTTTCTTGGGCTTGAAAATCTACCCAGGAATATAACACTTGACATTGGGGTTTAACATGGGTCCTCCCACACTCATCCAAACCCAGTACAGGGAGCCACAACCAGCAGAACACAAACACCCACAGGGAAAATTTGGCAGGCTCCAAAACCCACTGAGACAGTCAAAATGGTGAAACAAAGAAACAAATCCCAAATGAAAGAACAGGCGAACTCTACCAAAGAAGAGATAAATGAATGCAGTTGAGCAAGTTATCAGAGGTAATGCTCAGAGCAATGATATTGAGGAAGCTCAAGAGCATGAGTAAAGATATATAAGCACTGAAAACCAACCAGCTGGAACTGAAGAATGACATAACAGAAATAAAGAACACATTGGAAGGAATAACCAGCAGAGTAGAAGAAGCTGAGGACTGGATCAGTGAATTAGAAAACAGGGTAGAAAAATAATCACCCAATTAGAAAAGCAGAAGAAAAAACAATTAAAAAACAGGAAGACAACCTAAGAGAATTGTGGGACAAGTTGAAATGTAACAACATCTGCATCATAGGAGTGCCAGAAGAAGAAGAAAATGAGCAAGGTTTAGAGTATATTTGAAGAGACAGTGACAGAAAACTTCCCTAACTTGGTGAAGGAAAAAGGCATTGAAGTTCAAGAAGCACAGAGAGCCCCAAGCAAGAAGAACCCAAACAAGCCCACACCAAGACACATCGTAATTAAAATGCCAAAAATTAAAGACAAAGAGAGAATCTAAAGGCAGCAAGAGATAAGCAACAGGTTACCTACAAAGGAACCCCCATAAGGCTATCAGCTGACTTCTCAACAGAAACACTACAGGCCAGAAGGGAATGGTATGAAGTAATCAAAGTAATAGAAAACAAGGATCTGAATCCAAGACTACTCTATCCAGCAAGGCTATCATTCAAAATAGAAGGTGAAATAATGAGGTTCCCAAACAAAAAAAGGCTAAGGGAATACATTAGCACCAAACCAGCACTGCAAGAAATGTTAAAAGGACTACTGTAATTACTAGAAGAAATAGGAAGGAAAGTAGAACCACACTAAACAAAAATGGCAATAAATAAGTACATATCAATAATCACCTTAAATGTAAATGGACTGAATGCTCTGATCAAAAGACACAGAGTATCAGATTGGATAACAAGGCATGACTCATATATATGTTGTTTACAAGAGACCCACCTCACAATAAAAGACTCACATAGGATGAAAGTGAAGGATTGGAAAAAAAATCTTCCAAGCAAACGGAAAGGAAAAACATCTGGGGTAGCAATACTCATATCTGATAAAATAGACTTCAAAATGAAGGCCATAACTAGAGACAAAGAAGACCACTACATAATATTGAAAGAATCTATCCAACAGGAAGATATAACCTTGGTAAACATATATGAACCCAATATAGGAGCACCACAATATATTAAAAATCTTCTGGAGGACTTCAAAGGAGAAATCAACAGCAATACAATCATAGCAGGGGATTTGAACACCCCGCTTACATCACTGGAAAGATTCTCAAGAAAAAAAATTAACAAGTGAACAGAGACTCTAAATGATACACTAGATTAAATGGATTTAATAAATATCTACAGAGAATTACACCACAAAAACTGCAGAATTCACACTCTTCTCAAGTGCATATGGGACATACTCAAAGATAGACCACATGTTAGGACACAAAGTAAGTCTCTACAAATTGAGAAGATTGAAATCATATCAAGCATCTTCTCAGATCACAATGGCATGAAACTAGAAATCAATTACAGCATAAACATTCAAACACATGGAGGCTAAATAGCATGTTATTAAACAATGAATGGGTTACCAAGGACATCGAGGACGAAATTAAAAACTTCCTGGAAACCAATGAAAATGAACACATAATAACACAAAGTCTATGGGACACAGCAAAAGCAGTCCTGAGAGGGAAGTTCATAGCACTACAGGCCTACCTTAAAACAAGAAAAAATTCTAAATGACTAACCTCACAACTTAAAGAAATAGAAAGTGAACACAAAGAAAACCCCAGAGCAAGTAGAAGGAAAGATATAGTAAAGATCAGGGCAGAAATAAACAACATAGAGACTAAAAAAATCAATTCAAAAGATAAATGTAACAAAGAGCTGATTCTTTAACAAGATAAACAAAATTGATAGAACCATAGCTAAACTCACCAAAAAACAAGAGAGAAGACCCAAATAAACAAAATCAGAAATGAAAGAGGAGAAGCAATAGCTGACACCACTGAAATACAAAGGATTGTTAATACTAAGAACAACTATATGACAACAAATTGGACAATCTAGGTGAAATGGATAAATTTCTAGAAATACACAGTCTCACAAAACTGAACTGGGAAGAGATAGAAAACTTGACTAGACCAATAACAACTAAGGAAATTGAAGATGTAATCAAGAAAGTCCCAGCAAACAAAAGCCCGGGCCCGGATGGCTTCACAGGGGAGTTTTACCGAACATTCAAAGAAGAACTAACAGCCATTCTCCTCAAACTATTCCAAAAAATTCAAGAAGAAAGACTTCCAAACTCGTTTTATGAGGCCAGCATAATTTTAATTCCAAAACCAGATAAAGACACTGCAAAGAAAGAAAACTGCAGGCCAATATCCCTGATGAACATAGATGCCCAAATCATTAACAAAATATTAGCAAATTGGATCCAGGAACACATTAAAAAAATTATTCCCCATGACTAAGTGGGATTCATCTCCGGGATGCAAAGGTGGTACAATATTCGCAAATCAATAAATGTGGTATACCACATAAACAAAATGGAAGATAAAAACCATACGATCATATCAATAGACACTGAAAAAGCATTTGACAAAATCCAGCACCCATTTCTTATAAAAACGCTCAGCAATGTGGGAATAGAGGGATCATATCTTGACACAATAAAGGCCATATATGAAAAACCTACAGCCAACATCATACTCAATGGGCAAAAACTAAAAGCATTTCCCTGAAGAACAGGAACAAGACAGGGATAACCACTTTCGCCACTCTTATTTAACATAGTACTGGAAGTCTTAGCCACAGCAATCAGACATGAAGAAAAAATAAAAGGGGTCCAAATTGGAAAGAAAGAAGTGAAACTGTCATTATTTGCAGATGACATGATATTGTACATACAAAACCCTAAAGACACCATCCAAAATCTACTAGATTTAATAAACGAATTTGGCAAAGTAGCAGTGTACAAAATTAACATCAATAAATTAATGGCATTCTTATACACCAATAATGAACTCACAGAAAGAGAAACTAAAAAAACAATCCCATTTACCACTGCGGCAAAAAAATAAAGATACCTAGGAATAGATTTAACCGAAGAAATAAAGAACCTATTTGCAGAACACTATAGGACATTGAAAAAAGAAAAACAGGAAGTTATAAAAAAGTGGAAGCATATACCTTATTCATGGATTGGAAGAATTAACATCATTGAAATGTCCATACTACCCAAAGCAATGTATAGATTCAATGCAATCCCCATTAAACTACCAATGACATGTTTCACAAAACTAGAACAAACTCTCCAAAACTTTATACAGAACTAAAAAAGACCCTGAATAGCCACAGCAATCTTGAAAAAGAAGAACAAAGTAGGAGGGATGACAATATCAAATATCAGGTTATACTACAAAGCCACTATAATCAAATAGCCTGGTACTGGCACAAGAACAGGCATATGGATCAAAGGAACAGAACAGAGAACTCAGATATTGACCCCAGACATTATGCTCAATTAATATTTGACAAAGGTGGCAAGAGCATACAATGGAGTCAAGGCAGCCTCTTTAATGAATGGTTTTGGGAAAATTGGACAGCTACATGCAAAAAAATGAAACTAGACCACCAACTTACATTATACATAAGAATAAACTCAAAATGGATAAAAGACTTAAATGTGACTTATGAATCCATAAAAATCCTAGAAGAAAATGCAGGCAACAAAATATGAGACATCAAACGCAGCAGAATTTTCACTGATACAACACCTAGGCAAGGGAAACAAAGGAAAAAATGAACACACGGGAATACATCAAACTAAAAATCTTCTGCCCAGCAAAAGAAACAAGCATCAAAGTGGAAAGGACCCACCATTTGGGAGAGCATAATTGCCTTTGATATATCAGATAAGGGGTTAATTTCCAAAATATATAGAGTACTCATACAACTCAACAAAAAGAAGACAAAGAATCCAATTGAAAAATGGGCAGAGGATCTAAATAGACACCTTTCCAAACAGGACATGCAAATGGCCAAGAGGCATATGAAGAAATGCTCAATGTCACTAATCATCTGAGAGATGGAAATTAAGATGACTATGAGGTATCACCTCACACCTGCCAAAATGGCTGCCATCAACAAATCATCAAACAACAAGTGCTGGCGAGGGTGTGGAGAAAAGGGGACTCTAGTACATTGCTGGCGGGAATGCAGACTGGTGCAGCCACTATGGAAAACACTATGGTGTTACCTCAAAAAGTTAAAAATTGAACTGCCATTTGACCCAGTGATCCCACTTCTAGGAATATACCCTAAGAAGCCTGAAACACCAATCAGAAAGAATATATGCACCCCTATGTTCATAGCAGCACTATTTACAATAGCTAAGATCTGGAAACAGCCCAAGTGTCCATCAATAGAAGAGTGGATAAAAAAAATGTGCTACGTATACATAATAGAATACTATGCAGCTGTAAGAAAGAAGGATCTCTTATTCTTTGAGATGACATGTAGTGACCTGGAGAGTATTATGCTAAGCGAAATATGCCAATCAGAGAAAGACAAATACGAAATGATCTCATCTATTTGTGGAATATAATGAACAGAATAAATTGATGAACAAAGTAGACCCAGAGACATAGAAAGGAATAGGGTTCAGATTGACAAACCTCACAGGAGGGTGTGGGGTAGGGAATGATGAGACAAACCAAAGAACTTAAAGGTATGTATGCATAACCAATGAACATAGATGACCTTGTTGGGAGCAGGGGGATGGTGGAAGTAGGATGGAGGGTGGGGTTGTGATCAGGAGGAGGGTGTCTAGGGTGGAAAAAGGAGAAACATCTGCAATGAAAATAAATAAATTAATTAATACATAAAAAACAAACAAACAATAAAACCCAAAAAGGCAAAAAACAAAACAAAACAAAAATGATAAAAAAAAATGGCCACCTAGAATTTTATATCCAGACTGTATAGCTTTCAGAAGTGAAGGCAAAATTACAGAAAATTTCAGTCTCCTGAGATAATTTGTTGCCAGCAGTCATGAACTGCAAAAATGTTTTCTTCAGGCTGAAGGAAAATGATTCCAGATAGAATTTCAGACTATACAGTTAGAAAATGCTAAATATTATAAAAGTGTGTGTAAATATGAAAGCTGTTTTTCTCATTTAAACATTAAGAAAAGATAACTAACTAGTCAAAGCAAAAAGAATAAAAATTTACTGTAGAAGTAAAATGTATGACAACAATAACCAAAGGACAGGAGGGAAGTGGAAGCAGTTTTAAGGTTCTTAAATGTTACATAAACTAGAACAGTGTGTTAAAAGGATCATACCCCGGACCAAGGGGAATTTATCCCTGGGGTGCAATGATACTATTACAGATACAAATCAGTAAATTTTATACCTCACAGTAACAGAATGAAGATAAAAATCATATGATCACATCACTAGATTAATAAAAATATGTGATTTCCTTTCGTGATAAAGACTCTCAACAAATTAGGTATACCTGGAAGAAATGTACTTCAACATAGTAAAGGTCATATATGACAAGGCCACAGCTAACATCATACTCAATGGTGACAAGCTGAAAGCTTTTCCTCTAAGATCAGGAACAAGACAGGAATGCCCACTCTCACCACTTCTGTTCAACACAGTACTAGAGTCCTAGCCAGAGCAATTAGGCAGGATAAAGAAATAAAAGAAAGAAGTAAAAAAGTCTCTGTTTGCAGATGACATGATTTTTTTTTTTTTATCCTCACCCAAGGACATTTTTGCATTTATTTTCAGATAGAGCAGGAGGGAGAGAGGGAGGAAGAGAGAGAGTGTAGAAACATCGACATGAGAGAGACACATCTACTAGTTGCCACCTGCACGACCCCAACCGGGGCGGGGAAGAACCGCAACTGAGGTACGTGCCCATAGTGGAAACCGAACCCAGGACTCTCTGATCCCCAGGCAGGCGCTCTAACTGCTGAGAAAATTGGCCAAGGTGTCATGATTTTATATAGGGAAAATCCTGAAAAGACTCCACCAAAAAACAGCACTAATAAACAAATTTAGCAATGTGTAGGATACAAAATTAGCACACAAAAATCAGACTAACAATGTACATTCAAAAAAGATATTAAGAAAATAATTCCATTTACAATAGCATCACAAACAATAAAATACTTAGGAATAAGTTTAACCAAGAATAATGCTATTTGATGGTAGACAGTGACAACTAAAAGATGTGTATTGTAAATTCTAGAACAACCACTACAACAATAAAAGGGAAACATGGCTAGTAAGGCAATAGAGCAGGTACACAAAACATGCTTTTTAATATTACATTCATTCCAAAGAAAAGGACAAAACAGGGAAATGGAACAAATCACAGATGTGACAAATTGGAAACAATTGTAAGATGGTAGATTCAATTTTACCCTATCAATAATCACATTAAAAACAAGTGCAAGGTCAGTGAGACTGCCATTTTCTGAAACGTCCTTCTAGCTCTAGTAATGACAAAATAAAGATAATATTATTCTAATGCAATCTTGAATGACTATTATTATTATTTACCTCCCAGTATAGAAAATCTTTATCATGCTTCATATTCCCATATATGTATGTTGTCTGACCTTATGAACTGCCTAGGTGGTGGGAAAGTTAACATACCTTCCAGTGAATCCTGCATGTCTTTGCCCCATTTGGCAAAATAAATGGAGCCACTTCCTGCCCAGGGAAAGCAAATCAACCTAAAAATTGCATTAGGCCTTCGGTATAAGCAATTCACAACTTTTTCATTCCTGGGGAAAAATAAAAATATATTAAACATTACATATATCAATTAATTAATTCAAACTGAATTAGCTATGTTTTAATGGAACTCTATATTAGTTATAAGGAAAATATGTTCAACCATAAAGTGAGTGCCAATTTTTCCAATAAGACAGCCCCCCCAAAAAAGGTTTTATTGTTCGTTTTTGACAATTTGAATAGGTAAACTTTAAGGGATGTAGGTGAAATAGCCAAGTATTTCTATATAACTTTTAGTAAGTACATTTAATATGTACATTTAAAGGGATAAAATTGTTAATTCAGAATTGCCTTTTTCACAATTTAGGGAATAGTTTTATCTAAACAGTTTATGGGCAGCTTTGGTCTCAGTGTCCCTACTTAACCCTTTTCCCATATTCTCAGCATCAGTGTACAAGTAGACCACTAAGTGGCAGGAAATGGGGAACACATCTGGAAAGCTTTGGATTAGAGTCAGGGACAAGAACCTCTTCTCCACTGTAGTGTGTAGACTGAGCCTCACCTTCACCCCTCCTCACCCATACGAGTGCTTCCACCAAGTCACGGATTTACACGTTCCCTTTAAAATCACTACCAGCCCTGGCCGATTTGGCTCAGCCATCAGAGTGCTGGCTCCCAGACCATTGGGTCACAGGACTTGATTCCCAGTCACGGGCATGTAGCTGGGTTGCAGGTAGATCCCCGGCCCCAGAGGGGTCGTGCAAGAGGCAACCAATCGATGTGTCTCTCTCACATCGATGTTTTTCTGTCTCTCTCCCTCCCTCCCTTCCACTCTATCTGAAAATCAATGGAAAAATATCCTTGGCTGGGGATTAACTAAAAGTAAATAAATAAGTTAATTAATTAAAAAATAAAATCACTATCAATGAAATACCACTCACAGAGTGAGTGGTTAGTGACATTTCCAATACCTTGCACTAGGAGCAACGGACACCAAATAAGGCTTCTGTGTGAAGCCCCCTTTCGTCTAAAAGGCCACCTCACAAAGGCAAAGTGTCAGAGCAACTGGGGTAGGGGAAGAACCAGGCCGCACGCAGAGTGACATACCTGCCTGTCTGCACTTTGTCTTTTCTTTCCATGTTGTGAGGAGATGGCGCAGAATTGTCCAGTGCCAAATTCAGTACCTCTTTGGGAGTAAAACCTCTGTGTTATACACACAGAAGAGAGACCAGATTTGTTTTTAAATCTATGGACTGTATGTAGCACTCCAACCCCTATTTAAAAGGAAGAAGAACTAGGTTAGAAGCAACACAACTGATCTCTTCCAAGCACAACAAAACCTCCAGCTAATTGAGAAAGAAAATTGCAACATTTCTAAACTCTTAACATCTGAACAACTCTGCAGGCAACTCAAATGGAAAACACTCGGTACCTACCAGAAAACTGGGATAGGAAGGGGATGTTTGTTTTTAAAATACGAATGTTTCACCCTGGCCGGTTTGACTCAGTGGTTAGGGCGACGGCCCCCGGGCCAGAGAGTCCCGGGTTCGGTTCCTGCTGAGGGCATGTACCTCGGTTGCAGTTTGTCCCCGCTCCGGTTGGGGTTGTGTGGGTGGCAACCACTCGATGTGTCTCCTCATGTTGATGTTTCTCTCTCTCGTCCTCCCTCTCTCTCTCGCACTCTGTCTGAAGATAAATACAAAAATGTTCTCAGGTGAGGATAAAAAACAAAAAATAAAAAAAAATAAAATATGAATGTTCGGTTTGCTAACTATTTCTGTTTTCTTTAAAGTCCTAAGGAAAAGATAGGAAGTCCAAGAAAGACTTTACTACTGTGCCAGTTTTCCAATTTTGTGAGCAGCAAATATTCATAAAAGAGAAGAAAAATAAGTAGCAAAAGGTCTACCATTTGTAAAGGATTTTACCTCTTTACAACCTGGGAGTTCCTTGAATCCCAAGAAATAATCATGTCAGTACTCGGCTGTGAATCTCAGAGCTGTTCCTGGGAGCCCAGGCAGACTGTCCAACCTTCCATGGTTCTTGGAGTGAAGACGGCGGTGTGAGGGCCAGAACGTCTAGCTTTTATAGAGAAGAAAGTACACAGAGAGGGGGCAATCGGTCTTGCAGAACCTTCTTTTAGTAATGATGGCCCAGGGCTATTATAAGCCCTCAGAAGAACCACCTGGATGACTCATTAGGATTTAACTTTCTTCGTAGGCAATGATAGGAAATACAGAAAAAGATGTCTATTTCTATCAGGAAAATAGGCAATCAATGTTGACACTGCATACATTTTCAGGGTTTACAACTGAGGGCTGTTATTAAGCAACAAAGCTTCAATAAAATTAGACTACAGTTCTCTCATCCTTTCCAATCAAAATAGGTAAAACCTGTTTTTCTGAGGTTAGTTTACTTTTTTGTTTAATCCTCACCTGAGAATACTCTTCCATTGATTTACATAAAGAGTGGGAAGGGGGAGGGAGAGAGAGGGGGGGAAAAAAAAGCAGCGATGTGAGAGACACATGGATTGGTTGCCTCTCACACAACCAGGATTGAACTTTAACTGAGGTACGTGCCCTCGATCACAATTGAACCTGAGACTCTTCGGTCCGAAAACCAACGTTCTAACTGCTGAGCCAACTGGCCTGGGCTGATGTTAGTTTATTTTTGACTGGCACATCTTGTGATCAACTGTACTTGGATTAAAATATTATCCAGTGTTCACATTTATTTAACAAATATTTCCTGATGACTCGTGATCAAGGTCCTGGGTCATTTTTTAACATTGGAGGTATCTACATGGAAAAATAATATGGACTGTCTCCTCAAGAGAAAACCACTAGGGGCATCTATTTGATTGGAGTCCCGCAGGAGAGAAGAGAGGGAATCAAGGAGAGGCCATTTTCAAGAGGCAATGACTTAGATTTTTCCAGAACTGAAGCATGATACCAGTCCAAAGATAAAAGATGCTCAGTGAATTCCAAGAAGAAGAATTTAAAAAGAAAGAAATCTACATACAAATGCATTATAATAAAATTGCAAAACAGAAAAAGCAATACAGGCAAAAAATATTAAAAGCAGCCAGGCAGTGAGGAAGTGGTGACGGGTATTATCTTGGAAGGAACAGCAGTTAGACAGTCAGAAACATAAAAAGCTTAAAGAGAGTATAATGATATCTTCAAGTGCCCAAAAGAAAATTGCCAAATTAGAATTCTCAAAACAACTTTTAAGAAACAGGGTAAAATAAAGACATTTTCAGATAAGTGAAAACAAAGTTTGTCAACAGAAGACACTCTCTAAATAAAAATTTAAAGGAAATACATGGGTAGAAAATAATTGCAGATGGAAGATTTGAGATGTAAGAAGGAATGAAAAACAAAGAGTGGCAAATACTGGTAAATATTTGAGCAAGTGTAAATGGACATTGATTGCATAAAATAGTAGTGTCTCATGGGCCTTAAAATATATATGGAATTAAAATACCAGACAAAAATAATGTATGTCAGGAGTGAGTAAAGGAAGATCCTTGTATTATTATCTTAAAGGTTTTATTAAATGTGGACTTTAATAAATATGCATGCTTTAATTTGTAAGGCAAGTCCTTAAAAGAACAGAAACACACCATAAATCATCCAAACTGGAAGAGTGGAACATTTATTCATTCGGTCGGCACCGAGGAAACAATCTCTAAAACAGGAGTAGCTATCTGACAGGAATGGAATAGAAGGGCATGAGTGACCTGAGAACAAGGCAGAAAGAACAGCATGTTCCATCACCCAGAGATGGTAGCTGTGGTCCGAGAAGAAACAAAAAGTACTTCTCAATGACCAGAGGGCAGAGCATGGATGAGCAGGTGGTGAGACAAAAAGCCAGGTGGTAAGTAGGACAGACACTGTGAATGGCCTTGTAAGCAAGAGATTTGACCTTGATCTTAACAATGAAATCATCTTAAGACCTTAGACTTGACTTTAAGAACAATGAGAATCCATTGAAGGGAACAATGACCAGAATTGCCTTTCAGAATGATGTCTTGGGCTACAAGGTCGAAAGAGACAAAGAAGATACACTCACTCTCTTTTTTCTAATCCTTACCCAAGGATATGTTTTTATTGAGAAAGAGAGATGAGAGAGAGAGAGAGAGAGAGAGAGAGAGAGAGAGAGAGAGAGAGAGAGAGAGATCACTGTGGGAGAAATTGATAGGTTGCCTCCTGTACAAGCCTCGATTGGGGATCGAACTCGAAACCTAGGTAAGTGCGCTGATCAGGCATCGAACCCCAAAACTTTTGGTGCGTGGGACGGCGCTCCAACCAAGTGAGCCACCTGGCCGGGGCAAAGATAGTCTCATTTTAATAGTTCGAAATCTATTTGAGATTTCATAGGTTACAAATCTCCCCAAAACAGTGTATCTCCATTGCCTGTATGAGGGTTTCAGGTTTGGTGTGGTATGGCCAGAGGGATAGATTGATTTCATGTGACTTTTAAAAAAATCTAGATTCACTGGAGGAATTTTGAGGGAATTATGCTGAGTGAAAAAAGCCAATCCCAATGGTTACATACTGACGACCCCATTTCTGTAAAATTCTGATATAGATCTAGAGAACGGAAAAGGAATTGCCAGGGAGCAGGGACATGGGTGTGGGTATAAAAGGGCAGCAGGAGGGACCCTGTGGGCTAGAAGTGTTCTGTATCTTGACGGTATGACTGTCAGTATCCTGGTTGTGATGTTACACTAGTTTTCTATGATGTTACCATTAAGGGAAACTGAGTATTCCTGTATTATTTCTTTCAATCACATGTGAGTCTACAATTATCTCAATTTAAAAAAAGTTTAATGAACAACAAATCTAGCTTGCTCTCTAATTTGGAAAATTTGGGGAAGTAACAATGATTCTCATTTCTACTAAGTTTTGCCTAAAGAGAGAAGTCTTACATGATGAGTCAACGTCCAAATCCAACCATGAGACGACATCGGCAGTGAGAGGCCTGGTCCTTCCAGTCGAGGGCTTGGGAACTCTCAGAGCTACTCCCACGTGGACCTCCCCTCCACCAGGTGGAGAGGCAGGTGAGAAAGCCCACCCCCAACACCTACCATTGGCTGCATCTTGAGATTTCCACTTGTGGACTATATTAACCAAAAATTGTTTAAATTAATAATCAAGAACCTAAATTACTTTAGTACCAGTTCTTCTGTAAGGGAATCCTAGAAGTCATATACCAGAGAGTAAAGCACAGCACAGCTCGTACTAAACCTTTAACATAATTTGATGAGGCTGTTTTTAGCCCAAATTTATTATTATGTGAATTCTAACTCAAAAATTTTATATTATTTGTACTTTGTTAAAAAGGACTGATAAATTCTGAAAAATACCTCCTATACGCATTTCCCTTGATCTTATTTAATAAGACTTTCTTTTTTTTCTTTTTTTTATCCTCACGCGAAGATATTTATCTTCAGATAGAGCGAGAGGGAGAGAGGGGAGAAGAGAGAGAGAGAAACATCGACGTGACAGAGACACCTCAACTGGCTGCCCCCACACGACCCACACAATCTGCAACCGAGGTACATGCCCTTAGCGGGAACTGAACCCGGGACTCTCTGGTCCATGGGCTGATGCTCTAACCGCTGAGCCAAACCGGCCAGGGCCTAACACTCCTAAAAAATAAATGTTGTTATTGATTTTAGAGAGAGAGGAAAGGAGAGGGAGAGAGAGAGAGAAACATCAATGAAACATCTATCGGCCACCTCCCGCATGCCCCCTACTGGGGATGCAGCCCACAATCCCCGGTATGTGCCCTGGCTGGGAATTGAACTGGGGATCTCTTGGTGCATAGGACAATGGTCAATCCATTAAGCCACACTGGCCAAGCTATTTACTAGGACTATTTATTTACAATTTTAAAATTATTAAAAAACACAAACCCATATTATGTGATCATAAACATATCAATGCTTTAAAAGTTTACATTTTAACTTATGATGCTGGGTTAAGCAGGAAGAGACATGGGTTTCATCAATCGAGTAGCAGAGTTTATTGTGAAGATCCACAGGAAATAAATCAGGATGTCTGTAGAATAGCTAGGATTCCAAGAGCAAAGCGTTTGGGAATTGCAGGAGACGGCAGGACCCACACGGCTCAGAGACGCGGTGCCTCTTCATTCTCCTCCAGGGCATCAGTGGACCCCATTTGTAGTGTTCTTTGTTCTGACTCAGCTCATTTTCCCTATGTCTGCTTGTTTCCCTTTAGCTCCTGTGTGTTTCCAGCTGTTCTGCTTCCTGCCCATGTCAACACCATATGGTCACAGAGCGAGGCTGAGGGAGCCTTTGGGATGTGGCATCTGTACTTGGCCACTCCATACTGCCCCTGGGCCAAAGCCAGTCACTGCCAGGGCAGCAGCAGGGCCGCCCACAGCCAACAGGCAATCGATGCAGGAGAAACCCATCAGAAGAGGGCCAGGGCTTCCAGGCACCCTGAGGACTTAACAGACCAGCAGCGATGATTGCTTAGGACTATCTTTAACAAAGCAGTAGGTTACATTTACTTATTAAACAGGATGTGCTTATATTTCGAAAGATTAGATCGAGCTTTGAGCCCCCAGGGTGCAGATGAAACATAATTTAATTTCAACCATGTCCCTGTCTGCCATTTTCCCTGTTAAAATAATTAAAGTTAAAAGTAGATCATTTACCAAGCAGGAATTTCGTTGACAAACTTCCCACAGATGAGACTCAAGTGAAATTCTATGACAGAGAAAAGCAGCCTGCCAGAAGTATGCTTGCCCAATTGCCTTTGTCCCCAGATACATAAATGCTCCACGGAGGAATACATTTATATATAACAAATCACCGGACAGTAGCAAATGTATAACTTTCCAATTTCTGAATGAAACTAATGAGCTATTCCGGGGGGAGGAGGGGGAATAAGTATATAATCACTTTGACTTGATTTAAAACCGAAAGGAAAGCTATCTAAAGTCAGGCGAGCATTGATAGCTCTAGACACTTGGTTATGTAGTTCTTGATGAAGGTCTCATTGGAAGCTTCCATGAGATAAAAGTGATTTCCTGAGCGCACGTGCATACCAAAACTTCCACTGGTTACATCTTTCCAGGCTAAAAATAAACAAAATGATAGATTTAGTAACAAATGGCACTTACTGAAAACAACAAAACATTTACTTGCAGATACTACCTTTTAAAGATCGGACCCCAGTGCAAGTTACTTTCAGGGTCTCATGTTCAGTGAGCCCTGCATTTTTCATTTCTCTGAGACCTATCAGCCCACAGTAGTAGCACCTGTGCTCTCTCATTTTACACACGGCCAACGTGTCTCCGTTTACGTTAAATAAAACCTGGGCCCATTTTCTACTCATTGCAGTAACTGCTGGTTGAACTTTAGCTGAAAAATCATCCAACATATATCTCAATATAATACTCAAAGTTATCAAAATCATTTTACCTTCTAAATCCTCTACCATTTCTTCAGATCCCACAAAGCAGGTTAAGTCACAAGACAGAACGGGCGCAGATGGTGCTTGAAAGCTGTAAACAGAAAAGAGCCGGTTAGTATCTTTCCCTAGATCTTCTCATGTTACTAGAGTCCCTTGAATGAAACATGCTGTGCCCTCACTGCTTTCTCTTTTGCTATTTCCAGTAATCCAAACATTTTTTACCAGCCGCACTTTCACAGGGCAGACTGTTGTCCAGGCCATTTTCGAAGATCAACAAGCTTCTAGAACAATACAGATGGCAGCCTTATGGCACCTGGGCCCCCAGTCCCACTCAGGGTGAGGCTGGTACAACGAGTCCCTTTAAGTGCCATTCCCCACAAATGACCAGCTCTCCATGGTTGGTTCATGGTCTAATCAACCGATAAACATGGTCTCTTTCCTCCTGCAACTTAGAGACTGTCCGGGGAAACAGACATAAACCAACAGAACAAAAGCAGTTTCATGTAAGCGGGACCCCTGAGCTGGTTCCACCCGTTCTCAGTTTAATCACAACAGCAACATGTGTTTATTCAGCTAGGGGCTAGCTGCTGTGTTAGCCACTAGGAACCGGTGGGAAAACACGGTCTTTCTTCTCCTGAAACGTAAGAGACTGTCTGGGGAGACACACATAAATGAAATAATTAGACAACTAGAGAGATGTGTAAGTTGGGGGTGGTGTTGAGCAAGTTCTCCCTGGGGAAAAAGTTGAATAAGCTCTGGATGAATAGGACAAAACTTGGCAAAGGGGAGAGAGGCAGCAGGGGAAGAGGGAAGAGAATGAGCACAGACCGCTGAATTGCAGAGAGCAAAGGGGAGATTGGGCCAGATTAGGTAACAGAGGTGGGCCAGGGCCAAGTCTAGGCCCATAGAGGATTTTGGTCATCCTTAGAATGACAGGAAGCCACCAAAAGGATTGAAGGCAAGAGTGTCATGACCAAACCTGACCTCATACCTCTGGGTATAATATGAGACACGGGGTTTATGACGAGCTCAGTGGTTCTTTCAATAGTCCAGACAAGAATTCCCACTCTTAAAAAAAAAAAAAGAATTCCCACTGTTGCCCAGAATGCGGAAAACTAAGAGTGCCACTCTCAAACTGGTGATGAGAAAAAGCCCAACAAACTACAAGGTCACAACTTTTCTTGAACTCACCAGAGAGCTGGGGCTGCAGGCCAAACTAGAAAACAAATTCCAAGGAGGGCCAGGCACCTCTAAGGAGAGGGGGGCGTGCAGACGGGCTCAGGGGCAGAAAGCACAGGAGGAAGGGTGTCGGCTGGACATTCGAGGAAGAAGAAATCAGCTAAAATGGTAACAGAGTGCTGGAGATCAAGGTGGGCAGGGGTGGGGTGTTGTCAGATGGAATCCACACTGCTCACAGGCTCTTTTCCTCGGCCTCCACTAGGGGTTCACAAGAAAGACTGGCAACAAGGCAGGAGGCCAGAAAGAGCTTCCCGGGTGAGTCAGGTGGGCAGTAGGAAATGGGCTCTGGCCATAAAATGGATACTAAACCCTGGCCCCTGCCCAGGCCCTTCTTCCTACTAAGCAAAAGCCTCAAGGTGCTGGAAGAGGGGCATCAGACACGTTCACTCCCCTGTAGGTGAAGACCCATGGCTATAGGGAATGGAAGCATTGACCCTCTACCCTGGTGGAGGGAGTGGGAAATGGTATTAGGCCCACATCTGTAGCAAAATTTCTACTTCTGGGGAGGGGCAGGAACTTCCACATAAGACCAGCCATAGATACAGGGAGAAGGGGCAGGCATGCTGAGAGTTACACACCACACACAGGGCCCACAGGGCCCAGGCACATGGAGCCAGCCTAAGATGGAAGTGCAAGACTCAAAGAGGTCCAAGAACTCCCCATCTTATCCCAGAGGCTGATACCACACATCGGGTAACAGCTGTCAGTGGGGACAGATGTTTCTATGAAGCAAAAGAAAGACTGAAGCATGGAGGGAAATTCTCCAGCAGCCCAGTCTCCATGCTGAGCCCATAGTAACACTAGGGGACTTGGATGCTGGCATTGCCCTGAGTAACAACAGTAACAACAAAAGCCAAACACAGGTCATCGTCAGTCTAGATTGACTCAACTCCCATACTGATGGCCTGACAGAAGATGAGAAGTGTCATGTCCAGGTGTAAAAAATATGTAATGTTTTATGCATGATATCTGGCTTTCAATAAACAAAAATGATCAGTCACAAGAAAGCAAGAAATAACTCCATTGTCAAGAGGCAAAGCAATCAAAAGAATCAGACTCACTAAGACCCAAATGCTGGAACTATCAGGGACTTTAAATACCTCTGTTTGAGATGTCAAAGGATTTCACAGAAAAGGTGGACAATATGTGTGAGCAAATGGGGAAGGTTATTCGAGAGGTGAAAACTATACTACACAAGAGTCTAACGGAAAGTATAGGAAGAAACAGCAACCCAATTGAGGAATTCCTTTGACAGGCTCATCAGAAGACTGGATACAGCTGAGGAAAGAATCACTGACCCTGAAGATGGTCAGTAGGAATTGTCCAAATGAAATGCAAAGGAAAAAAAGAGTTTAAAAAGGCAGACTATCCCAGAGCCATGGGACAAAACCCAGCAACGTAGCATGTATATAACAGGGCTCCAGGAGGAGAGGAGAGAACAGCATCAGTGTTCAGGCAGGAGATGAGGACAGCTTGAGTGCATTGGGAGCCCTCAGCTCCACCTGTCACACATTTCACTGTGGCCTCCAGGCTCTGACCCCTGGTGGTGATGGAAAGAGAAGACTGAGAGACGCTCCACAGGCCGGATTTTATGTTTATTGGAAACAACTGAGAGCTGCAGAGACCAGAAGAGAGAACAGTCTGAGAACGTGGAAGGAGCAGGAGTGAAGAGGGAGGAAGAATCAAGAGAGCAGGGTTTGGGAGAGGATTTGGAATTTGGAGGGAGGAGCATACAGTTGTGGGTGGCTGTTGCACTCGGATTCACAGGGGAGAGGGGGAGAGTGCTAAGAGGTTTTCTCTATTGTATGAGTGCAACATCCCTGTGAGAGATTTATCTTTTATTTTGGTGTTGGGGAGTTTTCTTCTGAGCTACAGAGAGCTAAGCTACTGTAGACTGTGGCTGCGTCGGCACCCACATCGTGTGGCTGAGCAGCCGGCGGGGGTCTTGAGCTGACACCAGCCCTCCTGCGAGTGCAAGTCCTAGATGACAGCTGCAGAGTCCTAAGTAAACGTAAGTCCCCGATGTGACTCCCCCACAGCCCTGTGGTAAACAGTCTCTCCCGCCTCCCACAGCTTTCCTCTCATGCATCCCTTAGACAAGACTACTGTGAAGCTTACCAAAACCTTCCTTTTTTTGGTTTGAATTGACCAACCTGGCCTTGGTCCAGGAGCCCCAAAGCACTGCACCCACAGACACTAACAAGAGCCTGTGCCTGGACCCCTGCCACACCCTCTGCCTCCACCCTGCCCTGAGGTCCCTGATGGTCCTCCTGGCATGCTGTACCCTCTCCATTTCAATTTCTCTGGTGTGTTGTTGTTGAACATGGTCCAACATCAACACCCTGAGGCTCTACTAACAAATGTTAACAAAGCCACAATAGTAGCATTTGGTAGTGAATTTTTTGTTGTGTTTTTTTTTTGTTTTACTTTATTTTTTTAATTAATTTATTTTTATTACAGATGTTTCTTCTTTTCCCCCCATTGACACCCTCCTCCTGATCCCCCCTACCCACCAGTATTGTTGTCTATGTCCACTGGTTATGTGTATATGCATATAAGTTATTTGGTTTATTCTCCCCCCCTCCACCCCTCTCCTCTGAGGTTTCTGAGTCTGTTCCCCACTTCCATGTCTCTGGGTCTATTTTGTTCATCAACTTATTTTGTTCAGCACCTGCCTGGGTGATTACAGGCTGGATCCCTGGTAGGGGGTGTGTGGGAAGCAGCCAATCAGTGTTTCACTCTCACATCAATGCTTCTTTCTCTCCCTCTCCCTGCCTCTCTCTCTCTCTCTCCTCTCTCTTAAAAAAAAAAAAAAAAAAAAGCCAGGGTGGTTTCGAAAAATTGACATCACTTTCCCCTTTGGAGATTTCAAGTATTCTTCCCTGGCTCAGATCTTAGCTGAAAGCTTATTAAGTTTCCACCTGACCCAGAATGAAAACAAGCACTTTGGGTCAATGTCAGCTTGGAGATACCAGGGACTTTGCAGGCACTGGCCAGGAAATGGTTAAAGTGCACTTCACAGAAAAGAAGAGATGCTATTGGAAGAGACTTGAGGGTCTTTTCATCATCCCCACGCTGCACCAGAATTCACCAGATAGGGAAATAACGTGATTTCCCCCCTCATTTCCCTCCTCTTCAGCACTCACCCAAAGGAAAATGAAATTACTTACATGAGGGGGACTTAGACTTGACACAAAGAGATGCATCGGTTCCAGCTTATGTTTTTCTTTCAGGTGTAGTGCCGTCATGAAAGCGATATAGGACCCCATACTGAATTTGGGAAAGAAAAACATGATCACAACTGTTGACCAAAGTTATAGTAATCCATTGAAAGTATATAGGAGCAAGGACTGTAAACACAGCAATGATTATGACATAGGCAAAGGAAAGTGTAAGTTAGTTTAATAATAAATGTATGTATAGAAAGTATACTTTTGATGCTTTACATGAGCATAAAAGTGTTTTAAGACATTCTAGATAATTCAGTCTAAGATTTAGTACTTTTTTGCACAGTGTCTTGAAATTTATTTAAATATCTTTTTCTTGCCCTGGCCGGTTTGGCACAGCGGTTAGAGTGTTGGCCCGCGGACCAAAGAGTCCTGGGTTCGATTCCAGCCAACGGCATGTACCTTGGTTGCAGTTCGTCCCTGACCCCAGTTGGGGTCGTGCAGGTGGCAGCCAGTCGATGTGTCTCTCTCACATCAATGTTTCTCTCTCTCTCTCCCTTCCACTCTGTCTGAAGATAAAATGTAAAAGTATCCTCGGGTGAGGATTAAACAATAAATAAATAAATAAATAAATAAATAAATAAATAAATAAATAAATTTCTTGTTCTCCCTTCAGATCTCTACCACTGTCTTTGATAGTATTCATCAGCAGTTCTCAAAGTATGGTCTGGGGTCCCCTGGGGATTCCTGAGAAGTTTTCAGGTGTTCTATGAGGTTAAAGTTATTTTCATGATAATGCCAAAATGTTATATGCCTTTTTTACTCTCATTCTCTCCTGAGTGCATAGTTGAGTTTTCCAGAGGCTATGTGACATGGGATATTGCAACAGTTTGAATGCAGAAAGAGAAATGAGAATCCAGCTGACTTCTAGTGAGCCAGTCATTAAACAGATTTGCAAAAATGTAAAACAATGCCACACCTCCCACTACTGTTTTGGGGGAACACAGTCTTTTACTTAAAAATACATTATTTATGTCAACACACCATGGGCTTATTAATATTATTTTAAGGTAAGTTAAATGTATTTAACATTTCTTAGTTTTAATTTATAATATAATAAATATTGACATTATATCACACATAAGCAAATGCTCTCCAAGGTCCTCAATGCTTTCTTTTTAATCCTCACTAGAGGATATTTTTTCCATTTATCTTTAGATGGAGTGGATGGGAGGGAGGGGGCGGAAGAGAGAGACAGAGAGAGAGAGAGAGAGAGAGAAAGAAAGAAACATCAATGTGGGAGAGACACATCAATTGGCTGCCTCCCACATGACCCCGACCAGGGCTGGGGAAGAACTGCAATCGAGGTACGTGCCCTTGGCCAGAATCACACCCAGGACTTTTTGGTCCGTGGGCCAACGCTCTAACTGCTGAGCCAAACCGGCCAGGGCCTCAGTGCTTTTTAAAAGCATTAAAGCAATAATGGGACCAAAAAAGTTTGTTAACTGCTGTAGACATTAGGTAGATATATTCTGTAGGCAATACTGCCAGAGATTTTTTTGGTAAAAATCTTAGATGAGGAAGAGGGAAACTCAGTCCCATGTATTTTTTTGTTTGTTTTGTCCTCACCTGAGGATATTTTTTTCCATTTTATCTTCAGATAGCGTGGGAGGGAGGAAGGGAGAAACATCAATGTATCACATTGACCCGTTGCCTCCTGCACAACCCCAACCAGCGCCAGGGATGAACCGCAACCGAGGTACGTGCCCTTGAGTGGAATCGAACCCATGACTCATTGGTCCGTGGGCCGATGCTCTAACCACTGAGCCAAACCCGCCAGAGTGAGTCCCATGTTTATTGCTGAGGAAGTGTCAATTGCAGGTAATTTTGCAATATATATCAAGAGCTTTAACAATGGGCTATCGTTTAACCTAAATTCTGGAAATATATCCTAAGAAACTTATGTGATGTATACTAAATTTTCTACAAAAAAAGTTCATTGAAATGTTTTTTAAAATGACATTTCTTTTTATATTTTTAAATTTTTATTTATAGTTGACAGATGACCCCCGTTTCTCCCCCTTTACCCACCTCCACCCCCTTCCCTCTGGCCCTCACCACACTGTTGTCTGTGTCCATGGGCTATGCATACATGTTCTTGGGCTCACAGGAAAAGATAAAATTAACTCTATGTCCCAAAGGGGATTGATAAAAACAGGTCATGAAGCCCTGGCCGGTTTGGCTCAGCGGTTAGAGAGTCAGCCCGCGGACCAGAGAGTCCTGGGTTCGGTTCCCGCTAAGGGCACGTACCTCGGTTGCAGTTGGTCCCCGGGCCCCGGTTGGGGTCATGTGGGTGGCAGCCACTCGATGTGTCTCTCTCACATCGATGTTTCTCTCTCTCTCTTTCTCCCTCTCTCCCTCCTGCTCTATCTGAAGATAAATGCAAAAATGTCCTCAGGTAAGGATTAAAAAAATAATAATAATAATAAGTGGAATATAAGTTACTGCTATAATCTTGATTTTACAAGTCCTGATTTTTTGCCTAAAGGTATAATTACTATGCAAACTGGCCAATTGTAAGAGTTGTGACTGGTCATAATGATTCACCATCCTGGGACTATTTTCCAAAGAGATGATGCAACAAGGAGCCCAGGATTTGCACAATTCATCACGTGACCTGACATTTATGTCTTTATGGTCCCTATTGCACACTTTCTTTAGGTCTGACTTTCTTGTCTGAGAACAGCTACAACCATATTTAATAACTCACTCCTTCAAGCACTGATGAAGCAGTGTAACCAATGCAAAAGGTATGCATCTCACAAGACACAAAGAACAACATTTACCAAGGACTCCTGATCCAGAAAATGTCTTTTAAAACAGATTTTTAAATACCTGTGGCCAAAAAATGCAAATGGTTTATCCTGGAGGACTGGCAGCAGGGCACAAACAATTTCATCAGCTATTTGGCAGATGTCACTGGAAAAAGGTTCTTCAAGTCGACTTTCTCTCCCAGCAAGCCTTATGGAGTGCACTGGAGATTGGGAAACACACGTGAATGCATGCAGACAGTGACTGAGATACTGTGATGTTTTCTTTTGTTTTGTTGTTTGTTTATTTATTGATTTTTTTTTTTTTTTTAGGGAGAGAGAGAAACATCGATGTGAGAAACATCAGTCAAGGAAGATGGCGGCGGGCAGGGCCGGAGGGAGGCGAGTGCATGAGAGAGTGGGCGAGTGTGTGAGAGAGTGTGAGTGGACGTGGAGGTGGAAGACCAGACTCGTGCAGTGCAGAGACGCGGAGCAGCCGGCTACCGAGGTAAGCGGCCCTTCAGGGTGCTTCTCCCTGCACCGCGGGGGGGGTGGGGGGTCCCCACCATTTTGGAAGATCTGAGGTCTTCCCTGGGAGGAGGCAGTAGGAGCAGCTAGGGCCCAGCAACCTGAGCCCACCAGTGCACCTGGCACCCTCGGACCAGTGGACCCCCTGTGTCAACACAGACCAGTGCACAGTAGTGGAGCTGCCAAGGTGCTGGTTGCGGAAGCCGCACACAGCCGGGAGCCCAGCACCATCCCCCACAGTAGCAGCCAGATCAGAGTTGAGATATACCCCCAGCAACAGAGGCGGGGAGCAGACATCCAGCCCCAGGCAACAGAAGCACAGACCAGCAGCAGAGACCCATCCCCAAAAACTACAGCAAAGGCTGAGCAGGAGCTGAGCCCCACGGGGCAGCAGTGCTCCCCAGCCATCAGCCGTGGGACCTGGGGCTCCAGAGGGACCTGTGTGACCCAGCGGCCAACAAGAGCGGGCAGGGAGCTGGGGCTCCAGAGAGACCTGTGCGACCCAGTGGCCCACAGTGCGGGCAGGGAGTGTGGCTCCAGCAATGTGAGAATAGAGGGATCATATCTCAACATAATAAAGGCCATATATGAAAAACCTACAGCCAACATCATACTCAATGGGCAAAACCTAAAAGCATTTCCCTTCAGAACAGGAAGAAGCCCTGGCCAGTTTTGCTCAGCGGTTAGAGCATCTGTCCGAGGACCAGAGAGTCCCAGGTTCAGTTCCTGCTAAGGGCATGTACCTCGGTTGCAGATTGTCCCCGCCCTGGTTGGGGTCATGTGGGTGGCAACCAATCGATGTGTCTCTCTCACATCGATGTTTATCTCTCTTAAAAAAAAAAAATCAGGAAGAAGACAGGGATGCCTACTTTAGCCACTCTCTTTTTTAAAATCCTCATCTGAGGATATTTTTCTATTTATCTCAGATAGAGTGAGAGGGAGGGAAAGGGAGAGAAACATTGATATGAGACACATAATTGATTGGTTGCCTCTCGCACAACCCTGACTATGGCCTGGGACGAATCCAAACCAAGTTATGTGCCCTTGCCCAGAATCCAACCTGCAACTCAGGTCTGTGGGCCGACGCTCTAACCCCTGAGCCAAACCAGCCAGGACTCTTTTGCCATTCTTATTTAACATAGTACTAGAAGTCTTAGCCACAGCAATTAGACTAGAAGAAAAAATAAAACGGATCCAAAATGGAAAGGAGAAAGGGAAACTGTCATTATTTGCAGATGACATGATATTGTACATATAAAATCCAGAAACCCCATCAGAAATCTACTAGATTTAATAAATGAATTTGACAAAGTAACAGGATACAAAATTAACATCCAGAAATTGACGGCATTCTTATATACCAATAATGAACTCACAGAAAGAGAAACTAAAAAAAAAAAAAAAATACCATTTACCATTACAGCAAAAAAAATTAAGGCACCTAGGAATAAACTTAACCAAAGGAAATAAGGACCTTTTTTCAGAAAACTACAGAACATTGAAAAAAGAAATAGAGGAAGATATAAGAAAGTAGAAGCACATATCGTGTTCATGGATTGGAAGAATTAACATCATTAAAATGTCCATATTACCCAAAGTAATCTGTAGATTCAATGCAATCCCTATCAAAATACCAATATCATATTTCACAAATACTCCAAAAGTTTATATGGAATCAAAAAAGACCCCGAATAGCCATAGCAATCTTGAAGAAAAAAAAGAACAAAGTAGGAAGGATCACAGTATCAGATATCAGGTTATACTACAAAGCCATTGTAATAAAAACAGCCTGGTACTGGCACAAGAATAAGCATTGGATCAATGGAATAGAACAGAGAACCCAGAAATTGACACAAGACATTATGCTCAATTAATATTTGACAAAGGTAGCAAGAGCATACAGTGGAGTAAAGACAGCCTCTTTAATAAATGATGTTGGAAAAATTGGACAGCTACATGCAAAACAATGAAACTAGACCAACAACTTACACCATACACAAGTATAAACTCAAAATGGGTAAAAAACTTAAATGTGACTCATGAGCCCATAAAAATCCTAAAGACAATGTAGGCAACAAAATTTCAGACATCACACGCATCAGAGTTTTCACTGATACAATGCCTAAAGCAAGGGAAACAAAGGACAAAATTAATATATGGGACTATATCAAACTAAAAAGCTTCTGCACAGCAAAAAACAAACAAACAAACAAGCAAACAAAAAGCATCCAAATGGAAAGGGAACCTATTATATGGGAACATAATTGCCAAGGATACATCAGATAAGGGGTTAATTTCCAAAATATATAGAGTACTCATACAACTCAAAAAAAGGAAGACAAAGAATCCAATTGAAAAATGGGCAGAGGACCTAAACAGATACCTCTCCAAACATGACATACAAATGGCCAAGAGACATATGAAAAAATGCTCAACCTCACTGATTATCAGAGAGATGCAAATTAAAATGACTATGAGGTATCACCTCACACCTGCCAGAATGGCTGCCATCAACAAATCATCAAACAAGTGCTGGCGAGAGTGTGAAGGAAATCGAATTCTAGTACACTACTGGTGGGAATGCAGACTGGTGCAACCGCTGTGGAAAACAATATGGTATTTCCTCAAAAAATTAAAAATTGAACTGCCATTTGACCCAGTGATCCCACTTCTAGGAATATAACCTAAGGAGTCTGAAACACCAATCAGAAAGAATATATGTACCCCTATGTTCATAACTGCACTATATGCAATTGTTAATATCTGGAAATAGCCCAAGTGTTCATCAGTAGATGAGTGGATAAAAAAAACTGTGGTACATAAACACAATGGAATAGTATGCAGCTATAAGAAAGAAAGATCTCTTATACTTTGAGACAACATGGAGGGCCCTGGAGAGTATTATGCTAAGCGAAGTAAGCCAATCAGAGAAAGACAAATGCCATATAATCTCACTTATTTGTGCAATATAATGAATAAAATAAGGTGACGAACAAAATAGACCAGAGACATAGAAGTAGGGTTCAGACTAACAAACCTCAGAGGAGATGGGTGTTGAGGGGAGGGAATAAATAAACCAAAGAACTTATATGCGTATATGCATAACCAATGGACATAGAGAACAATGCTGTGTGGGGGGAGGCATTGGGAGGAGGGTATCTAGGGGGGAAAAAGGAGAAACATCTGTAACAAAAATTAATAAAAAAAATAAAGTTAGAAATATGTGAAATAATTCTATATCTTATTTAGGTAAGTATTTGAAGAGGCCAGAAGGGGAGAGTAAATATAATTGGGAAGGGAGTACAAGGAGACTTAAATGCTATTCAATTTTAATGTTTTATTATTTAAGGGGAGCAGTGGTCATGGCTGAGTTTGAGGTATTATTTTTTTTTTTTCAGATAGAGTTGGAGCAGGAGAGAGGGAGAGAGAAGCACTGATGTGAGAGAGACACATCGCTTGGTTGCCACACACACACAACCCACTTGGGGCCGGGGACTGAACTGCAACGGAGGTAGGTGCCCTAGACCAGAATTGAACCCGCCACTCTTTGATCTGTGGGCCGACGCTCCAAACGCTGAGTCAAACTGGCCGAGGCTGAAGTATTATGCTTTATACCTTTTTACATATGCACTATTGAAAATGAGTTTAAAGGAGCAGAAGTTAATTGTCTATATTGAGCCATCAGCTATTGTGGAAAAACTTTGCGTGAAAGTACTTTCAATAATTTCTAAAAATATATTTTTGCATTAATAACAGGGTTCTCTTGGTCCAATGAATGGAATTTTTTTTTATTTTGAGACCTAGTATTAGAGTACTGGAGATTGGATAGTAGAAAGTAAGAGGCTTAAAAACATAAAGTAACAGAGAGGTGTAGTGTTTGGAAGGCAGCACTTCCAGAGTAGAAAAGACACCTTCGAAAGAGGAAATGTCTTTTGGAGGTCTGATGGCAAAATAAAGAAAGAAGGGACTGAAAATAAGAGATGCAGTAAAATCAAAGAGTCAGAAGAACGTAGAATCCCTAACCATACAAACAAGGTGCCATTAATTTTGTAAAAACTACACTTCATTAGAGCAACAGATAAGGGCACTCCTGATCCAAGAAACAGTCAGCAACAAAACACCTTGGTCCTACTTGTTATTGCTAGTCAGAAGAATCCAGCACACTTCATCAAAAACTGAAATAAACATAACATTTGGAATACAGAAAATAAAAATTGAACATTTTCAGCTTATGAAAATGCTTTTTAAAAAACTTACAATCCAGAACAATACAATGCAACACTCCACCATGAATTAAAATTAATCAAACAAGAAATTACAGAAATGAGCACTGTAACTCACAGATGTAAAATTCTGAAAAGAAATAGACAAACAATTGCAAAAAAAAAAAAAAAAAAAAAAAAAAAAAAAAAAAGCTGACATAATACTAAAATGAAATTGAGTAAAAAGACAAAAATGAGCCCTGGTCAGATGGGTCAGTTGGTTGGAATATCTTCCAGGCATATCCTCCTATACATCAAAAAGGTTACAGATTTCATCCCCAGTCTGGGTGCAAGCAGGAGGAAATTGATGGATGTTTTACTCTCATATTGATGTTTCTCTCTCTCTCCCCCTATCTCTCTAAATTGATATAAAAGAAAACATCCTGCCCGGCTGGTGTGGCTCAGTGGTTGAGCATCGACCCATGCACCAAGAGGTCGCCAGTTCGATTCCCGGTCAGGGCACATACCCAGGTTGTGGGCCCAATCCCAGTGGGGGGCATGCAGGAGGCGACCAATCAATGTTCGCTCTCATCGATGTTTCTATCTCTCTCTCCCTCTCCCTTCCTCTCTCTCTAAAATCAATTTTTAAAAAAATTAAAAAAAAAAGAAAATAAAAAAAAAGAAAACATCCTTATTTTTTCCCCCCTGGCTGCAGGAAGATCAACATCCATCATGAATGACACAGTACCTATCCAGACCACGAAGTTCATGACCAACAGACTACTTTAGCAGAAACAAATGGTTATTGGCATCCTTCACCCTGGAAAAGCAACAGTATCCAAGACAGAAATTCAGGAAAAACTAGCCAAAAATGTATAAGACTACACCAGATGTCATCTTTGTGTTTGGATTCAGAACCCATTTTTGTGGTGGCAAGACAACTGGCTTTGGCATGATTTATGATTCCTTGGATTACGCACAGAAAAATAAACCTAAACACTGACTTGCAAGACATGGCCTGTCTGAGAAGAAGACCTCAAGAAAACAGAGGGTGGAATGCAAGAACAGAATGAAGAAAGTCAGAGGGACTGCAAAGGCCAACATTGGTGCTGCCAAAAGTGAGGTGGAGACTGGACAGCAGAAGGAGTAAAGATTCTTTGGTGACTATCTGTGGTGATTGTGCAGATTTTTCATGAGAGGACTAATAAACCAAGAACTTTAAAACAAACAAAATATATCCTTGATGAGGATTTTATAAAAGAGAAAAGTGTAATAAAAATTGAATAAATAAATAAATACAAAGACAGAGATTCCAATATGGTGGCAGAATGAATGGAAGCTACACAGACCATCTCCAAGGACCAAACTGGAATTACAACTAAAATAAAGACAAATTGTCAGGGAAAAAGCAACAGAAAAGCAGCTGGAGAGGACCCATATAACAAGAGACAGGAAAAAAGGACACTGAATAGAGCCTGGGAGGTCTGCAGAGGCAGAAGAGGGTGGGCTGGGAGTCCATGGACAGCAGCTGTTATAGCTGTGAGCAGCTCCCTTGAGGTTAAAATTGCAAGCAAGCTCCACGGTGCAGAGGGCCGGAAGAGAGCACTAAATTAGCTAAAGCAATTCACCTTGGGTTCCAACAGAGGGAGGATGAACTGGACTGGAACTGTGTGGGGACACTTGGAATTTCGAGGTCGTTCAGAGTTTTTGCTGAGTCGCGGCCACACAGGACGGTGGCCATCTTGCTCCTTCCCGGAGCTCTGGGGAGAAGCAGTAGCCCCTCCCTCGGTGATTTAACCCCACTCAGCTGGGCCAGAGAAATGCAAATTGAGGCTCATTAACAACCAGCATCTGTCCCACCTTCTGGAAATCCTCTTACCCTGAACACCTGAGGGATTTTTTCATTCAGTTGAGGGCTACAATCCAAGGCTCATCAAGTAACTGAGACTCATAGCCTCCAGGCAAAAAGCTAAAGTATAACTGAACCTTTCCTGGGCTTGCAAATCTACCCAGGAAAGTAAGACTTGACAGTGGTGTTTAACGTGGGTCCTCCCACACTCATCCAAACCCAGTAGAGGGACCCACAAACAGCAGAACACCAACACCCAGAGGGAAAATTTGTCAGGCTCCAAAACCCACTGAGATAGCCAAAATGGTGAAACAAACAAATCCCAAATGAAAGAACAAGAGAACTCTACTGAAGATGAGATAAATGAAATAGCAGTTAAGCAAGTTATCAGAGTACAGTTCAGAGCCATGATCTTGAGGAAGCTCAACAGCATGAGTAAGGAGCTCAACACCATGAGAAAAGACATAGAAACATTGAAAACCAACCAAGTGGAAATGAAGAATGACATAGCAGAAATAAAGAACACATTGGAAGGAATAACCAGCAGAGTAGAGGAAGCTGAGGATTGGATCAGTGAATTAGAAGACAGGGTAGAAAAAAATCAACCAATTAGAAAACCAAAAGGAAAAAACAATTAAAAAACTGGAAGACAGCTTAAGAGAACTGTGGGACAATGGAAAACATAACAACATTCGCATCATAGGAGTTGCAGAACAAGAAGAAAATGAACAACAATTAGAGAATATATTTGAATAGACAGTGACAGAAAACTTCCCTAAATTGGTGAAGGAAGGAGGCATTCAAGTTCAAGAAGCACAGAGAGCCCCAAGTAAGAAGAACCCAAACAGGCCCACACCAAGACACATAATACTTAAAATGCCAAAAATTAAAGACAAAGAGAGAATTCTAAAGGCAGCAAGAGATAAGCAACAGGTTACCTACAAAGGAACCCCCATAAGGCTATCAGCTGACTTCTCAACAGAAACACTACAGGCCAGAAGGGAATGGCATGAAGTAATCAAGGTCATGAAAAACAAGGATCTGAATCAAAGACTACTCTTATCAAGCAAGGCTATCATTTAAAATAGAAGGTGAAATAAAGAGCTTCCCAGATTTAAAAAAAAAAAAAAAGGCGAAGGGAATATATCAGCACCAAACCAGCACTGCAAGAAATGTTAAAAGGACTGCTGTAATTACTAGAAGAAATAGGAAGAAAAATAGAACTACACTAAACAAAAATGGCAATAAATAAGTACATATCAATAATAACCTTAAATGTAAATGGATTGAATGCTCTGATGAAAACACACAGAGTAACTGATTGGATAAGAAAGCATGACTCATATATATGTGGTTTACAAGAGACCCACCTCTCAACAAAAGACTCACATAGGTTGAAATTGAAGGGATGGAAAAAAATCTTCCAAGCAAAAGGAAAGGAAAAAAAAAAAAAAAGCTGGGGTAGCAATACTCATATCTGATAAAATAGATTTCAAAATGAAGGCCATAAATAAAGACAAAGAAGGCCACTACATAATATTGAAAGGATCTATCCAACAGGAAGATATAACCTTGGTAAACATGTACACACCCAATATAGGAGCACCAAAATATATTAAAAATCTTCTGGAGCACTTCAAAGTAGAAATTGATAGCAATACAATCATAGTAGGGGATTTCAACATCCCACTGACATCACTAGATTGATCCTCTAGACAAAAAATTAGCAAGGAAACAAAGACTCTAAAGGATGCACTAGATCAAATGGATTTAATAGATATCTGCAGAGAATTGCACCTGAAACCTGGAGAATTCACTTTCTTCTCGAGTGCACATGGGACATTCTCAAAGACAGACCACATGTTAGGACACAAACTAAGTCTCTACAAATTTAAGAAGATTAAAATTATATCAAGCATCTTCTCAGATGACAATGGCATGAAACTAGAAATCAATTGCAACAAGAACATGCAAAGACATTTGAACACATGGAGGCCAAATAGCATGTTATTAAACAATGAATGGGTTACCAAAGAGATCAAGGAAGAAATTGAAAACTTCCTGGAAACCAATGAAATTGAACACACAACACAAAATCGATGAGATGCAGTGAAAGCAGTTCTGAGGGGGAATTTCATAGCACTACAGACCTACCTCAAGAAACAAGAAAAATTTCTAACTGACTATCTAACCTCACAACCTAAAGAACTAGAAAGCAAACAAAAAGAAAACCCCAGAGCAAGTAGAAGGAAAGAAATAGTAAAGATCAGAGCAGAAATAAACAATATAGAGACCAAAAAAACAATTCAAAAGATCAATGAAACAAAGAGCTAGTTCTTTGAAAAGATAAACAAGATTGATGGACCCTTAGCTAAACTCACCAAGAAACAAAGAGAAAGAACCCAAATACACAAAATCAGAAACGAAAGAGGAGAAGTAACAACTGACACCACAGAAATACAAAGGATCCTTAATAAATACTATGAACAATTATATGGCAACAAATTGCACAATCTAAGCAAAATGGACAAAATTCTAGAAACACGTAGTCTCCGAAAACTGAACCGGGAAGAGATAGAAAACTTGAACAGACCAATAACAACCAAGGAAATTGAAGATGTAATCAAGACTCTCCCAGCAAACAAAAGCCCAGGCCCGGACGGATTCACGGGGGAGTTTTACTGCACATTCAAAGAAGAACTAACTGCCATTCTCCTCAAACTATTCCAAAAAATTCAAGAAGAAGGAAGACTTCCAAACACGTTTTATGAGGCCAGCATAATTCTAATTCCAAAACCAGAAAAAGACACTACAACGAAAGAAAACTACAGGCCAATATCCCTGATGAACACAGATGCCAAAATCCTTCACAAAATATTAGCAAATTGAATCCAGTAATACAATGAAAAAATTTTTCACCATGACCAAGTGGGATTCTTCCCAGGAATGCAAGGCTGGTACAATATTCACAAATCAATAAATGTGATACACCACATAAACAAAGTGAAAGATAAAAACCATATGATCATATCAATAGATGCTGAAAAAGCATTTAACAAAATCCAGCACCAATTTCTGATAAAAATGCTCACCAATGTGGGAATAGAGGGATCATATCAGGACATAATAAAGGCCATATATGAAAAACCTACAGCCAACATCATACTCAATGGGCCCAAACTAAAAGCATTTCCCTTAAGAACAGGAACGAGACAGGGATGCCCATGCTCACCACTCCTATTTAACATAGTACTGGAAATCTTAGGCACAGCAATAAGACTTGAAGAAAATATATAAGGGATCCGAATTGGAAAGGAGGATGTGAAACTGTCATTATTCGCAGATGACATGATATTATACATAGAAAACCCTGAAGACTCCATCAAAAATCTGCTAGATTTAATAAACGAATTTGGCAAGGTAGCAGGATACAAAATTAACATCAAGAAATCGATGGCAGGAGAAGATGGCAGCGGGCAGGACCAGAGTGAGGGTGAGTGTGTGAGAGAGTGAGCGAGTGTGAGAGAGAGTGTGAGTGAACGTGAGTGTGGATGACCAATCTTAAGTAGTGCAGAGACGTGAGGCAGAAGGTCCCTGTGCTGTGGACGGAAAGCAGCCAGCTACCACGGTAAGCAATCCGTCAGCGAGTTTCTCCCTGTGCAGCTGGGAGGCTCCACCATTTTGAAAGATCCCTCATCTTCCCTGGGAGGAGGAAGCAGGAAGTGTCTAGGGCTGAGCAACCTGAGTCCACCAGAGTGACTTGCACCATCAGTCCAGTGGACCCTGCTGTGTCAATGCAGATCAGCGCACAGTAGCGGCACTGTTGAGGTGCCTGCTGCAGTATCTGAAACCAGATGGGAGCTGAGCACCATCCCCCACAGCAGAAGCCTGATCAGAGCCCAGCACCTTCCCCTATAGCAGCAGTAACTGGACGGGAGTGGAGCCCCACCCCAACAGCAGCAGAGGCTCAGGAAGACTCAGGAGCTGAGACACACCTCCAGCAGCACTAGCGCCAGCTTGAGAGCCTGGCACCTCCAACCACAGCAACAGTGACTGGGTGGGAGCCCAAACCCCAACAGCAGCTGAGGCTCAGGAGTAGACATCCATCCTCCAGCAGTAGCAGCTCAGATCTGCAGCTGAAACCCATCACCAGCCGCATCAGCAGAGGCTGATCAGGAGCGGTATTCCAGCCTAAGCAGCAGCAAGGCTCGGGGAGCTGAGCCCTGCACAACAGACCAATACCAGCTGCCAGTTGTCAGTCCTCCAGGACCCACAGCAGGCAAGAGACACCATATACCAAAACAGTCTGGGAGGCACAGCAGCCTTATTTGATACACACCGACCTGCCTACACACTCCAACATCCCTCACCGGGCCTAGAACTACCAGATTGCTAAAATGGTGAGACAAAGAAACAATACCCAAATGAAAGAAAAGAGGAATCACCAGAAAGGGAATGACAGGAAATGGAAGAAAGCAACTTGTCAGATAAAGAATTCAAAGCAATAATTTTAAGTGTGCTCAAACAATTTGGTGAGAACTAAGAGTAATTTCAGAATTATGAAAAGTTCAATGGGAACTACTTTCAGCTTAAAAAAAAGAGGTAGAAGCTATGCATAAAAATCAGGAGGAAATAAAGAATGACATAGCTGTTATGAAAAATACCTTAGAGGGGTTCAATAGTAGATTAGAAGAAGCGGAAGACCGAATCAGTAACTTAGAAGATGAGGTAGAAAGAAACACCCAAATAGAGCAGTAAATGGGAAAAAAAATTAAAAATCAGGAGGAGAGTTTAAGGGAGCTGTGGACAATACAAAATGTAACAACATTCGCAATATAGGGGTACTGGAAGGAGAAGAATCAGAGAAAGGAATAGAGAACCTGTTTGAAGACATAATGACAGAAAACTTCCCTAAACTAGTGAAGGAAAAAGCACACAAGTCCAGGAAACAAAGAGAGTCCCAAGCAAGATGAACCCCAAAAAACCCACAGCTAGACACATCATAATAAAAATGGCAAACATTAAAGACAAAGAAAGATCTTAAAGGAAGCAAGACACAGAAAGTTACCTACAAGGGAGCTCCCATTAGACTATCAGCTGATTTCTCAATAGAAATGCTGCAGGCCAGAAGGGAGTGGCATGAAGTGTACAAAGTGATGCAAGGCAAGGGTCTGAATCCAAGACTACTCTATCCAGCAAGGCTATTATTCAAAATTGAATAAGAAACAAAGAGCTTCACAGATAAAAAGAAGCTAAAGGAATTTGCCACCACCAAACCAGCACTGCAAGAAATGCTGAAGGGACTGTTGTAAGAAAAAGAAGAAATGGAGAGAGAGAGAGAGAGAGAGAGAGAGAGAGAGAGAGAGAGAGGGGGGGGGAACACAGGCATAAAATAAAAATGGCAACTAAGAACTATCTATCAATAATAATCTTAAATGTAAATGGCTTAAATGCTGCAATCAAAAGGCACAAGGTAGCTGATTGGATAAGAAAACATGACCCATATATATACTGTCTACAAGAGACTCACCTCACAACAAAAGACTCACACAGTATGAAAGTGAAGGGATGGAAAAAATTTTTCCAAGCAAATGGAAATGAAAAAAAAGCTGGTGTAGCAATACTCATATCTGACAATACTCATATAGACCTCAAAACGAGGGCCATAATAAGAGACAAAGAAGGTCACTACATAATATTAAAAGGATCAATCCAACAAGAGGATATAACCCCGGTAAACATATACGCACCGAATACGAGAGCACCAAAATATATTTAAAAACTTCTGGAGGACTTCAAGGGAGAGACCAATAGTAATACGATCATAGTGGGAGATTTTAACACCCCACTGACACCACTGGATAGATCTTCTAGACAAAAAATTAACAAGGAAGCAGAGTCCTTAAATGACAAACCGGATCAGTTGGACTTCATTGATATTTACAGAACATTTCACCCCAAAGCTGCAGAACATACATTCTTCTCAAGTGCAAACGGGACATTCTCAAAGATAGACCACATGTTAGGACACAAAGTAAGTCTCTGCAAATTCAAGAAGATTGAAATCATATCAAGCATCTTCTCAGATCACAATGGCATGAAACCAGAACTTAATTACAACAAAAACATTCAAACACCTGGAGGCTAAATAGCATATTATTAAGCAACAAATGAGTTACCAAAGAAATCAAGGAAGAAATTTAAAAATTCCTGGAAACCAATGAAAACGAACACACAACAACACAAAATCTATGGGACGCAGCGAAAGCAGTCCTGAGAGGGAAGTTCATAGCACTACAAGGCTACTTCAAGAAACATGAAAAATTCCTAATTGACTTTCTCACCCTACAACTTAAAGAACTAGAAAGTAAACAAAAAGAAAACCCCAGAGCAAGTAGAAGGAAAGAAATTGTAAAGGTCAGAGCAGAAATAAACGAAATAGAGACTAAAAAAAAAATAATAATTCAGAAGATCAATGAAACAAACAGCTGGTTCTTTGCAAAGATAACCAAGATTGATGGACCCTTAGCCAGACTCATCAAGAAACAAAAAGAGAGGACCCAAATAAACAAAATCAAAAATGAAAGAGGAGAAGTAACAACTGACACCACAGAAATACAAAGGATCATCAAAACATACTATGAACAATTATACACCAACAAATTGGACAATCTAGGAGAAATGGACAAATTTCTAGAAACACACAGTCTCCCAAAACCGAACCAAGAAGTTATAGAAAACTTGAGCAGACCAATAACATCAAAGGAAATTGAAGATGTAATTAAGAAACTCCCAGCAAACAAAAACCCATGTACAGACGGCTTCATGGGGGAGTTTTACCGAACATTCAAAGAAGATATAATACCCATTCTCCTCAAACTATTCCAAAAAATCCAAGAAGATGCAAGACTTTCAAACTCATTTTATGAGGCCAGCATAATCCTAATTCCAAAACCAGATAAAGACAATACAAAGAAAGAATACTAAAGGCCAATATACCTGATGAACACAGATGCCAAAATCCTTCACAAAATATTAGCAAATCGGATCCAGCAATACATCAAAAAAATTATTCATCATGACCAAGTGGGTTTCATCCCAGGCATGCAAGGATGGTACAATATTCGCAGATCAATAAATGTGATACACCACATAAACAAAATGAAAGATAAAAACCATATGATCTTATCAATAGATGCTGAAAAGGCATTCAACAAAATCCAGCACCCATTTATGATAAAAATGCTCAGCAATGTGGGAATAGAGGGATCATATCATGACATAATAAAGGCCATATATGAAAAACCTACAGTCAACATCATACTCAATGGGCAAAAACTAAAAGCATTTCCCTTAAGAACAGGAACAAGACAAGGATACCCACTTTCGCACTCTTATTTAACATAGTACTGGAAGTCTTAGCCACAGCAATTAGACATGAAGAAAAAATAAAAGGGATCCAAATTGGAAAGGAGGAAGGGAAACTGTCATTATTTGCAGATGTACATAGAAAACCCTAAAGACTCCAACAAAAACCTACTAGACTTAATAAATGAATTTGGCAAAGTAGCAGAATACAAACTTAACATCAAGAAATTGACGGCATTCTTATACACCAACAATGAACTCACAGAAAGAGAAACTAAAAAAACAATCCCATCTACCACTGCAGCAAAAAAAAAAAATATTAAGATTCTTAGATATACATTTATCCAAATCAATAAAGGACCTATTTGCAGAACACTACAGGATATCAAAAAAAAAGAAATAGAGGAAGATACAAAAAGTGGAAGCATATACCTTATTTATGGATTGGAAAAATTAACATCATCGAAATGTCCATACTACCCAAAGCAATCTATAGATTCAATGCAATCCCCATTAAACTACAAACAACATGTTTCACCAAAGCACAACGAACACTCCAAAACTTTATATGGAACCAAAAAAGACCCCAAATAGCCACAGCAATATTGAAAAAGAAGAGTAAAGTAGGAGGGATCACAATATCGGATATCAGGTTATACTACAAAGCCACTGTAATCAAACAGACTGGTAGCACAAGAACAGTTATATAGATCAAAGGAACAGAACAGAGAATCCAGAAATTGACCCCAGACATTATGCTCAATTATTATTTGACAAAGGAGGCTGGAGCGTACAATGCAGTAAAGACAGCCTCTTTAATAAATGGTTTTGGGAAAATTGGACAGCTACATGCGAAAAAATGAAAGTAGACCACCAACTTACAGTATATATAAGAATAAACTCAAAATGGATAAAAGACTTAAATGTGACTTGTGAATCCATAAAAATCCTAGAATAAAATGTAGGCAACAAAATATGAGACATCAAACGCAGCAGACGATATCGGATCCACCATATTCAGGTAAAGAAAGCCAAACCTGAGCAGATTCCGCCGGGATGGAAAATACAACACCACCCCGACGACCCCTTGAAACTCAAGCTTATCAAGTCCTCACCCTAACCCTCATACTTAGCTTAGGGGCAAATAGTGCCTTTGTCCAATTTACCCAGCCTCGCTGGGTCCTATTGAGAACTGCAGATGGGACTCAGTTAGCAGAGAACAAGACTTTCACCCATCACCCCACTCTGACTTTTGACCTGTCTCAGTTATGGTCAGACATTTGTACTGATATAGGTATAGCAAACCGAGGAGGAGCCTACCTATCTGGACTCGGTGTACCAGGTGTTGAATGCAATCAACTGGCTGTTGAATGCCTTCTTTGGAAGACAGCTCATTACGCCTGTCCGGAACCCCCTAAGAAAAGAAGATCCTGTGGAAATATTGGAGATTACTATTGCAGACACTGGGGATGTGAAACTTTAGCCTTAGGATAGTGGCCTGGAGGCGGGGAAGACCCCTATATTAGGTTCCACAGGCATACCACCCCAAGACCTGAAGCCTGCTCAAAAGCTGGGACTTGCAACCCAGTGACCATCACCATAATATCTAGATTTGCTTCAGGCTGGTCCACGGGAAGGACTTGGGGATTAAGATTGTACTTATCTGGAGAAGATTTAGGTAGCCTCTTTACTATTCAGAAGCTGTCTGCATCCTATGGGCCTAACCCAGTTGGGCCAAACCAGGTCCTCAACCCCAGGCACCCCCCCCCCCCCGCCTTCAACTACCAAACCTCCAATGTCACCCACTGGGACTCCTATTACGGAACCTGAGTCTCACTCCAAACCCCTCCTAGCCGCTCCAGCGGTCCCCTGGAACCTCACAGGGACCCAACTAGACATCCGACGTCAACATTCCCTCCTTAGAACCCTAGACACGGTATATCACCTCCTGAATGAGTCCATCCCTGAGACTACTAGAGAATGTTGGTTATGTCTAGACCCTACTCCACCCTACTATATAGGTGTTGCCGCTAACCATTCTTTGGGGAGTTCTTCCTCCCACATTAGGAACACATCCCTGGCTGAAGAAAACCAGCAACCTGACATCCAGAATTGCACCCAGAAGCCGCGCATCACTCTGGAAGACATCCAAGGACGAGGGACCTGCTTGTGGATTGTGGGATACCCACTCGCATCTTCCCCTTATCATCCTGTCTGTGAGACTCAACTCTCACTGGAACCCCAGGAAGACACTGCTTGGGTACTCCTGGCCCCAGAAGGGACTTGGTTTGCGTGCACCACGGGGGTCACTTGATGTTTGGCTCCTCTCCCCAATACAGGCCCTGAACCCTGTATCCTGACTTACATCATACCACAGGTATACTTACATGCAGGACCCTCTGGGACGGAATACTTTCTAGCTCCTGAGTTATCTCTCAGGAGATACAGGAGGGCCACCCCTATGCTCATACCTATACTAGCAACCATTGGTATAGCCGGGTCTGCTGCAGTAAGTGCGGCGGCCCTTATCACCAGCCAAAGCAACATGCAGAAGCTCTCTCTCCAGTTTTCTGAAGACATTCGAATGGCACAGGACCAAGTAAGTCACTTAGAAAAGGCCCTAGATTCCCTCACTGAGGTGGTACTCCAAAACAGAAGGGGCCTCAGCCTCTTATTCCTCCAGCAAGGGGGCCTATGTGCTGCTCTGGGCGAAGCTTGTTGCTTCTATGCCAAACATTCGGGGGTGATCAGAGAAAGCATCCAGGTATTGAGGAAAAGGCTAAAAGGGAGGGAAGAAAACAGGGAAGCTTCTAAGAACTGGTTTGAAGGATTATATAGTTGGTCCCTTTGGTTGACCACCCTCATCTCAGCCCTAGCAGGGCCCCTTCTATTACTCCTCTTTGGCCTCACTTGTGGGCCTATTATTATTAATTGCCTACTGGCCTTCATAAAGGAGAGGGTCCAATCAGTCAGACTCATAGCCTTAGCCTCCCACTATCAAAGACTACCCTTAGATGAAGATGAATCAAAGGTTTGATTTTGTCCCAAGAGAAGTGGGGAATGTTATGCCCTATGCCCTGGGACGATTAACTACCTCTGTTGATTAAGTACTCTGTTATGTTATGCCCTATGCCCCGGAATGTTAACTACCCCGCTGCTCTGTTGACTTTTAAGTTTTCCATTGTTATAACTTAAAGGTTGCCCTGCCCCTGAATTGCAGCTGTCAGTCCCGGAGGCCTATTCTGTTTGCTTGAAAAACAGGAGACCCCCCCCCCCCCCCGCCCCGCAACTGTTAGTTACAGACCCTGAGAAATGTTAAGCAAACAACTGCTAACCGCTGATATCTGCTTCTGTGAATGCTGCTTGCTTGCTCTTCCCACAAAAACAGACTATAAGAGGCGCCATTTTAGAGGCTCGGGGCTGCAGTTCTCCTCTGAGTAGGTTGGCTGCAGTCCCTGCGCAGGTTAATAAAGCTCCTAAAACTTATAATTTTGGTGTCCGAGTGAGGTTGATCGACTGGGTTACAACAGTTAAAAACAAAAGGGTCATTTCCTTGGTATTTTCAAATGATGCATTATACAATAAACAAAAAAAGTTAGAACTTAAAATGCACCCCGATTCATTATGTAAACTGGTAATTTTATTTAAAAAGCATAACTAATAATTTGGGTCTTCATACAATGGAAATTTAAATGTTTCTCCTGATAGTCTTGAGGTTATCATTATGTTATGAGTAGTACAAAGTGTGGCACACAGAGTTTCATCTAGAAAGGTGTGTCTTACACACCATATTAAACAAATGAAATGTGCATAACAAAATGCATGTCGTCAATGAATGATAGAAAGCATGTTTCAAATACAAGGCAGCTCCTCAGGCCACCATATCATTTAGGTTTTGCATTATCATTTATGGCATTATAGATTAATTACACATAACATGCTTTTATACATTTTAACCCTGAAGACAAAAAAATAATTGTTGTTTGAAAAAATGATTCCAGGTAGCCCTTTGGTTTGTATCAGGAGATAGTGAACCTCGGAGAGTTTAATGTTTGCCAAGTCTGGAATCTTTAGCTCGAGTCAGTAAGTCAGTTATGCCACGTATTTCACAGTGACCTTTTCCCAAGTCCTGGCAATGCCTCCTCTCCACAGCGTGCCAGATCATGAAGCATCTCCGGGATCACCCTTACATGTGCTTTTCCCTTTTTTGTTTCTTCTGGATTAACTGTATTATTTCCTCTTCTTGCCTCTTCTATGGCCTTCCATTTTAATTATTCATAAGTCCTTCCAGAATACCCTCAGAGAGTTCCATAAGGGGACGTCTGGAGATGGAAAATGCGAGGGAGGAAGATTGGGTATCGGAATATCCTTGTCTTTCCCGGTATTTGCTGCAAACTTCTGCCAGGCTGAAGAGGCGGTAACAGTTTTTGAATGTGGGGGCAAGCTCCACAACTCTGACCTTTCTACCGAATCAGCATCTATATCCAGCCCCTTTTCTATTAGGCCTTTTAGAAGTCTGGCCTTTTCAACCTTGAGTTGTTTGTTTTCTTTCCTTAATCTTTCATTCTCAGCCACAAGGAATTCCATGTGCCTCCTCAAATCTGCAATTTTGGTTGCCTGCTCCTTGATAATTGTGTTATCACGTTTGGGGTTTTGCTTCCAATGCATGGTTCTGTTGGCTCACTCTTTTGCTGAAGTAAAAATAGCAGTGTGTCTGGATCCCTGTCAAAGACCTCCTGAATTTCAGGCAGGTGTTTCTCCATGGAAGAGCTGTACTTCGGAGAGAGCAAGAGACTCTGGCCTTCTGCATCCTCAGCAGAGGATTGGTGAGATACCTGAAGCTGGGCAGCAGTATCTTTGTCTGTGCTCTGCTGGACTTTCAACCTTTCCTCCCGCTTTGCCCTCTTCCACCTCTCCTGAATGAGGAGGAGTTGTTTCATGTGGCTATCCCTTTGTAATTCCAGTGATAAATGAGTCTGCTCAGATTGTGTTAGCTTCATGGCTTCAGAAAGATATTCTGGTTTAAAAAAGAGAGGCACATTGCCTGGCAGGTGTGGCTCAGTGGTTGAGTGTCGGCCCATGCACCAAGAGGTCACCAGTTCGATTCCCAGTCAGGGCACATGCCCACGTTGTGGGCCAAATCCCCAGTGTAGGGCATGCAGGAGGCGGCCAATCGATGTCTCTCTCATCGATGTTTTTATCTCTCTCTCCCTCTTCGTTCCTCTCTCTCTAAAATCAATAAAGAAAAAAAAATCTTTTTAAAGAGAGGCACATTAATATATGTGTTACTTTGTAATTAACAAGTCAAAGGATGAGTTTTAATACTCCTCATATGACAACGAGGAATGGTCTTAGAAGCAACTCTGCGACATAGTTATCCTGTCCGGTAGCCTTTTTGTGACAAGAAATAGCTGCCTCATATTTCCTTGCAGCTAATAAATGATCTGCTCATCTGCACTGTTGATGAGCCAGGCTGAGGGGTCCTCCCATTACTTCCATAGACCCCGGAGTAGGAGGAGGCCTGAGGAAGGGGAGCGACTTTGCTGAAGCACATAGAAGAGAACAGCAGGGAAGCACCAAGCAGCAACCTGATGGAGGGCTGCTCCTCTCCCTGCCCTGGGAGCCAGCTGAGGGAGCAGTAACATCTGCATTTTGAAGATAAAAAAACAAACAAAAAAAACCCTTAGGCACAGAGAGGTTAAGTGACTGACTAAAAGACACATGTTGATAGGGAGCAGACCTAAGTGGTCCAGTTCCAGAAGCTTTCTGTCCTCTTAAGCCCTAATACATTCCATCCTTGTGCTAAGGAACTGAAAAAGGGGCTGGTCTAGGAATGGGGGTTTGGTGGATGAATAACATATAACCTTGAGATATACATTCTCCCAAACTGGCCAGCCAAGGATCAAAGTATACATGTAGATAAATAAGTTTTGTCTGATGGGTAGGAATGCCACCCTGTCTGAATTGATTGTTTGGGGGTTTTTTTGCATGAGAATAAATAAGGTTTGCATGTCAAAGGGTAGGAATGCCACCCTGAAAGAAACAATGGGCAAGAAAGCCCAGGCATGAATGGGTTTGTTTTTTTTATAGCTCCTTTAATGTTTCTCCACTGAAAAAAGTGAGAGACAGGGCTTGGCTGTATGGTCAGCAGAGACGCCATCTCAAGGAAATAATTACCTAAAACAACATGTAACCTGGGGAACCACTTTGCAAATAAATTGGGCTGCATCTAGAGATCTGGAGCATTTGCTCCCTTGCGATGCTCCCCTTCACTCCAAGCAGTGTCTGCTTATAGTTCATTGCATTGTGACAACCCCTGGCAGACTGAGAGAGAGGGCAGGCTGGATTCCCCAGGTACTTCAGCCCTGGGAGTTGAGAGGATTTGGCAATGTATTAGATATGGGGGAGGAAGGACTCAGGTTGACCGCCAGCTTTCTAGCTGGGGCAGCTGGATATATATTTACAGAACCAGAAACCACAAGTGGAGTAGTGTATTTGGGGGAAAGGTGGTGTGTTTAGTTTTGGATATGTTAAGTTTGAAGCATTTGTGAAGCCTTCAAGGGGAGATTATCAGAAAATGTTTGGCCATGGGGATCTGGATCTGAGGAGCATATCAGGGAGAAGATTTTGGGTAGTCTTCATTGAGGGGAGGTTGGAGCTAAGGGACTAAATGAGAAGGTCTGGGAGGGAACAGAGAGCAGGTTTTTAACTGGGGAGTGGGTCAGGTACTCCACCAAAAATTGACATATGCTACAGATCTTCTTCCTAGAAGAAATGCCCATGACTATTTGTATTTGTGCTCAGTGCCATTTTAGTGGAGGTGGAGGTTCTGAGCTCTCCTCCCCAAACTCACCTGTGGACTCACTGACAGCCAGTGGATTTCAGGTTAAGACTGACAAGAAAACGAACTGGGACAGAGCCTCTGGATTCATGAGTATTTAAATAGCAGGCAGGAAAAGAAGCTGCCATGGAAGCTTGGATGTGGAGGCCAGGAAAGTAGGAGGAAGAGTGGCCAAGTGGGCCCTTCAGGAATAGGCTTCTTTGCAGCTCCATGTGCAAACACAACCCCTGCAGGAGTGTGTTGGATGAGTGTCTCAAAAGTCATCTACAAATGCAACTTTATTATTATTATTTTTTTATCCTCACCTGAGGATATTTTTTCCATTTATCTTCAGGTAGAGAGAAAGGGAGAGATAGGAAGAGAGAGAGAAACATTGACGCGAGAGGGACACATTGACTGGTTGCCTCCCACACAACCCCGACCGGGGCCAGGAATGAACTGAAACTGAGGTACATGCCCTTGGCTGGAATCAAATCCAGGACTCATTGGTCTGCAGGCCAACGCTCTACTGCTGAGCCAAACCAGCCAGGGCTACAAATGCAACTCTATAGGGAGATTTTTTTTCCTTTTCTTTTTTTCTTTTTTCCTTTATTGATTTTAGAGAGAGAGATAGAAACATTGGTGAGAGAGAACATCAATTGGCTGCCTCCTGCATGCCCCTCACTGGGAATCAGGCCCACAACCTAAGCATGTTTCCTGACCAGGAATTGAACTGGCAACCTCTTGGTGAATGGGTCAATGATCAACCACTGAACCACACCAGCTGGATGGAAGATTTTTTTAAAAAATCCTCACTCAAGGACACTTTTCCATTGATTTCCAGATAGAGTGGGAGGGAGGGAGGGAAGGAGAGAGGGAGAGAAAGAGAAACATCGATGTGAGAGAGACACATGGATTGGTTGCCTCCCACAAGACCCCAACTAGGGCCAGGGATCCAATGGCAACCAAGGTATATGGAATCGAACCCACGACCCTTTGGTCTGAAGACCAATGCTCTAACCACTGAGCAAAACTGGCCAGGGCTATAGGGAAATTTTAATACTCCAGCTTTTCTATGAGCCACTTTTCCTTAAGAGGCTGATGATTTCGGCAAGAACTCCAAGTACCCACACTATGGAATGATTGCAAATGCTCTCGGAGCCAGCACTTTTTTACTCCCTCTGAGTGACATCCTATAGTTTCTTCTGAAATCTAGTGCCACTCAAGGTGTCCAGATGCCCCTGTGCCTACAGATGGCCCCCAGGGGGGCCTGATCCCTTTCTGGCCTTTGCCTCTTTGACTTAGCAGTACAAAGGGCAACAAACAGAAGTCATGTTCTTGTCCAAAGTTGTTTCCAAACACATAGAGAAAACTACAGCGTTTCCAAGAATGAGGTCATCTAAGTGCAATAATGTGAATTCGGGCCAAGGAGCTTGCAGGCATCCCTCTGCCCCACTCAGATACTCCCTGCCTATGGACAATTTAAGAGAAACAGGTTGTGTATTGTTCAGAGGCCATCAGGGCATCAGTTTGTTACATTGACAGCTCATAATGTGTTGCTCTTGCTATTTTAATAATTCTTAGGGGATTTGACATCCCAGGAAATAGTTGTGGCCATAATGAAACATGAAAACAGTAATGTGACTTAGAACCAGGATCTCTAGGAAAGTTTATCTGCAGTTGTTTCTTAGTGGACTTCTTGTGACAGGCAGACACCACAATGCAGAAAGGAACTGACCCACTTCTGGGATCTCGATCACTATGAGACCTTGGGCCAACCACACACCTCTGTGAACCTGGATTTTCTCAGGTGCCTCATAGAATTGGCACTCACACCAATCTGTTGAGAATGGGAAGAATGAAAGGAGAGGGTGTTAGGCTGCAACTTTAGTTCTAACTATTACTAGAGAGCCTCCAAGTCAAAGGAGGCTGGCTCTCCCCTCCTCAGCTCTTGTCATGCTCACAAGAAAGAATTCAGATGGGTGACAGAAAGCAGTGTTGAAGCAAAGCAAGCAAATTTATTAAGGAAGTAAATCAAGTGAATTCATTAAGAATATACATGGTATAATGCACAAGCACGCAACTCAGCTAGTCTGAGTGCCCTGACTGGTAGGGGTTCAAGGGTTTTATACCTTTTCCCCCCTATAGGTTTCAGTGTTCCCCTGCAAGATAGACTAGATTTCAAGGTCTCCTTTTTACATTGTTGCAGCTTTCCCCAGAATTTATGAGAACATTGGGCAATTTTATCTTGACAAGTCCCAAGACTGCTGACTTCTTTGTTCAGTGGATGAGATAAACTCCCTTTTTCCCTCCTTCTCCTCCTCCTGCCCTAGCAGCTATCTATTCTGCCACATTCAACCACTCAAGTGATACCATCCAAATGGTTTTGGGATTTTTTTATTGTCCTCCAGACTTCATCTGTCCATGGGTCTAGCTGGCACAAATGGCATTCATTGGGTCTTTGCTCTCTATTTTCCCAGGCCAGGGTGATTTAAGCTATGTATTTTCTGGTTAGGGAGGAGATGTATAAACCATCTTCTTCTTTTTTTAACTTAATTAATTTATTTTTGTTACAGATGTTTCTCCTTCCCCCCCCCCATTGACACCCTCGTCCTGATCCCCTGACCCCCAGCATTGTTGTCTCTGTCCATTGGTTATGCTTATATGCATAAGTTCTTTGGTTTAGCTCTTTACTCCCTCACCATAACCCCCCCCTTCCTGAAGTTTGTCAGTCTGAACCCTACTTCAATGTCTCTGGGTCTGTTTTGTTCATCATCTTATTTTGTTCATTATATTCCACAAATAAGTGAGGTCAGGTGATACTTGTCTTTCTCTGACTGGCTTATTTCGTTTAACATAATACTCTCTAGGTACCTCCATGTCGTCGAAAATGATAAGAGATCTTTCTTTCTTACACCTGCATAGTATTCCATTGTGTATATGTTCCACGTCTTTTTTATCCATTCATTTTTCATGGAAATTTGGGCTATTAAATAGGCTCCAGTGGTTCTCAACCTTCCTAATGCCATGGCCCTTTAATACAGTTCCTCATGTTGTTGTGACCCCCAACCATAAAATTATTTTTGTTGCTACTTCATAACTGTAATTTTGCTACTGTTATGTCTTAGGCGACCCCGGTGAAAGGGTCGTTCGACCCCCAAAGGGGTCATGATCCACAGGTTGAGAACCACTGGCTATTTCCAGATCTTAGCAATTGTGAATAGTGCTGCTATGAACATAGGGGTGCATATATTCTTTCTGATTGGTGTTTCAGGCTTCTTAGGATATATTCCTAGAAATGGGATCACTGGGTCATATGGCAGTTTAATTTTTAATATTTTGAGGAAACACTATATTGTTTTCCATAGTGGCTGCACCAGTCTGCATTCCCACCAGCAGTGAACTAGAGTCCCCTTTTCTCCACACCCTCACGAACACTTGTTTGATGATTTGTTGATGGAAGCCATTCTGACAGGTGTGAGGTGATACCTCATTGTTGTTTTAATTTGCATCTCTCTGATGATTAGTGACGTTGAACATTTCTTCATATGTCTCTTGGCTATTTGCATGTCCTGTTTGGAGAGGTGTCTTTTTAGGTCCTCTGCCCATTTTTCAACTGGATTCTTTGTCTTCCTTTTGTTGAGTTGTATGAGTACTTTATATATTTTGGAAATTAACCCCTTATCTGATGTATCGTTGGCAATTATGCTCTCCCATATAGTGGGTTCCCTTTCCATTTTGATGGTTGTTTCTTTTGCTGTGCAGAAACTTTTGAGTTTGCTGTAGTCCCGTGTGTTCATTTTTTCCTTTGTTTTCCTTGCCTTAGGCGTGTCAGTGAAAATTCTGCTGCACGTGATGTCTGAAATTTTGTTGACTACATATTCTTCTAGGATTTTTATGGATTCACAAATCACATTTTAGTCTCTTATCCATTTTGAGTTTATTCTTGTGTATGGTGTAAGTTGGTGGTCTAGTTTCATTTTACATGTTGCTGTCCAATTTTCCCAGCACCGTTTATTAAAGAGGCTGTCTTTACTCCATTGTATGCTCTTGCCACCTTTGTCAAATATTAATTGAGCATAATCTCTTGGGTCAATTTCTGGGTTCTCTGTTCTGTTCCATTGATCTATATGCCTGTTCTTGTGCCAGTACCAGGCTGTTTTGATTACAATGGCTTTGTAGTACAACCTGATATTTGATATTGTGATCCCTTCTACTTTGTTCTTGTTATTCAAGATTGCTGTGGCTATTTGGGGCCTTTTTTTGGTTCCATATAAAGTTTTGGAGTGTTTGTTCTAGTTCTGTGAAATATGATATTGGTATTTTAATGGGGATTGCATTGAATCTATAGGTAGCTTTGGGTTGTATGAACATTTTAATGATGTTAATTCTTCCAATCCATGAACAAGGTATATGCTTCCACTTTTTTATATCTTCCTCTATTTCTTTTTTCAATGTCCTGTAGTTTTCTGCAAACAGGTCCTTTACTTCTTTGGTTAAGTTTATTCCTAGGTATCTTAATTTTTTTTCTCTACAATGGTAAATGGGATTGTTTTTTTAGTTTCTTTTTCTGTGTGTTCATTATTGGTATATAAAAGTGCCAGTGATTTCTGAATGTTGATTTGTATCCTGCTACTTTGTCAGATTCATTTATTAAGTCTAGTAGTCTTTTGATGAGTCTTTAGGGTTTTCTATGTACAATATCATGTCATCTGCGAATAATGACAGTTTCCCTTTCTCCTTTCCAATTTGGATCCCTTTTATTTTTTTCTTCTTGTCTGATTGCTGTGGCTAAGACTTCTAGGACTATGTTAAATAAGAGTGGTGAAAATGGACATCCCTGTCTTGTTCCTGTTCTTAAGGGAAATGCTTTTATTTTTTGCCCATTGAGTATTGTGTTGGCTTTAGGTGTGTCATAAATGACTTTTATTACATTGAGATATGATCCTTCTATTCCCACTTGGCTGAGAATTTTATCAAAAATGGATGCTGGATTTTGTCAAATGCTTTTTCAGAATCTATTGATATGATTTTTATCTTTCATTTTATTTATGTGATGTATCACATTAATCGATTTACGAATATTGTACCAGCCTTGCATCCCTGGGATTAATCCCACTTGGTCTTGGTGTATATTTTTGAAATATATTTCTGGATTCGATTTGCTAAGATTTTATCTCTGTGTTTCCTGGACTTGTGTGACTTTTTCCTTTGCCAAATTAGGAAAGTTTTCTATCGTTATTTCTTTAAACATATTCTCTATTCCTTCCTCTCTTTCTTCTCCTTCTGGTACCCCTATAATGAAAATGTTATTACATATTGTATTGTCCCAAAGCTCCCTTAAAGTCTCCTCTGGTTTTTAAGATTTTTTCCCCCATTTGTCGCTCCATTTGGGTGTTTTTTTCGTACCTTGTCTTCTAACTCGCTGATTCAGTCCTCAACTTCTTCTAATATACTATTGAGACCTTCTAAGATATTTTTCATATCAGCTATGTCATTCTTTATTGCCTCTTGATTTTTTTCATAGCTTCTACCTCTTTTTTTAGGCTGATGTAGTTCCCACTGAGCTCTTTATAATTCTCATTAAGTTGCTTGTAGTTCTCACTAAATTGTTTCAGTACCCTTAAAATCATTGCTTTGAATTCTTTATCTGACACATTTCTTTCTTCCGTTTCCTGTAGTTCCTTTTCTGTTGATTCCTCTCTTTTTTTCATTTGGGTGTTGTTTATTTGTCTCACCATTTTTTTTTTTTTTATCTTCACCTGAGGACATTTTTTCATTTTTTGTCCAGATAGAGTGAGAGGGAGAGAGAGGAAGAGAGAGAGAGAAACATCGACGTGAAAGGGACACATCGAGTGGCTGCCACCCGCACGACCAACCAGGGCCGGGGACAAACTGCAACCGAAGTACATGCCCTTAGCGGGAACCGAACCCGGGTCTCTCTGGACCGCAGGCCGATGCTCTAACTACTGAGCCAAACCGGCCAGGGCTGTCTCACCATTTTGAACAGTCTTGTAGTTCTAGGTCCAGTGAGGGATGTTGGGATGTGTAGGCAGGTCAGTATGTATCAAATAAGGCTGCTTGCCTCCCAGACTGTTTTGGTGCATGGCGCCTGTTGCCTGCTGTGGGTCCTGGAGGATTGACAACTGGTGGATGGTATTGGTCTATTGTGGTAAGTGCTGGTGGGGTGCATGGGTCCAGCTGGTGCATTCCTAGGGCACGTGGTCCAGCTGGTGCACTGCTGGGGTGCGTGGGTTCAGCTGTTGTGCTTCTGGAGTGCACTGCTGCCTGGTGGGGTCAGCTCCTGATCAGTCACTGCTGATGCTGCTGGGGGAAATTGTCAGCTCCTGGTTTGTGCTGCTACTCCTGCTGCTGTTGCCAGGGGGTACTCTCAGCTCCCAATCCTCTGCTGCTGTAGGGGGCTGAGGCTGTTCAGCTCCTGGGACTTTGCTGCTGCTGGAGAGGGGCTCCACTCCAAATCTGTTGCTACTGTTGTCAGGGGTGGGTCTTGGCTGCCTGAGTTTGCTGCTACTTGGGCTGGGGCACTGCTCTTGATCAGCCTCTGCTGATGCTACTGGGGATTGGTCTCAGCTGCTGATCTGTGCTGCTGCTGCATGGGGATGGATGTCTGCTCCCAAGACTCTGCTGCTGGGGGTGTGTCTCAACTCCAGAGCCTCAGCTACTGTTGGGGGTGGGACTCCGCTCCCGCCCAGTCACTGCTGCTGTGGGGGAAATTGCTGGACCCCCAAGCTGGCAGCTACTACTGCTGGGGGTGGTGCTTGGCTCCGATCAGGCTGCTGCTGTGGAGGATGGTGCTCAGGTCTCTGCCAGTTGATGCTTTCCCACGCTGTTACTTTGTGCTGGTCCATGTTGACACAGCGGGCTCCACTGGTTGGGCTGTGCAAGGCGCACTGGTGGACTCAGGTCGCTTGGCCCTAGCCGCTCCCCACTGCCTCCTCCCAGAGAAGATCATCAGATCTTCCAAAATGGTGAGGCCTTCTGGCTGCACAGGGAGCAGCACGCTGACAAGCTGCTTACCATGGTAGCTAGCTGCTCCCCATCCACAGCACAGGAACCCTCTGCCCCATGTTTCTGCACTGCTCCTATAAACCATTTTCTCACAAGTGTCCTTGGTTGGTGAAGATAAGGTCTTGCAATTCACAATTTGGCTGCAAGCTCCCCAAACTGTTTAGCCTTGATTAATTTTCTTATCTCAGTTTCTCTATTCCACTTGCCCAGGAATTTTCCTAGTGTATTACTTTCTTGCCACAGAACACCCGTTGATTTTTGTGACTTTTCAAGTTGGAAAATGGTAGCCTATGCACCTGTGGTTCCCCTTCCTCCACAAGGATTCAATTATACCACTGCACTTCCTCCTGGGGTCCCAATGCTGCACTACAAAAAGAAAGTATGAGATGCTTTTGACTGGTGAGAAAAACTGGAGCACAGAAGATGATGGTGTTTGCACCATTCCTAGAACTTGGAACATCACTGCTCTAACAGGCCAGCTTTCTCTGGTCTGCAGCTTCCTTTTTCTCTAATTTTGCTTCTCTGTGTTCCTAGAAGGTACCTCTCCCCACTGCATTCTCTCCTAGCTCCTACTCAACTCCTACCTCTAGGAGGTTCAGTGAATGACCCCAGCTTTTTTTTTTTAATCCTTACCCAAGGATATTTTTCCATTTATCTTCAGATAGAGTGGGGGTGGGGGGAGAGAAAGAAAGAGAAACATCAATGTGAGAGAGACACATTGACTAGCTACCCTCTTGCATGACCCCAACCAGGGCCAGGGACTGAACTGCAACCGAGGTACATGCCCTTGACCGGAATTGAGCCTGTGACTCTTTGGTCCTCGAGTTGCCTTTACCACTAAGCCAAACTGGTCAGGGCTACCCCAGCTTTTTAACAATCAGTGCTTCACCCTGGCTGGTGTGGCTCAGGTGGTTGGAGTGTCATCCTGTGCACTGAAAGGTCATGGTTTTGATTCTTGGTCAAGGCACATACCTACGTTGAGGGTTCCATCCCTGGTCAGGCCATGTATGAGAGGCAACCAATCAATGCTTTTCTCTCTCTGTCTCTCTCTCTCTCTGTCTCTCTGTCTCTCTGTCTCTCTCTCTCTCTCTGTCTCTCTCTTTCTGTCTCTCTCTGTGTCTCTTCCTCTCTGTGTGTCTCCTTCTCTTTCTCCTTTCCTATATCTCCTCCTCCTTCCTCTTCTTTTCCTCTCTTCCTCCCTCCCTCCCTTCCTTCCCTCCTTCCTTTTTTCCTCCCTAGCTCTTTGTTACTATAGTTATGCTAATAATGATAATGAAAGGAATTAGTCATGATTATATGCTAGATTTGAAGTCATAAAAGGATTTGACCTGTACAGTCACCCATTATCTTGATTAAATATGCCCAGAAATCCAAATTTATAAACCTTAAAAATTAAGGAACCACTGATTTCTAGCAATATTTCTGCTACATATATAATATCATAGTAAAATTGTTAAATGAGTTCAATACTTACCTTCTTTGATAGACGTAAGAATGAAGGAAGCTGTTTTTCACAAGCAATAGAAATATAGGACCCGATTTTGTTGCCTCTTCTCTGAATTTAAGAACATGTTGATTTTCATGCCTTCTAAGAACCACTTCAGAAATCACTTCCTGTGCCAGAAATGGAGATTTTGAGAAATCTTGTGCATCTAACAGTTTGAACAGCAAGTCAAAAAATTCTCTGTGGGGTGGTTTTCATTGTCTGTGTTTTATTCGTGCCTGGTAAAGAAGTCTTATGCTAGACTTCTGGTCAAGATGGTGTGTAGGTAAGTGCGGTGCTCACCTCCTCCTACAACCACTTCAAAATTGCAACTAAACTACAGAACAACCATCATTAAAACCTACCTGAAATTGAGCTAAATGGAAGTCCAACAATACAAAATTAAAGAAGCAGCCACATAGAGACAGGTAGGAGGGGTGGAACCGTGGACAGGCTGGTCCCATGCCCATGTGTAGTGGCTAAAAATCAGGAGGACACCTCAGCTGTGAAGGTCCTCCCTGAGGAGTGAAGGATCCGGCCCCCCAGCTCAGGGTTCCACTGCCAGGAAGAGAAGTCCCTATAACGTCTGGCTGTAAAAGCCAGTGGGAATTGAGGCTGAGGCTGAGGCTTCTGGAGTCCCAGGCAATTCCTCCTAAGGAGCCTGCACACGAACTTACTCTGACTCACTCCCTCCAGGTTCCAGCTTGAGGGAGGCAGCTTGAAAAGCACCAGAGACATACATGGAAGAATTGAGTTGTTTGACATTGGGGCGAGAGCTGTAGGACAGCTTTCTCCCAGACAGACATGCTGGCAGAGGCTGTTGTTCCTTTGGTGAGGCCTTCCCCCATGGGGCTGGCAGAGGAGTGCCATAGCTGGGACTCCAGCAACCTGGCTCACACTGTTTGCCCCGCCCTGGTGATTCCCTGAAGCCCTGCCCAACTTTAAGGCCCACCTAAGCTGTTTCCCGTGGCTTTACCATAGGAATGGCCTGTCTTGGGTCCTTTCAGATTTTCCTAAATTCTCTCAAAAAAGCAGTATCTGGCCTCAGCGAGCCCTGTCCCTCTCACTAAGTGGCCCCAGGCCTGGCACTAGAAGCAGCCAGCCTTGATTCACAACTTGACTTTGCCTGGGCACCTCCAAGCCCAGCACAAGAAGCAGCCATCTGAAGATCACTTTGTAGCTTAGGCTGGATGGCCCCAGGTAGAACACAGGCAGTGGCTGACCTTGCCCCAGAGCCAGCACACCCAGTGGACAGCTTCAGACCACGTCGAAGTACCACCACTCAACCACCTCCATAAGCGACACACTCAAGGAGTAGACTCAGTGGGTACCAGAGCCCTGCTGAAGTAAGTCTTGCTCTGTATGGTGGGCCCCTGCACAGCTAATCTCCAAGGTGGTCAGAGGTCAGTGGTCAGTGGGCACAGCCAGTCCTTGCAGCTGATCAACCTGAGTAAATCCCTCCCACTGACATGCCAACAGCAGTCAAGACTCAATTACAACAGAAGGGTGTACAGTCCACATGAGGGGTTCACCTCGAGTGCACAGCTGGGGTGATCAGGGAGGCTGTGCCACTGGAACCTACAGGACACCTACTATAATAGGCCACCGTACAAAGCCTAGGAGACATAGCAGCTCTACCCAATACATAGAAACAAACACAGGGAGGCAGCCAAAATGAGGAGACAAAGAAACAGGTCCCAGATGAAAGAACAGAACAAAACTCCAGGAAAAGAACTAAACGAAATGGAGATAAACAATCTAACAGATGCAGAGTTCAAAACACTGGTTATAGGGATGCTCAATGAACTTAATGAAGATCTCAAGAGCATAAAAAAGGACCAGTCAGAAATGAAGAATGCATAGTCAGAAATGAAGGATGCACTAACTGAAATAAAGAATCATTTACAGGGAATCAATAGTAGAGTAGGGGAAGCCCAAAAGCAAACCATCGATTTGGAATATAAGGAAGCAAAAAACACCCAATCAGAACAGCAAAAAGAAAAAAGAACACAAAAAAATGAGGATAGTGTAAGGAGCCTGTGGGACAACTTCAAGTGTGCCAACGTTCACATCACAGGGGTGCCAGAAGGAGAAGAGAGAGAGCAAGAAATTGAAAATCTATTTGAAAAAATAATGACAGAAAACTTCTCTAGCTTTGCGAAGGAAACAGATGTAGAAGTCCAGGAAGCACAGAGAGTCCCAAACAAGATGAACCCAAAGAGGCCCACACCAAGACACATCATCATCAAAATGCAAAAGGTTAAAGGCAAAGAGAATCTTAAAAGCAGCAAGAGAAAAGCAGTTAGTTACCTACACAGGAGCTCCCATAAGACTGTCAGCTGATTTCTCAAAAGAAACTTTGCAGCCAGAAGGGAATGGCAAGAAATATTCAAATATAAAAAGCAAGAACCTACAACCAAGATTATTCTATCCTACAAAGCTATCATTTAGAATCGATGGACATATCAAGAGGTTCCCAGACAAGAAAAAGCTAAAAGAGTTTATCACCATCAAACCAGTGTTATATGAAATGTTGAAGGGTCTCCTTGAAGAAGAATATAAAAAATGTGAACAATAAAATGGCAATAAATACATATCTATCAACAACTAAATCTACAAACAATATAAACAAGCAGAACAGAAACAGACTGATAGATACAGAGAACTTTTTGATGGTTGCCAGATGGGAGGGGTTTGGGGGGATAGGCAAAAACGTCAAGGGATTAAGAAGTACAAATTGATTGTTAGACTGACAAACCTCAAAGGGAAGGGGCGAAAGGGGCATGAAGAGATAAACCAAAGAACTTCTATGCATGTATGCATAACCAATGGACACAGACAATGTGTGGAGAAGGCAGGAGGGGGGTGGGAGCAGGGAGAAAGGGGGTCAATAGAGGAAAGAGGTGGATATCTGTAATACATTCAACAGTAAAGATAAGTTTTTTTTAAAAAGTCTTATCCTAGGACACTCTCAAACCACTTATTACCTTCAGGGCCATAAGACCATAGAGCAAAGATGCTGAGCAGTTGTCAGCAATGGGTCTCCAGATGGGTCTCACAGTGGATTTTCATTAGTGGAAACAGTTGTCATTCTTGTTTTATAGATTATGTGCAATATTGAAAGGAAATTTGATAAACTACTAAAAATCATTCTGTGAGAGACATAAAATTAATTAAGCATTATTAAAATACATTTTTCCCCAAGCAAAAAGTCTAATTAGCCATAGTTTAGAATGAATAGAAAAGGTATAGTGAGGGCTTTGAACCCAAGGTGTTTGGGTCCATAGCCTGGCTCTAACATTTAGCCAGTTCTGTGACCTGGAGCCAACTGCTGAACCTATAGTGGGTTACTGTGAGAATTTACGAGTCTCAAATGTTAGCTGTTGTCCTTTTGATCAGAAAGAAATATACCAAGATTGTAATATATTTTGTTTTTGGGCATGGAACCACAGGTGATTTAAAATTTTTCTACTCAGGATAATTTCTTCAATGTTTTTTAATAAGCGTGTATCACCTTCAAGTGAAAAAAAAGAAAGAAAAGACATTTATCCAATGTTTCCATTTTGGAATCCACTTGGATTCCATTTTCCAATGTATCCAATTTATTCTGGTAATAAATTATTCCTACTTATATATCATAGGGCCCTATCAAAGTTTTAATAATAGAATTCTATTGTGTTACTCATTTGTAATAGATGATATTATTATTAGCTTGTTAGTATTTCTATTACTCATTTATTTGTCTATCTACTCTTCCATATTAGAACTACGGTGCTAAGAGATGCACAGACAAATAAACACTATAGGTTTCTGCCTCCATGAACTCATAGTCTTGTAGGAGGTCACGAGACATAAGAAAACAAACTTTTATAATGGAGTGTGATAAGTGCTGAAATAAAAGTGCTGTGAGAACATGTCAGGGGAAAGACTTGGAGAAAATGAGGAAAGCCTTCCACTGAAGTGACACCAAGTTAAGCAGAGAAGGAAGAGTGGGACCTAGCCGGGAAAAGAACGGCGTGTTTCTGGAGAGAGGCAACCAGTCAATGAGAAACGTGGTTGGTGAGAGAAAGCCAGATATTGTAACAATCTGAAAAAAAAAAAAAAGCCTGTTGGGTATGGGGATGGAAGGCTCTCAGAAAAGAGACTCAAGGAATAAACAGTGACAAGGTCAAGAAGAGCCAGGCGGGACGTAGGATGGCATTTAAGCTTCATTTTAGGAATGATGGGGTCTTCTGAAGAGTGTTATAAGCAGATCAACTTTCAGATTTTCTCTTTAGAAAGCTCACTCTGGCAGCAATGAGGATAATGGATTGGAAGGGAAAGCAGTGGAGGCTGGGAAACCAGCTCTTATGATGGTGCAGAAAGGAAGATGTGTAGCCTGGCCTACGGTGGCAACCATGGAGATGAAGATTGTGGAGAGCTTGGAGAGATTCCCACTTCCAGGAATTGGGGTATCTTGTCAGGGCGGGGGGTAGTTCAGAATCCAAACTGACCCTCAGATTCAGGGCCTGGGCAACTGAACATTCCTGAGAGGAAAGAGGAAACACATTTGAGGTAACAGTCAAATGATGTATTAACAAGCCCTTGAAGAGCTACTCATATCAAAGCAAAAGAATGCAACCCTGTTTTTTATTCCTTTTCAGTTAAGTTAATAATGAGGAGGTTCTTTTATAAATAAACTACAAAAAGACTCTCTGGGCTCTCAAAGATCCTTTCTGTTTGTCTTTAGGATTTTTCTTGTGCCCTTGATAAAGCTATGAGGTGATTTCATAATGCAGATGAGTTCAGAGCTCCTCGTAGAGCTCAGCACAACGCTTAGAGATGCTATACAAGGAAAGGACTGTGGTCTCAGTAACTGAGTTCAGCAGTGACCTTGGGCAAGGCTCAAGTTGTGTGATGGGCACAGACCTTGGGATGGAAGATGTATACCTGGTCTAGGTGAGGTGGTTGATAGCAATATCTACAAGGTACATGCAGACTTAGGCTGGAGATGGAGGCAATAACACTTCTAGAAACTCAGTGATGATCCACAACTATTATCACATCCACAGTTGAGTGCCTGTTGGAACAGCCTTGGACACAGAAAGGTGTCTCTTTGTGTCTGACAGTCTTGCATATGTACCACCAATATGATTATTATGCAACCTGATTGCATGTTCTCCTGTACATTAACAGACCCTGTTTGATTTACCTACAAAGTATTTTGTCTGTCTAAATCTATCTGTGGCATTTTTCAATGTGGCAGCAATGTCAATATCTTCCTTCCTTGTTTCATTCAACAAACATTTACTGAACACTTACCATGTGTATGAGGCCCACCCACATTAGGCACTGTGCTGGGGACTGTACACAAACATGAATGACCCATTATTCCTGTCCTCCAAGGTACCACCCAACCCAATTTAAGATGTGCTTGGTAAGACCTAGGAAGTTCTGCATCTATGACTCGTTCAGATCTGCTCAAATTTTGTACTTCAAGACTCAGCACATGTTCCAAATTTTCCAAAAAGCATTCCCTAATTTCTCCAGGCAATAAAATTTGTTTTTTCCATTCATGCTGTTGGGACCTGTCACTCACTTCATCATGAGTTTATTATGTTATCTTCTGAACTGGATTGTGGGTCCCAGGAGGGTTGTATTAGTTGGGGTTCTACAGAGGAAAGAACCAACAGGAGATATAAGGAATTTCCTATAAGGAATTGGCTCAGGCATTTATGGAGGTTGACAGGTCCCAAGATCTGCAGTCAGCAAAGCTAGGAGAGCTGGAGGTCTAGGTTCTAAGATCTGCTTTTGGCAAACCTAGGAGAGTTGAAGGTCTAGTTCCAGCCTGAAGACAGGAAAAGACTGATGTGCCAGCTCAAGAAATCAGGCAAGAGGAGTTCCCTCTTCCTCACAGGAGAGAAATGTTTTTGTTCTATTTGGCCTTCAAGTGATTGGACAAGGCTCACCCACATTAGGGAGGGCAATCTGCTGTACTCAGTCTACCATCTTTTTAGCAGAATGACCTTACATGCCATGGGCTTAGTGTTTAGTCCCTCCTTCCTCCCCCTGGATAGGTAAGGCCTAGGCTCAGTCATGATATCAGAGAACCTGGTAATGTTCAGGGTTTGAGGCAGTCTCAGCTCTCAGGCTGTAGTGCATGGAACCATGGGGCAATATGAGAAGCAGTATCTTGGAGTGGGGGATGGGGGGTAAGATGCTCTCAATTGAAGAGCCAGACTCACAATCCATAAAGGTCATCACCCTGGCAGGTTTTGCTCAGTGGTTAGAGCATCAGCCCAAGGACCAAAGAGTCATGGGTTTGATTCCAGTCAAGGGTACATACCTCAGTTGTGGTTCATCCCCAGTCCTGGTCGGGGTCATGCAGGAGACAACCAATCAATGTGTCCCTCTCATGTCAATGTTTCTCTCTCTCTCTCCCTCCCTCCCACTCTATCTGAATATAAATAGAAAAATGTTCTTGGATGTGGATTTTTTTTTAAATGTCATCAATGCAGAGATGAAGAATGTGGGTTCAAATCCAAGGGAGCCCTGGCTGGTGGCTCATTTGATTGGAGTGTTGTCCCATGCACCAAAAGGGTTGTGGATTTGACTCCCAGTCAGGGCACATATTAGGGGGACCAGAAAGTAATGTCGTTATTTTTACATTAAATTTAAACATAAATTTTTAACAAGTTTTTATTTTTTTTAAGTAGGCAGTATTTATTCTTTTTTATAGCAAGTGTAACAGGAATGTATTTCTTTGTTATTAGAGGATATCTTTATCAGTGTATAAATGCTGGAAATATAGTTTACAATCCCCCTTGGGTTAGACTGGATGAACAAATAGACATGATCTTTGGGTTGCTGATAGCACCTTTCAGTTTGGAGTTTGGTGTCATTTTTAAATCAGTCCTTTTAATAATACGATGGATCGGTGACAGTATCACTGTGGTACGTCTGCACAGCAGAGCAGCACAGAACGGAGCCACGGACTGATGTGTGCAGCAGAATGCTGGGTCCCAACTGCATCAGGCTAAGTGAAAGAAGCCACACAAGAAGTGACATCCTGTATGACTCCATTTATAGGACATCCTTGGGCTCCAGCAGAGGGAGGGTGGACTGGACTGGAACTGTGTGGGGACACTCGGGATTTGGAGGGCGCTCAGAGTTTAGCTGAGTTGCAGCCACGCAAGACAGTGGCCATCTTACTCAACAAGTTTTTATTTTTAATCAATGATGTAATCACCCTCGTTATCAACAACCTTTTGCCATCTAGTGTGCAAATTTTCAATGCCACATTGATAAAAATCAATTGGTTTTTGAGCAAAATATCTGGAGGTATCATTTTGGACATCATCCAAATTTTCAAATTTTTTGCCACTTAGAAAATGTTGTAGCGATCAGAATAAATGGAAATCTGATGGTGCAATATCGGGCGAGTATGATGGGTGAGGCAATACCTCCCACCCCGATTCATTAATTTTTTCCAGGGTTCGTCTTGCACAGTGTGGTCTTGCGTTATCGTGTTGCAGAATAGCACCTTTTCTGGTGACAATGCTGTGCACTTTTCAATTAAAGATTGATTTACTCGATCCAATTGTTCACAGTAAAGGTCTGCATTCAATTTGTCCAGGTTTCAGCACTTCAAAATGAATGACCCCGCGAATACTCCACCAAACACACAAAAGTGCTTTTTTGGGGTGTAAACCTGGCTTAGCTGTACTTTGTGGCGATTCATTCAGAGAGAGCCACTGCCTTTTGCGTTTTGGATTATCATAGAGGACCCATTTTTCAGCTCCAGTGATCAAGTGATCAAACAACGCTTGTGTATTGTGCCGCTGAAGCAATAAGTTGCACGTGGTGGACCGGTTAGCTTTGTTTTCTTTGGACAGATTATGCGGGACCCAAACACCTGCTCTGCTTACTTTACCAATCTGCTGCAAATGTTCTTGGATGGTCGACCAAGGTTGGTTAAGAGTGTTTGACAGTTCCTCGACTGTCTGACATGGATTTGCTTCCACTTCCGCCCTTAACATGTCATTACTTTAATGACATTACTTTCCGGTCCCCCTAATACTTAGGTTGCAGATATGATCCCAAGTTGAGGCAACCTATTGATGTTTCTCTCTCACATCGATGTTTTCTCTCTCTCCCTCTCTCTCTTTCCCTCACTCCCTTCCTCTCTCTCTCTAAAAAAAATCTATGAACATATCCTTGGGTGGGGATTTAAAAAAAAATCCAAGGGACAAGGGGACAATTCAAAGCAAAATGTAGGAGATAGAGCCAGAAGAAAATCCCAGATCTGGAGAATATATGAGGTGTTTCTACTCTTGGTGGAGTTGGGTAGGGGCTGTTAGAGCCACCAGCTTGAATCTGATGTTTTCCTCTACCAGCTCTAAACTCTTTCCTGTGACAAGGGGCCCTGAGGATCCTAGGGCATGCTGAAAGTAGGCACTAATGGCATCTGACACACTCAGGGGGTAGAATGGGTCTTCTTACAACCACTCTTCTTGCTGAGAGTGTTTTTGGGGAGCCAAATCATGAAGAGCTCATAGCCCTTCTTCTGCCATATAGTCAGGTAATCCATTGCAAGCTGACGGAGATGTTCTAGGGGGTACCAGATAGAGAACTGGGTGGCATGAAGCAGTGAACAGGATATGTGCAGAGTGGGTGATCAGATTCCTCATTCAAGAAAAATGTGTCAAAGAGAAAGACAAATGCCCTATGATTTCACTTATATGTGGAATCTAAAAAAACAACAAAATAAATGAACAAACAAAACAGAAACAAACTCATAGATATAGAGACCAAATTGGTTGCCAGATGGGAGAGGGGTTGTGGGAACTGGTGAAAAAATGTAAAGGGATTAAGAAGTACAGATTGAATGTTATAAATGGATGTTAGATTTTTTTCAAATGCTTTTTCGGCATGTATTGATATAATTTTTATCCTTAATTTTGTTTGTGTGGTGTATCATGTTAATTGATTTGTGAATATTGAACCAGCCTTATATCTTGGGAATAAATCCCACTTGATCACGGTGTATGATCTTCTTAATGTATTGCTAAATTTGGTTTGCTAATATTTTGTTGAAAATTTTTTATCTGCATTCATCAGGGATATTGGCTTATACCTTTTCTTTCTTTCTTTTCTCTTTCTTTCTTTCGTTCTCTTTCTTTCTTTCTTTCTTTCTTTTTCTTTCTTTCTTTCCTTTTTTAACTCATCTTTATTGTTGAATGTATTACAGATATCCCATCCTTTTTTTCCCCATTGACCCCCACCCTCCCCAATCTCGCTCTCCTCCTGCCTTCCTCACACTATTGTCAGTGTCCATTGGTTATACATATACGCATAGAAGTTCTTTGGTTTATCTCATCCCGCCCTCCCTGACCCCTTCCCTTTGAGGTTCATCAGTCTAACAACCAATTTGCACTTCTTAATTCCTTCATCTTTTTCACCCACCGCCCCCCAGCCCCCATCCATCTGGCAAGCAACAAAAAGTTCTCTGTATCTAGGATTCTGTTTCTGTTCTGCTTGCTCATTTTGCTTGTAGATTCAATTGTTGATAGATATGTATTAATTGCCATTTTATTGTTCATATTTTTGTTCTTCTTCTCCTTCAAGAAGACCCTTCAACATTTCATATAATACTGGTTTGATGGTGATGAACTCCTTTAGCTTTTTCTTGTCTGGGAACCTCTTGATATGTCCATCGATTCTAAATGATAGCTTTGCAGGATAGAGTAATCTTGTTGTAGGTTGTTGCTTTTCATCACCTTGAATATCTCTTGCCACTCCTTTCTGGCCTGCAAAGTTTTTTTGAGAAATCAGCTGACAGTCATATGGGAGCGCCTTTGTAGGTAACAAACTGCTTTTCTCTTGCTGCTTTTAAGATTCCCTCTTTGTATTTAACTTTTGGCATTTTGATGATGATGTGTCCTGGTGTGGACCTCTTTGGGTTCATCTTGTTTGGGACTCTCTGTGCTTCCTAGACTTGTATGTTTGTTTCCTTCATCAGGTTAAAGAAGTTTTCTGTCATTATTGTTTCAAATAGGTTTTCAATTTCTTGTTCTCTCTCTTCTCCTTCTGGCACCCCTATGATGTGAATGTTGGAACGTTTGAAGTTGTCCCACAGGCTCCTTACACTATTCTTATTTTTTGGATTATTTTTTCTTTTTGCTGTTCTGATTAGGTATTTTCTGCTTCCTTATATTCCAAATCAATGGTTTGCTTCTTGGCTTTACCTACTCTACTATTGATTCCCTGTAAATTATTCTGTATTTCAGTTAGTGCATCCTTCATTTCTGACTGGTCCTTTTTTATGTTGTTGATGCTCTCACTAAGTTCCTTGGAGGTCTCCTTAATTTCCTTGAATGTCTCACCAAGTTCCTTTAGCAACCTTATAACCAGTGTTTTGAACTCTGCCTCTGATTGATTGCTTATCTCCATTTTCTTTAATTCTTTTCCTTGATCTCCTTGTTTACCCACCCATTCATTTTTTAGTAGCATGTTATTTAGCCTCCATGTGTTTGTGCTTTTTAGTTTTCTTCTTTTAATTGATTTCTAGTTTCATACCATTGTGATTTTATTTTATTTTTTTTATTTTTTTTTTTTTTTACTGTAACTTGCTTTATTATAATACTTGCTTTATTACAGTGCTCTGGAACCAATCCTGCACTATCAACAAGGAATCCCCGTGTATCATTTATACGTCAAATAAAGCTGTTTAAAACTAAAAAGGAAATGAAGAAAGTGGGGAGACATTTTAAAATGGAATTTTCTTTTTAAATATGTTTTCATAGTGAACCACCTGACTATATTATCTACTCCAAAAATTAAATAACAATAGAAATTATTTTTAAGCCAAAAAAAAACAAAAAAGGTAGTCTGAGTTGATATTTCCCCCTGCTGACATTACAAATCCTCTCAAACTGAGAATCTCGCTAGCCCACACATTTCTCACTGGGCCAGCCCCCCTCAGTCCACCCTGCCCTTTTGGATGACTGTGAATCCAAAGAGATGCCAGGGTCCTGTTCATGGCTGTAGACTGAGAGCAGTGTGTTTTGATAGGCCATTCCTATGCGAACAGGTTTTCGTTGCCTTCAGAAGAGTCTGGGTAACATTTCAGGTCATGTCAAAGAAGCTGAAGTTCCAACAGAATTTGAGGGAAAGTTCCAGATTGAAAGACCAGTACAGATTTGTCTTTTGCTGTCCAATCGTCAGCTGAGATGACCTCAGTAGTAAGATGCATGGGAAGAAATCATCAGACTTGCTCCTTCTAAGCTCAGAAGGGAAACAGCTTGAAAGGCACCAGAGACATACAGGGAAGAAGTGAGCTGTTTGGCCTTGGGACGAGGGCTAGAGAGGCAGCTTTCTCTCAGACAGACATGCTGGCGGTGGCCGTTGTTCCTTTGGTGAGCCCTTCCCCAGGACTCCCATTGTGATTTTAAAAGATGCTTGATGTGATTTCAATCTTAAATTCTTGAGATTTTTTTGCCTAACATGTAGTATATCCTGCCCCCTGCCCCTCCAGCCCTAAGCCCAAAGCTAATCAATTCAATTTTTTCCCATATGTTTCTGGCACTTTTCTTTCTTTTTGTTTTAATCTTCACCCGAGGATATTTTTCCATTTATCTTCAGATAGAGTGGGAGGGAAAGAGAGGGAGAGAAAGAAACATCAATGGGTTTTCTGTAATTTAGCTGTAATTTTAATGTGGTCATGAGAGGTGGCAAACATAATGTTTACCTACTCTGCGATCTTGACTGGAAGTCCAACTGCCAGCTTCTTGACAATGGCACCATGTGCTGTTTAATGGGAATAATTTCGTGAGTTTCAGATCCCTGGGCAAGAGAGGGTCTTCTGAAATGTCCATTATACCCAGGTGTTGGACCAAAGATTATATCCTTCCCTTTTGCTGTTCTACTTGTAGTCTGAAACTGGCAACTCTGTGCTATAGTGAGAACACCTCTTCTTGAATCTTTGTGCCAGCATCTGTCACAGAAGAGGATTAGGCAGTTCTCTTGGTAGGGAGGCTGTTGTCATCATGAACCGAGGCCTGTGGCCTAGTCCCATCACTGAACAGACACTCTACTCAAGAGTAGCTGGTGGGGTTCAGATGCCTCTCTCAGGAGGCCATGCACCTTACAACAGTAGCAAAAGGGAGCCAAGAAATAGCTTGTTTTATAAGATCAACATGATGTGAAAGTACCGGCTATGTTCACCATAAGACCCATTGGAAAAACATTATAAAGGTCATAACTTATAAATGGTGACAAATTAAAAATCTTATAAGTAAAAAAAGAGTTAAACAAGAAGGATATCTTTCACCCATTTAACCTTGAAGCATTCAAGAGTCACTAAACTGGGGGGACTCCTTAAAGTCTTACAGGTTAATTATTGCCTTTCTCACTCATTAGCTCTTAGGCTGTTTTTGCAGTATTCCAGGCAGCACTGGAGCATAAGGTGGGGAACCCAGAAGCCAATCCTGGGATAAGAAGATAAGTATAAGGGAGGTGATTTAGGAAGGTAAGAACCCCTGGCAGGCATGGGGAAGTGGCAGGGAAGGGAGACAACAAATAGACAATATTACTGGTCAGATACAGCTGCAGGTGACTGAAGCTTAGTTCTGCTGGGGAAACTGGGTACCAGTGTAAAACATACACCTGTAATGGATTCCTTCCAAGGTACCAGGTTGCTGGGCATTTGTCCATCTCCTCCCCATCAGTCATTGGCTCAAGACTGCTCCCAGGGGCCATCATCCCTTGGCATTTTTGGTCTACTCAGTAAGAGGTAAAGGACTCCTGAGTGAGGCAAGAGAAAGCCCTCAGGCTGCAAAATGCAGCTCTGGCAGTTCAAAGTGATGGTCTTGTCAAGTGGTGAAGGCTGAGGGATGTGGGGTAGAGCAGCAGCCTATACACAAGCCCAGCCAGTGGAGTGGTTTCCACTGGGACTATTTTTCCTGTGCATGATGGTTATTTTACCACAGTTAAAATAATCAGAAGAACAGAACCAAAACAGGTACAACTTTAATGCTTCCGCAGTTATATTTTAGAACAGAATAGGATGATTAATAGATACCAAGTTTCATGCGTTTCAGAACATTCCATTGAAGTCTGCATCTTGAATTGTTTTGTAAAATGGCAGACATTTACATGATGTAAATTATAGAGTGAAACAATTAAATCCTAAAAGATGATTACAAGTAACACAACGAACAAAGGCCTAGTACGCATAAATTTTCACTTTGTGGACTTCCTTGTCTTCACATTCCCTCTGTTTGTTGTAGTAATAGAAAGTATTGTCCCTTCTCTGAAGTTTCTTCACATATCCTGTCTCTGGCCAACGATCTACCTACACATCAAAAACCAGAATACAGACATTGTCATGCCAGTTCTATTTTATATAATATTTTACTATCAAATAGTTAAAAGTATAAGTCACATCAAAAAGTTAAAGTATAAAATTAAGTTTTAAAATACTTGAGGTCTTAGAGAGTATTACACACACCCCAAAACTCATCTTAAGTTGCATCCTTTAATGACAAAACAACTAATTCGGTGTTTCTCTCTAGATTCTAATTTCTAGGCTTAAATTTCTACTCAGTGGCCAAAACAGAGAAAACATTTAACATACTCTAAACTTTATGCATACGTTTACAAATGATTTTAAAAACATTATTACCTCCTAATTTCTAAAAGTAATACCCCAGGAGGAATTAGGGCTAAGCCCAGACCCCATTCTGAGAGCTGACTGTTGATGGCGCAAGAGTGACTAAAGGAAGAAGCTAGACTTGATATAAAGGGTCATATGTATTTCCTCAGATCTATGTTTCAAGTTTACCTTGAAACTCAATTTTTAATAGAAATTTAAGGTCATGAATATGGTCCTTGGCAATCTTTCTTACCCCCTGACACACACACACACACACACACACACACACACACACACACACACACACATTCTTTCTCATATGTCTTATTGCTTGGCTTCCTTTATAGTTTGGCCTGATCTAGTTTGGACATTTTTCTCCCATTCCTCTGCAGATTCATGTTATGCCCCCTTAATCAGGTCAGTGCGTTTCTGTGTTTGTTGGATATGTTTGTTTGTTTTTCTGCATTTTATGAGATGTACCCTCACTGTCAAAATCTGGTATTCAGGTTTCCTGGTCTAAAAAACCAAATCCTGTCCATCAACACCATCTGCACAAGCAGCTTCACTTCTCACAGTCCCCTCTTATAAATCATCTTGTTCAATGGAAATCTGAATACAAAGGCATACACATCGTTAATTGCTAATAGCACGTTTTAATTTTCTTCTTTGTCTCATTTATCTAGGAAATAGCAAAAATAAGTGACAGCACATCTGATAAACCTCAGCAAGCTCTCTGACACACAGTATAGAAAAAAGTCATAAATTCTATCACTTAGGTCAAGCCTGCCTTTTGTAGCTTCCGTTGCCCTCAGCAGAGAAAGAAAGGTGTTCTCAGGACATCATTGACAGCTCTCTTCCTCTTGGGGCCTGTAGGAGGTTCTGTTTCATTTACTAGGGTCTTGAACACCATCTCGTGCGGTAAAGAGACGGCATGCACAACTGCTGTTTCTACAGAACAGCCACAGCCACTTCCTATGGAACAAAGAGCCTCCAAACAGCTACACTGGTCCTGCACTCATCAACACCTTCGCTATTTCATGATTGATTCCTTCTTAGCTTTTCACTTAATCACTCTCATTCAACCGAGGAAATATTCACTCCTGAGAGGAGTGAATATGGACTGGAGTGATATGGTCCTCAAATCGAACTCCCCTTAGGCAGGAGAGCAGCAGCACAAATATCATCCATAAGGGTGAGTGCCTCAGGTCAGGGCAAGGAACTTCACTCACACCCTTCAGACTGCTGGTACATGCCACTCAAGGCAAGCCTTCAGTCCCCACCCCAACCATCCTTTAAGGCCCACTGCAGATCCCTCTGGGGGCATGATGTCTTTTCAGAGGATGGTCCCCAAAGGACCAACTGAATTCCTGTGCTTCTTCTTTTAAGGCATATATTTTGACTTATATAAGGTTTTATTGTTCTTGTCATTCTCAATCTTCTTCTTCAAGATATAAGAATAATTAGAGTTATCATTCATTAAACTCTTTCTGTTCACTCAACAAATTATCATTGAGCATTGCAATGTCAGGCACTTTACACACATGCTTTCATTTCATTCCTGTGACAATTTTCTGATGGAGGCACTGCCATCACCGTTTTGCAGTTGAGCTCAGTGAAGTTAAGACCTTGTTTGGGATTACCCAGCTAGTGAGGGGAGAGCCAGGTTGCAACCCTCGGACAGACTGGTTGCAAATCCTGTACTCTTTCCACTGGCCTACCAAATTTCTTAAGGTCAGACATGTGTTTGTATTTTTTATTTCCTAAAGCACTTAGCACAGAAATGTGCACATTGTAGGTACCCAATAAACATATACTACTGAAGTGAAAACCTCTCTATAATTGCCAACTCATACTGTGAAAAGCGTTGTTCTTTCCTTCATAACACACACACACACACACACACACACACACACACACACCCTTCTCAGGTGCTTTTTCGGACTTCCACTTTAAGGATATTCTTATTGTCCTCTTAAATCTAATTTTACCTCAATTACAACAGTATTGTATATAGGGGTGTAGGTGCAGCTGTGCCTATATGATCACATCGTCTATATGACCCTAGGCCTTATATACCTTTTAGGGGCATCTCAATCTTAAGGCAAGGTATGAAGCTTATTTTTGAACAGCATTAAAATTTTAATGCTTGTGTTTTATCTATTTAAAAGCCATAGATGATATAGTAATGAAGAATACCTTTCGGAAATGGGGACAGAGAAAAATGTTAGATGTCAGGAGACTGAAAGAGTCAGCCCTCTGTATCTGTGGGTTTTAGATCTGCAGAGTCAACCAACTGCTCATCAAAAATATTAGGAAAAAAATCAAACAGTTCCCAAAAGCGAAACTTGAATTTGCCATATGCCAAGCACTACACTGAATTCATGCAAATGAAGTGATGTGTAGGTATACCCTGCTGTAGTCTATATGAAAATATAGGTCAAATGCAAATACTACACCATTTTGTATAAGGGACTTGAGCATCCATGGATTTGGGTATCCACGGGGGTCCTGAAACCAATCCCCTGGGACACTAAGGGATGATTATATATGAAAACCACAATCTTCATTTGATCATCTTCATTCATCACTAGCCCTACTATCTGTCAAGTTAATGTCCATTAAATTAAAGGGTCTAACTACAAAGAAAGAAAACTACAGGCCAATATCCCTGATGAACACAGCTGCCAAAATCCTTAACAAAATATTAGCAAATCGAATCCAGCAATACATCAAAAAAATTATTTACCATGACCAAGTGGGATTCATCCCAGGCATGCAAGGATGGTACAATATTTGCAAATCAATAAATGTGATACACCACATAAACAAAATGAAAGATAAAAACCATATGATCATATCAATAGATGCTGAAAAAGCATTCAACAAAATCCAGCACCCATTTCCGATAAAAATGCTCAGCAATGTGGGAATAGAGGGATCATATTTCAACATAATAAAGGCCATATATGAAAAGCCAACAGCCAACATCATACTCAATGGGCAAACACTAAAGACATTTTCCTTAAGAACAAGAACAAGACAGGGATGTCCACTTTCGCCACTCTTATTTAACATAGTACTGGAAATCTTAGCCACAGCAATTAGACATGAAGGAAAAATAAAAGGGATTCAAATTGGAAAGGAGGAAGTGAAACTGTCATTATTTGCAGATGACATGATATTGTACATAGAAAATCCTAAAGACTCCATCAAAAATCAACTAGACTTAATAAATGAATTTGGCAAAGTAGCAGGATACACAATTAACATCAAGAAATAGATGGCATTCTTATACACCAACAATGAATTCACAGAAAGAGAAACTAAAAAAAATCCCTTTTACCATCGTGGCAAAAAATTGAGATACCTAGGAATAAACTTAACCAAAGAAGTAAAGGATCTCTTCACAGAAAACTACAGGTCATTGAAAAAAGAAATAGAAGATACAAAAAAATAGGGAGCATATACCATGTTCATGGATTGGAAGAATTAACATCATTAAAATGTCCATACTACCCAAAGCCATCTATAGATTCAATGCAATTCCCATCAAAATACCAACGATATACTTCACAGAACTCAAACAAACATTCCAAAAGTTTATATGAAACCAAAAGAGGCCCCAAGTAACCACAGCAATCTTGAAAAAGAAGAACAAAGTAGGAGGGATCACAATACCAGATATCAGGTTATATTACAAAGCCACTGTAATCAAAACAGCCTGGTACTGGCACAAGAACAGGCACATAGATCAATGGAACAAAACAGAGAACCCAGAAATTGACACAAGACAATATGTTCAATTCATATTTGACAAAGGTGGCAAGAGCATACAGTGGAGTAAAGACAGCCTCTTCAATAAATGGCGTTGGGAAAATTGGACAGCTACATGCAAAAAAAACGAAGCTAGACCACCAACTTACACCAAACACAAGAATAAACTCAAAATTGATAAAAGACTTAAATGTGACTCATGAATCCATAAAAATCCTAGAAGAAAATGCAGGCAATACAATTTCAGACATCATATTTAGCAGAATTTTCACTGATACAGCACCTAAGGCAAGAGAAACAAAGGAAAAAATGAACACATGGGACCACATCAAACTAAAAAGCTTCTGCACAGCAAAAGAAACAACCATCAAAATGGAAAGGCAACCCACTATATGGGAGAGCATAATTGCCAATGATACATCAGATAAGGGGTTAATTTCCAAAATATATAGAGTACTCACATAATTCAACAAAAAGAAGACAAAGAATCCAATTAAAAAATGGGCAGAGGACCTAAAGAGACACCTCTCCAAACAGGACATACAAATGGCCAAGAGACATATGAAAAAATGCTCAATGTCACTAATCATCAGAGAGATGCAAATTTAAACAACAATGAGGTATCACTTCACACCTGTCAGAATGGCCACCGTCAACAAATCATCAAACAAAAAGTGTTGGCAAGGGTGTGGAGAAAAGGGGACCCTAGTACACTGCTGGTGGGAATGCAGACTGGTGCAGCCACTATGGAAAACAACATGGTGTTACCTCCAAAAAATTAAAAATTCAACTGCCATTTGACCCAGTGATCCCACTTCTAGGAATATACCCTAAGAAGCCTGCAACACCAATCAGAAAGAATATATGTACCCCTATGTTCATAGCAGCACTATTTATAATAGCTAAGATCTGGAAACAGTGCAAGTGTCCATCAGTAGACTAGTGGATAAAAAAGCTATGGTACATGTACACAATGGAGTATTATGCAGCTGTAAGAAAGAAAGATCTCTTATCCTTTGAGACGACATGGAGGGACCTGGAATGCATTATCCTAAGCGAAACAAACCAAGTAGAGAAAGACAAGTATCAGATACTCTCACTTATTTCTGGAATATAATGAACTAAACAAACTGATGAACAAAATAGACCCAGAGTCATAGAAGTAGGGTACAGACTGACATTCCTCAGAAGAGGGGGTGAGGGGGAGGCAAGAGATAAACCACAGAACTTATGCGTGTATGCATAACCGATGGACATAGACAACAAAGCTAGGGACGGGGTGGGGGGGAATAGGGAAGAGGGTGTCAATGGGGGGAAAAAGAGAAACATCTGTAACAAAAATCAATCAATCAAAAAAAAAAATTAAAGGTTCTATTACATGTTAGCTCTGTAATGCCTCCAATTCCTTTTCCTATCTACCTTTAGAGGAAGTATTAAGTAGAGATTAAAGAGTAGAATGAAGGAAAAAGAGAATATAAAGATCTGAAAAATCCACACGTGAATTAGTCTATAAAAAAAATGGAGAGTTAATACTAAAAAATTAGTCTATAAAAAAAATGGAGAGTTAATACTAAAAAAAAATAAGCTAATAATACTTTATTGTAAAAAAAAATCTAAATTAATAATACTTTGTTGTAACCCCAAATCTGAGCATTAAAACACGCTTATGAATACCATATATCATATTCTATCATATTCCTAAAAAGTCTGTCTCCTACTATCTGGTAAACAAATTTTTAATCCCATTATAAACTAGTGCCATGTCTAGATTTTAACCTAGTCTTTGTAAAGCAAAGTTATGTCTCTAATTTGTCAAGAAAGCCTGGGAAGCACAACCAAAGTCAGGAGTTCTCTGATGTTTCTTTGTCACCTATAATCCCCTCAATAAACAGAATTTAATCCCTTTACAATCTGTGGTCAAAATTAAAAAGAAACTAGCATTTAGCAGAGCATAGTTATCCAATAAAAGCTAGACAAGTCTTAATATTTCCACGCTGAGGGACGACCTCTTTCCTCAGTCTGCCTAAATGTCGCTCCTCTGGGCCTTAGTCTCCTCTTCAATAAAATGAGACAGTAGGAGAAGAATTCCCTTTCACTTATTCTCTGGTTCTTTGCTTTATTTTAATACTTGCATTATCTAACAAATCCATTTTGAGTTCAGGTCTGTAGAGGCATAAAACTTACCATAGAAACTTGCTTCACTTGTTTATATTCAATTTCATCCCGATATCCTGCTTGTTGAAATCTGTACAGATTTTCAATCTCTTCTGACCACTTTTTGGCACGACTTATTGATTTTGGTTTCACGTTAGAACTGGCCATGGCTACAGAGATCTTATTACCAATTAATTCTGAAAGATATTAAAACAAAATTAATAGATGACATAATAGTGACAATTTGAAAGACCCTTTAAGAATGAACAAAATTAGCATTTAAAAATAATTAAGAGAGTTGAGAATCCCACAGACAACAGTATGGTGATTGCCAGAGGGAAGGGGGTGGGGGGAGGCAGAAGGGAGTGTCAAGGGCGGATAAATGGTGACAGAAGGAGACTTGACCTTGGGTAGTGAATTCATGATAGACAGATGACGTATTATAGAGTTGTACACTTGAAACCTATATAATTTATTAACCAATGTCACTCCAATAAAATCAATAAAAATTAAAAATATATACATATATTAAAATGTAAATATTCAATTCCAAGATTAAGAAGGATTCATACTCTATTTTGGAAATAAAATAAAATAAGCCCTGAAAGATACATAGAGAACTTTTTATTTCTTCATCAAATACAATTGCATTCAGAGTTATGGAGAGATATCCTAAAGGCTAGATACTAGTTCTGGTGTTCCAGGCGATAGTTTACACATTTCTGAAGTCACACATTTATAACTGCTCAGTAGATTGTCAAAATATCCCATCACATGTGCTCACTTCGGCAGCACATATACTAAAATTGAAACGATACAGAGATGATTAGTATGGCCCCTGCACAAGGATGATATGCAAATTCATGAAGCGTTCCATATTTTTAGATGATAGATGATAGATTACATAGATAGATAGATGATAGATAGATGATAGATAGATAGGTAGATAGATAGATAGATAGATAGATAGATAGATAGATAGATGATAGATAGATAGATCTCACCACTCTCCCATTTGATTACATTCAAAACTGCATCTCCCTTTTTTTCCCCATAAAAAAAGACTAATCTTATCACACTTTTCTTTTTCTTCTTGCTGGGAAGCAATGGTTTCCTCTTTTTCCATTTCTTAACTGCTTGGTGGCAGCCTGCAGTTCATTTACTCAAGTCTCTGTGGGCCTGCTCCTGCGATAGCCTAATGCCAGAAGCTATCATTGATTTTAAAACAATGGAGGAGGTCATCAGTAATCTTTGAAATTCAAATATTTAACTGTAGTTTATATAATTGTCTATTCACAAAACTTCTATAGCCAGTTTTCCAAAGACATAATCTTTCACTTTATTAAAATATGTTTTTAGCCCAGTTTTTCTCAGTGGTTAGAGCAGTGGCCCTCAGACCAAAGGATCATGGGTTGGACCGCTCTAACCACTGAGCAAATGGGCCAAGGCTAGACCAGTAGGGGGCGTGTCCCTGGGTAACAGGTTCGATCCCGGTCTGGACCAGGGCAGTGTGGGAGGCAACCAACGGATGTCTGTCTCTCTCTCTCTCTTCCCCTCCCAGTCCCTTACACTCTGAAAATCAATGGAAAAAATCCTCAGGTGAGGATTAACAACAACAAAATGTTTCTAAAACATACGTTTCTATTAGACCTTATAAAGTAGATATTATAAATGAATTCATATTTAAAATTTTTTTCAATTACAATGACAAATACTCATTATGTTGAAAAGGTCAAGAAATACAGTGAAGTACAAAAAAAGAAAAGGCAAAATAACCATCATATAGATTAGAAATATACATCCTTAATACCAGGTAAATATCACCCCAAACATATGAGTTAGAAGGACAGACTTTACAATTTTATTAAAAAGAATCTTACAATGCTTTAACAAGTGTACGCTTAGCTTTACCTGGATTTAACAGGGGGCAAAATAGGAAATGGAAATAAAATGGACAGAATTGCTAAGTTTCAGATAAATGTTCCTTTTATATAAAAGATGTTGCCTAAAATTCCCTCAATGGTTAATAAAAAATATAATGAAGACTAAATTATTTGAACTCCATGTATAAATCTCACACAAATACTGATTCACTTTTATCTATCAACAATAAGAAAATTGGTCTTATGCTTCCTCCTACCTTCTCTAGCTTTTTGTTACATTACTTATTTAACATTCTAAAGTTGTTTGGACTTAGCTCTGGATTTAAATGCATTGAAATGAAGACATCTGAGTCACACAGTTCTTACTCTGATCAAGGTAGCAACTACTTAAGTGCATATATCATTAGTATTGTTTTTGTACTTTTTGCAATGTGCATACCAACATATACATTGAATAGACCAAAGAAAATTAAAATATTTGACATTTTAAAACCTTTTGGTCTTTATCGATTCAGATTCAGGCTCATGTTGCATTTTAAGGCACTACATTGTTATTGTATAAATTTATGTAAAATTTGGAATACCTGACAAGACAACAGATAAACCATATTTCAGTGAAACTCTTGTCCTTCAATTCTTTTTTTCCCTCAAATATGTTTTTATTCATTTTAGAGAGAGAAGAAGGGAGAGGGAGAGAGAGAGAGAGAGAGAGAGAAACACTGAACTCAAAACCTGGGCACGTGCCCAAGTAGGACTCAAACCAGTGACCTTTCGGTGTATGGGACGATGCTCAACCAACTGAGCCACACCGGCCAGGGCTGTCCTACAATTCTATTTATTTGAATGTGAGGTTCACTGCTTCATTGCTGTACAACATACTAGACAGATAAGACCAACAAGTGAGTTGGACATATGGTACAGCCCAATAATCCATTAACATATATGATTATAGAATATATATTCCATAGGAAAAAAGGCACTAAGAAACGTGAAAGGAAAAAAGGTGCTAATTCACTGTGTTAAATACATTTTCAAAACTAGTCATTTTTTATATTAACTTAGTGGCTGTATTTCTTTTACAGATGAAGCACATTTTCTAAAAGTAGTGATACAATCTTAATTTTTGTTTTACCCAAATCATTTTTGCTTAACTCATATTCATTCAAAAAGCATTTTCCTGAAGGTCATCTATGTAACTTTTTGTCACTTTCAAATAAAACAATCATGCCAATTGTACATAGAAAAATGCTACATTTTAATGTAATAGGTGAAGGGGGTCAAAAAGTAAAAAGAAAAATAAATAAATATGGTGCATTACTGACCAACACCAGAAAAAAAGTTATCACATTTTTTTATACATTTGCCTCCCCTCATTCATGGGGAATACTTCCCAGACCCCCAATGGCTGCCTGAAAACTGGATAGTACTAAACCTCATATATACTATGTTTTTTCTGATACGCAGATATCTATGATAAAGTTTAATTTATAAATTAGGCATAGTAAGAGATTAATAACTAATAATAAAATAGAAAAATTATAGCAATATACTGTAATCAAAGTTATATGAATGTGATATCTTTCTCTCTCTCTCTCTCTCTCTCTCTCTCTCTCTCTCGTTACCGATCGGATAACCGACAGGGCTATTAAGTGACTAAGGGGCAGAGAGCATATAAATGTGGAGATACTGGACAAAGGGATGATTTACATACTAACTGGGACAGAGCAGGTGGTAAGAGATTTTATCACACCTCTCAGATCGGAATGCAATTTAAAACTTATGAATTGTTTGTTCTGGAATTTTCCACTTAATATTTTCAGACCATGGTAGACTGCAGGTAACTGAAACCATGGAAAGCGAAACTACAGATAAGGGGGCTACTGCAATTATTTTGTGTGTCTGTGTATTATCAGTTCAGATATTCTGAAAATAAATTTATCAGGGGTAAAGCTTATGAAACATAAGGAAAGGAGGAGCAGGAGGCTGCAGGAGGACCTTTTACACCATGATACACACCTGACACCTGTGAATGGAAAAAGAGATGGAAGTATTGGGTGGGAAAAGCTTCAGATTGCAAGGCAGCAAGCTCTAAGAAAGTCTTAGACCGACGGGGAAATCCAGCACAAAAAATTCCTGTGGAGGACTCTTGCTTTAGAAAAAGATTGTCAGGCCTAGTACCACCACCATTTCCAATCATTGACTGGGAGCTACTGGAGGAGAGCTTGATCTCAGCTCAAATGCTGCATTAGATCCCAGTGGCTGGGGAGTAGTTAGATAACTGCAGGAGCAGCAGGTTGTTTCTTGCAGGGAGAGCTGAGAAGTACATCTTCATGGCTGCTCCAGTCTGACTTGCTAAAATGCTGAATTCTTCTAAGCCATAGATCAAGTCATAGCCCATCTGTATTTCCAGCTTTTATTATAGTGCCTGAAACTCAGTAGCTGCTCAACTAATGCTTGGTGAAATGACACATTTAAATGCAGTATGGCAAGTTAGGCATTATAGATGCAAAATGTATAGAAACATATTTTTGATTACATAAATCTTATAAAAATATAATTGACACTGTCAGTAACAAACCCTGGGTGACACAGGAAAAAGTACAAACAGAAACTGCTACAGGACCATAAATCTTACACAGAATGGGCCCCAGGGCAATTCTAAAGGTTTGGCAAATTCCACATTCCCAAAGACATCTGGATAGTAGACTTTTTATAGCTCCACAGAAATTAACTTACATGTGTTTGGCCCAAGCTAGGATAACTAGTGAAATTGAGAATGATAAATAAGCCCTGTCAGTGTGGCTCAATGAATTGAACATCATCCCATGGACTGAGAGGTCCTGGTTCAATTCCCAGTCAAGGGCACATGCCCAGGTTGCAGGCTCGATCCTCAGTAGGGGTCGTGCAGGAGGCAGCTAATCGATGGTTCTCTCTCACATAGATGTTTCTTTTCTTTTCTTTTTTTTTTTTATCCTCACCTGAGAACATTTTTGCATTTATCTTCAAATAGAGTGGGAGGGAGAGAGGGAGAAAGAGAGAGAGAGAAACATCGATGTGAGAGAGACACATCGAGTGGTTTCCACCCACACAACCCCAACCAGGGCTGGGGACAAACTGCAATCGAGGCGCATACCCTTAGCGGGAACCGAACCCAGGACTCTCCGGTCCACGGGCTGACGCTCTAACCGCTGAGCCAAACCGGCAGGGCGTCACATAGATGTTTCTATCTCTCTCCCTTACACTCCCTCTAAAAAATCAATAAAAAAATATTTTAAAAAAAAGAATGATAAATATGATGTTCAAAGCTAAGTATACTGACTGTACAGTGTGAACTTTGCAACCACACTGTACATTGTGCACCTCTGAAATTTATGAGATCTGATGTGACCCTTGCTCACTCAAATATAACATATGTGCCTGGCTGGTGTGGCTCAGTGGTTGAGCACCACCCATGCATCAAGAGGTCACCAGTTCAATTCCCGGTCAGGGCACATGCCCACGTTGGTGGGCCAAATCCCCAGTAGGGGGCATGCAATAGGTGGCTGATCGATGTTCTCTCTCATCGATGTTTCTATCTCTCTCTCCCTCTCCCTTCTTCTCTCTCTAAAAATCAATAAAGAAAAAAGAAAAAAACATAACATATGCAACCGTAATCTCATTTGAGGGTACTATAAGTGTATACCTCCATCTATCATTAAGCAATGTCACAATTTCTCTATTGTGCACTCTAACTTGGCTGACCCTTATGTTTATTTAGATAAATCTTGTTTGATTTACCCAAGTGATATTTGTGTATGGCTCCTTTCAGCAATCTAAGCCTATTATTAACTTTTTCAATATGGTGGTTATGCAATAGTGGGATTGACGCAAAAACTCTGAGACCTATCATAGCTACGTTCTAAGGAGTTAGTTCTGGGATACTGGAGGGCAGGAGAATGAAAGTTCAATGCCTAGTTGCTCTGCTGACCCTCTATGATTTTAGGTGACTGAGATCGTAATGCAAGTGGTGTAAGAGATCATTTTTCAGTGAAGAATGAGTAATGCGTCATTAACTCTCAAAGGTCTGGCCTTCTAGGTAAAAATTAATACTAAAAACTTCCGATGGCCAAGTAATTCCTGGACACAGTGACAAGGGCTCATTAAAATTTGAGGAGTGATTGCCCTGGCGAGTTTGGCTCAGTGGTTGGAGCATCGGCCTGTGGACCAAAGAGTCATGGGTTCGATTCCGGTCAAGGCCACATGCCTCGGTTGAGGTTCAGTCCCAGGCCCTGGTCGGGGTTGTGTGGGAGGCAACCAATCTATGTCTCTCTCTCACATTGATGTTTCTCTCTCTCTACCTATCTGTCCTATCTATCTCTCCCTCCCACTCAATGGAAAAATATCGTTGGGTGAGAATTGAAAAAACAAACAACTTGGGGAGTGATGGGAAGGAGAGATAAAGAATAAAGGTTACAGACCATACAACCAGGGACACTGAATGAGCCTGGTAGGATCTGCGGAGGTGCGTGAGGGTGGCGGGCTGGGAGCCCACGGACAGCAGTGGCCTTGGCTGTGAACAGTGGTCTTAGCTGGGAGGGGCGGCGGCGCCGGCCCTCGGGGTTAAGAGCCCCAGCTGCTCCAAAGCGCAGAGGGCCGGGACAGAGCGCTAAATAGCCACAGCCACTCACCTGGGGCTCCTGCAGAGGGAGGGTGGACTGCACTGGAACTCTGAGGGGACAACTGGGATTTGGAGGACGCTCAGAGTTTGTGCTGAGCTGTGGCCACAAAGGATGGTGGTGGCCAGCCCCTCCTTCCCGGTTGCACAGACCTGCAGCCAAGTTTGCTCCTTCCCGGAGCTGTGGAAGCCCCTCCCTCGGAGATTCCCAGGTGAGGTAAAGAGGTAAAGAAATGCAAACTGAGGCTCATTAACAACCAGCATTGGCCCCACCCTCGGGAAATCCTCTTACACTGTAAACATCTGAGGGAGTTTCTCATTCAACTGAGATCCTAAGGCTTTTCAAGTAACTGAGGCTAATAGCCTCCAGGCAAAAAGCTAGAACATAACTAAACCTTTCCTGAGCTTGCAAATCTACCCAGGAAAGTGAGACTTGACAGTGGTGGTGAAGGAGGGCCCTCCACACTCATCCAAACCCAGTAGAGGGAGCCACAAATAGCAGAACACCAACACCCACAGGGAAAATTTGGCAGGCTCCAAAACCCACTGAGATAGCAAAAATGGTGAAACAAAGAAACAGATCCCAAATGAAAGAACAAGAGAACTCCACCGAAGATGAGATAAATGAAATGCAGCTAAGCAAATTATCAGAGGTAGAGTTCTGAGCCATGATCTTGAGGAAACTAAACAGCATGAGTAAGGACATCAACACCATGAGTAAAGATATAGAAACACTGAAAACCAACCAAGTGGAAATGAAGAATGACATAGCAGAAATAAAGAACACATTGGAAGGATTGACCAGCAGAGTAGAGGAAGCAGAGGACCGGATCAGTGAATTAGAAGACAGAGTAGAAAAAATCAATCAATCAGAAAACCAAAAGGAAAAAACAATGAAAAAACAGGAAGATAGCTTAAGAGAACTGTGGGACAACTGGAAACGTAATAACATTCGCATTATTGGAGTCCCCGAAGAAGAAGAAAATGAGCAAGGGTTAGAGAATATATTTGAAGAAATAGTGACAGAAAACTTTCCTAACCTGGTGAAGGAAGAAAGCGTTCAAGTTCAAGAAGCACAGAGAGCCCCAAGTAAGAAGAACCCAAACAGGCCCACACCAAGACATATAATAATTAAAATGCCAAAAATTAAAGACAAAGAGAGAATCCTAAAGGCAGCAAGAGCTAAGCAACAGGTTACCTACAAAGGAAACCCCATTAGGCTATCATCTGACTTCTCAACAGAAACACTACAGGCCAGAAGGGAATGGCATGAAGTAATCAAGGTCATGAAAAACAAGGATCTGAATCCAAGACTACTCTATCCAGCAAGGCTATCATTCAAAATAGAAAGTCAAATAAAGAGCTTCCAAGACAAAAAAAGGCTAAGGGAATATATTAGCACAAAACCAGCACTGCAAGACATGTTAAAAGGACTGCTATAATTATTAGAAGAAATAGAAAGATAATTAGAACCACACTGTACAAAAATGGCAATAAATAAGTACATATCAATAATCACCTTAAATGTAAATGGACCGAATGCTCCGATAAAAAGACACAGAGTAGCTGACTGGATAAGAAAGCATGATTCACATATATGTTGTCTACAAGAGACCTACCTCACAACAAAAGACTCACATAGGTTGAAAGTAAAGGGATGGAAAAAAATCTTCCAAGCAAACGGAAAGGAAAAAAAAGCTGGGGTAGCAATACTCATATCTGATAAATCAGATTTCAAATTGAAGACCATAACTAGAGACAAAGAAGGCCACTACATAATATTGAAAGGGTCTATCCAACAGGAAGATATAACCTTGGTAAACATATATGCACCCAATATAGGAGCACCAAAATATATTAAAAATCTTCTGGAGGACTTCAAAGGAGAAATCAACCGCAATACAATCATAGCAGGAGACTTCAACACCCCACTGACATCACTGGATAGATCATCTAGACAAAAAATTAACAAGGAAACAGAGACTCTAAATGAAGCACTAGATCAAATTGATTTAATAGATATATACAGAGAATTACACCCCAAAACTGCAGAATTCACATTCTTCTCAAGTGCACATGGGACATTCTCAAAAATAGACCATATGTTAGGGCACAAACAAGTCTCTACAAGTTCAAGAAGATTGAAATCATATCAAGCATCTTCTCAGACCACAATGGCATGAAACTAGAAATCAATTGCAACAAGAACATGCAAAAACATATGAACACATGGAGGCTAAATAGCATGTTACTGAACAATGAATGGGTTACCATGGAGATCAAGGAAGAATTTAAAAAATTTCTGGAAACCAATGAAAATGAACACACAACAACGCAAAATCTATGGGATACTGCGAAAGCAGTTCTGAGAGGGAAGTTCATAGCACTACAGGCCCATCTTAAGAAAGAAGAAAAATTTCTAATTGACTACCTAACCTCACAACTTAAAGAACTGGAAAGCAAACAAAAAGAAAACCCTAGAGCAAGTAGAAGGAAGGAAATAGTAAAGATCAGAGCAGAAATAAACGACATGGAGACCAAAAAAACAATTCAAAGGATCAATAAAACAAAGAGCTGGTTTTTTGAAAAGATAAACAAGATTGATGGACCCTTAGCTAGACTCACCAAGAAACAAAGAGAGAGAACCCAAATACACAAAATCAGAAATGAAAGAGGAGAAGTAACAACTGACACCACAGAAATACAAAGGATCATTAGCAAATACTATGAACATTTATATGGCAACAAATTCGACAATCTAAGCGAAATGGACACATTTCTAGAAACACATAGTCTCCCAAAACTGAATCAGAAAGAGATAGAAAACTTGAACAGGCCAATAACAACGAAGGAAATTGAAGATGTAATCAAGACTCTCCCAGCAAACAAAAGCCCAGGCTGTGATGGCTTCACGGGCGAGTTTTACCGAACATTCAAAGAAGAACTAACACCCATTCTCCTCAAACTATTCCAAAAAATTCAAGAAGAAGGAAGACTTCCAAACTCGTTTTATGAGGCCAGCATAATTCTAATCCCAAAACCAGAAAAAGACACTACAAAGAAAGAAAACTACAGGCCAATATCCCTGATGAACATAGATGCCAAAATCCTTAACAAAATACTAGCAAATCAGATCCAGCAATACATCAAAAAAATTATTCACCATGACCAAGTGGGATTCATCCCAGGGATGCAAGACTGGTACAATATACAGAAATCAATAAATGTGATACATCACATAAACAAAATGAAAGATAAAAACCATATGATCATATCAATAGATGCTGAAAAAGCATTTGACAAAATCCAGCACCCATTTCTGATAAAAACACTCAGCAATTTGGGAATAGAGGGATCATATCTCAACATTATAAAGGCCATATATGAAAGACCTACAGCCAACATCATACTCAATGGACAAAAACTAAAAGCATTTCCCTTAAGAACAGGAACAAGACAAGGATGCCCACTTTCACCACTCTTATTTAACATAGTACTGGAAGTCTTAGCCATAGCAATCAGACATGAAGAAAAAATAAAAGGGATCCAAATTGGAAAGGAGGAAGTGAAACTGTCATTATTCGCAGATGACATGATATTATACATAGAAAACCCTAAAGACTCCATCAAAAATCTACTAGAGTTAATAAATGAATTTGGCAAAGTAGCAGGATACAAAATTAACGTCAAGAAATCAACGGCATTCTTATACACTAATGATGAACTCACAGAAAGAGAAACTAAAAAAACAATCCCATTTACCATTGCGGCAAAAAAATTAAGATACCTAGGAATAAACTTAACCAAAGAAGTAAAGGACCTATTTGCAGAAAACTACAAGACATTGAAAAAAGAAATAGAGGAAGATATAAAAAAGTGGAAGCACATACCTTGTTCATGGATTGGAAGAATTAACATCATTAAAATGTCCATACTACTCAAAGCAATCTACAGATTTAATGCAATCCCCATCAAAATACCAACGACATATTTCACAGAACTAGAACAAATACTTCAGAAGTTCATATGGAACCAAAAAAGACCCCGAATAGCTACAGCAATCTTGAAAAAGAAGGACAAAGGAGGAGGGATCACAATACCGGACATCAGGTTATACTACAAAGCTACTGTAATCAAAACAGCCTGGTACTGGCACAAGAACAGGCACATAGACCAGTGGAACAGAACAGAGAATCCGGAAATTGACCCAAGACATTATGCTCAATTAATATTTGACAAAGGTGGTAAGAGCATACAATGGAGTAAAGACAGCCTCTTCAATAAATGGTGTTGGGAAAATTGGACAGCTACATGCAAAAAAATGAAACTAGATCATCAGCTTACACCATACACAAGAATAAACTCAAAATGGATAAAAGACTTAAATGTGACTCATGAATCCATAAAAATCCTAGAAGAAAATGTAGGCAACAAAATTTCAGACATCATACGCAGCAAAATTTTCACTGATATATCACCTAAGGCAACAGAAACAAAGGAAAAAATGAACACATGGGACTACATCAAACTCAAAAGCTTCTGCACAGCAAAAGAAACAACCATCAAAGTGGAAAGGCAACCCACTGTATGGGAGAGCATAATTGCCTATGATATATCAGATAAGGGACTAATTTCCAAAATATATAGAGTGCTCATACACCTCAACAAAAGGAAGACAAAGAACCCAATTAAAAAATGGGCAGAGGAACTAAATAGACACCTCTCCAAACAGGACATACAAACGGCCAAGAGACATATGAAGAAATGCTCAACTTCACTAATCATCAGAGAGATGCAAATTAAAACAACAATGAGGTATCACCTCACACCTGTCAGAATAGCTGCCATCAACAAAGCATCAAACAACAAGTGTTGGTGAGGGTGTGGAGAAAAGGGGACTCTAGTACACTGCTGGTGGGAGTGCAGACTGGTGCAGCCACTATGGAAAACACTATGGTGTTACCTCAAAAAATTAAAAATTGAATTACCATTTGACCCAGTCATCCCACTCCTAGGAATATACCCTAAGAAGCCTTAAACATAATCAGAAAGAATACATGTACCCCCATGTTCATAGCAGCGCTATTTACAATAGCTAAGATCTGGAAACAGCCCAAGTGTCCATCAGTAGATGAATGGATAAAAAAGCTGTGGTACATATACACAATGGAGTACTATGCAGCTGTAAGAAAGAACGATCTCTTATCCTTTGCGTCGACATGGGAGGACCTGGAAACTATTATCCTAAGTGAAACAAGCCAAGCAGAGAAAGACAAATATCATATGATCTCACTTATTTCTGGAATATAATGAACACAACAGTGTGAGGAGCAGGGTAGTCCCAGGGACGTGGAAGTGGGGTACAGACTGACATTTGCCAGAAGAGGGGGTGGGGGAGGGGAGCGATGAACACAGAACTTGTACGCATGCACTCATAACCAATGGACATGGACAACAAAAATGGGGACGGGGCAGGGAGGGAGGGGGAGGAGGGTGTCAATGGGGGAAAAAAGGAGAAACATCTGTAACAAAAGTAAATTAATAATAATATAAAAAAAAAAAGAATAAAGGTTACAGTTAGTATAGAGATTTGAAACACAGTAAGAGTCATAGGATGGGCTGGGGCAGTCAGGAAATGCCTGAAGGAGAAGGTGAGTTTGAACCTAGTGCTTAAAGACATAAAAAGTCGGTGGATACTGGTAGAGGGCACTATGAGAAAAAAGAAGTATAGAAATAGAAGAGAGCTTACCATGTTCTAGGTAGGGTAAAGAGGACTTTGCAAAGAAAGGTTGGTAATTTACTTGTTTATTTACATAGTTATATCTTGTCTTGTTCCAAAAAGGATTTGTGACAGATGATTGGAATATTAGATTGGGATCAACTTGTGTAGGACCTTGCATTTTAGGTAATAGAATTTATTATTCCATGGAGAATAAAGAGTGTCAATCAGAATTGTGTTTGATAAATTTCCATCTTTTAGCAAAGCATAGAACAATTGCCTATGAAGATAGTGTGTATATATTTAAAAACAGAAACCCCAAAATTAATTTCTAAGGAGCCACCTTAAGAGGAATAAACATCTTTTAAGCCTACATCACAAGTAAGACAAATGTTTTTGCATGTATCTATAGTACAACTGTTTCCATTTATGCTGCAATTTGTAAGAGTTATAAATAGCTGCATAAAAAAGGGAAGACTGGAGGGTATTATGCTAAGTGAAATGAGACAGAGAAAGACAAATACCATATGATTTCACTTATATGTGGAATCTAAAGAAAAAACAAAAGAGAAACATACAACAGACTTATAGATACAGAGAATAGACTGATGGTTGCCAGAGGGGAAAAGGGTTGGGGGACTGGTGAAAAGGTGAAGGGATTGAGAAGTGCAGATTGGTAGTTACAAAATAGTCATGGAGATGTAAAGTACACCATAAGAAATATAGTTAATAATATTGTAATAACTATGTTCAGTGCCAGGGGGGACCACTGTATACCTGAAACTAATCAAAAATAATATTGAATATGAACTGTAATTGAAAAATAAAATTTAAGTAGAAGTCAAAGCTGGAGAGAGTAGGTATAAGTGGGCTACAGACTAACAACATGATGTAAAACATATGGGCCTACTTGCAGGGCACCTAAGTGGGGCAAAGGGATCTCAGGGAACTATACCAAGGGACAACCATGAAAACATACCTCTCTAAGTCACCCTTATATTCCATTGTCCTTAACCAACTGGTACTCCCTAAACCATTTGTGCCTTCTTAGAAGCAAGCAATTGGCATGGATGTGTAATTGCATACTGTTTTTCATGTGAAGATAATACTGTTGTAATTAGCTAGTTATTAATAAGAGGAAGGGAACAAAGGGGAAAGCCAGATATTATAAGCATGTCATCTGGGAAGCTTCACCAGGAAGCTGCAACTTTGCATTCCCCAGGGAACCACTGGCCCATTCCCTGCAGATCACTGGGGGAAGGAGTCCAACAAAGGGGAGATAAACACATGCACAGTGAAGCTGGGGTGACTAGGAAAGGTGCCAGTCAGTTAGTTACACCTGAAAATAGAGATCATTGGCCAGAATGGGTATGGCCACTGCAAGCCGGTAAAAATTTGGGAATACGTTAACCCCTAAACAAAGGAATTCTCTCTCTTTTGTTACTCTTGGCACTCTGTGACTCTTGGCTCTCTTGTTGTTCTTGTTGCTCTTGGTTCTTGGCTCTTGGTTCTCCAGCATTTGCCCATAGGGCCCACAGTCATGTAGACCCCACACACAATGGACTAATGGACTGCAAATGGAAACACAAGCTAAGCTACCCTGATGCTGGACTGGACTCAGCTCCAACATGGAAAGGAAACTCTGGACACCAGTTCTGATTTTAGCTCTGCTGAAGCCCCAGCTACACTTCTATGACAGAGCAAAGGGAAACAGGACCTTGGGAACTCAGGGATTTCATTCCAGGCAAATAAAAATCACTCATTCTCAGAAAATTATTTTTCTTGGAATATTGCAAGAATTCCACCCCAACTAGCAACAGGTAGGGACAAGAATGTGTCCCCTCTGGCAACAAAGGGATCAATTATAAAATCATTGACATGTCCAGTCAAGAGTAAATGGGGGGGGGGGTTGAAAGAAAAAACAAACACAATATATAAAACAATATATGTTGGCAGATCTGACAACTGATTAGATGTGGGGGGAAGCTACATTTACTAGAAGAGCAGAATATATGCTGCATTTAGTTGAACTACTAGGGAAATTGCCATTTTCCCCAGGAGAAATATACCTCTTCTAGACATATCAGACATTTCAAAACTTTGTTTTCCCCAAATAGCCAAAGGGAACATGAACGTATTTCACTGTAATAGGAACCCTAGTGGCTACTGTAACTATGCTATGTAGTGGTGGTGCAAATTCCTTTTTTTCTCTCTCTTATAACTTACTTTCTACTTATTGAAAACACAAAATGAGCCCTGGCCGGTTTGGCTCAGCGGTTAGAACATCGGCCCGCAGACCAGAGAGTCCCGGGTTCGGTTCCCGCTAAGGGCACGTACCTCAGTTGCAGTTTGTCCCTGGCCCCGGTTGGTCGTGTGGGTGGCAACCACTCGATGTGTCTCTCTCACATCGATGTTTTTCTCTCTCTCTTCCTCCCCCTCTCCCTCCCACTCTATCTGATGATAAATGCAAAAATGTCCTCAGGTGAGGATAAAAAAAAACACACACACACACACACAAAATGAAACCTAAATTAAGAAACATCAACTTATAATTCCTTGATTAAATGTTTCAGTGATTCTGGAAAATTCAGTGGCAGTTCTAATTCTGCTAGTAATATTCAGCATTTTAGAATTTAATGGTTTCTCTACCAAGTCGTGGCAAAAAATAATTGATATAAAATACATTTGATTTCTATACTACATTGTATCTGCAGAAACAGGAAATGGCAATGCCTGACTTTCTAGTTTGCAAAAATCAAATTTTATTAAACAGTCTTAGGGTTTATACAGGTATTTTAAAAAATATCACCAAATCAAATCCAGGACAATCTAAGATTCTAATGTCGCAGAAGCCTTTGATGTCACAGGCCATCTCCAACTCCATTCTATGCGAAAACCCTTTCACCTCCTTTTTGCTCTGAAACGTGCTTTTCTTTTAGTGGTATTAAAACCCCAGGAGCATTAATATCCCTAATCTTCCATTTCTTTCCCCATTTTATTTTTATTTTTCTGTTCCTAGACACAGCAGGATATGGGGGTAACTAGCATGTAACCTTGGTCAAGTCAATTAACATCCCTTGGGCCTGTTTCCTGAACTGTGAAAAAGTCTCATTGGGCAGTCTCTAAAGTCCTCACACTTCTCTTCCCAACATTTTTGGGTGTTCAGTTGAAAAACAAAATTGGTTCCCAAAATAGGCTTCTGTGGTCCATGGTACAGGTGTGCTGCACAAAGTCACGCCATTCCTTCCCGCACAAAAGACTAACTTGCCTTCTCAGGCCCCTCACTTTTTTTCTGCCAGAAATCACCAGTTGTGTCTGTATGATAAAATCTGCCTACAGAAGGCTGAGATGGGAGAGGTATTCTAAAAACTGGGGATCCAATGACTGGCCCACGGGAGGAACCTTGAAAGGAGGCCCCAGAATCGCGGCCCCTAAAGCCCAAGGGGGCGAAGGGGGCGAAGGGCATCTGGGAAACGATGGAGAATCAGAATGTGAAACTCAGAGCAAATAAAGACCCTCCCTACCAACATGCAGGCAAGTGTGACAAATCCCTGAACCCTAAACGGATCAGGAGCACAGAAACGGAAGGGGCGGGGCCTGGGCTTTGGGGCGGGGACGGGGTGGGTGCGGGAGGGAAGGGATGTACCGGGGAGCGCAGAGGCGGGACAGGCCGGGACTGTCCCTTCACCCACTCCTGGTCCAGCTCTCCGTGGTTACCCTCACTTGGCCGACCTGGAGAGGCTAGGGCACCCCGCCTGGAGCTCGCAGGAGGCCGCGGAGGTGCTGGTGTGCCCCACTGGGATCAGTGGGCTGGGCTGCGAGAGGCCTCCCGTTGTGGCTTCTACACCATTGTGTCTCCTAGCAACGTGCTGGAGTACCGGTTCACTCAAGCCCCGCCCCCTGCCAACAGGTCTAGGTGCGCAAGCGCAAGGGTTGGGCGGGGCTGCAGACCTGTGGGAGGTGGGATTGACCTTGGTGGTGTGGGAGGGGGCCTTGACTGGGCTCGTCCCTAAGAAGAGGTGGAGTGTGAGAAACGTTGTTTGCTGCGTCTTCAGTCCCAGACAGAATTCCCTTAAAAAATGGATCAGAGAACATAGACTATTGGTAATTCTGGTCCCTGGTAGTAAATACTTCCCATCTGTTCTACATCCCTTCTTATTTTGTTGGAATTAAATGAACCAGTCCACAGGATCGTGCATAATTCCTGACTATTAGTAAACCTACAATGAAGGACATCTACAGCTTTATTTTTTTCTGACACGAACTTAATGATTATATTTTAAAAATCTGTTTAATTACATCTTCCAAATTTATTTTCTCAGATTTCCAGATGTCTCTCTCTTTCTGAACTCTAGACTTGTATATCCAACATCCACTTGGTTGTCCAAAACAACCCCCTCCAAACACCTCCACCCCTACACCTGCTCCTTCCACAGCCTTCCCCTTTTCAGTAGATGGCTCCCAGAGTTCAGTCTTTCTCTTACCCTCTATATCCATCCATCAAAAAGGCCTATTTGCCTTTTTGTTTCTTTTATCCTCACCAGAGGATATGTTGATTGATTTGAGAGAGAGAGAGAGAGAGAGAGAGAGAGAGAGAGGAAAGTAGAAAGAGCAAAAATGTCGATGTGAGAGAGAAACATCACTCAGTTGGTTGCCTCCTGTATGTGCGCAGGGATCGAACCGACAACCTAGATATGTGCCCTGACTGGGAACTGAACCCACAGCCTTTTGGTGCTCTGGAAGACACTCCAACCAACTGACCCACCAGGCCAGGGCAAAACATGTTAGCTTTACTGCTGCCACCCAAGTCCAAGCCACCATCATTTTATTCCCTCTGGTTATTGCAATAGCCCTCAACAGATCTCTGTTGATACCCATAGTCTATTTTCAATACAACAATCAGTGAATTTGTTTAAGACATAAATCAGATTAGGTCACCCCTCTGCTCCCAATCCTGCAATGGCTCTCCATCTTACAGAGTACAAACCTGAGTCTTTTTTTTTTTTTTTTTTAATCCTCCCCTGAGGATATTTTTCCATTTATTTTCAGATGAGGGTGGGGGGAGGAGAGAGAGAAAGAGAGGGAGAGAGATACTAAGATTGGCTGCCTCCCGCATGACCCCGGCTAGGGCGGGGGACCGAACTGCAACTGAGGTACATACCCTTGACCTGAATAGATCCCTCGACTCTTTGGTCCATGGGCTGATGCTCCACTCTTTGATCCGTGGGCCAACGCTCCAACCACTGAGCCAAACCGGCCAGGGCACAAACCAGTCTTTACAAGGCAAGCAAACCCTACAAGATTGGCACACAACCCCTCCTTCATTGCTCGGTAGCTCTGGATCACTCCTTTCCAGCCACACTGGCCTCCTGGCTGTGCTTAGAGTAGTTCCCACATGGGGGCCTTATTAGTAGCTCCTCCCCCTGCCTGGAAGGGTCTTCCTCCCGTTATCTCTTTGTCTAATTTCTTCATCTTCAAGTCTTTGTTAATATCTTAACTTGCCCCTCCCTATCTCTCTATTTCTCTTCCATCATGTTCTCCATCCTCCCTATTATGTTCTAGTGTTTCTTTTTTCCATAGCACTTGTTATCTAATATACTATTTATGTTGCTTATTTTCTAATTTTTATTGTTTATTTTATGCTAGAGTGTAATTCCATAAAGACAGAGATCTTATTAACGAGTCTCCTAGAACAGTGCCTAGTACACAGTAGGTGCTAAAGCAATACATATCAAATGAATATGTTTCACCACCATCACCACCACCAATGCCCCTATGACACTGTGGAAGTGGTATACCATGGTGGCTAGTAGTATGGTGTCTAAGGCATGACCTTCTATTTGAATCTGGGCTTTAACACAAGCAACATAACCTTCTGCAAGTAACTTAACTGCAGTTTTCTTATCTGTAAAGTGAAGACAAAAACCTATCTGATGGAGTTGTGAGGGTGAAATAATAAATATAAACCATTTTAGGACAGCATCTGGAACTACATAAATGATAGGTATTATTATTTCCACTAGAACGTGCACTCATTACCACATAGGTTTTTCTCTGCTTTGCTCACTGCTGTATCTTTAGTGTCTAGAACGGTATCTGGCACACAGTAGATGGTCAGGGACTGTTTGTTGAGTGAATCAGTGAACCCACACCATTCCATTTCCTGGAGTATTGCGGCAGCTTCCCACCCAGACTCCCTGCCCCATGTTGCCTGGGTGTTCTTTTTAACCTTGACTCCAGTGGTTCTCAAATGTTAGGATCTATCAGAATCTCCTGGAGGGTGTGTTAAAACAGATTGAAAACAGATTGCTGGGCCCCACACCCAGACTTTCTGATTTAGTAGGTCTCAGCTGGGGTAGAGAATTTTTATTTCTAACAGTTTCCCAAATACTGTTGGTGATGATCTTCCCGGGTCCACACTTTGAGAAATACTGTTCTAATCTAACTTGTCACTCCTTGTTTCAAACTACCCAGGCTTCCCACTGCCACTCAAGTTAAAGTTTAAACTCTTTGGCTTGTGTAGAGGCCCTCATGGTCTGGTTCCTTCTTACCTGGTTTAGCCTTGAATACCCTTGTTAAGTCCCTCTTATTTCACCTCTTTTGAGCCCAACACTTTGGTTAAAAAGAACTATTTTCAGTGCCCATTCCAGGGACTTCCACTGTTCTAGGGCCTGGAAGCTGAACTCAAATTCACCTTCTCTGCTCAGTTTTTCTGATGGCCTCTTTCTTCTTGCAAAATTGAGTTCTCTCCTTGGTCTCCACTCTATACCTTGAGCACAGACAGTCCCATTAGAGTACTGTAAAACTTCCTTTCCATGGGTTTCCCTTTCTGCCAGACTGTGATCTCTTGGTATGCCATGGCTGGTTGCTTTATGTACTTCCAGGTTCAAGCACAGTGCCTGGCACTTAGTAGATGCCAAGTAAATAATAATAGCTAATATTTATTGAACACTTACCATTTTCCAGGGCTTTGGGTAGCTCTCCTTCCTTCCTTCCTTCCCTCCTTCCCTCCTTCCCTCCTTCCCTCCTTCCCTCCTTCCTTCCTTCCTTCCTTCCTTCCTTCCTTCCTTCCTTCCTTCCTTCCTCCCTCCCTCCCTCCCTCCCTTCCTTCCTCCCTCCCTTCCTTTTATCCAGTTAAATAATAATGCTTTTTCATTAATCAGAGAGAGGGTTGAGGGTAGAAAGTGAGAAGAGGTAATGATGGTGGAGAGATATATGTAACTAATGCAAAATAAGCATACAGTTTTTAAACCACCGTCTATTATGTGAGTTAGCCACGTATATCTTCTTGCTCCATCAGCTCCTCTAGGGAAGGGGTATCTTTGCCAATCTTGTTTACTTTGTCACCATTCTCCCATACACTATGCAAACATTTTCTTACAAACCTATTGATCTATCATTGAAATGTAAAAAACAGCAAATATTTAGCAGCATATAGTTTGGTAACTTTTGACATATGTGTACACCTGTGAAATCATCACCACAATAAAGATAATGAACTTGTTCATTTGTGCCCTCAGACAACTGCTGATTTGCTTTATGTCACTTTTGATCATCTCACATTTTCTATAATGTTATATAAATGGAATAATACCATATGCACTTATCTTTTATCTGGCTTCTTTCACTCAGCATAATTATTTTGAGATTCATCCATGTTGTTTTAGCAACTCATTCCTCCGCCCCCTTTTGAAATATAATTGACACATAATATTGCATCAGTTTAAGGCATACAACATAATGACTTGATATATGTATAAACAGCCAAATGATTACTACAATAAGTTTAGTTAACATCCATCACCTCACATAGTTAGAATTTTGTTTTCTTGTGATGAAAACTTTTAAGAATTTACTCTCCCAGCAACTCTCAAATATACAATTCAGTATTGTCAACCATAGTCACCAGGCTGTACATTACATCTCCAAAAAGTATTCATTTTATAAGTGGAATTGAGTACCTTTTGACCACGTTCACCCATTTCTCCCACTCCCCACTGATAACCACCAATCTGTTCTCTGGGGAGACCTTATTATTACCTCCATTTACAGATGAGAAAACTGAGTGTTAAGGAGTTTACCTTAAACAAGATCACACAAATTGCAATGGGCCTCCAAAATCCAGTGACTAGACTCTTAGCCTCTGAGCTATATATTTTGACATGTTAGCTTGTATGAATTCATACATTTCTCTGCTAGTTCTAAGCCAAATATCCTCTCAACTTCTTCAAAAACAGAAATCAGAATATAGGGAAAAGTCACAAAACGGAAGATAAGCTGTCTGCAGTTAAATCTTATGATTTAGTACATCTTGAATTTTAAAATTGTTAACCCTTAGTGGTAAGCATAGTACCTTGTTTTTATTTTAAATATTAATAAAATACATATTATATACATTATTTTACATTGCTTTTTGTTATGGGTTCAATTATGCTCCCCATCCCCAATTCATATGTTAAAGTCCTAATCCTCAGTATTTCAGAATATGACCTTACTTAGAAATAGGTTTGTTGCAGATGTAATTAGTTAAGATGAATTATACTGGAGTAGGGTGGGCCCCTAATCTTTATTATAGGGACTAGTGTCCTTATAATAAGGGGAAATTTGGACACAGACACTGTTATGGACTGAATGCTGTTTCCCTATAATTCATATCTTGAAGCCCCCACCCCCAATATGAACATGTTTGGATACAGAGCCTTTAAAGAGGTAATTTATTGCCTGGCTGGTGTGGCTCAGAGGTTGAGCATTGACCCATGCACCAAGAGGTCGCCAGTTTGATTCCTGGTCAGAGCACATGCCCAGGTTGTGAGCCAAATCCCCAGTGGGGGGCATGCAGGAGGCGGCCAATCGATGTATTCTCTCAATGTTTCTATCTCTCTCCCTCTCCTTTCCTCTCTCTCTAAAATCAATAAAGAAAAAAATTTTTTAAATAGGTGATTTATTAAAGTTAAATAATGCCATAAAGGTAGGGCCCTAATCTAATAGGACTGATGTCCTTATCAGAGGAAGAGATACCAGGGATGTGAGAAAAGACCCTATGAGGACACAGCAAGAAGCTGGCTATATGAAGCCAAGGAGCGAGAAACCAAACTTTCTGACATATTGATCTCTGATTTTAAGCCCCCAGAACTGTGAGAAAATAAATTTCTGTTGTTTAAGCCACTCAGTCTGTGGTGACTGCTCTTCAGTCCTGCTGAGACAGAATAAATTAAGGACTTTGAAGTTCACAAAGCTTTGGCATTGCTGAAAGAAAGAGATTCCCAACTGGGAAATGAGGAAACAGCCATAGCCAATGTTGACCATATTTCAGTTTTCTTTGCTAGCATCCTCTTGGGAATCAGTATCCAGAACATTGGGCTTCTCCTGAAAATCTTTTATTTGAATCTTGAAGGTGCCAAAGCCTAGTAAATGATTGTGTCTTCCTCCACAAGAGCCAAATGTATGGCTCACATCTTCCAACAGTGCATGTGTACATGTTTGTGGGCTATGCTTACCCATCTAGCTTTTCTTTTTCCTTTATTCCCAACTCTCCCACAATTTCTCTTTATTCTTTCATACTATATTCATTGAGGAAATAAGAGAGGATAAATCAGTGTGTAACCCACCCCTTTATTATATATTGTTTCTGTTAAAAGTGTTTTTGAAAAATTGTTAACTAATATGTAACCCGTGGATAAGTGGCATATTTGTGTAAGGGTTCCAGGAAATACAGGGGAGGAGGCTGACTCCAGGCATCTGATGTACTGGTTCCAGGAGACTTGTTGACTCTAAACCATAAAAACAGGACTTCTGCTTGACCAATTTCAAGATAATCATCAGAACAGACTGTGCTGCCTCACACATAGAGAACTTTCAACCCTCCTCCCCATAATTTCTTTGTTCTGCTTTCCCTTTCCCTTCTAATAAAAACATCTGCCTGTGCTGAGATGTTAAGATGGTCTTTAGGACGGGAGTCCACCATCTTCTCAGGCTGATGGCACTTGAATAAACTGTCTTTCTTGGCACCAGCACCTGTCTTGGAAGTATTGGCTTTAGAAGCGGCAGGCAGCCAAACCTGGTTTTGATATCAAGTGGACAAATAAATAAGATGGGCGTTTTTGTTTTTGTTTTTTTTTCAATCATCACCTGAGGATATTTTTCCATTGATTTTTAGATAGAGTGAGAAGGAGAGAGAGAGATACACAGAGAAACATTGATGTGATTGGTTGCCTCCCAACCTGCAACCAAGGTATGTGCCCTTGACTGGGAATTGAACCTGTGACTCTTTGGTCCATGGGCCAACACTCTAACTACTGAGCCAAACCAGCCAGGGCAAAATGAACATTGTCTTGACCTGCCTTGTCAGGAGCTTCAAATTCTGTCAGAGGTAGACACACTGGAGTCTCCAGCTACCAGGCTCGCTGCAGAATTTGTCTTTAGGTATAGACAACCTAGTCAAAATGATAGCCCTTCTTTATTTTGAGACAAATCATCTTATACTGAATCAAAGGTGTTGGTAGTAGTATACTATCAGAGTTCTGTACTCAAATTAGTGATTATGGTGTCTGTACCTCTCCACAAAACCACCATTCTTTATCTTCTCTTTTCTTTCCCCTTCCACCACCTTCTCCTTTAAAAAAAGGGGGGGGGGAGGGAAGAGATAAACCACAGAACTTATACGCATGTATGCATAACTGATGGACATGGACAACAAAGCTGGGAGGGGGTGGGGGGTTGGGGAGGAGGGTGTCAATGGGGAAAAAAGGAGAAACATCTATAACAAAAATAAATTAATAATAAAAAAAACATTTCATGAGAATCTGTATTTGAATAGAACTCTGAGTAGCATGTGTCAACATAAGAAACATTCAAACCTGTGAAGAATTTTTGTGAGTTTATTTGAGCCAAAACTGTCAGCAATTTCTGGGAAGCAAAATCTCAATGGATTGAGATAATGCTCCAGAGAATGGTAGTTTTGCACCTTATTTTATACATTACGATCAAAAGAGAAGATGCAAGTGGTTACACGAAATCCATTGGTGAGCGATTAGGGAGGAGGGAGAAAGCAAATCGGGGAAATCTCTGGGATTAGATGAAAAGTAAAATAATAGACCCATCTTTTACATACATGGGTACAGGATAGTTAACAGTCAACAATTAACTCAATGACAATGAGGAGATTTGTGGTCTCTGCAGAGTAGTCCCTGTGCTTGAGGGATCTGGAAAAAGGAAAATTACTTTGCTTTGACATTCCAAAGATATGTAATCGTAGATGCAAAAAGACAACAGACAGGCTCAGTTAAGGTAAAGATTGACCTTTGTCAGGGAAGATGCTGGCCTAGAACATGACTACCTGCTATAAACTGCTTTTAGTTAAAGTTTTAATTTCAGGCCATCCTTTGTGGTTACTTTAGGTCTCCGAGTTTGCAAGGCTGCCATGCAAGCCTTCCCTGAGCTTGTCAGGTTAGCATGTGGCTGCGTGCTAACATAAGGCTGCAGAAACATGTTGATATTCTCTGAGAGTGGCATTCTGACTTCTGATTCCCCTGGTTAGAATTCAATTGTTCCTGGATTTATTCCTATATTATTTTGTGCTTCTGTGGAAACATTCGTTTAGCATGTTCTGCAAACTCGTCTTTAAATAGATTGATAACTACTTGAGGGCATATCTTAGTTACCTATGTAACCACTGCAAGGCTTGTCACTGTGCTATGCACAAAGCGTCAAAAGTGTTTGTTTGTTATTATATTGTGGTGTCTGAGAAGGGAGGGCACAATAAATGCCACTGTGACTGTTTGGTGAATCTTTAAAAAATATATTTTTATTGATTTTTGAGAGAGAGGGGAAGGGAGAGAGAGATAAAAACATCCTTTGGCTGCCTCCTGCACGCCCCCTACTGGGGATCCAACCCGCAACCTGGGCATGTGCCCCAATCCCGAATAGATCCAGGATCTCTCAGTCCATGGGACAATGCTCAATCCACTGAGCCACACCGGCTGGGCTATTTGGTGATCTTAACACTTTAACAAATCTTTTCATAAAAGTTGCTTTGGTGCTTAAAAATTTCCAAACTGTCCCCCATCACCCTACCACTTATTTTTCCTTTTATATAACTTGCAAAATATATAGCTCAAAAGGACCCTGAAGAGGGAGTGAGGCTAGCAGCTAATCTGTTCTTGGAAATCTTTACTTGTCTGCCCTAGAACATGCATCTGAGTTGTGATCATCAGAGATGTGCATTCAGTTTGGAGTTTTAAATGGAAAACGGGAACTAATCGTTATTGAATCTACGATGAGTAGGATACAATTTTTTTTTTTCTCATACCACGGTTATCCCATAAGGTAGAAGCTGGGAAGAGGAGAAGGGAAACTGAGCTAGGCTTTCAGGCTGTCAGTGGACAAGCAGGAAGAGGAGCACAGTCAGATTTCAAGAGAGGCTCTGCATCCCCCTTCGCATCTTTGGGTGGAGCCGCCTGCTACGGGTGTTCTTTCCCTGCGCGCCACTGTTCCTGCACAGGCAACCAAAACGACACCGTGCTGTGTCAAGGTTTCCAGCAGGAGCCACCCTCCTCGCTACACCCTAGATCCTACCCGGCCGCCCCAGCCCCACGCTCTGCGGCGATCTCACTGCAGCTCACCGCCGTTCTGACATTTAAATCCTCAGGTCCCCAGCGGCGGAAACGCCCCTCGGTACCGCCCCCTCCCGCCGCAGGGCTCCTATGATTGGACGTGGCTGAGCCCGGCTGGCCAATGGTGAGGCGGCAGCAGATTCCCGGAAGTGTCGCCGGTGGAGCATTCCTCGGCTTCCGCGGCGGGCTTGGTTGGGGTCTAAATCGCCGGTGTTGGCCGGCGCTATGAGTTCTTTCCAGGGGCAGATGGCTGAGTATCCAAACGTCTCCATAGACCGATTCGACAGGGAGAATCTCAGGGCCCGCGCCTACTTCCTGTCCCACTGCCACAAGGGTGAGTGAGCGCGGCGTGCCGCCCTCTCCCCGGGGACCGGGGCTGCGCGGGGTCTGGCCCCGCGGGGAAGTCCCCGGGAGCTGGCGAGGAGCGAAGTCGGGCGTCGGGGTCCCGGAGCGGGGGCGTGCGGGCTTTGGGGGGCCAGGAGAGAGGCTGGCACCTGCACCTTGTCCCAGTCTGGCTCTACAGCCTCTGAGGCTTTCTTTTCTCATCTGTACTCTGCCAGGTGCGCTCTGAACCGGGGCAGTTTGATGAGGCACACTGTTAGCTTTGGGAGCTCTCCTGGCGGCCAGTAGTCAGAGGCTGGCGAGGATTGCTGAGTTCTTCTCCCACACCCTCGCTGCTCTGTTACAGGGGAGAATGTGACGGGGTTCCGCTACACTGCCCTAACGTTTATTAACAAGCAGGCACACTCACGCTCAGAAATCAAACGTCCTGTCTGTAAACTCGCCAGTTGCAAGCCCCCACGCCCCTTAGATATTTTGTTCACATCCAACAGAAAAGGTTCATAAAATGAAGGAAGAATATGGTTTACCTTGTAGATGGCCAGGTCAGGCAACCATAATACCAAGACTGCACAGCTGGGTGCGGTTAGGGATGGAGCCTGAACCTTCAAACCCTAATGATAGGCTAGGTGCTCCAGACACGGCTGGGGCGTCTCTAAAACATTTTAGCCATCTGCAGAGATGGCATATCACTAATTCCACAACCATTGTCTGTTTTCAATATCTGTTACGCTGATTAATGGGTCACTAACTTCAATGCAAACAGTTTTAATATTCATTATGCTAATTAGCACAGCCTTTGGCATTGAGAGGTGAAGATAAGCTGAAGCACTCTAGTAGCTGCTTGTAGGAGTGTGGGCTTCCAGGGCAGGTTGAGTAAGATGCTCCCAACCGCTCTTGAGTGAATTAGGGCATTAACAAACATATGCACAGACATATCACACAGTGTAATTTTAAAGTCAGTTACAGATGTCAAGTGAAGACCAACTGTTGTCCTGTATGTGGAATCAATCACTTGAACCTGGTGCAAATTGTTGAAGTTAACTGCTTTGGGGAAATAACATTCTTGCTCAAAGCCACCAATGATTTCTGTTTAATGAGGCAAATCTGAAGCTCCTCTCGCCATTTGCTAAACACCACTGTGAGCCTCTTTGAGGGTCTTTTTGCTTATTCTTGAGAATAACATTTTCGGGGTCTTGTTTTTCATTGAGAATCTGCTGCTGGATGAGGATGTCCCTGTTTTTACCTTTTGTGTTAAGTCTCACTGGAGTTTCTGAACGTGTTAGCCATGATTAAAGTATGGCAAGGGGGCTTCCCTTTGTGTTTAGGAGTAATGAGTTTGGAGAAAGAATTCAAAAGGAATCTGTGAAATCATCATTAGTTTGTACATTAAAGCAAGAAATTACTCTTTGAGAAGTTTATAGTAATATTTCCTGTTCTCAAATCACACGTGGGTCTGTTTATTCAACCGGGGTAAACTCATCAAGGGCAAGCACTCAGCTTCTGCTTTTGGTGATTTCCTGTGTTTTTAACCTTTTTGAGAAACAGACTTTTTTGGATGTTCTATGGACTAAATTGTGCCCCTCTCACCCAGTCATATGTTGAGGCCCTAACCCCGATGTGACTGTCTTTGGAGATAGGGCGTTTCAGAAGTAACAAAGTGAAATGAGGTCATAAGGGTGGGGTCCTAATTTGATAGGACTTATAAGAAGAGGAAGAGATCTCTCTCTCTCTTTCTCTTTCTCTTCACACACACCCCTAGGAAAAGTCATGTGAACAGACAGCAAGAAAATGGCTGTCTGCCAGCCAGAAAAAGAGGTCTTACCAGAATCCTACCTTGGACTTCAGCCTCTAGAACTGTGAGAAATAAATTTCTGTTGTTTAAGCCCCCCCCGGTCTATGGTATTGTGTTATGACAGCCCTAGCAGACTAATACATAACATCTGATAAAAATCTATGGACCTTTTTGTTAGAAAAAATGCACATAAACATGTTGCTATGACATTTTGATACAATTTGGGGTAGGCCATGGACCCACTTGATGCTAGTTTATGGCCCATCTGGAACCCAGTGCTGTGCTTGGAGTGAACTAGACTTTACTAACCATCAGTGAGGCCTGGAGGACGAGAGGGGACCCATGGCCTGAGGTAGTCACCTAGTGTTGCGAAGGACCCCTTCAGGGGACAACTTATGATGATTTATTCTGGTCAAGGAAGAAGAAAAAGGCCCTGAAAATGAGTCTCTGGGTGCACTTCTAGCAGCATAAAGCAGACTCACTCAGGCTCTGTTGGACAGGAAGAGACCTGGAGAGGTAGGTGTGTGAGGGGGGTTCTTAATAACACAGCTCTAGGGTCTGCCTGCTGACCTAGTTTCAGAGCACGGAGCAGAGTCCCGAGTCTGCCTCCTTTTTGCCATGACACAAACTCTCTGGAAACCCCAGTTAGTGAGATTCCCACTTTTTGGTGTACCCACAGGCCCTAAGAGCCTAGGCCAGGAGTGATCTGAGAAGATTCAGCCTCTGAGGGGGCAGGTGGACTGTCCTGTGGAGGCACCTGTCCGGGGAAGGTCTGCCACATGAGATATAGTGACTGCCTTGTGTTCACTGGAGTCAAGGATCACCACATATAAACTACACGGGTCTGGCGGGTTTGGCTCAGCGGTTGGAGCGTCACCCCACAGACCAAAGGGTTTTGGGTTTGATTCCTGGTCAAGGGCATGTACCTGGGTTGCAGGTTCGATCCTCAGCCCCTTGGGGTTGAGCGGGAGGCAGCCAGTCAATGTCTCTCTCACATCAATGTTTCTCATTCTCCCTCCCTCCCTTCCACTCTGTCTAAAAATCAATGGAAAAATAGGTGAGGATTATACTGAAGCATGTGTTTAGGTGGTAATTAGAATAATTAGAATTGATTTGATTTAATTAAACAATTTAGAAGTGTTTGGTCATTGTTATCTAGGCCTTTGCATGCTCAAGGTTCAGAATGTATTAGAATGCATTCTATGTTTAATGTGCTGTTTGGTTTAAATGTTACCTGTCTTTAAATGTTATCTTTCCGTGTCTGTTAATTTAGAAGTGGAGCAAGCCTGTGTGGATAGAAATATCCCACTTTTCAACCCAGCAGTCATAGTAGGAGGCGAAGATAACAAAACTCTTCTTATTCTGGCCTGAACCTGAAGGATTTCCTAGAGGATTCCATGGAAGCGATCTTGAATTTCAAGATGGACTAAATTAAGTGACAAATTGGATGGGTCACAGAGATCAAGGACTGAAGGGTGGTTGGATTGAAATGAAAGAAGGGGGTAAAGGAAATTGCTGGAAGCAGTTCTGAATGAGACCCTGTGGCTGCTCAGAGTGATTTAGACTCTGCCCTAAGATTCAGGGGACCATTCTCCTTTTAAATGGCTTCTAAAGGCTCAGAGGAAGAGATAGATGGTCAACTTTTATTGGTTCCTGTCCTGTTTTCAGGTGGATTCTTCACCTGCAAAAGAGATAGCCAATAGCCCATACAAATCAATTCTCTTATAAAAGTGAACTTATGTATTTTCTCTTAAAAGGAAGTTTAAAAATAGCAGACACCTGAGTTTCCTTGGTAAGTAAACCTTTGCAAAAATAATGTGTTTGATTTTTCATTCTTTTGTTTTTAGATCACATGAAAGGATTAAGAGCCCCGGCCTTGAAAAGAAGGTTGGAGTGCAGGTAATTTATTTTCCTACTTATTTGTGTTTGTGTGTCTGTCTTTAAGTAACCATTTTAATTGAGCTATAGCACCTATACAGAAGAGTACATACATCATAAAGGTACAGTCTGATGAACTTTTACAAGTGAAGCTTCCACCCAAATCAAGAAATAGAACAGAACCAGTATACCTGTTCTTCCTCCCAGTCAGCCCCCTCTCCCTAAGGTCACCTCTGTTCTGACTTTTGTCTTCATGGTTTAGCTTTGGCTTTTGAACTTTATGTAAATAGAATCATACTGACTAGACTTCTATTTCATTTAACATCTTTGTATGATTCATCTGTGCTATTGGATGGGCAGCAGTCTGTTCGTTTTCATTTCTTTAAGAGAGAGAGAGTGTGTGTGTGTGTGTGTGTGTGTGTGTGTGTGTAAATGGTTGTTTCACTATAAAGAATCATATAATACTGTTGGATTTTTTCTTAAAGTTGAACTATTGTATTCTTTTCCTGCAGCCATTACCTAAATCTAAATTCCATATTCCCAAGATACATGTTTGGAAAGGGTCCTATTGACTTTTTGACTTTTGAACCAGTGAATGTCAGGCTAAGTGCTATCTATTTGCTAAGGGATATCAGTAGTCTATGTTCTTGATAATGACTGTTATGTTTATTGAGTACTTATATATATATGCAAGGCACTACATGTTTATTAGTTCAGCAGTTTCTTTGAGTGCCTGTGATGAGTCAGGCACTATGCTGGATGTTGACAATACAATAGTGAGCAATCTGGATGAAAATCCCTGTCTTCTTAAAGCTGACATCCTCATTAGAGCCCTTTGATAACTTTTTGAATAGATATTCCTATTATTTAGATATTATTATTATTATTGACATTATTTCTATTTTACAGATGAGGAAACTGAGGAACCAGAGAGGTTAAATTAGTTGCCCAAGGTCACACAGCCAGTAGGTGGCAGGACTAGGATTTCAACCAGGTCTGTCTGATTTTAGAGCCTGTGTATTAGTTACCTATTGCTGTGTAACAAATTACCCTAAAACATAGTGACTTAAACCAATTAATAATGTATTCTCTCTCTCAGTTTCTATGGGTCAGGGATTCTGACGGAGCACAGTGGGGATGGCTGGTTTCTGCCTGACTGGGCATCATATGGGGGCTGACCTTACCTGAAGGCTCCTTCTTTGCAGGTCTGACACCTGGGCTGAGACACTCAGACACCTGGGGCTCCTTGGGCATGCCTGTGTCTAAAATGTCTTCAGAATCGTTTCAGGATAGCTGGACTTTTAAAAAAATCCTCACCCAAGCACATGTTCCTTGATATTTAGAGAGGGGGGGAGGAAGAGAGAGGGAGAGAGAGAGAGAGAGAGAGAGAGAGAGAAAGAGAGAGAGAGAAAGAAACATCAATATATGAGGAAAACATCAATCAGTTGCCTCTCATGTGCACCCCAACCTGGGAACAAACCCACAAGCTAGATAGGTATGTGCCCTGGCTGGGAATCAAACCCGCAACCTTTCAGTGTACAGGACGACACTCTAACCAACTGAGTCACACGGGCCAGGGCAGGATAGCTGGAATTCTTAAATGGAAACTCAAAAAATAAACAAGTGTATGTGTCAGGAGAGAGCTAGCAGGCAGCCATATTGCCTGGAGTTGATCCTCAAAAGACTTGTGATATTACTTCCGTTATGTTCTGTTGGTTAAGACAGTTACAAAGTTCCACCCAGGTTCAGGGGGAGATTAATATAGAGACTTCCTGTCGATGGAGGGATTTCCATGTCCATTTTGTAAGAAGACTGTGTATGGATGGGTTATACATCGGTGTGGCCATCTTTGGAAAATACAGTCTGCCACAGACTGTATTCCTAACCTCTAAGCTATACTGTTGAATTTTTAAAATTTATCATGAAATTGATCTCTGCTCACTAAATAAAAACAAAACAAAACACAAAACAGAATAGATATATATGAAGCAAAACACAGAGTCTTCTGTTCCCCTCCCCAACCTTCTTTTCATTCCCCGAGGGTACATTAGCATTTGGTGGTATCTTTCCAGACATACCTGATATGTACAGAAATGCATCTTTAACAAAGTTGGTGAGGGTCAACCTTTTGAGAAGGTCAGAGGACACTGTTTTTTCCATCTGCTTCTTCCCTGTCCCTTTACATTCTCAATGGGACTGAGATAGTCACTGGGGTGTTGGCATGTTGGGAACTACACTAAGACTTCTTTTGTTGGCTCAGATTCTGAATTATTCGAGATGAACTGACAGATGATGAAATGTATTTCCTAGTCACCAAGATGGCTCATTTTGGATCGTGCTGAAATCACTTTCTTTTTCTTTCTCTTGCAGCTTGAAGGTTTACTTATACTGTTCGCCTGTTACTAAAGAGTTGTTGTTAACGAGCCCGAAGTACAGGTTTTGGGAGAAAAGAATTGTAAGTTTTATTTTTTGAATGATGCTAATTCTCCTTTTTCGACTGGGAAATATTTTTTGAGGTAGATTGAACAAAGCACTGGAATTATTCAAAGACCAATTCCTCACACACTATGTTTATCTACATTCATTACAATATTGATACTTTCCCTGGCCAGTTTTTCTCAGTGGTTAGAGCGTCAGCCCATGGACCAAAGAGTCCCGGGTTTGATTCCAGCCAAGAGCATGTACCTCAGTTGCGCTTTGTCCCCGGTTGAGGTCATGCAGGTGGCAACCAATCGATGTGTTTCTCTCACATCTGTGTTTCTCTCTCTCTCTTCCTCTCTCCCTCCTGCTCTATCTGAAGATAAATGCAAGAATATCCTCAGGTGAGGATTAAAAAAGAAAACAAAACAATATTGATAGTATTTGCAGTTTAGCGGTTTAAAAGAGGTCAACATTTTATTTTTGATTTGCTTTTCTTGTCCCTCAACAGTTTGATCTTGGTTCTTAGTTTTGTTTTATCTCATTGACTCTCTCACTAAGTTGCATTTTAATACTCAACAGTGTAAAATGGTCATTAACATAAGTGATAAATCCTTTATTTAGACCATGGGATAGATTAGGAAAAAATAAATAAAACTTATGGGTTATAATAAGAAAGGGCTAACAACCAGAGTAAAAATAAAATGAGTAATTTTGAATCTGGCAGAATAAAATAGATCTAATTAATGGAAGGGAGATACAGTAAAGGGGAGAAAACAGAAGTGTGGTACTTAGAAAATGTGAAGATGGCGGGAAAAATTCTATTATTACAGTAATTACTATAAATATTAATGGATTTAATTCAATTGTTGATCAAAAGACATGTTCTCAGCTTAGGTTAAAAAAATGAGAAAGATCCACTAGCCTTAATCTACAAGAGACACAATGAAAACAAAAGGATGAATGCAGGTTGAAATGGGGAAAAAAAGGAAAAACATACAGTAAACAATTAGAAGCTAAAAATGCCAGAGTGGCAATTTTTATATCATACAAAGTAGAATTGAAGGCCAAAAAAATCCTAAGTTTTAAAGAGGATGCTATTTACTATTAAAAGGAACAATGGCTCAAGAAGATATGAACATACATGCAATTGACAAAGTAGCCTTAACCAGGATAAAGTAATAACTGATCACCCATGCTTGATCAGAGAAAGAGAACCACAGTAAGTGAAGGGAATTAGGGCTCATTATGTGGGTCAAACTCTAAGTAGTTGTGAGAGTTGGCAGAGAAGTCTGAACAAGTGTCATAATCTGTCTTTTGTTTGACTGCTGACAGCTTTCAACTCCCACTTCCTCTCTCCCCTTGTGCCCCACATCTGGGCTAACTGATACAAAAGCCTACCCCTCCCTTGGCGCCCACTTGAGGTTCAAACCACGCAAGCTTAGACCCACCCCCAACCGCAGTAAGAACAGGGCCACAAGCTCCTGCTATCTCTCAGACCACATGAGCCACTTCTAGCCTGGGATTGCCCCCCTCTTCCCAGAAAGTCCCCTGATGTGAGTACTGCTGTGTTTTCATGCCCTTTGGTGCATGGGTGGCATCTTCTATCTCTACCTCCAACCTAGCAGCGAGGGTGGAGTCCATCCTCTCTCCACAAAGGGACATAACAGCAGGGCTGTAACCTTGGCCTTGGTATTGGCCTAAAGTTGCTCTGGGTCAGCCTGGCCAGCAGTTAGGAAGGAAGCTGAGAAAGAAGTGGAGAAGAGCAGAGACAGGCTGGAATCCACAAGGACAAACTGGAAGCTGTGTCTGCCTTTCCCTGCTCGCAGCCCCAGTAGTGCTGCTACTCCCTTTGCCACTGAGCTCCACTCATCTGGCCCAGGACCTGAGAGGCTGAAGGAGGACAGGTAGCCAGCGTATCCCCAGAGGATAGCGTTGGCTGCCGTCCTGCCACGTGTCTGTGAGTTGAGCCAGCAGATCAGCAACGCACATGAGTTGTTATAATTTCTGGTGCCCTGCAGAGCATTAAAGAATGGCTGTGGGTTCACTTCTGCCTTCTAAATCTCAACCCTAAGCTGGAAATATGCATGGAAGGGACTTCTAGGATAGTTCCATTTCAGCTAAGTTGATGTAGGCCAAGGCCATCTCACAATTCAAGCGGGAAAAAGGAACTCAACAGTTCTAGCTGGAGTGCTTCCCACACCACTCTCAGGGAGTAGGAGAGGAAGGAGGCAGGAAATACGTGAAAATACAGAAGATTTGAATGACATACTTGGTAAATTTGAACTAAGAGAAGTATAGAGCTTTAAACCCAACAGAGAAAACAAGAGCTTTTACAGAAATTGTCTAAATACTATGTCACAAAAGAAATTTTAAGAAATCCTAGTGATCTGTCCTTCGACCATAATGCAATGATGTTGGAAATCAGAAATAACAGGAGAGCTAAAGTCATCCCATTATATGCATATGGGAACTAAATGTATACAATAAACAACTCTAGGTTAAAGAGGAAATTGTAAAAAAATATATACTACATAGAACTGATGGACAGTGAAAACGTGACTTGTGGAACAGCTGAATTAGTACTTGAAGGGAGATTATAGCATTAAATACATTTCTTAGAAAGAAAGACTAGAATTAAATGGAGTGTCTTCAACTCAATAAGAAGGAAAAGGAACAACAAAGCAAATCTAAGGATATGTGAAAGAAGGAAATAATAAAGCTAAAAGGACAAGATAGTGATACAGAGACTACCACAGAAAATGGAAATGAACAAAACTAAAAGCTGGTCTTCACAGAATTAGAGATAAATATCTGCCAGTATTGACTTCAAAAAGATGTGTATAAAAATACAAAACGAGCCCTCGCCAGTTTGGCTCAGTGGTTAGAGTGTCCATCCGCGGACCAATGAGTCGCGGGTTCAATTCCGGTCGGGGGCACGTACCTCGCTTATTTGTGGTTCGTCCCCAGCCCTGGTAGGGTCATGCGGGAGGCAACCAGTTGATGTGGCTCTGTCACATCGATGCTTCTCTCTGTCTCTCTCTCTCTCCCTCCCTCCCATTCTATCTGATAATAAGTAGAAAAGTATCCTCAGGTGAGGAATAAAAAAACAAACAACGATAAAGGGAAAATAATTATTAATAACAGCAATGCATTTTTTTTTACATTTGCTATGGTAGTGTATTTGATAATTTAGACAAAATGGATAAATATCTGGAAAAGTAGGAAAATACCAAATTGAGGCAAGAAAAGTAGAAAACTTGACTAGATCAGTAACCATTCAAGAATTTAAAACAATTTTGCCCTGGGTGGTTTGGCTCAGCGGTTAGAGCATCGGCCTGCGGTCCAGAGAGACCCGCGTTCGGTTCCCGCTAAGGGCATGTACCTCGGTTGCAGTTTGTCCCCGGCCCCTGGTTGGGTCGCGCGGGAGGCAGCCACTCGATGTGTCCCTTTCACGTCGATGTTTCTCTCTCTCTCTTCCTCTCTCTCCCTCCCACTCTATCTGAACAAAAAATGGAAAAATGTCCTCTGGTGAGGATAAAAAAAAATAATAATTTAAAACAATTTTTAAGATCTCTTCTTCAGTAAAGCCCCACGCCCACATGGTTTTATAGGTACATTTTGCCAAATGTTAGAGAACAAGTAATCCCTATACTAGATGAATTACTGTAGAGATAATAAAATAATCCACTCAACCCTGCTGGTAAAATAGGTAATAATAGTACATGGGGAGAAAAGGCCATTTCGTATGTGAACATAAAAAGATGAAAACTTTCGTTCTTTCATTCATCATCTACTTATTGAATGCCTCTCCGTGTCAGCTGCTGTCCTAGTAAAATGTGCAAGTACACCTTGGAGCAGGTCAAATCTGTGAATTAGGCCAACATGTCATGGACAGGTCCAGCACAAAACCTAAATACATACAACACATGACTACATGCTTCACAGAGACTCAGGTTCAAAGGGATGGGAGGTGAAGGGAGGAAGAGGGAGTTCGTGGAAATAGAATTGCTGTCAAAGGAGATACAAGTTTATAAGGCACTTAATATATGTTGCCACATCAACCTCGAGAAAGGTATTTCAACTTTCAAGCTGTTTAAAACATTTATTATAGTGAAATTAGAAATTGTTAGAGAGCCTGTAACTTCTTCTCTTAGTCCCCTTTCAGTGTTTGGGATGGCAAAGGCATATAAACCATGAAAAACTGTGGAAATGGCCAGTTTGATTCCTGGTCAGGACACATGCCCAGGTTGTGGGCCCAGTCCCCAGTGAGGGGCATGCAGGAGGCGGCCAGTCGATGTTCTCTCGCATCGATGTTTCTATCTCTTTCTCCCTCTCACTTCTTCTCTCTCTAGAATCAATAAAGAGTCCGGCTGGTGTGGCTCAGTGGTTGAGCGTCGACCCATGCACCAAGAGGTCGCTGGTTCGATTCCCGGTCAGGACACATGCCCAGGTTGTGGGCCAGATCTCCAGTGGGGAGCATGCAGGAGGCGGCCAATTGATGTTCTCTCTCATCGATGTTTCTATCTCTCTCTCTCCCTCTTGCTTCCTCTCTCTCTAAAATCAATAAAGGAAAAAAATAAATAAATAAAATAAATAAAATAAAATCAATAAAGAAAAAAAAAGTTAAAAAAAAACAACTGTGGAAATATATAATATGATGTATACATGACCTCTTATTTTATTTTAACAGATATCAATTGAAATTGAAACTCCTACCCAGATATCTTTAGTCGATGAAGCATCAGGCGAGGTAACTAAATATTAAACATCATGTTTTTGAAAATTCATATTTAGTGCTAAAATGATTATTTTCTTTTCTCCATGATTTTTGAATGTTCATTTAACCATAAATAAAAATTATAGTAACTGAATGAGTTTGTGGGGAAAAATACCATGTGTAATATTTATTTTCTACCTCCAAAGGAGTGGACATGAATTCTGTCAGAATGGCTCCTTTTTAGTATTCCATGCTAATGAGGGAATGCCAGTTGTTGAATTGCTATGTGATGTCACTGTCACATTTAATAAGCTCATTATAATGATTACGCTATAAAACAGTGCTTAATATTTTGCAGCAAATTCATGTATATTGTGATATTTTCTGAATAATTTCATTTTCTTTTCTTTTTTTCCTAAATTATTTTTTTATTCAAGAAAAAGACCCTGTTCAAGTGGACACTTGGGCTGTTTCCAGACGTTAGCAATTGTAAATAGTGCTGCTCTGAACATAGGGATGCATAGATTCTCTCTGGTATTTCAGGCTTCTTAGGATATATTCCTAAAAGTGGAATCACTGGGTCAAATGGCATTTCCATTTTTAATTTTTTGAGGAAACTCCATACTGTTTTCCACAGTGGTTGCACCAGTCTGCGTTCCCACCAGCAGTGTACTAGGGTCCCCTTTTCTCCACACCCTCGCCAGCACTTGTTGTTTGATGATTTGTTGATGGCGGCCATTCTGGCAGGTGGGAGGTGATACCTCACTGTAGTTTTAATTTGCATCTCTCTGATGATTAGTGATGAGTGTACTGTTTTAATAATAAATAGGACTGTGGACCTACCTTTTATTTGTTGTTTTTACCTCATTATATCTAGACCTAGGAAGTATTTTCCTATTTTTTGGCAAATCTAGTGAATATTTGTTCTATAGTTCGATTATAACCTGCTTTGTTGACATGGTGAACTCTGAGGGTGTCATTTGTTGTGAGACTGTGATCAGACAGGGGCTGACTTTTCCCATTTCCTCTTTGGAGAACATCAGGCATTTGAAGTACTCCTCATGAAATGATTGTCCCAAGGGAGGACTGCACGGCCCTCTTAGGGCGGGTTAAAAAGGATGGCCTGAACCTTTCCCAGTGCCATCCTGAGCTCAGTCAGCTAACACGTTTGGGAGATTTACTCTAATTGCCTCGCTGCCTTGTGACGTATGTGGTGAACGGCGTCCTCAAAGCCTGGCCCAGACAGCAGGCAGCTGTCGTTGAGCAGAGCCTCACTGTCCCTCTCTGGTCCTCTAGGTTTCTTCTCATGCTCTGTGGCTTTTGTGTGTTGTGTCTCCATCTCCAGTCATTGGGACACCTTGCTTTAAAGAGGCCTTTGGAAAGAATGATGTTAGACTTATGGGAGGAGCTGGTGTGTCCAGAGCTCTGCCCATCATGCCCCCTCCGCCCCATCCTGAGGGCTGGGAGGCAGTATTGCCCATCAAGCTCAGCCCCAACAGGAAGTGCAGCATGGTGGCTTGGGACCAGGCTACATCAAGCTTTTTTTATTTTATTTTATTTTTTTCTTTCTTGATTTTTTTAGAGAGAGAGGAAGGGAGAGGGAGAAAGCGAGAAACATTGATGAGAGAGCCTCCTGCATGCCCCTCACTAAGGATTTGGCCCACAACCTGGGCATGTGCCCTGACCGGGAATCGAACCGGTGACCTCTTGGTGCATGGGTCGACACTCAACCACTGAGCCACACCCGCCAGGCAAGCTTTTTTTTTAAATAACAACTTTATTGAGATATAATTCACATACCATACAATTCACCCCATTAAGGTGTACATTTCAGTGGCTTTTAGTATATTTACAGAGTTGTATATCCATCACCACAATTAATTTTAGAATATTTTCAGCACCCAAAAAGGAATCCTGTACTCATTACCAGTTACTCCCTATTTTTCCCTTTCCTTAACTCCTGGCAACCACTATTCTACTTGAAGTGTCTATGGATTTGCCTATTCATCTTTCATTTAAATGGAATCATACAAATATGGTCTTTTGTGACTGACTTTTTTCAATTTACCTGATGCTTTCAAGGTTTATCCATATTGTAGTATATATCAGTATTTCATTTCTTTTTATGACCAAAGCATATTCCATTGTATGGATAGACCCCATTTTGTTTATTCATTCATCATTTGACAGATATTTGGGCTGTTTCTTCTCTTTGGCTAGTATGAATTATGCTGCTGTGAACACTCGTGTACAGGTTTCTGTGTGGACCTAAGTGTTCATTTCTCTTGTGTATGTACGTGAGCGTGGAATTGCTGTGTCATATTTGTAACTCAACATTTAACTGTTTTGTGGGCAAGGGTTCCACTTGTTTCCAAGGTTTGGAGAGAGTGGAAATGAGGAGAAAAGTCACATTCTTGAGAAGTACTTGAATAGGTTTTATTAAGGAGGGCTTTATTTAGCTGGGTCCTAATGATAACTTATTATTATTATTTTTTCTTTATTTTCTTTTTAGAAGGAAGAGATTGTTGTGACTCTCTTACCAGCTGGTCATTGCCCAGGATCAGTTATGTAAGGGGGCTCATCTATTTTGCCATTTTATTATATGTAGATATGTATAATATTTGTGGAAATACATTTTTAGGGTCTAGAAAATAATATGTATAGGGAAATTTGATTTTTTTTTTTATGGCACTTTCTTTAATCTTTGCTTCTGAATTGAACTCGGGGGGCTGAGGCGAAGATCATGTTTGAAACATGGATTTCTTATCACGGAAGTCTTCAGTAGCTATTTCTGCATTGGCTTTATATTTTCCTATCACATGGATTTTTCTCTCCATGAGCAGGAATGATCCCAATATATGGTTGCGAGTGCTAATATATTTCAGGGGACATTTATTGAAAACTCAGTGGTATCTCCGTGTGTCATTTTTTCCTACCCCACGGGAGAGGTGGCGGCTGAGTGCCTGGTGTGGTGTAAGCTATTGAAACTCCATTAGCACTGTGTCGTAGTGGCTGTCTTTGGCAGGAAACATTTGCTGTGGAATTAGTATATATTTGCATTATTAGGATTTTGTATGAGACTGAGAAGTCACTGACGTATATTTTCTTTATAGGTTTTTATTTCAGGGTGATAATGGAACTGTCTTGTATACAGGAGACTTCAGACTGGCCAAAGGAGAGGCTGCCAGAATGGAGTTTCTGCACTGTGGTGGCAGGTACTGGGCTTTGTATAACTCGTGAGTGTAAGACTGCACCGTTTACAAAGTTGTATTGTCCCGTTCCCCACAAATACAAGCCTTTGCTTCTCTTAGAAATCAAACTTGATTGTGATAGTTGTAATAGTAAAGATAATTTTTCTTATTAAAACGGTGCTGGTAACATTCTGTGTGTTGATTGGGGTAGTAGTTACATGCATTTGTCAAAATTCACTGAACCATGTGAACCATACATGCAAAATCTGTGTATTTTGTATGGAAATTATTTCTCAACAAAGTTGTCTTAACAAAAAAACTACAAATGGAATGGAACATCTTGTAAAATAACTGAGAGGTTAAACTTTCTACGTATTTTATTTCACATTAGATTAACACCAGTTGTTTTTTTTCCCCCAGAGTGAAAGACATCCAAAGTGTGTACTTAGATACTACTTTCTGTGATCCAAAATTTTATCAAATTCCTAGTCGGGTAAGTCTCTCTGGAGAAATGGGGTAAGAACCTGGGGTGGCACATTTCTAGTAGAAAGTTTGTGGGATAACAAATCAGGTCATGATTGTTCCCACTGGCATTAATATTTGTGACTGTTGGGAATGGAAAGGGTAAGTGATGTATATATTTTTAAATACTTTCATAATCTCAGTTTTATTTATTTTTGTTTAATTTATTGGGGTGACATTGGTTAATAAAATTATACAGGTTTCAGGTATACTGTTCTACAATGCATCATCTGTATGTTGTATTGTGTGTTCACCACCCCAAGTCAAGTCTCCTTCCATCACCATTTATCCCCCTTTACCCTCTTCTACCTCCCCCCACCCTCTTCCCTCTGGCAGTCACCATACTGCTGTCTGTGTCCATGAGTCTTATGAGTCTTTCTTTTTTTTTATTGATTTTTAGAGAGAGGAAGGGAGAGAGAGAGATAGAAACATTGATGAGAGAGAACATCGATTGGCCACCTCCTGCATGCCCCCCACTGGGCATCGGGCCCACAACCTGGGCATGTGCCCTGACCAGGAATCGAACTGGTGACCTCTTGGTGCATGGGTTGACGCTCAACCACTGAGCCACACCGGCCGAGCTTGAGTCTTTCTTTTTTCTTTCTTTGCTTAATCCCTTCACCCTTCTCACCCAGTCCCACGCCTCCTCCCCTCTGACAGCTGTCAGTCTGTTCTCTGTCTCTGTGAATTTGTGTCCACTTTGTTTGTTAGTTTATTTTGTTCATTAGATTCCACACAGAAGTGAAATTATATGGTACTTGTCTTTCTCTGACTGGCTTATTTCCCTGGGTAAGTGATGTTCTTAAAATTGTTAAATGCCTTTTGAAAATCCTGCCAGGGGGAGTGTCTGAGTGGAATACTGGAGCTGGTTCGGAGCTGGATCACGCGGAGTCCATACCATGTCGTGTGGCTGAACTGCAAAGCAGCTTACGGGTATGAGTATCTGTTCACCCACCTCAGTGAAGAATTTGGACTCCAGGTACGGTGGCGGCTCTTCCTTTTCTGCTGCTTCCTTCCATCCTCCCCACTTCACCTGTCCTCCCCTCCCAACCCCACCGAAACCGAAAACAACGAAGCTGGAAACAACCTATCCAAGCGTGTGTGGCACAGGTTGGTGGCCCCGCTGAAGTAACGTGTCATCTTTGTTCACGTCCTCATGGGAGGACTTGACAGTGGCTCAAATGGCTGGGAAGAGCCTTTTGGGGAAATGTCCCCTAGAGAAAGTATTTTTTCAAAACCCTGTAGGCCATGAAATAAACTTAGTGACTGTGAGCAGCACTGACAATAAATGTGAACTAGAGAATATTCGAGTGTATTGCTTGCAGTCAGAGTAATGATTGTTTTGTGAAAATTTATGGAGGGAAGCAGACACACATACATGTATGTGTATGCATACTGGGTTGCTGTGGAGAACGTATTTCTGACTGTGGGTCATGGTCAAAAGTGGCTGAAATACCTGTCTTAGAGCGCTGAGTCTCTATGGATCCGTATCTGATCTGGCTGGGAGGGTTTTCCTGTTCCTTCCAGATGGCTCAGTGCTGGGCTGTCAGTACGCTGGGCAGCAGAGCCTAGTGTCTGTGAGGGGCTGCTGAGCAGGGAACCCCCTTCCTGCTGCCCACATGGAGCCTGTGGCATCTGCTCTTGTTCCCTAAGACAAAATGGACTTTTGGTAACGGTGCTGAACAGAACGAAGTGCCAGAACTAGTTGAATAGTTAAGTGCCTTTTATATCTTTTTAAAAATATAGGTTTTTGTTGATTTTTTAGAGGGAAAGGAGAGGAGAGAGAGATAGAAACATCGATGTGAGAGATACATCCATCGGCTGCCTCCTGCACGCCTCCCACTGGGGATCGAGCCTGCAACCCAGCCATGTGCCCTGACCGGGTATCGAACCGGGACCTCTCAGTCCATGGGGTGACGCTCAATCCACTGAGCCACACCAGCGGGCGCTTTTGTATCTTTTAATATGGATTTCCCAGCTAACTTGTGCAAAGCACTTAGTGATTATATACAATGTAATTTAGTAAATAAAAAGATCTAGATTTTTTGCATTGGAAATTTTAAAATACTTCCCTCCCTCCCTGCCTTTGTAAGTCTTTACTTCCTAAGTCCTTCTTTCCTTAATTCCTTCTATCCAAATATGTTGGTGTAAAGTTGCCAGTTCTCCATTTTAGGAAGGATCTGTGTTTATTCTGAGATTTTCGGTGTTAAATGGCCTTTTAAATTAGAAACACGGTGATGATAGGTTGTATGTGCACACACACACACACACACAGTTATCTACAATACAATCCGCTGTTTTTTCCCCTCATATCCTCTCTTGGTAGAATATAAAGGTAATAACTACTTACCAGTCCCAAATTTGTTTTGTAAATTTCAGTGGTGTGTGAAATTGAGCAGACAGACTGGAAGCTCCTGCCCTCTAGGCCTTGCAGGAAAAAACCATGGGCTGAGGAGGGGATCCCAAGGGGGGAGAGCAGGCCTTCAGTGGTGACCTCAGTCACACTGCAGGGAGTCCCCTCTTAATCCCTTTTAGGGGATAGAAACAATTTCAGATCAGGAATTTAAAAAGGGAGAACAGTGAGGTTTCTGACTAAGGGATCTCAGCGATGATCTATGGCAACTTTTGCAGGCTTCTTCATTTTTGTAAGAAAGAAGGTTTCTATATTGCTCTCTGTACATCTCAGAATTTACACCCGCCCCCTTTTTTTAAATCCTCACCTGAGGATATTTTTCTGTTTATCTTCAGATAGAGTGGGAGGGAGGGAGAGAGAGGAAGGAAGAGGGAGAGAGAGAAACATCGACGTGAGAGAGACACATCAACTGGTTGCCTCCCGCATGACCCCAACCAGGGCCAGGGCCGAACCGCAACCGAGGTATGTGCCCTTGGCCAGAATCGAACCTGCGACTCATTGGTCCACGGGCCGACACTCTAACCGCTGAGCCAAACTGGCCAGGGCAGTTTACCCCTTTTTTATGTCCTTCTTGGAGAGGCCAGAAGAGCCAATTCATTGTTACTCCTTAGTCCTTAATAAACAGATAGTGAGCAGAATAGGCTACAGGATAAGTAAGTGATTATGCTTGGATTCTTTTATACCTGTCTTGCTATTAATTGCCACAGCAATTTGGCATTGTTCTAATCTGTTTTGTTCAAAATGAGAATACTTTTTGGGTGCCATTTCATAATCCTTATATCGACTTAGGTACAGCAGGTCCTTGAATGTGTTCATTATAACATCGATGAGATGCTCTAGGAACTTAACTCTTGTTTACAGCAACTAGTCTATGGTAAATTGGTTTGGTTTTATGCCATGTTGCTCAGTTCCAAGAACCTACCAATGACGTTAAGTGAGGACTTACAGTACATGCTGTTTACTTAGAAGTAGCTAGAAGAGAAGCTTTAGGTAAAACTGGCACATTGATTTTAATACTTTAAAATGTATTGGCCTTAAAATTTTAAAGATGGCCAAGGTTTTTTTGGTTTTTCTGCATCTGCCCTCCTGGTTTTCTTCTAGTAAAGAGGTGTGTGGTAAGGGAGGGTGGGTCTCTGCTTCCTAGTCCAGCTCCTTTCCCCTGTCAGTTGCCCTTCTACTGCATGTTATACGAATGTGTTCATGAGTGATTCTTTTTTTAAAATATGTTTTTATTGATTTTTTAGAGAGAGAGGGGAAGGAAGAGAGAGAGAGAGAGGGAGAGAGACATCAACCGGCTGCCTCCTGCATGCCCCTTACTGGGGATTGAGCCTGCACCTTGGGCATGTGCCCTGATTGGGAATCGAACCAGTGACCTCTAGGTATGTGGGACGATGCTTAATCCACTGAGCTACACTGGCAGGGCTCATGAGTGATTCTTGATTGCTTTTGTCAGCTGCGTTCACTGCTATATAGTCAATGTTTATAATAAAGCTTGATATATATAGAAGGTGCACAATAGATATTGAATGACTTTTTTAAAAAGTATGTTTTTATTGATTTTTTTTTTTTAGAGAGAGAGGGAGGGAGAGAGAGATAGAAACATTGATGTGAGAGAGAAACATCAATCCGCTGCCTCCTGCACGCCCCCCCCACCCCCCCAACTGGGGATTAAGCCCACAACCCAGGCATGTGCCCTGACTGGGAATTGAACCGGGACCTCTCAGTCCATGGGATGGCGCTCAATCCACTGAGCCACACCAGCCGGGCTACTTGAATGACTCTTGATGGACCGAAGGACAGTATTAGCATGATCCAGTGAAATCCATCGAGTCTCCAGAATTTTTTTCTTACCACCAACAATAGGCGGTATCACTGACTGGTGGGAATATGATCTTTGTCCTTTGCCTGTTGACATCCTGGCAGAATACTAGTGTGCACTGAAATGCCAAAAACTAGGTTTCAAGAAAGAAGAATTAGTTCCCTAACTGGATGACTTATCCCTGCATAATTATTCTGGAATAATTTTTTATGGGAAGTACAATTCAAATACTTACCTGTTATTTTTCTCAGGTTCACGTGGATAAACTAGACATGTTTCGAAACATGCCCGACATTCTTCATCATCTTACCACAGACCGCAGCACTCAGATCCATGCATGTCGCCATCCAAAGGTACATCGTAAATTGCTTTTCTCGTTGTTTGTGGGATCCATGGGAAACAGAATTTTAGGTCCAGAAGGAACCTCAGAAATTCCATTTTCAAGGCTTTTCAATTTACAAATGTAAAAACGGAGGCTGAGATCCTAAGTTATTAGCCCAAGTTCATGCAACTGTACATTTTTGGATTCCATTACCATAAACTTAATAATTAGTAAATAGACACAAATACTTAGGGTTTTTTAGTGACATATATTCATATGCATTTGATACATGTTTATCTGGAATGAGTTATGTAATGAATTTATTTGTAATGAAACTAGTGAAATATTAGAGTTTATAATTTAAGAAAACATTCACAATCCATTGCTATTTTTTTATTTTTTACTTTTTAAAAATGTTTATTATTTCTATCACCCATTATCCCCTCTATGCCCTCTTCCACCTCCTCCTACCCCCCTCCCCTGCAATCACCACACTGTCCATTGCTGTTTTTGAGACTCATGACACGTGCACATTTATAAACGTATTTTTCTTTTCATTTGAGATAAATATCTAGATGTAACTTTGCTTTGAATTTTGAAATAGTTACATGTTTTGCTGGTCTAATTTCAAATGACTGTTTCTAGTATCTTTGCAACTCACTTTTAATTTGTTTTTTATGCCACTGTAGAACTTCCTCTTAACAATGCACTTCTGTTATTAAATGCCAGGTATTAAGTTTTGAATTTACTTTTAACATTAAAAAATGTTTAATTTATTTAGTCATTCTACGTCGCTGATACTAATTTAGTGATCTTCAAATGCAGTAATATGCATGATCATAATTTTCCTCTAAATTTTAAAGTATCTTAGTGTTCAAATGCTGAGTACTTTTTATTTTAGTAAACACTGCCTTTATACATTTAGATAATCATCGTGGTAGTAGTATTGGCTTCATTGGCCAAAAACCTAACGTAAAGTTGCTCAAGCCCTAAAATAAAACATAATTAAAAAAAAAAGAATTCATACCCCCAGAATGGAATATTCTACTTCAGACCACTGTAGGAGAGCTACAAGGTAAGGAAGTGCTTTGATGATGGGTAGGCTGCATATTATAATTTGCATTGAGTCTCTTTTTTTTTAATTTGTTTTTATCTTTTTATTTTAGAAAGAGAGGTGAAGGTGGAGGGGGGAGAGAGAGAGAGAGAAAGAGAAACATTGATTTGTTGTTCCACTTATTTATGCGTTCATTGGTTGATTCTTGTATGTGCCCTAACTGGAGATCAAACTTGGACTACACTCTAACCAACTGAGCTACCCGGCCAGGGCAGTTTATTTTATCATTTTGTTTGTGTGTGCATACACTTACATACACACAGCCAGTGAATTTGTGGTTGGATAAAAATAATGTAGATACAAAATGAAACTGTCTCTTTTCTGTAGGACTTATAGCCTTTGGTCCCTTCAGATCCCATAAATCTTTTAATTGGCCAATTTTTTTTCACTCTGTTTTCTCACATCCCACAAAGTAGCTTAATTTGTAACTACTACTCATGTCATTTCCCACATGGCTACTTGCCTTGAACCACTATTTCTAGCAGCTGAAGAGATGTCTTAAGTCACGTAGTGTTAGAGCACAGCTCGCAGAGCCCTGTGGCAGCTAATATGAAGCCTCGAGGAAACAGCACCAAAGGCACCGGGTCACGTGTGATCTGGATGGAGTGCCTGTGGTTTTGAAGGATCCTGATCTAAACATAATGTGTTGGGAAAAGTAGTCCCATTGTTTTTCAACCTTTTAAAAACACTTCTATTTTTTTTCTCTAACTTTATTTTGAAAAATTTTTAAACAGTCAAGTTATGAGTCTGGATTCCCCAGTTTGTTTACACTTTGCCACATTTGCACCTTGCCGCCCCCCCTCCCGCCCCTACTCTCTCTGTTGGTGTATGTCACCAGCACCCCCTTACCCCCATTTGAGGGTCAGCCAAAGACTTCATGATACTTTACCCTAACCCTTCAGCAGAACGGGTTAAGGAGAAAGGACATTCTCCTGTGTAACTACAATGTGAGTCCCACACTCAGGAAATTTAACACAGATATGATGCTATTGGGTATCATGTGGTCCATATTCAGTTTTCCTCGGTTGTCCCATTAGCATCCTTTATAGCTTGTGGAGGGGAAGCAGGGCATCCAGGATTTAATGAAGCCTTAAAGAGGTCTCTTTAGTCCCTTTTGATGTAGATCACGGCTGCGGCCTTTTGCTTTTCTTCCATCACATTGATATTTTGGAGATTCCAGGACAGTTGTTTTTTAGGAATTTCCTCACTTTGGAATTATCTGATTGTTTCCTCATGTCTTCATTTTTTTTTTCTTGAAATTTTTATTTTATTTTATTAATTTATTTTTGTTACAGATGTTTCTCCTTTTCCCCCCATTGACACCTTCCTCTCACTCCCTCCCCCAGCATTGTTGTCTATGTCCATTAGTTATGCTTATATGCATAAGTTCTTTGGTTTATCTCTTCTCTGAAATTTGTCAGTCTGAACCCGACTTCTGTGTCTCTGGGTCTATTTTGTTCATCACCTTATTTTGTTCATTATATTCCACAAATAAGTGAGATCATGTGGTATTTGTCTCTCTCTGACTGGCTTATTTCGCTTAGCATAATACTCTCCAGGTCTCTCCATGTGTCTCAAAGGATAAGAGATCTTTCTTTCTTACAGCTGCATAGTACTCCATTGTGTACACGTACCACAGCTTTTATCCACTCATCTGTTGATGGCATGTGTCCATTTTTTGCTCATGTCTGAAAACTTACCTACTTCTTTAGTTAGTGAGATCCTGCCTACAAGTATATTTGTTGAAAATGCTGAACTGCTTTTCTATACTTTTAAATATATTTTTTAGGCAGAGGAATATTTTCAGTGGAATAAGTTACCCTGTGGAATTACTTCCAAAAATAGAATTCCGCTCCACACAATCAGCATTAAGCCATCCACCATGTGGTTTGGAGAAAGAACCAGAAAAACAAATGTAATTGTGAGGTAAGAAAGCAATGTCACAGTTCTTCTGAGAGAAACCCTGCTTTGAGGTAAATTGTCTGATTTTAGTTTAAATGCAATCTAACCTAAGCCCAAGAAGAGGATATAATTGTGGAAAATACCTTCTGAAATTTAAACTCTATTTAAACTGAAGAGAATCTGCTTCCAAACCTATCTCATGGCTAATATCAGCCAGTGTTTCCTGAGGCCTCTCTAGTTGGATAAATGGTTGTAAACTAAAGGTATCTTGCTTGGCAAGGAGTTATGGACTAATGTCGGAGGGAACAGACCCCTTAGTGAAGCAGAGGAGTACCGCAATGATCATCATTTTGGGGCATCATTTCCTTAGTACTGGCTGTTCAGAACGTCTGCAGATATTTATATTTCTGGGAAGAGTTCCTTCGTCTTCCAGGGAGAAATTCTTGATTGTAGGGCATTTTTACTGGAATAGCCTAAATAGAAAGGCTCAAAATTTAGAACTTAGCTTAGTTTTGATAAATGACCTTTTAATTTTGTGTCTTCATTTCCCTTTAGGACTGGAGAGAGTTCATACAGAGCTTGTTTTTCCTTTCACTCCTCCTACAGTGAGGTAAGAGGATCCTATGTGCACATAACCCATTACCGACTGCTCGGCGGTCTCATGGTTGAGAGCAAGTCTCCTCTGTGCCCAGCGGCATCTCTGTTTCTACTGCTGAAGATTTGTTGTGGCTTTTCCTAAAGAAATGCAGGAAAGATATCTCAGTGGATGAGCAATGTTTACTAAGTACAAAGGAAATTGCCGTTAATACCTGTTTTCAGCCTAAACATTGAAGAATATTTGTATGATTAAGGTTTTCTTCCTGTCTTGCTTCCTAAATGTAATGTAACTCCCTCACTTCAGTTGTACTGTTCACCTGTCATAAAAGAATCATAAATATTATTTGAAGGAATACTACAGATACAACTGCATTATAGACTCTGTCTTAATGTCCAGATCCTTGGCCTCTTCCAAAATTTGATTGTATTGAAAAGCCATTTAAAAAAATAGTCCTGAATATTCACATTGGGAAGAACAAAAATGATTGTGCTGTAGACCTTATCCTTAAGAAGGATGTAGTATACTAGAACTACCCAATTTTAAGAGAGCTTAAAATGGTTTAGTTATGGTACTTTTTTTTAACATTTTTATATGTTTTTTATTGATTTTTTAGAGAGAGAGGAAATAATATTATTATTTTTTTTTAGAGTGGAAGGGAGGGAGAGAGAAAGAAAAAACATTGATGTGCGAATGTGAGAGATACATTGATTGGTTGGTTGCCTCCCACATGACCCCAACCAGGGCCTGCAACCCAGGTACGTGCCCTTGACCAGGAATCAAACCCGAGACCCTTGGGTCCATGGGCTGATGCTCTAACCATTGAGCAAAACTGTCTAGGTCAGACACGTGCCCTTGACCAGAATCGAACCTGCGACTCTTTGGTCCCTGGGCCGACACTCTAACTGCTGAGCCAAACCGGCCAGGGCACAGTTGATCTTCTTTATTCATGGATTCCTTATTTATAAATTTGCCTACTCATGAAAATTTGTAAGTCCCGCAGCGATGCAAGCAGCGCTCTGTGGTAATTTGCAGACATGCACAGCGGAGTGGTGAGCAATTGCAGCTGCCTGACATGCACATTCCCATCTCAGGTCCAACACGGCAGCGTTCTGCCTTCTCAGAGTGTCCCTTTTGCAGTCTACATAGTGCTGCATTTCTCATATGCTTGTGCCTTTGTTGGTGATGTCACTGTTTAAAGTGACCCCTAAGCGTAGCACTGAAGTACCGTCTAGTGTCCCTAAGTGCCGGAAGGCTGGCATATACCTTATGGAGAAAATACATGTGTTTGATAAGCTTCATTCATTCAGGCATGAGTTACAGTGCTGCTGTTGGCCATCCGTTCAATGTTAATGAACCAACTATATATTAGATAAGGTATCTTTAAACAGAATCACACATAAAACAGGGTGATGTATTGATGGATTGACAAAAACACTGTGACCAGAGCCTCACAGGAACCTAACCATGCATTTCCCCTAGAAGTAGTTGTTCAGTGTTCACTAATTCAGTGCTCATGGTGACTTTATAGAGTAGGACTACTGTAAGTAGGGAGAACTGACTGTGTTAAAGAATTGTTTTAAGGCAGGCACTTGACAAAAGGGCATCAAGTTATACAAGTGAGAGGGGGTGCCCTTCTTTCTACTGGGTGTCTCCGGTCTCCTGTCTCCTGTGGTGACTTCAGCTCTGAGTAGAATAAGTGAGTCATTTGTGGTACAGGCTTGGCCTTACTTTCTTTATCCTTATTCCCTTCAAAAGCCTCCGAGTCCTACCAGCCTCAGCTTTGGGTTGATTATGCAAATCATACAGGTTGTAGGCAGGTAAATAATGGTTTCTATTTGCATGCCTGCTCTGAAAAGTATAAAGGAAATTGTCTATGAAAATATTTGAAGAACGGATCTTCATGTCTTTCCCCATCTTAATTAGGGTAGCCACTTTATTTTAATATGAAGTTATTGATAATTCCTGGGTCTTAGCTCTTTTGATTTGGTCCTTTACTTGAGAAAGTTGAGCACTAATAATTACTTTATGCCTCAATCTCCCCATTTGCAGAAGGGAGTAAAAAGCTTTGTGTTGTCATTATCAGCTTTGCAATGGATAATTTTATTGAATGTTTAAACATGCCAGCCAGGTACTAGGCTTAGCTCATTTATACTTTTAGATGAAGAATTGAAGACTTAGAGACTTGAGGTAACGACTGAGATCACAGGCTCACCAAGATCTACTCAGTTGAAGTTTGTGTGGGTTGTAGAGATGTTTTGACGAATAGTGACTGAGTTCCTCTGTTTAGCATTCTGAGTTTTGCAGGAAATCAAGGTATTCATGAAATTTTGCACGTGATTGTCCTTGTTTAGGTTAGAATAAATTTGCAACAAATCAAGCAGCCTCAAAGATGTAATTCCCTTGGTATTGCTAACAATGATGTAAGTGGAAAGAAATGTGATTCTTTTTCTTTCTTTTTTTTTTTTTTTGAGTATTTTTTCTTTATTGATTTTAGAGAGAGAGGGAGAGGGAGGGAGAAATAGAAACATCGATGAGAGAGAACATCCATTGGCCGCCTCCTGCATGCCCCCTACTGGGGATTGGACCCACAACCTGGGCATGTGCCCTGACTGGGAATCGAACCAGCGACCTCTTGGTGCATGGGTTGACGCTCAACCAGTGAGCCACACTGGCCGGGCTCTTTTTCTTTTTTAATTAAATTTATTGTGGTGACATTGGTTAATAGGATCATATAGGTTTCAAGTAAACCATCTTCTGTCACAATATGTTAGGCCCCCTTTACCCCCATCCCAACCCCCACCCCTCTGACAACCACCTCACTGCTGTCTGTGTCCACAAGTTTCAGTTTTATATCCCACATATGAGTGAAATCATATGGTTCTTAGCTTTTTCTGACTGACTTATTTTGATTAGCATAATCTTAAGGTCCATCCATGTTGTCGCAAATGGTAGTTATTTCATCTTTTCTTATGGCTGAGTAGTATTCCATTGTGTACATGTATCACATCTTTTTATCCAATCCTCTATCGAAGGACACTTTGGTTGTGTCCATGTCTTGGCCACCGTGAATAATGCTACAATGAACATAGGGGTGCATATATCTTTGCAAATAAATGTTTTTGAGTTTCTTTAGTAGAAACCTAGGAGAAGGATTGCTGGGTCATATGGTAACTCTATTCTTAATTTTTTGAGGAACCGCCAGACTGTTTTCCATAGTGGCTGCATCAGTTTACATTTCCACCAGCAGTGAATGAGGGTTCCCTGTTCTCCACATCTTCTCCAACACTTGTTACTACTTGTCTTGTTGATAATAGCCATTCTAACAGGAGTGAGGTGGTATCTCATTGTAGTTTTGATTTGCATTTCCCTAAAAGGGAATGAAGTTGAACATCTTTTCATAAAACTGTTGGCCATTTGTATGTCTTCTTGGGAGAGGTGTCTGTTCAGGTCTTCTGCCTGTTTTATTTATTTAATTTAAAATCCTCACCCAAGGATATTTTTCCATTTATCTTCAGATAGAGTAGGAGGCGGGGAGAGAGGGAGAGAGAGAGAGAGAAGCAGAAACAGAAACATAAATGTGAGAGAGACACATCAACTGGCCACCTCCCGCATGACCCTGACCAGGGCCCGGGATGAACCGCAACTGAGGTACATGCCCCTGACTGGAATCAAACCCACAACTCTGGTCTGCGGGCTGACACTCTAACTGCTAAGCCAAACTGGCCAGGGCTTTTCTGCCCATTTTAATTGGATTGTTTGTTTAGTGTTGAGTTTTATGAGTTCTTTATATATTTTGTATATTCACCCCTTGTCAGAGCTGTGGTTTGCAAATATCATCTCCCATTTGGTCAGTTGCCTTTTTGTTCTGTTGTTGATTTCTGTTGCTGTGCTGAAGCTTTTCAGTTTCATATAGTCCCATGTATTTATTTTTGCCTTTATTTCCCTTGCCTTTGGGTTCAAATTCATGAAATGTTCTCTATGACCAAGGTCCATAAGCTTAGTACCTATGTTTCTATGTAATTTATTGTGTCAGATCTTATATTTAGGCCTTTGATCCATTTTGAATTAATTTTTGTACGTGGAGAAAAACTGTAATCTAGTTTCATTCTTTTGCATATGGCTTTCCAATTTTCCCAGCACCATTTATTGAAGAGGGTTCTTTTCTCCACTGTGTGTTTTTGGCTCCTTTATCAAAAATAATTTGTCCATACACATGTGGTTTTATTTCTGGGCTTTCAGTTCTGTTTCATTGGTCTGTGTGTCTGTTTTTCTGCCAATACCATGCTGTTTTGATTATTGTAGCTCTGTAGTATAATTTGAAGTCAGGTAGTGTGCTACCTCTGGCTTCATTATTTTTTCTCAGGATTGCTTTGGCTATTTGGGATCTTTTGTGGTTCCATACAAATCTGATGATTTTTTGTTTTATTTCTTTAACATTTTTTTTTCCTTTATTGATTTTAGAGAGAGAGGAAGGGAGAGGGAGAGAGAGAGAGAAACATCAATGAGAGAAAACATTGATTGGCCTCCTCCTGCATGCCCCCCACTGGGGATCAGGCCCACAACCTGGGCATGTGTCCTGACCGGGAATTGAACTGGCAACTTCTTGGTGCATGGGTCGATGCTCAATCACTGAGCCACACCAGTCGTACTGTTTTATTTCTTTAAAAAAATGACATTGGGATTTTGATGGGGATTGCATTAAATCTGTATATTGCTTTGGGTAATATGGCCATTTCAACTATGTTGACTCTTCCAATCCATGTACATGGACTATCTTTCCGTTTTATTGTGTATTTTTCTCTCTCTCTCTCTCTTTTTTTTTTCCCTCAACCACTGAGCCACACCAGCTGGGCTAGGGTAATTATTGATGTAGGAGGACTTTCTATAGCCATTTTACCTTTTGCTTTCAGGTAGCTCTGTGCCTCCATAGGTTGTTTTCCTTCGTGTTTCTGTCTGATGTTTTTGATTGGTGGTATTACGTACTTCTTTCTCGTTTCCTCTTTTTTTTAAAGCTATGTCTCAGTTTTGGGCTTTTTGTGTGTGGTTACCATTAGGTTTATGAAAAAGAAAGTTTCATATATACTGTAGTCCTTTTTCTTTTGAATGCATCTGATCTCCATCCTCCTTTGCAAATTCAGACCTTTACGCTCTCCCATTTTATGTTTTTGTTTCAAAATTATCCCTGTTTATGCTGTAAGCTTGTTGTTGATCTTACTCATAGTTTTGTGACCTTTTGTTCTTTGTTTCGAGTAGAATAACCCCCTTGAGTATTCTCTGCAGTGTAGGTCTTCTGGTGATAAATTCCCTCAGCTGCTGTATGTCTGGAAGTCTTTATTTCTCCTTCATATTTAAAGGGTAACTTTGGCCCTGGCCAGTTTGGCTCAGTGGTTAGAGCATCAGCCCACAGACCAGAGAGTCCCGGGTTCGGTTCCCGCTAAGGGCACGTATCTCGGTTGCAGTTTGTCCCCGGCCCCGGTTGGGGTCATGTGGGTGGCAGCCAGTCGATGTGTCCCTTTCACATCGATGTTTCTCTCTCTCTCCCTCCCTCTCTCCCTCCCACTCTATCTGAAGATAAATCCAAAAATGTCCTCTGGTGAGGATAAAAAAAAAAAAAGTAAAGGGTAACTTTGCGCCCTGGCCGGTTTGGCTCAGCAATTAGAGCACTGGCCCACAGGCCAGAGTCGTGGGTTTGATTCCCATCAATGGCATGTACCTCTGTTGCAGTTCAGTCCCCGGCCCTGGTCAGGGTCGTGCGGGAGGCAACCAGTTGATGTGTCTCTCTCCCTCCCACTCTATCTGAAGATAAATGGAAAAATATCCTCAGGTGAGGATTTAAAAAAACAAATAAATAAATAAAGGGTAACTTTGCTGGATATATTATTCTTGGCTGGTAATTTCTCTCAGTAGTTTAAATATTTGGTTCCATTCTCTTCAGGCTTGTAGAGTTTCTGCTGAGAAGTCCCATGATAACCTAATGGGCTTTCCTTTATAGGTTAACTTTCTCCTTTTCCCTGGCTGCCTTGAGACTTCTTTGTCAATAATTTTTTGACAGTTTAATACAATTTGCCTTCGAGAAGGCCTCTTTGGATTGAGGTAACTAGGTGTTCTGTTTTTGGATTTGAGGATCTAGTTTTTTCCATAGATTTGGGAAGTTCTCATCAACTACAGTATTTGTATTAAATAGGCTCTGTTCCTTTCTCCCTCTCCTTTTTCTGGTATGCCTATTATTCTTTTGTTGTTGTTAATCCTCACCTGAGGATATTTTTTCTATTGCTTTTAGAGAGAGTGGAAGGGAGGGAGGGAGGGGAAGAGAGGGCACACGAGAGGGAGAGAGAGAGAGAGCAAGAAAGAGAGAGAAACATTGATATGAGAGAGCACATTGATTGGTTGCCTCCCTCACACATCCTGATCAGGGCTGGGGATCAAACCTGCAACCCAGCCCAGCTGATGTGGCTCAGTGGATTGGGTGTTGTCCCATGGACTGAGAGGTCCTGGTTTGATTCCCAGTCAGGGCACATACCCAGGTTGCAGGCTCCATCCCCAATAGGGGGCGTGCAGGAGGCAGTCGATCAATGTTTCTCTCTCTAATGGATGTTTCTATCTCTCTCCTTTCCTCTCTCTCTTTAAAAAAAAATCAATAAAAACATATTTAAAAACAAAACAAAAACCTGCAACCTAGGTACGTGCCCTTGAGTGGGAATTGAACCTGTGACCATTTGGTGCACAGGCTGACACTCTGACCGCTGCACCACACTGGTCAGTGCCTATTATTTTTATATTGTTTTTTCTAATGGAATCAGATAGTTCTTATAGAGTTCTTTCATTTTTTTTTTTTAATGCTCAAGTCTCTCTCTTCTTCCCTCTGTGTCATTTCTAGATGTCTATCTTCGATATCGCTAATTCTTCCCTCCATTTGGTCAGCTCTATTTCCTATGCTTGTTAGTTCATTCTTGGTCTCTTTTATTGAGTTCTTCATCTCCAGAATTTGTTTTGTTCTTTTTTAGGGTTTCAGTCTCTTTGGTAAAGTACTCGTTTTGTTCATTAGTTTGTTTTCTGAGTGCATTAAATTGTCTATTTTTTTGCATGTCATTGTATTTTCAGAACTGCAACCTTGAGTTATACCACATATTTACTTGTGTGAAAGTTTGCTTTCTGGAGATTTTTCATTTCCTTTCTGAGCTGCCTTGCTACCTTGGTTATACATGGTATTTGATGGGTTCATTCTCTGTCTAGGCATCTATGTATGAGTGGCACATCTCTCGCAGATTAATACAAAGAGGTCTCTTATTTGCCAGTAGGTGGCGGTGAATCTCAAATTCTTTAGCTCTGAAATTCCAGTGCTGACTCCTGTAGTGTCTCTGGCCACCATCAGGGTAGCTGCAATGTGTGGAGGTGGGGTAGGCTGGTGGAACCAACCGCCTTCTTTGTTTTGCCCTCCTGGTAATGGCAACCTTGGACCTTCGTGGGGCACCCTCTGTGCCCCAACTGGGGACCAGTCACAGAGTACACCCTTTGCTCAGGGGAAAGTGATTCTGTAGTACCAGTTCTTGGGTTTGCAGAAAATGTGCTCTGCAACCCAACACCAAGGTGAAGGGAGGCGAGTTCTGGGAGGCTACAGGGCAGCAGGGCTCAGTAGCTTTGTCTGAATGCTGACAGCCTGACAGACACGGCAGCACCCGTGCTGTGCCCTTCCCAGGTCTCTGGGCTCAGCCACAGCTTGTGCTGCTCACCCCTGTGGAATGCCCATCAAATCTCTCTGCTTCTCCCAGCTGAAGCCACAACCAGATTCCTCCCCTCGGGACAGAGCCCGGCTGCAGGCCTGCGTCTGAGCCCTCCTCCCTTCTCGCCTCTCCTGTTTGTTCCCACTTGCCCACCCTTAGATGCTTCAATGCAGAGATTCCTCAGGTGTGCCTGTATGTTGAGCAGGGAATCCTTTGTTGAGTTGTAGCTGTTCAAATGGTTGAAATTTCAAGAGGAGAGACCAAGGGGATTGCTCACTGCTGCCATTCCTCTGACTCAAGAAGTATAATTCTAAGACTTTGTTTTCTTATGTATATTAAGTACTCAGCTAAATCTAACATACTGGGGGGATATGTTAAATATGAATGGCTGACCTTAGACAAGGACACGAAGGTCGGATGAACATGCAGTCTTTGAATCCCATTGACCAGTGCTTTCCATCCTTACTGTGCAGCAGAACCACCTGGAGAATACAGAGTCTTGGCCCCACTGCAGCCTAGTGTTAAAGGATCCTTGGGGTGAGGCCTGAGCATTGGGTATTTTTTCCTAAGAGGTCCCCAGGTGAACCCCATATGCAGCAAGCATTGAGAACCACAGCCATGATTTTTCTACTTCTTTCTCCAGCACCTATTTATTTGCCTCTCACGCCCAGATATTTCACTGTTGAGATAATTGATCCATTTTATTTTCCTTCTTCTAGATTACAGATTTCCTGAGCCACATCTGCCCTGTGAATGCATATCCAAATGTCATTCCAGTGGGCACAACTGTGGACAAAGTTACAGAAATGTAAGTTGTTGCTACTTGTGGAACTTGTGTTATTGAACGGGATGGATCCAGAAAATAGTTTCAGGCCTGAGAACAGGGGCAAGGACTTAAAGTGGATGTGGCTGTGAATGAGTTTCTGGGTGGGAGCACAATGGCTTTCTTTAGGTAGGTGTTATATATAATCCTAAAGGCTTCTGGGACTCTGACATAAGGAAGCATTTGGCAATTAGACCCTCAAAAAAGAGCAGGACACCCTCAAATCTTATTTCTGTGCCCTTTTATATTTCATCTTCAGTGGATCTTAGCTTTCAGCCTCTAGAAGGAAGTGATTAAATCTGTGGGATTTTTGCAAGAGATAAGTAAACAGGGAAGGGAAAAAAGCTAGCTATATTGTATTCTCTGAATGCCGGGTGTCACTGTACTATGTTTTTTTAGAATAGGGACCTGCTTTTCTGCAGTGCAAGAAAGAGCAGATATTAGTTTTGTTTTCCTTCGATCCTACAATTAAATAGCTACCCACCAGGTTTTATAGTACTTTATTATATTGAAGTGAGTTTTAACTATTAAACATTACATTTTTTAAAGATACATTTTAGAGGGAGAGGGAGAGAAACATCGACGTGAGAAAGAAACATAAGTCAGTCACCTCCTGTACGTGCCTTAACCAGGGATTGAATCCGAAACCTGGGTAATGTGACCTGACTGGCAATCGAACCCACAACCCTTTGGTGCGTGAGATGACACCCAACTGAGCCACACCAGCCAGGGCTGCTTTTCAGTTTTTAAAAGTAGTTATGATTTCCCTCATGGTCAAGTTTTTATAATCTCTATAAATGATGCTTACATTCCAGCAGCTTTCCCAGCAGGAAAAATAAAATATTCATATTCATTTTCATTTCAGCTTAAAGCCTTTATGCCGATCTTCCCAAAGCACTGAGCCAAAGTACAAACCACTCGGAAAACTGAAGAGAGTTAGAACAACTCACCTAGACTCTGGTAAGAAGACCCTGGGGTCAGAAGTATGGGTTTCCACCCGGCCGGTGTGGCTCAGTGGATTGAGCATCGTCCCATGGACTGAGAGGTCCTGGTTCGATTCCTAGTCAGGGCACATGCCTGGGTTGCAGGCTCGATCCCCAGTAGGGGGTGTGCAGGAGGCAGCGGATTGATGTTTCTCTCTCTAAAAAAAAAAAATCAATAAAAACATATTTTAAGAAAAAATATGGGTTTCCTACAAGACTGCTCTTCAGGGTGGTTTGATCTGCTGAAAGCTGCATTGGGTAGAGATAGACCTGGGACTCACTGTCACTCAGACTTGTCACATGGTCTCAGGAAGAGTTTGGCCTTCCTGTCTTCAGCCTGTATAACCAGGAGTTCCATCTTCTTCACAGGTTTAACACAAGTGCCAAAGAAAACTCTGTCTATATTGAATGTTCTCAGCTTTCTGGGAATATGTCCCACGGTTCGTATAGGCCATAAGGAGAGGCTGTGCTGTTATCCTTGAAAATTTCTTTCAAGATACTAGAAAATGCTGATAATGGGAACTTTTCTTGCCATTATTTCCGATCAGACTAACCAGTAGTGCTTATACAAATGGATTTTCCCTATACTTTCCTTCCTTCTTTCATTTCCCAGTGACGATTGGAGGGAAACTCTGAGGTGGAAATTAGTTCAGATTCTGAGCAAAGCCCCTGCTACTTTATGTAATTTCTTGGTTAGGACTCTGAATTTTCATTGCTTTGATGGAGAGCCAGTCACTGTACCGTACAGCTAATATATGACCCAAACAGTATTAGTAGATAATGATGATACTATTTATTGAACACCTACTGTATGGCAGGTATTGTGCTGGGTCCTTTCCATATATTATAGTTAAACCTCAAAACAAACCTATAAGGGGTCTCATTCCAATTTTACACATGAGGAAATGGAAGCTGTTGGGTGAGTAGGTCGTTAGTTGACAATGTTTGCCTTCTCCATCCCTGCTGCTTTACTTGTTCTGCTTGCTCTATATGAGTTATTCAGAGTTGTTGAAACCTCCATTTATAATTGTGGATGTGTATTTCTCCTTGCCATTCTATCACTTTTTGCTTCATTGATTTGAAGCACTGCTATTAGGTATACACATGTTTAAGATTGTTATGTCCTCTTGAGGAACTGACTACTTTAATTTTAGGAAGTAAATATCCCTGGTAATATTCTTAGGTTTGAAATCTACTTTATTAGCTATTAACACAGCCACCCACTCCACTTTCTTCTGGTTAGTGTTAGTATGGTATGTTTTTGCATCTCTGTATTTTTTTTTTTAATTTTTTTTTTTTATCCTCACCCGAGGACATTTTTGCATTTATCTTGAGATAGAGCGGGAGGGAGAGTGGGAGGAAGAGAGAGAGAGAGAAACATTGACGTGAGAGAGACACATCGACTGGTTGCCACCCACACGACCCCATCTGGGGCCGGGGACAAACCGCAACCGAGGTACATGCCCTTAGTGGGAACCGAACCCGGGTCTCTCCGGTCCGCGGGCCGACGCTCTAACCGCTGAGCCAAACCGACCAGGGCGCATCTCTGTATTTTTAACTGTCTTTATATTTAAAGTGGGTTTCTTGTTGGCAGCGCAGTTTTTAGGTCTTGCTTTTTGTATCCAATCTTATAATTTCTGCCTTTTAATTGGAGTGCTTAAACCATTTTAAATTTAATGTGATTATTGATATGCTTAGGTTTAAAGTTATCATCTTGTGCCCTGGCCGGTTTGGCTCAGCGGTTAGAGTGTCGGCTTGCAGTCCAGAGAGACCCAGGTTCAGTTCCCGCTAAGGGCACGTACCTCGGTTGCAGTTTGTCCCTGGCCCTGGTTGGGTCGTGCGGGTGGCAGCCACTCGATGTGTCCCTTTCACGTCGATGTTTCTCTCTCTCTGTCCTTGGGTGAGGATAAAAAAAAAAAAGTTAGCATCTTGCTATTTGTTATATCTGTTCTTTATTTCTTCTTTCTCTTCTGCCTTCTTTTGGATTAAATGAGTACTGATAGATTCCTTTCAATCTCTTATTGGCTCATTAGCTGTAATTCTTTGTTTTATTTTAGTGGTTTATAGTATACATCTTTAACCTATCAGAGTGAAAAGTTTAAATAGTATTCTACTTCAAGTATGGTATAAGCAGCTTACAACAGTCTAGTTCCATTTCTCTCCCACCCAGTCTGTGCTGTTACTGTCATTTTACTTCTGTTATCAACTCCACAAACATGACTATTTTTTTTTTTTTGCTTTAAACTGTCAATTTTTAAAACCTTTATTGAAGCATAATTTATATACCAAAATTTCACCCTTTTTAGGTGAACAATTCCATTATTGTTACTTTAACAGAGTTGTACAACCATCACCTGTATCTAATTTCAGATATTTCCATTATTCCAAAAAGAAACTGTGCCCATTTAAAGTCACTCCCTATTACACCTCTAGCTTTAAGCAACCACTAATTTATGGTCCGTCTGTATAGATTTACCTCTTCTGGACATTTCATTTTTAGAGAGAGGGAGAGAGAGAAACATTCGATACATCAATCAGCTACCTCCTGCAAGCCCTCTACCAGGATTGAACTGAAACCCAGGCATGTGTCCTGACCGGGAATCAAACCAGCAACCTTTTGGTAGATGGGACGACACCCAACTGAGCCACACCGGCCAAGGCTTGAGTTCTTTATATAATCTGCATATAAATCCTTTATCAGATATGATTTTCAAAGATTATTTTCCTAGTCTAGTTTCTTTTTACTTTCTTGATGGTGTCTTTTGAAATATAAGAGTTTAAATTTGACTAAGTCCAATTTATCTAATTTTTCTTATATTGCTTGTGCTTTTGATGTCATATTTAAGAAACTGTTGCTTAATCCAAGATCATGACGATTTACTCCCATGGTTTATCATTTTTTGGGGTCAGTTTAGATTTTCTTCCTTAGTATAAGTTGTATTTTCGCACTTTTCTGTATGCCTGATACATTTTTATTGGAAGCCATACATCCTGAACTTGACCTTGTTAAGTTCTGTATAATTTTGGATTTCTAAAAATATTCTTGAACTTTGTTCTGGCATGTGGTTAAGTGACTTGTAAAGTTTGCTCCTTTTGTGTATTATCTTTGTAAAGCAGGAACACAGCAGCATTTAGTCTAGAATTGATTTCCCCCACTACTGAGGTAAGGCCCTCAGTATTCTTACAGTAAAACACCCCGTAAATTATGGTGTTCTACTCTGGCTGTTGGAAGTAGGCACTGTTCCTAGCACTGTGTGCATTCTGAGTACCGTTTCCTTTCATTCCTCCCAGTGCTTCTTCCCTGGGCCCCGGGGTGTGTGCTGCATCACAAGCATGCACTGACCAGTGTGCTGAGTACTCAGGGGCCCCTTGCAGCTCTTGGAAGCAGCAACTCGACTGTTTTCTCTGGAAACTCCAGCCACCTTGGCTTCCTCAGATTCCCAGTTATAGCTCCTCAACTCAGGGGTGCGGAAGGTCTCTACCTAGGTGTCCCCTTTTGCCTGGAAACCAGTAAGCCGGGGCAAGCTTGGGCTCACTTTTCACATTTCTCAGGTATCACTGTCCTTCATTGTCTGATGTCCAATTTCTTTAGAGCCTTTCTCATATTTTGTCTTGTTTTTAGTTGTTTCAGGTGAGAGGTTCAATCTAGCCTGTTATTTTCTTGGCTGGAAGCAGAAATCTTTAAAATTTTTTTGTGAACTTAACAATTTGAATCTTTTACTCACTTACCAAACGATTTTGATTGAATTATTGTTCACTTCCATTTTGTTTTTACCTTTTTGTTAACGTTTTGTTCCTTCTAGATTCCTTAGCCCTTTTACTCCTTATTAATATAGCTTTTGAGTTATTTGTATAGGTATAGATCTTTCCACAATCCTTTGGTGGCAGTCTCTCTAGATGTTTTTAGATGAATTTTGTGAGCCCCAGGTATCATCATCATGTTCACTTTAGTTCATATGCCATTGACTTTATAACTCTTATTCTTTCCTATGCTTTAAGGTCTCTGTGGTGATCTCTACCAGTGTGCTGACCAGTCTGTCAGGTTCTTTAGTTCCTAACATGGTCTCTTGATGCAAGTCAATATGAGTATGTTAAGTGGCATTAAATCAGCTGCTTTAAGACTTGTTATTCCTGTGTTAGAATCTGAGAGGCAAGTACAGAGGCCATTTTTCTCTTTGTACTCTGATGTTTTCTCTTTATATAATTTAATAGTTTACTACTATTATAATTATCCCCATAGACCGATTTTTTAAAAATCACCGTTCTTATAATAGTAGTACATACTCACTGTAGGTAATTTAGAAGTTATGTAGAACCCAACTCTAAATTAGCATTAAAATGTATTTTATTTTTTCCTTATTCATTTATAATTTCCACCGAACTCAAAGGGGGTGGATATTGAAAATATTTAAAAAGCAACATTTTGTAGGCACCAACAAGAACAATCGTAATTGTAGTGCAAGAGCAATGCCTGAAAGTTCTCCAGTGTGTAAGACTTTTATGTTAATCCTCACTCGAGGACATTTCTTTCATTGATTTTTTTTTTAGAGAGTGGAAGGGAGAGGGGGAAGAGAGAGAAACATCAATGTGAAAGAGACACATCGATTGGTCGCCTCCAGCATGTGCCTCGACCGGGGATCAAACCTACAACCCAAGTATGTGCCAATGCTGTACCCACTGAGCCACACCAGTCAGGGCCAGTGTGTAAGACTCTTAGTTGTTGGATTGTGGAAAGGTGGACAGAGCAGTGGGAGAAAGGAGCAGGAAGGATACTTTGGGGTTTACGGTAACTTGTGTGAGAGTATTTAAGTAGTCTAATAAATATAAGACCATATAGTTGTATACAGGCTGAATAGCAGCTTAGATCACTGTATATGCATGCACACACAAAGTTTTTATTGGAAAATTTTTGTTATTAAAAATGACAATTTAGCCCTGGCTGGTTTAGCTCAGCGGTTAGAGCGTTGGCCCGTGGACCAGAGAGACCTGGGTTCGATTCCCGCTAAGGGCATGTACCTCGGTTGTAGTTTGTCCCCGGCCCAGTTGGGGTCATGCGGGTGGCAACCACTTGATGTGTCTCTCTCACATCAATGTTTCTCTCTCTCTCTTCCTCCCGCTCTATCTGAAGATAAATGCAAAAATGTCCTCGGGTGAGGATTAAAAAAAATGACAATTTAGTGGCTGTATACTTTGCATTATGACTAGATAATGGTATATTTAGGTTATTTCTAACTTCAGTTTTGCAGATAATATTGCGATGAACAACACTGTACGATAAGTCTATTTTCTCACTGTATTGGGTTACATTTTAGAAATTTAAGTGTATGTATGTTGATGGATGATATCTATGAATTATTTGACGTGTTCCTTTTAAAATTGGGTTTTGGTATATCAGTTTGTAAACACTATTAAGGATTTTAACGCTTTCGTATTTATTGTGATATTTTCTCAGTGTTATGCCTTTCTTTCCATTTTCATATAGAGAAGTTTAAATTTATATTGTTTTAACGGAATATATAATATCAGAATAAATTTCTAATGGTATAGAAACTACTTGTTTCAGATGCATACAGGTGAGTTAATGTGAAAATGTTTTACAGTTGAAACATACCATGATGCTGGTATAGTGACAGATGCAGAAGAACATGAAACAGTCCAACTTAGAGGTGATACAGAAATATTTCATATAAAGACAGCTTTGGCACAGTGGCAGAAGAGAGCTAAAACAAATGTATGATCCAGGGCTTAAAATAAAGCCAGGCCTTATAGACTGTGATGATTCCAAATACAGTAGCTAGATATTCAATCACCTTAAATCCTTTAGAAAAGGATAAGATAAATGCTTCATAACAGAACACAGGACTTTAGGAATTGGGTTTGATACCTGGCTCTGCCTATCTGGTTTTGTTACTATTTTAAAGGCTTTTAATTGATTTTTAGAGAGAGGGAGTGAAACATCGTTTGGCTACCTCCTGCATGTGCCCTGACCAGGAATAGAAATGGCAACCTTTCAGTGCATGGGACAATGCCCAACCAACTGAGCCACACCAGCCAGGGCACCTATGTAGTTTTTTGAGCTACACCTTATCACATGCCTTCTCTGGGCCTGTCTCCTCATTGGTAAAATGGGAGCTGCATAATGATCTCTATCTTTTTAATGGCTTTAAAAAATGTAGTTTTTAGCTACATCCTTTATCACTGGGAAAATAGTTAATTTATAATTATCTACTACTTAAAAAGATAACACCAGATTCAGCACTAGAACAAAAAGTAGTCCCGTGAGCATTTAATTTCCTTGGGTTACATTCTATTACAGGGCAGTAAAATATGTTTTCCTAATTCTGTACCTTAATGTTTTATGTAAATTTCATATAACATACGAATTTTATTCTTCAAATAAGGGTTCCTTGTTTTAAGAATTTAAGTGGATTGGGCTACTGGACTCACTACATACTAATGCAACATGCTTAAAAAATCACTAGAATAAATTTTGTTGCCTGGCTGGTGTGGTCGAGCATTGACCCATGCACCAAGAGGTCGCCAGTTCAATTCCTGGTCAGGGCACATGCCCAGGTTGTAGGCCTGATCCCCAGTGGGGGGCATGCAAGAGGCGGCCAGTCAATGTTCTCTCTCTCCCTTCCTCTCTCTCTAAAATCAATAAAGAAAAAAAAATTAAATTTTTTTTTTGTTGACTTAGTTCTTGACAATACATGCAGTTTATTTAGTATTTTGGTTAAAGTTGATCTATGTATTCCCCCCAATATTTGTCACAGCCTTGTGAACTAGCCAGCTCTGGTTGCTATAACAAATATCATAGATTAGGTGACTTAACTAATAGACATTTACTGCTCACAGTTCTGGAGGCCAGGATGTCCAAGATCAAGGTGCTGGCAGATTCAGTTCTTGGTGAGGGCTCTCTTCCTGGCTTGTAGACAGCTGCCTTCTCACTGTGTGCTCACAGGCCTTTTCTTTGTGCATGGGCATTGAGAAATCTGTCTTCCTCTTTTTACGAGGAGCTCATCTAAACCTAATTATCTTCTGAAGGTCCCAACTCCAAATACCTTCACATTGGGGTTAGAGCTTCAAATTATAAACTCTGGGAGAACACAAACATTCAGCTCAACAAGCACAAAGCAGGTATCAAAATATTTATAGAAGGAAAACTCTAGAAAACAATTAACTGTTGTCATTATATTAAATCAGTCAACATGCCCTGGCTGATTTGGCTCAGCAGTTAAAGCATCAGCCTGTGGACAAAAAGAGTCGAGGGTTCAATTCCCCGTCAAGGGCACGTGTGGGAGGCAACCAATCGATGTGTGTCTCTCTCTCCCTCCCACTCTATTAAAAAAAAAAGTCAACTTGAGCATCTAGTATTTGCAAACCTCTCTTCTAGTCTTGAGTGGTTCACAAACCTGGCTGATGAACAGAATCAGCTGCAGAACTTCAAAAATATAAAACAACAAATTATTGGGTCCTACCTTAAGGGATTCAGTAGGCCTGGAAGAAGATATAGAAAGCTGTGTTTTTTAAAAAGCTCCCCAGATGATAATGATTAAGCAGGTTTGAAAACCACTAATACAGGTATTATGGCCATAATTTGGGGAACAGAGGTCTATAATATCAACTCACTATCTGACATAAGTTGAAGAGCAGTAGTTAAATTGTTCAGAACATCCCAACAATAAGGGGCCCTTTAATTGCTCTTAGAAGAGTAAACGCCCTACTATTTGCAATTCCATGAATTAAAAACATAGCTAAATGCTACAAATTGGACTTTTAATTAAAACACAAATTGCCTCCCTTTGCATTTTGTTTCTTATAAACCTGTTTTGTTTGTCCCCCAGAGGAGGAGGAGGAGGAGGATGACCTCTTTGATGATCCTCTGCCAGTACCTTTAAGGCACAAAGTTCCAAACCAGCAGACTCTTCACCCTGAAGTATTTCCAATGACGGCAGTATCACAAAACCAGCCTGAAAAACTAGGACAAAGCACAGGATGCATCAAAGCAAAGAGCATGAAAACCTCTCTTTGGGCAAACTTTATAGATTGTGAAGAATCCAACAGTGAAAGTGAAGAAGAATTACAAATCCCAGCTTCATCTCAAGGAGATCCGAGTCCTCTCACACATCACCAGCAAAAGGCTGATGCAGAAGTACCACAGTGGGACGTATTCTTTAAAAGAAATGATGACAACACAGATGACGGTTTGGAAAACTTCCCTTCCTCCACAGGGGGCTCTCAGTCACCAAAGCTTTCCAGTGACTCTGATGGCGAGTCAACTCACATCTCTTCTCAGAATTCCTCTCAGTCCACACATATCTCAGAACAAGGAAGTCAAGGCTGGGACAGCCAGTCTGACACTGTTTTGTTATCTTCCCAAGAGAGAAACAGTGGGGATATTACTTCCTTGAACAAAGGTGGCTATAGAACAAGAATCAAAGAGAATCTTCCTACCTCTCAGACAGAAAAAAATATACTTTGCCCAAAGGACACTTACTCTGAAGATGTAAATGTAGTTTCTAGTGTTGGAGAACCAACTACTGTAAATAGTGGAAAACACATACCTCAGGAAAGAAGGTTGCTAACTCTTAGCACCAGTACAGATTCACAGAGCTCCTCTGATTTTGAAATTCCCTCAACTCCAGAAGCTGAGCTACCTCAACAAGAGCATTTACGGTATTTATATGAGAAGCTAGCAACAGGTGAGAGTATAGTACTTGAGAAAAGAAAAAGCTCACTCTTAGATATTTAAGAATTCATTCTAGAGCCACCACTAAAAAAAACCTATACAAAGAGGTAATAGTCAAAATTGTAATAAAGAGGTAGTAGTCAAAGATCTTAATAAATTAAAATGCTCATATAACCTAAATGAAGACCATAAAGGGGAAACAGGAACAAAAAAAGATAGAGGGGAAAAAAACAGAAAACAAATAAGATATGGTAGGACTAAATACAAACAGATCAATAATTAAATGAAAATGGTCTAAACACAACAATGAAAAGATAGGAAAAAATAAAATGACTCAGCTATATGCTGTCTATAAGCAACTCACTTCTTCACATGATATAGGCTAGTTAAAAGCAAAAGGATGGAAGAAGATACACCATGTAACACTACTTAAAAGACAGATAGAGGGGCTATAAAAGGTGCAGTTTACCAAGAAGATACAATTTAAAATGTATATGTCCTTAACAACAGCATCAAAATATACAGGCATACCTCAGAGATATTGCAGGTTTACTTCTAGACCACTGCAATAATGCAAAAATCGCAATAAAGCAGGTCACATGAATTTTTTGGTTTTCCAATGCACATAAAAGTTGTTTACATTCTACTGTAATCTATTAAGTATGCAATAGCATTATGTCTTTAAAAAACCCCAGCATACCTTACTTTAAAAATACTTTGTTGCCCTGGCCGGTTTGGCTCAGCCGCTTAGAACACTGGCCTGTGCACCAAAGGGTTGTGGGTTCGATTCCAATCAAGGGCACATACCTGGGTTGCAGGTTCAATCCCCAGCCAGGTTGGGGTCATGCAGGAGGCAGCCAATCAACATGTCTCTTTCACATGGATGTTTCTCTTTCCTTCTCTCTAAAAAGCAATGGAAAAATATATCCTCGGGTGAGGATTAACAAAAAGTAAATAAAAATAAAAATACTTTGCTAAAAAGTGCTAACCATCATCTGAGCCTTCAGCAAGTTGTAACCCTTTTGCTGGTGGAGGGTCTTGCCTTGATGATGAGAATGTACTATCTGTGAAGTGCAGTAAAATGAGATATGCTGTGTACAAAGCACAAAACAACTGAAAAGAGAAAGACAAACTAATGCATGATGACAGCCAAAATTTGAACATTCCTCTCACAGTAACAATTAGCTTACAGAAAATCAGCAAGGATAGAGAAGACATGAATAACATATCATGTTATTCAATAACATGAATAACCCATCAACCAACTGGATCTAACTGATATTCCATCCAACAACAGAATACATGCTTTTCAAGAGCACATGGGACATTCACCAAGACAGACCATATCCTGGGTCATAAAAATACTTCAAATTGAAAAGAATAAACCTGGACCTATTACTATAAACTGATGGCTATAGGATAAGTCAGCCCCCTACTTACCTCAAAAGATGTTACACCACTTAAGAACGCTGATGTGAATATAGTGGCAAAATTAAAACTAGAAAAAGTAAGACCTAAAAGAAAATAATAAAATGGCAAAAATATGTGTCATTCTGAGTCATTCAACGTTTCTAAAGTCCATCAATAGGATATGCTTTTGCACAGTTATATATGTGTACTTAATAAATTTTTATTAACATTAATAAGCCTTTTGGTATGCTAGCATTTTGTAGATTAGGGCAGCAAAAGCAGATTTCACTTAAAATGAAGTGGAGTCTCTAAAACCACTTGTAGGTCAGTTCACTAACAATGATATGCATTATCACCATGCTGCAAGGTAATTAGACTAACAAGTATTGTATCCACAAGACTAATTATGGTTACAAGACTTAGAGTTAGTGGGAGAGGAAAATAAATGTGGTACTCAGAGGAAGCAATGCCAAGAGGACCCAGGAAGTCAGCCCTCACTTCTCCAGAAGGGTATGTGTTGGGAGGACAAATTTGCCTGTCCATTTACATGGGGAAGGGGGGGCGGGACTGGACAGTGACACCTAGACTTCACATTTCAGCTAAGCAACTGGCACAAGAGAAGGGATGAGGGGAAGAAACTAACATGGTTATAAAGGGATAGGGCTCAGAGTAAGGGCCTGGTCATTTCTGATTGGTCTTTGAGAACATGTTGGGTCACAATTTTAGGTAACGGTCTCTAAATTACTCAACAGTAAACTCTATTAATATGTATACCAATTGGGAATGGTCTGAGCATAGTAAGGTACCTGGGGCAAAGTAATATAAGAAAGGATACAAGGAGTTTTAAGGGAACATTGACCCCTTTTTTCTAGCTCAGCTGCTGCTCTAAGTTTTGGATGAAATACACTCTACAGACTTAGTATGAGGGACAGGATTAGAGTTGTCTTCATTCCATTCTGCCCACCTCCCATCTGAGAACTATTTCCTAAATTACAAGTGAATATAAAGTCTCTGAAGAGAACCAATAAGGACTGCAAATCACTGGTTGAATATTTGGTTATAACTACAACAGGCCCATTACTGAAACCCAGAGACTTCATATTTTATTTATAGCTCTAAAAATTAGTTCTAATTCACTATCATAAATCATGTAATCAAATATATACATTGTATATACTGACACTTAAGATTTCCTCTTAATAGTATAGCTTATGATCGGGGGTGGGGTGGGGGTGGGGTGTTCAAAACAAGCCTGTAAACATTCTTCTGAATATATAATACTGCCACATTTTCATTGTTTTATATGTGAGTCTGGAATAATAAATGCTGGCTGAATGAATTTAAGGACTAAGAGCACTAGAACAGACTTTGATCAAAACACTTGTAGTGATCACAAAAGATGTCAAAGTACAGGTTCCTACTCTGTACTTAAAGTACAGAATAATTACAGCTAATATATGTGCTTACTCTGTGATAATGCTTAACTCTTTTACACACTGTATATTAACTCCTTTAATCTTCACAACACCCTTTGAGGTATGTAAATACATTTATTATCCCCATTCACAGACAAGGCTAAGGCATAGAGAGGTTAATTCACATACCCAGTAAGGGTGAAACCAGGCCCTGGCCGATTTGGTTCAGCGGTCTGAGCATCGGCCAGTGGACCAAAGGGTCCTGGGTTCGATTCCCAGTGAAGGGCACAAACCTGGATTGCAGGTTCGATCCTCAGCCCTGATCGGGGTCTTGCGGGAGGCAACCAATTGATGTCTCACATCGATGTTTCTTTCTCCTCCCTCCTTTCCATTCTATCTAAAAATCAATGGAAAAATATCCTCGGGTAAAAATTAACTGGGAAAAAAGGTGAAGCCAGGACTCAAATAGAGGTAATTCAGGCCCCACAGTCTATGCTGTAAATCACTATGCAATAAGGTCTCTCAAAAAGAGCCTAACAGTGGGCAGGATTAATTAATTATAGTAGCTACTTGATTTTTTTATTTTTTCTTCATTGATTTTAGAAAGAGAGGAAGGGAGAAGGAGAGAGAGAACATCAATTGGCTGCCTCCTGCATGCCCCCCACTGGGGATCGGGCCCACAACCTGGGCATGTGCCCTGACTGGGAATCGAACTGGCAACCTCTTGGTGCATGGGTCGACACTCAACCACTGAGCCACACCAGCCAGGCACTACTTGATTTTTTACTTCAAGAACTATAAAGTATTGTAAGGGCAAAAAGTTTCAAAATGCCAAGATATATCACAGAAGAAATCCAGTGGCTAGCCATATTTGCCTTAGAGAGGAATCCAAGGCTTAGAAGTTTGTTTAAACTAACAGTAGCCTGAAGTTGGTTAAATTAATAGGTATAGTTGACTGCCTCCTAACTGGGTGATCTTGGGCATGTTGACGTTACCTAATCAGTCTAAACCTTCTTCCTTTGGTGTACTATAGGGACAATAGCACCAACCTCATAGATTTATGAGAAGCATGTGAGTACATATAAAGGCCTAAAACTTGCTCAAGAAATACTAGCTCTAATTCTAAAATTCCTTGGCAGTTCTAGGCAGTACTTAGCGAAACTGGTTTAAATAACTGGTGACTATAATGCTCAAAAATTTTTAGAAATATCCACCCACATTATGCTAAGTGTAAAATTATACTTTAATATCCAAATGCATGAACCATGACGATATACTCTTAAGAAAGGAATGTAACACTGAAAAGAATGGTATATAAACCTTTGGTTAACCTCAATAGCAGGTAGTCAGGAATACATCAGTATTTTTCTTCCCTTTTTGTAGCCTTACTGGAAAAGACAGTTAAAATATTCAGAAACACTTTCAACAATAAAGATTTAAAAAAAAAAAAAAAAGGAAATAACATATGTAAAGCATTCAGCATACTGCCTAGCCAAAAAATTTTAAAAATTCCTAAACAAAGCTAACCCATGATAAATAGAAAATCAAATGCCAAACTAAATTTATTTGCTAAAGAAAAACTGTTGAACTATAAGAATAATAAGTGCTGTCTAGATTTTGCATATATTGGGGAAAAAACCCTGAGATTACTAATTGTGTATCACAATCCTCATATATAGATACCGAAAACAATAGTATTAATACAATTTGTACAGTGGACCAACAGTTTAAACTTCATGTAAGTTTTACCTTATATTTGCTTTACATTGACAGAAAAAATTCTGACAACTTAGGAAACTAATATAAAGAAGCTAAATGTTGATTTAAAATAAAGCTCCTAATAGCTTCATTTAAATAGCTTCTATTATTCTACTGCTTACGTTCAGCTTTTCAATAACATAAGGGTAGCACAGGTAATTAAAATCTCAAAGACTCATTAAATTTCTATTAATAAACAAGTTGACTAAAAATAGCCATTTTCCCTTTGCCCTCCAGTTTTATATTTTTAACACAAAAAGTAGACAACATTAAGTAAAACACTGACTTTTTAAAAAGAATGTGAAAATTACATCTTTAAACTTACCAATTATAATTCAAAGAATGCTTGGCCACTGGGAACAACCTGTAAAATCAATGACGTTCTCTCACCTCTGATACCATGTGACTATTTTTTCATAAAGAAACATATGAAATGTCACTAAAAAAATATTTCTCGACACCTGCAAATTTTGGTTAGTAGATATACTCTGAGGCTCTAAACATGTAAACAGTTTACCCTATATTACGAAAGAGCAAAAGCATGTAATACCAATATAATAATGAAGTATAGCTTCTCCCAAAAAAAAGAGGTAAAGGGTTAAGAAGATATTTGAAATGCAGCATTCGTGAAGTCAGTTCAATTTTATCTAAGCTAATATTTTAGGTCATTAAATCCTAGGACAATGAGCTTAGGAATGAATACCAAAAGCTAGATTTATTTGCTGCATTTACCTTTATGTTGGACACCATGATTAGAAAACCCAGAATCAGAAAGAGATGAAAACAGTTTTTTTCTGATTGAGGTTTTACTATTCACGAAAACAAACAAAACCAACAATGAATGTACTTCTTCATAGTTCAAGTAATAAATGATCTCATAATTCAGGCACACACTTCGGCCAAGTTTAGCTTTATCGCTTTTAAAAATTTCATATATAAAATAAGTACCAGTTCAAAATATAGATTATTTTTAAAGAAGAGCTTGCAGGAAATATAAAAATAGTTAAATTTGGTGGAAAGGAGATGTTCAAACAGCCTGAAATTCAGAAAATGTTATGTTAGGCACAGCTGCTCTCAGTAGACCAGAGGTACTCAACATGAATATCCAAATTCATGTTTGAAAGGGGCCCTTAAAGCACTCCATTTCCCCTGCCTGGTACTTCAAAAAACACCCCATGGACCCACCACTGTATCATTTACAAGCGGCATAATGGCCAGCCATTCTAGAATTTGAGAGAGAGCTTTTTGGAGAATGGTCTTCTACAGGATTAAAAAACCTTTAAGAATTACTGGTTCAAACATATACCCTTCAATAATGGTCTAAACTGCTTCAAAATATGAAATCAAACTGTAATTAACTTTTTTCACATTTAATTTTAGACCTTAAATTTCAGTATCATTAAAATTTCAATGTTTTAATAAAAGAAGTAGAAAATAGGGTATAATTCAGTATCACCTATTTGTCTCCAATACAAGTACAGTATTTACAGTAATAAATAGGTAAACAGGAATGACAACTTAATAACAAAAATAGAACTTTGTATATTTGGCCAAACTGAATTAACTATTTCTCTAAATTCAAGGTGTATGGCAACCTGAATGTTTGATCTTAGCGACTGTGGCATTATCAGTTTAATACTTAAAACACCAAAGGAGGTATTTCTCTATTCACACAGACTTCTTAAGTATGTATATGCTGACCTATAGTAGTTTTCCTTTCTTGTTTGGTATTTAACCACTAATCAGGTATACTTCAAATTGGTCTATGTGACCATGTGTTCCTCTCTTCAGAAGCATCAGTAATGCATTTTGGCCAATAGTTTGAAATAGGAATTGTAAATTAATGTAGTGTACAATCTTGATAATATGAAAAGAGTCCCAAATATTTATTTTTAAAAATGTTAACATTAGAAAAAACCAAAACTACATTTATCTTCAGCTCTATTTCCTGAAAATTCAGTTGAGGTAACCTCTGCAAGTCACAGCTCCACATTTGCACACAGTTCTGACTCTCTTTTTGGCTGGGCTGTAGTCAACAGAATCTGAAGATATATCTCCAGTACCTGAATATGTAGAAAAAGAAATATAGGAGAAAGATAGTTAAAGACAATTCAAAATGAGTTTCAAATTTTCTATTGGCTTTAAATAAATGTAAATATTCAGAGACAAATCATTATGAATTGTCTTGAAAGGATGGTGTAGGCTAACAAGAGGTAAAGTGTATGTTATTAGCTCATATTCATGAGAATGGATTTCTGAAATGATGAAACTTACTGGGAAAATCCAACATACAATGATTCATTTCATATATTTAAGAGCCATAAAGTGAAATCAAGTAGTAACAATATGTAAAAGGCATTATGCAATGGAAAGAAAACACTTATATTATCACAATAAAATAAACAGCACTAATGTTCTTCAAAGTCAAATTCCAGTATAGATGGAATAAGTTCATGTGTGATTTAAATCACATTTTCAATCTTTCCAATATCCATCTCTTAGTAAAAATTCAGAAATGTAGGCTTCCAATTTTTTAAATACAAGTAATATTGAGAAAAGATGTTATAATAAATAAGCTTCCATAATGGAAGTTCTGAAAAAAACAATTAGCAACATGATGTAGAAGAAATAACATTATTCAGCTAAAGGTCAGGCAGACCTGGATTCCAGTTTTAGCTCTGTCAGATTAGCTTTGAGACCTTGAGTAAAAAGACAAACTTACAGCCTCATTTTTTTCATCTTTAATATTAGTTTGGTCCAGATGATCTAAAGTATTTTCCTCTCTTGAATAGATTCTTCATACTAAAACAACACCAACAAAACTATACTTGAAAACCATACCTTTCATTTGATAATCAAAAGTGAGCTCTTCTCCAGCATTTATGGTTCTTGTAGAAAATAGTGCTATTCGGGGAAGACGAGTATCGAGGTTATCAATGAAAACATTGAACACCTGAAGATTTGGGTCACACTAAAAGAGAATGTTAGAACCCATTTGAGTAAAAATGACGTGAATGAGCTCTATCTAGTTCTACCTCCATACAAAATTTTCAATTGCCCAGAATATTTGTTTTTTAAGATGTACTGGAAATTAAGTTGATTACTTAAGAGATCTCTGAGACATGAACATGTAAAAATACTGTTTTCAAACTTACAGAAAATTTCAGACATACATAAAACTAGAGAAAATAATACAGTAAGTCCATATGTATCCACTATGCAGCTTCAACAACTATTAACACTTTTGCCAATCCTGTTTCATCTATTCCTGACTTTTTTTTTTTTAATCCTCACCCAAGGACATTTTTCCATTTTTGTTCAGATAGAGATAGAGATAGGAAGAGTGAGAGAGAGAGAAACATTGACGTGAAAGGGACACATCGAGTGGCTGCCTCCCGCACGACCCAACCAGGGCCGGGGACAAACTGCAACCGAGGTATGTGCCCTTAGCGGGAACCGAACCCGGGCCTCTCTGGACCACAGGCCGACGCTCTAACCGCTGAGCCAAACAGGCCAGGGCTATTCCTGACTTCTTAATTTTTCTGGAGAATGTTACTGCAAATCACAGATAACATTATCAGTTCACCTGTTAATATCTCAGTAAAGCATATTTAAAGAATTAGAACAACTGCATTTAAAAAATCAAGTCAGGCCCGGCCGATGTGGCTCAGTGGTTGAGCGTCGACCCATGCACCAAGAGGTCGCCGGTTCGATTCCCGGTCAGGGCACATGCCCAGGTTGTGGGCCAAATCCCTAGTCGGGGGCATGCAGGAGGTGGCCAATTGATGTTCTCTCTCATCAATATTTCTATCTCTCTCTCCCCCCCTCTCTAAAATCAATAAAGAAAAAAAAAATCAAGTCAGCACTCTAGAACTCAAATTTCATATTGCATGGGGTTTCATTGCTTAAACTCTTGTTGGAATTGTTTGATATATTGAGAACTCCACTAAATTCTGGAATATGGCCCTGGCCGGTTTGACTCAGCGGTTAGAGTGTCGGCCTGCGGTCCAGAGAGACCCGGGTTTGGTTCCCGCTGGGGGCATGTACTTCGGTTGCAGTTTGTCCCCAGCCCTGGTTGGTCGTGCGGGTGGCAGCCACTCGATGTGTCCCTTTCACATTGATGTTTCTCTCTCTCTCTCTCCCTCTCTCTTCCTCCCACTCTATCTGAACAAAAAATGAAAAAATGTCCTCGGGTGAGGATAAAAAAAAATAAATAAATAAATAAAAAAAATAAAAATAAATTCTGGAATATGTAAGAAGATCCAGTGAATAATACTAAGGAACCGAAATAAGTCTCTAATTGTCCTTGAATAGAATATATCTATTTTGAGAGTATCTCAAATTTTTTATTAAGAAAAAAATTAAAGTAAAAGTTTAAATAAATCAGAAAACTAACAAGGGAATCAGGAGGTCTCTGGCATTTCACCCAATCATAAATTAGTTTCTTGTTGTAAAATTCATCAAAAGTTTAACATGGTCTATCTACTTCCTTATATGGTCAGCTATATAACTTACTCTCTGAGATACATTTATTTCCTTGTAATCTATAAAATAGAGATGTCAAACTCACAAGACTAATACTATGTTATCTACCAGGCACTTAGGAGGTACTCAATAACTATTAATGTCCCTTATTTCTGGAAACAGTTTTTAGAGTTTAAGATTCTGGAGTTAAGGTTCCAGCAGTATTCTAAGTTCTTTTCCAATACAAATTAAGAATACAAAAATTTAGAAAAATAGCCCTAAATACTTCCAATACTCTACAAATTCGTGTATCTTATAAAAATATTAACATGTTTACATTTTAAGAGAATACAATTATTCTTAGTTGAATATCCTAAAATTTAGCTGTTAACTTCTGTAAGACGCCTACATAGTTGTGTTCCTTAAACTTTCTACTTTCTACCTCTTAACTCCTCTGCTCATTAAGTCCCTCCTCTATGAGGATAACACCTATCTTATAAAGTTGTTGGAAAGTTTAAATGAAGTAACATTTGTAAAGGACTTGCAAAATGAATGGTATTTGCATTTTGAATTTTCCTAATAAATTTTTCTAATACAGCAATAGTACCATGACTTAACAGAAGAAGCCCTTGTACTAAAATACTCCGGAAATATTAAAAGGGTCTGTGGTTCAAAGATAATTATTTCCTCAACTATGGAAGATCATTAAACACAGTACTAAGTTAATTAGTCCTGCTACGCTTTCAGTATTCCTTACACTGTGATTCACAAAATGAGACACATTTCCATATCGGGCTGCATCCACTGTGAATTCATCAGATTCATAGTCCAGATCAAAGAGGTATGTGATTCCTTTGTTGTCATATAACTGCCCCCGTCTTTCAGCTTCTTCACTTGTGATTACCTAAAAATTAAAAACTACAGTATATTATAGAGCTATTGCTGAACTGAAGAAACTTTCATCCATGAATCTATTAACATATTAGAGGCTACAAATGTTAAAAAAAAAAAAGTAAAGTGTCATCAAAACACATTCACACAAATGACTCTAGAAGAGCTAGACAGAAAGGTCGGAAAACAAAGGGAGGAGAAATGATGGGGCTAAAGAATTATGACTGTTTAAATAGGAATTAGGACAACTCAACAATTAACAAGTTGAAACCATGTACTACTTTCATTCTAAGCTATTGAGATGTTCAAAAAGCTACACAACTTTAGTTCTCTGTAGAACATAGAATGCAAAGCAGTAAGTTTACAAGTATATATGCTATAAAGGGATATTTTTCCTATAACTAATCTGTGTGCAGTTACGATGGAAACATTACAAAGTAGAGGAGAGAAGGTATGTTAAATTTACAGTCAACTGTATAGAAAGTCTCGTGTTATAAGAATAGGTTGTCTTCATGAAATTTGGCAGTTCAAAACCATCATTTACAGCTCTGCTCTTAACAACACAGCTTTACCACATGCTCAGCTTAAGAAATAAAAGATGTCTACAGTGATTTATGGTGTCAACCAGATTTTAGCTGCTGCATTCATTAAGCCAAAAAAGAGAAAAATTGAGTTATACAAGATGTAGTATCCTAAATAGTGATTTATAATAATCTGCCATTGTCTAAAAAAATATATGGATCCAACTTAATCTCAAAATTAGGTGATCCAATTCCAAACAACTTTTAAAATGTCAGATTTGACAGCCCCAGATATGCAGTCATACTCATATTTTTCTAGTCACACCTTAACCCACTCTTCAATTGGAGGAAGTGTAGCGCAGGGGTGAAGTACACTGATTTTGGAGCCTTGGTTTTGAATCCTGGCTCTTCTTTACTACTATGTGATCTTGGGCAAGGTACTTAACTTCTCTGTGCCTCAGTTTCCTTGTCTATAACAATGGAGATGATACCACTACCTCGGAGTTGAGAGAATTCATGTGTTCATAAGGTGCTTAGAATAGTAAGTGGTACATGGGAAACATTACTTTTGTATATATACACATTATATGTATAAAAATAAATTTGTTTAGTATTGGTAATGTAGAAAATAGTCTTTGTAACTGAGTTACAGAAGCAAAGGTTTTGGATTTTCTTATGGACACATTAAATGCTTTTTATGATTATCCTACAAAACTTGCTCAGGAAGCACTGGTCTACTCTACGGTATTTTTCAAGTTGAGATAGAATTGAGTTTTGGCAAATAAACTTAACCAATATTTGGTCAAATGAATGAAGTAAATTATAATTTAAAAGTTTCAAAGTCAGCCTGGCCGGTGTGGCTCAGTGGTTGAGTGCTGACCCATGCACCAGGAAGTCACCGGTTCAAATCCCAGTCAGGGCACATGCCCAGGTTGTGGGCCCAATCCCCTGTGGTGGGCATGCAGGAGGCAGCCAATCGATGTTCTCTCTCATCAATGTTTCTGTCTCTCTCTCCGTCTCCCTTCCTCTCTCTCTAAAATCAATAAAGAAAAAAAAAGTTTCAAAGTCAGTATGTGTTTAGATCTGATTTTCTTCTTAGGAATTTTGTGTAAAAATAGTTGTCATACTTTAAAATTTATAAATACCACTTCCATCAACTATAAATAGGTGTTCACTGAAAGATGACTGTATCTATTTCATTTATCAATATTTATAATTTTTGTTTATTCAAGTTTATATATATATATTTTTAAACGTATCTTTATTGTTGAATGTATTAGAGATGTCCCTCTTTTTCCCCCCTTAACCCCTTGCTATTGGACCCTTCTCTTAAATCTGAAATTTCTGCATATTTGCACATTATATCAAAATTTACCAAATATTTATGTTACTGAGGTAGAAAGCTAGCCTTTCAAAAGCGTAAATCTTCCATACACATTATGTGCTATGTGATAAGTTGAACGTACCTCTCCAACATATTCCATGACAAAACTCATTCTTTTAATCTTCACAAGGGTTTTTACACCCCAGCCACAGCCATTGCTAGTTCGAAAGATGCAAAGTGAATACTGTGTGCCTTTTTGTACAATCCTATTGGGACAATCTGGTCCACATTGACATCTTGAGTTGCATTCATAAATAGGGGTACCAGGTGGGATTTTAATTTGTTGGTTTTTATTATAAGCCAAAAGAACTCCAGCTTCAGCAGGACAACATTTCTCAAAGAAGCAATCTGTGCATGAACAACCAAAGGTAGCTTCATTTACTAAGCTGATTCCAGGAGTAGGTTTGTATTCATTAATGTAGTAGAAGTCTGAAGGTGGGCCCTCTAAGTCAACAGTATTTTCAACAAAAATCATTCCTTTATGATTTTTTCTTCTGTTAAGTTCATCTTGCCATCTCTGCAGAGCTATTCTTTGTTTAGCCTTCTTTACAATGTATTCAGCAATGGCAGGTTTCAAAGTTTTGTTATTGTTTAGAGTTATTGCTTTGCCTTTCTTTACCCGAGATAAGTAATTATGCTTGTCATTAGAGAATTGCTGAAGTAGTAATGGGCACTTGAGATTTTGCAAAGGTTCCCAAGTATTTGTAGAATCTGGCCATCCTTTCCATTTTACAAGGTAATATTCCATATCCTTAAAATACAAAAGAAAATGCATATCAGATTATGACAGTCCCATTTAAAATCGTTTAATATTGTAAAGAGTAAGGTATCTATTATCATTTTTCTTAAGTTCAGAACATATAGTCACAGGTTTCTAGCCACTGAGTACACATCATAAAAATAAAACTATTTTTCTTTATATTACATAAATAGTTATAGAATTTAGATGTGGCAGAATATGCTTGGCCCTAGGCAAATGAATCGCACCTACAGAAAAAGTACAGAAATTTATGAATATTTTACCAAACAGTGATTAAGCTAAACTAAAAAAGTATTCATCCTGATCATGCAAATGACTAGTCTCAAAACTAACCTATATTAGAGGCTTACTTGGCCAGCAGATGTAGGTATCCTCTAAGGTATGTAACTTAATATTTTACACTAGATACGAGGGAAGTTCTATTTCTCAATGTCATGGGCACACAAAGCCTAGCTAGCTGTTCTAGAGATACACTGTCTAATACAGTCATTAGCCACATGTAGCTATCGAACACCTGAAATGTGGCTAAGTCCAAATTGAGATGTGCTTTAAGTGTAATACACACTGAATTTCAGACTTAGCACAACAAAATGTAAAACATTTCTTAATTTTTTTAAAAAATTGATTACACATTGAAATATTTTGGATTTACTGTATTAGATTAAATATATTATTGAAGGCAATTTCACCTGTTTCCTTTTGTTTAATGTGGTTACTAGAAAATTTAAAAGTATACATGCATAGGTCATATTATATTTCTATTGGACAGCATGATTCCAGAGACTTCTTACGTTTAGACTCAATCATGATTGGATTAGGTAGCAGGCAATTCAAGCTACCAAAGATCAAATGTTTTGATTTATCCCTCAGACTACTGTTGACCACCATGTTACCTGGAACTTGCTTTCCTATCTAGTGACTTGACTGTCTTCTTCCCTTAAAGTCAGGTAGTCAACTGTGTATAATAAAAAAATTCTGAAGTACATAAAGTCTCTCAATTTTTTCTTTGTCCTCTGGAATAACCAACATATATCCATGTGCCCTTAGGTAAAATGCTTTCTAAAATATGAAAGTAAGCCCTGGCCGGTTTGGCTCAGCGGTAGAGCATCGGCCAGCGGACCAATGAGTTGGGGGTTCAATTCCGGTCAAGGGCACGTACCTCAGTTGCGATTCATCCCCGGCCCTGGTTGGGGTCGCGCGGGGGGCAGCCACTTGACATGTCCCTTTCACATCGATATTTCTCTCTCTCTCTCCCTCTCTCTTTCTCCCTCCCTCCCACTCTATCTGAACAAAAACAGAAAAATGTCCTCGCATGAGGATAAATAAATAAAATAAAATATGAAAGTGATTAATTGGCATTCTATCATTTTTATTTATTTTAATTAATAGATATTAACAAAAACTTAACTGTGCTACATTTATTTTTCCCTGAAATTTTTAATAAAGTTTTTATTATAAAGTAAGGATGTCCATGACAGCTATTTTACGATTCATAATTTAATAATGCCAAATGACCTGGAAGGTCTAGGAAATGTGGTATTAGACATATTAAGGAGGCATGAATTGGGCTGAGGAGCACTGAGATAGCTTTGAAGGAGTAGTCATCTACTTAGTGAGTGAGCTTATATTCTCCCCACTGTCTTCATCTCAATGTTTGTTATATTCCTATGCAACAAACAGTAATGTTTATGAAAAGAACTTTGCTTCACACTGCTGGTGGGAATGCAGACTGGTGCAGCCACTATGGAAAACAATATGGTGTTTCCTCAAAAAATTAAAAATGGAACTGCCATTTGACCCAGTGATCCCACTCCTAGGAATATATCCTAAGAAGCCTGAAACCAATCAGAAAGAATATATGCACCCCTATGTTCACAGCAGTGCTAGATCTGGAAACAGCCCAAGTGCCCATCAGTCAATGAGTGGTTAAAAAAGCTGTGGTACATTTACACAATGGAATACTATGCAGCTATAAAAAAGAAAGATCTCTTACCCTTTGAGACAGCATGGAGGGAACTGGAAAGCATTATGCTAAGCAAAATAAGCCAGTCAGAGAAAGACAAATACCACATGATCTCACTTATTTGTGGAATATAATGAACAAAATAAGCTGACAAACAAAATAGATCCAGAGACATGGAAGTAGGGAAGAGACTGACAAACCTTAGAGGGAAGGGTTGAGCAAGGTGGGGGGGTGGGGGGCAGATGAGAAGAGATAAATCAAAGAACTTACATGCATATATGAATAACCAATGGACACAGACAACAGTGTGGTGAGGCAGGCAGGGGGGGACAAGAGTGAGGAGGGTGTCAATGGGGAAAAAAAGGAGGACATCTGTAATATTTTCAACAATAAAGATAAATTCACCTGTAATAAAAATAAATTAATAAAAATTGGAAAAAAACAATAATGATAAATTTTAAAAAAGAAGTACAAATTGGTAGTTATAGTATAGTCATGAGGATATAAAGTATAGCATAGGAAATATATTTAATAATACTGTAATAACTATGTATTATGGTGCCAGGTGGGTACTAGATTTATCAGGGTGATCACTTTGTAAGTTATATAAATGTCTAATCACAAAGTTGTGCATCTGAAACTAATATAATATTGTACATCAAGTACAACAGAAAAATAAAGATCTTTTAAAAAGATAAAACTTTGCTTCTTTATAAAAATGGTCAAAATGTTTTCTGTTTAAAAAAAAAAAGTGGTTAAATTATGGTGTGAGGATATGCACAAAAACTGCACTTCCACAGAAATCTATATTATGATTCCTGAAAACAAAAAAAGGCCTAGACATATTTGTTAGTCAATTTGGCTCACAAAAATGTAACATGGATTTCTCCCTCCTGTCAGGTAACTACTAAAATTTGAGATTGTTGTTAGCAGATATCTGCTCAACAACAATGAGACCCACTTGGCAGTATCTAACATCTATTTCCCTTAATTATAAAAGTTTTTAACTTTTCTGATTCTAGAACAAAGCAATGCAACCTTGCTTGTCTTCTTTTCCTGCTATAGCCCTGGGTTGTGCCAAAAGTTGCCAGCAAACAATGAAAGAAACAGAAACACTGGCTTCCAGTCAGATGATTAAGCTAAATTCATCATTCAGCAAAACTAAAAACTGAAGTTTGCTCCCAAAATGAGTAACTTGCATTTTTAGTGACAGCTTTGTATTTAACCACATTGGTACCTACTTAATTTATGAATGGTCAAGATACTTATAAAACATGAATGTCTTTGGCAACAGTATAAAATATTAGTAATATGCAATTTCTACTTTGTAGACCTGTCTTTTATTTTATATGCATATTTTTCTTTTAAAATCCAAAAGAGATGTTTGCATTTTGAAAAAAAAACTTTAAACAGAAAAAAGTCTGACTTAACAAATTCGATTGACTCAATACCCTAAAATTCCAAATAAAAGCCAAAAGTTTATGATACCCATATATTATCAGTATCTTATTCATTCTGATATACAATCAACTCTTGATTACCCATAGAAATGGAATAGTCATAAAAATAATCCATAAATTATTCCTGTATAATTTGAATTGCATCATATGAATTTTTTCTTAAAGACATTTCCCCCTACTATGTTTGCCATAGGTTAAATTCATTCAAATATTTTAGTATCTGTAATGAGTATGTGAAAATTCGGTCACTAGTGTGTGATGAAATGTAAGGTAATACTAGCTTCAGAAGTAAAATCTCATCGGAAAAAGAAGGCAATAATATGTAAAACAAAAGTAACAATGCAAAACAGTACAATTTTAACTGCAAAAACAAACAAGACAATAAATACCACTAGACTATAAAGAGGGAAATTACTATAGGTCAATCAGAAAAGGGCACAGAAGAAGTAGAACAAACTTCACTGTGAAAGACTGATAGAATTTGTTGGAAACAGGGCAGGCAGGCTGAAAAACAGGAGCAAAAGCCTGAAGCTAAGATTTGCATGAAGTATTCAGAAAACATGAAGAGATGGATTTGGCTAGTTTTAAATTTCAGATATTAAAGTGAGAGACAAAACTGTAATGGAAAGGCAAGAGAAAATTTAACATAGTCTTGGAAACTTGACTAAGGCATTTGAACTTTTATTATAGGCCAATGTTCTTTACAATTTGTAGAAACCATGGTGTTTCTATGGGGAGCTTCATTAAATACAAATACATTTAATTCCATATTGTTTATCAGGAATAATTTTACCAATCTTCTAATTGCTAAGCCAATGACTCTTTAGTCCTCAACTGTTTTAACCATTCTCGTTGGGCTTTGATATCACAATTCTCTCTACACTCTAGTTCCTTTTCTGCCTTTGCTGAGATCATTATCCCTGCCCATCACTTAAAAACAATGCAGCCCTGGCCAGTTTGGCTCAGCAGTTAGAGCGTCGACCTGCGGTACAGAGAGACCCGGGTTCGGTTCCCGCTAGGGGCATGTACCTCAGTTGCAGTTTGTCCCCGGCCCTGGTTGGTCGTGCGGGTGGCAGCCACTCGATGTGTCCCTTTCACGTCGATGTTTCTCTCTCTCTCTCTCTTCCTCTCTCTCCCTCCCACTCTATCTGAACAAAAAATGAAAAAATGTCCTCGGGTGAGGATAAAAAAAAAAATTAAAAAACAAAACAAAAACAATGCAGATACTAAGGGCTCTGTCCTTGGCCCCTTTCACACTAAATAAATGATTAGCCCTTTTGACAATCTGAAGAAAGCTGTGAACCTTTCCTTAACAAAAGTCACATGTGTAATATTTTGGGTAATTTCAAGATATTTGGATTTCAAGTTTAAAATTCCTGTTCTAAATGTTCTCTCAGGGACAATCTCATCACTTTAATGGTTTTACTTATATGCTGATGACTCCCCAAATTTTATGTGCAACCCAATATATCCTATAGCCTACTGGATGTCCAACAGGTTCCTAAATCAATCTATCCACATGGAACTCACTGCTGTCCTTCCCAAACAGATTATTTCTGTTCTGTATTCCCCATCAAGAGGAATCTTATCCATCTGCCTAGTTACACAAGTCGAAAACCAGGAGGTCAATCTCAATTCCTTCTCAATCCAATCCATTATCAAGTGTCTTTAGATACTTGTTCCTGTCCATCTCTATTACCTATGGTTACTTCAGGCCTTCAATTCTTGCCTGGATTATTCCATTAATCTCCTAACCGGTTCCCCTGACTCCAGACTGACAACACTGCAATCTATCCTTCTTTACTAAAGTATAGAGTTTTATTTTAATAATAACAAAAATCCACTGTATTCTGTTATTTTCTTAAACATTTTATTGGCTTCCTCACCACCTAAAGAATTAAATTTATACTTCCTATTATAAACAAAGACCATTCTTGACTGGGTCCCTGATGCCTCTCTGCCTCAGTCTTCAATTATGGCCCCATTCACACACCACCCTCTGGCCACGATGAACTGCTGTTAAGTACTTGAATTTAACAGGCCTTCCTTTTCATATCCTTCTGTTACTTCGTTCACAAAGTTCTCTCTAATTAGAATGGCTTCTTCCATTTGCCTAATGAACACTTGCTTATTTTAGTCTCATCTTTTACGTGTAGAAAAACCTACTCATCCATAAAACTCAGCTCAAATGTCATCGCTTCAGCAAAGTCTTTCCTGCTTCTCTTGCTTAAGGAGGACTGATCACTGCCAATCCTGCATTCCCATTTCTAATCTAAATTATAAACTGTTTGTAGGAAGAAATGGAATCTTATTCTTTGTAGCCCCAGAACCAAGCACAACTGCCTACTACATCTTAGGCTTTGATTAAATTATTTCTGATTATCTAACAAAAATGACTACCAACATGTATACAAGATAAAAATTACAATAGTAATTATAGGAATCCTTCAACTACAAGCTGTTAAACTTAACCTGGAGAGAATTAATTCATGTTTTTCAATATTTGTTCTGAAATCTGTCTATAGCCAATAAGTGGTAGCAAGCACAAAAACTTATACACACACACACACACAAATACAGAAAACAACAAATGTGTGTGTGTGTATAACAACAACAAAAAAACTATCTTCCCATTAGCTAATTGTTTTCTGCAAGTTCTGAAATAATCACCATATTCAATATTAGTGGTAGAATAGCTTGAATCTGACTACGAAAACACCAGTGTTCCATGGGAGCACAGTTTGACAATTATAATGGCCAATGGAAAGTCAATGGATTCATGCCAGTAATTGACATAGAGTAGGAATTGTGAGAGCTGGTTAGAAGCCCAAGACTGACACAAATGAGCAACATGACCTTGGAAAAGTCCTTTCTTAGACTTCTGTTTTCCTGACCTCTACATTTTGAATTTCAGTCCAATGATTTCTATGTTATTCCAGTTCTTAACAAACCATTCTAAGTGCAATCAGCCTTTTATGAATATTAATCTATTGTTAGGTGTGGAATACTCTGTTTGTACGTACCATGTAGTATGGTGGTGGTTCTAGAGATACAGAATTACCTGGATACTTTAAGAAGGCAATTTCTTTCTTAATATTTGCTTACTAAGGGAGAAATCCCGCCAAGGTACATGTTAATAAAGAGTACCCACAGTTTTGTCAGAAATTTGTCTGCATGAAGGAGTGACACGGCAAGAAAATGGCACGGAAAAATCAAATAGCACTGAGACTGACTACCTCAATTTACATCCTGTAAATTCAACTGGACTCCAGTATGAACTCATATTAGTAAGCACCCTGTTTTCCCCCCAGTTAGCATTCTTTCCACTTCCTAAGTTAGCTATTTCAACCTCCTACACTTTGCTCGAGGTCCCATCCCACTTCCATCCCACTACTTTCCTGTTATTTTCAGTAGCACATGAACTTTGCTCCTAATGCAGAGATAAAATAGAAACCACCAGGCATAAATTCCCTTAACTTCCACACTTCCATGGACATTTAACTAGAGAATGTGGATGCAGGCACAACAGAAGAGATGTACTTCTTCCATCAATTATCCCTTCTCTCTTGTCTCTTCTACTTCTCCCTCTCTACAGTTCTCACTAGCATTTAAACCTCCCTTATTTTTAAAAAGCAAAATTAAACTAAACCTCCCTTGATATAAATGCTTAAATACGTAATGGATCTCTAAAAGATATGATAAATTACTAAAAGTTAAGAGACTGGAGACTAAGGTTACAGGGGTAGAAGAGTTCTTTTCAGTATATGGCCTTTTATAACTTTCAATTTAAAAAATCTATGCACATATTACCTACTCAGATTTATTTTAATAAAAAAAAATTAAATTTATAAACACCCCTACACCCCTACACTTCCTCCCTTTCTTCAAAGCTGGAATTCTTGAAAGAATTGTCCATACTATTTGACTCTTTCTCATCTCCAATTTATTTTTTAATTCATTCTATTTTGGTGTCTGCTTACCCATGCCACAGAAACTGCTCTAAGGGCATCAACGATCCTTCCATTGCTCAATCCAATGAGTACTTCACAGTTCTTTGACCCAATGGTTACTACTCTATTTTGTTGACATTATCTTTCAGACTTCCGTGACTTACTCTTCCAGTTTTCCTCCTACCTTTCTTACCAGTTTGTCTCAGTCTCTTACAGTTCTTGTGACTTCTCCCTTACTATTCCTCCGTCCTTGTTTTTCTCTTCTCACATTTTCTGTGCTTGGATTACTGCAACAGCCTTTTTACTATCAATCCATCCATGGCACAACAGCTAGAGTAATAGTTTCAACACACCCATCTTGTCATTCCCCTGCTCAAAACTACTAAATGTTTCCCTACTGCTCTTAAGATAAAGTCCAAAATTCTCTTCTTGGCCTATAAGGAGTTGCATTTCTGGGTCCAGCCTATCCTTCCAGCCTCATTTCAATTCCTCTTGCTAACTATGTTCCACTCATACTTTCTATTCCTTGAAGAAGTCAGGTTCTCTTCTGCCTCAAAACCCTTCTCTACTTACCTTTTCATCCTTTGACACTAAGTTTAAACATCAGTTCCTCATGGACACCTGCCCAGTCTCTGCAGGATAAGTTCGATCCTTCTGTTACATTAGCACTTACCTCAATTATAATTATGTGCTTTGTACAATGATATTTAAGGTGTTTCTACCATCACTAAAAGAGAAATGCCATGATACCAGGGGCGATATCTCTGTGTCACTCATTGCTGATATCCCTACTGCCTAGCATATGATGTGGTAGATGGCTTGAACTAATGAATGGGTAACTATAACTATCCCTAGGGCTTCAATTGCTATCTTTTTGCCAATTACTTCAAGATCTGTATTTTCAGTTATTTCTCACTCTTGATTAGAACCACATTTCCAACTATCTACTCGTCATCTCACACTTAGATGTTCTCAATCTTCTCCTCCTCCTTCTCCAAACCCAACCTAGTCCTATCCTAATCCTCCTATATTCTTGGGTCTTGGTGAACAGTATTATTATTTACACTACTGCAAGTCAGAAACCCATGTTTTTCTAGATGTGGAATTCTCACTGCCAGGTCCCCACCCAACTCTCTGACCACTAAACCACCGAGTTGTATATTTCACATCCTTGATAATTAAAAAAAAAAAAAATCCACCTACTTTTCTTCATTTCCATTGTTATTACTTTAGTTCAAGCACCATCATTTCTTGCCCGAATCACCGCAACAGCCTTTGAAAATGTGTCAGTAGTGTGTGTGACCTTCCCCTTCCTGCCAGTCTACTTTCCTCACTGCATAGAGAAAACTCTCTGAATTACATATCTGATTGTGTCACTCTTTTTGAATCGTTGAAATGACTCCCATTGCTGTAAAATGGCTGAAAGCTCCTTCACTCGTATTTCATTCTCTCCCACTCCCCTATCCCACTCTATTCTCTATACTAAAGCCATAATGAAATTAGAATACTTGCTTGTTCAGCCCCTGTTGGATATCATCTCTTCTGGGAAGCTTCCTGTGACCTGCCCTAAGAATATTTCCCACAGATCTTGTAATAATGTCTCCCATAGCACTTACTGTACTATATTGCAATGGATGACATACTTGTCACTCTTTCTCACTAGGCTATGAGTTCCTTAAGGTGAGGAACAGTTTCTTATGTTTATTTTTCCAGTGCCTAATGTAGTACCTGACACACAGAAGAAAATCAAATGTTTATTGAGTGAGACTACAGAATGAAGAAACAGAAGACATTAGTCAATAGATTGTGACTATAATATAAGCATGAAGCTATGACCTAGTCCAATAGGGACTGTGAAGACTAGAAAAATCACTGAAGCAAAAGCCAATTCAAGTCATTAACCAGGAACTAAATACCCATAATGTACTAGGGACTACAGTAAGACATAGTTCTGGTACTTAAATGGCTGACAATTTAGCAGAGAAGTTATGAAACAAAGCTATAAAATGTGACAAGTTCTAGAAAAATGACAAGAACAGTACTTTATAAGTCCTGAAAATAATGCAATTAATTTTACTGGAGGTTTGAAAGGAAAGAAGGCTTTATAATAGGTAGTAACCTTTCAGCTGAACCTTGTAGGTCAAGTAGAATTTTGCCAAGAAAAGAAGGAAATAATAGTATTCCAAAGAGGGAACTAGATGAGAAATGCAAAAGGGCATGCACAAAGGTGTATGATATGTTCAAGGAATTAGAATTTAAGCTATGCTTGTTTTTAAGCTATGTTCCCAATGCTCAGAAGAGTGTCCAGCTTATAGTAGGTTGTCAGTAAATCTTAGCTTTATGAAAGAATTTACAAGTATTTCAATGTGGATAGAAAGTAGAATATGTGATAAGACATGAAGCTGGCTAGATGATAAAGAACCTCAGTCCAAAGGGTCTTACCTTAAAGTGGTAGACAACAGGGAGCCATTAAAAGGTCTAATGCAAAGCCAGAAACAACTGTAATGAGTTTGAGGAATATGGTATTGAGACAGTGTCCTTTATGAACTAAGTCAGAAAACACAAGAGAAAGACAGGGTCATAAGATCTTTCATCTGCCCTGAATATCACACACACACACACACACACACACACACACACACACACACACACACAGAGAGAGAGAGAGAGAGAGAGAGAGAGAGACAGACAGAGAGAGAGAGAGAGAGAGAGAGAGAGAGAGAGAGAGACAGAGAGAGAGACAGAGAATGTGGCTTATAGATTAAATAATTTGAACTGCTGGTCAAGATGGTGGAGTAGGTAAATGCTGTGCTCCCTTCCTCCCATGACCGCATCAAAATTACAACTAAATTATAAAACAACCATCACTGGGAACCACCTGAAGACTAGCTAAACAGAAGTCCTATAACTAAGGATATAAAAACGACCCCACGACAAAACTGCTAAGAGGGGTAAAAATGCAGAACAAGCTGGTCCCACACCCATGGTGTGGCAATTAAGAATCGGGAGAAATATCTGGGCCACAGAGGTATCTGCGAGGGAGGAGCAAGGGATACCTCAAGCGGGAACACCAGTGCCTGGAAGTGAAGTCGCCATAACATCTGGCTGAGAAAACCAGCGGGAACTGCATCCAAATGAGATGAAAGGCTGCGGGAGACAGAGGGCTACAGGAGACAGAGGTGTTCCTCTTGATGGGCACATACACAGACTCACTCACTCACAAACTTACTCGCTCTGGGATCCAGTGCAGGAGTGGCAGCTTGAAGAGTAGCAGAGGAACTGAACTGACCAGCTTCAGGGCAAGGGATGGAGGGGCAGGGGTTGGAGCTGCTCTCTCTGGAGACAGAAGTGCTGGCAATTATCACTGCTCCTTTATTGAGCCCTCCTCCCACTCAGGTGGCAGGTGCAGGTGGGTGCCAAATCTGAGCTCTCCATTAACATGGCTATTACTGTCCTCCCTGCCCTGGTGGTTCCCTGAGATCCCAGCCTACCCAAGCGCGGGGCTGAGCCACTTCCAGTGGGCCTGCCTTGATTAACTTGTTACACTTTCCTAAAATCTATCAAAGGTCCACAAACCCCTAACAAGCAGAGGCAGGACTTGAAGTGCCCCATATCTCCTGCTAAGCGGCCCCAAGCCTGGCACAAGAAGTAACCAGTCTCAACTTGCATGATGACTCCCATTAGGTGGCCCAAAGCCTGGCATAAGCTGCAGCCAGGGTTGGCCTGGAATGTAGCTTCAGATAAGCGGCCACAAACCTGGCACAAGAGGTGGCTGGCCTCAGCTCATACTGTGGTGCCCACCAGAGTCTCAAGCCCAGCACTAGTGGCAGCTGGCCTCGATCCACAGCACAGCCTCTCCCAGGAGCTTCCAAGCCCAGCACAGGTGGCTACCAAATGCACATCACTCCCAGTTGGCCCCAAGCCAGGTACAAATGGCGGATGGATGTGGCCTGCACTGGAGCCCCTCCCAAGAGCCTCCAGAACCAACACACACCTGGTGGCCAGCTTCAGACCACACTGGACCACTAACCAACAAGCTCCAAAAATGAAAAACTGGAAGGGCAGACTCAGCTGGCACCAGAGCCCCACTAAAGCAACTCCTGTTCTGTGGGGTCAGCCCCCCACACAGCAGCCTGTGTGCCATAGTCATGGCCAGTCTTCACATCCAATCATTTAAAGAAGATTTAATAGCTATCCTTCTCAGACCATTAAAAAAATTGAAGAGGAGCCTGGCTGGTGTGGCTCAGTGGTTGAGGACTGAACCATGTACCAAGAGGTCGCTGGTTCAATTCCCAGTCAGGGCACATGCCCAGGTTGTGGGCCAAATCCCCAGTGGGGGGCATGCAGGAGGTTGCCAATGATGTTCTCTCTCATCGATGTTTCTCTCTCTCCCTCTTCCTTCCTCTCTCTCTAAAATCAATAAAGAAAAAAAAAAAATTAAGAGTTCTTAAAATGAAAAACAAAAAACTGAAAAGGAGGGAAGTCTCCCTAACTCATTTTTCCAGGACAGTATTACCCTGATACCAAAATCAAACTAAGACAATACAAAAATAGAAAATTATAGGCCAATATCCCTGTTGAACATAGATCCCCAAAATCCTCAATACAAAATTAACAAACTGAATTCAGGATTACATTAAAAAAAACATTAGGGAGTCAATGGGGGGAAAAAAGGGGGAACATCTGAAATACTTTTAACAACAAAGACAAAAAAAAACAGACCATGATCAAGTGGGACTTATTCCCAGGATGCAAGGCTGGTTCAAAAAAAATGAAGTAGCCCTGGCCGGTTTGGCTCAGCGGTTAGAGCGTTGGCCTGCGGTTCAGAGAGACCCGGGTTCGGTTCCCGCTAAGGGCACGTGCCTTGGTTGCAGTTTGTCCCCAGCCCTGGTTGGTCGTGCGGGTGGCAGCCACTCGATGTGTCACTTTCACATCGATGTTTTCTCTCTCTCTCTCTCTCTTCCTCTCTCTCCCTCCCACTCTATCTGAACAAAAAATGAAAAAATGTCCTCGGGTGAGGATTAAAAAAAAAGTAGTAGAAAAATCATATGATATCAATAGATAGAGAAAAAACATTTGACAAAATTCAACATCCATTTATGATAAAAACTCTCAGCAAAGTAGGGATAGAGGGAATATACTCAACAGTATAAAGGCCACATATGACAACCCACAGCTAATATCATACTCAATGGTAAAGAGGTGAAAGTTTTTTCTTTAAGATCAGGAACAAGACATGCCCTGGCCAGTTGGCTGGGCATCATCCTGTGCACCAGGAGGTTGCCGGTTCGATTTCCAGTCAAGGACACAGGCGCGAGTTGCAGGCTTGATATCTGGTAGGGGATGTGCAGGAGGAAGCTGATTGATGTTGTGCTCTCACATCAATGTTTTGTGCTGTCTCTCTCTCTCTAAAAATCAATAAACTATTCTTTAAGAAGAAAAAAAAGATCAGGAACAAGAATATCCATTCAACATACTTCTGGAGGCCCTAGCCACAGCAATCAGAAAAGAAGCAAAATGCATCTGAACGGAAAAGAATTAAACTGTATTAGATTGTTTAGTTGAGATTTTTCTTGTTTCTTGAGGATTTTTTCACCCATGTTCAACAGGGATATTGGTCTATAATTTTCTTTTTTTGTAATGTCTTAGTCTGGTTTGGGTATTAGGGTAATATTGGCCTTGTAAAATGAGGGAGGGAGCCTTCCCTCCTCTTTAATTTTGTGAAATAGTTTGAGAATAGGTATTAAATCTTCTTTGAATGTTTGGTAAAATTCACCTGTATGTCATTATTTGAAGAAGACATACTACATACAGAACCATAAAGAACTGCCCGGCTGGTGTGGCTCAGTGGTTGAGTGTCGACCCATGCACCAAGAGGTCATCGATTCGATTCCTGGTCAGGGCACATGCCCAGGTTGTGGGCCCAATCCTCAATTGGGGGGCATGCAGGAGGTGGCTAATTGATGTTCTCTCTCATCGATGTTTCTCTTTCTCTCTCCCTCTCCCTTCTTCTCTCTCTAAAATTAATAAAGAAAAAATTTTTAAAAAAAGAATCATAGCCCTGGCTGGTTTGGCTCAGCAGTTGGAGTGTCAGCCCGCAGACCAAAGAGTCACAGGTTCGATTCTGGTCAAGAGCACATACCTCGGTTGCAGTTTGATCCCGGGCCCTGGTCAGGGGTCATACAGAAAGCAACCAATCGATGTCTCTCTCTCTCGCATTAATGTTTCTTTCTTTCTTTCTCTCTCTCTCTTCCTCCCTCCCGCTCTATCTGAAGATAAATGGAAAAATATCCTTGGGTGAGGATTTAAAAAAAAAAGAATCCATCAAAAACTGTAAGAACTAATAAATGATTCAATAAAGTAGCATGGTACAAAATTAATATTCAGAAATAGGTTGTATTTTTGTACACCAATAATGAACTATTTAAAGAGAAATTAAGAAAACAACCCCATTTACAATTGCATGAGAAAGAATAAAATACCTATGAATAAATTTGACCAAAGAAGGAAAATACCTATACTTGGAAAACAGACACTAGAAGAAGAATCTGAAAAGACAGAAATAAGTGGAAAGATATATGGTGCTCATGTATAGGAATATTAACATTATTAAAATGTCCATACTACCCAAAGCAATTTACATGTTCAGTGCAATCCTTATCAAAATACCAATGGCATTTTTCACAGAACTAGAACAAATAACCCTAAAATTTATTTGGAACCAGAAAGACCCCAAACACCCAAAGCTATCTTGAAAAAAAAGAACAAAGTTGGAGGTATCATACTACTTGATATCAAACTATACAAGGCTACAATAATCAAAACAGCATGGTAATGACATTAAAAAAAAGATGCAAAAATCAAGGGAATAGAATAGAGAGCCCAGAAATAAACCGATACCTATAATTAATCTGTGACAAAGTAGGCAAGAATATACAATGGGGGAGACAGTCTCTTCAATAAATGGTACTGGGAAAACTTGATAGATATATGCAAAAGAATGAAACTGGATCACTCTCATATACCATCTACAAGATGGATTAAAGACTTAAATGTAAGACTTGAAACCATAACGTTCTTGGAAGAAAACACAGGCAATAAACTCTTTGACATCCTTTTCAGTGATATTTCCTTGGATATGTCCCCTGGGGCAAAAGAAAAAATAAACAAATAGGACTACATCAAACTACATAGTTTCTGCAGTGAAAGAAACCATTAACAAAATGAAAAGACAATCTACTGAATGGAAGAAGATATTTTTCAATTATATATCCTAAATATATAAGAAACAATATCCAAAATATGTAAAGAACTCATAAAACTTAACACCAAAAAAAAAAAAAAAAAAAAAATCCGATTATTAAATAAGCAGAGAATCTGAATAGACATTTCTCCAAAAAGGACAATATGAAAGATGTTCAACATCACTAATCATAAGGAAAATGCAAGTTAAACCCACAATGAACTATACCACTTCACACTTGTAAGAATGGCTATCATCAATAAATCCATAAATAAGCCCTAGCCAGGTAGCTCAGTTGGTTAAAGTTGTCCCGATACGCCAAGGTTCCAGGTTCAATCTCTGGTCAGAGCACATATAAGAAGCAACCAATGAATGCATAAATAAGTGGACCAACAAGTAGATGTTTCTCTCTCTCTACCTCTTTCTTTCTAAAATCAATAAATAAATTTAACTAACTAACTAAATAAATCCAAAACTAACAAGTGTTGGGGAGGATGTGGAGAAAAGGTAACCCTCGTGCATTGTTAGTGGGATTGTAAATTAGTGCAGCCAGTATGGAAAACAGTATGGAGGTTCCTCAAAAAATTAAAAATAGAACTACCTTATGACCCAGGAATTTCACTTCTGGGTATTTAGCTGAAAAAATCCAAAACACTAATTCAAAAAGCTGTATGTACCCCTATGTTCACTGAAGCATTATTTACAACAGTTGAAATAAGGAAGCAACCTAAGTGTCCATCAATAGAGAAATGGATAAAGATGTAGTACATATATATAATGGAATGAATATTACTTAGCCACAAAAAAGAATGAATTTTGCCATTTGTAACAACATGGTTGGACCTAGAGGGTATTATGCTAAGTGAAATAAGCCAGAGAGAGAAAGATAAATATCATATAATTTCATTTATATGTGGAATCTATAAAATAAAATAAGCAAACAAAACAGAAACAAACTCACAGATACAGAGAACAAATTGATGGTTGCTAGATGTGAGGGGAGTTGGGGAGGTGGGTGAAAAAAGAGAAGGGATTCAGATGTGCAAATTGCCAGTTACAAAAACAGTCACAGAGATAGATTCATCAATTGAGATAAATCAGTGGAAAGACAGAGCCTGATACAAAAAAGACATCACAGATTAAACAAAGTCCTAAAGGGGATGGATAATAAAAAAGACAAACGGTGATACCTCCAAAAGTACAAATAAGTGAAGATACAAATAACTGGTGTGAAGATAATTTGAGTTTATATTTGAGGGATCCCATTGAGATAGAAGAGGTCTGGCAGCTGAATGTGAGAGGGTGAGGGATAAAGTAAAAAGTCCAGAATACAAATAAAAGTTGGAAAAACTGCTGACAAGAATGAGAAAAGAAATCAAAGAATAAAATGCTTATCAAGTAGAATTGAGCAGTGTGAGAATAGAAATAAGCTTTGGCTGGTGTGACTCAGCTGGTTGAGCTTCATCCCATGCACTGAGAGGTCTCAGGCTTGATCCCCAGTAGGGGGCATGCAGGAGGCAGCCGACTGATGTCTCTCTCTCTCCCACTTCCTCTCTCTCTAAAAGTCAATAAAAACAGCACAGCCGGTGTGGCTCAGTGGTTGAGCATGGTTCAATTCCCAGTCAGGGCACATGCCCAGGTTGTGAGCCAAATCCCCAGTGAGGGGCATGCAGGAGGCGGCCAATTGATGTTTTTTCTCTCTCATCAATGTTTCTCTCTCTCTCCCTCCCTCTCTCTCTAAAAATCAATAAAGAAAAAAAATCAATTAAAACATTTTTTTTTTTTAAAGAGCAAAAGATTTAAAAAAAGAAATAAGCTTTAATGGAGCCAATATGTGTGATTATGTGATATTCTCAACTAGATTGCTCAGGTCAGAGGTTATAAACTGTGAAGGCAAATGATTGGGCTGTTTTGGAGTTGAAGGTTGTTGGGAAGAGTGGCAGTGAAATGCCTGATCATAAAATCCCACTGAGTGAGGAAGGCAGTGATACCAAAAGAAGATGGATATTTCAAAGATAGAACTGGATTTAATGACTGAATCGATATGGAATCTGATCAAGAAAACCAAAATTAAACAAGATTCCTGATTATCTGGTAGAATAATGTGATAGACTAATGACCAAAAGAGAATACTTGGAGAGAGAATAGAGATGATTACTCAAGAATTTATTGTAAAATTTAGATTGAAAAAGCTTCTTAGAAGAACAACCTTGTCACTTCTAAAAGGAATAGGAATAAAGTAAGTCCCAGAGAAGTTGTGATTTTGCTGAAGTCTTAAGACACTAAACAAAGGCTAGGAATGACTTTAAATTCCAGGCCATTCTATTACACCACAGAACCTCACTAATATCTGGAGCTTAACATGTTGGCAGGAAATACAAATGGTGCTGCTTCTTGAGGAGATTCATTAACACTAAACTTGGTTTGAATTTCTAAGTTCATTTCAGGTGATAGTGGGAAAATACGATTCAGAACAAAATGAATCCCAGGAGGAGCCAATATGAGATAAAACATTTGCTCTGGTAACCTGCACGGAGACAATCAAGAGTTGGATGTAGAATGATATAAGCACCTTAAAATATTTAAATGCAAGCACACTTTATGCTTCAAAATCCTCTCAATGTTATTTGGCAATAGAGACAGGACATAGAAATTATTATATTTTAGAATTTTAAACATTAAGAAGAGCTTTGCTTACTTTTAAGGTTCTTTTTATCTTACACAAATATGAAATACTGAAGTCTGATTAAGTCTCTTTTAAGGGACTAGATATTTGCCTTACCTTTACTACCTTGTAGTCACACAAGTATTCCACCTCATAATTGTTTAGATTCCTTTTGGTGACTCCAATCGATTTACATGTGAGTTTTTCTTTTCTACATAATTCCTGAAGAGTATCAAGTGAAACTAGGCAAGGCACACACCAAGCTACAATAAGAAAATAGAACTCTTTACTAATGAAATAGCTAATGAATTAAAACAAAAAAGGAAAAGGAAAAACTTAAGAATTCTCTATCCCCACCCTTCTACTGGCAATTTTATAAGACTAAAAATTCATATGACAAGAAACCATTTGTGTCTTCAAGATAAAATTAAGCATTAAAGAACTATTTTGGTAAACTGGTCTTCTCAGACTTTCTCATGCCCTATTATCTTTAACTGATGCCAATTAATTTCTAGTGAGCCACCTGAACAAAATATTTCATGTCTGTAAGCTTTCTTAAGATTACATATAGATGCAAAGGTCAAAAGGGGTAATGTGTTTTACTTTTCCATTATAGTCTACATAGAATATAATTGCTGTTTTAATAAAATGTAGATCTCTAGGGCTTACTTACTGTTAGAAATATACCTTAAATATATTTTAAACAATTTTAGAATTTGTTAAAAATTTAAAAACTTTTTCCCCTTTCTCTTAGTTGGATAATAAGAGGTGAAATCTGAAATATAGTTCTATAGTTACATGCTCATAAATCATATGTCCTACTGTTCCCAGTTTGCAATGTTGCATGAAATTTTAACTCTACTTATTTTGCCCATGCTGCAATGTTATTATTATGAAAGGGAATAAACCCGAGTTATAATAAAATAATGGAGAGTATACTGATTTTTGTCATACTCATTTCCTGTCTTGTTTTTTAAGCCAAGAATTACAAAACAGAGTATTCAATTTATATGACCCATATACCAAGCTTGGAGAAAATCGGCCACACTCATAATCAATCTTACAGTAGCCAGTACCTAATTGTGCTGCAGATTTTACCCTCAAATTTCTGCTCCCATACTGCCACTAAAATATATTAACACAAACTGATGTTTAGACATCTGTAATAAACTTGGTTTCGTGGCTAGTGTTATGGTAAGCACTAGAGAAGATCAAAGGTCCTCTGCCCCAGCCTTTGCTAGGCCACTTAAGCTATATATATGACTTTAGTGATCACCGTTGTGGGTTTCAGATTCACTGAAAAAAATGTGAGTGCTGCAGTAAACTGGGGTTACCACCAAAACCTACAGTAAACTCAAGTTTTACTAGGTAGCTCTCCAAGGTAGTTGTGAAAACCTTTTGTGTTTTGAGGTAATTTAGAGACCACAGCTGCTCTTGCTATACCTATTTCTCACCCTCCACTCACAAAGGGACTAAAAGGTGAGAAACCCTGAAGCAGGATTTCCACCTCCTCCCCACCTTCCTACAAAGGACTCGTGATTCCAGATCAAGAAAGTGAGACATTTTCCAAAAAATATTTGGGAGTAGAGGTTGCTTGCTTTTTAGAGTGGTGGTTTGGGGATAGAAGAGCAGTAAAGAACATAAATAAACCCTTAAATCCTTTCCATTAAAAAACCTTCAGAATGTTTTGTGTCAAGTTAACCTCATTATGCTGATCACATGCAAAAGAGGTTCCTCTAGGATATCTACCCCAGGTAATTTGTCAGCTGTTGCTACCATTTTTATCTAGTTGAAGCAACAAGATTCAAGACACAACCAGACATAACCTTCGATGGAAATGCTATTAAGTAAAAAAAGAAAAAAAAAAGTAACACACAACACTCTTGATAACAATTTTGATTACCTATAACGTAGGGGGAAAAATCATCTGCAAGATTAAACAGTTCATTATCACCCAAAAATCTCTCAATAGTTCACAGTCATCTCCAGTGAAAGAAAATTTGGAGGACAAAGATTTCACAACCTACGTGGAGAGGAAGAGTTCTGGAAAACACCTTTACGTTCTAGAATGCAACGAAAGTTCCAGTGTCTCAAAAGGCGCACAAGAACACATACTCGCTCGGTCCCTAACTCTCTGGCGTCCACGCAAATAACACGCTGGTGGTGGACCCGAGAATGACTCCAGGGTACGGGCTACATCCTCAAACACCACTTACGGGGATCGTCTCCGCGGAGGCATTTAACCTCCTAGTGCGGCCGAATCGGGGTGTATCCTCGCTTATTTCCTTTCCTAGCCGTCCTACTTCAGCCCCAATTTCTTTCTTTACCGATACCGAGGTCACATTTGCACCACCGGGCTCTTCCCGCTTCCCACCCAAAAGCCAGCCCGAACACACGTCCCGCTCAAACCACCACAAAGGAGCCCAGCCACACGCGCACCCACGGGAACGCGAGCCCCGAGCTTAGCCGGAGCTGCGGCGGCGCCCGAATACCTCCACACGGCCACCCGGCGGGGCGGGGCCGCGGCCCCCAAGGGACCTCGGCGGGGCGGGAGGGGCCCATCCCGCGGCGGACGCGCAGGCTCGGGCGTAGGGGGGACTCCGGGGAGCGAGCCGGCCAAGGCGCGAGCAGGGTCAGGGGCCGGGGGAAGGGTGAAGCCCGCGGCGCGCATCTGGGGGCTCAGGTGTCATCCGGGCGGGCGGCGGCGGCGCGCTCAGCCTGGCCCGCGCGTCCCGGCACGCTTCCCGGGCCGGGGAGTTTGCCCGGAGAACGGGGGACAGTGAGGGGCGCCGCTCTCTAGCCCTCACCTCCTCGCGCCTCGGCCCCGGCCGCCGCCATCTTGAGGAGCTTTCATTCAAACTGGCGCGGTCAGACGGGATAGCGCAACGGGCCGGCCCTCCGCCCCGTCCCGTTCGCGCGGCAGTTGGGGGCCGGGCTGAGGGGTGGAACCCGCGAGGCGTGCTGACGTCAGCGGAGGTCGACCCCGCAGGGGCGACCGCGCCTGCGCCCCACTTCGCTTGGCTGCGCGCGGGAGGGCGCCGGGGCCGCAGACGGACAGCCGGCCCACGTGGGCAGGGCGGACCCCACCGGCGGGGCGGGCGGCGCTGCGCCGGCTCAGCAGCCGGCTGCCCCCTGTCTCGCTGGTTTATCGCCTAATCAGGGGGCACGTCTGTCTGGCCTTGCCGCACGTCTTAGTTTTTCTCTTTTACATGGGCACTAGGTGCGCGCTGTGCAAAATTCAAAACAAACAGCGAACTATATGGTACGTTCCCCTACGATGCCTGTTTCTTAGCTACCTGAGCCCGACTAGCCATTGTTTAAGTTTCCTCCCACGCTACTCACACCACAGGCTGTCATATTGGCTGAACATTGGGAACCCTGTCGGAGGGGTTTTGCTTTCTGGTCCCACTAGCAGAGATTGATTTAATTGGTATGGGGGTGTGACCTGGACATTGGAATTGTTACTGCTCCCCGGTGATTCTAGCGTGCAGCAGTTTGAAACCACCGTCTGGATCGGTGCTTCTCACCCTGGAATGGGCATAGGAATCGTCTGGGCATCCCGTTAAAATCCAGATTGGAATGGTAGATCTGCGCTGGGACCTGAGGTTTTGCGTTTCAGATGAGTTCCCGTAGTGTGCCTGACGATGCTTCTGGATCGGGGCCATAGCTTTGTAGCAAGGCTGCATTGACACCCAGGTCCCTTAGCAGGGCAACTCCAGGAGCATCTAATGTGTCTCCACCCCTCCCCACCCACATCCATTCTTCACACTGCTTCCATGGTGAGTTCTAAACCAGCGATTTCCAACCCTTTTCATCTCACGGCACACACTAATTACTAAAATTCTGTGACACACCAGAGAATATACCTTTTGCTGATTTTCCCCCCCAATTTTTATTAATTTATTTTTGTTACAGATGTTTCTCCTTTTTCCCACCTAGACACCCTCGTCCCCATCCCGCCCCCCACAACCCCCTAGCATTGTTGTCTATGTCCATTGGTTATGCATACATGCATATAAGTTCTTTGGTTCATCTCATCCACCCCCCCCATACTTTTTGCTGATTTAACACACAAAAAAATAATAAAATAGGTGTAATTTTGATTCATTCACACCAGATGGCTATTGTGTTGGCTGTCGTTCTTTTATTTGACAATTTAAGGAAAAAGAGGCCAGTGCCCCTGACTAAACAGTCAAATATTGCATATTTTACCTTCTCAATGCCAGTGTGCTGCAGCACACGGGTTGAAAATCAGGGATCTAAACAATCTAAAGCAGAAATCTTAGAAGAGTAAATTGCAAGAACTTGGGTAGAAAGCAGATTGCCATTTACAAAGGATTTAAAAAAATAAATTTATGTGGCCCTGGCCGGTTTGGCTTAGCAGTTAGAGTGTCCACCTGTGGACCAGGACCAATGAGTCGCTGGTTGGATTCCGGTCAAGGGCACGTACCTTGGTTGCAGTTCTGTTCTGGCACTGGTTGGGGTGGTGCCCAGGGCTGTGCAGAGGCAACCAGTCCATGTATTTCTCTCACATCCATGTTTCTCTCTTTCTCTCCCCCTCCCTCCCACTCTGCTGAAGATAAAATGGAAAAAAATATCCTGGGGTGAGGATTAAAAATAAAAATAAATAAATTAATGTGAAAAGTTACAGATATTTCAAAGCATCTGTATAAATTTTGAAATATTGTAAATAAACACAGAACATTAAAGGAATTAATGTTCGTTTCTGTTTTGAAATAGTGTCTAGCTATTAAAAAACATTTTTTTTTTTTTTAATCCTCACCCGAGGATATTTTTCCATTTATCTTCAAATATAGAGTGTGAGGAGGAGGGAGCGAGAGAGAGAAACATCCTCCCGCAGGACCCCGACCAGGGACGGGGATGAACCGCAACAGAGGTACATGCCCTTGACTAGAATCAAACCTGCAAGTCATTGGTCCACGGGCCCATGCTCTAACCACTGAACCAAACCCACTAGGGTTTAAAAAACATCTTTACGAAACCTTTAGTATTATGGGGTTTAATGTGTTAAGCAAAACACCTGTATATTATACAGGGTTTCAACTATGTAAGAAAAAATGTATAGGAAGGTAAATATAAATTATCTGGGAGAATGTTTGAAGTCCATTTTTAACTTATCGTTTTTACAAATTGAACCAGTAATCCTAGCAAAGACAAGGAAAATGTAGACATTTTCTAGGCATGGAGAAGACAATTGAACAAAGACCTGGGAAGAGGGAACAGAGAATATTCAAGGATGTTACAAATTAGAATAGGAGGAAATGATGGGCAATGAGGCTTGAGAAGTGGACAGGAATCATATCAGCAAAGGCCTCCAGGTGATAGGTTTCGATAGGACCTTTTATTCCTTATTATCAAGGTGATTGATAAGGGGAGAGGACTTGGATAGAACCTCACCTCCTTCCCAGGGCTTTTCTCATCTCTTCTTCCCAAGCTTACTCACTCTATGTCCTTACAACACCCCCTTGAGCTTCCATCCTTACGCAGTTTCTTTCCTGGTTTTCCACCTACCTCACTGGCCACTCTTCACTCTCCTTTCTGGCTCCCTTTTCTCTATGCAACCTCAATGCTGGGGTTCACCGGGACTTGGCCCTGAGACATTTCTCTTATGCTCTCTTCCTAAATGACAACCTCAGTTCCTGTGGATTTAAATATTATCTTTTAATTTTTTTTAAATTGATTTCAGAGAGAGAGAGAGAGAAAACAACGATTAGTCCTGAAGTCGCCCCGACTGGGGATTGAACCTGCAATCTGGGTATGTGCCTGACTAGGAATCGAACCCACCACCTTTTGGTGTACGGGATAATGCTCCAACCAACTGAGCCACACTGGCCAGGGCTAAAAATCATCTTTATCATCTTGATGCTTTTTGTCCCCAGTCCTGATCCCCATCCTGAATTCTAGACTTTAATGTCCACAGCGCCTAGCTGACATATCCACTGAGGTGTTGCACAAACAGCTCAAATTGAACATAACCTGTAAAAGTAGCCTCAATTTTTGCCTCCAGACCTGGTCCTCCCCACAAACTTTCTCAATACACTGGCACCACCATCTACTCAGGTGTTTAAGAAAGAAATCTAGGTGTCATCTTGATTCACCCTCTCCTCATTCTCCAAATTAATTCCATTAGCAAGTTGTGTCAATGGTATGTCCAAAATATACTTTGATTCTGCCCCTTTCCCCCATCGATACTGCTGTTACCTTAGTAGCACAGCCCATCATTTCTCAGCTGGAGTCCTGTAAAAGCCTACCTGGTTTCACTTCCACTATGCTACCCTCCAATCCACTTTCCATGCAGCCACAAAAGTGACCTTAAAACATAAAGTGGAATATTTCCCTCTCCTGCTTTAAATACTTCCCAATGGATCTAGAATAAAACCTAAACCTTCAGATGGTCTACGTGGCCTTCTGTGATTGGAACCCTGCCTCCCTAACCTTTCTTTGTGCCACTCTCCCCTTCTCCCCTTTGCTCACTGCCCTCTAGGACTACTTTTCACTCATTCAGAAATTATTTACTGTGCATCTCCTATGTGCTAGCCAGTGTATGAGGTGCTAGGAATATAACAGTGGATATGAAAGAAAGAGACCTGGGAGGAACAGATAAATAAACAAGAAATAAATAACTTAAGGCAACTCGAAATTACTTCCCAGTTCAGAGGACATGCTCCTTCCACTCTTCACGTGGCTACCTTCTTATTGCTGGAGTCTCAGCTTAAAGGTCACTTTTTCAGATGCCTCTCCTGGTCACCCTATCTAAAATAGGTACTTCCTATCTTCTGTTCTCTCTTATTTGCTCCCTTAAATGCACTTATCAAAATCTGCAATTACCTTGTCTGTTTTTCATGTGGGACATCATCAGTTTCAGTAAAATTTACAGAATGAATGCATTAAACTTTTTTTGTAAATCAACTGTTTCCTTCATTTTTCTAGCCTTGAATCCCATTAATTCCAGGGTATAGATTAGGCTTTGTCCCTTCAACATGCATCGTTGTGTCTACTATCTACAGCTGCAACTCTCAAAGTAGGATACAGGGACATGAAACCCTTCAGAGGGCTCCTAAATTCAAAACTATTTTCATAATAATACCAAGATATTATCTGCCTTCTTTACACTCCTCTCTCATAAGTATACAGTCAAGTTTTTCAGAGGTACACAACTTGGATATTGCAAACAGAAAGAAGCGGATACCGGAATAGAGCTATCTTTGGAAGCCAGATATTAGAGATTTGACAACATATAAAACAATACCACTCCTTTTTTGCTTTTAAAAGTTATTTTCCATAAAAATGTTTTATTTGAAACTGAATAGTTATTTTAAAAGTCTTTTGTTTTTTTTAATCCTCACCCAAAGATATATTTTTCATTGATTTTTAGAGAGAGTAGAAGGGAGAGAGGGAGGTGGTGGGGGGGGCAGAGAGAAACATCGATGTGAGAGAGACACATAGATTGGTTGTCTCCTGCACCATCTCAACTGGGTCTGGGGATCGAACCTGCAATCCAGGCACATGCCCTTGACCAGGAATTGAACCCTTGATCATTTGGTCCATGGGTTGACACTCTAATTGCTGAGCCAAACCAGCCAGGGCTCTTGGTTTTAATTTCTATATGGTAAAATAATGTATTTATCACCAATATAAACAATGCTCTTTCCGTTCTCAGTAATTTTTAAAAGTGTAAAGAAGTCCTGATATGAAACAATTTGAGGATCTTGGTAAACCCTGGCTATAAGTGGAGAGGGAAATTAAAAGCCACCAAGAGACATATACAGTGTCCTCAAGGGAAAAATAAGGTATGCCTCTACCCCATAATTTTTTTTCATAAACTCCACAGAAAACATGAAGTTCATGAAGTGTCTCCTCTTCCATCTAATAAATGTTCAAGAGGAAGAAAAAAAATACTAGGATGGACACTGGAAATGTGAATTTAATAGAAATAATGCACATAACATGCTTATAATAGTAAGCAAAAATTGTTTAAAAAATCTGAATATTAATTCAAAATTCACTGTTATTTGAGAACTTGGATAAATTATTTAATTTCTCTGAATCTATTTCCACATTTAGAACACAGAAATAACACACTATATAGTACTCTCTATATTCTGCAACTACTCATGGAATTATGGGGAGATCACAATAAAAAAATAAGATAATGAAAGCAAATAAACAATAGTATTGTTATAAATGTTACATGGTCACTCACTGTTATTTTAGAAATCCTGACACTTTCCCATAGAACTTATTTTGTGCTCAGAGAATCTTTCAAAACTCTTACACATATAAAACCTTTGTTTGTGATGACATATCTTGTGGCCTTTGTGGCCTTCCAAGGCTTCTACGGTATTATATAGGCATTTCTTTCTATTTTTATATTTGGCCTGTTCTTTAAACAATGTCAGACATGTAAATAGGCAGAATTGTAACTGCAACTTGACAAAACCTTTTGCTGGTAATAATGTCAAGTTTTAAATATATATATAAACTGGATGTGCATGAAAAGATTATCAAGGTGTTCACCCAAAAGATCTTAACAGTTGTTACCCTGGGTAGTACAATATAAGATGTTTTATATTTTCTTTTTTAAAAAATATTTATTGATTTTTAGAGAGAAACATTGATGTGAAAGCAAAATGTCCATCGGCTGCCTCCTGCACGCATCCTACTGGGGATCAAACCTGAAACCTGGGCATGTGCCCAGACTGGGAATTGAACCAGCAAACTTTTCGTGCGTGAGACCACGCCCAACCAACCAAGCCACACCAACCAGGGCTATATTTTCTTCTTTTTTAGTTTTACTTTTATAATTAACATGTATCATTGTATAATCAGAAGAATGTTAAAGCTATTTTCACCTTGAAAAACAAAACAACACTAGAAAATTTAATTGGTAAATCTTACACAAATTCAAAACAAAGAAACTTGTCATTTGAGGATACAAGAAAATTTGAGAGTGTATTTCATTAGGCAATAAATAGAGCAACTTAAAAATGCTTTTATATATATATATATATATATATATATATATATATATATATATATTTTTTATTTTAGAGAGATGGAGAGAGAAACAGCAATGTGAAAGAGAAACACTGATTGGTTGCCTCCTATATGTGCCCCGAGTGGGGATTGAACCTGCCACCTTTCGGCGTATGAAGCGATGCTCCAACTGAGCCACACCGGCCAGGGCAGCAATAGAGCACTTTTTAAAAAAATGTTTTTATTGATTTTTTTTAAAGAGAGAGGAAGGGAGAGATAAAAACACTGATGTGAGAACACATCTATCAGCTGCCTCCTGCATGTTCCCTACTGGGGATCGAGCCTGCAACCAGGGTATGTGCCCTGATCAGGAATCGAACTGGGACCTCTGTCCATATGACGATGCTCAATACACTGAGCCACACCAGCTGGGCCAATAGAACACTTTTTTTTTTTTTTAATTTTTTTTCTTTATTGATTTTAGAGAGAGAGGAAGCGAGAGGGAGAGAGAGAGAGAAACACTGATGAGAGACAACATTGACTGGCCGCCTCCTGCATGCCCCACACTGGGGATCGGGCCTACAACCTAGGCATGTGCCCTGACTGGGAATCGAACCAGCAATCTCTTGATGCATGGGTCGACCCTCAACCACTGAGCCACACCGGCCAGGCCAATAGAGCACTTTTGATGACAATTTCAAATTTGATATGTTTAGGGAAAAAAAATCATATAAATCTGACCAATAAAGTCAGAAGCAGTGGTATTTCTTTCCTTTCTGTTTCTAAACAAACTATAAATTATGCAAAAGATGTACTGACTGGCCATTTTCTCATAGGACACAAAGATGACACTGTTATTTTTTTTTCTTCCATGTAATTTACTGACTTGATAGATATTTACTGAACACCTATGTTCAGGTACCATTCTAGGGGCTGGGACACAGTGGTCACTAAGACTGAGAGTCTGCTCTCATAGTGCTTAATAATCTGGTGGAGGAAGCAGTCAAATAAGTAAATTACTATATGGATATGGAAGAAACTCTTGAATAAACCCTTACGATATTTTATTCTACAAGTTTCAATAATCTACTTCGGGGGGGACAAACTTTTCCTGTAAAGGGCTAGACAGTACTTTAAGGTTTGTGGTCCACAGTCTCTGTTGCAACTACTCACTCTGCCATTACAGTGTGAAAATAGCCACAAACAATACATATACAATTCAGTGTGGCTATGTTCTAATAAAATTTTGTTTACAAAACTAGGTGTGGGGTGGAACCGACACATTGCCCATGATTTGCCAACCAGTGATCTAGTTAAGAGCTGACAATAACTTTGAAGTAAAATCTTAACACACTTTTCCAAAGCATTTAGACTTAGCAGTTCAACTAGCTGAGTTAGTATTTTCTGAAAATACTTAATGACTCATACATGTTTATTTTATTTAAAAGTTTTTATAACTTCGGAAAAAATCCTAAGATATAACTAAGTAGTCAGCCTCATCAAAAGGCTGCTTCTTTGTGAACTTAGAATCATATCTGAATTCTCTTTGTGCTTCTGTCAATAATTTGATACAGAATAATCATAACAAATTTTATTTTTGGTTTCTGTATCTTTAGAAATAGAAGATTACTGCCACCTTATTTCCATGAAAACTATAATAATAAAGCACATCCATAAAGTTTGCACTGGTAAAAAAACAAATAGCACTTTTTAAATTTTACCACTAAGTAAAGATATTTCTTCTCAAGTCTGCTGGGAACCAAAGAGAGAAATAAATGGAAAATCCTCTGTTTGTAATAAGATCTAGAGTCTGATGTGTGCTACTCATCTTGCACCTTTCCCCTCAGTACAGGCAGATTACTTGTGTTGTTTTATTCAGAGAATAAGCTTTTTCATTAGTAACCCACTGAGGCTCTCAATGCCCTAGTGAATGTTTTCTGATGAATAGAATGTGGCTAGCCCTCTCTTCAAAATGAAAAAATCTTTTTATTTCAAAAGAAAACCATGTTTGTTTGTAAGAGGGAAAAATCAAACTAAATAAAATCATAAAAAGAAAAAGTAAAAGCACCTCCCCTACATTTCCCTTTTAAAAAGTTTACTGCATGGCCAGTGTGGCTCTGTGGTTGAGCGTCGACCCATGCACCAAGAAGTTGCCGGTTCGATTCCCTGTTGGGGCACATGCCCAGGTTGTGGGCCCGATCCCTAGTGGGGGGCATGTAGGAGGCGGCCAATTGATGTTCTCTCTCATTGACGTTTCTATCTCTCTCTCTAAAATCAATAAAGAAAAAAAAAAGTTTACTGTTTAGCCTTCTAGACATTTTTCTATACACAATTGTTGAGTTTATGAGTTTTTTCTTTTAAGCAAAAATGGTATCCTACTTTGTACATGGTTCTGAAAATTTTTTTTCATTTAATACCAAAGGCTTTTCAATTGTTCTCTTAACCATCTAATAAGAATAGAAGATTTCTTGTCCTGGCTGGGTGGCTCAGTTGGTTGGAGCATTGTCCCATACACAGAAAGGTTGCTGGTTTGTTTTCCAGTCAGGACACATTACCCAGGTTTTGGGTTTGATCCCGATCAGGGCACATGCGAGAGGCACCGATTTCTCTCTCACATCGATCTTTCTCTCTCTCTCAAAATAAATAAAAACATATCCATGGGGGAGGATTTAAAAAAATAATAATAATAGTCCGGCCAGTGTGGCTCAGTGGACTGAGCGTCATCTCATGGACTGAGAGGTCCAGGTTCAATTCCTGGTCAGGGCACATGCCCGGGTTGCAGGCTCAATCCCCAGTAGGGGGCATGCAAGAGGCAGCCTATTAGTGTTTCTCACATCAATGTTTCTATCTCTCTCTCTCTTCTTCTCTCTAAAAAATCAATAAAAACATATTTAAAAAAACAATAACAATAAAAAAGAAGACTTCTTAAAATTAGAAGTTATAGAAACAAAATAATTTTAAGAACACAATGTTAAATTTCCAGTAAAATGTCCTTCAGTTCACTCAATGTAACTCTCAATAGTTTCATGATAGAAAAAGTTTCTTATATTTCCCACTACTGATTTATCTTAAATGGAAAACAAAAAAGGTTGCAACATTTATCAATATATTATAGTTTAATACAAACAGATTACACAGTTCATCCAAAAGTATTTTAATATAAACATCACTTATAAACAAAACCAAAGAATGTTGATATTTTAGTTTTAAAAAAATTCATGGTTTTTCTAAAGCACTAAGATGCCACCTCAATAGTGATTGCTTCACATTTTCCAGTCTCTTGATCTGTGCACGTCACATGTAAAGATCCATCCCTAAATGAACAAAAAAATAACACTTCATAAGCTCATTTTATACAAACAGAAAGTCCTTAAGAAATTACGTGAAGACTTTGCATAAATGAGGTAACTTTAATTTTTGAAAGAAGAGTATTAAAATAAGAAAGAAACAATTTTAGTGTCTTTAAATGTAGTATCATGTGCTATAATTAGGTAGTTAAAAATTTCCTCCTAGCAGTGCTCTCCCTTGGAAGGAGCACACCTACACCTTTCCCTTCCCCCACAAGTGTGTACATCTTAAACTCTAAGGGACCCCATGAGACTTCTTGAAACCAGGGGAGAAGTGGGCAGCGGCAGCTCGTCCTGGGCTAACCCCCTGAACCCGTCTCCAAGGCCCCCTTTTCTCTGACTTCCCAGTGAGTCAAAGCAGCCCAGCCTAGGCCCTCCTGTTGCTTCTTCTATGCTAAGCCCTTTCTTGTTTCATTATCCCAACGTACTCTCAATCACCCCCAACCCCTCCAAAAAAATTCCTCCTAGACCACTGAAACCCAAGGTATATTCCTTGAAAACCCACAATGATAAAGATCTTAAGTTCAAGACTTTATTCAAGCTCAAGATGCATTGTGCCATTTTCAAGCCCAGGTCAAGGCAAACGTACCCTAATAAAGTCAATATTCTTGCTAAGTATAGTTTATGAAATGAATTGTCCCGAATGTTAATTTCAAAATGATTTACTTGCAAGACATAGTTTTATGGATGAATTGTTGTTAGGGAAATGGTAATAGATGGATTTAATTAGTAATTTATTTCCTAGAGATTTTCTGTAGCAATAGTGAAATAAACATATCCTTTCAGGATAAATAATATGAATTATGTAAACCTTAGAAAATTATATTTAAAAATTAATGAAAATTATATCCAACTTGCATGAACCAGGTTTTTGGTTGACTATACCCAAAATAATTAAAGAGTTCATAAAAAATTTAGAATGCAAATGACCTGAGATGTACTTTTCTTTGTAAAATACAGTAATTCTACAGGACAAAAAATGTAAATCACTAATAAAATAGAAGTTTTTACTAAATGATTTCCCCAGAATGACAATGGGTGAAGAATCAATAAACTAACAAAAACGTTCAAGTCTCAAAGTGAATTTTTAACATCAGAAGTAGTTTAATTTTGTACCTTTTCATAGTAAGAACAGCTAATATGTCATGTAATCCATTTTCTTTTTTATTTAAATCCTGGAGTATAACCTGTTTATGCAAAAATAACACAGAGATGATTCAGTACTTTGACATAATAATAAACAGATGCATCAATTAATTCAGTGGACCAAATCCCTACTTATTACTGAAACAAAACTTTAAAAATAGGGCAGTGTTCAATTCTCCTACCAGTTATAAAACCTCAGAGCTTTCTAATTATGAAATACAATGTCTCCTCCAGGAGGGCACAGAAGATAACTAGTATATTTGTCCCTCTTAAATGTCCTAGATTAAAATGATTGTTTCTATGAAGTATTGTTTGTCTCAGAAAATAAAGACTGCTTTTCTTTGTGGTAATTAAACCATACAAAAACATGTAAATTATATTTTGGTAAGCCTTCTATCTATACTTTTAAAAATTCAAATGTTTTTAATACACTTGGAAAACCTATTTAAAAGAAACCTGTGGCAAATTCTTTTGTACAACTAAGATAACATTTGTAAGTTAGAGATACTAATGAATTTACTATAAAATTCCTGTTTCCTAAAGAAAGGTAGACCAATACACCAAGTTTGGAAACTTTTCAGATTTTGTCATTATTAAATTTTCTGACCTAAGGCAAGACACTATCTTGCTTTACTCATTTGTAAAAGGAGGAGGTTAGAACAGATGGGTTCTCTAAAAGATTCTCTTTCCAAATTCAGTGTATGTGACTAACTCTTCACTTCTGGCATCTGTATATAGGCTATATAGGAGATATATATATCTGCTATGTAGGATATACTACTGATAGTAGTTGCAGAGTCTCAGAGTAGTATGTCGAGAGAAAAGGTAGTAAATGTACGAGAGAGAAGCTAAGGGAATACCAAGACTGCCAACGGAGGTTAGAAATCTGGTACAAAGGCCCTGGCCGGTTTGGCTCAGCAGTTAGAGTGTCGGTCTGTGGACCAAAGAGTCACGGGTTCGATTCCAGTCAAGGGCAAGTACCTTGGTTGCAGTTCGTTCCAGGCCCTGGTCAGGGTCCGGTGGGAGGCAACCAGTCGATGTCTCTCTCACATCGATGTTTCTTTCTCTTTCTCTCTCTCTCCCTCCCTATCTGAGATAAATAGAAAAATACCCTCAGGTGAGGATTAAAAAAAAAAAGAAGAAATCTGGTACACAGGAAAGTGCTTACATAGTAATACACAACAGAAACATCTGGGCGAACTTTTGAAAACTTTTTTAGTTGAAGGAGCCCTACTCCAGTAGATTTTAAGATGTTAAGCCTTAGGTGGAACCCAGACATGTTATATATGTGTGTGTTTTCATTATTCTTTTGTTGAAATCAGAAAGTAGATATAAAGTTAAAGATACACATTCTCTTTTGTTACCAACATTTGTGTTTGTTTTTTTTTTTTTACATAAAAGCAACTCATGCTCGTGTCCTGTGCTGTTTATAAAAAATTCAGTATAAAGTGTTAAAAGAAAAATCCTCATGGTATCTTCAAATCTACCCACTGTTAAGGTTCCTGAATACAGTTCAAACACCTATAGATATTTTCTGTATCCATGCATGGATATCTAAATATATACACCTACCCAAACACCTCTTCCCTCACATGGACCCATGCTTTTAATCTTTTTTTTGAAATACAAATGATATTCTACTGTAAATGTGGTTCTGCAGCCCTTGTGTTTTAATGTAACTATATTTCTTGGGCATGTTCTAAGAAAATGACATGGCTCCTCTTGCTCTTTTTAAAAGGATACAGAGGACTGACCATATGGTATGAAATATGCATGTGGTATTATGAAAAGCAAACTTATCCTGTATCAGAGGCAACATGGTTTAAGGGCAACAGGATGGGCCTAGGTGTAAAACCAACCTGAGGATAAATCAGCTCAACCAAAAAAATAATAAGGTATTTACTACCATAAGCCTGTTTCTTAATCATCTATAAAATGCACATAACAGCCCTGGCTAGTTTGGCTCAGTGGTTTAGAGTGTTGACCTGAGGACCAAAGAGTCGTGGGTTCGATTCCGGTCAAGGGCACGTACTTCGGTTGCAGTTTGGTACCCGGCCCTGGTCGGGGTCATGCGGGAGACAACCAGTCGATGTGTCTCTTTCGCATCGATGTTTCTCTCTCTCTCCCTCTCCCTTCCTCCCACTGTCTGACAATAAATGGAAAAATGTCCTCAGGTGAGGATTTAAAAAAAATGCACATAACAATGTCTATCTCACAGCATTTTGAGAGTATGTTTGTAAAGTGCCTACTATAGCACCTGGCATTTAGCAAACAAAAAATGTCATTTTCCCTGCCACATACCTTATCACCAAGGAGGGTCAAGAACTCAAAGAGAAAGAGAATAAATACAAACTGTATTTTGTTTTTATTCTCCTGTCACTCTTTCAAATAAAAATCGCCCATTTCTTCTTTCTTACAGAAACAAATAAGTAGAAGTAATCCATTTATAAAAATGTTTTGGATGTCTTATACACATTTTCTATTAACTGATATTAAACTGAGTCTAATCCAGGAATAAAACCTGAACAGTTTCATGTGACTAATTCATAATCCAATTTTATGTATTCACCTGTGCAAATTTGTTTTCCTCTTTTGCCGAGTTTTTCCCCTCAGACTCATAGAGTTCAAGGCATACTGAAGATATACCTCCAGGGGCTTGTAATGTGTGTTGTCTTCGAGCTGGCAAAGGTGTCCCTGATGGAAACAGTACTGTGAAACTGTTGGCTCCTGATTCATCAACTCCCTAATAAGTAGGAAAATAATATGCATATCTGTTGATATTTATTGCTACAATTATAAAAAATAATTCCCATTAAACGTGTAATAATCCTTGCTGATAATTGTTGCAAACTACAGATAGACAAGAGAATAGTAATGATCCTTAATCCCAACCCACTTTAAAATTAGAAATTTATGGTTAAAATTAGTTAATTAAGAAATTAATTTGTTAGATAAATACCAACTTAAAGAAAATATAGCCCTGGCCAGTGTGGTTCAGTTGGTTGGAGTGTTGTCCCATTCATCAAAGGGTTGCAGGTTCGATTCCCAGTCAGGGCACATACTGAGGTTTCAGGTTTGATCCCCGTTGGGGTGTGTACAAAGCAACCGATTAATGTATCTCTCTCATATTGATGTTTCTCACTCTCTCTCTCCCTCTCTAAAATCAATTAAAAAAAGAATATATAAAACTTACTAAAAGTAAAATTATAAATATAAATTTAAAATTTTTACCACTATACACAGTTTTATTGTAAAAACATGGTGTTCATGAAAACTTATGGCATCAAATTTATACCACTTTCACGGAAAAGAAAAGCTAGCCTTGGCCGGTTTGGTTCAGAGGTTAGAGTGTCGGCCCCAGGACCAATGAGTCACAGGTTCGATTCCTGGTCAAGGGCACATACCTTAGTTGCGGTTTATCCCCGGCCCTGGTCGGGGTCATACAAGAGGCAACCAGTCGATGTGTCCCTCTCATATGGATGTTTCTCTCTCTCTCCCTTTTTCTCCTGCTCTATCTGAAGATGAACAGAAAAATATTCTCAGGTGAGGATTAAAAGAAAAAAGAAAAGCTAAACATACCTTAACTAAAATATCTTTGGCTGAACACTCTATCTTAAGAGAGTCTTCCACTAAAAGGTTTTCTTTCCCAATAAGAATTCCTGCTTCTATAGCTGCACCAATAGGGATAACTTCATCAGGAGGGATAGAATTTAGAAGTTCAACAGCTGGGAAAAGATCTTTAATCAGTTGCTGTAGCCTTGGAATTCGAGAAGACCCTCCACAAAGGACAACCTAAAAAATAAAAATAATTCTTAGTTTTTTACTTATAGAACACTGTTTGTTTTCTTCAAAATTAAGTGTTATAGGCTGACCCATCTTTATCACATGTAATGGTAAAATATAAGAAACCATATTTTAGCATTATTTTATGTTATACTTACCATATAAACAGTATAATATAAAATAATGCAAAAATCTATATTATTGTCTCAAAAAACTTCATATAGAATTGCTCCTCTATAAGCTTGTCCCCTAAATCACCTGGCTCTGATAGCCAATAGGCTTGCATTCACAAGTCCCACAGGACTATAGCAAACAAAGAAACACTTTTTAAATCAGGGAAGGAACATCTCATACCCCAACAAGACTGCATTGTACAATTGAGATTTGCTAAGAGAATAGAACTTTTCAACCCCCCCACAAAGGTAAATATATGGAAAGGATAGATATGTTAATTAACTGGATGATAGGAATCCTTTCACAATGTATATGTATATTAAATCTCATATACATTTTAAATACCTTATAATTTTATTTGTCAATTATACCTCAATAAAGCTGAATAAAATAAAATTGCTCTTTAAAAATACTTTAATTTCCTCATTAATTCATACATTTGACAATTATAACTCCACAGGTATTCTTAACAGCAAATAAATAGGTAGCCCAAGAAGGAAAATCAATAATCACTTCTTATTTCACAGTCTTTTTATGAATATTCTCAAAGCTCAGTCTGTTGGAAAAGAAGATCAACTGATGAAAAGTAGGCCTCTTTAACATTAGGTGTGAAATGACAAGGGATATCATATTGATTTCAGGTCAGGGTATGAGGAACATCAGCTGAAGGATTTGAAGAAACAAAAGAAAAGCATGTTTGCCTTGGCAGAGTTCCCCAAAAGGTCTGTTTTGGAGTTTAGTAAGAAAAAGTCCTCTCTAAAATCTTGCGATCCGACATATATACCTTGAGTATAAAAATGTAGAATATGTCTTTTCAAATTTTTCATATTTGACATCAAAAAAGCTTTATTAATAAGCAGTAAGTGGTACTATACAAAAAAAACCCACAAAAACTCTGAAATCTTAGCTTTTGGTATTTTCATTTAAAAGGGTAAAAAAAGCCCTGGCCGGTTTGGCTCAGCGGTAGAGCGTAGGCCCGTGGACCAGGGTCCTGCAGGAGGCAACCAATTGATGTGTCTCTCTCATGTCGATGTTTCTCTCTGTCTTCTCTCTCTCTCTCTCTCTCTCTCTCTCTCTCTCTCTCTCTCTCTCCCTCCCATTCTATCTATCTGAATATAAAAATGGAAAAAAGTATCCTTGGGTGAGGATTAAAAATAATAATAATAAATAAATAAATAAAATAAAATGATAAAAAAGTACAAATAATGTGTTACTATTAATGCTGATAATGACCAGCAAGTTTTATTTCTTTTTTTTTTGTTTTTTTATCCTCACCCGAGGACATTTTTTCATTTTTTGTTCAGGTAGAGTGGGAGGGAGAGAGAGGAAGAGAGAGAGAAACATCGACATGAAAGGGACACATCGAGTGGCTGCCACCCTCATGACCAACCAGGGCCGGGGACAAACTGCAACAGAGGTACATGCCCTTAGCGGGAACCGAACCCGGGTCTCTCTGGACCGCAGGCCGACGCTCTAACCGCTGAGCCAAACCGGCCAGGGCTAACCAGCAAGTTTTAAATAAACTCTTTAAACATCTACTCTGTAGTTATGAGATTTTTTATGAAAACTTACATTTTAATAGAAAATACATATTTCAAACATAAATAATGTTTTTAGGGCTTTTCAACTACAATTTTCACAGTAATTTAATAAAATAAACCGGTATTAAAAGAAAATCAAACCATCTTAACAACTTGGGTATTTGAAAACATGAATCTAAACAATAAAAATAAAAATAAAAAATATTACAGATTATTCTGAAAATAAAATCTATCAAAGCTTGTGGAATAAAACCAAAGCTATTCATAAGTAAAACTGTAGTTAATTTTTTATTAGGGAAAATAAAATAAATGAGTTAGCATTCAATATAAGATTTTAGAAGAATAATCAAAGTGTCCTGGAAAGGACATACATACAAATTAAATTAGAAAAATTCTAAAATAACATTGGTTGCCTTTTGGTATTTTCTTATAAATACTATTTTAATAATGAAAATAAAAATGTTTACATACATTTTAAATGAGTATAAATATTTTGGGGGAAAAAGGAAAACATTAAAAATTTGAATGTGAAAATTAAAGTCTCAAAATATTTTCTTATGTCAGTAGAGAGGAGCAGTATGGTGTACTGGTTATGGGCAGACTCAGGAACTACAGAGTTAAATTCTGGCTCACTAACCACATGCTCGCCAGGAAATTACTTATTTATTTGTACCACGGTGCCTTCACTTATAAAATGGGAACAAATAATAGCACCTACCTCACAGAATTGTTCACGAATATTCAATGAGTTAATCCATGTACAACACTTAGAAAAAGTGCTTGACACATAACACTCAAATACGTCAGTCATTGCTTACATATTAAAAAAAATACTGGAAAGAAACTATTATTTTTTGCTAGGAAACTGATATATATATATCACTAGAGTCATTAATCAACATATAGTCAATTTTCCTTACTTACTAACACAAGCTGAGAAAAAATTTAAATTCATAAAAATATTCTTTCAGTACCAAGGGACTATTTCCTAAATTCCAAGTCTGAAATTACTCCTAAAATAAAGAAGAAAAACATAAAAGTATTACCTTGTTGATATCATCTGCTGTAAATCCACTTTGTTCTAAGAGTGCTCTGATTGCTTCTATACATTTATTAAAAAGTGGAGAACAGAGAAGTTCAAATCTTGCTCTGTACACACACACACAGAAGAGCAAAACAAAGAAAAAGGATTATACAATTAAATAAGACATCTTTTTTTATGAAGAGTAATGCCAAAACCTGATGTGACCATTCTCTTAAGAATAGGTTTATGATCAGAACAGGATTATTTAGCACCTAGCAATGCAAAATTATGGGGGGAAAATCCTAAATTATTCATCTACAAATGTATGAAGACATTTAAGATCAAATTCAGGTTGGAGATTCTTACCCATGGCCTACTTATAGGTTGTCCATAACCTGAAAATGAAAACTCAATGTATGGCAGTCCCAACAATAAATCTATTGATCTAAATCACCATCATTTGGAAGCGTTTGCTATTTTTATGTCTTAAAGTTTTAAAAATTATTTCTATGTTTCTTTATAATCTGAGACTATATTGTACCTAAATTTAGCTCTTTGGCACTGTCTGAAAAACTTGAATGCTAGCATATAATTTTAAGAACAATTTATGTTCAGGAAAAATGTACTCTCTAATTTTATACTGAACTTCTTAGATGCAGATGACTGCTTTTTAAATTTGTTTGTGCTATCTCTAGACTTAAAATATACCTTATGGTTGCAATCTTGATAATAAGGGCAAAATTTCTTAACAGAAAATTACAAATTTTATTTAATTCTCAATAACTGATATTAATAAGCCAACATATAGTTGGAAAAACTTAGAAACTGAGTACTTGGAAAAACTTAGTACTAAGTTAGGAATTCTGGATATAGAAAAAAATATAAAGACACTCTGCCCACCTTTCTATTTTTGGGGTAGTAGCTTGAAATCGCTCTTAAAAGATCTAGAGCAGTGCTGTGTCTAATAGAATTTTCTGCGAGCACTTGCCCCATGAGACTGTTGAGCCCTGGAACTGTGGCTAGTGCTACTGAGAAATGGAATTTTTTGTTATTTGTTTCTAATTAATTTAAATTTAAATGACCACGGGTGGTTAAGTGGATACTGTACTGGACAAGCGAGTCTTCAGAAAAGCCCAGGGAGAGTGAGGAAGGTGAACTATAATGGCCAGATGAAGAGAGAATTTAATCAAATATAGTCAGTACAATACTAAAAATAATATAATGCTATAATTCTGGAAGTGTTCACTATGTTTCCAAGTCACCTGTTAGGTTTTGGGGAGGTTTAAAAAGTTTAACTATTGGTAGCTATTACTATTGTTAGTAATTTGCAATGTAAAATAGGGCAACATCTTCCCTTTGGACTTTCTGGGTAAAAGTGAAATCACTTGTAACCAATGTTTTGGATTATGTAAAAGATATGGATATTAAAAACAATCTTATGCATATTACACCTGTTTACTGAAAGTCATAAAAGCTATTAAAATTTAAAATGTTGATGATAGATGATAGAGCAAACAAAACCAAGATAAGTATCAATCTTCAGTATAGTGTAATAATTAAAGAGTATGAACTTTGGGGTCAAGCTGGCTGGGTTTGAATCTCAGGTCCATCACTTACTAGCTGTGTAGCCTTGGACAAGTAATAACACCTGTGTTTCATCTTCCTCAGATGTAAAATAAGGACAATAACACTTACCTCTTTGGGTTGTAAGGATTTGATGAGTTGACAGAATACAGGCTACCACACAGTGTTAACCATTAAGTTATAGTAAATAACCATTGAAACATGTACAAGCCCCACATAAAATTTAAGAACAAAGTAGGGACCATATAGGTGGGACTGCCATTTAGTGAGAGAAATCTGAAAATTTCAAAATTAAATCTCCTCTCACCTTTCCTTAAAAGATCTAGGATGCCTTTTTCAGACACTGCTATTTGCAAATAACAAGCAATCACAACTGACATAATTATTTTGAGAACAGTTACTTATTCTGACAAAAAACTAGATCCCACAAGAAAAGACAGGAAAGCTTTCCTTTTATAGATGGTGAATCAAATGAACAAACAAAAAAACCAAAGTGAGAAAATTACACCTAGACATGAATGCACTTGACATTTTTACAAAGGCTTTTTGAACTTCAGTTTTACCTGGACACATTGCAGTCAAAATCTTGACCTTCATATAATGAGTCAAGGAAACAATTGGCACTTCCCAAGGTTGACAAAGAATGTTTTGCAATATCAGCACTGTTCATCAATTTCACCATGGCTCGGGCATTTCCTCTGACGTCATGTTTGAAGGATCTAAATTAAAAACATAGTCTCTCAAGTCTAAAAATTACTAGGTCATTTAGAATTTATTATAACTAAAACCTGGATAATCCCTACTAGGATAATGAGAAATTCATGAAGCTGTATTAATACCAGATTTTATCATCTGACTTCCAACCCTCCAAAATTTCTGAAGAAAGTTTTCTGTAATTAAGAGAAGAATCTCTTCAACAACAATCAATAACCAATATCCTTAATACTCTGAATTGCTACATTGTGTACCCTTAATAATAGAGTGGACTTTGAAGAAAGCAGAGTAGCTGTCATTTTGTTTGCAGATGAGACAAAGGGAGGGTGAAGGAGATTAATGTAATTGGGTCAAGTCTCATATCTCTCTCTTTACAACTGCAGCACAATCATTGTTCAATGGTTATAAAATGATCTGTCCAGCATTAAAAGAAAACAAAAAACAACTAAAAGTGCTTCATCCAAGAAATTTGACACATACAAAATATGTAAAATTATAGTTCCTCTACCTCCAAGATGAATTAATTATTAACACTGCTCGATAAGCAGTGATCAATGGCCTTGTTTCTAAACACGTATCATAACTGGAGTTGGGAGTAAAATTAACAATGCTCTATCTTGAGTTGGAACACCTTTATAACAAAAAGTGGTACTTTATTTAACAAATGAGAAATTACCACTTTTTCAAGACATTTTTACACAGTTTAGCCAAACTGATGAAAACACTGTTTCAGTTACATTTTTTTTTTTTTTTTTTTTTTAGAGCAGTGATGTCCAAAATATAAGCCCTTGATATTTGGCTCTTGATATGCCAAATAAGATTAGAATTTTGAATGGAATAATGACACCCAGTAACAAAACTAAAATATTCCTTTGGTAGTAGATTAGAAATTAAATAAACATTTCATTAATTCCCTGGAATGTGACTTTAACAATGTAATTTTCATCAGCCCTAAACTTAAAACCTGTTCAGAAGGTAGTGAGGCCTCAGTGTCTGTACCCTCCTTCACTGACATAAGAGCAGCACGTGAAGAATTAAGAAATTGAGCTTGAGATCCAAGTTCACGCAGCTCAGTATCTGGTAATCCCTTAAACTAAGTGAAAACTTCCAAGCATACTGCACTGGGCAGCTTGGCCTCTGCTTCCCCATGTCTTCCTGGATAGACATTATTAACTTTAGACACAAAACTATCCAGCACATTGGAAAAAACACATCCTCCTTTGAAGCAGAGCAATTTCAAATAAATTAAGGGGAAAAAAACTAAAGGGAAACTTCCATAAAAATATATCATCAAATCCATTAATACTCACCTCTGAAACTCAGAAGCTAGATGCTGTGCTAAGGTTTCTGTAAATTGTGTACCTCCAATGTTATCATCAGTGTTTGTTGAAATAACACGATATATTCCACTGTTAACTTCCATGACACTGACAGATAAGGATGTTCCCCCAAGTTTGAACACCAAAATATTGCTTAAAAAAAAAGATAATATGAATAAGTTATGAGAGAATCACAACACTTAAAAAAATTTTTTTTCTTTATTGATTTTAGAGAGAGAGGGACAGAGAGAGAGAGATGGAAACATCGATGGGCCACCTCCTGCATGCCCTCCACTGGGGATCAGGCCCACAACCTGGGCATGAGCCCTGACTAGGAATCGAACCAGCAACCTGCATGGGTCGATGCTCGACCACTGAGCCACACCGGCCAGGTAGAGAATCACAACATTTTAGCTTTTTTTTTTTTTTTAATCCTCACCTGAGGACATTTTTTCATTTTTTGTTCAGATAGAGTGGGAGGGAGGGAGAGGAAGAGAGAGAGAGAGAGAGAGAGAGAGAGAGAGAGAAACATCGACGTGAAAGGGACACATCGAGTGGCTGCCACCCGCACGACCAACCAGGGCTGGGGACAAACTGCAACCGAGGTACATGCCCTTAGCGGGAACCGAACCCAGGTCTCTCTGTACCGCAGGCCGACGCTCTAACCGCTGAGCCAAACCGGCCAGGGCGAGAATCACAACATTTTAAAGCTAGGTTGGACTTCTTACACTAAGAAGCCACTTAGTTTAATCCCTTTAAATCACAAATAAGGAAACTAAAAATCTCACTTGAGTAACTAACCTGTCCGTGGTCATGTGGTGATTGCCAGGGGGAGCCACAGGGGGATAAATGATGATGGACCGAGACATGACTAGGGGTGGTGAACACACAATACAGTGTACAGATGATGTGTTGTAGAATTGTGCACCTAAAACCTGTGTAATATTGTTAACCAGTGTCACCCTAATAAATTCAATTAAAAAAAAAAAGTTGTCCATGGTCATCACTTAGTGATGAATTAAGCTTAGAAACCAGATCTTTTAATTGTAAGTCAAAGTTATTTTTCATTTAGCTGTGCTGGTAAAATTGTATTCTGAGTAACTGAAGTTCAAAACACCAACTTTTCAAATAAAGAAAAGATTTGTGATTACAGTGAATTATAAGATAATTAAATATAGAAATTGTGTGTTAAATCATCCAAATGACTACTGCAATAACATGTTCTATAAAAATGAAACATACCCAAAACTGGGAGCTAATTTCCTATGTATCAAAATTCATGATTTCTGATATTTTACATTTACCTAGTTTACATAAAAATAGTTTCCTAGTGATTTATACATGTTAATTTCTTTATTCAAACTGTGAAATATGAATGAGGCAAAACAATTAAGGAAAATTAACACATCTGAATTAATTTCCCTGAAGATGCATGATGTGTCAGGCCTATTAAGACAAGTTTGACAACTAAATGAGGAGCATGTTTTACTGTTTCGTAATCAAAAGAATTCTCAAATCCCCACGCAGCATTTCTTGCCATCTCCTGTTAGGACAAATGTATATAAAACTACTTACTCACTAGTTATAAACACATTTAATAACAGAAACTGGTAGTAAAATTAAGTGTCCTAGCTTGAGTTGGAATGTGGCTGGGCTTACAAATTTCAAATCCATCTCAACTATAGGAACAAAGTGTGGGTGATAAGAGGAGGGCAGATAAGCTCAATCTTCCTTCCTGGTATGTCCTTTCTCTGCTTTCCTAGTACAACTTTCTCACCTATTTGAAAAACTCTAGTTGAGAGTTTTGATGTCTTTTCATTCACAGAGTCTTAAAACTGCTGCATTTTATAATAATCTCTATTGATATAATTGCTACAATCTAAAATGTTTTCTGTACTGAAAAACCTAAAGCTGCAAATATGATTCTTACCTTTTTCCAGTGGGGGAGTCTTGTCCAATTCCATAAGCCAGAAGAGCTGCAGATGGTTCATGAATTAACCGCAAAACATTAAAGCCAGCAGCTCTGGCTGCCTCCCTGTGGACAATATGCTTTCAATGAATTTAATATCAAAACATATTCAAGTCTACATTTTAGAAATGTTCTGCTAAAGATTTTATGCAATAGCAAATAAGATTTCATAAGTAAAACATGAATGGTAATGATCTTTAGAAGCAAGATGACAGAACACAAGAAACAAATGTAACTCTATAAGAAACCATTTTCCATTTAAAATAATAATGTTCAGAGTCTATTTTCTTGGCTAAGAAAATAACATGCCATATATTTAAAAAATCTTTTTTTCTTTATTGATTTTAGAGAGAGGAAGGGAGAAGTAGGGAGAGATGGAAATATCGATGAGAGAGAACATCGATTGGCTGCCTCCTGCATACCCCCCACTGGGGATTTGGCCCACAACCTGGGCATGTGCCCTGACTGGGAATTGAACAGGCGACCTCCTGATGCATGGGTCAATGCTCAACCAGTGAGCCATACTGGCCTGGCACATGTGATTATATTGAACAAGAAAAAGAAAGCTCTCAAAAATGCCCAGGCTTACACACTTTAGAAAGAGATTAAGACAAATTTATAATACATTTTGCAATTTTCCAATTTCTTTTAGCATCAGTTTTTAATATCCCACACAAGTTCAAGTAAATAAAGCAATTCTCTGCCCCAGAAGCAACTCTGATGCTTGCCAAAGCCCCATGTGGAACTCTATCTCAAAAGCAAAGGCATGCTTTCTCACCAATTACATTTGCATAAAGATCTGTAGAAACTAAATGCAACTTTTTGTTTAGATGTTAAGATCTAAGGTGAAGAAATACTTGCAAACATATTCTAAAATTGCATATTTTTATATAATTCCAACATAAACCCTAATTACATAAAACTAAGGCAAAGTGATTCATAAACATCAACTTAACCTGGTAATTAAAAACATTTCCAATCAAAATGGCTAAGAAGGTAGATCTAATTTTATGTTCTCTTGCCATTTCATACAAGATAGGAAAAATTAATGGTCATTAACATACTTTTTGCCATACTATTTATATACACACATGTATTTACAAATACAATTTTATTGCCCAAAGTGTTTTCAAATGCAAATTTTTCACTACATGGTGATATTGTGAAATTTTTATTTCCTTTAAGCAAATAGGATAAACCCCATATTATACTTACCCAAGAGCATTTTTTTGCTTTTCTCCAAAATCAAATGGAACAGTAATAACTACATCATTTGCATCTGAGCCCAAGACAGAATGTGCCGTTTCTGTATGTTAAAAAAATATAAAAATAAATTCTGATGACAAAAAAATATGTCAAGTGATACTTTCTGAGGTTTATCAATTTGCATCAAAGATCTTCTCACTATAAAGATTTTCCAGTTTACTTGATTGTCCCACCCTGTTGATTTTCTTCTTTTGTTCTCTTATATAATGTATGTGGTTTTGGTAGTTTGTAGACATAGAAGTAGGTACTTTCTAAAGTGCCTGGTTCTTAGGCTTCAAAGTTTCAACCATCTTCCAAATTAGATTGGTTTCATTGAGAATGAGCTTTGTCAATGTAAAGACAAACAGCATAACATTAGTTCAACACATTAAAGGGCTGCCTCACATCTCATAAATTCATAATATAATCTACTCCAAAATTTCCTAAATTGTTCCAAAGAATGCCACTCAGCTCCAGCCCTCATCTGAAGTGATGAAACCAGACCAACTTAATTTGCCTAAATATTTTGAAAGTGTACTGTCAAACCTAAAGAGGCGGATATTCACTGTTCATCGCATTTATTTGGCCACTTCATTTTAAGAAGTTTTGAAAATGCTAATCCAACCCAATCTATTTACATTACCTCCAGGGAGACCAAAGTCAGGGAAGGTAAAGTCATTTAACAATGGTCACATGGCCAGTTAGTGGCCCAGTAAGATAGAGTTTAGGTCTCCTTACTGCTAATCTGCTCAATCATCTGCTTCTCCCCAGGTCAAAAAGCACACCTAACTTTTTAAGGTCAACTCTTAACATTTTTCTCTTTGGCTCAATACCTTTCATTTTACTGAATATCAGTCTGGCAACATCTTCTGGGTTAATATATTTTATATCTTCTCCAGTATCTATTTTATATCGTAATTTCCCATTTTTTTCAATGACCTATGAAGGAAATTATAAGTGTGTTAAATAAGGAATAACTTCAATAAAAACACAAAATTTCAAACCAACATTATAGGTTAGCACCTTAGCAATTACTATGTGTAACAGGGAAGTAATAACAAAACCATACTCACTAAACATTTACTTTCTGTGATGTATTTCTGAGCCTGTGGGTCATCAGAGCTGTCCACAAAGATAAAGATAGTTAAGTATTAAAATCAGTATTGTTCATATATAAAATTTAAAGAATAGTTACTTTCAATACCACTGAATATAAAAATATTAACAAAATGAAGTTGCTTAATATTTAAAAAAACTTCAAGTATTACAGATGATAGGATGAAATGGATGAATATTTACAATGGTTACAGTAATTCTACTGAAGTGTTAATCTTTGCATTTGAAAGTAAATAGTTCTTGTTCTGATCTTGCTGCTACTAATAGATACTATACATTTGGGGGTGATTTTTCATAATATCATTGATTTTTTTACACACTTCCACATCTATAATCCCGAAGACCCAACCACTGAGATAAAAAGAACAAAAGTGATAAGATTGCAAACTAAGGGCAAATCAACATGCCTAACATCATCTCTGTTGCTTGGTCTGAACATGAATCAACACCCAAAATCAAGAGTGAGCAAAAGTACAAATTTATATATGGAAAGGTGCCCAATACTACAGGTAGATAGATCTATCATGTCCTATATAAAGTGGGTACTAAATAAATGTGCACGGCAATAAAAAAAATTAATAGGTGTTACGATGCTCAAAGTAGTAACATCAATTTATATAGACAATAAAGTGTTTTCACATGTATTACCTCACTTGATCTTCACAATACCTAAGTGGGTAATTTGGCAGCTATTATTTTAGAGGTAACAGGTTCATAGAGAGTCAATGACTTATAAGCTAGTAAAAGGCAGAGTATTTGATCCCAGGTCTTCTTTATCAGAGTATGTTCGTTCACACTTTACCTGACTGCCTGGCAGTAAGATGGTACATGATTAAAGTACTTCTGCCCCTTGAGCAGAAATAGGAGTGTTCGACCTTTGGTTTAATTTCATCTAGAAATTAAGATAAATTAAATGCTTCTTCTACCAGGGACGGGGAACAGTAGGCCTGCAGGCCATACAGGCCCTCGAAAGCTAACATCACACGCCTCACCAAATTAGCCTGACCAAATACAGCAGGCTGATTTTTAAGTTGATAATATTGTATGGCCTGAGAATATTATAAATATCCAAAGGGCCCTTGGCAGTAAAAAGGTTCCCCACCCCTGCCCCTTCTTCCAAGGGGCTGTGGCTATTCTGTTTAGAAACCAGTTTTAAATGTTTAATGAGAAGAGGTAAAAATTAATAGTAGCTAATTGCTGAAGGGCCACTGAACATCTGATGACCCTAATCTGTATAATTAAGAGAAACAAAAGGTGTTTAAAATGGACTTATTCAGCTTAGAACTCTGAATACTTGCAGATTACTCATATATCATTCTCTATCACCTAAAAATTGGTAGAGAAGAAAACAGGTAAAGCAGCTTGCCCAAAGTCACATGGCTAATGGCAGAACTGGTCAGAATCCAGATTTTTAATGCAAAGTTTAATATTTTTTCCACTGAACCCTCCCCTTCTTCCATTTTTAAAACTCAATATTTAGACAATATCCTGGACAAATATTTTAAGAATAAGAAAAAAAGATGAAGTGTGTCCAGTCATTTTTTGCACCAATATTATAATTTGTGCACATCTACAAGTTATTTTTTTAGACTAGAATTTAAGTCAACCAGGATAATTTATCCCATTATATGTAGGCTATCTACCACTCAGACAAGATATTTGCTGGGAAAGGATATTTTATGGAATTTATAGAACTCTTAGAAATGGAAAATGACTTCTCAACTGCTATGTAAAGAGGGCCTCGCTTATGTGAAGACAGAAAGCACACATAGCTCTTGGGGCCATGTATAGGCAAGACCCTGGAGACTATAGCAGAAAAGCAGAAAGCAGAGAATGCAGGTGACGACAAATGATCATGGATGGTGCCAGAAAGCAGCGAACTGACCCACAACTACATACAAGTAAAAACTTTATTTGTCCACACCAGGATTAATTATGTAACAGAAAAACAAAGGGTGGTGGGAGGTTGGTATACACAGCACCTCATTTACATCACCATCTTTAGGAGGCAGAGCATTAATCCTACCATTTTATCACAACCTTTACCAGCAATGGCATTTTCTCTTCCTCCTCTTTCCTTACATGTCAGCAGGCCCTCGGACCTGGTACATACCAGCACTAATGTGCTATAGGGTCTTCTTTCCCACTACTGTCATGGTACAGTGTCTTCCATGTGTGAAAGCATTTTTATTTATCTGTTCCTTTGACCCTCACAACAATCCTGTGAGGTAGGTAGGAGTTATTAGTTTCCCACTTTATAGGTGAGGGTCCTGAGTTACAGAATGGTGAAATGACCTACCTAAGGATGAACAGGTAGTCATGGTTGGGCCTACAGCTTAGGCCAGATTTCTGGGCTTGTTTTCTTCCATACAACGTCCCCTTATTACAACTTCCCTCCTCTTTATCTTTTGCTTATTTCTGTTCACTTCTTTTAGATCTTTCTCTTTAGTTTTATTTCTCACATTAAGGTTACTTCACCCATTAGCTTTTCACAACACTACCTCCAAAGTTTAACTTCACTTCTATACTTTAGCACTTCCCTTATCTCAAATAAATTCTTGCTTATGTATTTTGCTACCATTAATAATAGACTAATATAGTACAGGCCTAATTCTTCACCAAGTACTTCCCTGTTTTTCCAAAAAGTCTACCTACCTATATTAGTGTTATCTAGTTATAACTGACACATATCCCTCCATACAATGGCCTAAAACAATTCAAATGATTTGCCAGTGTAACTGTGACAGCATTAGAACCCAGGAGTTCTAACTACATTCCAGTGTATGCTACCACACCAGCTGCCTCCTGCATCCATTACACACTCAGCAGAGCAGCTCACTTGCCTACCATCTGTTCATGGTTCCAGGTTATGTTCCCACTGTTGTTTTGACTGTTTCTTCACCTGTATTTCTTCACTGTATTTCCTGCATTAAGCACCCAAGCCTGCAAAATATAAAACCTCTTCCAACATGCCCAGACATTTTTTCCAGCCTCTAGATTGAAGAAAAACATTTAAAGTTGGAAATATGGCTCAACCTTTCTACATCCCAAATGGTGTGTCTTTTTTGGGAAAACAAAATATTTGTTGAGAGCTTGTGCCTACTAGGAGTGACCTACTGCAGGCGGTCCTTATTCACACCACCCTTAACTGTTCCCAAGCTGTTCTCTTCCACCACATGCCACTAACTAGGTGATCTTTTTCATCTACACCATGTGAGAAAAAGTGACTTTGGAAAATTCCCTAGAAGTTTTCTAGGGCTTGTCTTCTGTAACACATGAGACAGACACAAGGCTAACAGAAAAGAATGGCATTAGCTAAAAGCACCTAGGAAACTGATAAAATTCAAATTCTTTCCAAGATGTTCAAATAGCAACCCAAACTTAATTACAGATATATAATTACGCATGTAGGGGACCCACATATATGGAATGCAAAGAATTTACTTACATTTAATATTTTATAAAACAACCAATATCTCATTATATCAGATTATCAATATGAACCATAACACACGATTGTGGCTTTCTGTCAGTTCTGAATTATATCCTATAGAGACTAAGAACTATTAAAATGGAGGGAAAAATGGTTTCACTATTGAGTGCTTACTAGTAGGTATGTCAGAGACACAGCAGTGAAAATGAGAGAAAGGTACAAATACATGTTGTGCCTATAGTCTTGAGCTACAGAGGGATTAAAAAAAAGAGAGAAGACTTGAAACTTCAGAAAGCAGTCAAGTTAAACAAATATTCAAGCAATGAGGTCATCATGGTATACAACCATAATTCTATACCTTGTCAACTAATGTGCCTCACCCTTGCCTTACTTCAGCCCAAGTCATATACATTAATAACTTACATGTGTATAGTGCTTTTAAACTTTTAAACCCTTTCACATCTATTAGCCATTTGATCCTCACAACATCCCTGTGAGGTAGGCAGATCCGGAATCGTTACCTAGTTCCCATTTTACTGAGTAAACTGGTGTGGAGAGGTAAACTAAATTGTCTCATGGCAGTGACAACGCGAGGGATAATTAGCTCTCTGGACTTGGCTCTGTCATTTTCCATTAGGCTACCTCTCACATTTTCAAAGTCTTTCAATTAGTGGAGAAGTCTGGGAAAAGCAACTAGCATGTATATTCCTACTCCTCTGCATACTTATGGCTCATCCACTCCTTTTTCTGAGAACAAAGAAAAGGAGCCAGAGTACCAAAAGGCAAGTGTTGGATCTGGGCTTCTACCAGTTTAGGATATATACCCTTTTATAATCAGTTCCTAACTTTTGGTATTTGAAATTAACCTCTGAAGCAATTTTTCAAGCCCTAGCTGAAAAGCACCAGTTGCTTCTTCCACTGCTGTTGCCAAGCGTCTGACTGCGATCACAGCATCCCTGCGGAGCTCGTTGGCCGTGTCTTGCTGAGCACTGGCCTCCTCACCAATAGCAATCAGCCTGTCCAATTTTTCTTCCTCACGCTTTGAGAGTTCTCGTGCCAATCTCCTGTTTTCTGCCAATTCAGCTGCAATAGTCCTGGCCACTGACCGCCTTCTTCGTCTTGCCCACCTTGGAGGGGGCTCACTGGTCAAAGGCCTATCCCCACCAGAAAAAGGAACTCCGGAGGAGATTGGAGGCTGCTGTGTGGAGGCCACCCCAGGAGTGTTTCGGCTGGTGCTGGTGCAGGGACTGGGCTCACCGGAAACACCCAGTCTGGTCATGGGGCTGCTCTGACAGGGAGCAACTGCACCTCTGAAAAGGTGGTGGGAACTGCTGTAGCTGGGGGTCCCTTGAGAGCACCCTGAAAAACAAAGCAACAATGTTGCAGAGAGGACATTCCTGCTAAGGGAATGCATGGAGCCAGCAGCAGAGTTGGGAGACAATTACAAAACTGTGGTCATTCCTGGAAAGGACTCTTTCCACAAGGGACTGGGCAGAATTCATTTCCTTGGTCTGGACATTTTAGCCTGATGTAATCTTACCTCCAAATCCCTTGCCTTCCTGAGCCCAATTCCACTTAGCTCTCCAACCCACTCTATATCCACAAATGCCTAAGTACCCATTATAAATAATGCCAAAATAATTTGGTTCTAAAGAGTACTTCTATGTTTAAGGAGTTCTAATACATAGGGTCATAGCTTTTAAACACCTAAAGTCCCTTATATTGCCCTGGCCGGTTTGGCTCAGCAGTTAGAGCGTCGGACTGCGGTCCAGAGCGACCCGGGTTTGGTTCCCGCTAAAGTCCCTTATATTTAGGTTTTAAAAGAAGAGGGCAGGGGGCAAAAACAGGGACAATGCTGGAAAAAAACAACAACATCCAAACATATACTGCTGTTTAGAACCAAATGACTCTGGGACCCCAATCCTTCACATGTTTGGGAATTACCTGCACCTGAGGATTCATCCCAGGAGTCCTCAAGGTCACTGGTTTCTCGCATCTGGTCATTGATTCTCAGTTGACAATCCTCATCTGATTCCTTAACTGTTTTCGAGATAGGCTGATGATCTGCTGCCTGAGTCCTTTTTGCTCTCAGAATGCTGGTTCCCTCTTCCCCTGGGGTGTCAGAGGCCACTAAGTTCTGATCATAGTGCTTGGCCCAAGCAGCATCCTCCATTAAGTTGTCTGGGTCAGTCACTACCTGATTTCGGAGAAGCTGATCCAACGTCTCATAAAATGGACAGTGTGGTGGGTCACCCATACTTGTGGCATGGGCAACATATGCCTTTAAATATAATGCCTTCAGAACTTTAAACTTGGAGCGGCACTGACGTTCGGTGCGGCGGAAGCCTTCCTGCTGCATTCGCTTAGACACAGCCTGATAGACATCTGCATTATGGTGCACAGTCTGGAGGCGCTGAATGTACTCTGCCTCGCCTAGTATGGAGAGAAGAGTTCGTGTCTCCTGTCTGGACCACCGGATGCCCGCACTGCTATTGGAACTGGCCATAGTGGACTGGGAAGGAAGGCTAGCTGAAGAAAGCTCCTGGGCAGCAAGGTGCAAATCTGAAGGTGTGGGGAAGCTCTGGGTGCTTTCAGTCTATTTCCAGGAGCCAACGGATTCTTCCCTCTCAGGGATAACTGCTGAGAAGCCAGGTCCAAGGACCAAATTTCTGGCTGGAAGGCCACAGGGGAATGAGAGTTACAGGGCAGGTGTAAGGATAATTGTGGCAGCAAGTTAAGCATTGCTACCTGTAAGTAGGTCACAAACAGGCAGTATGCCAAGACTGAGAAAGCCCAACTTTGGGAGTTCATCCAGGATGGACACTGCACCAGGGGCTAAAAAAGGCCTTACTGACTTGATAACAAGGGGACTAGTTCCTCCACGAAGGCCAGAATGCATCCAAGGCTGAAACCTGGTACAACTGTGTGTCTGTAAAAATCACCATTGTCTTGTAAGTAGAGACGGAGGTGGGAAATACCTGGAGCACGAGGCAGCTAGCAGGACCACGGTGTAGCAGTTTGTTTGAAGGGCGCTCATCCTTCACTATCCTTGCCCTAAGTAGCATGCTGTGGCTATGCATTACCCATCTGATTGTCACCATTGCACTCCTTCGTTAAAAGATAACTTTCAGGGCCAGAAAAGTAAGCTTAAGTTATTCCTGTTAATACGAAGCCTTTTGCATAATATAGCAGAAGACAACTGCCCCAAAACAGCAGCATAAAATAAATAGGGCTACTAGGGGATAGTTCTGTGGACATGTTCTATATTTTGACTGTATCAATGTCAGTATCTGGTTTCCATACTATAACTTTGAAAGACATATCATTGGGAGAGAGTGGTAAATCCAGTAATATATAGCATCTCTGTGTATTACTTCTTACAACAGAATGTACAATTACTCAAAATAAAAAGTTCAATTAAAAAATACATTATTGTGGCTTAGTGAATCTAGCTTCAACATCCACCTATAATTTCCTGATTTTTTTTCCAGATTTATAATTCCAACATCTTTGATACCAACTAATTTATCATCATCATCACCACAGAAATTTGAATTCTCTAAAATAGTATAGGTTTTGGCTTAGTGCATAGATATCCTAAGGAAAAAAAATAAATGTCAAGTTCAGTTTAACTACATGCAGGTAAAGGATAATAAAACATATCTGTAGGTATAAAAAATAAATCAACAATAAGAAAATTTGTTTAAATTCTCAACCGAACAACAAAGAAAGGAAACAACCTGGACTAAGGGTTAGAAGTCCTGAACTACAGTCCTATCTAGTTCACCCACCAAACTAATTTAGGAATACCATAACTTCTATGTGCCTTGATTTTCTCATCTATAAATGGGGAGGGTTAAAACCCGAATTACCAATCTTATAGGGATTTGAGAGGATTAAATAAAATAATAGATGTGAAAGCACTTTGAAAACTTAAAAACACTATATCAAGTCTTACTACTCCAGTGAAAATGAAACCCTCTAATTATTATGGTAATCTATAATTAGAGGAGACATGAGTCTGAGGAAGCAAGCCTCTTTAATCTTTTAATTAAAGTTACAAGAGATGATTAACCTGATTCTTACATAAGACGTTAATCAAGTTGTTTCTCTAATGATTAAATTTGTTAAGCCCCTGGAAAAGTTAGTTCTCAGAAAGTGTCACAAAAGGACCTGAAGAAGAAAATTGATAGCATCTTCATAAATTATAATCAAATGCAATAGATTTGCAAAAATCAACTACAGTGCAAAGAAGTCATCAAATTCCCACAAAATCTTTCACGTTCCCTCACTTAAAAAAATATGAAAATGTAAAAATATTACGACCTCTGAATGACACAAACTATCAAACAAAAGAAATGTTGGCATTTATCAATACAAACAGACCTGTCAGCAAGAAACAACTGTCTAAGTGAATCCCATCCTTGAGAAGACTTGACACTAATCATCAAAAGCAAGAGGCTATTGGGGAACTCTCTGAAATAACTCAGTCATAAAAAACAATGAAAAAAACAAACAAATGGTGTTTCTAGTTTCGCTCCATGTTATGCTTAGAATGTATAAACACATTTTTATCACCATATGTAAAAGTTATATTTTACTCCATACCTTCTGCCAAGGATCTGCTTTACTTTCATTACTGTATTTGAAATATTTCTTATTCTACTGTGTTTTGCTGCCAATCCAACAACCTAAAAAAGAGCAATATATTACAACGGATGTAGTTTTTACTTATTCCAAAGCGCAAAAATGAGGGGATAATAGTACCTCTTCATTCTCTGAGTAAGCAACAACAGCTGGAGTAACTCTGTCACCTGCATCATTTGCAACCACATCAGCCCGGCCATCCTGGAGAAAAATACACAACTATATTAGTTCTTTTGACATACTGAGATGTTAACATATTCAGACATATGACGGCCAGTGTTACTTTGCCATATATGTGGGAAAAAAAGCTGCTCTATCAATATTTTAAACTTGTAGATTTAATTGCAACAATTAATTTCCTAGATTTTATGTAAAGCCAATTTCCATAAAGAATTGCCTCATTTTTTTCAGTCTTCTCTTAAGAATCAATAATTGGAACAAATATAATACCAACCTTTCTATTGACAATAATAAGTCTTATTTCACCACCCTTTCTACTTCTCTTCCTTCCCCTACAAATACATCTTTCTTCCCTTCTCTACATATGATGAAGTGGCATTAACCCTTTAGCTTTCCCTTACAAACCATATTTTGACATTTAAACGCGAGACTAGTGTCAGGGGAGTTCGGTATTATTGTTCCTTCCGCCTCCCCACTGACTGACGCGAGGAAGGCCACAACTCCTTGTCGGGGTCTCTTCACTCCCCAAAAGGCCAAGTCAGTAGACCACGCACCACCAACTCACTTCACACGCTGCGCAGGATCAACAGCTCCAGTTCCAGATCGCGGCCACCCCGCCCTTTCCCGGCAAACGTCCAGAAACCTCCAGGCCTCCTGCGGCCACTACATCCCGACCCTCCGGGCTTCCTGATGCCCTGACGTCCCCAAGACCGCCCCCATCCCCTGGCTCTCCCGCGCCCACGACATCCCCGAGGCCCCTCTGGGTTTCCAGCAGCCCTGACGTCCCCAGGACCGCCCCCACCCCCGGGCCTCCCATGCCCACGACGTCCGCGAGACTCTCCGGGCCTCTCGCGGCCCTGACGTCCCCGGACCCCGCGCGCCAGCGTCGTCACGACCCTCCGCCAGGGCGCAGCTGGCTTTCCGGAGTCGCTGGTGGCGAGGCCGGCCCTTCGCCTCCAAACTTCCCCGCAGTAATGCCTCGCCGTGCGACGCTCCTAGGCCGATGACACTGCCGTTCACAACGCCGTAGGTGACCAATGGACCTGAGCACGCACTCAGAGAACGGGGTGGCTGACACTGGGCCCGTAGCCCAGCCCCCCACTCCCTCACCTTGTAGACGGCCACGCAGGCTGATGTGGAGCCCAGGTGAACTCCGATGGCCGCCATGAGGCGGCGGAGACGGCGGCTGCAGTGAAGAGTGGTCCCTCTCTAGCTACAGGTTTCGGGCTCCCAACAGCCCCATCAGGCACCGCGTAGAATTCACGTTCCCGCCCGCCCATTGCGTCCGGTCCAAACGCCGCGGCCTCCCGCGTTGTCGCCAATCAGCGTGAAGGTCCCGCCTCTCGCACAGGCAGTCGACGAATAGCTTGAGTGCGTCTTTCCCTGCCCGCTGAAGCAGCACAGCGTGTGCTGTAGTGCGCACGCGCCAGTCAGGACGGGGCGGGGGGGTGGGGAGGAAAGGGCCCCTTCGCTCCGCCCGGTCCTGGGTCCCTTAGGTGAGAGCCAATGGGAACTGTGGGTTGAGTGAGTTGCGTCATTTGTTCTAGCAACTCCGGGCTTGCTCCGCTCTCCGGCGTCCTGAAGCAGCTTCCCGCCGTAGCGTCGCGGCTGGCGGCGGGTGCAAGTGGCCGAGGCGTTTGGAGCTGCTCACTCAGCATGTGGTGCGCGAGCCCAGCCGCAATGGTGGTCCTCTGCGCCGGGCTTTGGGTCTCTCACCTGGTGCCGGCGCAGGGCCAGGAGGCCGGGGGGCGGCCGGGGGCCGGCTGTGAAGGTGAGCGGTGTGAGGCCTGCTTGCATGGCGGTAGCACCGCGCTGCAGCTCAGCTGTTGTTGGCTTTGGCTTCTTCAGACCCTGGCTATAAATAATATTTCACTCAGAAAACGCGGGCCCTCTGTCTGGTTTCCTATCGCCTGCGCCCGATCCTAGGCAAAAGTTCGAGCCGGGCCGACACCTTGCGGTCTTGCTGTGACAATTAAACTGCGTTGTCAAGGCTGGTGGGTTCGGATTCGACTTTTTGCAAACGTGGCTGGATTCAGACGACCCAGGCGCCGAATTGATTCAGTTGATCCTAACCGGCGAAATTTGCTTCTCCTTGCACAGGAGATACCTTTTAAGTTCAAATTAGTTTGCAACTCCCCAAAGGAAAATACAACATGACACGTCTGCAATTGAGTTGAGGTGGCTTAACTAAGGAGTATGAGGACATAACTGCAGGGAATAGTTGCTTTACAAAGGACTACTTTAACTTCTTAGAGGAGAAGTACAGAAGAACGATTCCTTTTCAGTTCACAGAATCTCAGCTGTGTACCTGAAGTCAGAATACGTCCCCTCTGGCTCTCTGGCAGACTTACTTGGTTCTGGCAAAATCGGTGTGATAGTACCTCCTTCAGAGGGCTGTTAAGATCATATAATTAGCTACACTGGCTTCATCGTCCTGCACTACAGTAGCACTTACCTTCATGCTTCATTTATTGAAATAATCTAAATGTATATCCTCACCCTTCTGTTAGCTGGCATTCTATCATTACTTAACAGGAATTTCTAAATTCAGTATATGTTGAATGAATGGATAGGCATAGTCTCTATTACAACTAAATAAAGGCTCAGAATTGAAGTCCAGTTTTCTATCAGCCCTGCAATAATTATAATTTTGTTTAAAGTTCGCTTACAATTGTGTTCTATACATTTAAAGCAGAATTTGTGAAGTATAAACAGTTGATTAGTCATCAGTAATTTATCTTCTGGAGTGTCTACCTAAAAACATTTCAGAAGAACCAGAGCATCTGGATTAATTAAATGTGAAGTTTATGCCATCTTTCCTGAAATTACTACAGCATATTGTGATTGTTAACTTACATGTCTGACTAACCTGTGTGTATATTTCATTTGTTAGATAAAGAAGTTATAGAATCACAGCAAAGGAAATATTAGTTTTAGAATAAGAAGAACTAGATTCTAGATCTGGCTCTTTTACTGCATATGAGCCTTTATCATTAGCCACTTAATTTCCCTCAAGGTATAAGATTAAAATGCTGTATTATACATACTTTAAGGCAAAGGTAAGAAACTCATAGTCCGTGAGCCACCTGGGACCTATTGAAAAGTTAAGTTTGCAAAGCATTTTAAAAAACATTTAAACCAATTGGCTACTTTTACTTATTTATTTATTTATTTTTTAAATATGTTTTTATTGATTTTTTAGAGAGAGAGGAAAGGAGAGAGAGATAGAAACATTGATGACAGAGAAACATCAATCAGCTGCCTCCTGCATGCCCGCTACTGGAGATCCAGCCGGCAACCCAGACAAGTGCCCTGACCAGGAATCCAACCGGCACCTCTCAGTCCATGGGACAATGCCCATGTGTCCATGTAGTGGGAACTGGCTGTGGCTGCTCTTTTCAGAGAGGACATGTGTTCTCTAGGCTTTGTTTCTGTCGTTCCTACTCGAATATCTTTACCCATTCATTTTATTTGCCTGGCCCCTGTGAATATTTAAGTTTCTGAAGCCCTGCTTTAGGTCATGTGAGGCTTACTGAAAAAATGTAAACATTTTCAGATCTCTTTAAAGGCATCATATTATGAGACTTTTTTAAAGCTTTTTATTTTGAAATAATCATAGATTTGCTTATGGGACTATTTTTAATAAACAACAACAACAAAAAAGCCTACAACATACATAAAAAGAGTATGGTTATCTGATTATAGCAATAAATACATGCCAGGAACCTTAGATTACTAATTTGTTAGGCGATTTATGGTGAGATTATTCTCTTCATGTAAGCCTGAGGATTAATTTCCATTCTTGGCTTCTCTATGGCATGGGACACCACTGACTTCTTTCTCTTTCAGAAACTTCCTTCTCTTGATGGCTTTGATACTGCTTTTTTCTTGCCTTTGCTTCCTGTCTCTACCCGCTTGTTCATGGTACCTTTCTGATTCTCTAGCTATGGCTTCAGCATTAGAATTTTCCAGAATTCTGTCCTCTGCCCTCCTCCCTTCTCAATCTACACACTCGTCTGTACAACCAGAATCCACCTAACTATAGTCTGATTAATCCCAAATGTTTATATTTAATCCACCTCCTTTCTAGAGTCCCAAAACTTGCATCCAGTTGACTACTGAACATCCCCACTTAGATATTTTATACCTCAAACTCAACAGAGTCACAAAGTCATCATCTCCTCCCTTTTCAGTCCCCCAAATCTGTTATGCTTGTGGTATCAGTATCTACCTGGTAAACTAGACTAGACTTCTCTTTCTCTCTGATCCCCTATGTCTATCAGTCACTGTGTCCATTGATTCCACCTTCTGGTTGTTTCCTTTCTCCTTCCCAGCTCCATTGCCTTGTTACAGACCCTCACCATTTTTATCTTCCTTATTGCCATAGCAGCATCCTTCCTGCCACCTTTCTTCCTCCTCTCTAATCTCCTGGCTGTGTTATTGTTACTCCCTTATTTCATATCTTTCATGGTCTCCCACTTTCCCCAAGTCTGTGCCTCTCCTACGTTTTCCCCACAGTATCTAGTACACTTCTCATAGTGTTAGTAATTGTTTTGGTCTCCATGTGTGCACTACTTGAAAGTCAAGACTGTTTCTCTCACCACATCACCTCCAGTGGCTACCACAATGTGAGGCATAAGATAGGCACTTAATTTTGTTGAGCAAATGTATGCATATTTGTTGCAATAAAATTTTATGTAACTGTTAGTGAGTCAAAGGTATATCTTTAGAAGTACAAGTTAGAATTCCCAACTTATCATTTATTGAGGTCTAGAGATCATGTAAAGGTGTATTGTGGGAATAGTGTAAGAGCTAGGAGGCATTGGGACACGGGGTTTCTTTTGTAGGAAGATGTGAATAGAGGTCACTGAGAGGCTTTAATGATAGTTTCTGTTGACTTGCAGCATTGATCATTACAGCAAGTATCTCTTTAGCAAACGACATATTGGTAATGTCTCACTTTTCACATTGTCAGTATAATTTAACACAGCTGATTAGTCAGTCCCTCTTTTTAACATGTTCTTCACTTATTTGCTGGGAATACACTCACATTTCATTCTCACCCTACCTCACTGGCTGTTCCTTCAGTCTTTTTCTAGTTCTTATATTCTCAATTTCTAAACAATGGAGTTTCACAAGACTGAGACCTGGGATCATGTTTCTTCTCCATATCTCCTTATTCTCTGGTCTCATCTCTTAAATACTGTTCGACTGTTAATGTGCTAAACATTTAGGTATGTAGAACTCACCCTTGAACTCCAGATTTACGTGTCCAGCTGCTTCTCACTGTTTCTATTTGGATTTGATTTAGTCAGTGTTCAGGAGAGAGAGAGAGAGGAGGGAGGGTGGAAAAAGAGAAAGAGACTGATTTACTATAAGGAATTAGCTCACCTGATTATGGAGGCTGAGAAATCCAAATTTTGCAGTGGGGGCTGGCAGGCTGGAGACCCCAAGTGCTGATGGTACAGGTGAGCCTGAAAACAGTCTGCTGGAGAATTCCTTCTTGCTTGGGGAGGCAGTTATTTGTTTTGTATTCAGGATTTGAACTGATGGGATGAGGCTTACACATCCTCATGGATACACATGTAGGGCAATCTCCTTTATGTAAAGTTCACTAATTTAAATGTTAATCTCATTTAAAAAACGCCCTCCAGTGGACACACAAAATTAATCGTTACAGATGTTTAGAAGTATCTCAAACTTGACATGTTTAGACTGAATTCCTGCTTGTCTCCAGAAATTTGCTCCTCCTGCGTTCTCCCCAATTCAGCTAATGACAACTCCACTTTTCCAGCTTCTCAGGTCACAATCCTTGGAGTCATCCTTGAGTCGTGTTTGTCTGTTTACTTCTCTCTCTCCCCCGCCCCCCAACATGCAGCACCCAATCCATTAGCAAATTCTTTTGGCTCTTCCTCTAAAATCCAACCTCTGCTCATTGCCTCCAGTGCTACTATCCTGGTCCAAGATTTGCACCTACTTTTAGAACCTCAAAACCAGTTTCTGCTTCCATTCTTGCTTCCCTGCTATCTATTCTCCAGACAGCCTCTAGAGGTATACTATCAAAATACTGTCTATCATCAGAGAGATGCAACTTAAAACGACTATGAGGTATCACCTTGCACCTGCCAGAGTGGCTGCCATCAACAAATCATCAAACAACAAATGCTGGTGAGGGTGTGGAGAAAAGGGGACTGTAGTACACTGCTGGTGGGAATGCAGACTGGTGCAGCCACTATGGAAAACAGTATGGAGTTTCCTCAAAAAAAAAAAACAACTTCCATTTGACCCAGCAATCCCACTTTTAGGAATATATCCTAAGAAGCCTAAAACACCAATCAGAAAGAATATATGCATCCCTATATTTATAGCAGTGCTATTTACAATAGCCAAGATATGGAAACAGCCCAAGTATCCATCAGTAGATGAGTGGATAAAAAAGGTGTGGTACATGTACACAATGGAATACTACTCGGCAGTAAAAAAGAAGGACCTCTTACCCTTTGTAAAAGCATGGATGATCTGGAGATTATTATGCTAAGCAAAATAAGCCAGTCAGAGAAAGATAAGTATCACATGATCTCACTTATATGTGGAATCTAATGAACAAAATAGATCCAGAGACATGGAAGCAGGGAGCAGACTGGCAAACCTCAGAGGGAAGGGCGGGGGGGGGGGGGGGCAAGAAGTGATAAACCAAAGAATTTGTATGCATATATGCATAACCAATGGAAACACAATATTGCAGTGGTGAAAGCAGGGGGTGGGCAGAGAGGAGGGTGTCAATGAGGGGAAAAGGAGGGACATCTGTAATACTTTCAAAGTTAAATGGTTGCACTGACCAGTGTTGCTTTGTGGTTAGAGCATCGGCCCATGCACGAAGGGCCGCAGGTTCAATTCCCAGTCAAGGGCATGAAAAAAAAAAATAGAAGACTGCACTCCTTTACTCATAACCTATAATGCTTCCCTTCTCAGAGTAAGACCCACAGTCCTTACCATGGCATCAAGGTCCTAAATGCTGCTGCCTATTTCACCTCATCTTCTACTGTCCTGACTCTTGCTTACTCTACTTTCACCGTGAACACTGGCTCCTTTTCTTTTCTTAAACTCAACAAGGACATGCCTACATCAGAGTCTTTACACTTGTTCTTCCCTCTTCATTCAGCCTGGGGAGTTCTTCCCAAGCAGTCCACTTAAATTGTTCTGTTACTCCCTTAAGGTCTCTGCTCAAATACCACTTTATTCATCCCAGAGGCCTTCCCTGACTACCCCATTTAGAATAATTCTGTTACTTTGTTACCATCTATCACCCTTACCATGTTTATTTTTCTTCATAGCTACAAGATACTTTCATTTGTTCACTAGAATATAATCCTTGAGGGTAAGGGTTTCCCCCCACCTTCATTGCTGAATCTCAAGAACCTAGACTATTGTCTGGTGCTTAATAATTGCTCAATAAATATTTGTTAAGGCCATGACTGACTGACTAGTGTTCTGTTCCTATTAATAGCATTAGAAATAAATATGATTTCCGAAAGGTGACATGACTGGCTCTCCAGCTGAAAACACTAAATATACTGGATATAATAAAAATGTAAAAATTATTTAAAATGTAAGTTAGTGAGGCATACCCAGAGGCCAAAAACAAAATATAAGTGGGACCCATTTAAACAAGCCCTGAAGCAGACTTTTGCCTTGAGGGCATTTGCTACCCAGCAATTTGAACTTAGGTTTTCTTGGCTTTGGTACAATGAAGAGAATAAAGACAAAGCGAAGACTCTCCCAAGTTAGAAGTGTAATACTAGATCTTCCCTTCTGCCCCCCCCTCCCAATTAATTAGGAACTCCAAAGAGCTAGGCCTTCATGATAAATGGTAACGGGAAATAAGTAAAACTCTATTACCATCTTCACAGACTAAAAGGAATTGTACTACTTGAACTTTTTACTGTCCAACAAGGGAAATAAAAATGTCTCCAGATAATTGATACTCACAGGCTAACCCACATATAGGCTAAAGCCCAAATTCATATGACATGGATGGCTCAAAACATCTCAAATTGAGAATTTAGTTTAAAGGGATTTCAAGCAGCCCTGGCCGGTTTGGCTCAGCGGTTAGAGCGTCAGCCTGTGGTCCGGAGAGACCTGGGTTCGGTTCCCGCTATGGGCATGTACCTCGGTTGCAGTTTGTCCCCGGCCCTGGTTGGTTGTGCGGGTGGCAGCCACTCGATGTGGCCCTTTCACATCGATGTTTCTCTCTCTCTCCCTCTCTCTCCCTCCTACTCTATCTGAACAAAAAAATGAAAAAAATGTCCTCGGGTGAGGATAAAAATAAATAAATAAATAAATAAATAAATAAATAAATAAATAAATAAAGGGATTTCAAGCAAACAACAAATGCCAGTCCTACCTACAGGAATCCACCTTCTACCTAGTTCTCAAAGAATTCCCACAGCTGAAGTTCTAAGAAATGAAGCTTACATTCAGAAAAATGACAAACCCATGGAGAAGAAAGGCACCATAAGTGACAGCCAGTTGAAATGAGACAGAAGAAGCACACCAGAAATGGCTTCAGGCATTGGAATTACTGGGGATAAAATATTAAATGTTTTCATGTTAAATAAAGGGCAGGAGGCTATTAATAAAAGTCCAACCATATTTGGTAAAAAAACAAACTTATACAAATAGAAATTAATGGAGTAAACAGTAGATTAAATAGCTGAGAAAAGAATTAGTGAGTTAAAACATGGAAGTAATTATCATGAAGGAATCTTTGAGAGTTTAAGAGATAAAAAAATATGAAAGGAAGATGCAGGTACAATGAGGATAAAAAAGAATTCCAACCTAGGTTAATTGGACTTGCAGAAGGAGAGGAGGATAGCTCATTTTTTACAAACTGATAAATGTCATCAATTCACAAATTGGGGAGTCCAGTATGCTTCAAATGGTATAAATAAAAACATCTGATTAATATCTAATCACATAATAAAGTGAAAAACACATAGGAAAAAAAAGAGAAAATCTTAAACACAGCCAGAGAAAAAAGACTGATGACCTTCAAAAGAATGGCGATTAGATTGACAGATGAATCAGCAATGAAAGTCTCAAGGTCCCTCTTGTAGTAAGTAGTAAAGCCAGGATTTGGACCTGGAGAGGCTGACATCAGAGCCCGAGCACTGCCTTTTGAGTGTGGTGTTGGGAGCTAATTTATTTAAATAAATTATTTAACTAGCTAATTATTAACTAATTTATTAAAAAATAACATTTAAACAATGAGGTAGTATACAAAGTATTCAAGAAGTTCTGGTTATTTTTAATCTTAACTTTATACTTAGATAGCAATTCTCCCCTACTCCTGGTACCATCCACTCATCTGGTGTCTTTTTTTTTTTTCTTCTCCAAAATTAAGCTACAGCTTATAATGGGGGACCAACTTTAGTTCTAGAAGATGTGAACAGAACTGTTGAAAAGAATGTTCCTAGCCTACTGATAGTTTAATAATTCTACAAATGTGATTTTAAACATTTTATCATTATCTTTTCAAAAAAGTTGTAGCTCTTTTCCTGCAGGTGGCATTATTATATTTTTCAAATATTTTCTCCTTTTGCATTCTTGCTAATTATTGCTTAATTGGACTGTGATTTCACTTTAAAATTTTATTCAATTTCGTTAATATTGCCAAGTATTTTATTGAGCATGTTCAGGATTTTTGTGATAGTCAAAGATAGGATGGCTTTTTAAAAATAAACTGGGGTGCCCTGGCCGGTTTGGCTCAGCAGTTAGAGCGTCGGCCTGTGGTACAGAGAGACCCGGGTTCGGTTCCCGCTGAGGGCATGTGCCTCGGTTGCGGTTTGTCCCCGGCCCTGGTTGGTCGTGCGGGTGGCAGCCACTCGATGTGTCCCTTTCGCGTCGATGTTTCTCTCTCTCTCTTCCTCTCTCTCCCTCCCACTCTATCTGAACAAAAAGTGAAGGAATGTCCTCGGGTGAGGATAAAATAAATAAATAAATAAATAAACAAACAAACAAACTGGGGAACATTTCAAACATACAGAAAAATATTTATATAAACTATACGTGACATCTAGATTAAATGTTAATATTTCTTTCTCTTCTTAAAAAAAATAATAGCTGCAGTTAATTCCAACCCTTTTTTTCTTATTCTTCCCACACTTTTCAGGGGAAATGTCTATTCTGGAGTTGGTGTATATGCTTCTTATCCATTAAAAAAAATTTTTTTTTCTTTATTGATTTTAGAGAGAGGAAGGCAGAGGGAAAGAGAGATAGAAACATCAATGAGAGAGAACATCGATCGGCTGCCTCCTGCATGCCCCCCACTGGGGATTTGGCCCACAACCTGAGCATGTGCCCTGACCAGGAATTGAACTGGTGATCTCCTGGTGCATGGGTCGACACTCAACCACTGAGCCACACTGGCCAGGCTTCTTATCCGTTTAAAAAAAATAATTGTATTTATTGATTGGAGAGAGAGAGAGAGAGAGAGAGAGAGAGAGAGAGAAACATTGATTTGTTGTTCTACTTATTTATGCATTCATTGGTTACTTCTTGTATGTGTCCTGACCCAGACTGAACCCACAACCTTGGTGTATTGTGATCACACTCTAAACAACTGAGCAACCCAGCCAGGGCCACTTCTCATGATTTTTAAAGAACTTTAACTATAAATGTATATATCCACAAATGACCTATAATTTTGTGATCTTAGATGTATGTAATTTGTACATTGCGTATATTCATTTGCAACCTTTTTCACGCAACATTACATTTAGGCACTTATGCCCATTGATAACTATAGATGTAGTTCGTTCTTTTTAACTCTTCCATAGAATTTCACTTTATGAATGAAATACAGTTTACGTATCTATTTGCCCTTTGAGGAACAGTTGGATTGTTCCCACTTTTATATCATTTTAAAAATGCTGCCCTCAATATTTTTATATTAATACATGTTTCCTTGAGCACATATGTTATGATTTCTTCAGGCTGCAGAATAAGAATTTCTGGGTCATGTGTATTGGCATTTTCAACTTATCTTTTTCTATTGGACTGTGTTTTTCTTATGGATATGCAGGAGTTCACTTATTCAGCTAAAATACATATATTTATCACCTGCTGTAGGTGCTGGGCTGGGGACAGAGCAATGTGGTTGAAGTGGGAGAAAAGACAAGAGCTGTGATCTGAGAGATAATGGAGAGCTAGGTCACCCAGGGCCTTGCAAGATATTGTAGACTTTGGATTATATTCTGAGTGATATGGAAAACCATAGGAAGGTTTTGAGCAGATGAAGTAGTATGATTTGGTTTTCATTTTAATTTTTTTTCTTTATTGATTTTAGAGAGAGAGGAAGAGAGAGGGAGAAAGGGAAACATCGATGAGAGAGAACATCGACTGGCCACCTCCTGTACGCCCCCCACTGGGGATTTGGCTCACAACCTGGGCGTGTGCCCTGACCAGGCATCAAACCAGTGACCTCTTGGTGCATGGGTCGACACTCAAACACTGAGCCACACCAGCCGGGCTTGGCTTTCATTTTAAAAGAATCACGCTGGTTTGCCCTGGTAGGGTTTGGTTGGAGTGTCATCCCATACACCAAAAGTTTGCATGTTCGATTCTAGGTCAGAGCACATACCTGGGTTGCAGGTTCCATTCCCAGTCAGGGAGCATACGGGAGGCAACCAATTGATGTTTCTCTCTCTCTCTCTCCCTCTCTCATCAATAAACATATCCTCGGGTGAGGATTAAAAAAAAAAAAGAATGGCCCTGGCCGGTTTGGCTCAGCAGTTAGAGAGGGACCTGTGGACCAAAGAGTCGTAGGTTTGATTCCAGTCAAGGGCACGGACCTTGGTTATGGTTCAACCTCCGGCCCTGGTCGGGATTTTGCGGGAAGCAACCAGTTGATGTGTCTCTCTTATATTGATGTTTCTGTTTCTCTCTCTCTCTCTCTCTCTCCCCCTCCCATTCTATGTGAAGATAAATGGAAAAATGTCCTCAGGTGAGGATTAAAAAAAAAAAAAAAGAATCATGCTGGTTAGAATTTAGAATGTGGGTCAGATTATCCAAGCAGTACTATAAATGCAGGTGAAAACATAAAAATATCATAAAAGAACCAAAGAGCTGACAAGATAGAAAGACTGACTAGGACAAAATGGAAAGGAAAGCAGCAATTCTGAGAGATCAACTGAGCTTACAGTCATTTTGCCCTGAGGACATTGGCCAGTCAGTGTGAAGGTGACCTTCGGTGTAAGGGGTACAAAAGTCTGAGTGCAAGACTTACTTGAAGTGGCACGTCTGTCTACTAGAGGATTCTTTCCTACTAAACTGGGTTCTCCAAAGAGCTTCTCCCTCAGAGTAAGGTTGAATAAGCAGTAAACCTAACCCATCCTTATCCAGAGAGGACGATAAGGAAATTTTCCTTGTTGCTGAGCAGGGTAGAAGAAAAGAAAAAGGAGGCGGCCAGTCGATGTTCTTGTCATCACTGTTTCTCTCTCTCCCTCTCCCTTCCTCTCTAAAAATAAATAAAGGAAAAAAAATTAAAATAAATAAATAAATAAATACATCTCTGAGAGATTATGACCACAAGATGTCCTTGACTTGGATTTGCAGTCAAAATTTACATCAATTCTAAAAACAACTTCAAGGTATCTTAGTTTAATGCAGTTCGACCTAGGCCTGATAAATACAAATACAAATCCTTTATGGAAATAAGGCACCTTTATCTTAGACCTCACATAACGTCCACAAATACGTTTCAAGGACTGTGAGCACCACACAGTATAAAATAAGTAAGCACACAAAGTAACAAGGCACCATGAGCAAGAATCTATACAAAGAACAAAAATAGAAACACATTCATGAAGACTTTAGAGATCAAAATTATCAGACACAGATGATAAAACAATTATATTTAGTGTGTTTATATATAAAAGACAACTTGAAAATATCTGCAGGAAATAGGAAACTATAGGAATTGACCTAGCATATTTGAAAAAGAACTAAAAATAACTTCTAGAAATTAAAAAAAATTAAATTCAATGAATGGATTTAATAGTAGAATATAGACAGCTGATGATGGGGTGGGTAATCTAGAACTTGACTCCTAAAAACATGTTCCTCATATTAGCAGCACTGGCATCTCTTGGTAGTGGTTGGAAATGTAAAATCTTGGATCTCACTCCAGACCTATAAATTAGAATCTGAACTTTAACAAATCTCTAGGTAATTAATATGCACATTAAAGTTGATCTAAGATGAGGCCAGAGAGTTTTCATTTCTAACAAACTCTCGGGTGATGCTAATGGTGTTGAACCAAGAACCACAGTCCGAGTACCAAAGAACTAGAATATAGGTCAGAGAATTCTATATAATGCAGCACAGAGCAACAAAAGAATGGAAAAGGAGAAAGAAAGATTAAGAGACATGAGAACAGATTGAGAAGATCCAAAATATGTTTAATTGGAGTTCTGGAAGAAGAAAAGAAAGAGAATGGTGCAGAATCAATGTTCGAAGAGATACTAGTTGAGAATTTGCCTAAACTGAAGAATGACACCAATCTACAAATTCAGGTGGTCCAATGATAGATAGATAATGAGAAGAAAAGCCACTCCTGTTTGCCCCCGGTGATGTTTTTTTTTTCTCTCTCTCTCTCCCTCCCTCCCTCCTACTCTGTCTGAGGATAAATGGAAGAATATCTTCCAGTGAGGATTTTAAAAAAAGAAAAAAAAAGAATAAGGATGTGGAAAAGATATTTTCAAACAACAAAAGGAAGAAAAATAAAAATAAAATTGTTTCTTTAACAATTTCCTCTTCTATTTTTTTTTTTTTCCCTTCCTTCCTTTAAAACCCCTTTGCTTGGTCTGGAATGTCAGCAATGGTCTTTACATAATAGTCCTTCATCTACCCAGGCTGTTAGCTTTCTTTCTTTATTTTATTAAATTTATTGGGGTGACATTGGTTAATAAGATTGTATAGGTTTCAAGTGTACATTTCTGTGATGTATGATCTGTATACTGTATTGTGTACCCACCACCCAAAATCAAATCATCTCCCATCACCATATACGTGGCCCCCTTTATCCTTTACTACCACCTATCCCCTTTCCTCTTTTATTATATCGTTCTGGAACCCATATTATTTAAGTATTTGGCTTCCTGAGTTTCTTACCCATTTTCTACCTCTTTGGGTTTTGGTTTACTTACTGGGGATTTTTTTTTCCAACTTAATCTCTTAAATAAATCTTGTATTGATTTTTTCTTTAATTTCTAGCTATCATTTTTAATTACTGAGAATTCTTATTTGTCTTTTGATTGTCTGAATATTGTTTATATTTGATTTATCACTTTTTCCTTTTTTAGAAACTTGTCTATTTTTACCAGCTATAGTTTTATTGATCTTTATTTTTCTACTAATTAATTTATATTCTTTTATTATTTAATATCTTCTCTTTTCTTTTGGTTTATATAGTTACACTTTTTTAAAGACTTCTTGAGTTGAGTGCTTACTCATTAATTTTCCATTTTTTATTTTGAAAGGTACACATTCAATGTTATACATTTCCTTCAAAGTACTACCTTAACTATATCACTTGAGTTTTCTATATAGTATTTTATAGGAATTAAGTACTAAAAATCACACATTTGCATTACTACTTCTTCTTTGACCCATAGATGACTTAGAAGTGTGTATATGAAAATATCCAAGCGATTGGAGGACAGATACTGGGTTGATCATATTATTTTTGTTATTGATTTCTAATTATGTTCAGAGAATGCGGTCTGTTATGATACATGTTTTTGAGTACTTGTTTAGATTTGATTTTTGGCTTAATGCACAGCAGATTTGTATAAATATTGCATATTTTCTTGAAAACATGATTTTTTTAATTTGGGGGAGAAGTGTTCCATATATATTATTAGGTTAATTTTGCAAATAGTATTATTCAGATGTTTAATGCCCTTATTAGCTTTAGGTCAATTTAATTAAATAATTGTTGAGAAGGTGTTAAACCATCTACCATGATTGTGAATTTCTCAATTTCTTATTATAAATCTATCAGGATTTTCTATATTATCAGGCTATGCTATTGGATGTGCAATAGTTCAAAATTATTATATATTCCTGGTTAATGAGTCATTTTATAATTAGTAATGGCTTTTGTTATCCCCAATAAAGCTTTATGTAGTAAATCAGATTTTGGATAGAAATTTCCTGGCATTTCTTTTTCTTTTTATATTTTTTTATTTCAAAATTATTTATTAACTCATTAAAAAATAATAAATCCATTACATGTTAACATAAATAACCTGATTTTGATAGAAAAATAATGGTTTCCCAAAACAAAAAATAAAATAAATGGAGATTTCTACTCCTAGCCCAGAAGGCATAACATAGACTGTATTTACTTTCCTTCATTAATAAACTAGAAAACCAGATGAAATCTATAAAGCAATTTTATTTTTCAATTAAAGTTGATATTCAACATTATTTTATATTAGTTTCAGGTGTACAGCATAGTGGTTAGACAGTCATATAATTTACAAAGTGATCCCCCTGGTAAGTCTAGTACCCACCTGACACCATACATAGTTATTGCAACATTATTGACTATATTCCTATGCTGTACTTTACATCCCCATGACTATTTTATAACTACCATTTTTCCTTCTTAATTCTTTCACCTTTTTCACCCAGCCCCCCAACCCCCCTCCCCCCTGGAAACTACCAGTTTGTTCCCTATCTATGAGTCTGTTTCTGTTTTGTTTGTTTATTTTGTTCTTCAGAATCCACATATAAGTGAAATCATATTGTATTTGTCTTTCTCTGTCTGACATTTCACTTAGCATAATATCCTCTAGGTCCATCCATGCTGTCACAATGGTAAGATTTCATTCTTTTTTCGAGGTCAAATAACATTCCAGTGTGTGTGTGTGTGTGTGTGTGTGTGTGTATACACACAATTCACCACTTTTTTTATCCAGTTGTCTATTGATGGGCATATAGGTTGCTTCCATGTCTTGGCTATTATAAATAACACTGTAATGGATATAGGGGTGCATATATCTTTTCAAATTAGTGTTTTGGGTTTCTTCGGAAATACACCCAGAAGTAGAATTGCTGAATTAAGGCAGTTCCATTTTTAATTTTTTGAGGAACCACCATACTGTTTTCCATATATCTTTTTAGTTTGAAATCTCTTCATTTTTTTACCCTTTTCTGTAGCCTTATACTTTTATATGACTCATAAAAAAGTATGTGTGACATTTATGCATATTGTAATTAATGATATATTTGGATTTTATTTCTCTCAGTTAATTTTGTGGGTTTTTAAAAAAGTTTCTGTTTTTTTTCTTTGTTCTTTTTTCTCTTTCCTGCCTTCTAGCAACTGATAATGTTTTTAAAATCCCCTCCCATGCCCTGCACTAATACTGATATAGCAGTAATCTATTTACATTTTTCAGATATTAACTCTAACATTTTTAGCATGCTTAATTTGCTAAAAATTAATATGACTTAACAATAATGTTTTGCTATCCTCCTCCTGGATGATAAAGGATCTTGGCAAGTTTAACTCAACTTCTTTTTATTTCCAATCCTAAGTGTTAGGATTGTCCTGTAATTGGGTTTGCCTATGTTTATATCTCTACATGTTCATTATTACTGTTTTTATAGTTAATCGTTAGATTGTTCTCCCATTTGCCATTTTCTTTTCTTATTGTTACTTCTTACAACTTGATCTTACTTTTTGGATTTTTGTCTCCTTCTTTCTGAAGTGCATTGTTTAGTAATTCTCCTACAGTGCTTCATATATGGAAAGTGCTCAATAAATCTTTATTCACTGAATAAATTAATGTATCAAATGAACATAGTTTAAACAACTTTAGGTGACTAGTTTGTGAATTAGAGTGATTTATAGATCTTGCCACATTTGGCAGACAGATAGAGAAGATACCTGATTATTGGGGCCTGGGAGACAGAGCACATTGCCTGGTTTTAATTAATACCACGAATTAAGAGGAAGAACAGAGCGAACCAAGGGCCTATGCCCGCTCTAATTTTCCTTACTATTTCCCTGGAAGTCTCTTTCTAATATTAGAGCTATTGATTTCCAGCATAAGCTTCTGGCCTCTGTTTCCTTCTTAGCTTGCTTGCCCCATTTGAGAAAGCAACGTGGGAAAGCATCCTCTTTCTCCTGTAGGGTAACCAAATGGATAAGGGTGGGCCCAGAGTCACACCACCTGGGATCTAATTCCCTCTCTACCACTTATTAAGCAAATCAAGTGGCCTCTCTTTGACTCAGTTTCTTCATCTGTAAAATGAGGATAGTAATGTATCTACATCATAGCTTTGTTCTGGGACTTAAATGAGTTAATATACATAAGGTGCTTAGAACAGTGCCAGCACCTGTAAACACCCAAACTACATGTTAATTATGGATATTGTTGTTTGCCCATGCCTCTTCTGAATTCGGTCTATTCACTGGCTCTTGACACTGGGATCAAATATAATTGTTCAAATTGCAGTTTTACTTCAGGCTTATGATGATGGAACATACAGACATATGCAGACTACCAAGGGACTTCATTCAGGATACACAGTCAGGTTTTTCTCTGTGCTTTAAATCAAGATGTACTGTTCAGACTAATACAGAGTAATGGGTATAAAAAGTAGGGGACTTTTACACCCAATGACATCAGTGGATAGATCGGTTTCTAGACAGAAAATCAAGAAGGAAATAGTGGCCTTAAATGACACATTAGATAAGATGAGTTTAATTGATATCTTCAGAACATTTCACCCCAAAGCAACAGAATATACATTCTTTTCAATTACATATGGAACATTTTCTAGGATAAACCATATGTTAGGACACAAAACAAGTCTCAGTAAATTTAAGAAGATTGAAATCATACCTAGCATTTTCTCTGACCATAACGGTATGAAACCAGAAATCAATCACAAGATAAAAACTGAAAATCACACAAAGACATTGAGGCTAAATAACAAGTTATTAAACTGAATGGGTTAACAATGAGATCAAGGACGAAATCAAGAGATGCCTTCAAACAAATGAAAATGAGAACCTAACAACTCAAAATCTATGGGACACAGCCAAAGGAACTAGATAAAGAACAACAAACAAAGCCCAAAGTGAGTAGAAGGAAGATAATAATAAAGATTAAAGCAGTGCTCGGCAGGTGTGGCTCAGTGGTTGAGTGTTGACCCATGCACCAAGAGGTTGCCAGTTCAATTCCTGGTCAGGGCACATGCCCAGGTTGTGGGCCAAATCCCCAGTGGGGGTATGCAGGAGGTGGCCAATTATGTTTTCTCTCATCGATGTTTCTATCTCTCTTTCCCTCTCCTTCTAAAATTAATAAAAGGAAATAAAAATTTTTAAATAATGAAAAAAAGACTAGAGATAAACAAAATAGAGTCTAAAAAAAATACAAAAGATCAATGAAACCAAGAGCTGGTTCTTTGAAAAGACTAAAAGATCGACAAACCTTTAACCAGGCTCATCAAGAAAAAAAGAGAGAGGACTCAAATAAATAAAGTCAGAAAAGAGGGGAAGTAACAACTGACACCACAGACATACAAAGGATTAGAAGAAAATATTATAAACAACTATATATACTAACAAATTGGACAATCTGGAAGAAATGAACAAATTCCTAGAAACACACAACCTTCCAAAATGGAATCAAGAAGAAATAGAAGGTCTGAACAGACTGATTACAACTAATGAAATTGAAGCAGTAATTTAAAAAAATGTCCAAAAAACAAAAGTCCTGGACCTGATGGCTTCACAGGTGAATTTTACCAAACATTCAAAGATAAAGTAACATCTGCCCTTAAGAATTCCAAACAGCCCTGGCCGGTTTGGCTCAGCGGTTAGAGCGTCGGCCTGCGGTCCAGAGAGACCCGGGTTCGGTTCCCGCTAAGGACATGTACTTCGGTTGCAGTTTGTCCCCGGCCCTGGTTGGTCGTGTGGGTGGCAGCCACTCGATGTGTCCCTTTCACGTCGATGTTTCTCTCTCTCTCTCTTCCTCTCTCTCCCTCCCACTCTATCTGAACAACAAATGAAAAAATGTCCTCGGGTGAGGATAAAAAAAAAAAGAATTCCAAACAATTCAAGAGAGAAGACACCCAAACTTATTTTACGAGGCCAGTATTATCTTAATTCCAAAAACAGATAAAGACACTACAAAGAAAGAAAATTATATGCAAATATCCCTGCTGACCATAGATGTAAAAATCCAACAAAATATTAGCAAACCGAATCTAGCAATACATTACAAAGATCATACATCATGATCAAGGTGGATTTATTCTGGGGATACAAGGTTGGTACAATATCTGCAAATCAGTTAACATGATACACCATAAAGATTTCACCAAAAAACTACTAAAATTGATAAGTGAATTCAGTAAAGTAACAATAAATACCCAGAAATTGGTTGCATTTTTTTTTTTAATCCTCACCTGAGGACATTTTTTTTTTCTTTTATCTTCAGATAGAGCAGGAGGGAGAGAGGGAGGAAGAGAGAGAGAGAAATATTGATGTGAGAGACACACATCAACTGGCTGCCACCCACACGACCCCAACCGGGGCTGGGGACAAACTGCAACCGAGGTACGTGCCCTTAGCGGGAACCGAACCCAGAGACTCTCCGGTCCGCAGGCCAACGCTCTAACCGCTGAGCCAAACCATCCAGGGCTGGTTGCATTTTTATACACCAGTAATGAATTATCAGAAAGGGAAACTAAGAAAACAACCCCAGTTACAATTGCATCAAAATAAATACATACATACATACATGCATACATACATACATACATACATAAATAGACATCAAAATTACAACTAAACTATAGCACAACCATCATTCAGAACTGCCTGAAATTGAGCTGAATGGAAGTCCCACAACTACAAAATTAAAGAAGAAGAAGCCACATTGAGACTGGTAGGAGGGGCTGGTCCCACACCCACGTGGGGTGGATAAAAATCAGAAGGGCTACCTTGGCTGTGAAGGTCCTTCCTGAAAAGCAAGAGGTCACAGCCCCATACCAGGGCCCCAGCTCAGGGTACCAGTGACAGGGAGAGAAGTCCTCATAACTGATGGCTATAAAAACCAGAGGAAATTGAGGCAGAGGGAAGGCTGAGGCTGCCGGAGACCCAGGCAGTTCCTCTTAAAGGACCCCAACATGGACTTACTCGGACTTGCTCCCTCCAGACTCCAGCATGCAGGAGTTAGCTTGAAATGCACCAGAGACATACAGGAAAGAACTGAGTTGTTTGCCATCAGGGCGACATATGGAGAGGCAGCATTCTCCTGGACATACGTGCTAACACAGGCTGTTTTTCCTTTGGTAAGCCCTTTCCCAACCTGGCTGGCAGAAGGGCGCCATATCTGGGACTCCAGCAACCTGGCTCATTTACCCCCCCTGGTGATTCCCCGAGCCCTGCCCCACCCAACTTTCGGGCCCACCCAAACTGTTTCCAGTGGCCTTACCATAGGATTGGCCTGTCTTGGCTCCTGCTTCAGATTTTCCTAAATTCTCTCAAAAAAGCAGTATCTGGCCTCAGCGAGCCCTGTACCTCTCACTAAGTGGCCCCAGGCCTGGCACTAGAAGCAACCAGCCTTGATTCACAATTTGACTTTGCCTGGGCACCTCGAAGTCCAGCAGAAGGAGCAGCCATCTGCAGATCTCATTGTAGCTTATGCCTGATAGCCCTGGGTAGAACACAGGCAGTGGCTGACCTTGCCCCAGAGCCAGAACACCCAGTGGACAGCTTCAGATCATGTCAAAGCACCACCACTCAACCACCTCCACAAGCAACACACTCAAGGCATGGACTCAGTGGGTACCAGAGCCCTGCTGAAGTAAGTCTTGCTCTGTGTGGTGGGACCCTGCACAGCTGATCCTCCAAAGTAGTCAGAGGTCAGAGTTAGTGGGCACAGCCAGTTCTTGCAGCTGATCAGCCTGAGTAAATCCTTCTCACTGATGTGCCAATAGCAATCAAAACTCAATTACAAGGGTGTACGGTCTACACTAGGGGTGCACCTTGAGGGCCCACCTGGGGTGATCAGGGAGGCTGTGCCACTGGACTCTACAGGACACCTACTACAATAAGCTACCCTAGGAAGCCCAGAAGACATAGGAACTCTACCTAATACATAGAAACAAACACAAGAAGGCAGCCAAAATGAGGAGACAAACATGTCCCAAATGAAAGAACAGAACAAAACTCCAGGAAAAGAACTAAATGAAATGGAGATAAGCAATCTAACAGATGCAGAGTTCAAAACACTGGTTATAAGGATCCTCAATGAACTTAGTGAAGACCTCAAGAGCATAAAAAAGGACCAGTCAGAAATGAAGGGTGCACAATCAGAAATGAAGGAAGCACTAACTGAAATAAAGAATAATTTACAGGGAATCAATAATAGAGTAAATGAAGCCAAGAAGCAAACCATTGATTTGGAATATAAGGAAGCAAAAAACACCCAATCAAAACAGCATAAAGAAAAAAGGAATTAAAAAAAAAATGAGAATAGTGTAAGGAGCCTCTGGGACAACTTCAAGTGTACCAACATTCACATTATGGTGGTGGCAGAAGGAGAAGAGAGAGAGCAAGAAATCGAAAACTTATTTGAAAAAATAATGACAGAAAACTTCCCTAACTCGGTGAAGGAAACATATATACAAGTCCAGGAGGCACAGAGAGTAACAAACAAGATGAACCCAATGAGGCCTACACCAAGACACATCATCATCAAAATGCCAAAGGTTAAAGACAAAGAGAGAATCTTAAAAGCAGCAAGAGAAAAGCAGTTAGTTACCTATAAGGGAGCGCCTATAAGACTGTCAGCTGATTTCTCAACAGAAACTTTGCAGGCCAGAAGGGAGTGGCAAGAAATATTCAAAGTGATGTAAAGCAAGGTTCTACAACCAAGATTATTCTATCCTGCAAAGCTATCATTTAGAATCAATGGACATATTAAAAGCTTCCCAGACAAGAAAAAGCTAAAGGAGTTTATTACCACTAAACCAGTATTATATGAAATGCTGAAGGGTCTTCTTGATGAAGAAGAAGACAAAAAATATGAACAATATAATGTCAATAAATACATATGTATCAACAATTGAATCTACAAACAAAATGAACAAGCAGAACAGAAACAGACTCATAGTTACAGAGAACTTTTTGTTGGTTGCCAGATGGGAGGGGGGTTGCAGGGATGGGCAAAAAAGGTGAAGGGATTAAGAAATACAAATTTGTTGCTAGACTGAGGAACCTCAAAGGGAAGGGAGTGGGGTCCAGGAAGAGATAAACCAAAGAACTTATATGCACATAAGCCCATAACCAAAGGACACAGATAATAGTGGGGGGAAGGTAGAAGTGGGGCCAGACTGGGGAGGAGGATGTCAGTGAGGGAAATAAGGGGGGACATCTGCAATACATTCAACAATAAAGATAAGTTTAAAAAAATAAAATTAAAATTAAATAAAATCCTAGAAATAAATTTAACTAAGGAGGTTAAAAACGTGTACTAAGAGAATTATAAAACACTGAAGAAAGAAATTGAAGAAGATACAAATAAATGGAAACAGATACTGTGCTTATAATCAGAAGAATTAATGTTGTTAAAATGTCCATACTACCTAAACAATCTATAGGTTCAACACAATTCCTATCAAAATACCAATGACATATTTTACAGGACTAGAGCAAATAATCCAAAAATTTATATGGAACCACAAAAGACCCTGAATAGCCTCAGCAATCTTAAGAAAGAAGAACAAAGTTGGAGGAATCACACTTCCTGATATAAAACTATACTATGAGGCCATAAGAGTCAAAAGAGCACGACACTAGCATAAAAACAGACATATAGATCAATGGAACAGAATAGAGAGCCCCAAAATAAATCCATGCCTATATGATCAACTAATATTGACAAAGGATCAAGAACATACAGTGGGGTAAAGACAGTCTCTTCAAAAAATGGTGTTGGGAAAATTGGACAGATATGTGCAAATAAATGAAACTAGACCAACTTCTTACACTATATACTATAATAAAGTAAAAATGTATTAATGACTTAAATGTAAGATTCAAAAGCATAAAACTCCTAGAAGAAAACACAATCAGTAAAATCTCTGACTTCGGTTTTAGCAATATTTTTCTCATATATCCTCAAGCAAGGGAAACAAAAGAAAAAATAAACAAATGGGACTACATCAAACTGAAAAGTTTCTGCACAGCAAAGGAAACTATCAACAAAAAGGAAAAAAACCTGCTGAATAGGAGAACACATTCACCAATGATACATCTGATAAGGGGTTAATATTCAAAAGTCATAAAGAACTCATACACCTCAACACCAGATAAACAAACAATCCAATTAAAAAATGGGGCCCTGACTGGTCTGGCTCAGTGTTTAGATTTTCGGTTGCAGGTTTGATTCCCAGTCAAGGGCACATACCTGGGTTGCAGGCTTGATCCCTGGCCCTGGTTGGGGTGCATATGGGAGGCAACCAATCAATGTGTCTTTCTCACATCGATGTCTCTCTCTCTCCCTCCCTCTCTCCCTCCCCCTCTACCTGAAGATAAATGCAAAAGTGTCCTCAGGTGAGGCTAAAAAAAAAAGGGCAGAGGGCCTGAATAGACACTTCTCCAAAGAGGACATACAGATAGCCAATAGACATTTGAAAAAGATGCTCAACATCACCAATCATCAGATAAATGCTAAATATCTCACAATGAGATATTACCTCACGCCTGTCAGAAAGGCTGTCATCAATAAATCAACAAACAACAAGTGTGGCAAGGATATGGAGAGAAGGGAACCCTTGTGTACTGTTGGCGGGAATGAGGATTGGTACAGCCACTTCAGAAAACAGTATGGAGGTTCTTCAAAAAATTAAAAATGGGACTGCCTTATGACCCAGCAATTCCACTTCTGAGTATATACCCAAAGAAACCCAAAACACTAATTTGAAAGAATATATGCACCTCTATGTTCACTGCAGCATTATTTGCAATAGCTAAGATATGGAAGCAAACCAAGTGCCCATCAATAGGTGAGTGGATAAAAAAGTGGTGGTACATATATACAATGGAATAATACTCAGCCATAAAAATAGATGATGTCTTACTATTTATAATAGCATGTATGAACCTAGAGGGTATTATGCTAAGTGAAATAAGTCAGACAGAAAAAGATAATTATTATATGATTTCACTTATATGTGGAATCTAAAGAGAAAATAAATAACAAAATAGGAACAGACTGATAGTTTCCAGAGGGGAGGGGGTTTGGGAGCCTGGGTAAAAAAGGTGAAAGGATTAAGAATTGCAAATTGGCAGTTAAAAAATAGTCATGGGGATGTAAAATACAGCATCAGATACATAGTCAATAATATTGTATGTATAGTTTCAGGTAGGTACTTTAAATATTAGGGGAACCACTTTGTAAAGTATATGATTGCCTAACCACTATGCTGTACACCTGAAACTAATACAAAGTAATATTGAATGTTAAAACAAAAACAGAGGAACTAAATAGACAGCTCTCCAAAAAGGACTTACAAATGGCTAAGAGACATGTGAAGAAATGCTCAACATCACTAATCATCAGAGAGAAGCAAATTAAAACAACAATGAGGTATCACCTCACACCTGTCAGAATGGCCGCCATCAACAAATCATCAAACAACAAGTGTTGGCGAGGGTGTGGAGAAAAGGGGACTCTAGTACACTGCTGGTGGGAATGTAGACTGGTGCAGCCACTGTGGAAAACACTATGGTGTTACCTCAAAAAATTAAAAATTGAATTGCCATTTGACCCAGTGATCCCACTTCTAGGAATATATCCTAAGAAGCCTGAAACACCAATCAGAAAGAATACATGTACCCCCATGTTCATAGCAGCACTATTTACAATAGCTAAGATCTGGAAACAGCCCAAGTGTCCATCAGTGGCTGAATGGATAAAAAAGCAGTGGTACATATACACAATGGAGTACTATGCAGCTGTAAGAAAGAAAGATCTCTTATCCTTTGAGACGACATGGAGGGACCTGGAGAGTATTATCCTAAGCGAAACAAGCCAAGCAGAGAAAGACAAATATCATATGATCTCACTTATTTGTGGAATATAATGAACATAACAGTCTGAGGAACAGGGTAGACCCAGAGATGTGGAAGTAGGGTATAGACTGACACCCCTCAGAAGAGGGGGTGGGGGGGAGGGAAGAGATAAACCACAGAACTTATGCGCATGTATGCATAACTGATGGACATGGACAACAAAGCTGGGGACGGGGTGGGGGGATGGGGAGGAGAGTGCAATGGGGAAAAAAGGAGAAACATCTGTAACAAAAATAAATTAATAAAAAAAAACAATTAAGAAAAAAATAAAATAAAATAAATAAAATAAAACAAAAACAAAGAAAACAAAAACAACAACAAAAAAAACACACCAAAAAAGATGTCCCAAGCATCATATCCTATAGAAAGCTGTATTTTATTTTGAGGTAGGCAAATTTTGTAGGAATATTATAATTTCAGGTGAAACTTGGTTCCAAAGATAGATTGATTGATTCTATAAACTCATATTATTCAAAACCCAATCCTAAATGAATAGCCACAGACCCAAAATCATTCTTCCTAATATTTTTTATTCATTTTGATAATGCCTTGAATCATACTTACATTTTTATTTGGTGAGTAGAATACATACAGAGATAAGTGTGGTAGTGGTTATCTTGTACATAAATACATAATTTCTTTGTTCCTTCTAGTATGTGAAGAATTCTTGAACCGATTCTACAATTCCTTGATAGCCAGAGGAATTAACTTTTCTCTGGACACCATAGAAAAAGAATTGATCAGCTTTTGCTTGGGCGTCAAAGGAAAAGAAAACCGCCTGGTATGGTAAATTTTCACCTTTTATTTTTCTCTTGTGCTTGAGGGAAACTGCTAATACTTTCATTTTTTATCTTGGACTTAATGTTCTCCTGGTTAGATGATGGCCTCAGGCATGTTCACTGTAGAGAGCAAGCAGAAATTGATCATTCAGTGAAATGCAATCACATGAATTTTCATCTAGAATACATCTGGTTTCATTTTGCTTTTGGAATAAACCACACAAAACCAAGCCTATATTTTCTTTTTAAAAAATTATACAATTGAATGTCTAATTGAGAATTTACTGTCTTGAGTTAAGAATGGGTAGACTTTCTATTTCTTAACAAGACAATTAGTTACACCTTTGAAAATATTTTATATCATTATTTATATGTAACCAATGAAGTATTTATATTTTCTTGTAATGGTGTTTACATAGTGTTTCCTGGGTATGCACAAATGACTTTTTCAATATACTGGTTTACATCACTAAAAACGATCTTAGGCCGATTCCTTTTGCCTGAAACTGTCATGTTTAATTTTCCAGTTAAATTTGCATTGTTGACAGATCACCTCTGGCACATTGTAAACCTCTCAGCATTTATGTACCACTAAGTTTTATATGTTTAAATGTAAAATACTTAAGTTGGGTAGCTTGAAAGGCAGTATAACATGAAAAAAGGCATGGACTGTAGAGTCAAAATGCTGGCCTTCAAAAAATTTAATTTCTTCTACTTGCTAGCTGAGTGACCTTCAGTTGGCTTGGGTATAAAATGGGCATAATAATAGTACTTACTTCACAGGATTGTTGTGAGACATAAGTCAGTGCCCGTAAAGCCCTGAGAGCAGCGCCTGGCATAAGGAAAGCACTCAACAAGCCTTGGAGCATCATGGGAACCGTCGGGCACTTCTAATTAGGATGATCATGGGAATGCAGTCGTTTGTTTTCTGGTGTCTCAGCAGGGCTTAAAATGTAATAGCTGGGCCATGAAAACTAGGTTAACCTCTTTCTTACTTCTCAAAACCATATCACTTGCTTTTCTCAGTGTCTGGGCCACTAAAAATCTCTTCCTTCTCCTTCAGTGCTATTATCTAGGAGCAACAAAAGATGCAGCCACGAAGATCCTGAGTGAGGTCACTCGCCCAATGAGCGTGCACATGCCTGCAGTGAAGATTTGTGAGAAGCTCAGGAAGATGGACAGCCAAATCTGTGAGCTGAAATATGGTAAAATGCAGTCAAGTCTTTCTTCCTAAAATGTCTGAAGTATTGCCAATTCTCAAAACAGGCTGTGTTTCTTAAAAGTCAGTGTTAGAAAGAAAGAAATTCTCCATTTGTCATTAGGTTGTTGGGCAGATGAAGTGCTGAATGCCACCTGAGCTTTTTAGCTGGTAAGAGAAATTAATACTGGCACAATCAGCTTTAGGTAAAACTGTCAACCCAAATAGGAAAGTTTAAACTCTTAAATCACCAAAGCAGCCCTGCCCGGTTTGGCTCAGCGGTTAGAGCACTGGCCTGCGGACCAGGGAGTCCTAGGTTTGATTCCAGCCAAGGGCACGTACCTCGGTTGTGGTTCGTCCTCGGTTGAGGGTGGCCCAATCGATGTGTCTCTCTCACATCAATGTTTCTATCTCTCTCTCTCCCCCTCCCCTTCCACTCTGTCTGAAGATAAATGTAAAAATATACTCGGATGAGCATTAAAAAAAAAAATCACCAAGCAGTGTTGATTGTGTATATCAAAGAAGAATTCAAAATATCAAGGGAATAATTACTCACGGTTATTCAGCTCTTGGTTACCTATTAAGAAAAGCTGTATCTATTCAGTGAGTCAAAGGTGATGTAAAGACTTTCAAGTTTTAAATGTGTCTGTATCTTTTTCCCTAGATTTGTCTATTATTCTCCCAGCTTTAAATTTTAGGAAATAGGTTATTCACATCAAATCAGGTTTTGCCTGATGAAATAGCCTTATTGAGGGTGCTTAAAATAAACAGTGAGGAAAGAAAGATGTCCTATTTAAATCATCATCCTTGGCCTTACACATTTCACATAGATGTATCTATTCTTATACTGAGGATTTCTATCTGGGCCAGCCTTTTTGAGTAGATTGAGTAGGTATGATAAAGGCTGGGGAGATTCCTCCCTTAGCCTATCCTTAATACCTGAAATTCCACCAGTAGAGACCCATTTCTTTTGCTCAAGTTATTGTTTTATGTTACATACCCAGTGTAGTATTGTGAACTACCTATTAGCACCCGGCTCTGAATTATTTTAGTCTTATTTTCTAACTTAGCTGTGTAATAATATGTCTATGGATCATAGCTACATAACTGGCTTTAAATAGGTTTAAGGTTGGAAAATACCAAAACAACATGTTTCTCGATTTGCCAAGGGCAGGCCCTCACTTCCAGGGTAGTGATTATGGGACAGGCATTTCTTTTTATTGGCTTCCAAGTAATGAAGTAGAGGCAGGAATCACTGAGTTCATATGAACAATATTCTTGAAAGGGACAAACCTGTGCTGGTTCTTTAATTCAACAAACTGATTTTGAATATCTTCTATTATGTGTAAGAGATCTTACTGGGTTCCAGAATAATAGAAAAATTAGTCAGATATTACTAAAAACGAACACTTACTAGTCCTTGGGTAATGCTGGCCACTAGAGGCCCTTGGGGAGCCATGAACTAGTTTCAATTTTGGTATCAATCTTTCCCTTGTAGTTTTGGGGTGTCACAGAGGTTTTTCCTTTTTAAAATCAGTATCAGACTCCAAGTTCTTCAGAAAAACTCAAAGAAACTACTGACACTTTAAAGAAAGTATATTTCTCCTTCAACCAATTATCTGGAATACACCACTAGTCCTAATTTCTTCTCAGTTTATTGTTGGCAAGAACGTTGAAATTGAACAGAGGCCTTTGAGTTGTGGGATAGTAATAATTTTGGGGGGATAAATGCTTCTGTTTTAAAGGTATTCTGTCAAGTCATCCATGAAATTAACAAGGTAAGTGTAGAGTTAGATTATGTTTTCAATTGGTTTTTCACCGGAAAGAATATTTTTGCTTGTTCTGTATCTTAAAAGGAGGGGGATCATTATAAAAATTTAGAGGTAGCTGACCCTTTCATCTGTAGCTGACCCTCCAAATAAATAAGGCTTTAGAATCCAACATTTATTATTTTTTCTAGATTTATTGAGATATAATTGACTTAAAACGTATAAATTTAAGGAAAATTACTCCTTTCTAATAGGGAATTTATAATCATAAGTATATTATAGATGAGCTTAACTTATTTTTCTGTTTTGGGGCTTGATGATAGAGAAATAGTTGAGTTCTTAACATTCTCTGCAGATAATCTGTAAGCAGGGAAACAGTAGTCTTGCTAAAGGAGTCAGATGTTGGTGACAAATATTATTGGCAAGAATGTTAGAAGCCAGATTGGCTGGCACTGAAGCACTAGCATTAGAGAAGTGGGTCTCCCCCAAAGGACTGCAAGTGAATGCTGTGATAAATTAGTAATCCCAGCAGGGATGGGGGATCAGGTGAGGTTACGCAGAGATCCAACACAAATACAGATCGATAAAAATGCTCCTAATTATATTCACGTGTTTGGGTTTCTTTACATTTGTATGTAAAGACTTGATAGTGCTTTGTATTATGTATGCTTAGCTGTTTTACTGAAGACATATCTTTGTATAAAAAGTGAGCCACAACTTTCTAGTTCATTATGATCTATGGATTTCAGCTGGTCACACACAGGCGGTCCCAAGGCATCCCTTTATATCGACTGCCTTCTTCTGCCTTAGGAGCAGCAATTAGAATGTGGTGCTGTTCATTTTAGGAATGCAGATCTTGAGAAGGCATGGAGTGGTAGCAGATACTGCAAAGCTACACAGTTTTTTGTTTTTTTTTTTGTTTTTGTTAATCCTCACTGGAGGATATTTTTCCATCGATTTTTTGATAGGGTGGAAGGGAAGAGAGAGAGTGAAACATCAGCGTAAGAGAGACATCAATGGGTTGCCTCCCGCACGACCCCCACCAGGGCTGGGCATGAAAACTGCAACTGAGGTCCGTGCCCTCGACCGGGAATCGAACCCGACCCTTTGGTTTGCGGGCTGATGCTCTAACTGCTGAACTAAACTGGCCAGGGCAAGCTACACAGTCTTAAAGCTCCAAGTATAATTCCATGGAGAGAAAGTCTGATAGAACACAAGTTATCCCAACAGCTTTGTGTATAGATACTTTCCTTAGGTATGTTTTGGTTTCCATAGAAATTGGAACTGTTCTCTCCTTTGGATCACAGGGGAGTCAGCACCAAGATAAGTAACACCATTTGCCTTTCTAAATGTTTCAGAGTTACTGTTTTTAAAAAAATGTGATTTTCCTTTTTGTCGTTTAGAAAAGAAATTAGACTTAGCGTCAGTGGACCTGTGGAAGATGAGAGTGGCAGAGCTGAAACAGATACTGTACCGCTGGGGAGAGGAGTGCAGGGCCTGTGCGGAAAAAGCCGACTACGTGAATCTGATCAAAGAGCTGGCACCCAAGTATGCAGCGGCGCACCCCAGAACAGAACTCTGACCCCTGGACGCCGCTGCTCCACTGACTGTAATCAGAGACAAAGGATATGGATGTGTTGGTTAAGAGTAACCGGGGATTACACTGTGCGTGGGCCTCTATATTTTGTTTTGATATTACACCTCAGAACTGGTTGCTTGGGTTTGTAAGTCAAACTGTTAATATCAGTGGTATCTTACATTTTCAGTGTACCAAAACCTAAAAGTGCCTTTCTCATAATCTTCTTGTAAGGACTGTGTAAATGATCATTGGCTACCTCCTAAAATGGGGAAAAGTGAACTACTAGAAAACTGAAGGAGTAAATTGATTCTAAGAAGGAAGAAGAGTGCTCACCGGCCCTCTCTGTGCACTAACATTGAACTAAAGAGATTGGATTAGGACAAAAGGAACAACATTTAGCTTATTAACTCCCCACTTCAATCCAAACTAATAACCTGGCATAATCAAAATTAAAAAAAAAAAGTAAACTGTATTTTCAACTGCAAATCTCTCCACTTTCGAGCTCTCTTTGGTATCAGAAATGGGAAGGCAGGAGGCACTACTTGAAATGAGTGCCTCCCGTAAGAAGAAAACCTATTTAAAACTGACTTAAAGGAAATAGATCAAGAAACCACTCAAGTATAGCCAATGTTTTAGCAAATTGTATCAACACTACACTGCTAGGTGAACAAAGCTCAAGGTCTTTTGCACGCCTTTCTGTCACACAGTCGATAAGCCTTTGACAGAGGGCTGAAACATATTAAGGGCACATGCGGGCAACGTGGAGCTTTATGGTTCTCAGTGCTTTTTATCAGCTTTAGATTGTAAAATCATTTTTGGCTTCATTTTCTGGCCACATAAGAATAATATCCCACCACAGATGTGGCTGCCTCTGTGTGGCAGGTGGAGGTGGGGTTGCAGAGCAGTGTGAAGGAACTTTCTGGGGTGAGGGGACCTCCTGTATATTGATGGTGGTCACATGGGTGTATATCATTGTTAAACTCATCTGGTAGTAAAATGAAGATCTGGGCATTTTATTGTATGTAAATTGTTTCTAAAACACTGCTATAGAAAAACTATTTGAAAATTAACCGAAATTAATTGATTCAAAACTTCTTGTGCATTTAAAGAATTGCAGTTACTGACTGGGAGTCCTTTTGGGGAGTGGAGGAGAAATTTTCCTCACTGAAATGATACATTGGAAGTATTATTTTCACTTTTAAAAGCTGCACAGGTAAACAAAATGTCAGTTGAGCAGGTGGGATGTAACCAAACTTGTCAGAGAATTAGTGGTTAGTAACCTAAAAATGAGAATAAAAAAACTTTGGTGTAATAAATGGCCAAAAGGGTAATTGTTTTTGGATTTTGACAGCTTTATCATTATGTGTAAAGTACCCTACTTAATTATGAATTATATCTTTAAAATGCCCAAGTTTAGTTTGTTGTTTTTGCTTTTTATAAACTTATGTTTGTTTTTCTTTAGTGCATTTTGAACCTATTGAGAAAGTTATTATTTGAAAAAGTATGTTTGATGTCTGATCTCAAAATCAGGTCATGTTTCTCTGTCTCTTTTTCTCAGGATATAAATCTAGGTAATAAGAACATTGCCCAGCAGGCCATTCAAATCCATGCTTTTTAGTCTGGTTTTTCAAAGGGCATTTACTTTAAGTCAGTGCTACTCAAACTTCTCACACTGTGCATACAAATCACCCGAGGATCTTGTTAAAATGTGGATTTGGAATCAGTAGGTCTGGGAGGGGCTGAGACTGTATTACTAACAAGCCCCAAGTGATGCCCAGGCTGCACTTCCAGGGACCCCACTTTGAGTAGCAAGGGCCTGAGTCATGGGTCCTGTGATTGATTTATTTTTTCCTTCTGCCAGTCTCAATCAATCAGGTTTTTGATAGAGCTGAATATAACCATAACAACAAAAAGCAAACAACAATAAAATCATAAGCGGTAATTCTTTCATGTGAAAGAAGTCCAGAGGCAGCCAGTGCGGACTAAATATGGCCGTTCCATAAAGAACAGGGACTCAGCTCTTAGCTTTTTGCTTCATATCCTAGTAGTGAGTTCCATTTTTAACCTACGGTCCAGTTGGCTGCTGGAACTCTTTGTTCTGGAAGGAAGAAGGCATGAAAAGACTGAGTCAGCCTCTCTAGGGCAGCCTTCCCATCCCCATCTCCATCCCCCTCCTCTTCCCAAAGTTCCACATCCCTCTGAACACTCTGCCCATATGTCACTGACCAGAACTCAATCACATGCCAAACTCAGCACAAGGGAGTTTGGGGAATAACATCCCTTTGGTTGAGTCCATTGCTGCCCAAATAAAATCAGAATTTTTCTGATGAGGAAAAGGGGAGAAATAATTTTTGGCCATAGCTACCTTTGTCACACAGCATACATTTTTCCCTCCCATGAATCTTAATTATAACTCCTAGTTATCACACCCTAAATCGCTCTTTCCCTTCCCTGCTATTTGCTTCTTTCATAAATATAGGCACTTATATCTCTCCCCCCGCTCCTCCTCCTCCTCCTCCTTCTTCTTCTTGGTTGTCAAGAAGTAGCTACTGTTTTTCTATTTTATTTTCATTTTTAATCTCTCTCTCTAGTGCATTTTTGGTGTGTTTTTACCCCAAATCTACAAGTACACAAGATTTAGAAGTCAGACATTCTGATAGAAGTGACAAAACTCTGGGCTGAAAACTTCCATCTGAACAGTAGTGGTCTGGGGCAGGCATTCTTCCTGATCTACTCTAGATTTCTAACATTCCAAGTGATGACCCTTCACTTTGCCTCCTAGATATACATGGAAGACTAGATACCCCGGGGACTGGATTTAGATACAACATTTGGAGCACAGTTTAAAAGTTGTAGTTCTTTATTTGAGTATGGGTATCTGTAATCCACATTCCACTCAAGAGTGTTAAATTTAGAACAAACTAGCTTGGCATATAGGACAAGAAAATATTTGACTATCAGATCCCTAAAAATCAGCAGCATTTTGTGATCCAGAGGCCCTGCCTGTGGGGTTGAGCAGCTCTTGATGTGTCTTTTCTTTCTTTCTTTTCTTTGGCTGTTGTGTTGTTGTTAATCTTCACCCTTTTTCATTGATTTTCAGAGAGAGTAGAAGGGAGGGAGGGAGGAAGAGAGAGTGAGAAACATCTGTCTCATAAATTGGTTGCCTTGCATGACCCGACCAGGGCCAGGATCAAACCTGCAACCCAGGTACGGTTAAGGGAACTGAAGCCGTGAACCTTCAGTTCACAGGCCCACGCTCTAACTGCTGAGCCAAACCGGCCATATGTGTCTTTTCTAAGCAGATATCTGAGTTTATCCACCAACTCTCATTCAGAAGAAGTGATTGTCCGGTGCCCATTCTTTTACACTGTGTTTGAAATAAAATAATTCCGCCAAAAGAGAAATAGAAAAGAGAACGAGTAGTATGTATTATTATGTTTTCTGTTTTAGGTATGCTTTCCACTGACAAACATTTTGAGAATTTAGGGTTGTGCAGGCACCTCTGATGCTGAATTTCTAAAGCTCACCAGGATTTAAACAAAAATTTTAATGTGTGAGACAGACAAATTAAAATTTTAAATGTAGTAGCTGCTGGAGGTGAGGTTGTTAGCTGTCAGGGAAGTGGGTCAGTTTTAAGGCAGTATTTTGTAAAGCTTCTTAGGGGGTTTCCCTTCGAGGCTGTCCTAGGTGCCTCCAGGTACCGAATTCTGCCAGCTCCTGCCAGTGGTGCTGCTTCGTTGGTGTGCAAAGCTCAGCCTGCGCAGCTGGGCAGCTGGACCCTGCAAGTAAACAGGCCTGGTCAGGGAAGCTGTGCATTTTCTGTGAACGTATACCTGCTTATTAAGATCCTGTGGATTAGTTGAATTGTACCGTGTAAGAGATGGATTAACCAGCATTTAGCACATAAGAAAAAAGAAAAAGAACACATAAGGACGTGGAATAGAGGTCCACAATCCATTCCAAAATACATGGAGCTAAGTATTCTTGGAATTCATACTTTTTTTTTCCAGATTCTGGTAAAATACTATGATGCATATACTAAATATGGCATAGTCCCCTAGGAGCTTGGGGCAGCTCCCTGTCACACCCTCCCATAAATCCAGATCAGGTTTTGTCACCAGAAGAAGTTAGGTCAGGTTTTGCTTGCCAAAGAATTACAAAAAAGGAACTTTTTATTTTCAGAGCTTTTTGGATTTCTGAATCTTGCATGAGAGATTGTGGCACTCTAATTCTGTGGTGACTCCAATTTGGGTGTTATCAATCATTAATTAAGACTTAGGGCCTTCTTTGATAGAACCTCTACCTCCCAGGGACTAGTCTCCCACAGACAGAACTTCTTTCTCCTAGAAAAGAGTTGAAAAGCAGTTGGGTGGGTGGGTGGGGGTGGGGGTGTCAGAAAACTAGGACTCTAGGTGCCTAGCTTCCTTCTTTGGCCACATACCTTCCCAGAGCATAGTGCAGGGTGAACAGTGACTACCTGCCGAGGAAATGTGCTCACCATGTTATCTTCCTTTCAAACAGGTGGGTCAGCTGTGGTTTCTCCTCTTCAGGTCACGATAACCAAGCAGCAGAAAGGAGTAGCTGCTCCTCCTTTCTGCAACCACCACCCTGGAGACTTTTCTCTCATCGGACTGAAAGTCTGCTCAGCCCTTGCAACCAACTGCCTGATATTCACTGTAGCTGCAATGTTTACAGGAGCTGCAGAAGGCGTTGTTTACCGGGCTCTTGCCTTTTTTCCTTTTGAATTTTTAAATACCTATTTTGGAAAGAACAGATCAAATGTTGGCGCCTTAGTGACGGAGCAGCTATAAACACGTTCTGAGGGATCTCGGTCTGTGCAATTTTTAGTAGGCAGTGAACCTGCTCACCTGAGAGATACTGTTTAAGAATGTGTGTCTAACCTAGGAATTTAGGCATTCTCCTCATTTCTGGGTCTTCTACTGTCAGCCAAATATTTACTTCTCACATATCTCTGTTCATCCTCAGTCTTAAATTAATACATTCCTTGTTTCTTTCAGAAAGGAGTCTGGAGTTCTCTCCTTTCCGGATTATATTCATATGTATATATTTCTGCCTCCCCAGGAAGTTCCGTGTCACAGCACCTTGACCTTAGGCTGTAAGTGCTCAAAAGCCTGGTTCAGACCCATCTGCAAATGACCTTTGCAGTCTCCTTTGCTTTCTCTAATACAGTTTATTGGTAGTTGCCAAAAGTTTCATTTTATTGGGAAATCTTACTACTGTAAGAGCACCTTGAGTATACAAAGATAGAAGTAGAAATAATAAGACGGAAAGAGCGCTGAACTGGAGTTTGAGTCCCAGGTTTGCCTATGGCTAATTATGCTATCTGAGAAGAGTTACTCAACTTTTTCTGACCCTCAGTTTTTCATCTTAGAATGTAGCTAATAATGTCTATGTAATTGAGTTATTGTAAGGCTGAATGGAAAAAAATATAAATAAAATATATAATAGAGTGTCTAGCTCAGGGTAGATACTTCAATAGATATTAGTTGAATCTGAGTAGCACTTTTAAAGATTTCATTTATTGCCCTGGCTGGTTTGGCTCAGCGGTTAGAGCATCAGCCCGCAGACCAAAGAGTTGCGGGTTCGATTGCGGACAAGGGCACGTACCTCAGTTGCGGTTCATCCCCGGCCCTGGTCAGGTTGCAACCAGTCGATGTGTCTCTCTCACATCAATGTTTCTCTCTCTTTCTCCCTCCCTCCCACTCTATCTGAAGATAAATAGAAAAATATCCTCGGGTGAGGATTTAAAAATAAATAAATAAATAAATAAATAAATAAATAAATAAATAAAGATTTCATTTATTGCTACAGCTTTCTGCATGAAGGCATGGTGCGTACTGGCCCATTTCATAGATGAGGAAGTGAGGCAGAGGCAACATTGAGTGACTTGCCCACCAAGGGGCAAATTAATTCAGGTCACCTGACATCTGGATTGGATGTAATTTTTAGGCTGAGAAATTCAGAGGTGAGAGAGATTGATGATTTGGAAACAAGAACTTTAAAGTCACCTTTGGGAAGCTGGCACATTCACACTTTGTGCCTCTGAGTTCTTAAAGGGGTTGAAAGAAATAGTTGAATAAAAATGATCTCAAGTGATTGGACTTCAATAAATAATGACTATAACGTGTTCTGGAATGGCACCTGTGATCAACAGGGGGCATTTTTATTTGGTGTGACTCAGTATTTCAGGGGCATCCTTTAATTCTGTGTACCTCCATAAGGCTATTGTGTCATGTGAGATGCAAGAGAATTTAGGTCAACTGTCTTGTCCAACAACAAGGATGATGAATACGTTCATGGATCTTTTTATTACAGCCACATCTATCGGTTCTCTGGAAACATCTGGGAAATTGACACATCAGCATATGTCTCTAGAACGCCTATTAAACATCTTGAAACTCAGCAATCTCAAATGAAGCACTTTGTGAGTTGTGCTTTATTTGAACTAGTTGGACTCTTAGTAATTTTCCCATCTATCTTTCATTTTCTATTAGGTAAAAAAGATATTATAATGTCATACTCTATTATTCTATTTTGAAGAGTAGCTTTCCACTTGTTTAAATTGTTAGAAAATATAGGGGTTGACCTTCTTATCCTGTTTTCATAGTAATATCAATTATTTTCACCTAACCTATACTTATTGGAACACACCCTAAATTATATATTTCTCTTGTGGAGGGAGGGGAAAATATATAATACAGTGCTTGGGAAAGTCAATAAGTATCTATGGATGTGCTTTGGTTAAAAGCCTACTTGGTGCCCTAATTTTAAGCGTAAGCCTTCATGAGTAAATACTATATTAAAAAACAAAAGCTACTTAAAAGCTTTTCATAATCACTGCAGTTAACTCAGATGCAATTTTCCCCCAGCTGCAAGAATGATGATGATTTGATGATTTGATATTTCTAAAGTGATCATCCCGTGTGGCTTCAGTTGAGGGATGATTGGGGCAGTGGTGTTAATAAGCTTTTCATTCCTAAGCTCTTGACTCTTTGAGGAGTGTGTCACTTCCTAGGAAATGGAAACAGGCAGGAAGGACTCTTAGGATATCCTTTCTCTTAGCTTTATTGGCCCCAATGTACAAAACCAAAAGCCTCACAAAAATAACCACACACAAGCTTACCTTCTGCTTACGCACATAAATCATGCCTTGTATTTCCAGTGATTCCCAGGTGACTTGGGTATGTGTTTTGCAAGAGAAATGTCCAAGGCTTCGGATGCTTGCCCTGGCCCAAGCTGTGCTCCTACTGTGCTTAACGTTTCCCCCGGATGTTGGCAGAGCGATGGCACCGCCAATACCTCTGACCCCGCCCCATATGCTTTGGGAAGCTTATGTTCTTTTGTGGGTGTCTCTCCCACTTCCCTCTTTTAATTACAGAATAATGACATCTATGCAGAAACTTTGTTATTCCCAAGGAGTAGATCAAGGGATTGGTTCTTCAGCAACAAACACAGCAGACCAATGGTTTCCTCTGATTGTGTTTTTGCTGATTATGAATATGCCTGAATAACTTCACATGTGCATGCCCTCTGTGAAACATTCAACATAGGACAAAGAAAGAAAGTGGAATGCCCATTCCTAAGTAGGCTGACAAAGGCCGCCTACATTAAAATAAAATAGTTTGAAAAGAAAACAGACTATTAGAAAGAAGTAAAACACCTTGAAAATGTGCTAGTTGCACTGCTAGAGAGTGGGCACATGGAAAATTCAGGCCCAATGAAGGGTCGTAATGATCTTGTCCATTGGCACAAACTTTACCTTGAATTTATATTACTTTGGAATAGTTGGGTAACCCAAGTCTGAGGATGTTTTCCTCCTGTGACATGCAGTTGTTCATGTGCTAACTTTAAGTACATGATCTTATCTAGTAGTAAAAATTTAAAAGTTTTAATGAATATTAGGTAGCAACTTAAATATCTTCCAATGGGGGAATTGGTTTAAAAAGGAAAGAATGTCAAAATAAGACAATTCTATGCAACAATGAAAAGACTGAGGTAGATTTATCTCTACTCATGTGGAAAGATCATTGAGCTATATTAAGTGAAAAAAAAAGGAAGCTGCAGAAGAGCTTGTATAGTGTGACTATTATTTTTTTAAGTGATTTTTTAAAATTGATTTTTTAGAGAGAGAGGAAGGGAGAGAGAGATAGAAACATCAATGAGAGAGAAACATTGGTTGGCTGCCTCCTGCACGCCCCCTACAGGAGATCTTGCCCCAAACCTAGGCATGTGCCCTGACCAGGAATCAAACAGGATCTCTCATCCATGGGATGACCCTCAATCCACTGAGCCACACTGGCCGGGCTGTGTGTGACTCTATTTTTTAAAAGCAGCGACAGCCCTGGCTGGTTTGGCTCAGCGGTTAGAGTGTCGGTCTGCGGTCCAGAGAGGCCCGGGTTTGGTTCCCGCTAAGGGCATGTACTTCGGTTGCAGTTTGTCCCCAGCCCCTGGTTGGGTTGTGCGGGAGGCAGCCACTCGATGTGTCCCTTTCACGTCGATGTTTCTCTCTCTCTCTTCCTCTCCCTCCCTCCCACTCTATCTGAACAAAAAAAAATGGAAAAATGTCCTCGAGTGAGGATTAAAAAAATAATAATAAAAAAAATAAAAGCAGCAACAAAATTCCTGTGTGTGTGCACATAAACATAGAAAAATGTCTTAAATTATACCTTCCTCTGTCTCTGTCTCGCCATACATGTATTATTTATTTTTGTTAAAAGTTGGTGTTGAATTTTATTATATATATTTTTTGGGGTAACTTTTACTTCAAAATAATTTTAAACTTACAGAAAATTTTCTAGTTTCAAGAATAGTACACAGAAGTCCTATATACCTTCCCTCAGATTCACCAATTGTTATTATTCTACTACATTTTCCATCTCTCTCTCTCCATTCCACCTCTATGCATTAATTTTGGCATCCACAGATGTTTCTTACCTAACCCAATTATTATTAAGATGGCTGATAGATAATTATATAATGCTACCATTCCTTCTACCCTTATTTGGTATTCTATTATAAAGTAGAGCCTTCCCTTCTTACTTATTTGTATCAGTATGGATGCACAGATTCTTGTTTTATTGAATGAGTTATAATTCATTACCAGCATTATTTCCCTCGATGCTCAGACTGGCCCAGATTTGGCCAAGGAGTAACTTTTTAAGCTCCTGTCCCCATCATTCTTTGAGAGCTTCCGTATTTCCTATCATAAGAAATTCCAGGCTCATCTGCTATTTTCCAAGCTCCAGCCTTGGAATTAGCCTTTGTCCATGGAGCCCTAGTTCCTTTTAGTTTAGAATAATATTTAGAATTCAAGATTTAGGCATTAATATTGTTCAGTGCTACCAGGGTGTTAGTAAGTCTGGGTCCTCTCAGTGCATAGAGCTATATACACACATACATACATTATCTATCTCTGTATCTATGTATTTTGGAAAACCTACATTCATGCCAATGCCTCTGGTTGCAATCCAATATCACATGAGTTAGTCTAATCTTTCCTTTTCTATATTTGTGCCACCTTCCTTCATCAATGAGAAGCCTGGCTCCCATTATTTTCAATGTGTTTGAGTAATTCTTTTGCATGCAACCAATCTCCCATCCATGCTGGCTGTCTCCTCTGCTCAGTGCTTCAACTCACATTGGCCTGTGCTGGTTAAGAGCCAAAAGATTCCTGCAGCTCTGGCAGTGTGCCAGCTGGGAGTTCAGGCCGGTATTGTTTTGAATGAATTGTGATGATTCTACTGAGGGGCTGTACTCTGATGGTTAACTGAGAGATCTCTACAGACAGAATGTCAGGTTTACATAATAGCCATGCCCTTGACATCTGTGTGACCTCTGGAAAACTAGTTAACTTCTTGTCTCTAAGATTCTCTCTTCAAAGAGAGGCCATAAGCAGGAGGAAGCAGGCCACCTTGATGCTTCTTGCTGATTTGGATATAGGTCCTCAGTCTTAGAATAAAGGATTCTGCCTTTTCCTGCCTGGTAGCCACGAACTGAACAATGCACAGCAACCTCCAGCAGGCCACAGGGTGTGGACAGTATCAGAGGGCTGCCCGGTAGTGGGTGGTACTAGCCAGCTGGGAAGGAAGCGTCAAAAAGGGCTTCTATACCATCAGTTCACTTGAGATAACTAGAACCCAGTGCAGAATGCTATTGTAAATTCAAGGCCTCAGTTTTTTTATTTGCAAACTGAGGATGGTGATGTGTGCTTCTGCTTCCTTAGAAAATTGTGGAGTCAGGATCAAACCAGGTAATCTTCCCCAGTGCATGAAATGGGAGATGTTTAAAGAACATTTTTCTTCTCCCACCCCCTTTCAAAGGGAAAACATATTCATTGTATAAAATTTAAAAAATGCAGATAAGCAAAATAAGATAATAGCTATCAGTGGTAATCCCATCAGGTAAAGATAACTGTTTACATTTGGGAATAGGTCCTTCCAGTCTTATTTCTGTGCATATGGGGTATAAGGCACTAACATTATGGAGTGTCTTCTCTTCTTCCTGTGCTGGGTGAAGACCAGAGTCCCTCCGAGTACCACTCCCTGATTCTCCTGAACCTCACTGGCAGTACAACAAAGCAATCAGCAAGCACACCAGGGTACACACTTGCACCTTGTGGACAATGCACTCCTCCAGCACTTCTGTCTCAGCAGCTCCTTCCTTCCCAGGTGCAGAGGCCAGGGAACACGCTTCCTCACTCTTTGAGCATAATGAGTCACCTGCTGCCGATGTTGGCTGCAGTTCAGATTCCAGGGCAAACAGCAGGGCAGCCTTTTCTGTTAAGTGCTACTTCGTTGAAGCTCCTCTGGGCTGAGGTGTTTGGGAGAGCACATGAAGCTCCAGAATAGATTCAGAGGATGAGAGGGATCATCGCTCTAAGTCAGAGATGTGCACATATGACTCATGGGCTCATCACCTCTGTCCTTTCATTGATGTTGGTGTCAGTTCATCTGGCTGGTCCGCTGACCATATGCTTGGTCACTGTGTAAATATTCTCTCAAAGATTACATAACACTGTATTGGTGCCAGGGGAGGAAAAGCAGGAAGAAGAACAGGTAAAAGCTGCCTTTTTCTTTTTCTTGTAGTTTTTACCACATAACCAATGAAAGGATACTAGTCCAAGTTCAAGTTAGCTCTGCAGCCCTTTGAGTATTTCCTCTAAGGACCTACTAATCTCTTCATGACTCATGTCCATGTCCATAAAAACTCACCAGCCTAGGGCCCTGTTCTGCCATCTTCATATTTTCATTCATTTAATAAACATATTTGTATATACTAGGTGTTCTGCCCAAAGTTTGTTCTTCACTATTTATTATTGGTTTGCAGTTTCATGCTTAGAGATTTGAGAACTTTATCTGGAAGATTTGATTCACCAAAAATAAAGTGTCTGATTAAAACATAAATAACTTTTCAGCTTTTTCTCAAAATGCATTGCTGTGTATTAGTTGATACAAACTTCGTGTGAAGTGCAGATGAAAGGAAGGAGGAAAGGAACATACCAAGGGAGATGGTGACAAGGGACCAGGAGGAACTAAAGCCATGTATCATCTTGGCACCTGTGCTGAGTTTGCCGCTTTCATCATCTAACAATCATTTGGTTATAGCTTATTTCTTTACTTTATTGGAATCCACCACCCCTGCCCCATATGTTTATTTCCCTTCTCACCAAGCTTAGCAACGTTATAATCAATGCTTTGCATGTATTCTCAGCTCCTTTGATCCCTGCCCAGTACTCTCCTGGCAAATCCTAATGAAATCTCCCTCTGGCTGGCTCTGTCCCTGCACCTGAGCAGCTGAGTGTGGCTGGAGAAAGGTCCCAACCTTGAGGACTGTCCCACATCAACTATGACTGTCAACCTTAGGGAGCCCTCAGTGCGCTTGGCAGTCCTACCTCATTCCCCTAGTCAGTTAACCCTTCTACTCTGAGAGAAGACTATTTCACATCTTCTGTTCTTTCCTGAAATTCCAGAACCTTCTCACCAGTCTTCCCTCTCAGCTGATGTCCTTGATTCAAATTAAGAAAATAAAAGTGATCACCAGAGAACATCCTTGACTTTGTTCACAAATCTACCAACCTTCTTGCCTTTGGACTCAGACACTTTTATTTCTCTTTTGTTACAAATAATGAATAGTCCACGCTCATCCTTTCTCACCTACTTGGGTACTTGGCTCCTGCACCCTTCTCTCTGCTGCATCCTTGGGTACCTCCCCTCTTTTGTATCATTCCCATTCACACACATGTATGCTGGTTTTATTTTTAAAGTTTTTAGTTGTGGTGAAATACACATAACATATAATTTACCATTTGTTATGGGCTGAATTATGTTCCCCCAAATTCGTATGTTGAAGCTCCAACTCCCCCAGTATCTCAAAGTATGACTGTATTTGAAGAAACGGCCTTTAAAGAAATAATTAAGTCAATATGGGGTCATTGAGATGGGCCCTAATCCAATCTGAATGGTGTCCTTATGAGAAGAGAAAATTAGGACACAACTACATTTGGAGAGAAGATGGTGTAAACATCACAGAGAGAAGGTGGCCATCTGCCAACCGAGGAGAGATACCTCAGAAGAAAACAAACATGCTGCCACCTGGATCTTGGACTTTAGCCTCCAAAACTGTGAGAAAATAAATGTCTTGTGGTATTTTGTAATGGCAATCCTAGCAAATTAATACACCACTGTAACCATTTTTAAGTGTGCAATTCAGTGGTATTCAATACATTCACATAGTTGTGCAACTATCACCATCCTCCATCTACAGAACTCTTCATCTTGCAAAACGGAAACTCTGTACCATTAACTAATAACTGCCCATTTGCCCCTCCTTCCAGTTCCTGGAAAACACCATTCTGCTTTTTGTCTCTGTAAATTTGACTACTCTTCAGAGAAAGCAATTACCATATAATTTCACTCATATGTGAAATTTAATGAACAAACGGAACTACCAAGAAAAATAGAAACAGACTCATAGATAGAAAGCAGGCTGACAGCTCTGTTGTGGGGGGCGGGAAGTGGTGGAGGGATTGAGCAAAAAAGAAAAAAAAAGAGAACTCATGGACATGGACAACAGTGTGGTGATTGTGGGAGCAGGCAAAGAGGGCTTAGAGGGGATAAATGGTGACGGAAAAATAAGATAAATGAAAATAAAAAGTAAAATACAGAAAAATCTTTTACAACTTAATAAAAAAGGAAATTTTACTACTCTTGATATCTCATATAAATAGAATCACTGTATTTGTTTCTTTGTGATCAGCTTAGCATAATGTCCTCAAGGTTCATCCATGTTGTAACATGTGTCAGAATTTCCTTCCTTTTCAAGGCTGAGTAATATTCCATTGTATGGATATACTATATTTTGTTTATCCATTCATTTGTTGATGTGCAGTTAGGTTGCTTCCATCTTTTGTTGTTGAAAATAATGCTTCTATGAATATGGGTGTACAAATATCTCTTTGAGTCCCTACTTTGAATTCTTTAGGATATATACTGAAGTGGAATTGGTGGATCAATGGCAGTTCCTCAAAAAGTTAAAAACTTTGTAAATTTGACTACTCTTCAGAGAAAGCAATTACCATAAAAGTTAAAAACTTTTTGAGGAACTGCCATATTGTTTTCCACAGCTTCTGCACCATTTTATATTCCCACCAACAGTGCACAAAGTTTTCAGGTTTTTCACATTTTCACCAACACTTGTTGTTTTCTGCTTTTTTTTTTTTCCAATCCTCACCCGAGGATATTTTTCCATTAATTTTTAGATAGAGTGGAAAGGAGGGAGGGAGGGAGAAAGAGAGGGAGAGAGAAACATCGATGTGAGAGATACATCAATTGATTGCCTGACTGGGGTCGGGGATTGAACCTGCGACATTTTGGTCCACCGGCTGATGCTCTAACTGCTGAGGCAAACAGGCCAGGGCCTTTTTTTTTTATTTTAATAATTGCCATCCTAATGAGTGTGAGGTAGTACCTCATTGTGGTTTTTTTTTAATCCTCACCTGAGGACATTCCTCCATTTTTGTTCAGATAGAGTGGGAGGGAGAGAGAGAAACAGAGAGAGAGAGAAGGAGAAACATCAACATGAAAGGGACACATCGAGTGGCTACCTCCTGCACGACCTCAACCAGGGCCGGGAGGAATCTTGCAACCGAGGTACGTGCCCTTGATCGGAATCAAACCCGTGGCTAAATGGTCCGTGGGCCGACGCTCTACCACTGAGCCACACCGGCCAGGGCTGTGTTTTTTCTTTTTTAAATCCTCATCTGAGGACATGCTTATTGATTTTAGAGAGAGAGGAATGGAGAGAGAGAGACACACACACACACACACACACACACACACAAAGAGAGAGGAAGAGAAAGAACAATTGGTTGCCTCTCCATATGCACTCTGATTGGGGATGGATCCCACAACCTAGGTATGTGTCCTGACTGGGAATCAAACCCGAAACCTTTTGGTGTACAGGACCACACTCCAACCAACTGAGCCACACCGGCCATGGCTCATTGTGGTTTTGATTTGCATTTCTCTAATTATTAGTGATTTTGAGGGGCATATTTTCATGGGTTTGCTGGCTATTCATATATTTTCTTTAGAGAAATGTCTATTCAAGTCCTTTGCTCAATTTTTAATTGGGTTGTTTGTATTTTGTTGAATTGTTAGACAAATCTGATGTTTTATCTCCCACCAAAAAAAAAAAAGCAAACAAAAAATACCCAAACTCCAAAAACAATCACCAGTTATTGCCTCATATTTCCTTTTCCCTTTATAACAAAATAGCTTAGAAGAGTTATCTCTACCTCTTTACCTTCATTTTCCTATACTGTAAGACAAGTGCTGACTTCTGGCCAAGATGGTGGGTAGGTAAACACGGTATCACCTTCTCCCACAACCACATCAAAATTACAACTAAACTACAGAACAACCATCCTTCAGAACTGCCTGAAATTGAGCTGAATGGAAGCTCTATAACTACGAAATTAAAAAAGAGGCCACATTGAGACTGGTTGGAGGGGTAGAGGTGCAGAGGGGCTGGTCCCACACCCACGTATGGCAGATAAAAACCAGGAGGGTTACCTCAGCTGTGAAGGTCCTCCTTGAGGAGTGAGGGTGCCCACACCAGCTCCCAGCTCAGGGTTCCAGTGCAGGAAGAGAAGTCCTCATAACTTCTGGCTGTAAAAACCAGCGGGAATTGAGGGTGAGGGAGGCTGAGGCTTCTAGAGTCCCAGGCAGTCCTCTTAAAGGGCCCGCACACAGACTTACTCGGACTCACTGCCTCCAGTGTGGGGGAGGCACCTTGAAAGGCACAAGAGACAATGGGGAAGAACTGAGTTGTTTGCCATCGGGGTGAGGGAGGAAGATGCAGTTTTCTCCTGGACAGATGCGCTGGTGGAGGCTGTTGATCCTTTGGTGAGCCCTTCTTTCCCCATGGGAGGTGCCATATCTGGGACTCCAACAACCTGGCTCACACTATTTGCCCCACTCTGGTGATTCCCTGAGCCCTGACCCACCCAACTTTTGGGCCCACCTAAGCTGTTTCCAGTGGCTTTACCATAGGATTGGCCTGTCTTGGCTCCTTCTTCAGATTTTCCTAAATTCTCTCAAACAAGCAACATCTGGCCTCAGTGAACCCTATACCTCTCACTAAGTGGCCCCAGGCCCGGCACTAGAAGCAGCCAGCCTTGGTTCACAGCTTGGCTTTGACTGGGCACTTCCAAGCCCAGCACATGAAGCAACCATCTGCAGATCACTTTGTAGCTTATGCTGGGTGGCTCAGGGTAGAACACAGGCAGAGGCTGACCTTGCCTAAGAGCCAGCACACCCAGTGGACAGCTTCAGACCATGTTGAAGCACCACCACCCAACCACCTCCATAAGTGAAACACTCAAGGACTGGACGCAGTGGGTACCACAGCCCTGCTGAAGTAGTCTTGCTTTGTGTAGTGGGCCCCAGCTGATCCTCCAAGGTAGTCAGAGGTCCGTGCTTAGTGGGCACAGTCATTGCTTGCAGCTGATCAGCCTGAGTAAATCCCTCCAATTGATGTGCCAACAGCAATCAAGACTCAATTAGAAAAGAAGAGTGTACAGTCTACACTAGGGGTGCACCTTGAGGGCCCACCTGGGGTGATCAGAGAGGCTGTGCCACTGGACCCTATAGGACACCTACTACAATAGGCCAACCTAGGAATCTCAGGAGACATAGCAACTCTACCTAATACATAGAAACAAGCACAAGAAGGCAGCCAAAACAAGGAGACAAAGAAACATGTCCTGAATGAAAGAACAGAACAAAACTCCAGGAGAAGAACTAAACGAAACAGAGATAAGCAATCTAATAGATGCAAAGTTCAAAACAGTGGTTCTAAGGATGCTCAAGGAACTTAGTGAGAACTTCAAGGAACTTAGTGCGGATCTCAAAAGCATAAAAAAGGACCAGTCAGAAATGAAGGATGCACTAACTGAAATAAGGAATAATTTACAGGGAATCAATAATAGAGTAAGGGAAGCTAAGAAGCAAACCATCGATTTGGAATATAAGGAAGCAAAAAAACACTGAATCAGAACAGCAAAAAAAAAAAAAAAAAAAAAAGAATCCAAAGAAATGAGGATCATATAAGGAGCCTCTGGGACAACTTCAAGCATACCAATATTCGAATCATGGGAGTGCCAGAGGAGAAGAGAGAGAGCAAGAAATTGAAAACCTATTTGAAAAAATAATGACAGAAAACTTCTCTAACTTTGTGAAGGAAACAGATATACAAGTCCAGGAAGCACAGAGAGTCCCAAACAAGATGAACCCAATGAGGCCCACACCAAGACACATCATCACCAAAATGCAAAAGGTTCAAGACAAAGAGAGAATCTTAAAAGCAGCAAAAGAAAAGCAGTTAGTTACCTACAAGGGAACTCCCATAAGACTGTTAGCATATTTCTCCGAAGAAATTTTGCAGGCCAGAAAGGAGTGGCAAGAAATATTCAAAGGGATGAAAAGCAAGGTTCTACAACCAAGACTACTCTATCCTGCAAAGCTATCATTTAGAATCAATGGACATATAAAGAGTTTCCCAGACAAGAAAAAGCTAAAGGAATTCATCACCACCGAACCAGTATTATATGAAATGTTGAAAGGTCTTGAAGAAGAAGAAAAGAAAAAATATGAACAATAACATGGCATTAAATACATATCTATCAATGATTGAATCTACAAAAAAAAATAAAATAAAAATGAACAAGCAGAACAGAAACAGACTCATAGTCACAGAGAACTTTTTGTTGGTTGCCAGATGGAAGGGGGGAAGAGACAAACCAAAGAATTTATATGCGTATATGCATAACCAATGGACACCAGACAATAGTGTGGGGAAGGCAGGTGCGGGGTAGGAGCAGGGAGGAGGTGGTTAATGGGGGAAAATGAGGATATCTGTAATACATTCAGCAATAAAGATAAGTTAAAAAACAACAACAATGCCATATTATCTAAACATATATTTAAAAAATACATAGGCAAGAAGCCCTCTGTTCCATATTTTTCTGTGTTTCAAATTCTTCCCTTTGTCCCAGAGAAATGATAGATTCTATACTTTGAACAAAATTTGAACTATATATTGCTTCGGGCAGAAGGATTGAAAATTATGTGAGGTTTTTTACTTTTATTTTTTTATTTTTCTTTTGTAATCCTCACCGGAGGATATATATACATATATATTTTTAATCCTCACCCAAGGATATTTTTCCATTTATTTTCAGACAGTAGGAGAAAGAGAGAGGGAAAGAATGGGAGAGAGAGAAACATTGACGTGAGAGGGACACAGCGACTTGTTGTCTCTGGCACAACCCCAACCATGGCCAGGATGAACTGCAACTGAGGTATGTGCCCTTGGCCAGAATCAAACCTGTGACTCACTGGTCCAGGGGCTGACGGTCTGCCACTGAGCCAAACCGGCCAGGGCACCGGATGATATTTTTCCATTTATTTTTATTTTATTTTATTTTTTATTTTTATTTTTTTGCAGGAGCAGACAGCTTTATTTAGTTAGTCATTGTTAGGAAGCCTTCTTTAAACAAAATAAATATATTACAGATATAATACATAAAGATTCCATTCACTGTTAAGTATGGTTATTCCATGGTCTTCCAAGTAGAGAGCTGAAGATTTGGTATCACAGGTTCTTAATGAGCATTCACAATTCAATAGCAGGAGGAAGGGGGAGCAAGGGGATTCAATGCCCCAACTGCAATGCTCATTGGAAATCCTTGGTTTTAGATGGCGGGTGAGGGGGCAGAGTGGAGGGGATGATAGAACAAAGTGCTACAAGGAGGAGGAGTTCAGTTCGCATGAAGATTTGTCCTTAATAAATAACTTCATAAACCGTGGCCTTCTTATCCCCAGAGCCAGTGACAATGTATTTGTCATCCACAGAGATGTCACAGCTAAGCACCGACGAGGATTCTTTGGACTGGAATATACTGGCTCCATAAGGTGTTCTCCAGGCATTCAGAAGGTTGTCCTTTCCAGTGCTCACAAACCATTTGCCACAGTGGGCAAACTTGAGCGACAGCACACAGCTCTCATGCAGATGCAGCTGGTGTTTGTGTGGCTTGGTGACATGCAGCACTTCCACATTGCTGTTCTCCATCCCCACGGCCAGCCACTCTCCGGGTGGGCAGCAGCCCAGAGAAAAGATCTGTGAGGTGAAGTCGCGCTGCTGCAGCTGCCGCCCTTCGCGCAGGTCCCAGGATCTGACCGTGTTGTCCAGGCCGCCCGTGCAGAGCTTGGTGCCATCGTTAGACATGTCAGTACAGCAGGCCCCATCTGGGTGGCCCAGGAATTGCCTCACCAGCGTCTGGTTGTGCAGGTCCCACACGGTGATGTTGCCGTCGCTGCAGCAGGAGAAGCAGACCTTGGAGTCGGAGCTGATGGCCAGGGCGTAGCAGGCGGGGGCCCAGGATGTCAGCTCTGTCTTTATGCGTGGGGTCGGCGCAGCCAGGTCCCAAATGGACAGAGTGCTGGCTTCCCCTCCTACAATTAGGGTAGGACCATCAGGGAGCAATCGGCAGGAACGGATGTAGTTATCCCTGTTTAGACAGTCGAGGTGAGAGACGGGGCTCTTATTGCCGGGGTGGCCGATGTCCCAGACCTTGATGCAGCCCTTGCCGCCGTGTACACGTGTCTCGTGGGGTTGCTGATGGTGATGGTGCACACCACCTCCCCGTGGCTCAGGGTGTTGATCTGCCGCGTGTGTCGGGGCATGCCGGGTCCAATGAGGGCGTCAGGGGGGAAAGGGACAGGCTGCATCTGCCCATCGGCCGCCACGTGGAAGGAGTATGCTGGTTTTCCTCCTGGGATGCCTGTCAGGTTTGGAGGTATTGCTGGCACGCGCATGTGATGGTGTGGATCAAATCCGACCACCGGTGATCTCCCATAGGCACTGGATGCAGCAGCGGCGGCGGCGGCCACGCTCATCTGCGGGGAGGTGTTGTGCAGCCCTGCGTAGGCGGCTCCAGGGCTGGTCAGCTCCTCGTTCATCCCAGCGTGGGGCAAGATCCCAAACAGGGTTGGATATAGACAAGGAACTGCCATCGGGGTCCTTAGGCTTGAGGCCAAGGGGTCGACGCCTGGCGGTTTTCCAGGTACAGGCCTCAATCTAGGAGTGGAATTACTGCCTGGGGTGGGTGCATCAGTTAGTGGAGTAGGGGTATTGGACTTTGAAACAGTAGTGGTAGATTTTTCATTAAGGCTAAGCTCTTTGGATTTGGAGGAAGGAGTACTGCTGGAGGATGCAATTGAGGCTGGGCTGATTGGGGCATGTTTCTGGAGCAGGCGGGTCTTGTCCAGGCCATTCTCTCTGGGGGAATGTGCTGGGCTCCCTCGAGGGGAAGACGGATCCTCATTGGAAACGTCAACCACCAAGTTGTCATCATTCTTCTCACCATCGCTGTCATAACGAGCTGCAATTTCCTTTTCTTCAGTTTTCTGCTTTTTGCTATCAGAGGAGTAGTCTGTGGAGTTTCTGTGTTTTTCAGCACCTAGGAAACTGGCTGACGGAGATACCGAAGAGCTCTTGATGGAGTCTCTGTCTCTTTGGTGATCGTTGTCATGATGCTTCTTCTCATCTTTAATTGGAAGGTAGGACTGGCCTCCCAGGGCACTGGGTAGGGCCAGAAGGCCGGCACTGCTACCAATGGGTGGAATGGCAGGAGGCTGAAGCCCCGAAGGGTGTGGGGTCAGAGGCACAGGCAGACCATGTCCATGTGATAAATACCGGGCCTGGAGTTGTTGCTGCCCAATGATGGCGTTCAGTTCTGCCACGGTCACCTGCTTGGCCCATTCCACGGCCTACACCACTTGTTGCTGGTGCTCTTGGGACAGGAAAGGAATGACTTGTGCACAGATAGCATTCAGCCTCTTGACAATCTCTGCCTGTTTGTGCATTTCTATATTCAACCCATAGGACATCTCATAATACATGACATAATGCCGCTGCATCTCAGTCTTCTCACTGGCCAGTTTCTCACATTCTAGCTTCAGGCTGTGGTATTGAGCCTGTAAAAATGGAAACTCTTCCTTAATCTGATCACAGGACTCAGAAATGGTAAATTTAAAGGGTTGAGCTGGCTGATGTGGTGCCGGGTGTCTGGTCTCTCCATTTATTTTTAGATAGAGTGGAAGGGAGAGAGAGAGAGACAAAGAGAAACACTGATGTGAGAGAGACACATCGATCAGTTGCTTCCAGCACAACCCCGATCGGGGCCAAGTATCAAACTTGCAACCAGGTATGTGCCCTTGACTGGGAATTGAACCCGAGACCCTTTGGTTTGTGGGCTGATCGTTGAACCACTGAGCCAAACTAGCCAGGGCAGGTTTTTTTTACTTTTGATGTAGCATTTTTTTCTATGTAGTTTACATTTTCAAACAATACATATATTACTTTTATTAAAATATGTCAACCATCCTGGCTAATGTGGCTCAGGGGGTTGAGCATTGTCCCATGCACCAGGAGGTCGCTGGTTTGATTCCCAGTCAGGGTACATGCCTGGGTTGGGGGCTAGATCCCCAGTAGGGGGTGTGCTGGAGGCACCAGATCAATGTTTCTCTCATTGATGTTTCTATCTCTCCCTCACCCTTCCTCTCTCTGAAATCAATACAAACATAATAAAAAAAAAAGTTAAAAAAAGATGTCAACCTGAGTAATCTGAGAAGGTAAATTGTGGCCTTATTTTGCTTTCTTGTTTTCCCTTTATATCTCTCGGAATTAAAAGAAAACCTAGCCCTGGCCAGTGTGGCAGGTTTGATTCCCAGTCAAGGGCATGTACCTGGGTAGCAGGTTCGATCCTCGCCCCTGTCGAGGCACGTGCAGGAGGCAACCAATTGATGTGTCTCTCTCACATTGATGTTTGTCTCTCTATCTCTTTCTCTCCTTCTTCAGCCCCCTCCTTCCCTCCCTTCCACTCTCTCTAAAAAATCAAAGGAAAAAATACCCTCAGGTGAGGATTAACAACAACAACAAAATCTAATATATGTTTTGTTATTTTTAATAAAATTAAAATATTTTCAAAACTTATAATTTGAATTATATTACAAAGAAGCATTGTTGGCTAACAGAATCTTGTAGTGCAACCTGCTTAGTGCTTTTTTCTTATCCAATAAGTCCAGTGACTACTGTTAAGAAGAAATAAAATTCACTCTTTTAGAAGATTTGACAGTTTCAAGAACCATGAAAATATTTATATTATTTGTGGTAATATCTTGATGGGATAATCTTAATTTAGAGAAAAGGCTCCTCTCAGTGTATTTGTAATAGTAAAAAGCAGAAAGTAGTCATACAACATGTAATGGACAACAATGATGTGAAGACTGTAGCCCTATGAAATATTTATGCTAAAATAAGTGAAAAAATAGAGTTAATAAATTGCACATACTCTATGAGGTAGGAAAAATATTCAAATAAAAAGACTAGAAATTATATTAGTCCCAGGGTGGTGGAATCCTAGTAGTTTTTAATATCTGTTTTTCTAGGTGTGTAACCCCAAATATATAATAAATAATTTTTAAATCTACTAGAAATATCTAATACTTTAAAAAAGTGGGAAGCTCTAAAGAGCAAAGGTGCTGCTACAAATTATATAGTGACATCACAAACATAATTAAGTTGCTACCGTATTTGGGTGGGGGTTATTCACTGTATTATTCTGAGTGATCCTGTTAACATCTTAAGCAACATAACATCATTAGGAACAATTTAAGGGAACTTTGGTGACCTATTCTGTGTCGAAATGTTTTGGTTCCAACTATTTCAGGGTTATTTCTGTATTTGCAGGTAAAAATTTATGTGTGTGTGTGTGTGTGTGTGTGTGTGTGTGTGTATAACTTAAAAATGTACATATTTAAAATTAGGTTTGTATTTCAGGATCAGAGAACAAAATGAATAGTTCTTATTCACATTTTCTGGTAAAGAGTATTTGAGTTTTTGTATTTTGAGTACAATTTCTTAGAATGGATTAGAATAAAGCTAGGAGTTGCTAGCCTTCCTTTGATTATATTTTTCTTTCCCCTCTTTTAATAATTTTAAGTACATGGAATTCCTTTTTTTTAAAAAAATCCTCACCCAAAGATACTTTCCTGTTGATTTTCAGATAGAGTAGGAGGGAGGGAATGAGAGAAGGAGAGAGAGAAACATCAATGAGAGAGAGAGGTACATGCCCCTGACTGGAATCAAACCTAAAACTCTTTGGTCCGCAGGCGGACACTCTAACCACTGACCCAAACCGGCCAGGGCAACATGGGATTCTTCCTAACCTTGGTCACAATGCGTAACACCTGAAACTAGGCCTGTTAATGTGTGAGCAAAGATAAATTACTGTAACCTGCCTGGGGGCTGACCAAGATCTAGCCCGTTACTATTTTAAATGCATCACCATGGCCCCAAACACACTTGTTTTATCATTCATTGACATTATAAGAGAACAAGTTCACACATAGATGTGATCTTCCAACCAGCAGATGGCAATCTATTGAGAAATCTTAAAAACGTATTTGCTTCCCCTCTGGATCTATAGTTTGCTACTCCCAGATTATTCCCTACAGGTAGTGGACACTGCCTGTGGTTGCCTCAGTCTTCTCACTAGCTATGCTACCAGATTTCATAAGATGCTTGGGATAGTAAAAGTAACATCAAATAAAAGGTGAGGGTAACTGTTATATAATAAAATTATTAATTTCTGCAGGGGAAATTGTTTTTACATTTTCAATTTTCTGGTTAATTGTGAGTAAACATAAAGAGCCGTTCAATACTGAGAGTTGTTGACATTTTTAACGTGTTATCAGTCCATTTCCTGCATGAGTAAATGAAGTATATGAAGTATAATCTGCTCTTTGAAGCAAAGAGTTCTGTAACAGTCTATGTCAATATCAATTCTCATTGCACAGTATTGATGTACAGTATAGATGATAACATGCTTTAAAAGCATATCCTTGAAGTCTTTGAAATCATTTACTTTTTCAAATGCTGCTGTCCCAAAAGTGAAGTATAGGCTATTAGGAAAATTGTGGGTTTCACCACATGAAAAATTTTCTATGTGGCAGAAATTAAAATTTCATAATTTCCTTGTCTGATTCATGTAAACACACTGTCTTGATTTCCTAAGGCTGCCATCCCAAAGCACTACAAAGGCTTAGATACGATACAGATGCACTGTCTCATAGTTCTGGAGGCTAGAAGTCCAAAACCATGGTGTTGGTGGGACCACGTTCCCTCTGAAACCTTTAGGGGAGAATCCTTCCTTGGCTCTTCTAGCTTCTGGTGTTTGCTGGCAATCCTTGATATTCCTTGGCCTGTAGATGCATCACTCCAATCTCTGCCTCTGTCGTATGACATTCTCCCCATGTGTCTGTCTCTGTGACTCTTCTTCTTTTAAAGACACCAGTCATATTGAATTAAGAAACCACTACAAGCATCTTAACTAATTATGTGTGCAATGATCCTATATCCAAATAAGGTCACATTCTCAGGTACTAGAGGGTAGGACTTCAACATGTCTTTTTTGGGGGGACACAATTTAACCCATAACACATATTAATAAAATTAAAATTCGTGATTTTTTTCCTGATCTATGTAAACATATTCTCCATTGGTCCTCCCAGAAGCATTCTTCATACTTCTTGCCATGTGTGTGTCTCAGGATGTTGACCTCTGTGGATTGCCTGCCTTCTGACTTCTTGTTGGGTTTGGCCAATGGGTGGCACCAGCAAGAGATCAGAGGGCAGGAGAGTGAGAGGTTGGCTATTTATTTTCTCCATTCTCTGCTTGTATCTCTGAAGTTTTGGCTGTGGGTGCATTTTGCCGGAACTACAGTTTCTATGAGGCAACCCTGTTTCAGGGGACTCGAGCTCTCTTTGGGCCCATGGTACCTCCTCTTGACTGTTCAGACCCATGGGTCAGGATGCTTTGCCTTCCCTTCTTGGCTCCCTTAAACCTGCCACACCTCTGTACAAGTTCTTCATTAAGCGTCTTTAATTTCACACTTTAAGTGTACCATCTGTTGCCTGCTTAACCCCTGACTAATCAGTAACCAAAATATATGGGAAAATGTAAGTGCTGTGGTGGTCAATCCGTTCCTTTAGGGAATTATGATCCTTTATTCCACAGTAATTATCCTCAGTCCATGTGGTATTCCAATGGTGATTTCCTATCTCCTTACTTCTACCTTTATTAATTTGTATTCTTCTGTAAGGAAGAGTTATCTCTTCCCTTCTATTTATTTATTCAAGTATTTATTTATATCATCAGTGGTTATTAATTTTGAGCTTCAAATTATAACCCAATATCATTATTATTTATTTTATTACTTAATTTGTTCCAGCTTTAGCTCTTGGAAGCTCTTCCAGGTTGGCTTTTGTGTTCTTTTAACATGCAACCTTCCCTTTTTAGTACTTCCTTACTTTCTGGTACCAGAAGGTGCTCCAAGCTTATCTGATATTTTGTTTGCTCCAATCACTCCTCCAAAGAGCCCTGTTTCCTTTATTGGAGAATGGTATTTAGAAACCAGGATGTTGGAACTAGGTGTGCTCATTGCCACCAGCTCTAGGTCCTCTCAGTGACAGAGCTAAGAAATATTTGTATACACATGGGTCAGTATAAACATATTATATATACACACATGTATATATATTTATTTCTGTATCTATTTCTTTTTTATTTAATCCTTACCTGAGGACATTTTTGCATTTATCTTCAGATAGAGCAGGATGGAGAGAGGGAGGAAGAGAGAAAGAGAAACATCGATTTGAGAGAGACACATCGACTGGCTGCCACCCACACAACCCAACCAGGCCGGGGACAAACTGCAATCGAGGTACGTGCCCTTAGTGGGAACCAAACCTGAGTCTCTCTGGTCCGTGGGCTGACGCTCTAACCGCTGAGCCAAACCAGCCAGGGCTCTGTATCTATTTCTGTATCTGTATCACATATATTAGTCTTAGAGAGTTTTTGTGCAAGGTAGGGGCAAATAGCAAGCCACCTATATCTCTATTAACTGGACTATAAGAACAGGGAAACAACAGTATCCACATAGAATATATATCTCTGAGTATACCCCTATTATCCATTATATAACAGCTCTAGCCTTCTCGTCTCTCCCCCTTCAAATTACTCTCAAATTGTTTTATGAGCTCCCAGGAGTCTGTATGAATGATATAACATGATACCTCCTTCAGGACCAAAGCTCTTATTTCTCCAGCTGCTGGCAGTATGAGACGCTTATAGCTGTCAGCTAAGTTCCTCTCCCAGAAGTGCCTTCTTCTGAAGAGCTGCCTTGTCCAAAGTCAGGCTTCCTTTCTGGGGCAGGCCATATTTAATGACTGGTCAATGTACGTGTATCAAAGCCCTGCCCCCTGTACCTTAATTTGGAACAACTCTGAAGAGCCATCCCAGCTCCTGAGCTCCTCATGGGACCAGCTGAAGCCTTTGATGTAAACACATTGCAATTCATCTTCTCTCTTTGCCCAATCCTATTTCCTTCATTCTCCAACAGAAATCACTCCTCAATAATGTTTCTTTTTATTATTATTAATATTTCCTTTATTGATTTTAGAGATAGAGGAAGGGAGAGGGAGAGAGAGATAGAAACATCAATGAGAGAGAACATCGATTGGCCGCCTCCTGCATGCCCCCCACTGGGGACTGGGCCCACAACCTGGGCATGTGTCCTGACCAGGAATCGAACCAGTGACCTCCTATTGCATGGGTTGACACTCAACCACTGAGCCACACCAGCTGGACCTCAATAATGTTTCTACACATCAGTCTCTGACTCAGAGTCTGCTTGCCAGGGAACCCAATCTGAATAGTCCTTTGCCAGAGTGGTCCTAGTAAACAGACTCTAAAATTGAGTTTTGAAAGTGGGTCACCTACCAGCCATTTGATGAGAATCACATAATTGGTGATAGTAGAACAGTGATAACCCCTGGCCACAGCACTATTACCATTGTTAAACTTTGTACCAGTCTGAAATAGAGATCAAAAACTAGTGAAGGGATTGCACTGAAGGGTGCAATGTTTTAGACATTGTTGAAAAGAGGGATTAGTAATTATAAGGAATATGAAGAAAACCATTGAGTTAGAGAAGACAATGAAAGGCTGATAGTAATTATTTTTTTCTTTTTTCTTCCTTCTCTTCCTTCCTTTTTCCTCCCTTCCTCCCTTCCTCCCTTCCTTCCTTCCTTCCGTCCTCAGCTGAGGACATGTTTTTATTGATTTGAGAAAGAGAAGGGAGAAAGAGAGAGAGAGAGAGAGAGAGAAATAAAGAAACATTGATTGGCTGCCTCCCATAGGCACCCGACTGCAGATCAAACCCGCAACCTTTGCATGCATGGGACGATGCTCTAACCAACTGAGCCACATTGTCCTGGGCCTTCCTTTCTTAATGCTGTCTTCTCACTTGATTTCAGTGTTCTCTCTTTCTGGTATTTCTACTCACCAGATATTGAACCTCCTGAGTTCATCTTCTCATTTTCTTCTCTCTTCTCATTTATTTCCATATTTTCCTCTTTTTCTAGACCCAAGGTCAGAAACTTTCCGATTCAATTTCTCCAGAGTAACAATCTAGTTTTTCTTGGGGTAAGGAGAAAGCAGTTCCTTGGCTGCCTGAGCAAGAAAAAGAACATGGTGCCTAAGTGCTCTTTAAAATTTTCAAACAATCCCCCACTCCTCCCAATCTCCAAATTACCTGGTGCCTCCTATTTCTAAGCCTTTGAGGCGATGAGGAAGAGTAGCAGGTGAAAAGGCGGTTTATTGGAGAAGAATTCACTTGTTTATAACCTTGTATCCTTTTCAGACACATGGGTTTCTGTTTGAGGATTAGAGCAGTAAAGTAATCTAAAAATGTTAGGGTAGGGCAGTCTTAGCTCAAGACATATCTCATGATAGTCAAATCCAGTTTTGCAACAAATTTGTGCATTTTCGATGGTCTCAGAGTGTTTGAAAAATTTTTACCAAAGGAAGAAAAAAAGGGATGCATAACCCCATTTTTTTTTTTTTTTTTAATCCTTACCGGAGGACATTTTCCTGCATTTATCTTCAGATAGAGCAGGAGGGAGAGAGACAGAGAGAGAAACATTGATGCGAGAGAGACACACTGACTAGTTGCCACCCGCATGACCCCAAGTGGGGCCGGGGACGAACCGCAACCAAGGTACGCGCCCCTAGCAGGAACTGAACCAGGGACTCTCTGTTCCATGGGCCGACACTCTAACCACTGAGCCAAACCGGCCATGACCATAACCCCATGTTTTATTCACTTTGATTCTAAATTCACTTTGAGAAGAAAAGGATGTGAAATCAAACAATGACAATGTTATTGGCCTGATCTAGAACCACAGCTATGTTTCTGGGTCTTACACCTGAGTGACCTGTTTCCTGCCTCCTTACCCCCACCATTCCTCTCTTGGTTAGGTGACTTTGCTTCCTCCATCCTTAGGAGGAAGCCAGTTTCTCTTGTTACTTTCAGGGACCGACACTGGACTCAGGAATTCGGTTGTGATTATTTGTCTTGGTGGGATGTGGGCTGAGGCCTGGAGGCAAGGGGAAGTCTCAGTGTCAATCATACTGGGACAGGAAATGAAAGGTGGCTCTCAAGAGGGAGAGGGGGTTCCTTCCTTTCTCAGGGCTTTGTCTTTTAAGCCTAGTCTCTAAGGAGTCTAGATGGCATGAATCTAAGATGTAAACTGCCACTTGGAGACTGGACCTGAAGTGATAACCTGGGGTTTTGGGACACTGACAATTACGTTATCTAGTAGCATGTGAAACAAACAAACAAACAAACAAACAAACAAACAAAAACAACAACACTTTGCTTTTGAGAGATGTAATTCCCTTTTGTAATTGGTAAAGTCTGCTCAAACACCACTGTATTAGTTAAGATTCTCCAGAAAAACAGAACCAATAAGATAGAGGGAGGGATGGATGGATGGATGGATGGATGGATGGATGGATGGATGGATGGATAGATAGATAGATAGATAGATAGATAGATAGATAGATAGATAGATAGATAGATAGACAGACAGACAGACAGAGGCAGACAGACAGATATAAGAGAAGATTTATTATGAGAAATTGGCTCACATAGTTATGGAGGCTAGGAAGTCCCACGACCTTCCATCTATAAACTGGACACTTGGGAGAGCCAGTGGTATAATTCAGTCTGAGTTCGAAGGCCTGATCTAAATCTGAAAGCCTGCAAAACAGAGCACTGACATCCCAAAGCAGATGAAGTTGGATGTCTCCCCTCAAACAAAGAGAGCAAATTTGCCCATCTGCCTATTTGTTCTATTTGGGCCCTCAACTGATTGGCTGATGTCCACTCACATTGGGGAGAATAGTTCTTCCTTAGTTTACTGATTTAAATGCTAATCTCTTCCTAAGATACCCTCTCAGACATACCAGAAACAATGTTTTACCAGCTATCTAGGCATCCAGTAGCCCAATCAACTTGACACATAAAAATCAACCATCACAACCACAGACTAGTATCAGCTGAACTGTGTAGGAGAAGGGATAGGTTTGACTTTTCTTGGGCTGGATTTGTAAAGGAGAAGGCAGTGCCTTCTAAGGCCATTGTATCAGAACAGTGAGTGGGATTCCCAAGGGGAAAGTGAATGTCAGGGGACAAGGATATGGGTTGTGAGGTCAGCCATCGGTCCCTACACAAGTCATTACAGTATTTTTTTTCTGAAAGCCATGGGTTTTCTTTACTGCACTTAGCACACTCACTCATGTGCTGCCACTGGCCGTTGAGCTCCAAGAAAGCAAGGATCCTGTCTTGTTTGACTCATTTACCCATAGTAGCACTTAACTTGGAATCTGCTATATATTGGGTTCTTAATAAATATTGTTTAAATAAATGAGTCACAATGTTAGTGTTTTACCTCTAGGTTCTATGTGGAAAATGACTAATATTCTTAAGAAATTCTGATGATGGTGTGGAATGACTTCATTCACTCTTAGGTGACTGACATCAACCCTGTTGATCTTCTCTTTGAACGGATCATGTAAGACAAATCCTTGGCCTTTATCTGAGTCCCTGTCTAGAAATAATTACATTGGTGCTATATCAATTTGGGATGTTTCTATACTAGCTTTTTAAAATTGAAGAATAAATATTTGCATATGGTTAAAAAAAAAAAAAAGTCAAACACCATAACAGGGTAAATCACAAAAAGTGTCATCTTCCTAGGCCAGATGTTTATTGTCTTTTCTCCAGAGGCAGATATTAACTTCTTAGGCACACTTCCATACATTTTCTCTATACATGTAAACAGATACATGTATACATTTATATGTCCACATTTATAGACATGCACACATATTTAATGACTTAATTTTCAATTTGCTTTTGTCATTCAAAATATATCTTGGAGGTATCACACTTCCTGATTTCAAACTATACTACAAAGCTATAGTAATCAAACAGTATGGTTCTAGCATAAAAACAGACACATACCAATGGAACAGAATAGAGAGTCCATAAATAAACCCTTGTATATAAAATCAACTAATATTTGATAAGGGAGCCAAGAATACTCAATGGGAAAGGATACTCTCTTTAATAAATGGTGTTGGAAAACTGGATAACCACATGCAGAAAAATGAAACTGGACTCCTATCTTATGCCACTCACAAAACAATTCAAAATGAATTAAAGACTGACATAAGACTTGAAACTGTAAAACTCCTAGAAGAAAACATAGGTAAAAACTCCTTGACATTAGTCTTGGCAACAATTTTTTTTTGGATATGGAACTAAAAGCGCAAGCAAACAAAAGCAAAAATCAACAAGTGGGACCACATCAAACTAAAAAGCTACTACACATCAAAAGAACAGACAACAAAATGAAAAGACAACCTATGGAATGAGAGAAATATTTGCAAACCATATATCTGATAAAGGACTAATAGACAAAATATATAGAGAACACATAAAACTCAATGACAATAGTGTGGCGAAGGCCTGGGTGGGGGACAGGAGCAGGGTGGAGGGGGTCAATGGGGGGAAAAGAGAGAACTTCTGTAATACTCTCAACAATAAAGATAATATAAAAAAAAACAAAAACAAAAACAAAAACTCAATGGCAAAAACAACAAAAGCCAAACAATCCAATTTAAAAATGGGCAGAGGAACTGAATAGACATTTCTCCAAAGAAGATATACGACTGGCCAACAGGTACATGAAAGTGCACTCAATATGACTAATCATCAGGGAACTGTAAATCAAAAACACATGAGATATGTGTTTTTGCAAGCTCTTTTGCAAGATATTACTTCACACCCATTAGAATGCCTATCATCAAAAACACAATAGATAACAAGTATTGGCAAGGATATGGAGAAAAGGGAACCTATGCACACTATTGACAAAAATGTAAACTACTTTAGCCACTATGAAAAATAGTATGGAGGTTCCTGAAAGAATTAAATATAGAACTACTGTATAATCCAGCAATCCCACTTCTGGGTACATATATCCAAAAGAAATAAAAACAGAATATTGACAAGATATCTGTGTTCCCAATGCAGTATTATTCACAAAAGCCAAGATATGGAAACAACCTATGTGTCCATTGACAGATAAATGGATATATTTATCTGGATATAATGGAATATTATTCAGCCCTGTGGAAGATGAAAATCCTGCCATTTGCAATAACATGGATTGACCTGGAGCATTATGCTAAGTGAGGTAAATCAGGGAGAGAAAGATAAAAACTGTATGATCTCACTTATGCGTGGACTCTAAAAAAGCTGAACTCACAGAAACAGAGAGTAGAATGGTGGTTACCAGGGGCTGGAGTGGGGGGAGGGAATTGGGAGATGTTGCTCAAAAGGGTACAGACTTCAGGTTAGAAGAGAGTGCTCTGGGGAATGACACACAGCATTGAAAGTTGCTAAGAGACTACATCTGAAATGTTCTCACCACAAAAATAATGATAATTATGTGATGTGATGGAGGTCTTAGCTAATGCTATGTCAATAATCATATTGCAATACATAAGTATATCAAATCAACATGTTGTACATCTTAAATTTACATAATGTTATGTCAATTATATCTCAATAAAAATATATATCTTAGAGATTTTCCTTATTGCCACATGTAAACTGACCTCATTCCTTTTTTAAATAAAAGTTATATTAAAGTAATACTTGCACCCGATTTAAACATAAAACACATGTAAGGGTTTATAATGGAAGGGAATCATCTTCTGCCTTACCCCCTCACCTCTAGCCCTGCTTTCAATATTGATATTTATCTATCAATTTTAGACACTCTATTAATTTTAGAATAAGATAGGAAAGCATTTAGCTACTTACTCCATCCTATCTCCTCCCAATATTGTTCCACCTCTATTTATAATCCCCCCTCTGTTTACCTCTGGAGCCTCAAACACCATACTTACAACTTTATTTCTCTTTGTATCAACTATAGAGACAATCTTCTGACTTTGAAATATAGCAATATTAGCAAGCCTGTCCTTCTCTGCACTTATATTACCCCTCCACAACAATCTTAACTTTCAAAATCTCTCAGCTCTCCCTTTGTTTTGCCATTGTCAAGGTTTATAAAGTTTTCATTCTATTTTGTAACCATAATGAAGTCTTCTGTGATTTGCTGGTACCTATGGATCACAGGGAGATTAGGATTCTTTTAGTAGCAAGTGACAGAAAACTCACTCAAAACAAATGAAGCAGGAAAGAAAATTAATTTGCTCACATAATACCAAAGTGTGGGAAAAGATGCAGCCTCATGCAAAGTTTCATCCAAAAGTTTTATCAGGACCCAGTTGCTCCCTCTGCATTTCTTTCTTTTCTTTTTTTTAAAATTTTTTTCCCTTTTATTGATTTTAGAGAGAAAGGAAGTGAGAGGGAGAGAGAGATAGAAACATTGATGAGAGAGAGAACCAGCAACCTCTTGGTGCATGGGTCGACGCTCAACCACTGAGCCACACCAGCCGGATGCCCTCTGCATTTCTTTTTCTTTTTTTTTGGGGGGGGGTGTTTATATATGCTTTTATTGATTTTTTATAGAGATAGGAAGGGATAGAAACATCGATCGGCTGCCTCCTGAACACCCCCTACTGGGGATTGAGCCCACAACCCAGGCATGTGCCCTGACTGGGAATGGAACCGGGACCTCTTGGTCCATGGGACAACACTCAATCTACTGAGCCACACTGGTACCACTGTTAATAGGAAACACCCATTAGCTTGAAGGGAAAAAGCTGTCTTGGTAAGCTCTGGTCTTCCACAGGACATGGAACCAGATTAGCAAGGTCAGGACCTGGGTAACCAATCCTGACAGTGCAGGACTTTCTCACGTTAGGTGCATGGGTCCCTGAGAAGAGTCTATGAACACCCTAAACTTCCAAGTAAATATTGGAGTGTATGCATCCTTTCTTGGGGAAATGGTCCTTCCCTTCTCACAGGTCCAAGAATATGTTAAAATCCTGAGCTAGGGTAAGGAGGCCACCAGAAACATATAGAGCCAGCCAAGCCCGAGAGCTTGCAAAGCTGTCACTGAAGTTGGAACATGGACTCACAACAGACAACTGAGCACTGTCTCTGTGCTCTTCTATATGTGTTTCAAGTTCTTTCCAAAACAAGCTTTAGGAACCCCCAGGTTCAAGTATGTCCTTGGGCTTGGTCCACTGCCATCTTGTATTCATGCTTGGGTATCCATTCATTAATATTACACCCCTGGATAGAAGATGTGATGAAACAGGACCCCTCCTCCATGGCATGAGTCCTCTTCTGATTTCAGAGGAGGCAGCAGTGGCCAACATGGAAAACACACTGGACTTTTCCTTTGGAACTGGGCTGTGATGAGAAGTGCCTGCCGGGAACATCTCCATCTTTTCCCGACCCTTCCCCTCCAGTTTATGGAAATATAGCAAAAAATAATCTTCTTTGAAGATACTGGATGATTCCAAAAATAAAAACACATGCTTCTGATGCATTGTGCTTTCAGACAATCTGGATTTAGTTCAGCTGCCGGATGAGATGATTGATGCGTTCACCTCAATAGCCAGGTGAGCCCACCTCTTTGAGGAAGCCTACTCTATTCTTGCTAGCATGACGAGCCACTGAGAGATGGAAAGGGCACAAGAACCCTGAGATCACCTGGAAATTCTTCCCCGGGAAAGCAATTTCATGAATGAGGTCTTCCAAGCAAATGACACCAAACTTCCCCAGGTGCTCCTCAATCACTGTGTTGTCTGTCAAAGGGATGATTTTATTCTTGATTTTGGCTTGTCCACGTTTCTAGATGAGTTCCCGGACAGACTTCAGATTTGGAAATCTTTGGATGTGTACAACACAGGCTAAGGAATGTTCATCTGGCACTCTCAAACCACGAGGCTTCACTTCTAGCCGTCTGAGGCGCGCCTTGTCACGTTGTTGCCGCCAGGCATCGTGTAGGAACCATTCCAGTCACTTGAACCAGAGATCTTTTCCTTACCTCTGCTCCTTCTTTTCCAAAAGTGCCTGCTTTGCCTGGGTGGCTCTGAGCGCCTGGTAAGCCTTCCTCTTTTTCAGGAGATTTTCTGGAACCAAAGGGATCTTTTTTCTTTGCTCTTCCTCCACTATCTTTCCAATGCTGCGGCTACTGTCTGCCCTCTGCATTTCTTAAATGCTACATTGGGCAGGTTCTATCCTGGGTAAGCTCTCCCTTCAAAGAATCAAGATGTTGGCAGCTGCTCCAGACTCTCACTCTTTTAACTTTAAACACAGTAAATCCAGTAAATCAAATTTTGGGACTCATTCTGATTGGAACAATGTGTTCTTATGCTCAACCTTGAACCCACTGCTGTGAGCAGAGGCTTTGGGTGTGCTGATTATCTAACTCTCATTTCTGGAATCAGGACTGGAGCTGTACCCAGAGCATAGATGGGGTCCCCCCAAAAGAAATCGGGGTACTGTTACCAAAAGAAAGGAGGAAAGGAGACTGCGCAGCAACAATAACAAATACCCACTCTAGACCACAAACTCTAATGTCTTCAGGATTCTGTTTATATAAACTTAAGCTGAATGAGTGAAAGACAGAGAGTGGTGGTTACTGTGATCTAACAGCAATGCAGTAAATTTAAAAAAATGTCAGTAGCCAAACAAAACATATCTGGAGAACTAATTTTGCTTGAGAGCCACTAATGTGCAACTACTGGTTTGTATATTAATTCTGAAAGTTAAAAAAAATGTAAATAGTATTTATAGTATTATGTTATATATAAAATGTAAACACTTTTTATGGCAAAGCAAATTCATGTTTTCAAATTCTCTAGGATCCCTGTTATGACTACTGTGACACTCAAAGAGAATGTTCTTGGTATCCAGTTGCAAAGATTTCCCCCCCTTACTCTCCATCTATTGCTCAGAATCCAGTGGCTTAGTTTACTGCATATTTGTATTGTACTCTGAATGGCAGGGAGTGTTGCCTACCCAACTGCCAATCCCTCAGTCTTCCTTGTTAGGATCTTTTTGTTTCTTTGTTTTCCTTGGTTGTTGTCATTGATGTAATTATTTTTAAATCTCTTGTCATGTCTTATAATCTATTTGTATTTTTACAAAAGGGAGGAAGGATTTTGAAGGTTGATCGGGAGCTCTGGGAATGCTGGTAGGACTCAACTGACTGGTTCACTTTAAATTAATAGACAGGCAGCTTTCTGCTATTATGTTGGATCCTAAGTAGACCAAGAGAGTCTTTATTCTTGGATACTGACATCCACACAAGCTACTCTTATTAGTTCATTAAATAGTTTATTTTTTTAAAATTTTTATTTTTAATTTTATTTTTTATTATTATTATTTTTTATCCTCACCTGAGGACATTTTTCCATTTTTTGTTCAGATAGAGTGGGAGGGAGAGAGAGAGAGAGAGAAACATCGCCATGAAAGGGACACATCGAGTGGCTGCCTCCCACACGACCAACCAGGGCCAGAGACAAACTGCAACCGAGGTATGTGCCCTTAGCGGGAACTGAACCCGGGTCTCTCTGGACCGCAGGCCGACGCTCTAACCGCTGAGCCAAACTGGCCAGGGCCAGTTCATTAAATAGTTTAGATAAGAACTGATTAGACAGTTCATTTAATAGTTTAGATAAGACCCCATCATTTGTTTGTTTATTTATTTATTTTGTTAATCCTCACCTGAGGATATTTTGTCCATTGATCTTTAGAGAGAGTGGAAGGGAGGGAGGGAGGGAGAGGGAGAGATAGAGAGAGAGAGAAACATTGATGTGAGAGAGACACATTGATTGGTTGCTTCCCACACGAGCCCTGACCGGGGATGGGTATTGAACCCTTGACCCTTTGGTACTTGGGCCAATGCTCTAACCCCTGAGCTGGACCAGCCAGGGCTATTTATTTATTAATTTAATTTTATGAATTCATATATTCCTTTTATTTATCCATTTTGTAGCAGACAGAGGAGCGTACGGGAAAATTCTGACTTCCATATTCAGACCTTCAATCAATCCCACATTTTCAGACCTACTCATAAGTTCCATTGTACCTAATGCCTAAGTCAAGAGCTTCTTTGGAGTTCTACTCAGCATGCTGGCTTTCTGTTGTTGTTTTTTAAATTTTATTAACTAATAATATTTTATCTGCTTTTTGTTCTGTAGGAATTTGTTGACTTTTCTTGTATATTAATGGCCTCTTTCTGTGCTTCTCAGTATTGTGAATTTAAGCCTTTACAAGAAGTCCTTTACTGTTATCTTAATGGTTTCTTCGAGAGGGAATGATATGAATACATGTACTTAATTAGCATACCATATTAAACCTGAAGTCTCTACATCCTTCGTTTTAATTGCTAGTAATCAGTTGTATAGATCAGTGATTTTCAACCTTTTTCATCTCATGGCACACATAACCTAATTACTAAAGTTCTGTGGCACACCAAAAAATGTCTTTTTGCCTG